>OY856412.1:1046512243-1048912243 GCA_963693085.1 Alisma plantago-aquatica | reverse complement strand
AATTATTTTAACCACAAAGTTGGACTTTAGTAATTAACAAAGAGAAACATGTTTTTCACAAAGTCTTACCTTTTAAAATATTGGAGTTAAGATAATTCCAATGTTTAATTAAAGGACAAAAGATATTAAAAAAATTTAAATCCACTTGGACTAGAAAGTTTTAGACCCTTAACACCTATAAAAGGGACCCCCGTGATCCTAGCATACCAAGGAAAAAAAGCACACTAGCCTATGTTCTTGCAAATCACATTAAAGCGCTGCCTCAAAGATTAGAGAGATCATCTTAGGATCAACTTCGCTCCAAGTAGACTATCCTATTTTTCTTGTAAATTACATCCAGGCGCTTTCCCAAGGATCGGAGATATAATCATAGGATCTACATTGCTCCAAGGTAAACGGGCCATGCTGCTGAGCACAAATACTTATGATTGCTTGCATGTTAAATATGAAATAGATATTACTTCTTTGAGTTTAATGCTTTAGTCATGATTCACTATATTATTGATTGTTGATTTCTACATGCTATGTCCTATGTTATAATGTTCATCATGATTATTGTTTATCATTAAAGACTCATGAAAATAATGTTAATGATCTAGAGGGAGAGATCCCATCATGTTTAAGATACTATATTAATGGGGAGAAATCCCTTCATGTTAAGTTTAAGAATCATGATTTATGTTAATGACAATATCATGTTAATGGGGAGAAATCCCTTCGTGTTAAGTTTAAAGAATCATGATTTATGTTAATGTCAACATTATGTTAATGGTCAAGTAATTGGAATTGAAATAGTTTTATTATGCTTCCGATCATGGACCTCAAAAGGGTCGTCAAGGGCTTTCCTAGCATCAAGGGCTTTCCTAGCAATCATGTGCTCCTAAGGGGGCTTCACAGAGGGACGCATAAGATTTCATTTCAATTCTTCATGTTAATAATGATGATTCAAGAATGCTTAAAGTTAATTCATGTCAATTTTGTTACATGTCAAGTATATTTACTTTGTTTATTTTATAAAGTGTCAGTACCATTTACTGATGTGTTGTTCTTTCCTTTGCATGGCTATGGACGTAATGTCCCCAGGATTTGGAGCAAGTAAGGACTCAAGAAGAGCAAGCCAAGACTAGAGGACATCCAAGAGTTATCTAGTGGGGTGCCATCCATTCTAGGTGATCCAATCATATAGAGTTGCTTATTGTTATGCTTAGTTTCCCATGTTGAGAGATGAATAGAATTCTAGACTTGTTGTTGTAGTTTCCTATTCATATAATAATGTATGAATCTCAATGGTGAATTATTTGTTTACTTGCAATGATTACCTTTTTGTGACAACCCTCCCTAAAATGCCAAGTACCCCACATTATGGATAATGTTGGGGATTAGGTTGTGCTTCCGCTGGTTACGTACGAAACCATAGGGAGGGGTGTTACATTAATGGTATCAGAGCAGATAAATGGATGGCCACCAAGAAGCAATATGATTCGTATGTTCTAACCGTAGGTATTTAAAAAGTAAGTGTGTGATATTAGAAATCAAAGTAGAGGTCTAGCTCAAATAAGGACTAGGGTTATGTGCCTAGACGTTTTGGATTTTTGTGTCTAACTCTAGAATTGTATATAACATACTCTCTCTTTTTCTCATGTGTTTGTGGTATGGGACACATGCGTATGGGATTTTGTATAGATAATGTTATGTGCATAATCATATTTGTGTAGTCCTTTCTTGTGCATGTGGTACGGGACATGTGCATGAGATATGTGCTAAGACAAGTGTAATAAATCCTATCATCTTTGAATATATAAGCGGCCGGCATGTATTCAAAGGTAAAAAATAAAATAAGAGTTGACATCAAAAGCTTGAGACCTATAGTTACCTAAACCCAATCAGATTCATTGTGGAACCAAGCATGCATTCTAAGAGTAGATATTTGACATAGATAAGCAAGAATCAGAACCCCTAGAGAAAAGGTCCTTTACCATATCAATGATGATGTGAAAATGTATTACCCACATTTTGGTTTTAATAATGAGTTTTAGATAGTGTTTTACCATAAGAATGAGACCTTAAAATGAAATCGGAATTTAGTGTACATAGAATATGTTAAATCCTAAGTGGGTAGTACCCTAGGAAATTTTGAAGATGGAATTTGTTTTAAGGTGGGTAGAATTGTCACATCCCAATTTGCATAGTTAATTTTAACTTAATATGAAGTTTTTTTCTAAATAATAATAATTGAGGGGTTTATAGCAAAATGCCTATAATGATTGTTTTTATACAAAATAGGATGAGAAAAACTTAAGATTATCGCCACAGTCATATTTCATTTTCAAATATGAATTAAATATATCCATCAACTCATATTAATCCTTTTCATTTTCTCTCCCCTACAAAATGGACATAAAGTATAGAGAAAAGTTATAAGGTGACAAATGTGACTAGTTAATAGTAATCTCAGATTTATGACTCATGAATTCAATAATAAAATATCTTTTCAAAATATACTACCTTTAATGGCCACTATAGAAGTTATGGACTAAGATATTCCCAAAAATGAAATATAACTTCACAAGAATAATCTAGACCCTCTATTTTGCCTATGGTTCAAATTTTAAGTCGTTTGAACCATGTTTGACCTCCCAATTAATTTGAGAGAGATTTGAATATAGATGGACCAAGATTTGAATATCAATTCATTTAATGCAATGCAAGTAATGGCTTAATTTTGGATGCATGGAAAAGAATATTCGTCAATCACATGATGTGGATATTACTTGCTTTCCCCTATTGAATACATGTAACATTATCTTCTCTCGAGTCTCTTTCTTCAATAAAATTTTCCATAAAGGCATAATAGACTTAAATGTGATTAAATATTGATCATCTCATTTTTAGAGTCAAAGAAATAATTAAGGAGAATCTTTTAACATTATCTCACCTTTTAATGCATGAAAATGAATTATATACAAATATGGACATTGTGAATAAAAGATTCTCAAAATTCGAATTTTATTGACTACGAAGGATCTAGAGCATGTAATTAATGCGTGTTTTACATTTTGTTTTGTTTCAAATTCGTTTGACCTCGCAAATAAATATAAATCACAATGTCAATCCATTTGACACATGCAATGTAAGCATTAATTAATTATTGATAAAAATTAGTCAAGATGAGACCATATGTTTAAAATAGTAGAAGGGGATCTATAAGGAGAGTTTGATTATTTTCTTTCTTTTAAAATTCCAAAGTTTGAATAATTGAATACAATGTGATACATATATTAATTTGAGACTACAAAAATGTGGGTTTTCACCCGTCACTTTTCCAACACTACTAGGAAGCTTTATATGAAAACGAAAATGTCATTATGGATGAGAAGATATAAAATTTTTGTAATTGGTATGGACATTTAAAAATGGTTTATTTTTACATAGTTATTACATTATTTTAAACAACAATGAATTATATGGGAATGAGTAATTGCAGTCAACAATTTTTAATAAAACATTGAAATCACATTGTATACTCTTGCTTTACAACTAGTGCATGTAGATGTAACATAAAGTTCTTTTTCTCTTTCCTTCACTTAGTGATTTGTTTTATTATAAAATGAAATAATGTGTCTCGGCCATAGATACATGGAAATAAGACATTGTGGTAATTATGTAAGGAATGGTACAACTCTCTCACATTTTCTCTCTTTCTTTGTCATTACAAATAAAATGTAATGGCAATTTAGTTAATGTAATATTTTCGATAAACAAATAAAAGCAAATGATAATACATTCTCTCTTAAATATCTCATACAAAAGATATGAAAGATGATAAAGGAAATTCACAAACAAAAGATAATTATTTTAACCACAAAGTTGGACTTTAGTAATTAACAAAGAGAAACACGTTTTTCAAAAAGTCTTACCTTTTAATATATTGGAGTTAAGATAATTCCAATGTTTAATTAAAGGACAAAAGATATTAAAAAAAATTAAATCCACTTGGACTAGAAAGTTCTAGACCCTTAACACCTATAAAAGGGACCCCCGTGATCCTAGCATACCAAGAAAAAAAGCACAGTAGCCTATGTTCTTGCAAATCACATTCAAGCGCTTCCTCAAAGATTAGAGAGATCATCTTAGGATCAACTTCGCTCCAAGTAGACTAGCCTATTTTTATTATAAATCACATCCAGGCGTTTCCCCAAGGATCAGAGATATAATCTTAGGATCTACATTGCTCCAAGGTAAACGGGCCATGCTGCTGAGCACAAATACTTATGATTGCTTGCATGTTAAATATGAAATAGATATTACTTCTTCGAGTTTAATGCTTTAGTCATGATTCACTATATTATTGATTGTTGATTTCTACATGCTATGTCCTATGTTATAATGTTCATCATGATTATTGTTTATCATTAAAGACTCATGAAAATAATGTTAATGATTAAGAGGGAGAGATCCCATCATGTTTAAGATACTATCTTAATGGGGAGAAATCCCTTCAAGTTAAGTTTAAGAATCATGATTTATGTTAATGACAATATCATGTTAATGGGGAGAAATCCCTTCATGTTAAGTTTAAAGAATCATGATTTATGTTAATGTCAACATTATGTTAATGGTCAAGTAATTGGAATTGAAATAGTTTTGTTATGCTCCCGATCATGGACCTCAAAAGGGTCTTCAAGGGCTTTCCTAGCATCAAGGGCTTTCCTAGCAATCATGTGCTCCTAAGGGGGCATCACAGAGGGACGCATAAGATTTCATTTCAATTCTTCATGTTAATAATGATGATTCAAGAATGCTTAAAGTTAATTCATGTCAATTTTGTTACATGTCAAGTATATTTACTTTGTTTATTTTATAAAGTGCCAGTACCGTTTACTGATGTGTTGTTTTTTCCTTTGCATGGCTGGGGACGTGATGTCCCCAGGATTTGGAGCAAGTAAGGACTCAAGAAGAGCAAGCCAAGACTAGAGGACATCCAAGAGTTATCTAGTGGGGTGCCATCCATTCTAGGCGATCCAATCATATAGAGTTGCTTATTGTTATGCTTAGTTTCCCATGTTGAGAGATGAATAGAATTCTAGACTTGTTGTTGTAGTTTCCTATTCATATAATAATGTATGAATCTCAATGGTGAATTATTTGTTTATGTGCAACGATTACCTTTTTGTGACAACTCTCCCTAAAATGCCAAGTACCCCACATTATGGATAATGTTGGGGATTAGGTTGTGCTTCCGCTGGTTACGTACGAAACCCAAGGGAGGGGTGTTACACATACATACACCTCAAATCTGATATGGAAGCACACATACACCTCAAAATCGATATGGAAGAATACATACACCTCAAGGGTGATATGGTAAGCACACATACACCTCAAACTCGATTTGGAAGCACACATACACCTCAAGGGTGATACGGTAAGCACACATACACCTCAAACCCGAGATGGAAGCATACATACACCTCAAACCCGATATGGGTAGCAAGCACACACCTCTTTACCTGATATGGTGGAAGCACCTCGAACCCATTTGAAGGAAAGCACCTTAAATGCAAGATACTTGATTAAGTAACACATGAAGAGTTTTATATCAAGTCATTCATTAAGAGGTATAGATTTTAATGAATAATGATTAAGTAGACTAATGTACCTTGAAGGAAAGGTTGAGCCAACTTAATAAAGTATGGAATAATTAACATCCTAGTAAGGATGAGAGAGAAACTCGTACTTTTGTGATAATCATGTAAGGGGCATACATAGTACACCTAATATGTGTAGGGTATGAATTAGGGTTTGATCCTTGATAATACGATCTTGAAACCCTAAATGATTAACAATGTGGAACCCTAACCCTAATGTAGGGTTATGGTATAATTGTGAAACCCTAATCAATAAGAAAGGGAAACCCTAACCCTAATGATGGAATAGTGGTATTACCCTTGTATTGTATGGTGTTGAAATGTATTTGATATGGTTGTTATCATTTATACTAACCCTGCAGGTATCATAAGATGATGAGCATAGCAAGGTATGAGCTATGATGTTTTATGTGATATAGATGTAAATGGGCCTTGTGAGCCATGTGAGATGCTTGTGCAACAAGTATCATGTATACCTTGGTCTGAGGACCTAGAGGTAATAGTTACCTGATAAGTGGTAACAGTGTTCAGTGATGAACTAAGGGTTTGAATACCCAGATCTAGTAATTATGATGATGATAATGTTGAGGGATGAGAATTCCCAGTAATGAGAGAAGGGATTGAGATCCTAAATGTTATATGTGTTCTAAATATTTGAAAAGTATTTGATAGATGTATTACACCTTTTTTTAGCATCTATTATAATAATTCATGTTTGAAAACTTGACTGATGCTAAAAGAGACAGTAATGCACTTAATTAATCAAGTGGAATCTTATCATGTAGTTCCCTGACCATAGATCCATCAGTGTCAGTAGCTGATGAATGGTGAAACAGGTTTTCCCATGGGATCTTATAACATCCTAATTTTGAGTAAAATAAAATTTCAGTTTTAATAGATCTTGGACTTCAATGCAAATAAACCCAAAATTTCACATTTAGGAATATATGCTTCAGTTGAACCCTAAGGTGACAATATGTCCTATTTATAATGTTGAAACCATGTTTTACTAATTCAGAGATAATTGTATATCAACAATCAATTTGTAATTTAATTTCATCAAATATGAGCCCCTACTTTTTGGACAATACTGGATGATTGAGTATATGTTTAACTTAAAAAGGGACTAATGAGATATTGTGACTCTTAAAACTAAAATGTAACTAGATTTTCAGATTTCTTGCACTTAATTTTAGGTAACATGAAAATTCTGGTCTCATATAGATGACCCTAGAGTCTTCAAGTGATTGGGAAAGAAAGCATATGATAAAATCCTAAATAGCATAATTTTATTACTAAAAATATATCTATCTATGTGTATGGGCTTTAATTACCTATCATTGGCCCAATGTGATGTATCAGACTCTTTCCTAGAGTTTGCTACTATGTTGAATTAGTCAGATGTGTTACACATCTACAAAGCCCTAACTTTTCTATATGTTATTTCCCCTACGCATAGATGACATCCATTAATCCTGCGACCTTCCACGACTTGTGAGGAAACCTGCCGCCCCTTGACTATCACCTATATAAGAATACCCTAATCCAATACCTTCCTCATCATCGAGTTCCTCCTCCCACAAACACCTTCATGACCCACATTGATAGGGTCTTCACTGATAGCTACATGTTCTTTTGTATCCCTCATACTATTACTCGTCATCTTTTATGCCACTGGTCTAGCGCCACCCATCTCCATGGAGACCACCACACCCACGCGCAACATGGCGCCCCACCTTGGCAGTGGCTTGGCTTCCTGTCATGCTACCCTGGATGAAGGGTGCTCAGTGTTCAAGCATGATACATCAACTCAATCCCGAGCGTATCCAGTCAAAAAGGGGTTAAGGTAAGATGTCGAAGAAGTTTTGTGCCTTTCCGCTTCCAAATCCAAGGATGCGCATATGACTTCCTAGCCTACAAAACCAACTATGGTTGAGTGACCTAGATCTACAATAGTAAGTGTATTTTAACTATCTCTAGTCCTTTCTACATAAGGAATCCAGTGCCATGGATGAACTGCACGATGATCTTTCCCCATCACATGAGGAGCACAAATTTTGAAGATAACCCCTTCTTCCATGGCTGCCGCAACAGCACTGTCCCTGGCAGCGCTAGAGCGGAGGGTGTTGAGATCTATAGAGAGATATTGAAGATTAGATCAAAGTGATGTGCGGATGTTATGATAGGACTAGGAAGGTCATTCATCAAGCCATAGCTCATGAACACCCATGGATTCTTGCCAAAGAATATGTCGGGGTGATGCTCTGTTTTATATAGCAAACAGAGGTTGCCCGTGCCCAGAAAGATGACGAGCAACGTCCTGGGCTAGCGGGTCCTGTTTGTGAGTGGATCCAAATCCAACGCATGCAACCCCTTAAGCGAGAAGGAGACTTCATCCTGGACGTTGGATTATGCATGGACGGATGTGATTGTCCAAGAAAGGTAATATTTTGATCAAATCATATCTTATGATTGGTAGATTGTATGTTTGAGTGTAAGGTACCGAATGAAAGCTCCCGAGGTCTAGATTTTCATAAAAATGATAGCTTTTGGGTTTGACTAATGAAATATTCATGGATTTCATGAGAAGTGATGCATTCATATAATCATGGATTGTTAGTGATAAATAGTTGTAATGAGTTGTTAGATCCTAGAAAAAGATTTTAGACTGCTAATGATGTCTAGAACTGGTATAATACATCTGATCATAATGAATCATGCAAGACTTCATATTTTTGTGCTTGAATTCTCAATTAGGAGTGGTAACCCTAATCTAATTCAAGAAAATGGCATGATGATACGTAAATATCTCAATTATCACCAAAATATTAATTGAAGATATGGGACATGTGTATAACTTATTAGACCAGTAACTATGTATAAGTGAAGCAACTTTTGGTAAATTCTCCTACACATGCAAGATGGTATGGAAACCCTAACTAGAACTAAGAATAATGGGTTTTGGGTTTAATGGCTATTCATGATTAGCTCATGATATTTTTAGGAAATAGGATCTTGATTCAAAGGTTCAAGGACTAAACGTAGGTTTCTGCAACAAATGTAAGTGGTTCATGCCCATGAGTATTCATATCTATCAAACTTAGCATATTTTTGTAAGACTTCATACTTTATGTGATCCTATGTTCTAAGATTTGATGTTAAGATATGTAAGTAAGATTTTTATACATTCATGGATATGTCCTTACATGTGTCTAATATCTCGAGAAGAGATATGTTATGAAGATTTATAAGAATTTTAGGGACTCATGAACCAGGTTCATGAGAAAACTAAAGGATCATGTTTCTATAAGAACTATTAGTAATGATTCATATTGACGAATAAGACTACAAGATAAGATATGCAACCAAGATTGACAATGTGGGATAAGAATGTAGTAAGATTTAAAGTAGAAAAATGCCATTAAGATTTCATAGATATGTAGATATCTAAGACTAGATTCCTTAGAATGAATAATATCTAGAATTTAATTACAATATAAGAATATGAATTTTAGAATATTGAGACATGATCTACTTTTAGAAATAAAGGTATTTTTGGGATCACAATGTATTGTAAAAATGAGTTCATGATGGCATTATAAGATAATGACACATTAAGTTATGATTAGGTTGCAACACAATATTTTATAAGATCTCTATTTTGATATTTAAGGTTTAATATGTAAGTTCATATGCAAAGTTTCAGGGTAACATCATATTTTATAAGAAGGATTGAACCATCTTGTCAGAATTGATATTTTTAGATATGTTGTACTTATGATATTTTCATAAGCTTGACTTAAGTACATGTTTAGTACTCAGTTTCAGATAAGTTCAGATTCATAGTTTAGTAAAGAAAGACTTAAGATAATTAATTCAAAACCTTCATATAACACATTATATAATAAGTCCTCATCAGAGAGTCCTAGGACAATTCAGAGGGCACACTGCGCTAGACACTGCGGTTGTCACATAGGGCATTTATGCCAACAGAGGGTGTGTTGCACCATAGAGGACACTTCAGTGTCAACATCCCAGATGAAAAGAAAAAAAAATTATAGGTTCCGCTTATGTGATAAGAAAAATTGGGGTGTTACATATCTCTTGGAGGGCATATTTTTGAATATGTGGGGGTGATTGGGCACAAATATCCTTACGCCCTAATGTGGGGTTGATGTGAGATAACTTAAATATCTCAATCCTTCATTATATATGTCGGGATGGATGTATCATGAATCTCTCAATGATGATGAATGTCGGGATGGATAATTGAAATCTCCCTAAAGAGAGTGCAACTGTCGCTGTAGCTCTATAGCAAAGTTGCCAGTATACCCTAGAAAGCTATTTAAGCAGTTGACGTGGTCCTACTTGTGGTCTTACACTGACCGAGACAGGTGAGGTCATGGCAGCTGGCTCTTCCATTGACCTTGTATGCTACCGATGCTTTATGTAGCCATGGTCGGTTGGAGTATGAGCGGTACACCCCATCTCCTCAGGGCATAAGTGTGATTGTAAAATGTAATCAGCCGTGTAGCATATTTGCTTAAGGATGGAATACAGAAATCATTGGTTGATGTTACATTTCTTAAAGCATCTTAAATGGATAAATGTTATACATGTTCTTCATATTCCTTTTAAAATGAATAGATGAATTATTGCTTTATATTGCCGAAATGCTTCATAAGATGATATTGCTCTATTCTGCTTAAATAGTGATTAAATCTTGCCTGTTAATGTAAAAGAATCCTATGCTCAGTTTATTAATGTTTATTTGCAATAATAATATTGTTGGTGGAGAGTTATATCTCTCGCTGGGACATGGGTCTCACCCTGTTGGTCACCAACATTTTTAGGTGGACACAGACGAGGAGGTAGGGACCCTACAACCGATGGAGGACAGCAGCATTTGGGGCAGCAGTAACATCTTAGGTTGAGTGTACTATCTGTCATGTCTTGTAGATATAAGTCCTATGTGTCGTCTCTGTACTCTCAAGCCCTTAGAGTCAGTACTTAGTGGTTTTATGAACGATCTGAAATGTTGGCTTGTATGCCTCGAGGTTTTAGGTTGCTTATGTATAGTTTGGCAAAGCAACTGTTATATGTTATCCTCAAGATGAGATGGTACATGGTATGTACAATATGAGCCATGATGTATGTAGTACTTTGGTTCTCTTCTTAAGAGTTTCCTGGAAGTGGATCTCTTTGCAAAAATGGTTTTAATTTTTAGAGATTTTTGTTAATCCACTGCTTATGGTTATTCCGCAATTATTTACAGGTGATGGTTTGATTTGTTGTCGGGTCATCACAAAGTTTTGGTATCAGAGCCTAAGGTTTGCTGAGTCTACATAGACATATGATTAAGGTTGTTGAGTTTGCTCTAAGTGTTCTCCAGTTTATCTGATAGTGACTTCTGCTCATATAGGAGAAGAAGTAAAGCTTAAAGATGGTTGGATCACACGAAGAACATGTTGTTGAAAGCAGTGTTGCTGCACTAGGAGGAGGTGCAAGGGATCAGGCTAGAGAGGAACTAGTACCTGAGAATCTCCAGCTTGACCAAACTTCAATAAAAAAAACCCGAATTTTCATGCTCTGTTTGGACAGTTCATGAACACAATAACACCTATGGCAGATCAAATGCCAGCACCAACACCTAGGGCACTAGATCCCAATGAGGGCCATGGATCTGGTAAGACCTTTGAGCGGTTGCCTAGGGTAGGAGCCACTGACTATGCCACTATAGCTGACCTAGCAGACGCAGATTCATGGCTCACTGAGTTGGAGAAAGTCTTTAGAATCCTCATCATTCCAAAAACTGAGAAAGTTAGGCATGTTATATACTTGTTAAAAGGAAGTGTTGGCCATTGGTGGGCCATTGAGGAGGAGAAATGACCAGGTGTTGAGGTCAAATGGAGAGAGTTCTGACGTGAGTTTGTCAGTAGATACTTTTCCAAGACTTATATGGATGATAAAATCTCATAGTTTGAGCGAATTAGGCAGGGACCAATGAACATTAGTGAGTATGAAGCTAAGTTTATGGAGCTTCTATGGTTTTTTTCACATATGGCTACTACAGATGAGGAGATAATTCGGAATTTTGAGAAGGGTTTAAACGCTAATTTTACCACATCTGCATCTGCTCTAGAGAATAGAGAGAGGTTTTCCACCTTTGTGGAGTCAGTTAGGCAGATAGAAAGGTATGTGATTGAGAAATGTAAAGCCAATAGTAGGAAAGTGCATGTACAGTTCCAAGGACAGAGGTCCAAGAGTTTTAAGAAACTAAAGTTTTCTGCACCAATAGCACCACTGAGATTCAATGCTCAGATGCAGTGGACATCCAGTAAGGGTAGAGGCCATAGTCTACCTCTAGGTGGAGCCCATAGCTCAGCATCAATGTCAGTAACAGGACCATCTAGGCCATAGTGGGAGAGCAGAGGTTGTTATAAGTGTGGGAAGATGGGACATCTGATGAAGGATTGTCTGTTTGGAGATAGGAGTGTAACCCAAGCATCAAGGCAGAGTCAACAAGGCACTTAGAGGCAACAATTTAGTAGTGGTACACGAGGACGTGGGCAGGCATCCCAAGCTGGTTCATCTGCACCCAACAATAGGATGCATGGCCGATAACCACCAATGGCGAAATTTTGTGCTATGAATCAGTCGGAAGCAGTGGTCAATCCACGAATTGTGACAGGTCAGATGGAATTATTTTATTCTGATATGTCTTCTTCCTGCTTCGTATTTGTTTTGATTGATTTGGGTGCTACACATTCCTTTATCAGTCAAGAAGTGATTCATGACTGCAATTTGACTGTCAGTCATAGAACAGATATGTTATTAGAAACTCTGTTGTCAGATCTGTGGTGTTATAGGAGGTATGTTTTCCATATGTTCTTTCCTTTTCAGAACACAACATTCAGGTGGATCTTATACCACTTGAGATGCATGGGTTTGACATAATTCTTGAGATGGACACCCTAGAAAAGTATAAGGTTGTCTTGGATTGTGGTTCTAAGCAAGCTATGTTCATATACAATGGTGAGACATGGTTCTTTCATGGGGATAGAAAGATTCTTCCAACCTGTCTGGTATCAGCAATTATAGCTGAGAAGTTGATGCGACAAGGATGTGAAGCATTCTTGGCACATGTGATATATACCCGAGCAGAGAGTCCTAGTCTTTCTGAAGTCCCAGTTGTTAGGGAATTCGAGGATGTGTTTCCTAAAGAGTTTCCAATCATTCCTCCACCTCGAGAGATTGATTTTGAGATTAATCTAATTCTGGGTATGAAACCTATAGCTCAAACACCTTATAGGATGGCACCGGCTGAGATGGCCGAGCTTAAGAAATAGTTACAGGAGTTGCTTGAGAAAGGTTTGATTTGACCGAGTACTTTCCCATGGGGTGCTCCAGTTCTTTTTGTTAAAAAGAAAGATGGGTCTATGAGATTATGCATAGACCATATACAGCTTAACAAGGTGACTATTAAGAATGAATATCCTCTACCAAGGATAGATGATCTATTTGACCAGTTGTGTGGTGCAACAGTATTCTCTAAGATAAATCTAAGGTCGGGATATCATCAGTTATGTATCAAGGAGAGTGACATACCTAAGTCAGCCTTTAGGACAAGGTATGGTCATTATGAGTTTGTAGTTATGTCATTTAGACTAACTAATGCACCAGCTACATTCATGGATCTGATGAATAGAATCTTATGACCATTCCTTCACTAGTACAAAGGTTGACTTTTTAAACCAAAGAAAACTGACCTTATATAGTAAAAACCGACCCAAGAGGCTGTCAAAAACTAACCCCAAACGAGAAAAGAAATTGTGCCTAAACCCTATAAGGTCAGTTTTTCTAGATAACCGACCCTAGATATCCTCTGTAAGGACGCTTATATGATGAAAACTGACTCAATAGAGTCTACAAATGAGCTTGTTGATAACCAGACCCTATAAGGTTGTTTTTTCTTAATAACCGACCCTAGAGATGCTTTGTAAGGATGGTTATATGAAGAAAACTGACTCAATAGAGCCTACAACTGTGTTGGGATATGGTAGAACGACCGTGTCGTGTAGCATGGCCGTGTTGGGATATGGTAGCATGGCCATGCTAGGTGGCACGACCGTTCTACATATATGCGGCACATCCATTCTACCCGAAAACACGGCCGTGCTACGCGGCACGTCCAAGATACCTCTAAGGTCAGTTTTTTAAGATAACTGGCCCTATAGGGTACAATTTTTTATATAAAAAATCTGCAGAAATAGAATAGAAGAACAAGAAGATCCAGGATATGGGAGAGGGGAGCATTGATGTTCAATCGTCACCATTCCAAACCACACATTCATAACAAAAATGAATCATATATTCAGTTGAGTTACACATAGTCACATCGTAATTTACAAAATGATAGATTGCAAGTCTGAGATGATATTAAATGTCAGATATAAAAGTAAATATGAAAGAGTTCCAAAACCACATACATAAATGGAGCTGACATATTCAATCCAATGCTATATTGACTTCATTTAGAAAAGCATCTGACCACTCTTCTCAGAATTCATTTAAGTCCTCAAGTGTGTAAGGCTGAGTTGTAAAGATCTGTAACAAAAAATTTACATGCTAATATTTTTATAAAATGACTACAGCTCACTTGTAAATTTATGATGTTATTCTTTTTTTCCTGATCTATAGTCTGAATGTCATGTGATGCTTGTTTGACAATAGCTTGCATATATTTCATTACATAGTAGCCACAATCCCAGTCATTATTTTGTATAGGACACTACAAATAATGAATTATACTTAATGTTAGTAAACTTGAGATAAGACTATAAGAGTTGACATATAAGAGTTGAAAATTAATACATATAAGGCTAAGCAGTTGTCAAAGTAGCTACCTTGACATTTTTCAAAGTCAATGTCTTTAATTTTGTGGGTATTTGTCCTCCACCTTCACGAAAATCCTTTATACCCCTATCAATTAAACGATAGTTGGTAAAATAGAAATTCTAAACAAAAATATCATGGTGAAGCATTGACTAAATTTATGCTTACGCCATAACTAGAAATTTCAGTTTGTGACCCCTTATTGTTTTTCCCATTGGGTCAAGATAATAAAGAGTCATCAATTTTTGGACAATCACCACTAATTCCCAATGTCTAGATCTGAGTAAGAATAAAACAAACATTAAAATAAATAAATTTATTCATTATTAAAATTATATTGAATAATAATACTTACTAGACGTTAAAAGGAATTAGGATAATTTCCTTTCCCCCACTAGCAAAATATTTGAATGCAGTAGAGAAGTACTCATTCACATCCTCAATATGTGTCTCCACCTGACTAGTGACTGAAGAAACTAAGAATCAAACATTCTTTATATCAAAGTTTATGGCCTCGGTATATAAATGGTTGTAAAACATTTGTAATTATTTTCATATATAGAAATAAGCTAAAAATGTGTATTGGAATTCTCTATATTGATAGATCCTTACCTTATCCATACTTCTAATATTGAAGTATTCAGCCAATCATACTGGAACAACTCTATAATATCATCAAGAAAAATATAATTGTCAAAGTCCCTCCCAATTGCATCTTATATTAAATTGACCAACATTTGTAATCTAAAGCTTTGGTTGGCTAAGTATCGACACAAACATTTACATTTACTTCCCAACTCATTGAATGTTGATTCTGGAATCAAAGATGGCTTGGGCATAGGAGGATGACTAGTATAATTTTTACTTTTTGGTTTGCAAACCTGTTAATTAAATTACATACTTATATTACACGAGTTCATATATGCAGTCAAATATGAAAAACATGGTAGAATTCAAGTATACCTTGTCATTGATAACCAAGTGTCTAGGTCAACCCACCATAGTACCCTCTGCTTCTTCAATTGTACAATATTTAGGATTAGGTATGGGTAGTGGTTTGTTCCCCATTCCGTCATACACAAGATGGATGGACACACGACAAATGTCATCAGTAATTTGTTGGTAATGCAATGTACCACCAAGGTTGTATACCTTGCCCGCTGCCACAACATTATATTATGGAACCTCCACTATAAGTTTACAGTTCATACCAACCTAGAATTGAACTAATATAAGTTATATATGAAGCGGTAGACCAGATACCTACTACATATATATATATATATATATATATATATATATATATATATATATATATATCATACTAATAACACAACATATAAAACAAAAACTTACTGAAGATTGTTGTGGTGGGTTATTGGGAGTGCTCCCATGACCTTCTACAGTTAGAGCATGGGCATCATCTAAGAGACGCACAGTTTGAATAGGTTGAGAAGGTTGAGTAGGATGAAATGAAGACATTATTTCTTTTACTTTCTGTGCTACTAATGCTTCAACCTCCTCTTGTGTAAAACCTCCTGCACGACGTCTTTTAGACTGTGAAGGGCCAAAATAAGACCTGAATCCTATGCCAGCTCCTAATCCCCTAACACGGCCAGGATGCTCCTCTGTACCAAGAGCAATTGATAGTTCATCCATGTGTCCAGTTGGATGAACTTTCCTTCCTTCCTTTACTTATGGAGATCAATCTATTCATAGTTAATAAAAATATTAAATCACAATATCAATTAGATAAAAATAAATCTAAGTTTGTGGGAGTTACTCTTTACTTAGTTGGGATAAACCTACCATCTTTTGTGCCACCTCCTTAGTTGCACGGTTGACAATTTCACCTGCTCAATGCTTTCTAGCATCAATCCACTGCAAGTGTCGGGGTGGACGCTCAGCTTGAGTCGTACCTGAACCTTCTCCAGAAGAGAGTTGCTTCTCTTGTAGTTGGCGGCAAAAGGCATAACCATCGGGCCCCAAGCAATGGTCATGCACATTTTTTTCCTGTATTTCCTTTTGGGCCTCATGAATAGCCTGGTCATTTAAAATGAGGTATTACAATTTAGACTTGGCAAACATATTATAGATTCACCTCCTTAATTGTATAAAATTAAAGATTCATACAATACATCACAATCTTTATATCCTGAAACTCTTCTGATTTCCTAGCTGCAACAAATCTTTCCCACACCTCAAGATCTATAAAAACATATATATGTTGCTTTCTTCTTTTGTTTAGGATTATCTATGAACTCCCTTCTGAGATATGTCTTAAAATCCCTCCATCGTACACCACAACGTTGTAGCACTTTTTAGTTGTGATCTTTCTCATTTAGATGAAAAACACCCTATACATACAAAAGAAGCAATAATGTTGTCTTAAATTAGAATCAATAAACAAAAAACATATTAAAATAATATCACTTCCACTCATAGATATATCTTTCCATAGGAGGTCTTTTAAGGCATTAGAAACATCATGCCAATTTTCTATATCTATTTCTACCTTACTATGTGCGGTCACCCCTACGTAATGCTTGAAAGCACTAGCATGTTCCCCAATAGGTCCTCGTGTGACATCAAACTAGACTGTCAATTTCTCCCCTTTGGCCCTAAGCTCCTGCAGCCTAAGCATTAGTGTGGGACCTCTACTTTTCTTAGCATCAGCACTACCATCCTCATGGTGCTCATGCTCAGAATGTTCATCTTCACTTGCCATTTGAGAACTTGCAAGTATACATGATAAAAGAAACATAAGTGATAATAAAAGCACAAGTGGTTGAATGATATATGATGTATATTTAAAAGATTACATGCTTGAATGATAATAAAATAAATAATTCAAAGAATGCATGCCTCTAGTATTGGTTGAGTTGTTAGTCAATTAAAATACCTTCAACATGGTCTTGACGTTTATAGTATTCATCGGTGTTGTCTTCAACATTAACACTTGGCAAACCAACTGAGAATGGGCTGGAATCATCATACTTTTTGTAGTATTCTTCTTCATTTATAGGATCTACAGTAAACTGTCTTTTTCCATGAAGAACGACAGACCAATTTTTGTTTGTCGGGTCATCAATATAGAATACTTGTTTTTCTTGGTCTGCCATGGTGAATGGCTCATCTTTCTCACCAATCTTTTCAAAATTCACCAATTTGAAACCCAACTCATTCACTAAAAATCCTTTGTTGTTGTCAACCCAATTACACCTAAAGATAGGAACTCTGAAATTTGTATAGTCCAATTTCCATATGTCCTTAATGACAATGTAATATGACATCTTAGCTTCGCGTGGTCTTTTATCTTTAGCACTAGCAAAATATAATGAACAAGCTTGAACAGTGACGCCATTATTTTGGACTACACTACTTTCATCTTGACACTTTGTGTAGTATTTTTTTTTGGTTAAGTCGGGAGGCTCTCTATTCATCTCACCCTCCCCTCGTGAGCAAACAAGGATCAGAGTACAGCTCCTGCGTACTACCGCAGGTAAACTCACCTCACAAAAAACATCAAACACAGGAAAAACTCAAGAAACTAAACCAGCCAGCTATCGAGGATACTGCGTTACCACATAAGGAACGCCCTTCTTCTCGAGCTCAATCATGCCGTGTATCCTTGCAGGTGTTCTTATGCAATCTGAAATCATCATGGGCTCAGGCGTATAGCTCAACCACCGTCCAATCGCTTTGGGAATGGAATTAATGCAGTAATGAATAAGAGTCCCTCCAATCGCTTCCTCCTCAAGGATGTTTCTAAGATCTTTTACAGTTTTGTTCAACCTCCAAGGGATGGTGTTATTACCCCATAACATATGGTAGGTTCGAGCGTCGTCAAGCTCAATCACTGAGATTCTCAGGAACTAATTTCAGCGAATTTTATGCCTACCACACAAGCTTGGATCATGGCAGTGATATGGTCATCAGCCGTGAGCCACGCTCTCGTGATCTGACAAGCAGCAGCACGGTGGTTTCGAACAACACTCACCATCCACCACCTCTTGCGACCGTCATGATCGGGACTTCTACCAACAGAGATATTCATCTTCATCGTGTTGATGTCAGGGATCAACCATTTCATGAGCTTCACTTCTTTGAGCACATAGCGCGGATCATCAATCCCGAACAGATTCAACCTTCGATGCTCCTCGGGATTCGCCAGGACGCGGAAGATCTTCTTCTTCATCATAGAGTTAACTAACTCGATCATAGAATCCATCTCCTTCTCTAATGGCGATTTCCTTCCGTCATATCGAGCTCTACATCTCCAACGCCAGATAAAGAAAGGGATGATCACCCCAAGACAGGCAGTGATCCATAACATAACATCCTTCGAGGTGCCAAGCGAGATATATCTCAGCAAATCTTGTTTGTTAATCAGTCTGACATTATCAGTGATATGGGCAAATCTATCCCAGAAGAAAGCCGCTACTTGCCCATGGAAGATCAAATGGTCAGAATCCTCGGTATAGGGCTCCTCGAAACAGTCGCATCTAGACGCAAGGGCTATATGGCAGCGAGAAATGTTTTCATCTGTCGGGATCGCTCCCTTAAGGTATTTCCAGACTAAGGAGCTGGCCTTGGGCGCATCGATGTGCCAAATGTGTCGTATTACATCAGGTTCTTCATCATGGTTCATGGTCAAAATCTTCTTCATCGATCTGATGGTGAAATTTCCTGCCATCTCCGGTGACCAAATGATATAATCTTCATCATCGTTTATCACTTGATTTGCTTTCTTAATCAGCTGGAGACCATCATCATCAAGGATCTGTCTCAGGGAGAGAGTCAGGCTAGAATACACTCGAGTGTACGGATCGCACGAATACACTCAAGTATGTTTGCATATCAAGACTATTTTTTGCAAAATGTAAACTGTTGATTTTCACCGTCATACTATAACTAGGCTACATACAAATTTTGAGCCCATTTGGATGAGTGTAAGTCACTCATCCAAGGGCAACAAAATCGACGTGCGAAACTAATTTGAAATGCATAATTTTTGCGGTCTTCATAAGATGAGCTATGCATATCCAAATGTGCTCAAATTTTGCGTATGAGTTGTTTACAAGATGTTTAAGAAGATCAACGGATTAGATTTTCAAAAAAAAATATTGCATCATGAGAAACTACTTGAGTGTATTTCGCTCCGGATACACTCGAGTGTATTCTAGCCTGACTCTCTATATATATATATATAATATACATGGTATACATGGTATCATAATAAAAAAAATAAAAAAAATAAAAAAAAAGCAATACGTCTGGCTTCGGGACCATTGCCCTCTTGTGGGGTTAATGCGTCCCCGGTTGGGACACATTGCTCTCTCGGGAGTGCAATGCGTCACCACCGGGACGCATTGCCTCCTAAGAGAGCAATGCGTCCCAACATGGGACACATTGGCCTGCAAATGTGCCATTTTAGACAATAAGTTCAAGAACGTGCCATTTAGGGAATAAAAAATGGGAAATGTGCCATTTAGGTTTTTTGGCCTTACTGATTAGTTAAGAAACATTCTAATAAATTAATAACCTAATTATTCACTATATAGTAGCAACATTTTCTACGATAGTCGTTGATAGGTTAGTTTTCAATTGTTAAGAAAACAAATACAACAACCTTCTCCTGCGATAAGTATATCTATGGCCGTTCGGCCCCCGTGATTGTGACTCCTGCATTTTAGTGCAGTTCACCAATGATTCTGGGACCACTTCGGCTTGAGTAGCAGACAAATTAGGCTGTCCGGAACACCAGGCTGGCATACGGAAATGTTAATTACTAATACGTCCTTTTCAAATTCCGCCACGCATGGCGTGATTTGGAATCTCGCCAAGTTTAGTGGTACGAATACCAGATCAAATGTTGCTCAGCATTTCAGTTATTAATCTAAATTGATATTTGTGTATAAACTAGTAAACATACACGTGCACATGCACGTAGAAACAAAATCGAATACATTTTAGAGTGATCATTTTGAACAAATTTATTTAACAATATAATTATTAGAGTTTATTATAATTCTATAGTTATATATAATACATGTTTTACATTTTTTGTATATATAATATATGCACTATTGTTAGAAGAGTTTTGGTTTGTGGAGAATATTTGGTAAGGTCTATTTATTTATCTTTTGTATGATTGGCATAAGAATGTGAGTAACATGAGTGAGATAGATGATAGTTAGACAGTTTGGGGTCATTTTAGAATCATGTATATAGATTCCACTTCTATTGTCGAGACTTTTAGGATAGGACATGTATAACTAAACTTAAAGATATAGTATCATAATGTAAGTAGTTCATATTCATATAATGAGTCCATTTATATTGTAGTGAGGTAGACAACATCAGACCAGATATATGCATTCATAAAAATAATTTGACCAAAAATCTACTGAATAATAAGTAGTATTATATTAATGTAATGTCGTACATGTTTTTAAGCAACTGTTCATTGTTTGAAGAGTTATGCTTTCTTTCATTGGCATTTGGTTCCAAACATTCACACATGCATTATAGGTTTAAATAATAATAATATTATCAATAATTTTGTAAGAAGTATGGAAATTTTCAATTGTACCAACTTCTTGGAAAAATAGTAAATCCATACATGGAACATGTACCTTCATTATCATTTGTAAAAAATCATAACGTCGAAATATGTGTATTAAACCAAGAGACAACTATATCTAAATAATATTATTAATTTTAGAAAATATAAGAGACTAAGTTTTGGTTTTAAATGAAAATTGAATCACAAAATTACAAAATTCAAAACAAAAGATCTCCGAATTCAAATGTAACCTAATGTTTGAATGTCTTCCATTTCAAACTCAAAATTGCAACACTATTTGTAAGTTATTTTTTTTTATGCAATACCAAAGAATAGGTAACTAGTTGATGTATAATTTTGGTTGTACTAAAGTTATGCTTTCTAGCCAAAGATTAAAACTGAGTCACTTATTTTCTCAATCTGTCTTGGTAAATCACAACAATGAATGACTTGAAGAGTTCCATATTATAAGTTTTAAATATTCAAACAAAACATGAATTTGTTAATTGAAGCCATAAAATGAAATCTCAATCGATCATCTTCATGCCAATGGTCTTTTTGTTCATATATAAATTTAGAAATAAAGAGTGGCAAACGTGTATTCATCTTCAAGTGAAATAAATTAGTTATTATACTACTAACATTTGTCATTTTCTTTTTTTCATATATATGAGTTATATGGTATATTTCTTGTTTATTAGAAAGATATATTCCTTTCATAAGCATTGTACCAAATCATCTCCCACATGTCCTCTCCCGATCCCCAAAGCTTAACAATCACTTTGTTTTGGAACATTACAAAAATAGCATTGTACGTGACAAAGGTTTGACTCAACTTGTATGCAGGCACAACATGATTCTTTGAACATATCACTTTTAATTACTTAAATAATAAACTATTAAATTTCATTTGAAGGAGTTATATTACAATTAAGTCTTTAAATCATAACTATGTGCAAATTTACAGAGAACGTAATTTTTTTATATTTAAGCCTCACTGTTGCTTTTTTATCAACTTGTTAAATTGTGGTGAGTCATCTATGGAAACCTCAAAGGATGCATCCACACTTAATTTAGTCATTAGATTTACACATACACAAGATCAATATTTGTTAAGGATCAATTAGCTATTAAAACACAATTAGAGATTCAAGTTCAACACACTGTAGGATGTGCTAGATGCCCGCTAGTAAGCTTGTTGTCGTGATGCATTGACATTTTACAATCTAACCTGGTCTAACTTGCGTGATAGATGATACATTGTGTTTGACATGGGGTGAACTAGCGAAAGTAAATATATAGGCCTTGTGCACAAGTCAATAACATCACTACTGATTTTTGGCCTTCCACTTATTTTTCAGTTTATCTATCATGTGCATAATTGTTCTTTTTTTGAATTTGGGAACGTTAGAAACCTGCTAGATATGTGAAAATGGGCATGTTGTAGAGCAGCTCTTTGATG
Organism: Alisma plantago-aquatica; assembly: GCA_963693085.1. Taxonomy (NCBI): domain Eukaryota; kingdom Viridiplantae; phylum Streptophyta; class Magnoliopsida; order Alismatales; family Alismataceae; genus Alisma; species Alisma plantago-aquatica. The sequence continues at coordinate 1,048,889,670 of OY856412.1, read as the reverse complement.
TGGAAACCACATCTAGATGCCATCAAAATAGAATCATACAAAATAAAGGCAAAAGGAGACTAACACCATGGTGAAGATTATCAAAGTTGTGTTGAAATATTGCTTTTGAAACGATCATACACTTTCAAGGTACAAGAGAAACACATTCTTACATGACTTGGGTACCAATTAAGAATATTGGACAGCAGTGGCTCGCCTCCTCTGGCTTGGATTTTGAGTCTTTCTAACTTGTAGTATCGGATGAGATGGGGGCAGGTACAATATTGAAAATTGGATCTGTATACATGGTTAGGAAATAGAAACTACGAGCTATCTCGTTGATGAAACTTACATTGAGAGAATTATGATGCACTACCCCAATGACAGCTAAATACAATATGTTCATCAATGCCTGAACATATGACAACTGCATACAAATCAACCATGACATAAAGTATAATTATATGGGAAGAAAGGAAAAGAACCAAACACATATATTATAGTGACCATCACGAGGCACAATAGTGAATACGTGTCATTCAAGGTGCTTCTTGGAGAGGGGACGATGACGCTTACATATTCAAAAGACAACTGCAATGAAAAGAGACAAATTAAGTGAAGGAGAGTGAGAGATAATGGAGAAATGAAAATAAAGAGGGTTGTTGGTTAGGGCTGTTGTGGGCAGAAATTGCTTCTCATGGATTACACACCAAATTAGAGAATGATCTCCCATATAAACTCTCGACCTGGATATAAAAATGCAGAGGGCAAAGAGATTGCAATCATTGTCGACGCCAACACCTACAGTTGCATACCATGCTTATGGCGGTTGCATAAGGTGTTTTTGCGATGCCGTCAACGCGCCACTTCTCCCTTAGGCTAGCTAGTGGCAGGGAGATGATGAAAGAGTGTATGTCCCATGCCTTTGTTTGCCACACCCCTCAATCACATGGGACAATCTTGTGTGTATACTATGTTGTTTGGGTTCTCGCTTGAGTAGAGCATAGATACGACCTGAATGAGACTGAGGATGAAAATAGAACAATCATATATAGTTATAATCATAATGTAAAAATGTTGATCGCCCTATTGTTATTATGCTCCAAGTTTGTACACGGTATTCTGAGCAGGCGACATATATATACTTTGTAAACAAAAATAAATTTTGAAGCAAAACACCATATATCTAGAAAAAAGGCATTTAGATATAAATCATAAACCTTCAACCATGAAAAGAAGGTGTGTGGCAATTTTAGAGTGGGGATGTTACATGTAGTATTTGGAGAATTTTGAGCTAGCTTATTCTCCTTCAACTCATATATTATTGGGAATTGTATTGGAACATATAATAACCATATTCGGAGAGAAAATTCTATCAAATACGTTGAAGACGATTTGCGAAGATTTGAATCTTCACCGACTTATGGATATCCTCCTAGCCGAGAGGCGGCTGCAAGGAAAGCTACGGAAGCCACTTTTCCTTTTACCTTTTCCGATGGGTGAGCGAATGGTTGGACTGGAGTTGATGCATGGGGTAAAAGGAGGCGCCAGGAAAAGACGAAGAGTCAGTCGAGGCCAATCCCAAGCAGCCCCACTCCTTTTTACATCTGTGGTTATTAATGAATAATTACCCACCTCTAGCAACAATAGCAACTTACCACCACGTCTACACCCACGTTGAAGGGGTTGAAAATAAGAAACAGAAGGTTAGTTCACTTAATTTCCGCAACAGGATAATAGGGAAAGAAGATGGTCAAAGTGGAGGAGAAAATTTAGGAATCCATTTTAACAAGATGAGAGAGAGAGAGAGTACAGTGTAAAGATCGTGGGTTTTAATGAAGGAGAGTGGGCGGAGGGGAGATTCATATCCGTTGTAGGAAGAAAAACAATTAAGAAAAGCTAAATCGAAAGCGAGTGGCATAAAATTTTGACCAACGACTTTAAAGGAGATTAGCGGCAGCCGAGTGAACCGTTTCAAAGAGTAGAGTTTGTTAGGACGTGGCTGGTGAGGTGTGGGAGAAAAAATACAATTTTTTTTATAAAATATGAGAAAATTTGTCAGAAGAAAGAGAAAGATGGAGAGAGTACATGATTTTAATTTAGTGTGTTATTTTTTTTAATTATAAAGTATGGATGAAAGTGTGATATGATTGGGTGAAGGGGTTAACAAACATGACACGTGCTTGTAATTAGTTGAAAAAATCCACTTTTTATAATATAATAAGTATAGATATAGATATAAATAATTATGAAGAAAAAATTTAATTAGAAAACATACTTGAAGTGTATGGAGACGTAGAGTTACCTTGAAGGGGGATACACTAATGGGAAAATAGAGCGGGAGGGTGTGGAATTTCTTTTAGGAGACCGATATGCCAACTTAATTAAAAATTATGTTTAGAAACCCGTGGAGAAGTTAGAGAGAATTGAGGATTTTGTTTTAATAAAATGACGTGTCAGAGATAGATAGAGTAGAAAATATCAACAGACACAAGGAAAAGGAGACGTTTAGGGAGCCGTGGTTTAGAGAGTGGTGGGGATCGGCAGTTTTGGATATTGAGAAAATCGTGTGTTTGTTGGTATTTAATATTAAAAAGGTGTAACAGCCGGAAACATAGTAGTTGACCACGATTTCAATTTGAAAATGGAGTAGAATAGTCTGTTGGAGTGAAATGGGGTCAGGGGCCATTTAATGAGAAAAAAATAAGAGCGATGATATTAAAAAGTGGCATAATCAGAGTTTAGGGAGATGTATAGTTACATTGAAGGGGGGGGGGGGATTAATGGGCATAGTTTTTAGGATAGGATGAGGTTAGAGGTGGAGTAGAAGATAGGAGTTATAGGGAGAGATGGACGGTCAGCGAGTATAGAATTGTTGAAAAACCATGAAACATGGGGAGAACAGGGAGAGTGAACGACAGAGCAGTATTTTAAAAAAGATGTGCGCCACACAACAGGGGAGCAGTTAACACAAACCTCAACAGACTTCCTAGACGTACGGGTGCTTCATGATCCAGACGCATCACACAGCTGACATCATGCAGCGATTTCCAGCCTTGCTGCTTGCACTAGTTGTTCTTCTTGCTGCTAGCCCATGTTATGCTTCTCGCCCAACAAGCGGTTCCTTGCTGCCGTCCTCCCATCCAGATCACACTAGGAGAGATGAGGACAGCCGCGGCGGGACGAGGAGATCGCTCGACGAGGACAATCCGTTACTGACAGTGGACGTGGTCATGAAATCGCCGCCGAACTTGGAGGACGAGGAGATCGTCTCTGTGTTTGTGGATGGGATACAATATCCCGATAAAGGGGATTGGATTGGAATGATGACTCCCCAAGACAAGTAAGGATACACAGACCGTATTCACCACAATATATTGATCAACTTTGGGTTTTTCAATCATGTAAATACACCTGCTTCTGTTAAAATGTATTTTTATCCTGACTTTGTAACATAACTTGCAGTATCTCTGTGTGTCCATTTTACAAGGCTCTTTACGCAGAGACTGGTGATCACAGCGATTTACCTCAGCTCTGCACCTACCCTATCAAGGTGATTATAATATATTTGATCCCGTATAATTTTAGTCATACTATTTTTTAATAGTTAGAATAATTGTTTAGCTAAGTGATTAATTATTCAATTTACAGTCCCAATTTCTTAGCAACGACCCCGACTACCTGCCATGCCACAAAAGCCGTTGCAGCTCGGTGAATGCAGGATACTGTGACCAGACGATCTGCGCCGCCAATATCACGTTCCATATCACAAACATACGGACAAACATCCTGTTTATTCTCTTCACGGGTGGCTTTCAGAATCCCCGTCCTATCGCGCAGTCTAGAGAGATTTCCTTTAAGAATCTCTATAAACCCTTATATCCTCGTATCGCCATCCATGACTCTTCGGGAACTACAGTAAGATTGAATATCCTCATCAACATGCCTTTATGCATAATTGTCGCACGTTTCTATGTTAGAATAAAAGAGGTAAAAGCACACACTCACCTCATATCTTGCATGCTAATTGTAGATGAGAGTGACATGGGTCTCCGCCACCAATAGCCCCCAATACGTCAAGTATGGAGGAGATGGTAAGACCACCACAACTATCGCTGCGGAGATGTATGAACGTTGGGATAACTATGAAATGTGTGGTGGGACGAGTATGGACTACGGCTACCATGATCCTGGATATGCTCACAGCGTGGTTATGACAGACTTGAAGCCTGCTCATGAGTATTTCTATTCCCTAGGGAGGTAAGCCTAACTGCACGCCAGCTTATCGTTATAAATTGTGAAGGTGAAATTTCTTGTGTTGCTTTCTTTAGTGTAGCCCACCACCCCCACACATCCTCAAATTTTCTTTACAACTCACGTAACCTCTTTTTAAGGTAGTGTATTTATTAAAAAGGACAGCTGTAATCGACCAATTCATGAGTAATGTTATCTTCGTGTAGTGACTTGGAACAACACACCCTTGTGTTGATCTGGGAATACTATTATTCTATTAATCTAGTTTTGTATTAAAAATATTGTTCAACGAAGAAAAAAACTCGACTAGGTCCAAGTGTACCGCTTAAAGGAAATTTTGAAGATGATTTAAATACTACAATGTATGTCTTTCGTTTATCAAAATATTTTAATGAACACTTTATTTCAAATGAAATATGTTAAATATGGAGATGATTTGCATGTGCAAGTTGTTTATTGGAAAAACAATCCGTTGCCCTACCCATTACAAACTCTCCAACTTGTACCCCAAATGGATTAGTGGTGGATCTAGAAGATGACCATAGGAGGGCCGAGTTAGATGACTCATTACCGATATGTCTTTTCGGTTTTAAGAAATAGTGAATTAATGCATAATATATTGAGTTATAATCTATTAAATTTTATGTGTAAATCAAACAATTCATGTTCACTTCGTAGTCCACATCCAAAACAACATGTAGTAACAAAAAAAAAGTAACACACAATTCAGTACGATAAAAATATTGAATTTTATAACGTTTTACATATGATAATGTTTTGGCATAAACGACTTGGTTTTTTACATATGTTTTCTTCAAAATTTGACCAAAAATTTATTACAACTATTGATAAAAAATATTGAAATCAAAACTCGAACTCAAGACAATGCCTAACATAGCACAACTATCGACCTACTATGCTACAAATTTACTTGATAAATGTACAAACATCTACTTAAATATAGCTTCATGAGCTGAGTGAGAGATATAAAAATAAGGACCCAGGAATTGAACCTGGGCAAATTGATAAGCTGCATGCGACTTCTACCAGCTGAGATACAATTATTTGATGTCAAGTTGTGGCACTAATTTTTATTATTCTGTTTTTTAGATTTCAATTATATTTATACATTAGATTTGGGGGAGGGTGGGGGAGGCTAGAGCCCAAAAGCCCCTCTGGATACGCTCGTGGTCTGGATATTCATCACTACGTGTTCCTTGAGTTATTTAAAGATAAATATAAGTATGCCATCCACAAATATGCAAACAAAATACTAGTTGAAACATATAAATTTTTAATTGGATTAATTAATGGTAGGGACAATGAATTATTGAAAGTCACTTTTGATTCTAAAAAAGTGATGGTATTTTATTTATTTACATCAGCAGGCAGTGATAGATAATTCTGATTAAAAAAATAGAAATCCTTGACAATTGATAAACAAGCAATATAAAAATTAATGCTTACTATGAATATGGACATAGTTGAACAATTGATTTTCACTACAAAGTTCTTATAGATTGTTTCCCCCCTTATATAAATCATTGTACCTTTATAAATTTATAATGCATCAAGAGAAAACTAACTATGCAAAAGAAAAGAACTTTCACAATATACAATAGTGTTGTTTAAAATACCCAAAAAACAATTTGGGATTTACATAGAGCGTAGTAGTAGCAACAAAATTTGTTTTTAGCTCAACATGATGTCTCTTCCTTATAAATCAGATGTCACAATCATCCTTACTAGAAATATAACCATGCTGATTTGATTAGATAATTGTGTTTCCACAACCATGTGGAAAGGGGTTGTAGACTGATGGCATATGTTGTATATACATGGTGGAATCTTTTAGCAACAAAATTTTAGAGCTTAGAGGGAAGCATCGGATAGTGGAGGGAACGTTAAGTTAGGTGAATATACATTTCCTTTCTACTGTCACCCTTCTTTAGACTATAGACTAGACATGTTAGATTTGTAGATTAAGGGGGTTTTCTCTAGTCCCTGCCCTTTAGCATAAGTCTAAAATGACTTCCATCTCCTAATAAATGTGCTAACCACCTCCCATAAATTTTTGTGTCAAATATTTGTCCGTTGTTGCAAACTCTCAATACTTATCTATGACTATGTGTGTGAACAAGACTTACCTTCAAAAAACAATGTGCATGAACACGTACATGTAACTATAGTCATAGTGATTTGTTATACTTATTTAATATAAATATATAGACATAAATTCAGTTTGAGTGAATGTGTGGCCGCAACGATGGGTCTAAAACTAGCCGCACAGATAGGAGCAACACATATAGGGTTGGAATTAGATGCCAAGAACCTAATTACTAAGTTAAATAAAAGGGACAAGGAAGGATAGCTATGTTTTTAATCTTGAAGGATATCCTAATCCTAAGCCTATCAAAATCTTTTGAGTCATGTGCTTTTATGCATGTTGGTAGGTCTGGTAATATGGTAGCCCATGAAGCTGCTCATAGATATTTTATGAATGATGGAAGTATTCTATCTGGATCTGAGATCCTGGGTTTTATTATGCTTTAATGAAAAAAAAATAAAAATACAATAGAGCACAAAGTTTTATAAGAAAATAATTCAAACATGTGAACATGTAAACAACTATTTGGTTAAAAATTCACATAAAAATGTACTATAGAATTTAATTAGTAAATGCACATTATAAAGTAATGTTATTAAAAAAAATACACCCAACAATAAATGGGTAGATGAGAAGGGTCCAAGGTATGCATATTTTGTATTTTGATTTAGTAGTTGATTATGCATACGCAACATTACATTTACCTAGCTTTGTTTTGGATGGGTTAGCATAATATTTGCTTGTATCTAGAAGTGTTATTTATAAAAAAGTTAAATGACTACTCTATCATTCAATGAATTCAAATACTAGACTGTAATATAAATTGTATAATTACTAATAGAGGGTGTACGCATAACACATGTTTGGATACATAAATACTAAGTTATACACATTATTAAGTAAGGATATATGAGTAAGTATAGATAATACTATAATGAATAGTTTAAATGGTTAATATGGATTATTGGGAACCATTTGTATCCCTATGCAAACCTAGCCCATCATACACACAAAAAGGATTTTTTCTGAATTTGAATTTCTTTTAAATCCACATTTGGACAAAAAAGTTTCTAACTAGATCATTTGAATAAATATATAATGTTTAGCAAACTTTCATGGTCCACTGTGGTTTATATCTCTTGGGGCATAATTGAAATCCAATCGCTAATAATGGCATCAGAATGCTGCATTATTATGAATGCATGTATTGACGAATTTCATATAATTTGAAAATATCTTATCCATATAAATAAAAGATTACATATATCAATTATTGAAGTAGCAATAATATAGATGTGATAAAGATGCACGCGCAATCAACTTGCATTGATAAAAATGAAAAACCCCTATAATAAATGTTACTCACAAACCCCATTATATACGTCAAAAACAATGTAAGTATTTTCTAGGAAGTTGACCCCTTGTTGTACCACTACCAACTAGTCCTCCTCACAAAAGATTGTTGACACCCAATGTAATGCTTGGGCCCGCTACCTAGGGCTCTATTAGAGTTTCTAGAATGACGACTGGCCTTACAGGCCACCACTAGCCTTAATAGGGGCTTTGTCCTCACTTACACAAATCAAGATAAATTTCTCAACTGGACATCCATCATTCACATTGGTGATATGCGTAGTCCATTCATTCTTTTTAAGATCATTATATCTAAGGTATCAAATCTTGGACCATTACAATCTTCCCCACTTGTATATATCTGTATAGGTATATATATTTGTAAACACACACGTACACACACGCGCGCGCGCACACATACACAGAGACACACACACACATATATATATACACACACACACACACAAATATATATATATATATATAGACACATACACACATAGAGAGAGAGAGACGAATTTCATATAATTTGAAAATATCTTATCCATATAAATAAAAGATTACATATATCAATTATTGAAGTAGCAATAATATAGATGTGATAAAGATGCACACACAATCAACTTGCATTGATAAAAATGAAAAACCCCTATAATAAATGTTACTCACAAATCCCATTATATACGTCAAAAAACAATGTAAGTATTTTCTAGGAAGTTGACCCCTTGTTGTACCACTACCAACTAGTCCTCCTCACAAAAGATTGTTGACACCCAATGTAATGCTTGGGCCCGCTGCCTAGGGCTCTATTAGAGTTTCTGGAATGACGACTGGCCTTACAGACCACCACTAGCCTTAATAGGGGCTTTGTCCTCACTTACACAAATCAAGATAAATTTCTCAACTGGACATCCATCATTCACATTGGTGATATGCATAGTCCATTCATTCTTTTTAAGATCATTATATCTAAGGTATCAAAATCTTGGACCATTACAATCTTCCCCACTTGTATATATCTGTATAGGTATATATATTTGTAAACACACACGTACACACGCGTGCGCACACACACACACACACACACATAGAGAGAGAGAGAGAGAGGTTAGGAAGTGTGTACCGGGTGGAAAATCCAACTTACATTTACTGACCAATAAAATGGAACATGTGAAGTATGTTAATAAAACACAACCATATAGATTGATTCAAAACTATGTGGATTAGGTGTGTTTAAAAAATCTTAACCATATCTCCTACAGATCATGAGATATAGCAATATTTTCCATCCAATAGTTTCTATAGTTTCTGCCACTTATCGTTGATTAGAAAATACACATGCTTTAATTACATGATCTATCCATACACGATTGTAATATTTTGATTCACATATTATCTAAGGTAAAGGATGCATCGATGCAAGCTTCTAAATGGATATATATGTTGATCACAATTTGGGTTTTGCCTTAACAACATAAATGTAAGGTGGAAAGGCTTCGAGCAAGAGACAGTTTTTGTTGATTACACTAGAAGCTGAATGCATTGAGGTTAGGATAAAATAATGGTATTGTGGTAATAGTGGAGTTATTAGATAGGCTAAGGAATCTAGGCTGCATACTACAATACTTCCATATCATATTAAATATTGTACAATAAGGAAATGTGAAGATTTGCACAACTAGAAGAAAATTTTGTTGACCTGTTGACAAAAGTGCTTACACAACAGAAACATGATGACAATTATAAATTAGTTGGAATTGGATTCATAGATGATTGTATGGGGCATCATGTACTTGATTTGATAGTACTAATAAAGATATTTTGTCTATTAAGCCGATATCAATTATGATGTAACGATATAAGTGTAATAGATGTCTAAAGCATGATGTTACTCAATAACATATGTCTTTAGTTTGAGGACCTATAAAGAATGATATCATGTGTATAACAAGAGTACATATATTCTTGTTATGTCATTGGTCAAATATTATTATGGAAGCTTAATAGATGAAATAATACATAAGATTGGAATATGTGTTGACCGATGATAGAGTCTCATCAGTCATTATATTGGATATTAAGTCAAACACATAGGTACATGTTAGAGAATATTGTATTTGAGGGAATCATTACGAGAGTGATCTTTGTAAACCATGTAATGGTAGTCATAATAAAATCTCAAAATGATAGTGGTGATTGTGATTCTTATACCTAAAGTCACTACACTCATCACATGCCATTCATTGAAATCTAACATCATCCAACATGGTTCTGAATAAGAGTTTCCTTAAAGGTGGTAATTGGGTACATTTTGACACATTTGGATTGACTGTGAGTGATAAAAATGAGACTTGTCCCTCATATTCAGAGTTTGATACCCGAGCCTTGAAAAGGGAGACTGAGAAATGTGTGTCCATGCTCGTGTGAGTCAATATATGATGTGTGGACTCAATGTATCTCACCAATCTACTTTAGTTCAAGAAATATAGATTGAGTATTAAAAGAATGACGGTTCCATGCCTCAGATTCAATTTTGATATCTAAGAAAAATGAATTATACAATCATGATTTAATGATCACAAATTGTAGGTGGAATTTTTTCTCCAACTTTCCAATTACTTGGGTAAGAATAATGTGTTGTTAGATATCATTCATTATTTGTGATGTCATCAGTTGGTTATTGACATTCATTGTCAACATAATATGAGACCTATAGGGACACACACATACAATGCACCTCAGATAGGAGTTTACTCACAGATAATATTTAACTTGGTTACTAAAAGTATTTAGTTAATCAAATTAAACACACTGGCTAATCCATGTGTGACGTCCCCAGATTTTCTAAAACTTAATTTGACGTGTGACATCTAAATTGAAACCCTCACCTCAGTGAGAATCCCAATTTAAACACCCCACACTAGGCTAAGAAAGAGAAAATCAAGGGAGTCAGAAGGAAACAATCAGTAGCACATGTACATGAACAATAATAAAACCATACACACATGTTCACCATTCAACATGAATTATTACAACATTTGATATTACATATTGAATAGCAAACTTCTAAATATACATGTACTACCACTAAACTACAAGATCTTAAGACAACAGGTCCACCTGTACATCAGCTCGCCACACAACTCTCAACTATCCTGGATCTTCAAGATCGTAAGCCCCACAACCTAAACAAAAGATTACATGCGGTACAGGTCAGCACAATATTCAAGAATATTTTACTGAGTATGCCTACATGTATTTTATATACCTCTCATCATATCTTGGCAATAAGATAAAACTAATACTTGGCGGTTATTAAGAAAATATAAGAAAAATGTACTTGAACAAGAATGTTTATTAACAAAAGAGAACACATGTCTTTTAGGCATATTTTCCATTATATCATCCATGCATTTACTACCTGAGAGTTGAATGCATTAGGGCCTTTATGATCTACTACCAAAGAGTTGGATCATTTCACAATGTGATCTACTACCAAAGAGTTGGATCACTTCTGAGTACTTTACTACCAAAGAGTTGAAGTACTTATTTTCCAGCACTTTACTACCAAAGAGTTGAAGTGCTTGGATATAATGGAACAGATATATTACGTGTCATGTGTTCATAGCAATAAGTATGGAAAATCAAGCAACATATCATACAAGAACAAACATTTCATCCAATACCATATGCCAAGTATTTTACTACGCATATAACACAAGCATGTTGTATAATAAACCAAGTAAGAGGTAATGGCGTACCTTGACCAAGGTAAACCTAGTCGTCATATATCCTCATGTGAACTATATACTCTTGGTCAAACCCTGATAAAGACAAGACCATATACTAGCAGGGTGTGCTGCCGTGCCGATCTCTTATCGACACCAGGGTATGCCGCCGTACGGATCTCCTCGGTTCCACATCACCGTCCTCTGGATGCTCTTCATCTCCATGAACCGACGCCGCCATGCGTCACCTCGCCCTTCCTTGTGTCGGCAGGAGCTCGTACTCCTCAGGCCCTCATGGCTTCGGTAGGGCTTTGGCCGCCTCTAGGACACCAGCACCGCCGAGTCTCCTCCTCACCCGTGAGTGCTAGTCCCCAGTGCTTCCGCCGCCACTATGATGTGGGTCGGCGCTGAGGAACCAGCAGTCAGATGTTTCTCCTCTCACAGGCTGCAACACTGCACCTCCTCCCGCAAAGATCCTCCTTTCATCTACTGCTGTAAGTGAGGGTGGAAAGACATGCAGAGGCTATGTCTACTCTCCTCCTTTCTTCCACCAAGACCACTAAAAAGGGTCACCAGGAAGCCTATGGCTACTCAGAAGTAACTGCTCGGTCCTGCTCTCCATTCACCCCTTGATTGACGACATGGGGGTGTGGGTTGGCTACTTGTTCCACTACCTTAAACTACAAGGTCGAAGGCAAACTGAGACCCATAATCCCACATCTAAGGATCCACAATCTGCCTTAAGAAATGTCTATATGTGGCTTCCACATTTTGATGTGAATGACACATAACCACATATCTCAGTTAGCATGGGAGAAGCCATGTGACATCCTAAAAGCCACGACATATGCATGATATTACCATTGATACAAGTCTTGCAAATATATAAACCAAAGTGGTAAAATTATTTAATCTTCATCCTTGAACAACAATCTATTGATTTATCTAAACTTCACCAGAAAGGACCACATGTTACACTTCATATGATGTACATTTAGTAGAACTTTGTTGCCAAGATGACATTGTTCAACCATCCAATTAAATTCCTAAAAGACATAAAATATAGGGATCTCAGTCATGATATCAACATCATTGTAATTTCAACTTTCATCATACCACTTGGTACTCTTAATATAGATCGAGAAATTATTTTACTTATGTCATTTATCATTCAAAAGGTTTCAAAAGTTGACTTCATCACAACCTACCCACCTTAAAAGAAATTATGTCTACGGAATTAAGCCAGAAACCACTTTGTCACATCATGTGTTTTTTTAGGAGTGTCCCATCATCCAATTAGTGTGCCAGTTAATCAATTGGAGTGTCCAATCGATTGACTAGATCTTATTACCCTAGGACTATGGAATCAACAATTCAAATAGTTTGGAGTGTCCCACCAACTGACTGAATTGGATTCCTAAGAGATGGTCAAAATACCGAGTCGACTGACTGGAATATCTATTGGTTTGTATTGGATGCAAAACAACTAGTTTAACTGGGTTAGATAATCAACGTTATGTGTAACGATGTGAATTAATAATCATATCAAAAGAAAATGTTGTTGTGTCGATGTTTACATGCCAATTGACATATTGGACTATCCAAGTGTTCCAATCAACTGACTGGATGGTCCAATTGACGTACTGGTTGTACAAAGTGGCCATTCAAGCCATGAGAACTGACCTTTGGTTTCCCCTGGTTTTGGTAACCCAAGCCCATCCACTCCCGTACAGGTAGGGGGGTGGAAAAGGCTCAAGACGCACAACACAATAGACACAAAGTCTGGAGAGACAGTCAAGAGAGTGTCTCAAAACTCCTCATCTCATAGTTTTTGTAATGAGTGAGAGAGCCTAAGTAATCTTACTAGAAAGAGAGAGATAGCAAGAAGAAAGGAAGTAGATGTTAGAATGTAAATAAACAAAATGGAAAATCCTTCCAGTTGGATCTAAAGTGAAACATGGAGTTCTTAGTGGTCCACATAGACCACATAGAGGCATGAAAGCTTTTGTTTCCATACTAGGATGACAACATCAACCGCTATCTGGTGTGCTACATGAAAGGACACAATCGATTTTCATTTTAATTCTACTTAAGAAGGGAGCACATATGTCTACAAAAATATTCATTGAAATTGCTCCAAGACAAGGTATGTCTTACTACCCTCTTACTGATGCACTATTGTTGATGCAATATGTTGATTAAGGAAAATATGGGCATAAATTTATCATTTCCACTACCTACTCTGTCTCAATATTTTCCTACATAAAAATATACGTGATTAGATATGTATAAATATGTATATATGTATATATAGAGAGAGAGATAGAGAGAGAGTTCACCTAGAATACACTTGAATGTACTGAAGATGATATACACCTCAACCATTTTCTATCATGATGCAACTATTAGATTCTATACACCTCAATCATTTTCTATCCTGATGCAATTATTTCAGAAATTTAAACCATTGATCTTCTTAAATATCTTAAGAACTTACTATAATAAATTTGAGTTCATTTGGACACTTATAGGTCATGCATCTAAAAGATGCAAAAATAATACATTTCAAATGAGTTATGTGCATTGATTTTTATTATCCTTGGATAAGTAAGTTACACTCTTCCAAATCGACTCAAATGTTGTATGTGGTCTATTACTATTACAATAGTGAATATCAATGGATTATATTTTATTATATTTTGTCTTGATAGGAAAACACCATTGGAGTGAATGGTGTGATGACTCTCTCTCTCTTTCTATGTCTCTCTCTATGTGTATATATAGATATGTATATGTGTGTGTGTACATATATGTGTATATATATGTATCTATATACATATATGTGTATATATATGTATCTATATACATATACATAAGCATATATATATATATATACATATTTATATATACATATATATATATATATATATATATTTGTGTATTTATATATATGTGTATATCTTCTTGTGTGTGTGTGTATATATATATATATATATATATATATATATAGATACATATGTAAATACATATATTTATATCCATATATATAGATACATACATATATACATATATATGTATATGTATGACAATTCATTCACTACCCGCGCGAGTAACTAAGGATAGTTACCCGTGATATATTTTGTAATAGGAAGACACATATTGTAATGAAACAAACAATGTTGTATTGAGATGACTAAAATTATACTACAATGACTCATTTTGTAATACTACATAAACTTCTTTCATAGATATCATTTTTATTGTTTTCATTGGGAGAATAAAAGTTTCACATTATATTTACAAAATGAGTATTTGTCTTACAATTTTGGTCGTCTCATTACAATATGGTGCCTTCTTGTTACAAAACGGATCCATGGGAAACAAAAGATAGTTACCACACAAGAAATGAATATTTCCCTATATATACCTATATATACATATTTATACTTATATATATGTATGTCTATACATAGATATATACATATATACATGTGTATATATATATATATATATATATATATATATATATTTGTATGTGTATATATGTAGGTATACACACATATATATCCATGAATGTGTATATATATGTATGTATAATCTTACTATATACATATATAGATGCATTAATAACTACAAAAAATGGTTTATGATTATGAAATTGGGAGATAACATTCAAAGCGGTATTGCTTTAACATATATATTTGACCCAAGTATGTATCATGATCATGCAGATAACAACATAGTATCATAAATTTATAAACTTCTATGTGCTTTTTGTTTTAAAAAACTTGAAACACGAAGTAGCAATGAAATTATGTATTGAAGCACCGTATCATTACCATGAATGATGCAAACTCCACTAAATTTTTTGTTGTTTTAATGATTTTGAGGAGTTGTTTGGAGTTAGTTACATTTTTTGTAACAAAATATGATAGATTTCTTGTTTACAAAAGATTCTTTTCTGTTTAAAAATGCCCTAATATAATGGTTACATTCTCATTTTTCAAAATAAATTCTTCTCTGTATTTGTATAAATATGCAGTGATGTTAGTGGATGGACTGGGCCACTCAACTTTAAGACACCTCATGCTGGCGGCTCTGATGAGAATATATGTTTTCTCATTGTGGCTGACATGGGTAGGGCATCACTTGACTTGTCTGTGGAGCACTATACAAGGCCGACATCATTGCCAGTTATCAATGCAATGCTAGAAGAAGTTAGATCTGGGAATATCGATGATGTCTTCCACCTTGGCGGTTTGAGCTATGCAACTGGCTTTATAGTAGGATGGGACTACTTCCTAAGGTTCATTGATCCTATTGCATCACATGTTCCTTATATGACTGCAGTTGGAAACCATGAAAGGCAAGATTATTCACATTCACATTGATATGCTCTTAGGTTCTATATTGAAAGAATATCATTTGGCCTTTTATTCATTATCTTACTACATATTCACCGTAAATTAAGTCTTATCTTGCATCAGGGACTACCCATCTAGCATGACAATTGGTAGCCGCCAACTTCAACCTACAACTTATAGTACCACAGACTCTGGAGGAGAATGTGGAATTCCATATGATTACTACTTTCGGACGCCTAATGAATTTTTAGGAGATATATTGCATGCAAAGGACAAGCCATGGTACTCTTTTGAGCAAGGCAATGTTCACTTCACTATTATATCTACTGAGCATGATTGGAAGCAGGGATCTGAGCAGGTAAATTTGAACTAACTATATATATAATTGTATAACATACCAAATTTCTATCAGTCTTCTTATCTTCTTTGAGTAAGTGAGATTGCTTTTTCTATTAACATTATTGCGCTGATTTCCCTTTTTTTATCTACAAATTTTGTAAAGTATATGTGGTTTAGAAATGATGTGGACCTGCTTAATCGTTCCCAGACACCATGGCTAATTGTAATGGGGTGGGTAAAGCAACTCTTCTCTTATGATGAAATATATTTGTACTTAATTAAATAATACTTCAAAGTTAATGTAAGAACTTGATGTGCTTAGTCATCGACCAATGTATTCCTCGGTGAAAGAAAATGCCACTGCTGTTGTAGATCCTGAGTTCCAATTAATCTTTGAAGATCAACTCCACAATAGTCAGGTATGAAGAATAAAATGAGAATGTTCGTTCTTGTGATTTTACAAAAAATTATCCTCTAAATTTCATACTTTTTCACTAAAATAGGTGGATTTGGCTATCTTTGGTCATGTATACAACTATGAAAGGTCATGCTCAATTTACCAGGAAACTTGCATCTCAAATCCAGTCAAAGATGATATGGGATTAGATGTGTACAACAACACCAAGGCCCCAGTCCACGTGGTTGTTGGTACGGGGGGATTCTCCCTTGAAACCTTCATTGATAATGTAAGTGCAAACATTTTCATAGAAATTCTCCTTTGGTTATCTTTGCCAAACATTTCATGTAATTATGTTTTCCAGCCTAAGCCTTGGAGTCTAGTGAGGATTGCTAGATATGGTTATCTAAAAGTAAATGCGACGAGGACATTTCTTGATGTCCAGGTTTGTAATCATATCACTATCCAATTATGAAGTACATATGAGTTTACTATTAACTAACTTTATTGACTCAATTTTCAGTTTATTGATGCAATGACGTTTGAAGCTCTAGATTGCTTTATAATGACAAAAAGCTGACCGAAAATGTGCACTCCTTGTTCGCTTGTGTTACCAAAGTTCTAAGACGATGTTAGTAGTAGCATTGATAATATAGTCCAACACTAATAGGGTTCATTATGTCCACAACCTTCTCTTTTTTCTAGTCTTACATCTACTACTCATGCCTATGAAACATTGGTTTTTGGTAAATGTGTGCAAGTATATTATTAGAAAGAACACATGTGTGCAAACATTGATTGTTAGAATATAGTTTCAATTTTCATACTTGATGTTTTTCAAAGTCACTCTCATTTTCCCTTAGTTCCACAATACACATGTTTTCACTATATTCCGCCTAACCCTATGAGCTATTTTTTAGCTTCTTCATTTCGTACATTGTGGCCTATTTTTTTCTTCTATTTTTTGCTTGAGTTGTCTTTTTTTCCTTCCAAAAATGATTATTAATTTTGTATTTTATGTAACATTTCATGTACATAACAAGGTTAATACTTTAAAGTCGTACTTCTTTATTATGGTTATGATAAGTATTCAAGTTTGGATAGAAAATGGTAAGCCAGAATCGAATGTTAACTTTTGATATCCATCGACTATGAGATTATATGTTACAAAAAATTTTCAGTAACATTTAATACTGCTTTGTTGAATTTGTATATAATCAATTTGCAATAGTATGGGTGAAAGTTGTTAAAACGGTGAATTCATTCCATATAAAATAGACTCAAAGTAACATATGTTAAATATACTACACAAATTATGGTACGATAGATACAATGTGAGAAAATTGGTTCCTTTGTCAGTAAGAGTTATTATGTCATTTTATCGTTGAAATTTCTTGAACCTAAATAATGTGTGTAATTTAGGATGACCCTATTGTACCCCTTATTTTTAGTAAACTTGTACACTTCAAACTAAAATAGTTTCCACTTTAGTTCTTTGCATAAGAAAATGTTATATAATGAATCGTTCTAGAAAAATGTAAATAGGTTTGTAGTGTTAAAAATTTAAAATAGTTACTCACCTAAATTTTTACCTATGCATGTGCTCTTAGAATTGTTTATGTAAAACTAACCTCTTTAGAAACCTAGCCATCAATTAAGGAACCAACTAAAAAAACCAAATACATCCTAGATATTTGGACCAATTTGCTAGTTTTTATGATGAATTGAGTATGATTATCAAGACATGAAGTTGACTATCTTTATACATCATTGAAAAGCATATTTCATTAGAGAATAAGAGAGTTCTATTTGTATAAATGATAATAACATAAGAATAACTTTTGAATTATAATGGAATGCTAAATGCATTGGGTTTTCCAAATTTTGTAGAAGTGTATAAGTTTTTAAAAAAATTCACAAAAGATGCCAATTTTAGATTATAACTCAACAATTTAGGTCAACATTCGTTTTCCCATTATTTCTTTGAATTTGATAAAATGTATCTTAAGTATGTTCTAAATATGTTGGTATAATGTTTAAGTTTGGTTTTGGAAATGCAAATCTACATAAAAACTCAATTTTGCAAACCTATATTTGGTTCAGAATTTAATTCACTATGACATGTAATGTTTGGACTACATCAACCAAAAATAGTTGTTGGAGTGTCATTTATTATCTAAACTTAGTTAACCTATTAGGATATATGTATGAAAACTCAATACTACCCTCCATTCTAGTATAATTTTTAAAAAAGTTCAAATTATTTTTTAGAGTTAATTTGTGTTGTTCTTGAAATTGACATATGTTTCCAATTTTATTTTATCAAAAATAGATGAGAATTCTATACGTAATTATGTTTTTCACTTTTACAAAAAGTACAAGCATCACAGTATTTTTGAATTCAACCTCAGTTAACAAGGCTTGAACCCAATAATCTGCTATAAAAGGATGTTGTTAGTTTTGAATTTTATACAAATCATTTGCAAAGAACTAGTAGACCATATGAAGCAATTCAAAATAATGATAAAAAATAATCAAGAAACCCATGAACTAGTCTACATGGGCAATTAAAATCGTTGGTGGTTAGTTAGAATTTTAACAAATACAAAGTATAGTATGAATAAAGGGAAACATAAAGAATTTGGAAAATGACTCCATTATGAAAGAGAAAATGTATAGTATATAATGTAATGAATGCATACACATACAAGAAAGAGGTGTTGTCAAAGACACAAAATTAGGAGTGTGGATTGTCAATTTGAAGGTGTGTAGCATGACTCTATGTTGTTTACTATTATGAAGGAAAAAATGTATTAGTTTCCTAGGAATTTTCCGTCGTACTTCCACCTACCTAATTTTGCAAACTGATGCCTAAGGTTATCATGTAAACATAACTAGATGGATACTTGTCTTTCAACTATTGGTGTTTGTTGTAGAAATATTGATGTTTGCTGTTTACGAGTAGTGCTTAAATTTAGCACCATTCAATTCTATATTCAGAAGTTTATGTTTGATAAAATAAGATATTACAAGACAAACTCGTCCGTCCTACTTTTATCCCCATTTTGTGACTAGCCCAATATCAATGAAACCCTTGATTAGTAACTACATAGATTGATTTTATTTCTCATGAAAAAAGGTAATATACTATTCATACTACAGTAAAAGTGATGCTTCCCAATGTACGAAGGGATCCTAGAAAAAATCATTTACTAAAGCTACTCTAGTCCGAACAAAGACCTGTTGCAACATGACTATATATCATACGTAATAAAACAAAATTTATTGTAGGTTTTGTAACTAGAACTCATTGTTGATTGGTTTTGTTATGTCTTAAAACCTAATCATTAGGGAATTTATTCATATAACCTCCTACTAGGCTCAGCTCAAACAACGCAGTTGAGAATGTTGTTGTCTCAATCAATATGTATTTATTCTCATAGTATCAAGGCATAACATTTTTTTTAAACATATACCCACCATCTAGAGGGACATAGAAAACATTTCTTTTGATCCAACTACAGAGGAAATGTTACCAATCATCATGTTATATGTATTTATGGAGTGCGGTAATTGTCATTGTGTAATTATCAAATTTGTGTATGTGTGTATAATACTCTATGATGTCTTTATTATTCTAAAACACATGGAGTACTCTAGGTTGTTTAAATAATCTAAGAAATGTTGAACCATCATTTTAATATATCTTTCTTTTGAGTTTTTTGAAGGCAACATCTATTGACGTCCTCAGACTTTCAACCTCATGACCAAGCGTGTAACGTACATATTGAAACCCTCACCTCAGTGAGAACCCCAATTCAAATACCACACAGGAGAGTGTTTTGTGACAACCAAACATAGGATTCACTTATTAATAGGATTCTAAGTCCCATCCTTCGTTGAATACCTGAAACAAACATGCCCAATTGGGAATTCCCCCCATAGTGTCAGCGTCGGGTTTCGAACCGGCGACATGTGGCATCACCTGGTAACCAACTCGGCCATGATCTATTCCCTAACATGGTGTTAATGATTAGTTAAGAAACATTCTAATAAATTAATAGCCTAATTATTCACTTTGATAGGTTAATTGTCAATTGTTAAGAAAACAAATACAACAACCTTCTCCTGTGATTAGTATATCTATAACACTTACGTGTTCCTTGGAAACTGCCAAACCCTTGTTTAGCGGCTTCTTTACCGACGATTCCTCTAGCCACGCCACACAACAACCATATTTTTCGGGAGCAGTGAACCAGAAACCTCAACCGGACTGCTCGACGACTTCAACCATTCGACTTCCTAATTATTCCGCGTTAATGATTGGCCAAAAAACCTAAATGGCACATTTCCCATTTTTTATTCCCTAAATGACACGTTCTTGAACTTATTGCCCAAAATGATACATTTGCAGACCAATGCGTCCCATGCTGGGACGCATTGCTCTCTCGGGAGGCAATGGGTCCCAACCGGGGACGCATTGCCCCCACATGAGGGCAATGCGTCCCAAAGCCATACGTATTGCTTTTTTATTTTTTTTTATTTTTTTTAATTATGATACCATGTATACCATGTATATTATATATAGATATATATGTTAAATTGCTAAATTAATATAATCTAAATTATATTATATACAATTAGCCATATATTTAAAATAATATCTGAAGATAATAAAATAATAACAGAATATTATATTTATCAAAAGATAATATTTATAAATGTAGATAAAAATATTCAAAATTAATAGATATAATACTAACATTATATAATGAAGTTTAAAATTATAAAAATAAAGAAAATATATACATGTATTTATTTGTAAACTTAGAAGAAAAAAACTAATATGGCAATAAAAATAAGAAAATACTAATATAGCAAAATAATATATATATATAAAGGTATGACACATAATATCAAAACATGCATATATATATAACATAGATATATATATACATACATACATAGATAATGTATATATACATAATATATATATATACATAATATATATACATAATATATATGTACATATACATATATATACATAATATATATATGTATATATATGTATATGTATATATGTATATATATGTATATATATATATATTATATTGTGTATATATATTATGTATATCTTATATATATATATATATATATATATATTTATCTATATATATATGTATGTATGTATGTATGTATGTATATATATATATATATATATATATTTATGTATATATATATATATCTATATGTATATATATATATATACATATACATATACATATACATACATAATATATATACATAATATATATACATAATAAATTAATAGCCTAATTATTCACTTTGATAGGTTAATTGTCAATTGTTAAGAAAACAAATACAACAACCTTCTCCTGCGATAAGTATATCTATAACACTTACGTGTTCCTTGGAAACTGCCAAACCCTTGTTTAGCGGCTTCTTTACCGACGATTCCTCTAGCCACGCCACACAACAGCCATATTTTTCGGGAGCAGTGAACCAGAAACCTCAACCGGACTGCTCGACGACTTCAATCATTTGACTTCCTAATTATTCTGCATTAATGATTGGCCAAAAAACCTAAATGGCACATTTCCCATTTTTTATTCCCTAAATGGCATGTTCTTGAACTTATTGCCCAAAATGGCACATTTGCAGACCAATGTGTCCCCTGCTGGGACGCATTGCTCTCCCGGGAGGCAATGCGTCCCAACCGGGGACGCATTGCCCCACATGAGGGCAATGCGTCCCAAAGCCAGACGTATTGCTTTTTTTAATTTTTGTTTATATTTTTTTTATTATGATACCATGTATACCATGTATATTATATATAGATATATATGTTAAATTGCTAAATTAATATAATCTAAATTATATTATATACAATTAGCCATATATTTAAAAAAATATCTGAAGATAATAAAATAATAACAGAATATTATATTTATCAAAACATAATATTTATAAATGTAGATAAAAATATTCAAAATTAATAGATATAATACTAAAATTATATAATAAAGTTTAAAATTATAAAAATAAAGAAAAGATATACATGTATGTATTTGTAAACTTAGAAGAAAAAACTAATATAGCAATAAAAATAAGAAAATACTAATATCAAAAATAAGAAAATACTAATATAGCAAATATATATATATATACATACATACATACATATATATGTATATATACATACATATATATGTATATATATATTATATATACATAATATATATAATATAATGTATATATATATATACATATATATATACATATATACATATACATATATACATATATATATACATAATATATATATAATATAATGTATATATATATATATACATATATATATACATATATACATATACATATATATACATATATATATGTATATATATATATATATTATTTGCTATATTAGTATTTTCTTATTTTTTATATTAGTATTTTCTTATTTTTATTGCTATATTAGTTTTTTTCTTCTAAGTTTACAAATAAATACATGTATATATTTTCTTTTTTTTTATAATTTTAAACTTTATTATATAATTTTGGTATTATATCTATTAATTTTGAATATTTTTATCTACATTTATAAATATTATGTTTTAATAAATATAATATTCTGTTATTATTTTATTATCTTCAGATATTATTTTAAATATATGGCTAATTGTATATAAGTTAATTTAGATTATATTAATTTAGCAATTTAACATATATATATATATATATATATATATATATGCAAAGTTCTCCTCTCACCAGGGTGTGCTGCCGTGCCGATCTTTTATCGACACCAGGGTATGCCGCCGTATGGATCTCCTCGGTTCCACATCACCGTCCTCTGGATGCTCTTCGTCTCCATGAACCGACGCCGCCCTGCGTCACGTCGCCCTTCCTTGTGTCGGCAGGAGCTCGTACTCCTCAGGCCCTCATGGCTTCGGTAGGGCTCTGGCCGCCTCTAGGACACCAGCACCGCCGAGTCTCCTCCTCACCCGTGAGTGCTAATCCCCAGTGCTTCCGCCGCCACTATGATGTGGGTCGGCGCTGAGGAACCAGCAGTCAGATGTTTCTCCTCTCACAGGCTGCAACACTGCACCTCCTCCCGCAAAGATCCTCCTTTCATCTACTGCTGTAAGTGAGGGTGGAAAGACATGCAGAGGCTATGTCTACTCTCCTCCTTTCTTCCACCAAGACCACTAAAAAGGGTCACCAGGAAGCCTATGGCTACTCAGAAGTAACTGCTCGGTCCTGCTCTCCATTCACCCCTTGATTGACGACATGGGGGTGTGGGTTGGCTACTTGTTCCACTACCTTAAACTACAAGGTCGAAGGCAAACTGAGACCCATAATCCCACATCTAAGGATCCACAATCTGCCTTAAGAAATGTCTATATGTGGCTTCCACATTTTGATGTGAATGACACATAACCACATATCTCAGTTAGCATGGGAGAAGCCATGTGACATCCTAAAAGCCACGACATATGCATGATATTACCATTGATACAAGTCTTGCAAATATATAAACCAAAGTGGTAAAATTATTTAATCTTCATCCTTGAACAACAATCTATTGATTTATCTAAACTTCACCAGAAAGGACCACATGTTACACTTCATATGATGTACATTTAGTAGAACTTTGTTGCCAAGATGACATTGTTCAACCATCCAATTAAATTCCTAAAAGACATAAAATATAGGGATCTCAGTCATGATATCAACATCATTGTAATTTCAACTTTCATCATACCACTTGGTACTCTTAATATAGATCGAGAAATTATTTTACTTATGTCATTTATCATTCAAAAGGTTTCAAAAGTTGACTTCATCACAACCTACCCACCTTAAAAGAAATTCTGTCTACGGAATTAAGCCAGAAACCACTTTGTCACATCATGTGTTTTTTTAGGAGTGTCCCATCATCCAATTAGTGTGCCAGTTAATCAATTGGAGTGTCCAATCGATTGACTAGATCTTATTACCCTAGGACTATGGAATCAACAATTCAAATAGTTTGGAGTGTCCCACCAACTGACTGAATTGGATTCCCAAGAGATGGTCAAAATACCGAGTCGACTGACTGGAATATCTATTGGTTTGTATTGGATGCAAAACAACTAGTTTAACTGGGTTAGATAATCAACGTTATGTGTAACGATGTGAATTAATAATCATATCAAAAGAAAATGTTGTTGTGTCGATGTTTACATGCCAATTGACATATTGGACTATCCAAGTGTTCCAATCAACTGACTGGATGGTCCAATTGACGTACTGGTTGTACAAAGTGGCCATTCAAGCCATGAGAACTGACCTTTGGTTTCCCCTGGTTTTGGTAACCCAAGCCCATCCACTCCCGTACAGGTAGGGGGTGGAAAAGGCTCAAGACGCACAACACAATAGACACAAAGTCTGGAGAGACGGTCAAGAGAGTGTCTCAAAACTCCTCATCTCATAGTTTTTGTAATGAGTGAGAGAGCCTAAGTAATCTTACTAGAAAGAGAGAGATAGCAAGAAGAAAGGAAGTAGATGTTAGAATGTAAATAAACAAAATGGAAAATCCTTCCAGTTGGATCTAAAGTGAAACATGGAGTTCTTAGTGGTCCACATAGACCACATAGAGGCATGAAAGCTTTTGTTTCCATACTAGGATGACAACATCAACCGCTATCTGGTGTGCTACATGAAAGGACACAATCGATTTTCATTTTAATTCTACTTAAGAAGGGAGCACATATGTCTACAAAAATATTCATTGAAATTGCTCCAAGACAAGGTATGTCTTACTACCCTCTTACTGATGCACTATTGTTGATGCAATATGTTGATTAAGGAAAATACAGGCATAAATTTATCATTTCCACTACCTACTCTGTCTCAATATTTTCCTACATAAAAATATACGTGATTAGATATGTATAAATATGTATATATGTATATATAGAGAGAGATAGAGAGAGAGTTCACCTAGAATACACTTGAATGTACTGAAGATGATATACACCTCAACCATTTTCTATCATGATGCAACTATTAGATTCTATACACCTCAATCATTTTCTTTCCTGATGCAATTATTTCAGAAATTTAAACCATTGATCTTCTTAAATATCTTAAGAACTTACTATAATAAATTTGAGTTCATTTGGACACTTATAGGTCATGCATCTAAAAGATGCAAAAATAATACATTTCAAATGAGTTATGTGCATTGATTTTTATTATCCTTGGATAAGTAAGTTACAATCTTCCAAATCGATTCAAATGTTGTATGTGGTCTATTACTATTACAATATTGAATATCAATGGATTATATTTTATTATATTTTGTCTTGATAGGAAAACACCATTGGAGTGAATGGTGTGATGACTCTCTTTCTCTTTCTATGTCTCTCTCTATGTGTATATATAGATATGTATATGTGTGTGTGTACATATATGTGTATATATATGTATCTATATACATATATGTGTATATATATGTATCTATATACATATACATAAGCAAATATATATACATATATATATACATATATATATATATATATATATATATATATATATATAGACACACACGAAGATATACACATATATATAAATACACACATATATACATATATATATAAATATATATATATATGTATATACACTTTAGTACATATATATGTATATATATACATATATACATATATTATATATATATATACATATGTAAATACATATATTTATATCCATAAATATAGATACATACATATATACATATATATATATGTACGACAATTCATTCACTACCCGCGCGAGTAACTAAGGATAGTTACCCGTGATATATTTTGTAATAGGAAGACACATATTGTAATGAAACAAACAATGTTGTATTGAGATGACTAAAATTATACTACAATGACTCATTTTGTAATACTACATAAACTTCTTTCATAGATATCATTTTTATTGTTTTCATTGGGAGAATAAAAGTTTCACATTATATTTACAAAATGAGTATTTGTCTTACAATTTTGGTCGTCTCATTACAATATGGTGCCTTCTTGTTACAAAACGGATCCATGGGAAACAAAAGATAGTTACCACACAAGAAATGAATATTTCCCTATATATACCTATATATACATATTTATACTTATATATATGTATGTCTATACATAGATATATACATATATACATGTGTATATATATACATATATATATATATATATATTTGTAAGTGTATATATATGTAGGTATACACACATATATATCCATGAATGTATATATATATATATATATATATATATATGTATGTATAATCTTACTATATACATATATAGATGCATTAATAACTACAAAAAATGGTTTATGATTATGAAATTGGGAGATAACATTCAAAGCGGTATTACTTTAACATATATATTTGACCCAAGTATGTATCATGATCATGCAGATAACAACATAGTATCATAAATTTATAAACTTCTATGTGCTTTTTGTTTTAAAAAACTTGAAACACGAAGTAGCAATGAAATTATGTATTGAAGCACCGTATCATTACCATGAATGATGCAAACTCCACTAAATTTTTTGTTGTTTTAATGATTTTGAGGAGTTGTTTGGAGTTAGTTACATTTTTTGTAACAAAATATGATAGATTTCTTGTTTACAAAAGATTCTTTTCTGTTTAAAAATGCCCTAATATAATGGTTACATTTTCATTTTTCAAAATAAATTCTTCTTTGTATTTGTATAAATATGCAGTGATGTTAGTGGATGGACTGGGCCACTCAACTTTAAGACACCTCATGCTGGCGGCTCTGATGAGAATATATGTTTTCTCATTGTGGCTGACATGGGTAGGGTATCACTTGACTTGTCTGTGGAGCACTATACAAGGCCGACATCATTGCCAGTTATCAATGCAATGCTAGAAGAAGTTAGATCTGGGAATATCGATGATGTCTTCCACCTTGGCGGTTTGAGCTATGCAACTGGCTTTATAGTAGGATGGGACTACTTCCTAAGATTCATTGATCCTATTACATCACATGTTCCTTATATGACTGTAGTTGGAAACCATGAAAGGCAAGATTATTCACATTCACATTGATATGCTCTTAGGTTCTATATTGAAAGAATATCATTTGGCCTTTTATTCATTATCTTACTACATATTCACCGTAAATTAAGTCTTATCTTGCATCAGGGACTACCCATCTAGCATGACAATAGGTAGCCGCCAACTTCAACCTACAACTTATAGTACCACAGACTCTGGAGGAGAATGTGGAATTCCATATGATTACTACTTTCGTATGCCTAATGAATTTTTAGGAGATATATTGCATGCAAAGGACAAGCCATGGTACTCTTTTGAGCAAGGCAATGTTCACTTCACTATTATATCTACTGAGCATGATTGGAAGCAGGGATCTGAGCAGGTAAATTTGAACTAACTATATATATAATTGTATAACATACCAAATTTCTATCAGTCTTCTTATCTTCTTTGAGTAAGTGAGATTGCTTTTTCTATTAACATTATTGCGCTGATTTCCCTTTTTCTATCTACAAATTTTGTAAAGTATATGTGGTTTAGAAATGATGTGGACCTGCTTAATCATTCCCAGACACCATGGCTAATTGTAATGGGGTGGGTAAAGCAACTCTTCTCTTATGATGAAATATATTTGTACTTAATTAAATAATACTTCAAAGTTAATGTAAGAACTTGATGTGCTTAGTCATCGACCAATGTATTCCTCAGTGAAAGAAAATGCCACTGCTGTTGTAGATCCTGAGTTCCAATTAATCTTTGAAGATCAACTCCACAATAGTCAAGTATGAAGAATAAAATGAGAATGTTCGTTCTTGTGATTTTACAAAAAATTGTCCTCTAAATTTCATACTTTTTCACTAAAATAGGTGGATTTGGCTATCTTTGGTCATGTATACAACTATGAAAGGTCATGCTCAATTTACCAGGAAACTTGCATCTCAAATCCAGTCAAAGATGATATGGGATTAGATGTGTACAACAACACCAAGGCCCCAGTCCACGTGGTTGTTGGTACGGGGGGATTCTCCCTTGAAACCTTCATTGATAATGTAAGTGCAAACATTTTCATAGAAATTCTCCTTTGGTTATCTTTGCCAAACATTTCATGTAATTATGTTTTCCATCCTAAGCCTTGGAGTCTAGTGAGGATTGCCAGATATGGTTATCTAAAAGTAAATGCGACGAGGACATTTCTTGATGTCCAGGTTTGTAATCATATCACTATCCAATTATGAAGTACATATGAGTTTACTATTAACTAACTTTATTGACTCAATTTTCAGTTTATTGATGCAATGACGTTTGAAGCTCTAGATTGCTTTATAATGACAAAAAGCTGACCGAAAATGTGCACTCCTTGTTCGCTTGTGTTACCAAAGTTCTAAGACGATGTTAGTAGTAGCATTGATAATATAGTCCAACACTAATAGGGTTCATTATGTCCACAACCTTCTCTTTTTTCTAGTCTTACATCTACTACTCATGCCTATGAAACATTGGTTTTTGGTAAATGTGTGCAAGTATATTATTAGAAAGAACACATGTGTGCAAATATTGATTGTTAGAATATAGTTTCAATTTTCATACTTGATGTTTTTCAAAGTCACTCTCATTTTCCCTTAGTTCCAAAATACACATGTTTCCACTATATTCCTCCTAACCCTATGAGCTATTTTTTAGCTTCTTCATTTCGTACATTGTGGCCTATTTTTTTCTTCTATTTTTTGCTTGAGTTGTCTTTTTTTCCTTCCAAAAATGATTATTAATTTTTTATTTTATGTAACATTTCATGTACATAACAAGGTTAATACTTTAAAGTCGTACTTCTTTATTATGGTTATGATAAGTATTCAAGTTTGGATAGAAAATGGTAAGCCAAAATCGAATGTTAACTTTTGATATCCATTGACTATGAGATTATATGTTACAAAAAAATTTCAGTAACATTTAATACTGCTTTGTTGAATTTGTATATAATCAATTTGCAATAGTATGGGTAAAAGTTGTTAAAACGGTGAATTCATTCCATATAAAATAGACTCAAAGTAACATATGTTAAATATACTACACAAATTATGGTACGATAGATACAATGTGAGAAAATTGGTTCCTTTGTCAGTAAGAGTTATTATGTCATTTTATCGTTGAAATTTCTTGAACCTAAATAATGTGTGTAATTTAGGATGACCCTATTGTACCCCTTATTTTTAGTAAACTTGTACACTTCAAACTAAAATAGTTTCCACTTTAGTTCTTTGCATAAGAAAATGTTATATAATGAATCGTTCTAGAAAAATGTAAATAGGTTTGTAGTGTTAAAAATTTAAAATAGTTACTCACCTAAATTTTGACCTATGCATGTGCTCTTAGAATTGTTTATGTAAAACTAACCTCTTTAGAAACCTAGCCATCAATTAAGGACCCAACTAAAAAAACCAAATACATCCTAGATATTTGGACCAATTTGCTAGTTTTTATGATGAATTGAGTATGATTATCAAGACATGAAGTTGACTATCTTTATACATCATTGAAAAGCATATTTCATTAGAGAATAAGAGAGTTCTATTTGTATAAATGATAATAACATAAGAATAATTTTTGAATTATAATGGAATGCTAAATGCATTGGGTTTTCCAAATTTTGTAGAAGTGTATAAGTTTTTAAAAAAATTCACAAAAGATGCCAATTTTAGATTATAACTCAACAATTTAGGTCAACATTAACGTTTTCCCATTATTTCTTTGAATTTGATAAAAATGTATCTTAAGTATGTTCTAAATATGTTGGTATAATGTTTAAGTTTGGTTTTGGAAATGCAAATCTACATAAAAAATCAATTTTGCAAACCTATATTTGGTTTAGAAATTCATTCACTATGACATGTAATGTTTGGACTACATCAACCAAAAATAGTTGTTGGAGTGTCATTTATTATCTAAACTTAGTTAACTTATTAGGATATATGTATGAAAACTCAATACTACCCTCCATTCTAGTATAATTTTTAAAAAAGTTCAAATTATTTTTTAGAGTTAATTTGTGTTGTTCTTGAAATTGACATATGTTTCCAATTTTAATTTTATCAAAAATAGATGAGAATTCTATACGTAATTATGTTTTTCACTTTTACAAAAAGTACAAGCATCACAGTATTTTTGAATTCAACCTCAGTTAACAAGGCTTGAACCCAATAATCTGCTATAAAAGGATGTTGTTAGTTTTGAATTTTATACAAATCATTTGCAAAGAACTAGTGGACCATATGAAGCAATTCAAAATAATGATAAAAAATAATCAAGAAACCCATGAACTAGTCTACATGGGCAATTAAAATCGTTGGTGGTTAGTTAGAATTTTAACAAATACAAAGTATAGTATGAATAAAGGGAAACATAAAGAATTTGGAAAATGACTCCATTATGAAAGAGAAAATGTATAGTATATAATGTAATGAATGCATACACATACAAGAAAGAGGTGTTGTCAAAGACACAAAATTAGGAGTGTGGAGTGTCAATTTGAAGGTGTGTAGCATGACTCTATGTTGTTTACTATTATGAAGGAAAAAATGTATTAGTTTCCTAGGAATTTTCCGTCGTACTTCCACCTACCTAATTTTGCAAACTGATGCCTAAGGTTATCATGTAAACATAACTATATAGATACTTGTCTTTCAACTATTGGTGTTTGTTGTAGAAATATTGATGTTTGCTGTTTACGAGTAGTGCTTAAATTTAGCACCATTCAATTCTATATTAACAAGTTTATGTTTGATAAAATAAGATATTACAAGACGAACTCGTTCGTCCTACTTTTATCCCCATTTTGTGACTAGCCCAATATCAATGAAACACTTGATTAGTAACTACATAGATTGATTTTATTTCTCATGAAAAAAGGTAATATACTATTCATACTACAGTAAAAGTGATGCTTCCCAATGTACGAAGGGATCCTAGAAAAAATCATTTACTAAAGCTACTCTAGTCCGAACAAAGACCTTTTGCAACATGACTATATATCATACGTAATAAAACAAAATTTATTGTAGGTTTTGTAACTAGAACTCATTGTTGATTGGTTTTGTTATGTCTTAAAACCTAATCATTAGGGAATTTATTCATATAACCTCCTACTAGGCTCAAACAACGCAGTTGAGAATGTTGTTGTCTCAATCAATATGTATTTATTCTCATAGTATCAAGGCATAACATATTTTTTAAACATATACCCACCATCTAGAGGGACATAGAAAACATTTCTTTTGATCCAACTACAGAGGAAATGTTACCAATCATCATGTTATATGTATTTATGGTGTGCGGTAATTGTCATTGTGTAATTATCAAATTTGTGTATGTGTGTATAATACTCTATGATGTCTTTATTATTCTAAAACACATGTAGTACTCGAGGTTGTTTAAATAATCTAAGAAGTGTTGAACCATCATTTCAATATATCTTTCTTTTGAGTTTCTTGAAGGCAACATCTATTAACGTCCTCAGACTTTCAACCTCATGACCAAGCGTGTAACGTACATATTGAAACCCTCACCTCAGTGAGAACCCCAATTCAAATACCACACAGGAGAGTGTTTTGCGACAACCAAACATAGGATTCACTTATTAATAGGATTCTAAGTCCCATCCTTCGTTGAATACCTGAAACAAACATGCCCAATTGGGAATTCCCCCCATAGTGTCACAGCCGGGTTTCGAACCGACGACATGTGGCATCACCTGGTAACCAACTCGGCCATGATCTATTCCCTAACGTGGTGTTAATGATTAGTTAAGAAACATTCTAATAAATTAATAGCCTAATTATTCACTTTGATAGGTTAATTGTCAATTGTTAAGAAAACAAATACAACAACCTTCTCCTGCGATAAGTATATCTATAACACTTACGTGTTCCTTGGAAACTGCCAAACCCTTGTTTAGCGGCTTCTTTACCGACGATTCCTCTAGCCACGCCACACAACAACCATATTTTTCGGGAGCAGTGAACCAGAAACCTCAACCGGACTGCTCGACGACTTCAACCATTCGACTTCCTAATTATTCCGCGTTAATGATTGGCCAAAAAACCTAAATGGCACATTTCCCATTTTTTATTCCCTAAATGACACGTTCTTGAACTTATTGCCCAAAATGACACATTTGCAGACCAATGCGTCCCCTGCTGGGACGCATTGCTCTCTCGGGAGGCAATGGGTCCCAACCGGGGACACATTGCCCCCACATGAGGGCAATGCGTCCCAAAGCCATACGTATTGCTTTTTTATTTTTTTTATATTTTTTTAATTATGATACCATGTATATTATATATAGATATATATGTTAAATTGCTAAATTGATATAATCAAAATTATATTATATACAATTAGCCATATATTTAAAATAATATCTGAAGTTAATAAAATAATAACAGAATATTATATTTATCAAAACATAATATTTATAAATGTAGATAAAAATATTCAAAATTAATAGATATAATACTAACATTATATAATAAAGTTTAAAATTATAAAAATAAAGAAAATATATACATGTAATTATTTGTAAACTTAGAAGAAAAAAACTAATATAGCAATAAAAATAAGAAAATACTAATATAGCAAAATAATATATATATATAAAGGTATGACACATAATATCAAAACATACATATATATACAACATAGATATATATATACATACATACATACATAGATAATATATATATACATAATATAT
This sequence comes from Alisma plantago-aquatica, assembly GCA_963693085.1. Taxonomy (NCBI): domain Eukaryota; kingdom Viridiplantae; phylum Streptophyta; class Magnoliopsida; order Alismatales; family Alismataceae; genus Alisma; species Alisma plantago-aquatica. The sequence continues at coordinate 1,048,856,314 of OY856412.1, read as the reverse complement.
ATATACATAATATATATACATAATATATATATACATAATATATATACATAATAAATATGTACATATACATATATATACATATATATACATAATATATATATGTATATATATGTATATGTATATAGTATATAGATAATTATGATACCATGTATATTATATATAGATATATATGTTAAATTGCTAAATTGATATAATCTAAATTATATTATATACAATTAGACATATATTTAAAATTAATAGATATAATACTAACATTATATAATAAAGTTTAAAATTATAAAAATAAAGAAAATATATACATGTAATTATTTGTAAACTTAGAAGAAAAAAACTAATATAGCAATAAAAATAAGAAAATACTAATATAGCAAAATAATATATATATATATATATAAAGGTATGACACATAATATCAAAACATACATATATATACAACATAGATATATATATACATACATACATACATAGATAATATATATATACATAATATATATATACATAATATATATACATAATATATATATACATAATATATATACATAATAAATATGTACATATACATATATATACATATATATACATAATATATATATGTATATATATGTATATGTATATAGTATATAGATAATTATGATACCATGTATATTATATATAGATATATATGTTAAATTGCTAAATTGATATAATCTAAATTATATTATATACAATTAGCCATATATTTAAAATAATATCTAAAGTTAATAAAATAATAACAGAATATTATATTTATCAAAACATAATATTTATAAATGTAGATAAAAATATTCAAAATTAATAGATATAATACTAACATTATATAATAAAGTTTAAAATTATAAAAATAAAGAAAATATATACATGTAATTATTTGTAAACTTAGAAGAAAAAAACTAATATAGCAATAAAAATAAGAAAATACTAATATAGCAAAATAATATATATATATATAAAGGTATGACACATAATATCAAAACATACATATATATACAACATAGATATATATATACATACATACATACATAGATAATATATATATACATAATATATATATATACATAATATATATACATAATATATATACATAATATATATACATAATAAATATGTACATATACATATATATACATATATATACATAATATATATATGTATATATATGTATATGTATATATGTATATATGTATATATATATATATATATATATATATATATATATATATATATATTATATTGTGTATATATATTATGTATATCTTATATATATATTATGTATGTATCATATATATATATATATATATTTATCTATATATATATATATATGTATGTATGTATGTATGTATGTATGTATGTATGTATGTATGTATGTATGTATATATATATTTATGTATATATCTATCTATCTATCTATATGTATGTATGTATATATATATATATATATATATATATATATATATATATATATATGTATATATACACACATATACATATACGTATACATACATAATATATATACATAATAAATTAATAGCCTAATTATTCACTTTGATAGGTTAATTGTCAATTGTTAAGAAAACAAATACAACAACCTTCTCCTGCGATAAGTATATCTATAACACTTACGTGTTCCTTAGAAACTGCCAAACCCTTGTTTAGCGGCTTTTTTACCGACGATTCCTCTAGCCACGCCACACAACAGCCATATTTTTCGGGAGCAGTGAACCAGAAACCTCAACCGGACTGCTCGACGACTTCAATGATTCGACTTCCTAATTATTCCGCGTTAATGATTGGCCAAAAAACCTAAATGGCACATTTCCCATTTTTTATTCCCTAAATGGCACGTTCTTGAACTTATTGCCCAAAATGGCACATTTGCAGACCAATGTGTCCCCTGCTGGGACGCATTGCTCTCCCGGGAGGCAATGCGTCCCAACCGGGGACGCATTGCCCCCACATGAGGGCAATGCGTCCCAAAGCCAGACGTATTGCTTTTTTTTAATTTTTTTTATATTTTTTTAATTATGATACCATGTATACCATGTATATTATATATAGATATATATGTTAAATTGCTAAATTAATATAATCTAAATTATATTATATACAATTAGCCATATATTTAAAAAAATATCTGAAGATAATAAAATAATAACAGAATATTATATTTATCAAAACATAATATTTATAAATGTAGATAAAAATATTCAAAATTAATAGATATAATACTAAAATTATATAATAAAGTTTAAAATTATAAAAATAAAGAAAATATATACATGTATGTATTTGTAAACTTAGAAGAAAAAACTAATATAGCAATAAAAATAAGAAAATACTAATATCAAAAATAAGAAAATACTAATATAGCAAATATATATATATAAGGTATTACACATAATATCAAAACATACATATATATACAACATATATATATACATACATACATAGATAATATATATATTCATAATATATATATATATACATAATATATATGTACATATACATATATATACATATATATACATAATATATATATGTATATGTATATATGTATATATATGTATATATATATATTATATTATGTATATATATTATGTATATCTTATATATATATATATTATGTATATATCATATATATATATATATATATATATTTATCTATATATATGTATGTATCATGTATGTATGTATATATATATATATATATATATATATATATATATATTTATGTATATATATATCTATCTATATGTATATATATATATATATATATATACATATACATATACATATACATACATAATATATATACATAATATATATACATTATATATATATATACATTATATATATATACATACATACATACATATATATGTATATATACATACATATATATATATATATATTAGATATACATAATATATATAATATAATGTATATATATATACATATATACATATACATATATATATATATACATATATATATACATATATACATATACATATATATACATATATATGTGTATATATATATTATTTGCTATATTAGTATTTTCTTATTTTTGATATTAGTATTTTCTTATTTTTATTGCTATATTAGTTTTTTTCTTCTAAGTTTACAAATAAATACATGTATATATTTTCTTTATTTTATAATTTTAAACTTTATTATATAATTTTGGTATTATATCTATTAATTTTGAATATTTTTATCTACATTTATAAATATTATGTTTTAATAAATATAATATTCTGTTATTATTTTATTATCTTCAGATATTATTTTAAATATATGGCTAATTGTATATAAGTTAATTTAGATTATATTAATTTAGCAATTTAACATATATATATATATATATATATAGAGAGAGAGAGAGAGAATCCCATCCTTCATTGAAAATCCAGAAGTCCCGGACTAGAAACGGTTGGTTCCTATCACTGGTGTAGATGGCATGATCAAATAATCTAGCATCACACCACAAGGCATCCCAGAAGGGGATCATACATTTCCCCACGATCCATCTACATTTAGGATAAACCAATGGGAACATATTCCAAATCTGTTTCCAGTAAGTAGAGGCTGAATCACTATATCGTAAGTGGCTTGGATGGTTGGTTGATCTGTTGTAAGCACGATTCATGTACTTGGCTCTACAGAAGCTGGCCCAGATAGAGTCTTTGGCTATCACTTCCCAACTAGCTTTGGCCAAAAACGTGTCACTGATGATCCTAGTGTTGTGTATGCCCAGACCTCCCGCTTCTATTGGTAAAGTTATCTTCTTCCAATCTATCCATACCTTGCGATGATGGTTTTCATGATCATTCCATAAGAATTAGAAAGGAGTGCATCAATGCGGTCGGAGATTCCCGCAGGGATGCCTATAGCCGCCGCGGTGTGGACAGTAGAAGAGGAAAGCACATGCGCTATGAGCATCTTACGGCCTGCAAAGGAAAGGAGACGATATCTCCACGAGGCGATCTTCTATTTAATCTTCTGGAACAAAACTTCATAGTCATTAAGACTGTATCTTCCCATCTTGATCATAACTCCTAGATAGGTAAAAGAATTCGATGTGTTGTCGATCTCTAGAGTATTTGCAATGCTCGTGATCAGCTCAACATCTTTACTTCCAATGGTACATATGGACTTGTTGCGGTTGATCAATTGAGCAGAGGCCGCCTCATAAAGCTTCAGGATCTGATTCACACGAATTAAAGTTTGATGCTTCGCGTTCAGGAACAGAATCACATCGTCGGCGTATAGCAGGAAAAGAGGGGCCGTACCATGACCTCTAGTCCGAAATCTATCCAACGGATGCATGCGATCTTGATGATGCATATATCTAGAAAGTAACTCCTCAAAAAGGATGAAAAGAAGGGGTGAGATCGCATTTCCTTGCTTGAGACCACGAAGCAAGGGAAAGAAACCAGTGTCCTGACCCCCGATCGATATAGAAGCCCAGGTATTCGAGAAAAAGCTCAAACATAGGTTACACTTTGTGTAGTATGAAAATTTGTTTATGTCATAACCTTCATATGACATGACATCCATTTTCGGCATAAAGGTAAGCCGTTTTATGTTCTCAGCAACATTATTCAGTGAATCAGATAGTTGATTAAAGACTTTCTCTTCAAACCACCTAATAAATGTTCGATTATGCTCTCTTGCAAGCCACATTGAACTGGATCGCGGATGATTTCTCTTGATAAGATCATTGTGTTCTATGATGTAGCTACTAACTTCATCGATGTTATGTAAAATATACAAATGTGCTTGTTCCCACAACTCATGACAGATTCCTTTCCCTCATCCTCCCAGAGTTCCTTTACCACAATAAGATTTAGTGTGATGGGAATATTTTAGATCGCTAGATGTTTCATTGCAATTTAAAAAATCATTGCAAAAGTCCATCACCTCCCTAGCCACATAACCCTCAATAATACTCCCTTCACGACGATAACGATTCTGAACATCACCTTTAAAAACACTCATGTAGCATTCAAATGGATACATCTAGTGTAAGAAAATTGGACCCAACATCTTCACCTCCCTTGTAATATGTACTACAAGATGTCCATGATATCAAAAAATGAAGGAGGAAAGTACATTTCAAGCTGACACATGGTAACAGTTACATATTTCTATAATTTATTGAGAGTATCAGGATGTATCACTTTGTTGCATATTTCATTGAAGAAGAAATAGAGTCTTGTGATTGCAAACATTACATGCTTCGACAATATAGATCGAATAGCCACAGGTAAAATTTGTTGCATTAAGGTGTGACAATCGTGAGATTTGAGACCTATCAACTTTAGATCCTTTATTGATACCAATCTATGAATATTAGAAGAGTATATTTGTGGAACATTAATATTATACAAGCACTCACAAAAAGTCTTTTTCTCCTACTTTGACAAAGTGTAACAAGCTGGTGGTAAATATGTGCGGCGACCCCTGATCTCCACTGATAAGTCTTTTCTTATACCCATTAATTCTAAATCTTTTCTAGATGTGATGTCGTCTTTAGTCTTTCCTGGTATGTTCAATAGCATACCAATGATGCTATCACAAACATTTTTTTCAACATGCATGACGTCAATGCAGTGTCTAATTGTCAAAGATCTCCAATAAGGAAGATCCCAGAATATTGACCTCTTCTTGTATAGAGATTTGTCACATGCGAGAGTACGACTACTTGAACTCTTTCCAAATTCATTAACAATATGTTTCACCCTATCATATACAACATTTTCTGGTATAGGTTTAGGAGCACTTCGTTCCTCAGTTGACCCATTAAAGGTTTTGTGTTGCCTTCGATAAGGATGCACTGGTGGGAGAAATCTCTGATGACTAAGATATACGATTTTATCACCATGTTTTAGTCAGATTGAATCAGTATTTTCCACACAAATAGGACATGCTTTGTATCCTTTTATGCTATATCCCGACAAATTTCCATAAGTTGGAAAGTCATTAATCGTACAAAACAACATAGCACGCAAACTAAAGATCTCTTTACTAAAGCATCATATGTCATAACACCTTCTTCCCATAGTTTCATTAGGTCATCAATTAGAGGTTGAAGGTAAACATCAATATCATTTCCAGGTTGCTTGGGCCCTGATATCAATATTGACAACATGACATACTTATTGTTCATATACAACCAAGGAGGAAGATTGTATATAACAATCATAACAGGCCACGTGCTATGTTGGCTGCTTAATGTACCAAAGGGATTCATTCCATCTGTACAGAGTCCAAGTCTTAAGTTTCTTGGTTCTTTACCAAATTGAGGGTATAATAAATCAATTTTCTTCCTTTGTGGTGAATCAGATCATGTCATAGGACGCCATCATCATTGGCCTTTAACTCCCCATGCTAAGACAAATTTTGCGCATCTTTTGTATTAGCAAATAAGCGTTGAAATTGTGGTATTATTTGTATATACCACATCACCTTGGCAGGAGAGCCATTTTTAGCCTTAGCTGAATTTGTGGTCTTATACCTTGACGCACCACATTTTAGACAATTTATCAAATTACTATAGTCCTTCTGAAATAACACACAATCATTTGGACATGCATGAATCTTCTTAGCCTCCATTCCCATTGGGCACATTATTTTCTTTGCTTGATATGTTGAAATTGGAAGCTCATTGCCTTCAGGAAGAATTTCCTTTAACAAAGACAACAGTGAAGTGAAACTCTTATCGCTCCACCAGTTTCGAGCTTTGAGAGTATATAATTGCATCACAGCACTCAACCTCGTGAACTTAGTACAACCCTTATATAATGGTTTTTCAGCATCATGGACAATGTTTGCAAATAAAGAAGGTGGATCAATGGCATTATCCCGACAACTACATAGCATCTCATCAACCATATCATCCTGAATCAGTTCATCATTGACATTATCATCATTATCTATATCTTCTATACCACAAATATTAGTATCGACATTTTCTGATCCATAATTAAATTTCTCTCCATGCCAATACCATTCATTATAACCTTGTACGATCCCATTGCATATGACATGATTCTTAATTTCCTCACCAGTATCAACTTTCAAATTGTTACCACAATTTCTACATGGACAATATAGCCTATCTGTAGGTAGTTTCCTATGTTCCTCAGCAAATCTAATAAATTCATCAAGACCTTTGGCAAACTCAGGACTGCAACGGTTTTTGATAGACATCCAACTTCGATCCATTTTCTATATCACATTAAAATTAATTATAAAACTAATCATTTAATATTGATACTATAAGCTGTAAGTTTTTATTGATAGGAAGTTAATTACTTTTATACAAAAGTGTACCACCTATCCCATTTTGAATATTTAATCTCACTATTAACTGTATAATGTATGTTTAGTCTTGAAGAAAATTTTAGCATCATTTCCTCTAAGTTCTCTAAGTACACCGATTTAAATGGCACATAACCACTCACATATGTACCCAGAGAACAAATGAGGAAATCCTCTGAATTTTTCTTCAAAACTAAACATACATTATATAGTTACATCCTAAGTGAGATTAAATATCCAAAAATAGTCCCAGACCGGGGACTATCTAAAATTTACTCCTAATGAGTAAATTTTTAACGGGTTTCTAAGTTGATACATGCATAAATGTATTATTGTCATATTTATATTAAGTTAAACATCATGCATCAATGATGTAACATACCGAATTTTGGACTTTTTGCCTTTTTTGCCCTCTTTCCCATCTTTTCCTTTTATTTCTATCCCCTTTAGCCTTTCTGTCTAGTTTGTGGATAATGTAATGGCTTAATGAACATTTGTTCACCTTGAGAATGGTTTAACCCTAGTTAGTTTGGCTTGATAGGTCAAATCCTTTAAGGGGGTGGAGTATAGTAGTTAGTTTGACGTTTGAGTAGATAGATTTCATGGACGAAATCCTCTTTAGGGGGATGGAACCCTGCGATATCTTGAAATCTATCTACTCTATTTTTAGAAACTCTAACTCCATTAATAGGAGGTTAGTATGTTTGGATCTTTGGTCGTGACCAAATATAGTTATAACATAACATGCTTGTTTACATATTAATGAACATGTAATGGTCATTTAAGGAATAACTCATATGCTTGAACCCTAATGAATATCCAATGCAGATAATATGGATATCAATGCTAATTGTCAATATGTAAGATGTTGATCATGTCATGAACCTATAAACCCTAACGATATGAAAGATAATTGTAACCTAATGCATGCGAAGGATGGATAAGTGAAAATAATGGTCATGTTGACCTAAACCCTAACTTGCATAACCTAACCCTAATGAATGCATCCTTAATGCCTTTCATTATACATTAATGATGTTAAGTGCCATAATCAGTAAACATACTTTGATACACATAAATGATATATATATATAATCATCTATTCACATATTTATCAAGTCATATATATAAAATGCAAGTTACCTTGTTATCTAATACACATGTGATTAGTCACTTAATGTGAATCAATTCATTGGTATATAATATGTCTCACCTTGATCATTAAAACACATGTAATGGCTTCAATATGAGTATGAAGTAATTGGATTCACTTAAACGTGCAAAATCAATAATATAAATGAATAAATATGAGAGATGATTAATGATGACATTAATGTGAGCAATAAAGATAATGTGGCAATAAGATAATGTTCAATGTAAATATATGTAATTGATGTGACATAATTTGGATTAATTATGGACTTAATGACAAACTGAATATTCCATGTGAAGTAATTTGTTATAACTTAATAAAGTGATAATATGAGGATAATGAAGTGTAAATCCAAATTATTAATGATCAAATGTATTGAGATAATAATGAAATATAACCCTTTTGGCAATAAAGTGAATATAACATGACATAATTAATATAATGTTGATAATGTGATATCATAAAGAGTATAATGTTAATGAACCAAAAATTTAAATAATGTTAAATCTCCTAAAAATAATATCTTAATAATGAAACCCTAAGTGGTCCTTGAGAACCTGACCTAGGAGAAGTTGCTTGTGAAGTTTCTGAACTCTCAAGTTAAGTAGTTGGTGTATAAGTTTTGTTGGAAGTTTTATTGTAACATCCCTGACCTGGGTTATGCTTTAAGCCTAGAGGTTTTTTTTAATAAATATAATTATATGCTTGCTCTTATCTTTTGAAAAGTAATTAAGGCTCAAGAGGAACTTATGTTTCAATTTTAGTCCTTTTTGAATAATGTTGAAAACATGTTTTGCCCGTTTTGGACTGAAGTACAAATTACCCAAGTTGAGGGGTTAACTTGAAATTGTTGCATGATAAAATGTTCCTCAAGTGTTGAATCATCATAAGAATGAAAATGATGCAAAGTTATGGCTTGTGGCAACCAGAGCACCAAGAAAGAGCTTATTGAGCAATGTTTGTGCATTAAAACCTAGTTTTGGTGTAATGTGCAATTTACCCAAAACCTAGGGTTCAATGTGCAAGATATCACTTCTAGAGAGTCTGTAATGTTTCTTGGTATCAATTAGAGACAATAAAATCAGAGGGGCATCTCATTTGAATCTCTTTGGAGGAGAGAGAATCTTGATATTAAAATAATCAAGATTTAAGCATAATTGAAACCCTAATTCAATTTAATGCAAAAATAAATATATTAATGGAAGTGCCCTTCAACCAAAAATGTGATGGTTGAATTTATACAAGTGCAAGGACGTCCAAATGCCTTGAGTTGCACTGAAATATCCTAAGTAGGTGAAGGAATCCACTTGCATTTGTTAATTAAAAAGAATTGTCCACTAAAAATGGATAATAGTATTCTATTATTTGAGGTGCTTAAGTGATTGCTTTTAATTCAAGGATAAACAAGAGTTGTTTTAAGGCAAGTATGATGTCTTCGTATTCAAGGAAGTGAGGGGGATAAGTGGCACCAATTTTGGGAGTTAAAGGAATTTTCTATTGCTTTCTCTCTTTTGAAATTTCCTTACATATATCCCATTTTCCACCCACATGAAAGACTCTTTTTCAAATCTACTTTCTTTCCTTGATTTGGCCATGCACAAAAGATCTTGGGAGCAACATAAGGACGTACCCCAACCTGTAGGTGAGCTCCTTAATCATCTTCAACCTTGATTTCATCGTGAAAATCGAAATTCAATGCTTATTTTCTTGTTTTCTCCATCCAACCTTCAACCTTAGCCATTCATTTCACTCAAAGACTTGAGAACGGACCTTGGACAGTTGAGAGAGATTCATTCACCATTGAATACGTGGATCTGGAAGCTTGGATTCAAATTTGAAGGCGGGTTATATAACTTGAACCCTTAAATATCATTATTGATTTCATTTCTTCATCATGTGTTGATTCCTTTTTCATTCACGATTTTCCTTTTGATTAATTGTTGAAATCACCATAAGAATCATAGCAAATTTCGAAGGTTTGTAGCTTGAAGATGATTATGTCATCTTAGCACACACCTCAATAAAAATTATGGGCAAACGGTTTTGAGTTTTGATGACCAAACGGTCTCAAGACCGTTTGGTGATCAAACGGTCTCAAGACCGTTTGAGGGCAAATAGTCTCAAGACCGTTTGAGGTGAAACGGTCTGAAGACTATTTGGGGTTATTTGCTTATGTGGATGAATGAAGAACTAATGGTTCAAATTGATCTAATCACAATAGTTATAGTGATAAATGACCCATTGATTGCAAACCCTAATCGATTGATTGAAGAAATTCTAATTGATTTGGATTAAATTCTTGGTTGATGGTCCAAACGGTCTCAAGACCGTTTGGAGTTCAAAGGTTGTGACGGATGGTTGGAGATCCAAGGGTGGTAATTAATGTACTCTCAATAGTCCAATTGATGATTGATTCAATGAAGCAAACCCTAATCGATTGATTGTGGAAACCCTAATTGATCCATTCGGTTTCAAGATGATTTGGACCAAACAGTCTTGAGACCGTTTGAGTCCAAATGGTCTTGAGACCATTTGGGATCAAACGGTCTTCAGATCGTTTGGAGGGCAAACGGTCTCAAACTGTTTGATGTTCAATCAGTTTCAATGATGAGTTGCTCATTCGGTTTCAAACCGTTTGAGGTTAATTATATTTAATTCAAATGGTCTCAAACCGTTTAGGGACTTTGAGATCAAAACCGTTTGATGGTCTAACAGTTTTAAGACTGATTGAAGGTTTTAGGACCAAGACTGTTTAAGGTCTGACGGTCTTCAAGACCGTTTGAAGGTCAAAGTACTTCAAGACCGTTTGAGGGTCTAATACCTCAAGACCGTTTGAAGGTCTAATTGACTCAAACCATGTAAGTACTATTAAACTCCATGATTGTTAATGATGTATATCAAAGATAATTACAATGGTTGTACCTTTAAGGTACTTAAGTGATTAGTACCTTTTGAGTGGTTAACCTTTGATGCTTATGAAAGAAGTAACTCAATACACTATGATAACCATAGATGTATGTACTTGAATGAAGGGTTAACCTAATATAACCAAGCTTAAAGTAATCAACATCCTAGAGGGGATGAGAGAGAGAGAGGGGAATTCATACATGTATGATAATCATGTGGTGGTTAAGCCTCAACACTTTCAACATGAATAAAATATGTATTTAGGGTATGATCCTTGATAAAGAGATCTTGAAACCCTAATCGAGATGGTTGATGAGCCCTAACCCTAATTTAGGGCAATATTAGGTGAAACCCTAATCTAGGGTAATGGTACAACCCTAATCTAGGGTGATGATATGAGTAATCCCAATTCAGGGTAAAATAATGAAAAACCCTAATTTAAGAGGATGCTTCATGAAAACCCTAATTGCGGGTAAAGCCACATGAAACCCTAATTTGGGGAAAAGTTATAAGGAACCTTAATTCAAGATAATGAAACCCTAATCCAGGGTGAATCCATGTGAAACCCTAATCCAGGGTAATGCCATGTGAAACCCTAATGCAGTGATGTGATGTGGAATTCTAATCCAGGGTGATGCCATCTGAAACCCTAATGCAGTAATGTGATGAGAAACTCTAATCCAGGGTGGTTCTATGTAATGCTATATGAAACCCTGCCCTAATATAGGGTGAAGATATGTAAAACCCTAATTTTGGGTTATAGTGTATGAAACCCTAATCTTAGGCAATAAGATGATAAACCATAACCCTAACTTTGGGCTATGAGTTGAGAAACCCTAATTTCAGGAAATGCTATGTGAAACCCTAATATAGGATGATGTTATATGAAATCCTAATGTAGGGAGAGATTATGTGAAACCCTAATATTGGGTGATGTTATGAAAACCCTAATTGACAAAGATGGGAAACCCTATTCCTAATAACGGAATAGTGATTAATATATTGATAAGTGAAACACCTAAAGTGGTTGATAATGGACAACCTTATATCAATAATGCCTTACTCGAGATAAGTCCATATCATTTGATAATGGTTGAATAATTCAAATAAGTGACTTATGACCAATACATTACATGATAAATGTGATGAACTGGTGCATAAAGTATTAGGATGGGAAATACCCTAATACAAGATAAGTTGATGAACTTAAGTAAGTTAAAGGTGATGAGGGAAGTGATACATCAAGACATGATAGATATCACATCCAGCACATCAAGATTTATACACCTTGATGTATCCTAAATCCAATATATTTGGATGAGTAGCACATGAAGTGTGTCATGTCAATTGTTACATTATGAAGTAATGTACTTTGATAAGTGTAGGCTAACATACCTTAAGAAAAGGTTAAGCCAAGTTAATAAAGTATGATGTAATCATATTTTGGTAAAGTTGAGAGAGGAACTCATATCTTGTATTGATGATTCATTAAATGATAAATGATGTGAATAAATAAGCATGATTGAATACTTATGTTATCAATGTTAGCTCCTAGCTGTGTGGAGCAATGAATTAGGGCTTGATCATTAATAACATGATCTTGAGAACCTAAATGGTTAATAATGGAATACCCTAAACCTAATAAAGGGTAATGATATGTAAGAGAAACCCTAATCGATAAGGAAGTGAAACCCTAACCCTAATCATGGGAAGGTTGTAATTCTTTTATTGCATAAGCCTTGTTAGGAATGTTAAATATTTGAATAAAAAGTATAATGATCAATGGCCTTGTGAGCCATGTGAATAAGTTGTTACCTAGTAAGAGATGACAAGATGTAATGGTCTTGTGAGCCATATGAATAGGTTGTTGCCTAGTGAGAGGTGACAAGATGTGCAATGGCCTTGTGAGCCATGTGAATAAGTTGTTACCTAGTAAGAGATGACAAGATGTAATGGCCTTGTGAGCCATGTGATAATTTGTTGCCTAGTGAGAGGTGACAAGATACTTAATGGGCCTTGTGAGCCATGTGAGATGCTTATGTAGCAAGTATCATGTTTACCTTGGTCAGATGACCTGAAGGTAATAGTTACCTGATAAGTGGTGACCATATTCAATGATAAACTAAGGGTTTGAATACCCAGATCTAGTAAATATGATGATGATGTTGAGGGATGTGAATTCCTAGAAATGAGATAAGGGATTCAGATCCCAATGTTTTATACAGCTTTGAAAAGTAATTGATAGAAGTATTACACATTCTTTGTACATTCATTATAAAAATTTATGTTTGAAAACCTGACTGATGCTAAAAGAATATGGTAATACACTTAATTAATTAAGTGGAATCTTATCATGTGGTGCCCTGGCCATATAACCATCAGCGTCAGAATTTGCTGGATGGTGAAACGGGTTGCTCCGTGGCATAACCCGGAATGCATATTTTTGAATATGCGAGGGTTATGGGCAAAAATATCCTTACGCCCTAATGGAGGAATTGATGTGAGATAAACATTAAATCTCTCAATCCTTCATTATATATGTCAGGGTGGATGTATCACTAATCCGCCGATGTCGGGATGGATGTATCATGAATCTCCTAATAATATTAATGTCGGATCAATGTGAGATAAGCATGAAATCTCTCGATTGCGAAGAGACTGCAGCCACCACTGTAACTCTATGGTGAAGTTTCCAGTATACCCTGGAAAGCTATTTAGTAGAGACACAAGGCGTCCTTCATGGAATCTCGTACTGACCGAGATAAGGGAGGTCATGGAAATATGGCTCTTCCATTGACCTTGTATGGCATCGATTTCGACTTCGCAATGGTCGGTTGGAGTATGAGCGGTATACCTCATCTCCTCAGGGCATAAGTGTTATTATAAAATGTAATCAGCCGCATAGCATGTTTGTTTAAGGATTGAATATGATAATCATTAGCTGATGTTACATTCCTTTTATGCAACTTTAGTTGATATATGATATATTTTATGTTTCCTTCCTTTCCTTGCAAAGTAGATAGATGAATTATGATCTACCATGGGTAGATGTAATGTTCCCTTAAGAAAGAAGATTATCTTATCTTGTTCATATAGTGATTAATACTGCTGATAATATAAAAGAACTCCTGCTTAGCTTCATTCTATTAAACTGCAATAATAATGTTTCTGGTGGAGAGTTATATCTCTCTCTAGGAAAATTTTCAATTGTCTCACCCTCGTGGGATCCAACTTTTTAGGTAAATGCAGAAGAAGAGGCAGAAACCCTATAGCAAGGGAAGAGCAGTAGCAACAACAACAAGGACAGTAGTGATATTCTAGGTGGAGGCATTGGCTGTCATATTTTGTATAGAAAGTCCTATGTGTCGTCTCTGTAGTCTATGGTCCTCGGAGTTAGCAGTTAGTACTTTTAATGAATCGATCTAAGATTTTGGCTTGATGCCTCTAGGTTCTTATGATGCCCATGTATAGTTTTAACAGAGCAGTTGATGCTTGTAATCCTCGAGAAGGAATGGTACGGAACGTATATGAAATACTTTTGTTTTTGTTATTAGGGTTTCCTGGAATTGGATCTCTTTGCAAAAGGTTCAAATTTTAGCAATTTTTGTTAATCCGCTGTTAATGATCGCTTCTGCAATTAATTACACTGTGACAATCTGATTTGGTGTCGGGTCATCTCATTTATGGTTGGAGGAACAATGTGATGTTTAGTGATGAGAGGTTGCACACTCACCCTTCCCTAATGGCTAGTGATTTCGTGGACGAAATCCTCTTTAAGTGGTAGAGTGTTGTAACATACTGAATTTTGAACTTTTTACCTTTTTGGCCCTCTTTCCCATCTTTTCCTTTTATTTCTATCCCCTTTGGCCTTTCTATCTAGTTTGTGGATAATACAATGGCTTAATGAACATTTGTTCACCTTTCTACCAATATTTGGGTTTATGCACAAATACCTCAGTGAAAGTTTAGAAATGGGCTTAATATATAAAATGTCCACTTAATAAATAGAATAAATAAATTCTTCCTAGAACTTTCTAGTGCTTTTTAGAATATGAAAAAGAAAGAAAATCTCGAAATATATATAAAGGAGATGATAAATGTAATAATTGGAGATAATATGGAATATATTGGATAAAAGATGATAATGAGGAATATGTTGTTTCAAAAAATCATAAATAAGAAGCCACGAGATAATTTGATAACAAAATTCATTTTCTTGATCTAAAAGAAACTTAATGGCCAAGTATCATCTAATTTGGATAATAAATAAAAATATAAAAGCCTTTATTACAAGATAATGGGAAATAAGCCAATAAGGTGAAATAAAATATCTAATGTCCTAAAATTGGAAAAATAGCTCCAAATTCGTAATCTACATATCAAAATGAGTCTATGTGTGAATTTTTATTTAATTTGGTCAATGTTTAATATTTTATTTTATTTCGGGGAGAGAAAATGACAAAGACCAAAAATATTAAATATATGTTGAAAAAATTAATTAATGTCAAAATCGCGTTCCACACATTTAGTATTGTTTATAGGCCAAGTTTTACATTTTTAGACAGTTTCTAGATACCTCTAACAAATTAAAACAATAAATAAGTGATAAAATTTAAATGAATTAAATAAAATAATAAAGTCTTCAAAAAACATAATAATGCCAAATTCATATTCTACATGTTGAAATAGACAGATGAATTTTGAATCAATTTGGAAAATATTTGTTGAGAAGATAAATTTAGGAGAGAGAAAGTGTGCAAAACTTTCAACTCATTATTTGAAATAACAAGCAACTTCAACAAATGGAAATAATGAAAATTTTGTATCCAAAATATTTAATATGACTAATAGGTGAATTTTTATTATTTTTGGATAATCATAGTCATTAATGAAGGAGGAAAGAGAAAGTGAGTTTTGAATTATTTAACCTATTAAAAGTCCCCAAAAGAAAAACTAATTCTATATTTGGATTCTACATGGCAAAATCAGTCAGGATGTCAATTTTGGTTATTTTTGGAGGTCGTTTGCACCCTCAAGTAAGGAAAGAGAAAAAGATCAATAATTAAATAATGCACTTTGTTCGAATTGATTTGGGAAGGAATTAAATGTCCCAATTTCGGCCTTTATATGATCCATCTGATCACAAACACACAGTGGAGATTACATCTCCTACCTCACGTCGGACCGGTTCACGTACATGAACAGTGCGCCGACCGCACGGCTTGGTTTTTCGCGATTTCCTCGCTTATTTCTTGACAGTTTCTTGTGATGTTTCTTGCATTGGATTCAGGAGTGAATTCTACACACATCCCTCCCCTACTCACAAACTTTCGTCAAGTATTTAGGATTTGCCTAATTCTCACCCAAAAGCTTCTCAAAGCTACCCTCCTATAAACCCTAATACCTAACTATATAAACCAGTGTTTACATCCTTAGTTCCTTCATCATCTGAGGTTTCTTTTCCCCATCTTAGTTTCTCCTTTACTTTCATTTCTCACTGCTACCAAGTCAAGGACCGAGCCATGTCGTCAGTGGGTCCTCCTCGTGTATCCTCTGTACAATTGTGATTGAGGTACCTTTCGTTAACATATTTTCTTCATTCTCACACCTTTAGTTTATTATTTGATAGCTTCTACAGGTTTTTCCCAAATTGGGCCGAGCAACAACTGCTGCTGCTCATAGCCATGAGAAGGTTCTCCTCGGTGCTTTCTCGGTTTTACCCTCACTCGCCTACTTTTCTATTTTTTCTCTGAGGGTAGTCTGGTTATTTCACTATCTTTTTCTTTTGGTTTGAGAGGGCCTCGTTGGCCACTGACGGGGCAGCACGGCCTTGTTTGGTTGGTCCAAGTCAGCTGGGTCCCCCTCTCCCTCTCGATCTTCACCTCTCTTGCAATGGATTTGGTGGCGTGTCGTTCTATGATTGGCTGGTATTGCAAAAATCATATCTTTTGATTTGCTTATCCAACTTTTAAAATAAATATATTTTGAACTCAAAAAAATGTGCTCTTTCAAATAAAAATATTTCCAAAGGTTGATTTTGAGTTTTGTCGAAGGATATTTTCTAGAAAATGAATTGATTAGTTTAAAATCATGAAAATATCCCTAAAAGTCAATATCTTCAAAATACATCATATTATATGTTATTTTGATTAGGAGAGTGTAACTAAGACAATGGTGATGTTTTTAGAGTCTGATTTGAAGGTTTGCATAAAAAGTTAGTAACTTTAGGGTTTTAAGCGTTTAATGAATGAATATAGCGCTACTACATGAACATGAGTATGCTATTAGGGGAAAGTGGACTCTGATCTTGATTAGGGATCTGAAAGTGGTTTCTAGGACTTTAAAGAATAAAGATATGTGCATTTAACCTTTCAGTTGGGAATATTTGTGCCTTGACCTACTTTTCTATAATGAGGCTTCATTGAATCCAATACCTTATACTCTTGATTCTTTGCTATACCTACCTCATAATCAGTTTTGGAATATTATTCTTGGGTCTTGGTACCCCACTACCATGTTCTTCAAATGAGATTCTCTTACTTGCCATAGTTTCTAGCATGTTTATTTTACTAGACTATTTAATTAGTGTAGTGGTACTTGTATGTACAACCACCCATAGTTGGGGAATGTGTTATTTCTCCCCTGGGGAACGTGTTACTCTCCCCACACACACATGAAATATGTGTAGGTGACTGGGAATGTGTTATGCTCCCCTCACCCTTTGGTTGAAGGTCCGGTAGGTGCCTCAACCTACTTAGTTAAGGTAGTCAATATTAATCATACATGCAATCCTTTTATGATATGTTGTTTATGGCAAGCATCTATTGAAATATTCTTTTATATATATGGCCTCATTCTCTTGATTGTCTTCATCTTATGATGAACCCTAGCCTATTTTACATGTTTTGCTTATCTTGTTACATTAGAATAGCTTTGTGACACATACTTGTTTTTTCCTTTTCCTCTTGTTGGGTGCCTTCCCAACCACCCAGGCAATGAGCAAGGTGATGGATGACATGAAGGCTTGATGAATGCATATTTATCATGATTTTCAGTCACCTTTTTGAGACCATTTCGACTCAATACTTCCTATTTCATCTATTAAATCTCACATAATGCAAGATTCCCTAACCGGTTCAATTATCAAGATTATTAACTAGATTTATATTAATTTTGTGCAGGTCTTAACTAAGTTCAACCATCATATGGAATTAACTCAAGATCCTCTCAACTTTGATCTTATCGGTTTTGGCCAAAACGGTTTACCCATACGGTTTTAACCTCTCGGTCTCAGGATCATATTGCGTCTAGCGGTTTCCAAAACCGTTTGACCAAGGAATGATCGAACGATCAAGACCGTTTGGATAGAGACTGTTTGGGACGCTCAAGAAAATAACGATCGGTCTCAAGACCGTTGGGTTCCATACGGTCCCAAGACCGTTTGGAGCCATTCGGTCCTTAGATCGTTTGAAGGCAAAAAATGTTTGGATCCATACGGTCCCAAGACCGTTTGGATCCATTAGGTTCCAAGACTGTTTGGCCAAGACCGTTTGGATCCATACGGTCCCAAGACCGTTTGGAGGTGGGAATGTGAGATCGATCAGAGTAGAACGATTAGAGACTCGAGACCGTTTGGTCATCTAAACGGTCTCCATACCATTTGGTCATCCAAACGGTCTCCAAACTGTTTGGATCAGTTTGGGTTTCAAGACCGGTCAAAGATAGGGATCACTAAAGACAAGACTGTTTGGATATCAAACGGTCTCCAAAACTATTTGGCCACCAAATGGTCTCGAAGACCGCATATTCTCAAGATTGTTTGGAGCAGACCGATAGAACTCAAGACCGTTTGGATGCCAAATAGTCTCCCAAGACCGTTTGCTCCAAACCATTTGAATGGAGTTCACGCCAAAAATGTGAACACCCCATCCAAGCCTGTAAATAGGACCGCAAGGGTCCCCATCTGGGCATCGATTCTGGACGCCGACAGGCTGCCCCAAGGTCAATCCAGCTCCATCCTCCACGCCACCTGCTCCTTTTGATGCCAAGCAAGGAAGAAGAAGAAGAGAGAGAAGGTGGAGAAGAAGGTCAACCCAACCTGTCTTGGCGGTTCTTCCTTGTCCAAATCTGCCCCGACGCGACGTAGAAGACCGCATCATCTTCACCGAGTTGCGACCACCTTCTACATCATGTTCATGGTGGATTTCCCTCTCTTTCTTATTCTTCTTGTTTCTCGCATCATGAGTGAGTAGTTCCTTTTCACTGGGGTGTGGGGACTAGCCCCACTACCCATGCTTGCATGTCTTTACATTTAATATTCCAAGGCAATGTACATAACTTTTCATTTCGTTGCTAATTGATATGCTTGTAGTAGATTACCTGCTTGCTTTTATCTTGTTCTTCTCTTAGTAGTTTGGAATTTCGATTAATGAGGTAGACTCCTTGACGTTAGATCTTATAGGATTCCTTGAGGTTGTACGTGTGTGATCTGTGTGGGGAAGAGCCATCTAGCCTACGGTGACGCTTCTATGTGCCTACCTGTGAGGGGGGGCCATAACCTAAGTTGGATGTTGTATCTTCTCGTTAATCGCCAATGTTTGCTTGCAGACTAATCACCTACATGATTTTTTATTAGCATAGTTGACTCCTTGATGTTAGATCTGACGGGATTCCTTGAGGTCGTAAGTGTGTGATCCGTGAGGGGATGAGCCATCTAGCCCACAGTGATGCTTCTGTGGGTCTACCCTCGTGGGGTACCCTCAGCCTTAGTTGGAAGTTGTATCTTCGGGGCCGTCAGCAAGTCATCTGAAGGGTTATGAGCAATCAGATCCTTTAGGTGATGCTTACGTGGACCTATCCTCATGGAGGGTTTGCAGCAGCTCCATTTGGATAGTTATATGCTTGCCTGGATGTTATGTGTTTGAGTATGTTTGCATGTGCAGTGGTGGTGAAACCCGAGACCATCCCAGCGATTCCATATCATTGATCTAAATCCAACTTTAATTCAGTTTTTACTTTCTTGCAATTAGTTTAATCAAACTCAAACCAATCAATCATTTTTAATATTAGTCCTAACTCGAACTAGACTAGACTGACAAGGATTCTTAAAAATGTTGTCCTTTGGGTTCGATCCTTAACTATACTACGATAAGACTCGTCCTCTTGCGGGTGGTATTATTGCACATTGGTTTTGGTAAAAGCTCGGGGATTTCAACCCCGAGTGAGTTTGTTAGTGCAATAAAATCCCACATCAAATTCTGGTGTTGTTGCTGGGGACAACAGAATCAGTTAGTCAAATCTAGTTCTTTTAAGGCTAATCTAGGATTGTGTTTTTATTTTGCTACAATTGATCATCTACTTGACTTTGACTCTACTTTGTGGATCGCACTTTCAAAATCCTTCTATTTTCAGGTACTTCAGAAGGATTAGTGCATGCACCGCCTGAACAGTCCCGGACTCGCAGCCAGCTTTGATCCAGAGATTGACAGAACCTTCCACCATAAAAACATAGAGAACCAAGCAAGAATGGCTCAAGAAGAGGAAGTAGCCCGGAGAGTGGCTCAAGCCATCAATGCACAGAGAGAGAGGCTCATGCAAAGCCAGAGCCGCAGTCCAAGAGGAAATCCTAGCAACGCAAGCAGCAGCACAAGCCGCTGAACTACAAAAGGATCTCAAAGAGTTCTCAATCCCGAAAGTTGTGAATGTTCATCATCCAGTACAACCTCCTCCCATCAACGCTCCTAATTTTGAGATAAGAGTGTATTGGATCACCCTTCTTCAGAATAACCCTTTCTATGGCAAGCAAGGAGAAGATAGCCAAGAACATCTTTTGAGATTTATTGATCTATGTGCTATGACAAAACAAAATGGAGTCACAAACGATGTCATTTGACTCCGTCTCTTCAAGTATTCCCTTGCTGATAGAGCTATAAGTTGGTACAATTTGATGCAAATTGAAATACCCATCACCACTTGGGAACAACTCCAAAATGTGTTTCTAGAAAAGTTTTGTCCTGCATCTCTCACATATGAAATTAGAGGCCGAATAACAAATTTCACTCAAGTTCCTAGAGAAACCCTTGTTGAAGCTTGGGATAGATACAAAGAGCTACTACACAAGTGTCCACACCATGGAATTCCTAAGAATCAACTCATAGAAATTTTCTATAGGGGTGTGGACGACGATATCAAGAGATTCTTAGACTCCTCATCTGGAGGAAACTTCATGTGTCAAAGTTATGACAGTGCATGGAGAGTTGTCACCCTTGGAGCTGAAAATCAAGCTAATTGGGGTATATCTGTAGGTAAATGAGTATTGAAAGTGGCTATGGCTGAAGCTACCCCCGAGTACAAGTCTATCGTTGAAACCCTAAAACTCTTAGTTGCCAAGCAAGACCATATTGAATCATCTCTTGCTGCAATTAGAAGAGGACGTTCACTCGATCAACAATAAGAAAAGATCAACACTACTTCTCTGTTCTGTGAAGCATGTAAAAGTACCGATCATTCCACTCTAGCATGCAATGTTCTTTACAATGTTGTTCTAAGCAATGTATGTAGACAGGGAGATAACTATCAAATGGAAAGTCTTAATGATGTTAATGCCATCCTTGGTCAAGGTTATTACAATCTGAATCAGAATAGGAACCATCTAGGGTTTCAATATGGATATCCCTCCAGAGCAGTAAACTCACATCAATTTGGTTTGAACAATCAACCACGAGACCCACTAGGATTCCAGCATAATCAACAACAAAATTTTGGAAATCAAGGAAATTTCAAGGGAAACTTTCAGAATAGGAACTTCAATAATTCTCAGTACCAGAATCTTAATCAGCCTCAAGGACAACAAGTCGTTCCCATCTCACCTGATGACAAATTGACAACCATTGAGAAGATGTTATAGTCATAGTAGAATATGATAGCTAACCAACAAACCTTGATAGCTAACCAACAAGCACATCAGAAAGCTATTGAATCTCAACTAGCTCAGCTTGCCGCTAGCATAAAGCCACCTGTTGGAGCCTTTACGGGCCAGCCCAAGAAAAATCCTAAGCACCCAGAACAACTGAAGGCTGTCACAACCAGGTCAGGCAAGGATTATTTTGATCCTCCTGCCAAGCCACCTGTGGTTATTACATATAAGGATGAGCCTGTGATCATTCAAGACTCAACAACACTGGAGTCTCAGCCAAAAGAACCAGTAACTGTTGATAAGACAGATAAGGGAAATCTTGAGAAACCTATTGATGAAGAAACTGAAACACCAGAACCTGATATTCTTGTATACAAGCCTCGTATATCATTCCCTGCTCATTTAAGGCAAACAAAGCTCGATACCAGATTCAACAAGTTCAAAGAAGCCATGAAGAAGCTTCATGTTGACATACCCTTTCTTGATGCTTTGGCTGAGATACCATCCTGGACTAAGTACCTAAAGTAACTCCTCATAAGGAAGTATATAATTGAAGAATATGAGATAGTAAAATTGGCGACAACCACCTCCGATATCATTCTGAGCAAGATGCCCAAGAAACTAAAAGACCCGGGATCCTTTGGAATTTCATGTCATATTGGCGACTCTTCATGTAAGAAAGGACTGGTCGGTCTCGGTCTGAGCATCTCGATCATGCCACTTAGCCTTTGCAAGAGGCTAGGATTTGCATAATTGCTTCCCACTGGCATGACCATACAGCTGGCAGATAACTTTGTGGCTCTTCCCATGGGAATCATTGAAGACGTCCCAGTCAAGGTGGGCAAGGATTCCTATGTCCCGTGTGATTTTGTCATCATGGACATAAAGTAAGATGTGAGATACCCTCTTATCTTTGGTCGTCCATTCCTTGCCACTGCAAGAGCCCTAATTGATGTTGAGGCAGGAACTTTACTTCTTAGATTAGGCAAGGAAACTCTCGAGTTTAAAGTTTTCAAAAGCATGAGAAGACCTAGTATGCAAGAAGAAGTCTATCTGATTGATTGCATCGAGAAAATGTCACTCCTCACACAAGAGGAATATTAACAAGACGATCCTTTAGAAGTGACCCTAACAAAACCATCTGTTGATAATTCCATCAATGAACAAGTTAAAGAGTACGTTCTTGACCTTGACACTGCCAAAGAATATCCAAAAGCCAAGCTTGAAGAATTCAAGGCTGTGGAAGTTACTGAAGACACATGCGAAGAACCAGAAGCCCCTGAGATGAAGCCTCTACCCGAGGGGCTGAAGTATGTGTTTTTGGACGATCTCAAGGTCTGTCCAGTTATTATAAATTCTGATTTAACGACTGAGCAAGAAGATAAACTGCTGAAAGAACTAAGGGAAAGGAAGAAAGCCATCGGTTACAAGATGAGTGACCTCACTGGCGTTAGTCAAGCGTTGTGTATGCACAAGATCCCTATAACAAAATATCATAATCCAACCATTGAACATCAATGGAAATTGAATCCAAATATGAAGGAAGTAGTCCGTCGTGAGGTCATTAAACTGCTCATCGCTGGGATAATCTATCCAATATCAGACTCACCATGGGTGAGCCCAGTGCATGTAGTCCCAAAGAAAGGTGGAACAACTTTGATATGAAATGAAAACAATGAACTCATCCCCACTCAAATAGTCACAGGGTGGAGGATGTGCATTGATTATAGGAAGTTAAACAAGGCAACTCGAAAAGATCATTTTCCAATGCCTTTTCTCGATCAAGTATTAGAGCAGTTGGCTCATCAAGAATACTTCTGTTATCTCGATGGTTACTCTGGATTCTACCAAATACCTATACATCCAGATAACTAGGAGAAAACCACTTTCACCTGCCCATTCAGAACATACGCATTTAGAAGAATGTCGTTCGGCCTCTGCAATGCACCTGCAACTTTCCAACGTTGCATGACTGCCATATTTGCCGGTCTCACCAAAACCATTATGGAAGTTTTCATGGATGATTTTTCTGTATACGGAGATTCATTCGATTCATGTCTAAAACACCTCTCCCTAGTTCTAAAACGATGTGAAGAAGCACATCTTGTGCTCAACTGGGAGAAGTGTCACTTTATGGTAAAGGAAGGCATTGTCCTCGGCCATAGGGTCAGCAATAGAGGAATTGAAGTAGATAAAGCCAAGATAGAAGTGATTTCCAAGCTCTCCATACCTATCAATGTAAAGGAAGTTTGAGCATTCCTTGGTCACACAGGCTTCTATAGATGGTTTATAAAGGACTTCTCAAAGATAACCAAGTCAATGACAAAAATATTACTAAAGGATGTTGAATTCCATTTTGACGAAGAATGTGTTAAAAGTTTCAACAAACTGAAGCATGCCCTCACAACCACGCCCATCATTAGAGCTCCCGATTGGGACCACCCTTTTGAAATTATGTGTGATGCTAGTGATTACGCGGTGGGTGTTGTCTTGGGCCAATGTATAGAAAAGAAACACTATGTTATCTACTATGCATCGAAGACACTTGACAAAGCTCAGAGGAATTATGCTACTACTGAGAAAGAACTTCTGGCAGTTGTGTATGCCTTTGACAAATTCATATCCTACCTCATTGGCTCAAAGGTCATTTTCTACACAGATCATGTTGCTATCCATTATCTTTTGGCAAAGAAAGATGCAAAACCTAGGTTAATAAGATGGATTCTCCTCCTGCAAGAATTTGATCTAGAGATCAAAGATAAAAAGGGTACAGAGAATGTTGTAGCAGACCACCTCATTTGAATCTACACTCTAGATACTGAAAAGATTCCAATCAATGATTCCCTTCCAGATGATCAACTAATGAAGGTCTTAGAAGCTACACCATGGTACTCGGATTATGTGAACTATCTTGCTGCTGGGGTTACCCATCCTCAATGCACTAGAAATGCACTGAAGAAATTTATGCATGATGTGAAACAGTACTACTGGGATGAGCCGTACCTTTTCAAACTATGTGTTGATGGTCTATATAGACATTGTATCGCTGAGGAAGAAGCTCAACTTATCTTGGAACAATGTCACTCAGGACCAGTGGGAGGACATATGAGCTCTAAGAAGACTGTCTTGAAGGTTTTGCAATGTGGATTCTTCTGGCCAACCATATCCAAAGTTTCCTATGACTTTGTCCTATCATGTGAAAAAAATGTCAAAGATCTGGAAATATAACAAAGAGAGATGAGATGCCACTGAATCTGTGGCAAGAAGTAGAGATAGTTGATGTTTGGGGGGTGGACTACATGGGTCCATTCCCATCTTCTAATGGATTTTCATATATCCTAGTCATTGTTGATTATGTCTCGAAATGGGTTGAATCCATTCCTACAGTCACTAGTGATTCCAAACCCCTCATCAAATTATTCAAAGATATTATTTTCCCCCATTTTGGAGTTCCATGAACTGTGATATCTGACAGAGGGTCTCATTTCCTTGAAAGAAGCTTTGAAGCATGACTGAGAAAGTATGGTGTAACGCACAAGGTAGCCTCACCTTACCATCTACAAACAAGTGGACAGGTAGAAGTCTCAAATCACCAACTCAAAGCTATTTTAAAAAAGACAGTGGGCCGCAACCGGAAGGATTGGTCAGTAAAAATAAATGACGCATTATGGGCCCACCGAACTGCTTTTAAAAACCCCCTTGGGACTACACCTTCGACAAATCTATGGAAAGTCATGCCACCTGCCGATAGAACTGGAACACAAGGCATGGTGGGCAATAAAACAACTAAATTTTGATATGGAAAAAGTAGGCTAAGCCAGGATTCTACAACTCCAGGAGCTGGAAGAACTTCAAATGATAGCCTATGAGAATGCTAGAATCTACAAAGAACGCACAAAGATGTGGCATGATGGTCATCTCAAGAGGAAGGACATTCAAGTGGGAGATCAAGTACTACTGATCAACTCAAAACTGAGGTTATTTCTAGGGAAACTCCATTCCCGTTGGACTGGACCATACATTATTAAGAGCATCTACCTGCATGGTGCCTTCATTTTATGGAGTAAAAAATTAGGAAATGTTGTAGCTAATAGACAACGTTAGAAAAGATATTTCACCTCAGCCGACACTGGCATCAATGCATCATTAGATCTCTCCAAACCTAGATTACATCCACCATAAAAGTCGAAGAAACCAAGTCGAGTCGTCGATGTAAAACAAAGGCGCTTGTCAGGAGGAAACCCGATAAATAATTTTGTATTTAGTTTTAATTCCGAATTAGGATTTTTCCTTAATTTTGTTTTTACTTTTGAGATAAATTTTGAACAAAATAAAAATGCATCGCAAGATGCTATTTTGAGTTCCGAATGGTCTTTTTGTTTGAGATTTTCAGAGGGAGGACACATGTTGATTGAAACGCAACCACATCTAGTGGCCCAAATGGCATGAATTTTCCCCTCCATCTCGGATTTGGAGTTTGCTCGGGATGAGCAAATTTCCAAGTTTGGGGTGGAGGGTGGGTGGTACGTATCTTATCTTCCACCCTCACCCATCTAAATTATACTTAAGATTCTATCATCGTATTTTTGACCTAAATTTTCAAAATTTTCAAATTAAATTTTCAAAATTTTAAAGTTTTTAAAAAGAAATTTGAACATATACTGGATGAAGTTTTGACACTTTTTCATTTTAATCTTTATGCATTTTGAATCACTATACACTCGTTATTCGAAGTAGATCCTCAAAAGGACCTTCTTCTAAAAACTAGCCTTTTGATTGAAATCATCTTTTGAAGCTTATGAATCCTAACATCATGATCTTTATGCAAAAGAGGCTAGTGTCTATTGAACTGATAGGGATCAAACACATCGTGCTTCCTAACTGAATAGTGGAACAATAACATGGAATCCCCACCGGATCCTCATCAAGGCATTATTTGAGTAGAGTATGATAAAGAGAACAACCTGATGCACAGAATTGTAAATTAAGTCGCATTCTAATCTGAACTCTCTTCTACACTTCTTCTGTCATCTCTGTACCCCTCCATCCATAAGAAAGAAACAAATATAGCTAAAATAGTGTCAAACCCTAAGTTCGGGGTGGCACGACACTTCCCTCTATACCCACTTCTTCCATACCCCTTGCAATGAAATAGGGGCGTACCACCAAGAAAAGATGCCAAAGCGCACACGAAATGCAATCTCGAGTCGAATAGAGGAGAGATTCGCACAAAAGAATGCAATAAATGAAATTGCAAAATCATAAAATAATAAAAATCTCGAATCGAATAGAGGAGATATTTATTTCTTCCTTCCATACCACCTCTCACTCCTTTTTTTCTACCTAATGGCACAAATAAAAGCATCCACTACCCTGAAATACACATGTGTCAGATCAGATGCACACTTGTTGTTTTGTGGGTATCTCTGGACTCTTACGAAACTCTTTGACATGCTTGTTGTGGGAGAAAGTGAGGAGGAAGTGAAGTTGGAAAGCAAACTCAGGAACGAAGACATGGTAAGATGTGTTCATTGGTCTCAAGAAGTTGAGATGCTAGGTCACGCTCAGCAAAAAGGAAACAATTGTGGTGTGAAGTAGAGGCCATCACATGGTTAGAAAGTATTCATTTTGTTACGACCTCACCTCCCAATAACCCCCAATTAAGGGAGACCAAGAGGTCGAAGCCGCACCCATGACTTCCGGATCAAAGGTTCGACAATTAACCAAGAATAATTATCAAATTTTAACATACTATACTGAAAGCTATAAAAAAATAAATTTTTGCATACCTTTTTGAAAACTTGGATCTCTAAACTTCTATCCACTTAAGGATTATACTCTAACTAATCCTCCTTATATTTTACTTCATGTATTTCACAATATGACGATTTACTGTTTGTTCTTTTGGCTTGTACCTAAAACGCCGACAAACAAAACGTCGGTCAGTCGAAGCTGGTATGTGGGGGAAACAATAATCATGTAAATACATTAACAATGTAATCATTCAATTAATCATTTAACAATCAAGATTACATTTTAAGCCAAACTACTCAATCCATACCTATCCACAACTCAGTGTTGTCCCTGTAAGGACTTATATGGTACCTCTATAAAGGTGACTTGATGGACCTACCCTCTAGGCAGCCATATACTAAGTCATTCATGACCTGATGGACCTACCCTCTAGGTAGCCATATACCAGATCAGCCATTATGACATAGAGGGGACCAGGATCTGAGCTAGAAGGCATATACATTATGTGATAATCATAGTCACTTTATAGTTGCATGAAATAAATAAACATCCAACAGTTATTTTCAAGCAGCCGATTAAAACTCCTAGAATCGCCGTGAAACTAGAACGATTATTCATAAGCGTAACCACATACATGTTCAGTAGATTTCTCAAGCTAATATCAATTCCAACCAAGAAAGCAATCCAAGGAAGTAATTCAACCACATAATCATGAATCCTTTTTGGACCAATCAGAGGCTGACATGTCACCTCCTTCCATGCATGTGACCCGCTTAGGAATTAGAATCAAAAGACGCTTCTACCCTTGGTAAGTTGATTGCTTCCTTAGCCCGCGGAGGGGAAGAATTGTCCAACGACCTGCAAGTCGTCTTCCTCCCGGCGCTGGCGCAACCTGACGTCCTATCCGTGACCGGTGGCCTTCTCCACCCCTCTCCTGGACCCGAAGGTTACCGACTACTGCTGCTCCACCTCTGACGTCCTCCACCGCGTGCGCTTAGGCTTCCTCCCGTGGCCAGGATGGCCGGGACAGGCCGGTGGAGCTGCATCTTGCAGCCGTGAAGTGCAGTCGTGCGGCTGCTGTACAACGTCGTTTAGAGCATGGCAACATTGGCTAGGACTCCCTATGGCATCGTGGCATGTCCAGCTCCATTGCCAACCCTCCTGGGCACCTAGTTGCTCCGGGGTCGTGCTACTTTCTTCTTCTAGAGTTTACGGACAAAGACAAGGAGGAAGAAGGTAGGGAAGAGAGAGAGTATCGCATGGAATTTCCCTAGAACTCGATCCTGAGTGCCTACCCTTTATATAGGGTGAGGAAAGAAGCCTTAGGTCTCTATTCACGAATCAAGGAGTTCCTTTCCAAGTAGGAAATCAATTCCTTCAATGAGAAGAAAGAGTCTCTCTCATACTTACCTCTTTAATCTACTTTGTTCTTTAGATATTAGGAAATTCGAAATCCTCTTACTTATCATCTTTTATACTTGCTTTTTAATCCTTTGACCCGAATTTCTATTTTCCTTTAGTTGCAAATACTTCCTTTCTATCCTTATCACAAAATCCATTAATAATGTATCATATTATCTTTTATTTTGCAAATTTGGCATTTTCTCTTTCTTTCCTCTTTATTGGGGATCCTTGGACCCCAAGAAACTCTATTATTTAGAAATTATTTTCCAAGGATATTTATTATCCTTCTAGATGCATCTTTATGCATTATTTCTCATTATCTTGTTTATTTCTCATTAAAATATCTCTTTTTGAGGATTTCTCTTTATTTCTCTTTTATTTTCCTCATCGGTATTCCTTTTATCATTAGGAATCCTTGGAACACGAAATTCCACAAAGGATCCCCTAATTACACCTTTTCCCACTTATTTCCAACATTTTAACATTATTTTCAATCTCTTCTTATTAAAGAAATACTTAATTGAACTTTTCTTTTCTTATTGCCTTTTCTTTGCAACTTTGGACTCCTTGGTACCTAAGGAACCCAAGAGGCACGAAATTCTCTTTGGATTTGCCTTCTAGAGGTTTCCACATTATTCTTTTTCTCAAATATTCAATCATTCATTTACTAATTGAATTTCCTTGTTATTTCCTTGTTATTGGGCCCAATAGCCAATAAAGCCCACAACACAAACATCAAGGTTATTGTAAACAAAATCCATGTATTCAAAACAAATTATACCATTCTTTGTTCAATTATCTTTAATATGAGAAATTGCATTTCTCACCAAATGATCCCAAAAATTGGGGTTGTAACATCCTTCCCCTCTTATAGGAATTTTGTCCTCAAAATTCAATCAAACAATTCAGGATAAGACTTTTCCATGTCCATCATTGGCCCCTATGTGGCTTTACCGTACTCATGGTGCTTCCACAGAACCTTTATCATCACATGTTCTTTTCTCTGAGTCCTTTCATCCTGGCGTCTATAAACTGCACATGTAACTCAGGCCATGTTAGCCTCCCTTGGGGCTCACTAGGTTCATTGTTCAGCACATGGTCGGGGTACCTCACACAGTGCTCTAAATTGGACACATGGAACTCATCACACATTACTTTATCCTGAGGGGTAAGGTCAAACTTACCCTTCTCCACCAAACCATGTCAAAAGAACCCATGCATCGGGGACTCAGCTCTCTTAGTCATAACTTAGAGGGGTCAGATTTTCATGTCACATATTCTCCCACAGTAACTTGTATGTTAGTCTACTTTGCATCTGATCATGACTCTCATCATCTCTAGGCTCCTTTCATCCCTTGCACAATCAAAGTGACTTCATCTACACGCACTGGGGTCCCTTTTCTAACCATCATGTTGTAACATCCCTGACCTGGGTTATGAGTTAACCCTAGGTGTTTTGCCTATTTATGTAATTAAGATACTGGTGATTATCTTTTGGCATGTAATCAAACTCTTGAGGAACACATATTTCCATTTCTGCCCTGATTGAACAATGTTTTAGTATTGTTTTGTAATACAGGGACCTATGTGCAAATTACCCAGATAAAGGGGTTAACTTGCAAATTTCACATGTTGAGATGTACCTCTGATGTTGAAACATCATGAGAATGTTTATGATAAAGTTTGAAGGATTTCCCAAGCTTGAGCACCAAGGTGCAGCTGTGGAAGCAATCCATGTGCTTGAAACCCTGGTTTTGGGGTAAAATGCAATTTACCCAAAATTTGGAGTGCAACTTGTAAATTTCATCTTCTAAAATATCTTTTATAACTTTTTTCATCATTTAGAGTAGAAATGATGAAGAGGGCACTTCATTTGAATAATCATATAATAAATGAACACCTTTGTGATTGAATAATCAAGGTGTAAGTATAATAGCCTTTTATATGTGTACTTTAGTAATGGGTTGATCTTCTTTGCCTTCAATTCTTGACCTTAGAAGGAGATTGTCCTTATAAATAAGGGGTAGGGACGAGAAAAGAAGAAAGGAAGGACTTAGATGAGAAATGGGATAAAGTAGAAGCCTTATGGAGAAATTTCACCCAAAATATATATACCACTTCCTTTGCAAGCAAAGGAACGTTTCTTTCATTCCCTCACTTATCCCCCTTGCTCAAACCGACTAAGGCAGAGCTCTGGAGCATAGGAGAACGACCAGGGAGTTCAAGGTAAGTTTGAATCGTCCCTTTTGCTTGAATTCATGGAGGAAACTCAATTTCAAGGTTGAATTCATGGCTAGCTCACCTAGCTTTATCTTTCTAGCCATTCCTTTCCAACTTTTCCTTGGATAATTCACCTTGGCCGACCTGTGGAGCTCAAAGACGCCATTAAAGACCTGAAGCTTGGAAGCTTGGAGCTCAAGGAACAACCTTTAGGCGGGTTTTATAACTCTAAACCTTATGCTTTGATTATACATCTTTTTCTATGCATATAGTTGCTAGTTCTTCTTCTTCCCTATCTTCCCTTGCATCCTTGCAAGCAAAATCATGAAGAACTGCTACTGTTCTTGAGGTAGAAGATAAGGGCGTTAATTCCTATGCTTATCCACGGATTTCCACTTTACCAAACGACCTCCACCAATTGCCCATACGGTTTACACAACCATTTGGTGGGCAAACGGTTTCAGGGTCGTATGAAGGCAAACGGCCTTCAAGACCTTTTGGTCGCGTTGACCAAGCGACGACCGTATGGGAATCTTGTTTATAATTATGTAGGTTAAGTACCCACAAATTTTGAGGGGTTAACTCCAAAGGAATCGTGAGATATAAGCAAATCAATTAGCAAATCCAATTGAATTAAGTTTCTGATTTTCAATCTGTTTAATTTGCCCTTTTGGGAAAACGGTCTCAAGACCGTTTGAGGAATCATCCAAACGGTCTCAAGACCGTTTGGGGATCACCCAAGACCGTTTAGAGGTCTGGGGTCAAGAATAGTTGACCAATTGAAGGTCCAAAGGTACCAAACCATATTGCAATTAAGTATTGATGTGATGATCAACTCTATAGATCAAACCTTGATGAATTTTCACTAGAGTCCAAAGATTGGATGGGCAAACAGTCTCAAGACCATTTGGAACTCATCCAAACGGTCTCAAGACCGTTTGGTGTCAACCCAAGACCGTTTGGAGGTCTAGGGTTAAGGTAATTTGATCAATTGAGGGCCCAATTACAATGGGTTATTGAAATAATCAAATTGCTGATTTGTGACTTAATTAAGGTTCAACCCCTATCAAATCAACTTAGATTTTGATGAATTCTTGGGAAAACGGTCTCAAGACCGTTTGGAGGTTATCCAAATGATCCCAAGACCGTTTGGGCCAAGTTTGAACCCGATTGAAGGTCAATTGATGGGATCAACTTCGATTTGATTCACATTGTTGAGTGTTGATGGTTGAACGATTATAGACCTGAATTGAATCAACTCCAACCCTATCTGGATATTAAATGAGGGTCAATTGAGTGACCAATTGGTTAAGGATAACCCTAATTGTCTCAATTGATAAGTGGCTAACAAGTATTTGGCCAATTGAAGGCTTCAACATAGAAAACCCCAATCATTTATAACCTTTAATCCACTTTTGAGGTCCAAACGGTATCAAGACCGTTTGAGGCCAAACGGTCTCAAGACCGTTTGGGCTCAAACGATCTCAAGGTCGTTTGGACCAATCAATCTCAAGATCGTTTAAGATCAAACGGTTTCAAACCGCATAAGCTTCAAACGGTTTGAAAGTCAACTCTCCCCAAACGGTCAACACACCCAAACGGTCTCAAGACCGTTTGAGGTCAAATGGTCTCAAGACCGTTTGAGACCAAACGATCTCAAGACTGTTTGAGACCAAACGGTCTCAAGACCGTTTGGTGGTTGAAGGTTGAAACCATTTGAAGGTTTTCAAGGTTGTTTATACTTAATCACTTGAAGGTGTAAATGGTTCAATGGTGATCTAATCTAAACCCTAATGGTAACTTAGAACATTAAGGGACTAAATGACTAATGAATTGACCCATGATGACGATCAATGGGTAATTTACCAAAATGCCCTTGAAGGGTTCAATTGAGTAATACCTTATTCTAATCAAACCCTAATCACATGATAGTGGTGATTTGGCTTATGATAGTCAATAAGGACTTAACCCAACCTAATCTAGAGTGATGTAATCATCACCTATGAGTAAGAGGAGAGAGAAGATCCCAATTATGGTTAAAATCCAAGTAATGTACCTTCAATATATATATATGAATGTGCATGATTAGGGTATGATCCACCTATGTGAGATCATGGAAACCCTAATTATGATAATTAGTGAATCTTAACCTAACTTGAGGGCATTAATGATGATGATTTTATACATGATGATGCTATGAGCTCCATTCACCATAATGTGAATGGTAAACCCTAAATTCTAGGGTAATGACACATAATGTGAATAGTAAACCCTAATTGAGGGTGATACATTGAATTATACAATAACCCTAATTCCAGGTGATGTTCTTAAGCATGAATCATCGTGACTAAAGCATGAGAAAAGGAATCACTATTCCTAAACATAATGAAAGGGATTGAATAACCCTAATTGATGAAAATCGGGGAAACCTAGCTCTTGTATGAGTAGGGAGATACAACTTCTTTAAATGAGTTATTTATTGTTATCAGTTGATTTAACCATGCAGGTTCCTATATGAGGATGATCATATCCAGGTATGGAAGATGATACTATATTCATTGAAAGCATGTTGTTAGCTTTATGAATAAATGATTTATCCTGATGCCTTGTTAATAGCATCTTATGAGATTGATAGGCTGTGAGAGCCATGAATACCATCAAGGTCATACTTTAAGAGATGACTTGTGATGAGAGTACTGAGAAATGATGATTACGTGAGTTAGACTTGATACATTTAGTATTCTACTTTCATAACTGCTGTTCTAATGATTAATGTTTGAAAACATGTATGATGTTAAATGGATACTAAAATGTACCTAACTAATCAAGTATAATCATACCATGTAGAGCCCTGATCATAGATCCATCATTGTCAGGAGTTAAATGATGGTGAAACAGGTTTTCCTAAGGGAACTCCTGGATCACATACTTTTGAGTATGTGGGGAAAATGGATGTGAATGTCCTTACATCCTAGTGTAGGAATTGATGTAGATGTATCTTAATCTATCAATCCTTCACTATGTGTTATGTCGGGGTGATGTAACACTAATCTCCTGAGAAAGTCTTTTATACCGCATCGATGAGAGATAAACAAGAAATCCCTCGATGGCGAAGAGAGTACAGAATGCCATTGTGACTCTAATAGCGAAATACCAGAATACCCTGGTAAGCTATAGTAGCAGAGACATTAGATGTCCTGCATGTTGAACCTCACACTGACTGAGGAAGATGAGGTCATAAGAATCCGGCTCTTTTGATGACATATGTATGATACCGATGCGACTTAATAGTGATCGGTTGGAGTATGAACGGTATACCTCATCTGCGCAGGGCATAATGATGTTTGTAAAACATAATCAACCGCATAGCATATCTGCTTAGGTTGATCCACGAGATACATTGATTGAAGATACAGTACTTAGTATACATGTTTTTCATATCCCTTGAATGGTGTTGTTCTAATTGATAACAATCTTCTGTTGAATACCTTAAAGCTTTTATTACTTATGTTGTTCTTGATTTGCTATAATAAAGCTTCTGGCGGAGAGTTATAACTCTCGCTGGGACAATTATTTAAAATTGTCTCATCCCGTAGATTTCAACCTTTTTAGTTGGTCGTCGAGGACGAAGGAATCATTCTGCAGGTGGACAGTATCAGCAGCAGCAGCACCAGGAGCAGTAGTAAATCTCAGGTGGAGATTCAGACTGCTGAGTTGTGTAGTTAGATAGTCAGTCCTATGTGTTCTCTGTACTCTCAGGTCCTTGGAGTCTTTTGGTCTGAGATTTTGGTTCTGAGTTCTTGAGATTTTGTATCATGTTGTATATAATTACTCAAGAAGTAATTATCAAATATGTAAACAGTTTATCTCCTTTTTATGAAAGAAGTTTTTATGGATTCAAGCTCTTATTTCGAAAAGTTTTAATTTTCCGTGATTTTTGTCTTCCACTGTTAATCGAACCGCTTCCGCTACGTTTAAATCGTGTTTATATCGTGGTTTGGAGATCAGAGCCCACAATCAGTGGTATCAGAGCTCTAGGTTCGCTGAGTCTACAGAGACATAGGAATTAGGATGTCGAGTCTATCCTTAGTATTTATTTCTTATCTAATAGAGTCTTCTGCTCCTCAGGAGAAGAAGATAATTAAGAATGTCTGAACCACACGAGGAGTTCGTGGCAGAAAGTAGTGTTGTTGCACCCCAAGGAGGTGCAAGGAACCTGGAGATAGAACAACTTGTACCTGAGCCATCCAGAGAGCCACCTCAGTTTGACCCAGCTGACATGGAAAACCCAGCTGTTCAAACTATGTTCGGACAGTTTATGACTGCCATGACACACATCACCGACAGGATGCCCATGCCTGCACCTAGGGCACCTGCCCAGCCTGAAGGACAAGGTATCGGTAAGACGTTCGAGCGACTTCGTCGTGTCGGAGCAACTGAATACTTTGGACAGCTGATCCTGCAGATGCCGATCTGTGGTTGACCGAATTGGAAAAAGCTTTTAGAATCCTCAACATCCCAGAAGCTCAGAAGGTTAGACACGCTGTCTATCTTCTCAAGGGAAGTGCTGGTCACTGGTGGACCATGGAAGAGCAGAAGAGGCCTGGTGTGGAGATCTCGTGGGAAGATTTCCGTCGGGAATTTATCAATAGATATTTTCCAAAGACCTTCCTAGATGAGAAGATCTCTCAATTTGAGAGACTGAGGCAGGGCATGATGAACATTAGCGAGTATGAAGCTAAGTTCATGGAGTTACTGCGGTTTTGTCCGCACATGGCTGCCACAGAAGAAGAAAGAATCAGAAGGTTCGAGAAGGGTTTAAACGTTGACTTGACTACTCCCGTGTCTGCCCTAGAGAATCGGGAGATGTTTGCTACCTTCATTGAGTTGGTCAGAAGGATAGAGAAATCCGTAGTAGAGAAGAGACAAACCCATAAAAGATATCCGCAATTCCAGAGTTCTTCATCTAGAGACTTTAAGAAGCCTAGATTCTCTGCACCTACACCTCCACCACCCAGAACGAGTGCTCAGACACAGTGGTCACCGAGTAGAGGCAGGGGACGAAGCCTACCTCAACAAGAGACTTGTAGTTCAGCATCGATGTCAGTCATAGGACCACCCAGACCACAACAACTGGAGAGGAGCTGTTACAACTGTGGGAAGGTGGGGCATTTAATGAAGGACTGCCGATCTAGTCCTGTCAGTGTGATACAACCTCAGAGGTAGAGTCAACAGGGATCTCAGAGAAGGCAATCTCAAGGAGCAGCTCGAGGACGTAGACAAGCGTCTCAAGCTGGATCATCAGCACCACCTCAACACCAGGCGACAGCAAGGTTCTATGCTATGAACCCACCTGATGCAGTGGTCAATCCACAAGTAGTGGCAGGTCAGATGGAACTTTTATATTCTAATATGTCTAAATCCTGTGTGGTATCTGTTCTAATTGACCCGGGTGCTACACACTCCTTTGTCACTCGGAGAGTGATTCGTAACTGCTATATGACAATTAGTCATAGGGCAGATAGCTTGTTTTTGGAGACTCCGTTGAGTGGGTCTGCTGTGTTGCAGGAGGTATGCTCTCCCTGCATCCTCTTCTTTTCTAACCATCGCATTCAAGTGGACCTTATACCACTTGATATGCAAGTATTTGATATAATCCTCGGGATGGATACCTTGGAAAAGTATCGAGTTGTCTTGGATTGTGAATCCAAGCTTGTTGTGTTTGCTGATAAAAACAACACGTGGATCTTTCAAGGAGAAAGGAAGATTCTGCCCACCTGTCTTGTGTCAGCTATGGTTTCTGATAAGCTGATGAGGCAAGGATGTTATGCATTCTTGGCCCATGTGGTAGATGTTACCAAAGAAGGTCTCAACCCTGCTGAAGTTCCTATAGTCAGGGAATTCAAGGACGTGTTTCCTGAAGAACTTCTAGGTATACCACCGCCTAGGGAAATTGATTTTAAAATCAATTTGATCCCAGACACGAAACCTATAGCCCAGACACTATATAGGATGGCGCCTGCTGAGATGGCAGAACTCAAGAAATAGCTTCAAGAGTTACTTGAGAAAGGTTTTATCCGACCGAGCACTTCACCTTGGGGTGCTCTAGTTTTGTTTGTTAGAAAGAAAGATGGGTCAATGCGGTTGTGCATTGATTATAGACAACTCAATAAAGTAACGATAAAGAATAAGTACCCTCTGCCGAGGATTGATGATCTCTTTGACCAGTTGCGTGGAGCAACCGTCTTCTCAAAGATAGACCTGAGGTCTGGATATCATCAACTCCATATTAAGGATAGTGACATATCCAAGTCTACCTTTAGGACAAGATATGGTCACTATGAGTTCACGGTTATTTCATTTGGACTAATCAATGCACCAGCTGCATTCATGGAACTCATGAATAGAGTTTTTCGACCTTTCCTCGATCAGTGTGTTGTCGTCTTCATAGATGACATTCTGATTTTTAGCAAGGATGCTCAGCGGCATGAGCAGCATCTTCACCAAGCTTTGACCTTGCTAAGAGAACACAAGTTGTATGCTAAGTTTAGCAAGTGTGAGTTCTGGCTGCCGGAGGTATCTTTTCTTGGACATGTGATATCTGCCTCGGGAATTCGTGTTGACCCTACAAAGGTAGAATCTGTTCTACAGTGGGAACAACCGAAGATGCCGACGGAGATTCAAAGTTTCCTAGGGTTAGCAGGCTATTATCGAAGGTTCATTAAGAACTTTAGTTCCATAGCCTTACCCTTAACAAAGTTGACCCGGAAAGAAGTTCCTTTTGACTGGAGTGATAAGTGCCAGCAATCTTTTCAGTTGTTGAAGGGGAGGTTGACAAGTGCACCAGTACTTGTGTTACCTGAGCAAGGCAAAGGATACATAGTTTTCTGTGATGCCTCCAAGAATGGACTCGAATGTGTGTTGATGCAGAATAAATAAGTGATTTCTTTTGCTTCCCGACAGCTTAAGAAACACGAAGAGAATTATCCGACACACGATCTAGAGTTAGCTGCTGTGGTTCATGCCTTAAAGATCTAGAGACACTATCTCTACGGAGAGACATTCCAGATTTTCACATATCACAAGAACCTTAAGTATATCTTCTCTCAGTATGAGCTTAACATGAGACAACGCCGCTGGATGGAATTAATCAAGGACTACAATTGTACGATTGATTACCATCCGGGGAAGGCTAATGTGGTTGTTGATGCCTTGAGTAGGAAATCAGCAACATCAATCATGGAAAGGGCACAACTAAACTCTTTAGTATGCTCTAAGAGAGATATGCTTATCTCTTTAAGGCAAGACAATGTACAGTTGAAGGTGTCATTGTTAGCCGGGTTGTTGGCTGAGATGCATATTAAACCTACCCTTAGAGAGAAGATTAAGGAAGCACAGCAAGTTGATATTGTAGTTCAGCAAATTAGATCGGAGTATGGTAGTGAGAAACGAGATGGTTTCCATGACTCAGATGATCAAATAGCCTGTTATCATGGGAGGATGATAGTGTCGGATGTGGACAACTTGAGGAAGTTAGTCCTGGAAGAAGCTCATTCTTCGATGTATGCCAGCATCCAGGGAGCACCAAGATGTATCGAAACTTGAAGGATATGTATTGGTGGCCTGGAATGAAGAAGGATGTTACAGAGTTTGTTCTGAGGTGTCCTGTGTGTCAGCAAGTTAAAGCTGAACACCAGAAGCCTGCAGGAACAATGCAACCTTTACCCATACCACAGTGGAAGTGGGACCATGTTACCATGGACTTTGTTGTTGGCCTACCCAGGACAAGCAAAGGACATGATTCCATTTGGGTAGTTGTTGATAGGTTGACTAAGACAGCGCATTTCTTACCTGTCAAAACAACCTATTCTGCGGAGAGGTTATCACAGTTGTATGTTCAAGAGATAGTGCGTTTGCACGGAGTTCCTGTCACTATAGTTTCTGACAGAGGTCCCCAGTTTACAAGTCGTTTATGGGAGTAGTTACACAGATCCTTAGGCACCAAGCTAAGGTTTAGTACGGCCTTTCATCCAAAGACTGATGGACAGTCGGAAAGGACCATACAGACCTTGGAAGACCTGTTGAGAGCATGTGTTCTCCAGTTTACCGGAAGTTGGGATCTACACCTAAGCTTGATAGAGTTTGCTTATAACAATAGCTATCAGCATAGTATTGATATGGCACCTTATGAAGCCTTGTATGGTAGACATTGTAGATCACCCTTGTGTTGGTATGATACTGGTGAGCATCAGTTGTTAGGACCTGATCTTGTGCAGCAAACTACAGAAAAGATTAAGGTAATACAACAACAGATTAAGACTGCACAGGATAGGCAGAAATCTTATGCTGACAAGCGTCGTAGACCCTTAGAGTTCCAGGTCGGAGACAGAGTGTATCTCAAAGTCTCACCTTGGAAAGGAGTTCTTCATTTTGGAAGAAAAGGGAAGTTAGCTCCTAGATTTATGGGGCCTTATCCAATCATTGAACGGATTGGAAAGGTAGCATATAAACTAGAGCTGCCACCAGAGTTACAGAGGTTACACCATGTGTTTCACATTTCTATGCTGAGGAAATGTCACCCAGATACCGAGTCAGTTCTACAACCTATGGAAATAGAATTGAATGAAGATATAACTTATGAGGAAGGACCAGTGTCAATCCTTGATAGTAGAACTAAAAGGTTAAAGAAGAAAGATATAAGCCTTGTGAAAGTCCTCTGGAACCACCGTGGTGTTGAAGAAACCACTTGGGAACTAGAGGAGGAGATGAGAAGGGAATACCCTGCTCTTTTCTCTTAATACGTTTTATCGATTTTGGGGACGAAATCCTTGTAAGGGGTGGATAATTTGTAACATCCCTGACCTGGGTTATGAGTTAACCCTAGGTGTTTTGCCTATTTATGTAATTAAGATACTGGTGATTATCTTTTGGCATGTAATTAAACTCTTGAGGAACACATATTTCCATTTCTGCCCTGATTGAACAATGTTTTAGTATTGTTTTGTAATACAGGGACCTATGTGCAAATTACCCAGCTAAAGGGGTTAACTTGCAAATTTCACATGTTGAGATGTTCCTCTGATGTTGAAACATCATGAGAATGTTTATGGTAAAGTTTGAAGGATTTCCCAAGCTTGAGCACCAAGGTGCAGCTGTGGAAGCAATCCATGTGCTTGAAACCCTAGTTTTGGGGTAAAATGCAATTTACCCAAAATTTGGAGTGCAACTTGTAAATTTCATCTTCTAAAATATCTTTTATAACTTTTGTCATCATTTAGAGTATAAATGATGAAGAGGGCACTTCATTTGAATAATCATATAATAAATGAACACCTTTGTGATTGAATAATCAAGGTGTAAGTATAATAGCCTTTTATATGTGTACTTTAGTAATGGGTTGATCTTCTTTGCCTTCAATTCTTGACCTTAGAAGGAGATTGTCCTTAGAAATAAGGGGTAGGGACGAGCAAAGAAGAAAGGAAGGACTTAGATGAGAAATGGGATAAAGTAGAAGCCTTATGGAGAAATTTCACCCAAAATATATATACCACTTCCTTTGCAAGCAAAGGAACGTTTCTTTCATTCCCTCACTTATCCCCCTTGCTCAAACTGACTAAGGCAGAGCTCTGGAGCATAGGAGAATGACCAGGGAGTTCAAGGTAAGTTTGAATCACCCCTTTTGCTTGAATTCATGGAGGAAACTCGATTTCAAGGTTGAATTCATGGCTAGCTCACCTAGCTTTATCTTTCTAGCCATTCCTTTCCAACTTTTCCTTGGAGAATTCACCTTGGCCGACCTATGGAGCTCAAAGACGCCATTAAAGACCTGAAGCTTGGAAGCTTGGATCTCAAGGAACAACCTTTAGGCGGGTTTTATAACTCTAAACCTTATGCTTTGATTATACATCTTTTTCTATGCATATAGTTGCTAGTTCTTCTTCTTCCCTATCTTCCCTTGCATCCTTGCAAGAAAAATCGTGAAGAACTGCTACTGTTCTTGAGGTAGAAGATAAGGGCGTTAATTCCTATGCTTATACACAGATTTCCACTTTACCAAACGACCTCCACCAATTGCCCATACGGTTTACAAAACTATTTGGTGGGCAAACGGTTTCAGGGTCGTATGAAGGCAAACGGCCTTCAAGACCATTTGGTCGCGTTGACCAAGTGACGATCGTATGGGAATCTTGTTTATAATTATGTAGGTTAAGTACCCACAAAATTTGAGGGGTTAACTCCAAAGGAATCGTGAGATATAAGCAAATCAATTAGCAAATCCAATTGAATTAAGTTTCTGATTTTCAATCTGTTTAATTTGCCCTTTTTGGGAAAACGGTCTCAAGACCGTTTGAGAAATCATCCAAACGGTCTCAAGACCATTTGGGGATCACCCAATACCGTTTAGAGGTCTGGGGTCAAGAATAGTTGACCAATTGAAGGTCCAAAGGTACCAAACCATATTGCAATTAAGTATTGATGTGATGATCAACTCTATAGATCAAACCTTGATGAATTTTCACTAGAGTCCAAAGATTGGATGGGCAAACGGTCTCAAGACCATTTGGAACTCATCCAAACGGTCTCAAGACCGTTTGGTGTCAACCCAAGACCGTTTGGAGGTCTAGGGTTAAGGTAATTTGATCAATTGAGGGCCCAATTACAATGGGTTATTGAAATAATCAAATTGCTGATTTGTGACTTAATTAAGGTTCAACCCCTATCAAATCAACTTAGATTTTGATGAATTCTTGGGAAAACGGTCTCAAGACCGTTTGGAGGTTATCCAAACGATCCCAAGACCCGTTTGGGCTAGGTTTGAACCCGATTGAAGGTCGATTGATGGGATCAACTTTGATTTGATTCACATTGTTGAGTGTTGATGGTTGAACGATTATAGACCTTAATTGAATCAACTCCAACCCTATTTGGATATTAATTGAGGGTCAATTGAGTGATCAATTGGTTAAGGATAACCCTAATTGTCTCAATTGATAAGTGGCTAACAAGGATTTGGCCAATTGAAGGCTTCAACATAGAAAACCCCAATCGTTTATAACCTTTAATCCACTTTTGAGGTCCAAACGGTTTGAGCCCATTTGGACCAAACGGTCTCAAGACCGTTTGGATCCAAACGGTCTCAAGACTGTTTGAGGCCAAACGGTCTCAAGAC
Organism: Alisma plantago-aquatica; assembly: GCA_963693085.1. Taxonomy (NCBI): domain Eukaryota; kingdom Viridiplantae; phylum Streptophyta; class Magnoliopsida; order Alismatales; family Alismataceae; genus Alisma; species Alisma plantago-aquatica. Next base: position 1,048,813,447 of record OY856412.1, on the reverse strand, counting down.
CGTTTGGGCTCAAACGATCTCAAGGTCGTTTGGACCAATCGATCTCAAGATCGTTTAAGATCAAACGGTTTCAAACCGCATAAGCTTCAAACGGTTTGAAAGTCAACTCTCCCCAAATGGTCAACACACCCAAACGGTCTCAAGACCGTTTGAGACCAAACAGTCTCAAGACCGTTTGGTGGTTGAAGGTTGAAACCGTTTGAAGGTTTTCAAGGTTGTTTATACTTAATCACTTGAAGGTGTAAATGGTTCAATGGTGATCTAATCTAAACCCTAATGGTAACTTAGAACATTAAGGGACTAAATGACTAATGAATTGACCCATGATGACGATCAATGGGTAATTTACCAAAATGCCCTTGAAGGGTTCAATTGAGTAATACCTTGTTCTAATCAAACCCTAATCACATGATAGTGGTGATTTGGCTTATGATAGTCAATAAGGACTTAACCCAACCTAATCTAGAGTGATGTAATCATCACCTATGAGTAAGAGGAGAGAGAATATCCCAATTATGGTTAAAATCCAAGTAATGTACCTTCAATATATATATGAATGTGCATGATTAGGGTATGATCCACCTATGTGAGATCATGGAAACCCTAATTATGATAATTAGTGAATCTTAACCTAACTTGAGGGCATTAATGATGATGATTTTATACATGATGATGCTATGAGCTCCATTCACCATAATGTGAATGGTAAACCCTAAATTCTAGGGTAATGACACATAATGTGAATAGTAAACCCTAATTGAGGGTGATACATTGAATTATACAATAACCCTAATTCCAGGTGATGTTCTTAAGCATGAATCATCATGACTAAAGCATGAGAAAAGGAATCACTATTCCTAAACATAATGAAAGGGATTGAATAACCCTAATTGATGAAAATCGGGGAAACCTAGCTCTTGTATGAGTAGGGAGATACAACTTCTTTAAATGAGTTATTTATTGTTATCAGTTGATTTAACCATGCAGGTTCCTATATGAGGATGATCATATCCAGGTATGGAAGATGATACTATATTCATTGAAAGCATGTTGTTAGCTTTATGAATAAATGAATTATCCTGATGCCTTGTTAATAGCATCTTATGAGATTGATAGGCTGTGAGAGCCATGAATACCATCAAGGTCATACTTTAAGAGATGACTTGTGATGAGAGTACTGAGAAATGATGATTATGTGAGTTAGACTTGATACATTTAGTATTCTACTTTCATAACTGTTGTTCTAATGATTAATGTTTGAAAACATGTATGATGTTAAAAGGATACTAAAATGTACCTAACTAATCAAGTATAATCATACCATGTAGAGCCCTGATCATAGATCCATCATTGTCAGGAGTTAAATGATGGTGAAACAGGTTTTCCTAAGGGAACTCCTGGATCACATACTTTTGAGTATGTGGGGAAAATGGATGTGAATGCCCTTACATCCTAGTGTAGGAATTGATGTAGATGTATCTTAATCTATCAATCCTTCACTATGTGTTATGCCGGGGTGATGTAACACTAATCTCCCGAGAAAGTCTTTTATACCGCATCGATGAGAGATAAACAAGAAATCCCTCAATGGAGAAGAGAGTACAAAATGCCACTGTGACTCTAATAGCGAAGTACCAGAATACCCTGGTAAGCTATAGTAGCAGAGACATTAGATGTCCTGCATGTTGAACCTCACACTGATTGAGGAAGATGAGCTCATAAGAATCCGGCTCTTTTGATGACCTATGTATGATACCGATGCGACTTAATAGTGATCGGTTGGAGTATGAACGGTATACCTCATCTCCGCAGGGAATAATGATGTTTGTAAAACATAATCAACCGCGTAGCATATCTGGTTAGGTTGATCCACGAGATACATTGATTGAAGATACATTACTTAGTATACATGTTTTTCATATCCCTTGAATGTTGTTGTTCTAATTGATAACAATCTGTTGTTGATTACCTTAAAGCTTTTATTGCTTATGTTGTTCTTGATCTGCTATAATAAAGCTTCTGGCGGAGAGTTATAACTCTCGCTGGGACAATTATTTAAAATTGTCTCATCCCGTAGATTTCAACCTTTTTAGGTGGTCGTCGAGGACGAAGGAATCAGTCTGCAGGTGGACAGTATCAGCAACAGCAGCACCAGGAGCAGCAGTAAATCTCAGGTGGAGATTCAGACTGCTGAGTTGTGTAGTTAGATAGTCAGTCCTATGTGTTCTCTATACTCTCAGGTCCTTGGAGTCTTTTGGTCTGAGATTTTGGTTCTGAGTTCTTGAGATTTTGTATCATGTTGTATATAATTACTCAATAAGTAATTATCAAAGATGTAAATAGTTTATCTCCTTTTTATGAAAGAAGTTTTTATGGATTCAAGCTCTTATCTCGAAAAATTTTAATTTTCCATGATTTTTGTCTTCCGTTGTTAATCGAACCGCTTCTGCTACGTTTAAATCGTGTTTATATTGTGGTTTGGAGATCAGAGCCCACACATGTGGTCCTTTTCTAACCATCATGTGGTCCTTTTCACCAACATCACCTTACTGAAGTGGTGACCGACACAACCTCCCTTACAGAGCTTCTTATAAAACTTGATACTGGCTATGGTGGTCATTGTCACATTTTTCATAGGACAAGAACTGTCTCTAGATATCACCCTGAACGAGCACACATGCCCTCATCAGACCCTTTAGTCTGGATCATACTAACCATAGTTAGGGGTGATAAACTATACTAAGGTTGAGTTCTTCATGCACCTACTTCCATCTTTTAGAAGGAAACCTTTAGGTCAAACTCAAGAACCTTTGAACTCGCTTCATGGTGTAGTTGAACCATCTCTCTCATGGGTAGTTCAACTAGATCTATCCCTTAACATAACTCTTTCTTTCTCATGTTATCTAGGTAAGGCGACCTATCATAACCCATATTGCATGTCGACCTTCCTTGGCCTAGGGGAGACCTATCACAACATCCATAGTGTTGAGCTCCCATTCCCCCTCAGGGACTCTTTTGTCCTCTATATCGATACACTGGGTTACTGGGGTTCATCCTGTACCTCCTGGCTTGCATGGCCATAAACCACATGCAACTTCATCTTAAGCATCCAAAGTGCTATTTCCATTTTCCACGATGTATGGTGATCTTCAATCATGATTTCCTGTATGTCATGATTCTTCAAGATCAATTCCTCCGAAACCATAAACCATTCTGGTCGAGGATTCATCACCTTCTTTTCCAAAGAAGTGCACTTGAGGTTCTACCATCATCCTTTCATCGTATCAAGGACTAGACTGGCTAACCAAACAACCCTTATCTTTCCAATGTATCTTGTTACATCTGAGTGTTATCCAAACACCTCTCCTTTTCAAACTTAAGTAGTCAAACAACCTCTTCTAGCTTCTAGTCAAACAAGTCTTAACTAGAACATTCATTACCACCTCAAACTCTATGTCTATCTTCATTAAGAACACTCTCCGCTTTCATCATCATGGTGATCAAACTCAACCTGCTATAACTTGTAAGTTCCACATAGCTTATGATAAACACATCCTCATAAGGGGACTATCTCATTCCTCTTAGTGTTTACAAACCATCCATGTATCATTTGCTTTACCAGGGTATGTTATCTTCTCTATCCCCATTCCTTGTGGCAACATTCCAACCTACATCATCTCTTATCCTTGGTGTATGGCATGCGTAATGTCCTATCTCTCACCCCCATAACAAGAGGAAATAAGCATTTGGCTGCAGTTCAAATACAGAGTTCTTCCTATTCCAAGAGTAGAGATGGTACATCCCACCTTGCCAATACACCTTTACATCTAAGTTGCAACGTGCCACATATGTCTCTTCATCACAAACATTTCGATATCAAAGTTACCTTCATAGAAAACTAGTCTTGAACCTATTGAGGTTTATATCCTCGGTCATCTCCCCTAGGTCTATAGGGTACCGACTCTTTTGGGGTCATCCCTCTTCCCTCATGCATCAAGAGAGTGCCCTACTCATCTGCCCTTTGGGTCCCATGAGTTCATGAAGGTGATCAATCTCCTAACCCATGGCCCTCAGAAAATGATAGCTGTTACCTCCCGACCCTATGGTCATGTACAACTGGGGAATTAGGCAACTCCTACTTTCATCGGTCTTATCCCTACCTGGCCCTAGGATAGACTTAGGATTCACCATTATAGTACATGTTCACTTAGAACCTTACCCATGTCTTCATCATCTCTCTTTCTGCATTCATGGGCTGGCCCTCATCCTTTCATAGGGATCATGGCAACCTGCCTACCTTGGTCAAGCCCCATACCGGTTACCTCCATGGTAACACATTCATATGCAATTAGAGATGGATATCTATGGGTCTACAGGTTCATTCTCATACCATGTACTTTTCACTTAGCTTCTCAAGATCCTATGAGACCTCTTTAGGTTACCTTAAACCAACAAAACTGATATACACCCTACCAAAGGGGTCCCTCTCCCATGATGGGAGGAAAACTATCACTTGACCACAAAGTCACAAAAGCTCTTAGGTCTAGGATTTACATCCACACGAGCCTACTTAACCCTAGCAAACTATTAAGGCACAAGCAGATCACCTACTGTACCATGCTAGGTCATCTGGGTTCTCATTCTTCAACATTAGATTAAGGTCATACTTTCATTTATCATCAACCTAGCTATGAGGGGGTCATCAAGCATACCTTAAACTTAAGAGGCTGCTTCCCTTTTCCTCTATACATGAGGAGTACCATGCTCTCTTTTATAGGAACTCAACTCTCATCATGAGCATCAGGTATACCACTTCCCCTCTTAGGCCTAGGAACCCTAGGATCACTTTTAGGTGTCCAACTGCATACTCTATCTCTTGACTACGAACCAAGCATGAAAAATGCATGACATGCACTCCTTGTCATCCTTCAACTCAAGCAACACTTAGAGTTGGGTCCTCCTCAAGGACAAACCATAAAGTACAAGGCCTCATAACCTGTTGCAAACTTTTCTAAGTCTAAGGAACTCTTCTTCCCACCTCATAAGGTAAACACCTATACCATAGGCACATAGGCACCAGATGCTTCATCTTCTATCTTTAGGGTTTGGTCCCTTTAAAGGCAACCAAGATATCATCAACTTTCAGGGATCGTTCATGAGGCAACCACTGTCATCCATTGTTCAGGGTTTTAGGCTTCCAACCTTCTTGCTGGGTTTCCTGCTCTCTCTAACCCTACATCCAACCTCACCATTAGAGGTCCTCTCTTCATGAAGGATCAACCTCCAAAGCATTCTCTACATGGGTGAAGCCTAGGTTTGCACTTATGGTTGCTCAAGATCATCCATAACCCTTTATGCTCCATCATAATTCCTTATTCGGGGTTTCATCCTACCGTTAGCACTATGACGTGCCCTAGGTGCCAGCTATGCCCTACTTGCACAAGCCCATAGGGTTTCTATGGTCCTTCACTAACATCATCATCTAAGGAGCTATCCTTTACCCTAACATGCACGACCCTTCCCAGGGTTGGGTTGCCAAAGGTGCTAGGTCACCCATGGATCATATGGCATCCCAAAGGCAAGTCCTTTTAAACACCTGGTCCAACTCATCTCTCTCTAACCTTCACTTAGGGTTAGGGTTAGCATCATCCTCAGAGGATGTTCTAGGTCTCTACTTGCAATGGAGATCTCTATCTCCAAGACTAACTTATCCTCCTGACAAGAAGGTCTAGCCTCATGTCTCTTCTGAGGACATGACAACTTATGTCATACGACCTAAGCATGTATCTATTCTTTAGTTTGCGCTTAATCTATTAAGCTTATGTCCATGACATTTATTTACATGCCTTTCATTAATTTGTTGGAGGATTTCTTAAACCTTATTAACCTTACCCATACCTCAAGAGGGTGAGGAGAAGAAAGAAAACCCTAATCCTTTAGGTCCTTATCAGAATTTTGTGATGAGAAGGGATGAATTAGATGAGAAGTCCTAAAGGTATCTTATTTCGATTCATACCCTAAGACTTTGTCCAGGCAGTCACACAGATCTGGGAGTCCTCGTATTCCGACTAGCGGTGCAGAGGAAAATATTGCCACCCCCCCCCCCCCCCCCCCGTCGTGATCCTTTTCTAGACACCTCCGTCCTTCGAATAATCCTCTAATAACTCCCTTGGGTTCTATGGAGTTTGTAAAATTTAATAATTATTAATGGTTAACTGAGGAACCTATGCTCTGATACCAAATGTTACGACCTCACCTCCCAATAACCCCCAATTAAGGGAGACCGAGAGGTCGAAGCCGCACCCATGACTTCCGGATCAAAGGTTCGGCAATTAACCAAGAATAATTATCAAATTTTAACATACTATACTGAAAGCTATAAAAAAATAAATTTTTGCATACCTTTTTGAAAACTTGGATCTCTAAACTTCTATCCACTTAAGGATTATACTCTAACTAATCCTCCTTGTATTTTACTTCATGTATTTCACAATATGACGGTTTACTGTTTGTTCTTTTGGCTTGTACCTAAAACGCTGACAAATAAAACGTCGGTCAGCCGAAGCTGGTATGTGGGGGAAACAATAATCATGTAAATACATTAACAATGTAATCATTCAATTAATCATTTAACAATCAAGATTACATTTTAAGCCAAACTACTCAATCCATACCTATCCACAACTATGTGTTGTCCATGTAAGGACTTATATGGTACCTCTATAAAGGTGACTTGATGGACCTACCCTCTAGGCAGCCATATACTAAGTCATTCATGACCTGATGGACCTACCCTCTAGGTAGCCATATACCAGATCAGCCATTACGACACAGAGGGGACCAGGATCTGAGCTAGAAGGCATATACATTATGTGATAATCATAGTCACTTTATAGTTGCATGAAATAAATAAACATCCAACAGTTATTTTCAAGCAGCCGATTAAAACTCCGGGAATCGCCGTGAAACTAGAACGATTATTCATAAGCGTAACCACATACCTGTTCAGTAGATTTCTCAAGCTAATATCAATTCCAACCAAGAAAGCAATCTAAGGAAGTAATTCAACCACATAATCAAGAATCATTTTTGGACCAATCAGAGGCTGACATGTCACCTCCTTCCATGCACACGACCCGCTTAGGAATTAGAATCAAAAGACGCTTCTACCCTTGGTAAGTTGATTGCTTCCTTAGCCCGCGGAGGGGCAGAATTGTCCAACGACCTACAAGTCATCTTCCTCTCGGTGCTGGCGCAACCTGCCACCCTAGCCATGACCGGTGGCCTTCTCCACCCCTCTCCTGGACCCGAAGGTTACCGACTACTGCTGCTCCACCTCCGACGTCCTCCACAGTGTGCGCTTAGGCTTCCTCCCGTGGCCAGGATGGTCGGGATAGGCCGGCGGAGCTGCATCTTGCAGCTATGAAGTGCAGTCGTGCGGCTGTTGTACAACGTCGTTTAGAGCATGGCAACATTGGCTAGGACTCCCTATGGCATCGTGGCATGTCCAGCTCCATTGCCAACCCTCCTGGGCACCTAGTTGCTCCGGGGTCGTGCTACTTTCTTCTTCTAGGGTTTACGGACAAAGACAAGGAGGAAGAAGGTAGGGAAGAGAGAGAGTATTGCATGGAATTTCCCTGGAACTCGATTCTGAGTGCCTACCCTTTATATAGTGTGAGGAAAGAAGCCTTAGGTCTCTATTCACGAATCAAGGAGTTCCTTTCCAAGTAGGAAATCAATTCCTTCAATGAGAAGCAAGAGTCTCTCTCATACTTACCTCTTTAATCTACTTTGTTCTTTAGATATTAGGAAATTCGAAATCCTCTTACTTATCATCTTTTATACTTGCTTTTTAATCCTTTGACCCGAATTTCTATTTTCCTTTAGTTGCAAATACTTCCTTTCTATCCTTATCACAAAATCCATTAATAATGTATCATATTATCTTTTATTTTGCAAATTTGGCATTTTCTCTTTCTTTCCTCTTTATTGGGGATCCTTGGACCCCAAGAAACTCTATTATTTAGAAATTCTTTTCTAAGGATATTTATTATCCTTCTAGATGCATCTTTATGCATTACTTCTCATTATCTTGTTTATTTCTCATTAAAATATCTCTTTTTGAGGATTTCTCTTTATTTCTCTTTTATTTTCCTCATTGGTATTCCTTTTATCATTAGGAATCCTTGAAACATGAAATTCCACAAAGTGTCCCCTAATTACACCTTTTCCCACTTATTTCCAACATTTTAACATTATTTTCAATCTCTTCTTATTAAAGAAATATTTAATTAAACTTTTCTTTTATTATTGCCTTTTCTTTGCAACTTTGGACTCCTTGGTACCCAAGGAACCCAAGAGGCACGAAATTCTCTTTGGATTTGCCTTCTAGAGGTTTCCACATTATTCTTTTTCTCAAATATTCAATCATTCATTTACTAATTGAATTTCCTTGTTATTTCCTTCGTTAATTGGGCTCAATAGCCAATAAAGCCCACAACACAAACATCAAGGCTATTGTAAACAAAATCCATGTATTCAAAACAAATTATACCATTCTTTGTTCAATTATCTTTAATATGAGAAATTGCATTTCTCACCAAATGATCCCAAAAATTGGGGTTGTAACACATTTGGTGACTATTTCAGATTTTGTGTTACTCGGGAACGAGCAACGTTTATGTTTGGGGTGTTTGATGAATGCATATTCATCATGATTTTCAGTTGCCTTTTTTAGACCATTTCGACTCAATACTTCCGATTTCATCTATTAAATCTCACATAATGCAAGATTCCTTAACCGATTCAATTATCAAGATTATTAACTAGATTTATATTAATTTTGTGCAAGTCTTAACTAAGTTCAAGCATCATATGGAATTAACTCAAGATCCTCTCAACTTTGATCTTATCTGTTTTGGCCAAAATAGTTTACCCATACGATTTTAACCTCTCAGTCTCAGGACCGTATTACATCTAGCATTTTCCAAAATTGTATGACTAAGGAACGATCGAACGGTCAAGACCGTTTGGATAGAGACCATTTGGGACGCTCAAGAAAAGAACGATCTATCTCAAGACCGTTGGGGTCCATACGGTCCCAAGACCATTTGGAGCCATTCGGTCCTCAGATCGTTTGAAGTAGAAAACCATTTGGATCCATACGGTCCCATGACCGTTTGGATCCATATGGTTCCAAGACCATTTGGAGGTGGGAACGTGAGACCGATCAGAGCATAACGATTAGAGACTCAAGACTGTTTGGTCATCTAAACGATCTCTAGACCGTTTGGTCATCCAAATGGTCTACAAACCGTTTGGTCATCCAAACGGTCTCCAAAACGTTTGGATCAGTTTGGGTTTCAAGACCGGTCAAAGACAGGGATCGTTAAAGACAAGACCACTTGGATATCAAATGGGTCTCCAAAACCATTTGGCCACCAAACGGTCTCGAAGACCACATATTCTCAAGACTGTTTGGAGCAGACCGATAGAACTCAAGACCGTTTGGATGCCAAACGGTCTCCCAAGACCGTTTGCTCCAAACCGTTTGAATGGAGTTCACGCCAAAAACGTGAACACCCCATCCAAGCCTATAAATAGGACCGCAAGCGTCCCCATTTGGGCATCAATTCTGGACACCGACTGGCTGCCCCAAGGTCGATCCAGCTCCATCCTCCACGCCACCTGCTCCTTTTGATGCCAAGAAAGGAAGAAGAAGAAGAGAGAGAAGGTGGAGAAGAAGGTCTGCCCAGCCTGCCTTGGCGGTTCTTCCTCGTCCAAATCTGCCCCGACGCGACGTAGAAGACCACATCATCTTCACCGAGCTGCGACCACCTTCTGCATCATGCTCATGGCAGATTTCCCTCTTTTTCTTATTCATCTTGTTTCTCGCATCATGAGCGAGTAGTTCCTTTTCACTGGGGTGCCGGGACTAGTCCCGCTGCCCATGCTTGCATGTCTTTACATTTAATATTCCAAGGCAATGTACATAACTTTTCATTTCATTGCTAATTGATATGTTTGTAGTAGATTACCTTCTTGCTTTCATCTTGTTCTTCTCTTCATAGTTTGGAATGTCGATTAATGAGGTATACTCCTTGACGTTAGATCCGATAGGATTCCTTGAGGTCGTAAGTGTGTAATCCATGTGGGGATGAGCCATCTAGCCTACGGTGACGCTTCTGTGTGCCTACCTGCGAGGGGGTCCCGCAACCTTAGTTGGATGTTGTATCTTCTCATTAATCGTCGATGTTTGCTTGTAGACTAATCGCCTACATGCTTGTTGATTAGCATGGTTGACTCCTTGACGTTAGATCTGACAGGATTCCTTGAGGTCGTAAGTGTGTGATCCGTGAGGGGACAAGCCATCTAGCCCACGGTGATGCTTCTGTGGGTCTACCCTCACGGGGGACCCTCAGCCTTAGTTGGAAGTTGTATCTTCGGGTCCGTCAGCAAGTCATCTGAAGGGTTATAAGAAATCAGATCCTTTAAGTGATGCTTACATGGACCTATCCTCACGGAGGGTTCGCAGCAGCTCCATTTGGATAGTTATATGCTTGCCTGGATGTTATGTGTTTGAGTATGTTTGCATGTACAGTGGTGGTGAAACTTGAGACCATCCCATTAATTTCATATCATTGATCTAAATCTAACTTTAATTTAGATTTTACATTCTTGCAATTAGTTTGATCAAACTCAAATCAATCAATTGTTTTAAATATTAGTCCTAACTCGAACTAGACTAGACTGACAAGGATTCTTAAAAATGTTGTCCTTTGGGTTCGATCCTTAACTATACTTCGATAAGACTTGTCCGGTTGCAGGTGTTTGGTAAAAGCTCGGGGATTTCAACCTCGAGTGAGTTTGTTAGTGCGATAAAATCCCACGTCAAGGCTTAGCTTTGGCTTAGACCTAGCCGATGAAGTAGTTGATGTGGAGACAAAAGTGGAGTAGTCTAGACTTCCCTCAATCTAGATCCTAGTTGTGTATGATGTTGTAACCCTAAAAGGGGGAGTTTTGATGTATTTTGTACAATCTTTTATGAAATTGAATATAGTCAGAAATTTTTATTCCGCTTCTTTCCAATGTGTTTTGTTTACCATATTTTAGTAGAGGGTGGTTTATCCCACTCTTTACAGATGATCTCATCTATAAACCCTAAAGTGTCAATCTGAGACTACACAATGTCTACCCTCATATTTCTGGAATGTATATAATGATTACACATATGTGATTGATAACAAAATGTAGATATGAAACAATACATATTTTTATTATTGGTTGATTTACTAGTCAAATAAAATGGCACATTGGGAGAGTGAGAATATTATACCTCACTTGAAGGCTGAAGAAGAAATATATGAGAGTCAACAGTAAGTCAATGGCATCTGCAAAAACACAAATGCATGATTCAATTCTGTTATAATGTATTAATTAGGGGTCAATATACATCAATTTTAGAGGAGCAGGAAGAATTAACAAATGCAAGATTGACAAATATTGAAGTTTCAGCAACTCAGCCACCACGGTCGTGCTACCCAGCACGGTCATGCCATCACCACGGTCGTGCTACCTAGTTTGAAATGGAAAACTAGCCTTCCCTTTATTCATTCATGTCGTTCACCACCTTGACCTTGTGCTACTACCTCCCTTTTCTCCCCCTCTGCCCTCCTCCATCCAACTCCTCTCCCTGCCTTTTATACACCACCGAGTGCAAGGCCAAGAAGCAGTAGAGGCAAGCACGACCGGGCATAGTCCTTCTCAACAAGCAGTATATCAAGCAAGACGAGCAAGAAATCGAGCAGGAGCGGGACGTTTACCTTGTGTTCAGGTGGCGGCAACGGTGGGAAGCTTTATCTTCTCTTCGGACCTCCGCGTTCAGGTGGTGGCGGCGTGGGTGAGGTCTTCTTTTCTCTTTAGACCTCCACATTCAGACCTTCTCTACTCTCCCTTACGGCAGCAGCAGGGCTTCACACGGAGGATGAATGAAAGGGTCGGCCGGGTAGTAGGGTTAGTAAGTGGCGCGGACACAACCCTTTAGCGTCAGTTTTCACTGTTAACAACGCTATAGGGTCCTCTATAGCGTTGGTTAATAGTGAAAACTGACCCTAGAGGTGAAGTGATGCCCCATTTTTTAGGACCACCTATAGTTAAACTAAAAAAGTGACCCTATAGATTAGTGCTACAAGGTCATTTATTTTTAGAAAACTGACCCAATAGGTCCAAAGTGGTGCCCGCATTTTTTGTTGCCCCTATAGCATCGGTTATGTGGAAAAGCTGACCCTATATATTGAGGCGTGAAGCCAAAATCACACCAATTTTCACCATGGGAAATCTGAAAGGTCAGTTTTTATGATAAAACCGATGCAATAGTCTATTAGGTTAGTTATTCTAGTAAAAATGATGCTAAGGGTAGCGACATTATTGGCCAAAAATATAGTAGTGCTTGATCAGTTTGTAGTGGTCTTCATAGACGACATCCTCATATATAGTAGAGATGGTCAACAACATGAACAACACCTTCATCAAGCCTTGACATTGTTAAGATAGCACAAGCTATATGCTAAGTTTAGCAAGTGCGAGTTTTGGTTGTCAGAAGTGTCTTTTCTTGGACACGCTATATCTGCTTCAGGTATTCGTGTTGATCCATAGAATGTGGAATTTGTGTTAGAATGGGAACAACCCAAGACACCAATTGAGATTCGTAGTTTCTTAGGCTTGGCAGGTTACTATAGGAGGTTTATTAAAGACTTCAGTTCTATAGCCTTACCCCTAACCAAGTTGACTAGGAAGGAAGTTCCTTCTGTCTAGAATGACAAGTGTCAGGATTCCTTTCAGTTGTTGAAAGAGAGGTTGAACAGTGCACCTGTGTTAGCTTTACCTGAGCAGGGAAAGGGATACATTGTTTTCTGTGATGCCTCTAAGAATGGTCTAGGATGTGTGCTGATGCAGAGTGATCATGTAGTTTCATTTACTTCCTGACAACTTAAGAAACACGAGGAGAATTATCTGACGTTGATCTAGAATTAGCTGCAGTGGTTCATGCGTTGAAGATCTGGAGACATTATCTCTATGGAGAAACATGTCAGATTTTCATAGACCATAAGAACCTAAAGTACATCTTCTTACAACATGAGTTGAATATGAGACAACACCACTGGATGGAATTAATCAAGGACTACAATTGTACAATTGATTATCATCCAGGACATACTAATATAGTGGCAGATGCACTAAGTAGAAAATCATCATCGCCACCCATAGATAAAGCACAGTTGAACTCTTTAGTGTGTTTTCAGAGAGACATGCTTGTCTCTTTAAGGCAAAATAATGTATAGCTTAAAGTATCTTTGTTAGCTGAATTGTTTGCTGAGATGCATGCGAAACCTACTCTGAAACAACAGATCAAAGAGGCACAACAGGTTGATATTGTGATTCAGTAGATCAGGTCAAAGTATGGTAGTGAGAAACGAGACGGTTTTCATGAGTCAGAGGATGAGGTAGTCTGTTACCATGGTAGGATGGTAGTACCTGATGCCAATGACTTAAGAAAGCTAGATATGGAGGAAGCTCATTTGTCCATGTATGAAATTCATCCAGGGAGTACTAAAATGTATCATTATAAAATATATGTATTGGTGGCCTGGTTTGAAGAACGATGTAGCTGAGTTTGTTATGCGGTGTCCAGTCTGTCAGCAGGTTAAAGCTAAACATCAAAAGCCTGCATGAACATTGCAGCCTTTACCTATACCACAGTGGAAATGGGATCACGTGACAATGGACTCTATGGCTGGTTTACCTAGAACAGTCAAAAGTCATGATTCCATTTGGGTGATAGTCGATAGGTTGACTAAATCAGTACATTTTCTTCTTGTCAAAACAACCTATACTGCTGAGAAACTTACACAGATCTATACATATGAGATAGTGCGATTACATGGGGTTCCAGCTACAATTGTATCTGATAGAGGTCCCCAGTTTACAAGTCATTTTTGGGAATGACTACATAAAGCATTGGGTACTCAGTTGAAGTTTAGCACAGCTTTCCAACCTCAGACAGATGGGCAATCTAAAATAACTATACAGACTTTGGAAGACTTGCTTAAAGCATGTGTTCTTTAGTTTGTAGGAAGTTGGGATGTACACTTGAGCTTGATAGTTTGCCTACAACAACAATTACCAGACTAGTATTGATATGGCACCATATGAAGCAGTATATGGTAGACGATGTAGATCTCCATTATGCTAGTATGAAATAGGAGAATACCAACTTCTGGGTCCTGAACTAGTACAACAAGCAACTGAGAAGATTAAAGTAATACAACAACAGTTGAAAGCTGCCCAGGATAGACATAAGTCTTCTGCTCGTAAGCGTTGTAGACCTCTAGAATTCCAAGTTGGAGACAAGGTGTATCTCAAAGTCTCTCCTTGGAAAGGTGTTCTCAGATTTGGGGAAAAGGGCAAGTTAGCTCCTAGATTTATGGGGCCTTATCCAGTGACAGCACAGATGGGAAAGGTGCCTAATAGGTTGGGGTTGCCACCTGAGCTACATAGACTACATCCACTATTCCATGTATCTATGTTGAGAAAGTGTCATCCCAATACAGAGTTGGTGTTGCAATCGGTAGAGGTAGAATTAAATGAGGATATATCTTATGTGGAAGGTCCAATGATGATTCTTGACAGAAGAATCAAGAAGTTGAAAAAGAAAGACATAGTTCTTGTGAAAGTTCTATGGCATCACCATGGCATTGAATAAGCCACATGGGATCTAGAGGAAGCAATGAGGAGGAAGTACCCTTCTCCTTTCTATTGAGATTTCGGGGATGAAATCCATGTTAGGGGTTGATAATTGTAACATCCCTGACATGGGTTATGGCTTAACCCTAGAAGTTTTAATTAAGTAATATATTCATAAACTTGTTTTAATCTTTTGAAAAGTAATTAAGACTCTTGTAGAGTTTAATTTTCAAGTTTGAGCTTATTTGCAAACTGTTTGTGCATTATATGAAAGTTTGAGCATAAAATGCAATTTACCCAAAATGAGGGGCTATAATGAAAAATTTCACATGTTGAATGTACCCCATGCATTTTAGCATCATGAGAGAGAGATTTATTCTACGGTACGGCTTGTAGAAAGCCTAAATGTCAAGTTGCAACCAGTTTGAATAATGTTAGTGCATTGTGCACCAAATTTGGTACAAATTGTAAATTACCCATAATGTAGGGTTGATATGCAAATTATCACCTCTAGAGTGTCCCTACACCCTCCTAGTATCATGTAGAGGATGGAGAAAGAAGTAGACACCATTTTTGAATCAATTATGAATGATGGTAATCTTGGTGATGAAATGACCAAAAAAAGCGGTTGAATATGAAACCCTAACTTGAGTTGTATCAAGTTGAAAAGCCTATATATGAGTGCCTATCGGCCAAGGAGCCACAGGAAGAGACTCATATCGGTTTTTGGACTCTTGGAAAAGGTCATATCATGTGAAGCACCTCAAGGAGGTGAAGTGTATCGGTTTACAACTTCCTTAGAAAAGTTGTATCGGGTTGTGAGTAAAGTGATGATTTAATTAATATATCTTATTCAAAAGGGTAGGTAATGGACGAAATTTTATCTCTATATTATCCTAAAGTGTTTTGCATGTCAAGATAAATGTTAATTCATGAATGTACATGTGTCAACCATGCATGGACATGTGGCACCTCATAGCTCAAATTGATGACTCCTCATTTTGACACCTCTTCATGAACCACAAGTATGTATACCCTTATTTTCACCCCTTAGTGAAATTTTTCAAATATTATTACCCTCTTTCCTTAAGTTATCGTGCATAGGGTCCTTGTATCATGCAGGAGTGAAGTGGTATCGTACATAGGTCTTTGGGTATCGTCCATAGCAAGTTGATATCGGCCAAGTAAGGTGGTATCAGCCTAGTAAGGTGATATCGGCCATAGTGAAGTGTTTTGACCTCAAGTGAGGGGGATATCGGCCAAGAGTAATGGCATATCATGAAAAAGTTGTGAGGTATCATGCAAGGTTCTAAGGAGTAAGAAGGATTTCAATACTTAACCCTAAGGTGAGGCCATGATCATCTTCAACCTTGGATTGAAGCATGATTTTAGGGTTTTGATCTTCCTTTATTTTCTTTTTCACCAATTGCTTATCCATGGTGATTCCTTGCATATAGAGGAGTTGTGAAGTTTATCTTCAACCTTAGGAATGTGAATATTTGGATCTTGGAGCTTTGAATTTGTTCTTGAGGTGGGTTATATAACTTGAACCCAATTATATTATTATGCACTTTCAATTCTGTCATACTTGTTGATGTACTTGCAATTTTGATTTCTCTTGAATAATTGATGATCCTTTGTGTTACACCCAGATCTCACAATTTCCACTAATCATGAGATTATGGTATAAATTGAGTATTTAGAGTAAAACAAAGATCACCCTTAACTATTTTTTTTCTTCTTCACTTTGTTTCTCACGTGCAACCACATACACAAACATTACAAGGGAATCTAAGCATTGACTTCTCTAATCTGATTTCAATAGTAAAAATGCAAATATAAACATTCATAATGTTTCTCATACTTTAATGCACATAAGACTTGCTAATTGGAATATATTGCGAAAAGAGGATTAATATTATACATCATCATTTACAACTCTCTCTTATTTCTTTACAGGACCTAGAGTGACAAGGACCGTCAGAACTTAACTATTTTCATACTTAACTCTTCTGGAAGATCTACTCTGATGCAAGATTATCTTCATTCCACACGGCTACCCTAAAAATTGTGAGTAGAGGGGTGAACCTACTTACTCAGTGAATGAGTAAAACAATAATACAAGTCTAAAGCACTGAATTAGACATTTATCTTTCTTGATTAACTAAATATAACAAGATAGTAATTCACATTTAAAGACCAGGTATTCAGAAATTTACACATAGCATTGAAGCCTTCATCATTAGAAATAAAAAAGTAGAGCAACATAAAAATCACTATTTTATGTCTGATCTTTCATTAACTTCAACTTGAAAGTTTAATAAAATACATGATTTACCGTACTGAGAAGATCTAGAATAATACAATTAAATAACAGGGAATGCCAATACTACATTTAAAGAAAAATTGTTATGAAATTGTACTCGAATCTTTCTTAACTCTTTTACTTATAAGAAACTCTATAAATTTATATTATCATATTTTAACTTATTCCATGATCATATGCAATGTACTCTACATATGAAGACTCGTAGCAAACTACGATCTCACCGTACAAGACTTAGCTGACACACATGGGATGCTAAGCATGACTACGTCACTGGTCTGCAATAGTGTAATGGCACTCTGGCCTCGACACACCTATGGGCTGTAAAACTGGACTCCTCCTCTAATCTAAGAACACAGGTGGAGAGTCAAGCCACCTATTGGATTTTCTGTACTCTAGTGCCACCAGGTGCTCTGGTTGATGTTGGACACTACATACTGTAATTTAAGGATACTTTCACTAGGGCTTCATCTCCCGTACCACCTATTAGTACGTTCTGACCCCCGTATATTGGACACTGCTAGGGTTAGGTCATTTCATCCCTAAGACGCAGACCTCTCATAGGGATTCTATGATGTTCACGGCTCCTGAGTCTATTATAACTTGATTATATCTTTCTCTTAGATTGATTTCTTTTAACTCTGTATCTTACTGACTACTCAGACTACTGAACTGAATTCACTGATAATACTGAACTGAATTCTTAACATATTGTTTACCCTTTTCTTAGAGTTTCTCCTTACTCATGCACATACAACATTTCTCATGTATTAAAACATATATCATGTCTACTAGAACAGATATTCTCATTCAACATTTCATACATATATGTATGGCATCAATAACATCCCTATCTAGGGCGTGTCATATTTCTCTACTCACAATAACATAATAACTTACGCATTTCATGACAAGTATCTAAATTAGAGAATCTGAATCTCATAAGTAATCATACATTCATATAGGATAATATTCAGCTAATATCCACAATATAACATGAATCATTTCAATCAGCCATTTACTACTAAGTTAGATATGTATACTTCCAAAAGCATACTAGATTGGGTCTCCATCCTTGATTACTTACTATTCTGAGGACATGTGTTGTGAAAATTAGAAATTCTATTTGTACATATATCAAATCAAAGATATCAAACATGTATAATTAAATACACTAGGCACATAAGTAAGATCATATAAGCATTAATCTGAATTTCAACTATAATGTTGTTCAAGCACCCGAATAACTTGAAATTTTAGATCTTCAGAAGATTCTCAATAAACTTCTAAATTATCTAATAATCAAGATACATGAATATTTATATTCATGTCATATTATAAACATTTTCATATCACAATTAGGACATGGTTTGATGTAATCTATAAACTGAATTCAAAAACAATTCTTTTCATTTATTGTCATCTAGGCAAAATTTGAGAATATCAACTACAATCATATAATTGAGTACAATTGACTGAAGTATTCTTTTACCCACTCACCTAAGCTGTGAAAACATCTTTAAAACGTATCTCACATCTGAAAATCTCGAATTCCTATCAAAACCCTAGCAAATCACCACTTTCTTCTTCCTTTCAACTCGGAAACCCTAAAAATGAGGGATTATGAAGAAAGAATGAGAAAAGGGGAAGTTTTGATACCATTTTGGATCAAATTAGATTAGGGACAGAATCTTGACATGTGAAAGAAGATTCACCATTAAAATCTATTCAAAGAAGCTAAATGTACTTGATTTCATCATATCTCGAATAGAGAAACCCTAAATCAGCAATTCCATCACTTTCTCCTCTCAAACCCAAACTATCCCTCTCTCTCTATAAGATTTCGTTTCTCTAGATTGAATCACAAATTATGAGAGCTCCTAGTGTGTTAGGTTTACAATATAGATCAATTGAGCTTCTTGGGTCAATTGCACATTGACCCCTCACTATACTTTCTCTTATTTCAGTTGAATTTTCTGTCATACACATGTTACTGTAATTTGTCTACTGAATAGCTAACAGATGCTCTAAAAATTATGAAATTTTTATATGTTGTTTATGATTGAGCTTCAGATCTCCAATAAAAATTTAAGAGCATTTGGAGTTACCAAAAAATAAATAAAAATCAAATAGCACACTACTATCCAGGATTCTGCAGAAATGTCAGTTGAAGAGAAAAAGCCCTAGAATGCCTGTGCAAGGTGCCACCAAAGACCTAACATGGCCGTGCTACTCACCACAGTCGTGCTATCCAAGCCTTCAACTACCATTTCCATTATCCTATGCCTAACTCTCTCATTACTTCCCGACATGAGCTTGTTTGGGTGAAAACCCTAATTTCAGCCGACTAGGGTTTATATTCCTCAAACCCAAATTTCTCAAAGTAAAAGAACACTTAAAGTTCTTATCAGTTTTAAAACATCATAATTTATTTATCATCATTAATTAGGTTTAAGAAATGATCAATCCAATTAAGCATATAATCATCCAGGTAAACCCTAGTTTACCAATTAAGCTCAGATGTGGTCATAACACTTTGAGTTCTAAAAGCTTCATGGAACGGTTGTCCATGACTTCGAACAGTAAGAACAAGAATCTAGAGGTTGATGGTGATGACATCATCAAGGGGAAAAGTGATATCGGGTTGAATCACACACCTCCAACCCGATATGGTTATGAAACCCTATATGACTTGAAAACTGATATACCTTGGAACCCCACACCCCTATCGATTTGTACAATGGGTTGACAAAGGTCCAACCAATTGTCTAGACTGTCACTTAACCCATGGTGAAGGGTAGGTCAAAGCCATGACGTTTTGAAGAGGCATGAGCATAAGGTTCTAACCCGATATGGTGTGAAGCACACACACACCTCTTTGCGCGATATTTTGAGAACCACACACACATCTCTTTGCCCGATATGGTGTGAAGCACCCACACACCTCAAAAGTGATATGGAAGCAAACATACACCTCAAACCAGATATGGAAGCACATATACACCTCAAGGGTGATATGGCAAGCACACATACACCTCAAACTCGATATGGAAGCATACATACACCTCAAGGGTGATATGGTAAGGATACATACACGTAAAACTCGATATGGAAGCACACATACACCTCAAACTCGATATGGAAGCATACATACAACTCAAGGGTGATATGGTAAGCACACATACACCTCAAACTTGATATGGAAGCACACATACACCTCAAGGGTGATATGGTAAGCACACATACACCTCAAACCCGAGATGAAAGCATACATACACCTCAAACCTGATATGGGTAGTAAGCACACACCTATTTACCCGATATGGTGGAAGCACCTCAAAACCCATATGAAGGAAAGCACCTTAAATGCAAGGTACTTGATGGAGTAACACATGAAATGTTTTATATCAAGTCATACATTAAGAGGTGTAGAGTTTAATGAATAATGATTAAGTAGACTAATGTACCTTGAAGGAAAGTTTGAGACAACTTAATATAGTATGGAATAGTTAACATCCTATTAAGGATGAGAGAGAAACTCATACTTTTATGATAACCATGTAATGGGCATACATAGTACCCCTAATATGTGTAGGGTATGAATTAGGGTTTGATCATTGATAATACGATCTTGAAACCCTAAATGATTAACAATGTGAAACCCTAACCCTAATGTAGGGTGATGGTATAATTGTGAAACCCTAATCTATAAGAAAGGGAAACCCTAACCCTAATGATGGAATAGTGGTATTACCCTTCTATTTCATGGTGTTGATATGTATTTGATATGGCTGTTATCATTTATACTAACCATGTAGGTATCATGAGATGATGAGCATAGCCAGGTATGAGCTATGATGTTTTATGTGATACAGATGTAAATGGGCGTTGTGAACCATGTGATATGCTTGTGCAACAAGTATCATGTATACCTTGGTATGAGGACCTAGAGGTAATAGTTACCTGATAAGTGGTAACACTGTTCAGTGATGAACTAAGGGTTTGAATACCCAGATCTAGTAATTATGATGATGATAATGTTGATGGATGAGAATTCCCAGTAATGAGATAAGGGATTGAGATCCTAAATGTTATATGTGTTCTAAAGATTTGAAAAGTACTTGATAGATGTATTACACCTTTCTTTTTAGCATTTGTTTTGATAATTCATGTTTGAAAACTTGACCGATGCTAAAAGATACGGTAATGCACTTAATTAATCAAGTGGAATCTTATCATGTAGCGCCCTGACCATAGATCCATCAGCATTAGTAGCTGCTGAATGGTGAAATAGGTTTTCCCATGGGATCTCCTGGAGGGCATATTTTTGAATATGTGGGGCAATTGGGCACGAATATCCTTACGCCATAATGTGGGGTTGATGTGAGATAACTAAAATCTCTCAATCCTTCATTATATATGTTGGTATGGATGTATCATGAATCTCCCGATGATGATGAATGTCGGGGATGGATAATTGAAATCTCCCTGAAGAGAGTGCAGTTGTCGTTGTAGCTCTATAGAGAAGTTGCCAGTATACCCTAGAAAGCTATTTAAGCAGTTGATGTGGTCCTACTTGTGGTCTCGCACTAACCGAGACGAGTGAGGTCATGGCAGTTGGCTCTTCCATTGACCTTGTATGGTATCGATGCTTTACATAGTCGTGCGGTTGGAGTATGAGTGGTATACCTCATCTCCTCAGGGCATAAGTGTGATTGTAAAATGTAATGAGTCATGCAGCATATTTGCTTAAGGATGGAATATGGAAATCATTGGTTGATGTTACATTTCTTAAAACATCTTAAATGGATAGATGTTATACATGTTCTTCATATTCCTTTTAAAATGAATAGATGAATTATTGCTTTATATAACTGAAATGCTTCATAAGATGATATTGCTATATTCTACTTAAATAGTGATTAAATCCTGCTTGTTAATATAAAAGAATCCTCTGCTCAGTTTATTAATATTTTATTTGCAATAATAATATTTTTGGTGGAGAGTTATATCTCTCGTTGGGACATGGGTCTCACCCCGTTGGTCACCACCTTTTTTAGGTGGACGTGTGTCACACCCACATCCCACGATTACCATTAATCATGAGATTAGGGCATGACTATGAGGGTTACACTTAATACAAAGTTCACTTCCGACTTTTCCTTTTATTTCGAACTCTTTGTTTTCTCCCATTCAATCATATAAACAAACTTTACAAGAGAATTAAACTTTTATTTCTCTAATATGATCTCAACATTAATGATACACATCCATACATTCATTCCATTTCTCACACTTCCATGTACATACAACATGATAATGGGATACATTCTCTCTTATCAAGGAAACAAAGATACAAAACATCATTTATATCTCTCTCACATCTATATAAGGACCTAGAGTGACAGGGACCGACTAAACTTAACTAATCTCATACTTAACTCATGAGGTAGATATACTCTGATGCTTTAACCTTCTTCAAGTCCATGTGGTTTCCCTAAAATTTTTGAATAAAGGGGTGAGCCTACTCGCTCAGTGAATGAGTACTTCAAAGAAATAGTCTAAAGCACTGATATAATTACAAATATACCTTTGAGCAACTAATATCAATTATAACAATAGTAATTACTACACTGAGCAAATCTAAAATAATACAGTTAAAATAATAGAGAATGTAAATATTGCATTTAAAGAACAACTACTACAAAATTTTACTCAAATCTTTCTTAACTCTTTTTATTTATAAGAAACTCTTTAAACCTATATGATAATATTTTAACTTATGCCCTGAT
The DNA here is from genome assembly GCA_963693085.1 of Alisma plantago-aquatica. Classification (NCBI taxonomy): domain Eukaryota; kingdom Viridiplantae; phylum Streptophyta; class Magnoliopsida; order Alismatales; family Alismataceae; genus Alisma; species Alisma plantago-aquatica. The sequence goes on along the minus strand of OY856412.1, from coordinate 1,048,790,587 downwards.
CATATGCAGTTTACTCTACATATGAAGACTCGTAGTGCACTACGATCACACCGTACAAGACTTAGCTGACACCCCAGGATTGCTAAGCCTGACTACGTCACTGGTCTGCAACAATGTAATGGGACTCTGGCCTCGGCACACCTGTGGGCTGTAAAACTGGACTCCTCCTCTAACCTGAGCACACAGACGGATAGTCAAGCCACTTATTGGCTTTTATGTACTCTAGTACTACCAGAATCTCTGGTTGATGTTGGACACTACATACTGTATTTTTAGGAGACTTCCACTAGGGCGTTGTCCCCCGTACCACCTGGCAGTACATTCTGACCCCCATATTCTGGACACTTCCAGGGTTAGGTCATTTCACCCCTAAGGCGCAGACCTCTCAGAGGGGTTCTACGGTGTTCAGGGCCCCTAAGTCTATTATAACTTTGATTATATCTTTCTCTTAGACTAATTTCTTTTAACTGTGTATCTTACTGACTACTCAGACTACTGAACTGAATGCTTAACATATTGTTTACCCTCTTCTTAGGGTTTCTCCTCACTCATGCACATATAGCATTTCTCATGTATTCAAACATATATATTGTCTAATAAACAAGTATACTCATTGAACATTTCACACATATATGCATGGCATCAATAACATCCCTATCTAGGGCATGTCATATCTCTCCACTTGCAATAGAATAATAACTTATCATTTCATGACAAGTATTTGAATTAGAGAATCTGGATCTCATAAACAAATCATACATGCATATAAGATAATATTCAATTAAAAACCCACAATATCACATTAATAATTTCAATCAGAGATTTAGTACTAAATTAGATATGTATACTTTTAAAATCATACTAGATTGTATTTCCATCGTTGATTACTTGCTATTCACGGGATATGTACTATGAAAATCGGAAACTCTATTGTCTATATATCAAATCAAAGAAATCAAACATGTAGAATTAAATGCACTAGAAACATGCAATTGAACTTTTAAGCATCACCACATCTCATATTGAGAACATTGATATCACAATACTTGATTCATTGAACACCCTATCCTTAGGGTTACATTTACCTCATTCACTTATCACGTGGCTCTCATAAGGATTTCATACGACATAAACATTCACTGAATAAAAACTGCTTAAATCATATACAATCAATATATGTATGAAACCTTAGACTGAGCTGAATTTAGGTTTCCATGCCATTCACTGAGATATCCCACATCAAGAATAAAATTGAATAAATAAATTCTATCATGTCAAGAAAATCTCTTCAAATGGATTTCATGATATCTATTCGTAAATATCCAACTTTCCTCGCATCTAGGGTTTCACCCTATTTACTGAGATATCAAACAAACACTATTCACCTTAAATGTAATACAAGATAGTATCTGACATATATGTACTATGAATTCAGATAAACAATCATTCATAACCAAGGGGATCCGGATAAACAAATTTCTCTATTTAATTATACAGTAATTTCAGTCATAGACAAATTCCCTATATTTTAGTTTACTCTTATAACCTTTGCGAATACTTAGGGAATTATCATTAGATATTTTATACATTTATAATGTGATTTTATCATCTGAAATTCATCCAAATAGAGGAAGAATCCATTTCATATCATTTTGCAACAACTTAGATCAAACAGACAATTTAGGGTTTGAAGTTGCATGCTAAGCAATTGAAGATTATGGATGATTTAAAATTTTTTGTGCAATATACTGTTTAAAGGAAGTTCCCACTCACCCTAAGGTGTGAAAACACCTTAAAACACAGCTCATCCCTGAAAATCTCGATCTCATATCAAACCCCTAGCAATTCACCCAATTCTTCTTCCTTTCAACTCGAAAACCCTAAAAATGAGGGATTATGAAGAAAGAGTGAGAAAAAGGGAAGTTTTGATACCATTTTGGATCAAATCAGAGGAGGGACATAATATTGACATGTGAGAGAAGATTCACCATGAAAGACTATGCAAAGAAGCTAAACTTACTTGATTTCATCATATCTCGGATAGAAAAACCCTAAATTGGCAATTCCACCTCTTTCTCCTCTCAAGCCCTAAATCTCCCTCTCTCTCTCTAGGATTTCATTTATCAGGATTGAATCACGAATTATGAGAGCTCCTAGTGTGTTAGGTTGACCATATAGAGAAATTGAGTTGCTTGGGTCAATTGTACATTGACCCCTCACTAAACTTTTTCTTATTTCAGCAGATTTTCTGTCATAAAAGAGTTACTGTAATTTGTGTATTTCAGAGATCAAACCTTCTCCAAAAATTATGAAAATTTAGCATGTTGTGTATAATTGAGTTTCAAATCTTCAGTTAAAATTTGAGATGATTAAATCTTCCATTAAGTAAATAAAAATCAAATAGTGCACTGCTATCCAAAATTCTTCAGAAATGTCAATTGAAGAGTAAATGCCCCAAAACGGCCATGCTAACTACCATGACAACCATGCTAACCAAGACTTGATACCATTTTCATTTTCCTTTGCTTACCTCTCTCATTCCTCTCCAACATTGGCTTGTAGGGTAAAAGCCCTAATTTCAGCCGACTAGGGTTTATATTACTCAAACCCTAATTTCTCAAGGCAAAAGCACACTTAAAGTTCTTGTTAGATTTCAAACATTATAATTGAATTATCATCATTAATTAGATTTAAGAAATGTTCAATCCAATTAAGCATGTAATCATCCATGTAAACCCTTGTTTACCAATTAAGCTCAGATGTGGTCATAATAATTCTTTCCCTCTTAAAATGTTTCGTCCCCGAAACATAAACGTGCAAGAAAAATACATTCAAGATTTATTTTAAGCTTCTGAAATCTTACATGTCATTATATTCTCGTATTTCATACTTGAATGCAGTTTTCAACATTAAGTCCTTTAATTCTTTACTAAATCATAACATGTTTAAAATAGTTCTCAATAATAACAAACAAATTCTCCATGCCACAATCTTTGATAGGATAGAGAGAAAAACAACCATTGTAATATTTTCATACTCTTGAGGTGTTACCTCAACATTGATAATCTGATCTAGCTATCTCAATTCATACGGCTCAATATAACTATAGTTATGTATTACCTCTAAGCCAGAAAAGAGAGTTCACCGTGTTGTTTTGAATTTTACTATTATGCTACTCAAATAGCAAAACAGTCTTGAGTTGGAAGACTAGATTCAACAACAATTGTACAATACTACTCATGGCATCCCCATTGGATCATGGATGTATAAGGTGAAGCATTACCATCACATTCCATACTATTCTCAAGTATGAACCCACACATAATTCAAGGTGTAACCATCGGGTTATAGCATACTAGGGTTTCAGCAACATTAACAGAGTTTCCATGATTGTATTAGTCATTCAAGGACTATTTATACCCAATTACCATCACTTAGTTATATTAAAGCTAAGTATAACAAGCTATACCTCATTAGGGTTACATATCAATACAATATGGTTATCATCCATTCTAGTCATATGAGTGAATAGGTAAGACTACCTTATTCAGGGTAACCCTCCATTTGTTCCATCATTATTCAACCCATATCACCATACCATAATTGTACAATACTAAGATGAATTACTAGTATGAATGACTACAACTATCAAACACCTTTCATTAACATATTGTTTGCACATATACACTGAAATCATACGTAGAACCAATTTGCATCCCTTAATATACCTTCAACACATTATACTTCTAAAAACAAATTCACATATTACTAAAAGCCATTATTATCTCTTATCTCTCTCTTCGTTCATTACTATGTACTTTTTGCTACTTATCCTTCTCATTTTAATCATGTATATTAAATATCCTTAAAATTGAAACATGCAAGGTATGAATAGATTATTCATCATTCTTGCTATCACTGTAAGAATTTAGTTCATATCACACTTCACTCATATTGTATTTCTCCTTTTGTTCAAAACATGCCTCTTATATTTCAAATCTATTTCTTATCCTTTACTCTGAATCATTTCCATATTGTTTATCTACCTTTCAGATTAGCTACCTTTAAAACTTGGATTACTATCAATGCTAGTTTACTTCTCATAGTGCAAATTTCATGATCTTGTTTTATAGAGATACTAGTATTCAAGGTCAAATCACTAGTGACAACCCTTGAACTACTACAACTCTAAACATTCTAGGGTTCGGTCCTCATCGGTAACATGATGTTATTATGATATGACTTTACTCCCTTAATTTGAAATCCAAACTTTGGATCTCACAAGTTTTACTAAAGTCCTCCTAATCTCATCACTTGAATTTCCTTTCTCTTACTTGGCCATTCAGATAGATTACATTCTCAATTTATCCTACTAGGGTTTCATCATCATATTGTGTCATTATTACATTCACTAGATGTCCCTACCATGGTGGTTATGCATCATATATGATTCATTTTCTTATCACTTCATTCCCACCTTGCTCTCATTAAGGTAGATATGAAAGAGAAGATGATTCTGAGACTTAAAATTCTTATCTTTAAACATTCCCTTATTACATTTCTCCTATGTAGGTTTAATTAGTTATCAACAAGGATACTTGACTAATTAGCACTTTCTTGAATCTCCTAACCTCTTTCTTTTATAATCTATATTACTCCATCATGTTTCAAACCCTTCCTTACTTTCCATAATCCTCTTACCATATACTACTCTTCCACCTATCATCTTTAACTTCAAATCTTTTTTATGACTGTGTTGCTTATTCATGTGTATGATCATATATACCATGTTGCACATATTTCTTTTTATCCTTCTACTAATGTGAAGTTAAATTCTAAATCAATATTCTCTCTACTAGTTTCACCTCATGTTTAATACATTACATATTCTTCATTTTAACTCAAATAGATCATGCATGGGTCAAACTTAGTTTCTCTTTCGATCAAGTTTTCTCCTTACTAAATATAGTCTACCTTTGTATGACTTGTTCATTTGTGAAACTACACTTTTGTTCTTCTTTTAGAAACTAGTTTGTTGTTCTACAGAGACTTGAAATCCAAAGTTTATAAGGATGAATGTATTAAGCTTTATAATAAAGGTATACATTCTATGCTATCAATTATATCATAACTCTCATTCCTTAATCAAGCTCATCATTTTTTTACATTTCTCTTTGTTTCAATGAAGTTTGTTGTTCTAGTCTTATGATTTACATGTTCATCCAATTATCTTTACCTTAACTCTTCTGAAGACTCTTCACTTCTATGTACTTATTGTATACTCAACTCTTTTTTTCTATTTTTGCCTTTGCTTTGGAGTACATAAAAGCATTATACTCGATTATATGTTCCATTCCTCATGATTGATTCTTACTATCTTGGCCCTTACATACTTTTCTCATATGTTTTCCATATTTCATCTTTAGAGTTCATATAATACTTATCATTTAACTTAATCGGAACCTTATGTCGTGTTCCTTTATTCCCAATTAAGGGTTTTTCATATGAGGCCCCAAAGTTGAATCTCAGATATTAGTTCTAACTAATTCTTAGCTATTCTAATCTTTCCCATATGCTTCAACATCTTAGTGTATGTACATTCTCACTATGATGTGGGTCTAATTTTATCCAGAGTCTACTCTTATTATATTTTCAGTAGGAGTCATTAGATCCCAGTAATGCATCCTGCCAGCCGGACCAGGCCGAACCTACAGTCCAAAAGCCAAGAGCTACTCATGATTGACCAACTCCTATTAATCTCAAACATGTGGAAAGAATATCCACTTAGGGCAAACTCATTTCAACATAACTTCTGGTCTACTTAATACAAAGAATATAAACAATAACTGAATCACTTCATGATACACAAGAATATAAATGAACCATATATATTCTACAAACTGATAATCTAAATTCATACATATAAGAACATTTATATTGATCTCCAATCAAATAAGCAATATAAAGCAAGAGTTATATCACATTCTATGTTTAATCTCTTACTCCTTCATTACTTTCTGGTCTATTAACCCTAAGATTTCTAGGGTTTCTCGTTAGCCTATCCTTCCTCTGCATACCTGGCCAGGGCACCCAGAGAAGAATATACAGAGTAGCTTGATACTGGTCAACCTAAGTATTCAGATACCAGGCCAGGGTATCTAAATACTCAGACCTCCCAAAGCTATAGATACATCACCTTCTATTTGCCACACTTATAACTCTAACTTTCTATCCTAATGGTCCCTGACGACTCAGCCTAAGATCTAATACCAAGTTGTCACACCCACATCCCACGATTATCATTAATCATGAGATTAGGGCATGACTATGAGGATTACACTTAATACAAAGTTCACTCCCAAATTTTCCTTTTATTTCAAACTCAATGTTTTCTTGCATTCAATCATATAAACAAACTTTACAAGAGAATTAAACTTTTATTTCTCTAATATGATCTCAACAATAATGATACACATCCATACATTCATTCTATTTCTCACACTTCCATGTACATACGACATGATAATCAGATACATTCTCTCTTATCAAGGAAACAAAGATACAAAACATCATTTATAACTCTCTCACATCTATACAAGGACCTAGAGTGACAGGGACTGACTAAACTTAACTAATCTCATACTTAACTCATGAGGTAGATCTACTCTGATGCTTTGACCTTCTTCAAGTCCATGTAGTTTCCCTAAAAAAATTGAGTAGAGGGGTGAGCCTACTCGCTCAGTGAATGAGTACTTCAAAGTAATAGTCTAAAGCACTGATATAATTACAGATATACCTTTGAGAAACTGATATCAATTATAACAATAGTAATTACTACACTGAGCAGATCTAAAACAATACAGTTAAAATAACAGAGAATGTAAATATTGCATTTAAAGAACAACTACTACGAAATTGTACTCAAATCTTTCTTAACTCTTTTTATTTATAAGAAACTCTTTAAACCTATATGATCATATTTTTAGCTTATGCCCTAATCATATGCAGTGTACTCTACAAATGAAGACTCATAGTGCACTACGATCACACCGTACAAGACTTAGCTGACACCCCAGGATTGCTAAGTCTAACTATGTCACTAGTCTACAACAGTGTAATGGCACTCTAGCCTCGGCACACCTGTGGGCCGTAAAAATGGACTCCTCCTCTAACCTGAGCACATAGGCAGAGAGTCGAGCCACCTATTGTCTTTTCTGTACTCTAGTGCCACTAGAATCTCTGGTTGATGTTGGACACTACATACCATATATTTAGGAGACTTCCACTAGGGCTTCGTCCCCCGTGCCACCTGGTAGTATGTTCCGACCCCCATATACTGGGCACTATCAAGGTTTGGTCGTTTCACCCCTAAGGCACAGACATCTCAGAGGGGTTTTTCGGTGTTCAGAGCCCCTAAGTCTATTATAACTTTGATTATATTTTTCTCTTAGACTGATTTCTTTTAACTCTGTATCTTACAGACTACTCAGACTACTGAACTGAATGCTTAACATATTGTTTACCCTTTTCTTAGGGTTTCTCCTTACTCATGCACATATAGCATTTCTCATGTATTCAAACATATATCATGTCTACTAAATAAGTATTCTCATTCAACATTTCACACATATATGCATGGCATCAATAACATCCTGATTGAGGGCATGTCATATCTCTCCACTTGCAATAGCATAATAACTTATAATTTCAAGAAAAGTATTGAATTAGTGAATCTGGATCTCATAAACAAATCATACATGCATATAAGATAATATTCAGCTAAAAACCCACAATATCACATTAATCATTTCAATCAGACATTTAATACTAAATTAGATATGTTTACTTTTAAAAGCAAACTAGATTGGATTTCCATCCTTGATTACTTGCTATTCACGGGATATGTATTCTGAAAATTGCAAACTCTATTGTCTATATATCAAATCAAAGAGATCAAACATGTAGAATTAAATGCACTAGAAACATGCAATTGAATTGTTAAGCATCACCACATCTCATACTGAGAACATTGATATCACAATACTTGATTCATTGAACACCCTATCCTTAGTGTTTCATTTACCTCATTTACTTATCACATGGCTCTCATAAGGATTTCATACGACATAAACATTCACTGAATAAAAACTACTTAAATCATATACAATCAATATATGTATGAAACCTTGGAACTGAGCCAAATTTAGATTTCCATGCCATTCACTGAGATATCATGCACCAAGAATAAAATTGAATAAATAAAGTCTATCATGTCAATAAAATCCCTTCAAATGGATTTCACGATATCTATTCGTAAATATCCTACTTTCCTCGCATCTAGGGTTTCACCCTCTTTACTGAGATATCAAACAAACACTATTCACCTTAAATGTAATCCAAGATAGTATCTGACATATATGTACTATGAATTTAGATAAACAATCATTCATAACAAAGGGGATCCAGATAAACAAATTTATCTATTTAATTATACAACAATTTCAGTCATAGACAAATTCCCTATATTTCAGTTTACTCTTATAACCTTTGTGAATACTTAGGGAATTCTCATTAGGATATATTGTATACATTTATAATGTGATTTTATCATCTGAAATTCATCCAAATAGAGGAAGAATCCATTTCATATCATTTTGCAACAACTTAGATCAAACAGACAATTCAGGGTTTGTAGTCGCATGTTAAGCAATTGAAGATTATGGATGTTTTAACAATTTTTCATGCAATATACTTTTTAAAGGAAGTTACCACTCACCCTAAGGTGTGAAAACACCTTAAAAATGCAGCTCATCCCTGAAAATATCGATCTCATATCAAATCCCTAGCAATTCACCCAATTCTTCTTCCTTTCAACTCGGAAACCCTAAAATGAGGGATTATGAAGAAAGAGTGAGAAAAGGGGAAGTTTTGATACCATTTCAGATCAAATCAGAGGAGGGATGGAATCTTGACATGTGAGAGAAGATTCACCATGAAAGGCTATGCAAAGAAGCTAAACTTACTTGATTTCATCATATCTCAGATAGAGAAACCCTAAATCAGCAATTCCACCTCTTTCTCCTCTCAAACCCTAAATCTCCCTCTCTCTCTCTAGGATTTCATTTCTCTGGATTGAATCATGAATTATGAGAGCTCCTAGTGTGTTAGGTTGACCATATAGAGAAATTGAGCTGCTTGGGTCAATTACACATTGACCCCTCACTAAACTTTTTCTTATTTTAGCAGAATTTTTGTCATTAAAAAGTTACTATAATTCATGTATTTCAGAGATCAAAACTTCTCCAAAAATTATGAAAATTTATCATGTTGTGTAAAATTGATTTGGTTAAAATTTTAGATCATTACAATCTTCCATTAAATAAATAAAAATCAAATTGTGCACTACTGTCTAGAATTCTACAGAAATGTCAATTGAAGAGTAAATGTCCCAAAACGGCCATGCTAAGTGCCATGGCAACCATGCTAACCAAGACTTAATACCATTTTCATTTTCTTTTGCTTACCTCTCTCATTCCTCTCCAACATTGGCTTGTATGGTAAAAACCCTAATTTCAACCGACTAGGGTTTATATTACTCAGCCCTAATTTCTCAAGGCAAAAGCGTACTTAAAGTTCTTGTTAGATTTCAAACATGATAATTGAATTATCGTCATTAATTAGATTTAATAAATGTTCAATCCAATTAAGCATGTAATCATCCAGGTAAACCCTAATTTACTAATTAAGCTCAGATGCGGTCATAACAACGCAGATGAGGAGGTAGGGACCCTATAGCCAAGGGAGGACAGCAGCATCTGGGGCATTAGTAACATTTTAGGTTGAGTATTCTGTCTGTTGTGTCTTGTAGATATAAGTCATATGAATTATCTCTGTACTTCAGGTCCTTGGAGTCAGTACTTAGTGGTTTTATGAATGATCTGAGATTTTGTCTTGTATGCCTCGAGGTTTTAGGTTGCTTATGTATAGTTTGGCAAATTAACTATTATATGTTATCCTCAAGATGAGATGGTACAGGGTATGTACAATATGAACCATGATGTATGTAGTACTTTGGTTCTCTTCTTAAGAGTTTCCTGGAAGTGGATCTCTTTGCAAAAATGGTTTTAATTTTTAGAGATTTTTGTTAATCCACTTCTTATGGTTATTCTGCAATTATTTATTGGTGATGGTTTGATTTGTTGTTGGATCGTCACAAAGTTTTGATATCAGAGCCTAAGGTTCGCTGAGTCTACAGAGACATAGGATTAAGGTTGTTGAGTCTGTTCTAAGTGTTCTCCAGTTTATCTGATAGTGACTTCTACTCATATAGGAGAAGAAGTAAAGCTTTAAGATGGATGGATCACATGAAGAACATGGTGTTGAAAACAGTGTTGCTGCACTAGGAGGAGGTGCAAGGGATCAAACTAGAGAGGAAATAGTACATGAGAATCCCCAGCTTGACCAAACTTTGATAGAAAATCCAACTTTTCATGCTCTGTTTGGACAGTTCATGAACACAATGACACATATGGCGGATCGAATGCTAGCACCAGCACCTAGGGCACCATCTCCCAATGAGGGGCATGGATCTGGTATGACCTTTGAGTGGTTACGTAGGGTAGAAACCACCGACTATACCGGTATATCTGACTCAGCAGACACATATTCATGGCTCACTGAGTTGGACAAAGTCTTTAGAATCCTCACAATTCCAGAAATTGAGAAAGTTTGGCATGATGTACACATATTAAAAGGAAGTGCTATCCACTGGTGGGCCATTGAGGAGGAGAAACGACCAGGTGTTGAGGTCGAATGGAGAGAGTTCTGACGTGAGTTTGTCAGTAGATTCTTTCCCAAGACTTATCTGGATGAGAAAATCTTACTGTTTGAGTGGATTAGGCAGGGACTAATGAACATTAGTGAGTATGAAGCTAAGTTTATGGAGATTCTATAGTTTTGTCCACACATGGCTACTACAGATGAGGAGAGAATTTAGCATTTTGAGAAGGGTTTGAATGTTGATTTAACCACACATGCATCTACTCTAGATAATAGAGAGAGGTTTGCCACCTTTGTGGAGTCAGTTAGGCGGATAGAAAGGTCTGTGACTGAGAAATGTGAAGCCAACAGTAGGAAAGTGCATGCACAGTTCCAAGGACAGAGGTCTGAGAGTTTTAAGAAACCAAAGTTTTCTGCACCAATAGCACCATCGAGGTTCAGTGCTCAGACATAGTGGACACACAGTTTGGGTAGAGGTCATAGTCTACCGCCAGGTGGAGCCCATACCTTAGCATCGATGTCAGTAATGGGACCATCTAGGCCACAGTGGCAGAGTAGAGGTTGTTATAAGTGTGGGAAGATGGGATATCTGATGAAGGATTGTCTATTTGGAGACAGGAATATACCCAACCACCATGGCAGAGTCAATAAGGCTCTCAGAGGCAACAATTTAGTAGTGGCACAAGAGGATGTGGATAGGCATCCCAAGTTGGTTCATCTGCACCCAACAACAGGACGTGTGGCTGACAACCACCAATGGCAAGATTCTATGCTATGAATCAGCTGGAAGCAGTGGTCAATCCATGAGTCATGACAGGTCAGATGGAATTATTTCATTCTGATATGTCTTCTTCCTACTTCGTATCTATTTTGATTGATCTAGGTGCTACACATTCCTTTATCACTCAAGAAGTGATTCATGACTGCAATATGACTGTCAGTCATAGAACAGATAACCTGTTATTAGAAACTATGTTAGTCAGATCTGCGGTGTTGTGGGAGGTGTGTTCTCCATGTGTTCTTTCTTTTTCAGAACACAACATTCAGGTGGATCTTATACCACTTGAGATGCATGGGTTTGACATAATTCTTGGGATGGACACCCTAGAAAAGTATAAGGTTGTCTTGGATTGTGGTTCCAAGCAAGCTATGTTCACAGACAATGGTGAGACATGGGTCTTTCAGGGGGGTAGAAAGATTCTTCCAACTTGTCTGGTATCAGCAATGATAGCTGAGAAGTTGATGCGACAAGGATGTGAAGCATTCTTGGCACATGTGGTAGATACCCAAGCAAAGAGTCCTAGTCTTTCTAAAGTCCTAATTGTCAGGGAATTCAAGGATGTATTTCCTATAGAGTTTCCAAACATTCCTCCACCTTGAGAGATTGATTTCGAGATTAATCTAATTCCGGGTACGCAACCTATAACTCAAACATGTTGTAGGATGGCACCAGCTAAGATGGCAGAGCTTAAGAAACAGTTATAGGAGTTGCTTGAGAAAGGTTTGATTTGACCGAGTACTTCCCCATGGGGTGATCTAGTTCTTTTTATTAAATAGAAACATGGGTCTATGAGATTATGCATAGACTATAGATAGCTTAACAAGGTGACTATTACGAATAAATATCCTCTACCAAGGATAGATGATCTATTTGACCAGTTGCGTGGTGCAACAATATTCTCTAAGATAGATCTAAGGTCAGGATATCATCAGTTACGTATCAAGGAGAGTGACATACCTAAGTCAGCCTTTAGGACAAGGTATGGTCATTATGAGTTTGTAGTTATGTCATTTGGACTAACTAATGCACCAGCTGCATTCATGGATCTGATGAATAGAATCTTCCAGCTATTCCTTGATCAATTTGTAGTGGTCTTCATAGATGACATCCTGATATACAGTAGAGATGGTCAACAACATGAACAACACCTTCGTCAAGCCTTGACATTGTTGAGACAACACAAGCTATATGCTAAGTTTAGCAAGTGCGAGTTTTGGTTGTCAGAAGTGTCTTTTCTTAGATACGTTATATTTGCTTCAGGTATTCATGTTGATCCACAGAATGTGGAATCTGTGTTAGAATGGGAACAGCCCGAGACACCAAGTGAGATTCACATTTTCTTAGGCTTGGCAGGTTACTACAGGAGGCTTCTTAAAGACTTCAGTTCTATAGCCTTACCCCTAACCAAGTTGACCAGGAAGGAAGTTCCTTTTGTCTGGAATGACAAGTGTCTGCATTCTTTCTAGTTGTTGAAAGAGAGGTTGACCAGCGAACCTGTGTTAGCTTTAGCTGAGCAGGGAAAGGGATACATTGTTTTCTGTGACACCTCTAAGAATGGTCTAGGATGTGTGCTGATGCAGAGTGATCATGTAGTTTATTTTGCTTCCCGACAACTTAAGAAACACAAGGATAATTATTTGACGCATAATCTAGAATTAGCTGCAGTGGTTCACGCGTTGAAGATCTAGAGACATTATCTCTATGGAGAAACATGTCAAATTTTCACAGACCATAAGAACCTAAAGTACATCTTCTCACAACATGAGTTGAATATGAGACAACGTTGCTGGATGGAATTAATCAAGGAATACAATTGTACAATTGATTATCATCTAGGAAAGGCTAATGTAGTGGCAGATGCACTTAGTAGAAAATCATCATTGCCACCCACAGATAAAGCACAGTTAAACTCTTTAGTATGTTTTAAGCGAGACATGCTTGTCTCTTCGAGGCAAAACAATGTACAACTTAAAGTATCTTTGTTAGCTAGATTTTTAGCTGAGATGCATGTGAAACCTACTCTGAAACAACAGATCAAAGAGGCACAATAGTCTGATACTGTGATTCAGCAGATCAGGTCAGAGTATGGTAGTGAGAAATGAGATAGTTTTCATGAGTCAGAGGATGAGGTAGTCTATTACCATGGTAGGATGGTAGTACCTGATGCCAATGACTTAAGAAAGCTAGTCATGGAGGAAGTTCATTTGTCCATGTATGCAATGCATCCAGGGAGTACCAAAATGTGTCATAACTTAAAAGATATGTATTGGTGGCCTGGTTTGAAGAAGGATGTAGCTGAGTTTTTTATGCGGTGTCCAATATGTTAGTAGGTTAAAGCTGAACATCAGAAGCCCGCAGGAACATTGCAACCTCTACCTATACCACAGTGGAAATAGGATCACGTGACAATGGACTTTGTGGTTGGTTTACCTAGAACAGCCAAAAGTAATGATTTTATTTTGGGTGATAGTTGATAGGTTGACTAAGTCGGCACATTTTCTTCATGTCAAAACAACCTATACTGCTGAGAACTTGCATAGATCTATATAGATGAGATAGTGCGATTACACGGGATTCCAGCTACAAGTGTATCTGATAGAGGTCCCCAATTTACAAGCTATTTTTGGGAACGACTACATAAAGCTTTGGGTACTCATTTGAAGTTTAGTACAGCTTTCCATCCCCAGATAGATGGGCAATCTGAAAGAACTATACATGGGCAATCTGAAAGAACTATACAAACTTTGGAAGACTTGCTTAGAGAATGTGTTCTTCAGTTTGTAGGAAGTTGGGATATACACTTGAGCCTGATAGAGTTTTCCTACAACAACAGTTACAAGACTAGTATTGATATGGCACCATATGAAGCATTATATGGTAGACAATGTAGATCTCCATTATGCTAGTATGAAATAGGAGAATACCAAATTCTGGATCCTGAACTAGTGCAACAAACAACTGAGAAGATTAAAGTCATACAACAACAGTTGAAAGTTGCCCATGATAGATAGAAGTCTTATGCTGATAAGCATCGTAGACCTCTAGAATTCCAAGTTGGAGACAGGGTGTATCTCAAAGTCTCTCTTTGGAAAGGTGTTCTCAGATTTGGGAAAAAGGGAGAGTTAGATCCTAGGTTTATGGGACCTTATCTAGTGACAGCACAGATGGGAAAGGTAGCTTATAGGTTGGGGTTGTCACCTGAGCTACATTGACTACATCCACTATTCCATGTATCCATGCTAAGAAAGTGTCATCCCGATACAAAGTTGGTGTTGCAGCCGGTAGAGGTAGAATTAAATGAGGATATATCTTATGTGGAAGGTCCAATGATGATTCTTGACAGAAAAATCAAGAAGTTGAAAAAGAAAGACATAGTTCTTGTGAAAGTTCTATGGCATCACTGTGGCATTGAAGAATCCACATGGGAGCTAGAGGAAGAGATGAGGATGAAGTACCCTTCTCTTTTCTCTTGAGATTTTGGGGACAAAATCCCTATTAGGGGTTGATAATTGTAACATTCTGACCTGGGTTATGGCTTAACCCTAGAAGTTTTGATTAAGTAAGTTGTTCATAAACTTTTTTTAATATTTTGAAAAGTAATAAAGACTCTTGTAGAGTTTAATTTTCAAGTTTGAGCTTATTTGCAAACTGTTTGTGTATGATATGATAATTTGAGCATAAAATGCAATGTACCCAAAATGAGGGGCTATAATGCAAAATGTCACATGTTGAATGTACCCCATGTGTTTTCGCATCATGAGAGAGAGAATGATGCTAAGGGATTGCTTGTGGAAAGCCTAAATTTCAAGTTGCAACCTATTTGAATAATGTTAGTTCATTGTGCACCACTTTTGGTACAAATTGTAAATTACCCAAAATGTAGGGTTGATATGCAAATTGCCACCTCTAGAGTGTCCCTACTCCCTCCTAGTATCATGTAGAGGATATAGAAAGAAGGAGACACCGTGTTTGAATCAATTATGAATGATGATAATCTTGGTGATGAAATGACCCAAAAAAGGGGTTGAATATGAAACCCTAACTTGAGTTGTATCAAGTTGAAAAGCCTATATATGAGTGCCTATCAACCAAGGAGCCATAGGAGGAGACTCATATCAGTTTTGGACTCTTGTAAAAGTCCATGGAGTGCAAAGAACCTCAAGGAGGTGAAGTGTATCGGTTTACAACTTCCTTAGAAAAGTTGTACTGGGTTGTGAATAAAGTGATGATTTAATTGATATATCTTATTCAAAGGGGTAAGTAATGGAAGAAATTTTATCTCTATATTATCCTCAAGTGTTTTTCATGTCAAGATAAATGTTAATGCATGCATGCACACGTGTCAACCATGCATGGACATGTGGCACCTAGTAGCTCAAATTGATGACACCTCATTTTGACACCTCTTCATGAACCACAAGTATATGTACCCTTCTTTTCACCCCTTAGTGAAATTTTTAGAATCTTATAACCCTCTTTCCTGAAGGTATCATGCATAGGGTCCTTGTATCAGGAAGGAGTGAAGTGTTATTGTGCATAGGTCTTTGGGTATCGTACATAGCAATTTGATATCGGCCAAGTAAGGTGGTATCGGCCTAGTAAGCTGATATCGGCCATAGTGAAGTGTTTTGACCTCAAGTGAGGGGGATATCGACCAAGAGTGATGGCATATTGTGCACAAGTTGTGAGGTATCGTGCAAGGTGCTAAGGATCAAGAAGGAGCTCAATACTTAACCCTAAGGTGAGGCCATGATCATCTTCAACCTTCGATTGAAGCATGATTTTAGGGTTATGATCTTCCTTTCTTTTCTTCTTCACCAATTGCTTATCCATGGTAATTCCTTGCATATAGAGGAGTTGTGAAGTTTATATTCAACCTTAGGAACGTGAATCTTTGGATCTTGGAGCTTTGAAGTTATTCTTGAGGCAGGTTATATAACTTGAACCCAATTATTTTACTATGCACTTTCAATTTTGTCATTCTTGTTGATCTACTTGCAATTTTGATTTCTCTTGAATAATTGATTGTCCTTTGAGTTCTAAAAGCTTCATGGGACTGTTTTCCATGATTATAATAGTAAGAACAAGAGTCTAGAGGTTGATGGTGATGACATCATCAAGGGGAAAAGTGATATCGGGTTGAAGCACACACCTCCAACCCGATATGGTGATGAAACCCTATATGACTTGAAAACCGATATACCTTGGAACCCCACACCCCTATTGGTTTGTACAATGGGTTGACAAAGGTCCAACTAATTGTCTAGCCTATCACTTAACCCATGGTGAAGGGTAGGTCGAAGCCATGAAGGTTTGAAGAGGCATGAGCATAAGGGTCTAACCCGATATGGTGTGCAGCACACACACACCTCTTTGCCCGATATGGTGTGAAGCACCCACACACCTCAAAAGTGATATGGAAGCAAACATACACCTCAAATCCGATATGGAAGCACACATACACCTCAAGGGTGATATGGTAAGCACACATACACCTCAAACTCTATATGGAAGCATATATACACCTTAAGGGTGATATGGTAAGCATACATACACCTCAAACCCGATATGGAAGCACACATACACCTCAAACTCGATATGGAAGCATACATACACCTCAAAGGTGATATGGTAAGCAAACATACACCTCAAACTCGATATAGAAGCACACATACACCTCAAGGGTGATATGGTAAGCATACATATACCTCAAACCCGGGATGGAAGCATACATACACCTCAAACCCGATACGGGTAGCAAGCACACACCTCTTTACCTGATATGGTGGAAGCACCTCAAAACCCATATGAAGGAAAGCACCTTAAATGCAAGGTACTTGATGGAGTAACACATGAAGTGTTTTATATCAAGTCATACAATAAGAGGTATAAAGTTTAATGAATAATGATTAAGTAGACTAATGTACCTTGAAAGAAAGGTTGAGACAACTTAATAAAGTATGGAATAATTATCATCATAGTAAGGATGAGAGAGAAACTCATACTTTTGTGATAATAATGTCATGGGAATACATAGTACCCCTAATATGTGTAGGGTGTGAATTAGGGTTTGATCCTTGATAATACAATCTTGAAACCCTAAATTATTAACAATGTGGAACCCTAACCCTAATGTAGGGTGATGGTATAATTGTGAAACCCTAATCTATAAGAAAGGGAAACCCTAACCCTAATGATGGAATAGTGGTATTACCTTTGTATTGCATGGTGTTGATATGTATTTGATATGGTTGTTATCATTTATACTAACCATGCAGGTATCATGAGATGATGAGCATAGCCAAGTATGAGCTATGATGTTTTATGTGATACAGATGTAAATGGGCCTTGTGAGCCATGTGATATGCTTGTGCAACAAGTATCATGTATACCTTGGTCTGAGGACCTAGAGGTAATAGTTACCTGATAAGTGGTAACAGTGTTCAGTGATGAACTAAGGGTTTGAATACCCAGATCTAGTAATTATGATGATGATAATGTTGAGGGATGATAATTCCCAGTACTGAGACAAGGGATTGAGATCCTAAATGTTATATGTGTTCTAAAGATTTGAAAAGTACTTGATAGATGTATTACACCTTTCTTTTTAGCATCTGTTGTAATAATTCATGTTTGAAAACTTGACTGATGCTTAAAGATATGGTAATGCACTTAATTAATCAAGTGGAATCTTATCCTGTAGTGCCCTGACCATAGATCCATTAGCATCAATAGCTGTTGAATGGTGAAATAGGTTTTCCCACAGGATCTCCTGGAGGGCATATTTTTTAATATGTGGGGGAGATTGGGCGTGAATATCCTTACGCCCTAATGTGGGGTTGATGTGAGATAACTGAAATCTCTCAATCCTTCATTATATATGACAGATGGATGTATCATGAATCTCTCAATGATGATGAATGTCGGGGATGGATAATTGAAATCACCCTAAAGAGAGTGCAGCTTCCGCTATAGCTCTATAGTGAAGTTGCCAGTATACCCTAGAAAGCTATTTAAGCAGTTGACATGGTCCTTCTTGTGGTCTCGCATTGACTGAGATGGGTGAGGTCATGGCAGCTGGCTCTTCCATCGACCTTGTATGGTACCGATGCTTTATGTAGCCGTGGTCGGTTGGAGTATGAGCGGTATACCTCATCTCCTCAAGGCATAAGTGTGATTGTAAAATGTAATCAGCCATGTAGCATATTTGCTTAAGGATGGAATACAAAAATCATTGGTTGATGTTACATTTCTTAAAGCATCTTAATGGATAGATGTTATACATGCTCTTCATATTCCTTTTAAAATGAATAGATGAATTACTGCTTTATATAGCTGAAATGTTTCATAAGATGATATTGCTCTATTCTACTTAAATAGTGATTAAATCCTACTTGTTAATATAAAAGAATCCTATGCTCAGTTTATTACTATTTATTTGCAATAATTATATTGTTGGCAAAGAGTTATATCTCTCACTGGGACATGGGTCTCACCCCTTTGGTCACCAACATTTTTAGGTAGATGTGGACGAGGAGGTAGGGACCCTACAGCCGAGGGATGACAACAACATCTGGGGCAGCAGTAACATCTTAGGTTGAGTGTACTGTCTGTCATGTCTTGTAGATATAAGTCTTATGTGTTGTCTCTGTACTCTCAAGTCCTTGGAGTCAATACTTAGTGGTTTTATGAACAATTTGAGATTTTGGCTTGTATGCCTCGAGGTTTTAGGTTGCTTATGTATAGTTTGGAAAAGCAATTGTTATATGTTATCCTTGAGATGAGATGGTACAAGATATGTACAATATGAACCATGATGTATGTAGTACTTTGGTTCTCTTCTTAAGAGTTTCCTAGAAGTGGATCTATTTGCAAAAATGGTTTTAATTTTTAGAGATTTTTGTTAATCCACTACTTATGGTTATTCCGCAATTATTTACTGGTGATGGTTTAATTTGTTGTCGGGTCGTCACATAGGGTTTGCTCTATTTCTTGGAGAAGGAGCTTGCTTGGATGTGTGGAGTGCTAAGCTGAAGTATCCTTCCTCTTGTGCTCCAACTATCTTACTTCTTAGAGCTTTTTCTTCTACCTAGAGGCTAGTTATACAACTTTCCCCACGTTTAATGCTTACTTGTAGCTTTATATGTGCTAGATCTTACTCTAAACTTAGTTCTAAGTAGAAATAACCTACCTTTGCCTAGGGTTTGATTGTAGGTACTAGTTTCTTGGATGGTTTATCTTATTGGATGTGATCTATACCTTGTGCATGGCCTTCCATGGTTGAGGAAGCTTTAGAGTTGCTTGCTTGAAAACTGATGGCTTTTGGTTTCCCTTAAAATGATGGATTTCTTAGAATTCTATGATTATTTTCCACCTTGGTACATGACCCGATGGTCTAGAACTCTTGCTATTTTGTTTGGTTTTTGACAACATATGGCGTCTCTTTTTTTCTGTTTGGATGCTTTCTCTAAAGCACAACCTATGCAGTTACTTTTCCCTAAACTATCGATGGTTAGGGTTTCCAATTCTATGGGTTTTAGTGCTTATATGTGAATGGTCAAAAAGTAGTTTTCTTCATTTAAGAAATGGTGTTTTGCCTTTATCTTTGGGTCAGATTTTTCCCACATGTTGTTGTCAATCGATGGCCCCACTGAGCTTCACAACTGATGGCTAGTCTTGGTCATCAACCCATGGTTGTTTTGAGTCTCAAAATGATGGATTCTTTTGACTCGTGATCTGATGGTCCAAAATATGGTGACATTGAGTGTCACAACCAATGGTGGTCCTGAACCTTACAATTGATGGCTTGTTTTAAGTGAACACATGACGGTGGGTTGTATCCCCACAACCCTTGGCCTTCTTTGAGACAAAAATTGATGGTGTCTATCATGTCTTGAATTGATGGTATTCTTGAGTGATCAAATGATTACTTGACTAGGTTGAGTGGTGACTCAACTAAGTCTACAACTCGATGGCTTTCTAAGTGGTTTGTTCAAGGAGGTCACTTGTGTTACAACCAATGGTTTGACCTTCTCATATCTGATGGTTTTGAGGTGACACTCATGGTATGTTTTTTGGTTTGAGTGATGTAGAATCTGATGGTGACTTGCCCATAATCATGCAGTCTTACATTTGCCCTCTTATGATCACCATAATGAAATGAGATGTAATGTTGAGCTAGCTTATCTTTTATACACTATACCCTAATATAATGAAGTGGTGATAGCTGATCATACTCTATCTTGTTTTTGAATCTAACATTAGCATGATCCAATGATAGTGATTGCTTATGCTTAGCTTTCTTTTATGACTTGTGTGGTGGTAAGATTATCCCCCCATTGTTGTTGTAGCCCTAATGTGTTGTTATGAGAACATCTTATTACAAGGCTGTACTAATATGTGCCAAAAACATGGTGATGGGTTGTTAAACATTTGGTAACACAAGGAAAGATAATGACATTCTTGCAGGTAATTGTGATTTGGGCATGGTTGAGACCTCTTGGAGGTGTATCCCCTTTCTTATGTGATAGAGAATGGTACCATATGTTGATGTGACAAGATTTATACCTCATACTTTTATATAACTTTTTTTTCTTCTTCACTTTGTTTCTCACATGCAACCACATACACTAACATTACAAGGGAATCTAAACATTGATTTCTCTAATCTGATTTCAACAATAAAAATATAAATATAAATATTCATAATGTTTCTCATACTTTTATGCACATAAGACTTGCTAATTGGCATATATTGCTAAAGAGGAATAATGTTATACATCATCATTTACAATTCTCTAACATCTATACAAGGACCTAGAGTGACAAGGACCAACAGAATTTAACTATTCTCAGACTTAACTCATGTGGAAGATCTACTCTGATGCAAGGATATCTTCATTCCACACAGTTACCCTAAAAATTGTGAGTAGAGGGGTGCGCCTACTCGCTCAGTGAATGAGTAAAACAATAATACAGTCTAAAACACTGAATTAGACATTTATCTTTCTTGATTAACTAAATATAACAATATAGTAATTCATATTTAAAGACCAGGTATTCAGAAATTTACAAATAGCATTGAAGCCTTCATCATTAGAAATAAACAAGTAGAGCAACATAATCCTCACTATTTTATTTCTGATCTTTCATTAACTTTAACTTGAAAGTTTAATAAAATACATGAATTATTGTACTGATTAGATCTAGAATAATACAATTAAATAATAGGGAATGCCAATATTATATCTAAAGAACAATTGTTACAAAACTGTACTCAAATATTTCTTAACTATTTTAACTATAAGAAACTCTTGAAACTTATATTATCACATTTTAACTTATGCCTTGATCATATGCAGTGTACTCTACATATGAAGACTCGTAGTGAACTACGATCTCACCATAGAAGACTTGGCTTAAAACCCGAGAAGCTAAGCCTAGAACTGAATCTGGGTCTGCTTGACTCGAACCGTCACGTCTTACTAAGGCGGCTAAATAGCTGGCCTTTAACTGGACCTCTCCTTCTAGGCTGAGTACACATGTAGAGGGTCTGAGACACTCTGTGGGCCTCATCTTGGTTTGCTCTTTGGGTACCTATGGGTTACTATTAGGATCTCCAGTTCATGTTGGGTAACCTATCTTCTCTTAGGAGACTTCCTCAAGGGCTTCGTCTCCCCGCATGCTCTGTGGGTGCGTTCCGATCCCCGTATACTAGTCACTGCCAGGGTGGATCGTTTCCTCCCTACAATGCAGACATCCGTAGGGAATCTATCGTGTTTAGGACACCTATTACTACTATAACTTTGATTATATCTTTCTCTTAGACTAATTTCTTTTAACTCTGTATCTTACTGACTACTCAGACTACTGAACTGAATTCACTAATAATACAGAACTGAATGCTTAACATATTGTTTACCCTTTTTCTTAGGGTTTCTCCTTACTCTTGCACATATAGCATTTCTCATGTATTCAAACATATATCATGTCTACTAAAACAAGTATTATCATTCAACATTTCACACGTATATGCATGGCATCAATAACATCCCTATCTAGGGCATGTCATATTTCTCTACTCGCAATAGCATAATAACTTACACATTTCATAACAAGTATTTGAATCAGAGAATCTAAATCTCATAAGAAAAGCATGCATGCATATAGGATATTATTCAGCTAAAATCCACAATATCACATGAATCATTTCAATCGGCCATTTACCACTAAGTTAGATATGTATACTTCGATTACTTGCTATTCATGGGATATGTATTATGAAAATTAGAAACTCTATTGTCTATATATCAAATCAAATATATCAAACATGTATAATTAAATACACTAGGTACATAAGTAAGATCAATTAAGCTTAAATCTGGATTTCAACTATAATGTTGTTCAAGCACCCGAATAACTTAAAAATTTAGATCTTCAGAAGATTCTCAATCGACTTCTAAATTCTCTATTATTCAAGATACATGGATATCTATATCCATGTCATCATATAAACATTTTCAGATCATATTTAGAACATGGTTTGAAGTATACTATAAACTAAATTCAAAAACAATTCTTTTCATTTATTATCATCTAGGGAGAAATCAAGAATATCAACTAAAATCATCTAATTGACTATAGTTGAATTAAATATTCTTTTACCCACTCACCTAATATGTGGAAATAGCTTAAAAATGTATCCCATATCTAAAATCTCGATCTCATATCAGATCCCTAGAAATTACCCAACTCTTCTTCCTTTCAACTCGGAAACCCTAAAAATGAGGGAGTATGAAGAAAGAGTGAGAAAAGGGGAAGTTTTGATACCATTTCAGATCAAATCAGAGGAGGGATGGAGTCTTAACATTTGAGAGAAGATTCACCATGAAACTATATCCAAAGAATATAAACTTACATGATTTTATCATTCCTCGGACGACGAAACCCTAGGTTAGCATCTCCATCAAGTTCCTCTCTCAAAACCCTAGCTCTCCTATCTCTATAGAATTTTGTTTCTATGGATTGAATCATGAATTATGAGAGATCCTAGTTTGTTTGGTTGACCATATAGAGCAATTGATCTGCTTGGGTGAATTGCACATTGACCCCTCACTATATTTTCTCTTATTTCAGCTGAATTTTCTGTCATACAAATGTTACTGTAATTCATCTACTGAATAGATAAGAGATCCTTCAAAAATTATGAAAATTTTACATGTTGTTCATTATTGAGTTATAGATATGAATAAAAATTTAAGATCATTTGGAGTTACTAATAAATAATTAAAAATCAAATAGCGCAATGCTATCTAGAATTCTACAGTAATGTCAGTTGAAGAGAAAATGCCCCAGAATGCCCGTGCAAGGTGCCACGGCCATGCCAATATGGACACAACATGGTCGTGCTTCCTCCCCACGACTGTGGTGCATTGCTTTCATTAGATTTGGATACAAATTTGGTCAACCATTCAATTCTTCCAAAATAGTCATGTGGCTTAACATGCCCATGCCACCAACGACCTAACACGGCCGTGATACCCACGACAACCGTGCTATCCAAGACTACATACCATTTTCATTTTCCTTTTCTTACCTCTCTCATTCCTCTCCAACACTGGCTTGTTGGGTAAAATCCCGAATTTCAGCCAACTAGGGTTATATTTCTCAAACCCTAATTTCTCAAATTAAAAGCACACTTAAAGTTCTTATTAGGTTTAAAACATCATAATTGAATTATCATCATTAATTAGATTTAAGCAATGATCAATCCAACTAAGCATGTAATCATCCAAGTAAACCCTAGTTTACCAATTAAGCTCATATGCGGTCATAACAATTAACTGTCACACCCGCATCCCACAATTATCACTAATCATGAGATTAGGGCATGAGTTTGAGAATTTTACTTAATACAAAGTTCACTCCCAACTTTTTCTTTTGATTTTTCCCTTATTTAAAAATCTTTGTTTACTGGAATTCAATCACATACACAAACTTTACAAGAGAACTAAACTTTGATTACTTTAATATGATCTCAACATTACTGATACACATCCATACATTCATTCTATTTCTCACACTTCCATGTTCATATGACATGATAATGATACACATTCCCTCTTATTAAGGAAACAAAGATACAAACATCATTTACAATTCTCTAACATCTATACAAGGACCTAGAGTGACAAGGACCGATGGAACTTAACTATTCTCAGACTTAACTCTTGTGGAAGATCTACTCTGATGCAAGGATATCTTCATTCCACATGGTTACCCTAAAAATTGTGAGTAGAGGGGTGAGCCTACTCGCTCAATGAATGAGTAAAATAATATTACGGTCTAAAGCACTAAATTGGACATTTATCTTTCTTGATTAGCTAAATATAACAAGATAGTAATTCATATTTAAAGACCAGGTATTCAGAAATTTAGAAATAGCATTAAAGCCTTCATCATTAGAAATAAACAAGTAGAGCAACATAATCCTCACTATTTTATTTCTGATCTTTCATTAACTTTAAATTGAAAGTTTAATAAAATATAGGAATTATTGTACTGAGCAGATCTAGAATAATACAATTAAATAATAGGTAATGCCAATATTACATTTAAAGAATAATTTTTACGAAACTGTACTCAAATCTTTCTTAAATCTTTTACTTATAAGAAACTCATTAAACTTATATTATCACATTTTAACTTATGCCCTGATCATATGAAGTGTACTCTACATATGAAGACTCATAGCAAACTACGATCTCACCATACAAGACTTAGCTTAAAACCTGGGTAGCTAAGCCTAGAAGTGAATCTGGGCTCTGCTTGACTCGAACCGTAACGTCTGACTAAGGCATCTAAACAGCTGGCCTTTAACTGGACCTTTCCTTCTAGGCTGAGTACACAGGCAAAGGGTCTGAGATGCTCTATGGGCCTCATCTTAGTACACTCTGTGGGTACCTCTGGGTTACCACTGGGATCTCCAGTTCATGTTGGGTAACCTATCTTCTCTTAGGAGACTTCCTCAAGGGCTTCGTCTCCTCGCACGCTCTGTGGGTGCGTTCTGATCCTCGTATACTGGTCGCTACCAGGGTGGATCATTTCCTCCCTACAGTGTAGACATCCGTAGGGAATCTACGGTGTTCAGGGCACCTATTACTACTATAACTTTGATTATATCTTTCTCTTAGACTGATTTCTTTTAACTCTATATCTTACTAACTACTCAGACTAGTGAACTGAATTCACTGATAATACTGAACTGAATGCTTAACATATTGTTTACACTTTTTCTTAGGATTTCTCCTTACTCCCCATGACTGTGGTGCATTGGTTTCATCAAATTTGGATACAAAATTTGGTTAACCATTCAATTCTTCCAAAACGTCCATGTGGCTTAACATGCCCATGCCACCAGCGACCTAACATGACCGTGCTACCCACGACAACCATGCTATCCAAGAGTAGATACCATTTTCATTTTCCTTTGCTTACCTCTCTCATTGCTCTCCAACATTGGCTTGTTGGGTAAAAACCCAAATTTTAGCCGACTGGGGTTATATTTCTCAAACCCTAATTTCTTAAAGTAAAAGCACACTTAAAGTTCTTATTAGGTTTAAAACATCATAATTGAATTATAAGCATGTAATCATCCAGATAAACCCTAGTTTACCAATTAAGCTCAGATGTGGTCATAATAATTCTTTGCCTCTAAAAAAATGTTTCATCCCCGAAACATAAACGTGCAATAAAAGTACATTCAAGGTTTATTTTAAGCTTCTGAAATCTTACGTCATTATATTCTTGTATTTCATACTTGAATGCAGTTTTCAACATTAAGTCCTTTATTTCTTTACTAAATCACAACATGTTTGAAACATTTCTCAATGATAACAAACAAATTCTCTATGCCACAATCAATCATAGAATAGCGAGAAAAATAACCATTTCAATATTTTATACTCTTGAGGTGTTACCTCAACATTGATAATATGATCCAGCTATCTCAATTCATACGGCTCAATATGTACTATTGTTATGTATTACTTCTAAGTCAGAAAAGAGAGTTCACGATGTTGTTTTGAATTTTACTATGTGCTACTCAAATAGCAAAATAGTCTTGAGTTGGAAAACTAGATTCAATAATAATTGTACAATACTACTCACGACATCCCCATTGGATCATGGATGCATAAGGTGAAGCATTACCATCACATTCCATACTATTCTCAAGTATGAATCCACACATAATTCAAGGTGTAACCATCGGGTTATAGCATACTAGGGTTTCAACAACAGTAACTGTGACACCCCGCCATCACCCAAACAACGAGATGACACGTGAAAACGTGTGGAACCTCATCTTACTGAAAACACGGGTTAATTAAAACTGATTACGGAAAGCATACTCAAGGGAACTTTTGCATCCAGATCCTGTAGAGAAAATATGTTATAAAAATATTTACATGCTTTGATATATTTTCACCGCTTAACGGAGCCAGCTGTACCGTCAACACCAGAGTTCATCCCCTGTTTATATATACACATAACGGGCCACATACGGCCAACAACAGGATAAACCAAAATCACAATAGCTAGTCGTCGTGAAACGTCGTCGAACACCTCTGAGGACCTGAGAGTACAGGGATAACTCAAGGACTCTACTACAAAACCACCAAAACAGCATCATGTCCATCTCTTGCCTTCTACTGCTCTTCTTGCTGCTCGGCCGCAACCTCACGACCACCACCACATCTAGAGAGATCACCTAAAAAGGGTGTAAACCAGCGGGGTGAGACACACAGTCCCAGTGAGAAACATAACTCCCCACCGAAACTATAAAACCTCAGAAGGTTAAGGCAACAACAGTAGTTAACTGATGAAGCGTATAACAAGAGCAGCATACTGAGTAAGGCTATTATTATCATCAATCTTACCAAGATATCCAAGAGGCATATAACCAAGCATTTATTTATGGAATATGATTGACAAGATAAGCTTTATAAGAACTTATCACAAAATATAAGGATCATACATGTATCTGTAAGGTATAACTAGATCAGCTATATAAGTACAAGGCCTCAATCAATGTTCCGTGTTTTGCTCTAAGCCAGATATACTATTTGGCTGGATTATGTTTTATTATGCCCTAAGGATGTGAGTCTTCCCTGCTCAAATCCAACCATTGGCTGTGAAGCCCAATCCGGTGCCATACAAGGTCTAAGGAGATTCGGACTCCATGACCTCACCTTCTCGTGGTCAGTAAACGAATCATCAAGCAAGACCGCAGTCTTATGCTTATAGGGCCTCGGTCTTTGGGTCAGCTCCGCAAGCTACCCATCTCTCTAGCTCACCTCATCATAGGTGCTAGTACATATATCCGAGCCATGGACGCATCATGCTCATCATCACATATCCTGAGACATGGGTCTATTCACCATGCTCCATATATCCTGAGTCTGCAACCACAGTTGCACTCAAGTCCTCCTATTTTAGGCTAGGGGAAACCTCACATATTCAACAATATGCGCTCCAGGTAATCCCACGGGATAAACCTGTTTCACCATCACCATGATACTGACAATGATGGATCTATGGCCAGGGAAAACTACATGATATGTTCATCTATAATTAATAAGTATATTTTAAGCCAATTGTTGAGGCAACCAAAGTTATAACCTCATAGAATTACATCATTTTTGCCATCATCATACTATCTAGGGACCTCAATCCCTCATTATATCAACCACTGCCTCTCAAGGCATCATAATCATGCATCAACATTCTGGGAATGCATCCCTTATATCATCATCAGAGGATAACACTTCAACTAGGCACTCAACCTTATATTAGGTTCTCAGACCTATCAACTTGTCATCTCATTATCACATGGTGCTACTCAAGCACATACATCTCATAGCTCTTACCAGGCTATGAATCCACATAAAAATACCTACATGGTTAGTATACACATCCACAGAGATAACTGAAGTCATCATGGATTAACAGGATTATCATGCTATCAGGTATAAAGCAACATCCTTGAGTATATTACACATAAGTTGTAGAAAGCATAGTTTTATCATTAATCATAAGCATATATCATGCTCCATACATGTGATCATAATCATGAGCCACATCATCATGTGAAGCAACATCATATGCTTCCAAGCTTCCTAGTTCACAACCTATCATCTTAACCCATTATCATATATACATGATTCAAGGTGATTACATCATATCACTTGTATTATCATTATTAACAGAGAACTATCAACTATATACATTCTGGGTTATCAGAACCCTTACCAAAGCTCCTGCAACCCTCACTATAGGTATGGCGAGCAGCACCAGCCCTTACCAAAGGGTGTATCGGCTAGGGTTCCAACCCCTAGAGCACTTGTGCCATCATATCGACCAACCATGCTTCAACCTATCGTGCAACCAGCTCACAAGGTGTCGGGCAACCAGATCTAAGGACGAATCGTGCATCATCAGCAGGGGTTGTCGACCAAGACCATGGCACCCAAGACGCCCTATCATTCAACCATCAACCCATGTTGTCCAAAGGACCCTCATAACGACCAAGGTAATCTATCGTCAAGGCATCCTATCGTCTGAGAGCATGGTAACCACTAAGGCACCATATCGGCCAACTCACTTAGGGTATGATGGGTAAACACAAACCCCATGCTCGATACAAGGTTACCCATCTTACTCATATCGCCCAAGGAAGGGGCCAGGGTGTCACCCACCTATAACAAGCAACCCCACAAGAAGACCTATCGTCCAACTAGGTAAAACATCTCATATCGGCCAAACCCAACTAGGCATATCAGTCAAAGGTACAACCCCAGACAAGGCTATCAGACAACACTACTCTAAGGTCATATCGTGCAAGGCACAATCCAACATGGTCATCTTCAACCTTAAGCACAAGGGCACAAAACCCTATTTGATCAAGAAGATCGGCTCACCTCTCAACAACCAAGAGAGAGGGGTTTTGCACGACCTCAATCACAAATCAGGAAACTTACAAGGACCAACCTCAACATAGGTCATCACATATCCAAGAGCTCACCTATCAAATCCATGGTGAGAGGAGGGTGTCACCCAAGCAAATAGAATGTAGACTCACCTCTCAACTAAAATGAGAGAGGGGTATTGCCTACATCACTAGAGCTCAAACTCACTTCTCTAGACCAAGGAGAGAAAGGGGTGTTGCCACCAAAGAAAAACCTAAACTATGGTACGGCCAACTAGATCCAAAGGTATGTAAACATCAACAATAGCATGCTCACCATATCCATAAGATCAACAACATGTACTAGAGCAAGAAACATAACATGCATGGCTGATTATCAACATATAAGAATCATGCAACATAAAGAAGGTATTATATCTAGGGTTAGAAGTTATGTAACCCCCCTTAAGCAAACTCTTCAAGCTCCAAAGCTCCAAGCTTTAAGCTCCTAGCTCCAAACACACCACTTTCGGCCACCAAAGAACAAGACCCACCTAGGGTTTAGCCACCAACCTAGAGGAAGAAGAAGAGATCTCCACCAAGGGGAAAAGATCGTCCACCAAGCTCTCCAAGGAAGGTGTGTCGTGCACACAAGGAGGGAAGAGCAACAAAAGAGCTAAAGGGTTCCCAAGGAAGAGAAAGGCAAGGCATATATAGATGAGGGTCAAGGTTAAACCAAGGCAAGGTGTCACCTTGCTAAGGGACACTTGCCCACACGTTTTGCCACCTTGCAAAACACATGCACGTGCCATGCCACCACTCAACCAAGGATCGGCCACATGTCCAAGCTAGGGTGACACAACCAAAGCAAGAAGGTCAACAAGGTCAAAGGTTGACACACTACCACCACCTTGGCCGACACACCCATGGGCGATACCCCATGGCCGACACAAGGCATCCTTGCCCAATACATGGCTCAACCAAGCAAGGCAAGGCCCAAACAAGGGAAAACAAGGCCCAAAAGAGCTCAACCAAGCCAAGGCAACTCAAGGCACGAACCCAAACCTTCCTCTCAACCTTAGAGGAAGCAAAGAGAGAGAAAGGCATCTCTCAAGGTGGCAACTTGCTCTTCCACCCTAACTTAGGTTATTTTGCAAGTAGCACCTCCAACTCCCAACAAAACACAGGCAAACCCTAATCACCACTAAAGGTGATTAGCAAGAAACCAAACACAAGGTTTAGGCAAAACAAATAGGGTAAGCCCAAAATGAAGGTTAGGGTCCTTATAGTAACAGAGTACTCTATGATTGTATTAGTCATTCAAGGACTATTCATACTCAATTACCGTCACTTAGTTATATTAAAGCTAGTTATAACAAGCTATACCTCATTAGGGTTACATATCAATACAATATGGTTATTATCCCTTTTATTCATATGAGTGAATAGCTAAGACTACCTTATTCAGGGTAACCCTCCATTTGTTCCATCATCATTCAACCCATATCAGCATACCACAATTATACATTACTAAGATGGATTACTGATATGAATGACTACAACTATCAGACACCTTTAATTAACATATTGTTTGCACATGTACACTGAAATCATACGTAGAACCAATTTACATCCCTTAATATACTTTCAACAAATTATACCTCTAAAAACAAATTCACATATTACTAAAAGCCATTGTTTTCTCTTATCTCTCTCTTCATTCATTACTACTTACTTTTTGCTACTTATCCTTCTCATTTTAATCATGTATATTAAACGTCTAAAAAATTGAAACATACAAGGTACAGATAGATTATTCATCATTCTTGCTATCACTGTAAGAATTTATTTCATATTGCACTTCACTCATATTGTATTTCTCCTTTTGTTCAAAACACACCTCTTATATTTCAAATCTATTTCTTATCCTTTACTCTGAATCATTTCCATATTGTTTATCTACCTTTCAGATTAGCTACCTTTAAAACCTGGATTACTATCTGTGCTAGTTTACTTCTCACAGTGCAAATTTCATGATCTTGTTTTATAGAGATGCTAGTATTCAATGTCAAATCACTAGTGACCTCCCTTGAACTACTACAACTCTAAACATTCTAGGGTTTGGTCCTTATCAGTAACATGACGTTATTATGATGTGACTTTGTTCATTTAATTTGAAATTCAAACTTTAGATCTCACAAGTTTCACTAAAGTCTTCATTATCACTTGAATTTCCTTTCTCTTACTTGGCCATTCATATAGATTACATTCTCAATTTACCCTACTAGGGTTTCATTGTATATGATTCATTTTCTTATCACTTCATTCCCACCTTTCTCTCATTAAGGAAGATATGAAAGAGAAGATGATTCTAAGACCTATAATTCTTATATTCAAACATTCCCTTAATACATTTCTCGTATGTAGGTTTAATTAGTTATCAACAAGGATACTTGACTAATTAGCACTTGCTTGAATCTCACAACCTCTTTCTTTTATAATCTATATTACTCCATTATGTTTCAAACCCTTCCTTCCTTTCCAGAATCCTCTTACCATATACTACTCTTCCACTTGTCATCTTTAACTTCTAATTTTTCTATAAAGATCATGTTGCTTATTCATGTGTATGATCATGTATACCATGTTGTACATATTTCTTTTTATCCTTATACTAATGTGAAGTTGAAATTTGAAATCAATAATCTCTCTACTAGTTTCACCTCATGTTTAATACATTACATATCCTTCATTTTAAATCAAATGGCTCATGCATGAGTCAAATTTAGTTTATCTTTCAATCAAGTTTTTCCTATCTGAATATAGTCTACCTTTGTATGACTTATTCATGTGTTTAGCTACTCTTTTGTTCTTCTTTTAGAAACTAATTTGTTGTTCTATAGAGACTTGGAATCCAAAGGTAGTAAGGATGAATGCATTCAACTTCATAATAAAGGTATACATTCCATGTTCTCAATTATATCATAACCCTCATTCCTTAACCAAGCTCATCATTTTTACATTTCTCTTTGTTTGAACTAAGTTTTTGTTCTAGTTTTATGATTTACATGTTCATCTAATTCTCTTTACTTTAACTCTTCTGAAGACTCTTTACTTATATGTACTTATTGTATACTCAACTCTTTTCTTCTATTTTGCCTTTGCTTTGGAGTACATAAAAGCATTATACTCAATTATATGATCCATTCCTCATGATTGATTCTTACTATCTTGGCCCTTACATACTTTTCACATATCTTTTCCATATTTCATATTTAGAGTTCATATAATACTAATCATTAAACTTAATATGAACATTATGTCGTGCTCCTTTATTTCCAAATAAGGGTTTTTCATATGAGGCCCCAAAATTGGATCTCATATATCAATTCCAACCGATTCTTAGCTATTCTAATATTTCCTATATGTTTCAACATCTTAGTGTATGTACTGTGGCAACACATCCCACTATCACACAGACAGCGAGGTGTTACGCGAAAACGTGTGGAAATCACCATAACCACAGATTACCAAAACACAGGTTAATTAAAACTGATTGCGGGAAACTGATAAATTGAGAAACTATTATATTCCAGTCCACATCCTGAAAGAAACAAGTTATATATGTTGGGTTTTTGTGGAGAAAACATGCGCGGCGGAAGCGATAAAATCCACGCAACCCGTAACAGGATCTCGTCGATAACAGTGTATTCGGAAATAGGTTTGCGGGATATACCTTATCGCGGAGCAAGTCCGGCGATGTCCCGCTGCACGACGGTGCAACACTGCTTGTCAAACACGGACGAATCTTCTCTCCCGTTCGCTGTCGCAGGTTGATCCGGCAATGCTCCTCTGCGGCAGTGATGTACGTTGCTCGCAGCACGTACAGGTGGTCGTCGACGTCCTCCGAACGCAGGCGTCAAGGCGTCTGCGTCTCTACTTCGTCCACACGGATGGACGGAACTCCACGTCGCGCTTCTCAAGCCGGCGGGAAGGAGCGTGTCTCTGCGGCGGCGTGCTAGCGGCGCGTTGCTCTCCTTTCTCTCCTAAGGACGACGACGGCTAGGTTTACGTGCGTGAGAATAACCTAAAAGCGTCTCTCTATATCTTATATAGATATCGGACGTCTATCCTCCTTTAAATAGGATAAGAAGAGAAGTAGGGTTTCCTAAACCCATCGGTAAACAGAAACGTTGCGTTAATTGAAACGCTTGTGGATTAATTAGAATATTTCGGAATTCATTAATTAACCAAATAATCACATTAATTGATTAATTAATATCCGACTCCATGCAATCGCTTCGGATGGCTCTACGGGCATACATATACCAACAGACTCCCACTTGCACTTAGAGCCAGTCACTCCAATATTATTCTAATCGATTACATAAACATTTTAGTAATCAATGTGATTCGAAGAAATTTCAATCAAATCCACAATTATACTCCTATTCCAACACATCCTGTGCGTGTGACCCGGTAGGCTCCAAATTACGTTGGCAGTGATATCCATAATCATATTATGATTTCACAAGCAATGATTGGTATCTAGCAAGACTTCATTGCTACCCAAGTAATTGGAGAAGTTGGAGAACAACTTAACCTATCATACATGACTGGTGTTACAGTGATTGTACAGTTCCTTTGTCGCTGATATCCGGATTGAACTCAAGTCATGGAATTGTTATCCTCTTCAATGTTCAATCCATGTTCCTTGAACTAGAGCAGACTGTCTGAGATATATGTAAGCTCAATACCACATATTGACTCACATCAGCATGGCCATGCATTTCTCAGTCTCGCTTATCAAGTGGCCGGAATATCAAACTCCCGTAGGAAGGACAAATTCCATCTACATCACTCACAGTCATCCCCATGTGTCACAGTGCACCCAAGCACCATCTTTATAGCAATCCTTATTCAAGACCACGATGGATGATGTCAAAGTACACCGAACATCATGTGATAAGTGTAGTGACTTCAGGTCTAAGAACCACAATCACCACCATCATTATGAGATGTGACTCTAACTACCAATCATGGTATCCATGTGTCACTCTCAAGGTGGGTCTATCCGATACACTGTTCTCTAACAAGTATCTATGTATTTGGTTTGATATCTCCATATCATGGATAATGAGATTCTTCCATCAACCAACATACATTCTAATCTTATGTGTTATTGATGTCTATGGATATTTCCACAATAACAACCGATTAGGGACAAAACAAGAATACATACTCTTAGCATACATATGATCTCACTGTTCAGGTCATCAACCCGAAGACATATGTCATTGAGTATATTATTCTATAGACATCTATAAGTTTTATGGTCATCTCACAATATAAAACACAAACATATAGATTGGAAACTTGCCTTTATTGATATGATCAATATAGTATTACAAATCGTTTACATAGTATCCCATTACAATCATCGAATGATAGTCTCTATGGGCATACATACCAACAGATTCCCACTTGCACTTATACCCAATCACCCATGAATCTCAATCCAAGTGATCGAACATGCCCGTCATGTTTCTGCTGTGAAAGTGCTTTTGTGAGCGGGTCAGCCACATTGCTTTCTGTAGGTACTCTGCAAATCTTCACATCTCCTCGTTGTACGATCTCTCGTATGAGATGGAACCGCCGTAGAATATGTTTGGAACGTTGGTGCGATCTTGGTTCTTTAGCTTGTGCAATTGCTCCATTGTTGTCGCAAAACAACTCAATTGCATCACCAGCGCTTGGAACCACTCCAAGTTCAGAAATGAACTTCTTGATCCACACAGCTTCCTTTGCAGCATTAGATGCGGCAATATATTCGGCCTCTGTTGTAGAATCCGCAACCGTCTCTTGCTTGGAACTCTTCCAGCTCACAGCTCCGTTGTTCAGGCAAAACACAAATCCAGATTGCGATCTGTAGTCATCTTTGTCAGTTTGGAAGCTAGCATCGGTGTAACCATGCTCTATCACAATTGATTAATTAATATCCGACTCCATGCAATCGCTTCGGATGGCTCTACGGGCATACATATACCAACAATATAAACATATACAAACCTTAAAACCTGTCCACAACTTAGAGTAACATCTGTCTTGTCATCATATGAGTTCATCACATATTTATACATACATAGAGGCCCACATCCGGCCAACAACAGGATATATAAAACATCAACGATAGTACATCGTGAAATAGCGTCAAAACACCGCCAAGGACCTGAGAGTACAGGGATGACTCTAGACTCTACAACAAAACATCCAAAACAGCAGCATGTCCATCGCTTGCCTTCTACTACTCTTCTTGCTGCTCGGCTGCAACTCTGTGACCACTGCCACGTCTAGCTCGACCACCTAAAAGAAAGGGTGTAACTCAGCAGAGTGAGACAATTGAACATTGTCCCAGCGGGAAACATAACTCCCCGCCAAAACTACAAAACCTCAGGTATATATAATAAGCAGCTAACTGATGAAGAGTATAACAAGAGCAGTTAAATAAGGTAAAGTTGTTCATACTTAGCATGCTTACCAGGAGTACAAGTATTTCTTTGTGGAACATGATTGATCAAGATGAGATATATAAGTCCTACTACATATGAGGAACATATATGCAACTACAAGATATGACAAGATTAATCTACACAAACAAGGCCTCAACCAATGTTTTGTGTTTGTCTTAAGCAGTAGTACTATTCGGCTGAATTACGTATTATTATGCCCTGAGGATGTGAGCCGTACCGCTCAGATCCAACCTTCAGTTGCGAAACCCAAGTCGGTGCCATACAAGGTCAATAGGAGAGCCGGACTCCATGACCTCTCCGCCTCATGGTCAGTGCATGAGTACAACACAAGCAGGACCGCAGTCTCATGCTGAAGTGGTCTTAGCCACAGGGTCAGGCTACCCTCTGCCTAGCCCGCCTCGGTACAGGTCTCGGCGCTAGTGAAACTGAGCCACGGGCCTGTTCACCGTGCTCTGAGCCATGAATGCATTCATGCTCCTCATATCACATATCCTGAGCCATGGGCCTGTTCACCATGCTCTATCACAATTGGGCTACGGGCCTGAATCCGCACCCTGGAGTCTACAACCGAAGTTGCACTCTTACCTCCTCACTTTAGGCTAGGAGAAAGCTCGCATACTCAACAATATGCGCTCCAGGTTAACCCGCAGGAGAACCCGTTTCACCATCACCAATTCCTGACGATGATGGATCTATGGCCAGGGCAACTACATGATATATTTCACTGTGATTAATTAGTATCTTTTATATAGATTGCATGGTTCAACCAAGTTGTAAACATGCAAGCTATAACAGGAAATAAACAACATAAATCAACATTATGCTTTTACTACAATTCACATCATATGATCTATCACAAGGATCCCACATCACGTGTTATCACTTGGCCTCTTGCCAATCAATCTAGATTCATATCATGAAATCTCAATCCCTCAACACATATGTTGCCTTTGCCTCTCAGGACTTACATCATCATCATCATGGAACAACATTCATAAGGTACCTGCCACCTCATTGTTCTCATAAATTCATTTCTCATAGCCTTTCATTCGGCTATGCATTACCCGCATGGTTAGCATTATTCGATAATCATCATGAATAACTTAGAAACTCCTATTATCAACACAGGGTGACATTTAGGATTAAGTGTATTACCAACACAAAGTGACGTTTAATGATTATATCCTTTCTTACTCATGCCTCATCCTATAATCACATGAATAAGGCACATCAATAAGCAAACCCTAATGCATACTCATTATAAGATAATCAAGGTGATTGCATTTGTGTGTATAGCCATGTTAAGTTTAGATGAAAAGCTTTATCATAATGAATACTACTAAGCATGTACAAATGTCACCATCGTTTGCAACAAGAACATATACAACAATCAGCTTTCCAAGATACGTGTAACCCTCACTAGAAACACTAAGGACCCTCACTAAAAACCATATCGGGCAGGGCTCACCCTCACTATAGGTGATATCGAGCAACATCTCATCTGTGTACTACAAACGCGTGCCGTGCAAGGTGCATAGCGGGCAGCGCGGGCATTAGGCGTGTCGTGCAGGGGTGTAACGTGCTCCCTGTCGTGCAGCACTTGTCGAGAAGCACGGTATCAGGCTTGTGTGTTGCGCACGCTAGGCATGCAACTATGTCAGGCGAAATGGAGACTAGCTGGCGTAACACGCACTCTTGAGCGTGCAACTCTATCGGGTGACACGGTACCAAGCAGGGGTGTTGCGCACTCTGAGCGTGCAGCTCTACCGGGCGTCATAGAGCCAAGGTCAAGCTCAAACTGTGCACGGGTAGCGTGCACCCCATCCAAGCGTGCAGGGCTTGTGCCGGGCGTCAAAGGATAGTGTGCTCGCCCGCCACAGCACAACGACGCGCACCTCAGGCACAATCCGTGCAAGACAGAGCTGTGACGCTCGTCACCAAAGGGGGATCGCCCACACTATGAGCCGTGCAAGGGGTTTAGGTCAAGAGGGTTGTTGGGCAGCACCTCCCCATGCTCATATCGTCCAAGGTGTTAATTCTCAAGGTCATCTACCACCTCACTCATGGACACCCGAAACCCTAGTGGGTCAAGAAGAGGCTCACCTCAATCAACTAAGAAGGAGGGATCTTGCACATCTTCTATCACCAAATGGGTCACAATGAGAAACCCTAGAAAGAGTCACCACCATACCCGAGCTCACCCTTCTAGCTCATGGTGAGAGGAGAGTATTGCCTAAACAATTAGAACATAAGCTCACCTCAATCGGCTAAGAGAAAGATGGGTGTTGCTCATGATACTAAAAGCTCAAGCTCACTCCTCTAGACCAAGGGGAGAAAGGAGTATTGCTCACCTACAAACCCTAGATCATAAAGATCGGCCATCAAGGATACTAAGCAAGAACTAAGCTACTACCATGTATAACCGATTCTAAGTAACAAGAACATAAGGGAAGGTAAAGTAGTTAGGGTTAGGAGTTATGTCACCCGCCTCAAGCAAGCTCCAAGCTTCTAGCTCCAAGCACCACCAAGCAAGGAAGGAGAGACTCCAAGGGATATCGGCCACCACTTGCTTCTTCAAGGGGGTATCGGCCACCACTAGCAAGGAAGAGGGTTGTGTTGTGCACCAAGGTGGAGAGGAACCAAAGGAACTCCTAGCTAAGGAAAGGAACCTCCTATATAGAAGGAAAGGGAGGAGAAAACAAGGTAGAGCCAAGCAAGGTGTCGCCTGCCTAGGGACACTTGTCCTAGTGCACGAGCCACCACTCTAGCAAGCTCTATACACATGTCCAAGGTATGTACCAAGTGTCCACTAGTGGTGAAACAAACGAGGTCAAGGCTAGGTCAAGGGTCAAGGGTGACACACTTGGGCGATACACCTCCTGCCATGGGCGACACACTCCCTCCTAGCCGATACACTCATCTCTTGGGCGATACAAGGCTCAACTAAGGCAAGGCAAGGCACCTCAAGGCCCAAACAAGCTCAACCAAGCCCAAAAGAACTCAAGCAACGAGCCCAAGCCTTCCTCTCAACACCAGAGGAAGCAAAGAGAGAGAGAGGAACACCTCACAAGGTGGCAAACTTGCCCACAAAACCCTAGACTTGGTTTATTTGCAAGTAGCACCTCCAACTCTCAACAAGGCACAACTAAACCCTAATCACCACCAAAGGTGATTAGCAAGCAACAAAACACCAGGGTTAAGCAAAGCAAACAGGGTAAACCCTAAACGAAGGTCAGGGTCCTTACAAGCTAACCCCCTTTAAGGGATTTTGTCCCCGAAATCCGAAGAGAAAAGCGAGGGATACTTCCTCCTCATC
Source organism: Alisma plantago-aquatica (assembly GCA_963693085.1). Taxonomy (NCBI): domain Eukaryota; kingdom Viridiplantae; phylum Streptophyta; class Magnoliopsida; order Alismatales; family Alismataceae; genus Alisma; species Alisma plantago-aquatica. Next base: position 1,048,751,216 of record OY856412.1, on the reverse strand, counting down.
TCTTCCTCAAGCTCCCACGTGGCTTCCTCAACACCACGGTGATGCCAAAGAACCTTCACAAGAGCCAGGTCCTTCCTCTTCAGCTTCTTAACCCTTCTGTCAAGGATCACCACAGGACCTTCCTTGTAGGTCACATCTGTATCAAGCTCAACCTCAACTAGTTGTATCACTGTTCCTGAATCCGGATGGCTTTTCTTCAGCATACTGACATGGAAAACTGGGTGTAACCTGTGCAACTCTGGAGGCAACTCTAGCTTGTAAGCTACCTTGCCAACATGTGCTATGACTGGGTAAGGCCCCATGTACCTGGGTGCTAACTTACCTTTCCGGCCAAACCTTAGCACACCTTTCCACGGCGAGACTTTGAGATACACTTTGTCTCCTACCTGGAACTCCAAAGGTCGTCGACGGTTGTCTGCATAAGACTTCTGCCTGTCCTGTGCCACTATCACCCAAATGGAATCATGAATCCTAGTTGTCCTGGGTAGACCAACTACGAAATCCATGGTTATATGATCCCATTTCCACTGCATTATCGGCAAAGGTTGCAACGTACCTGCCGACTTCTGATGTTCTGCCTTGACTGGTTGACACACTGCACACCTAGCCACAAACTCAGCTACATCTTTCTTCAAGCCGGGCCACCAATACAAGTCCTTCAGACTATGGTACATCTTGGTGCCACCTGGATGCATAGCATACATCGATGTGTGTGCTTCCTCGAGCACTAACTTTCTCAGGTTATCCGCATCTGGAACCACCATTCTATTACGATAGCATACTAGTCCATCCTCGGACTCATGAAACCCATCACGCCTTTCACTGCTGATCTCTGATCGAATCAACTGTACCGCATCATCTGCCTACTGGGCATCTTTGATCTGCTATCTCAGCGTAGGCTTGACTTGCATCTGTGCTAAAAGTCCAGCTAACGAGGAAACTTCTATCTGCACATTCATCTGCCACAAGGAAACAAACATGTCCCACCTTCGGCATACCAGAGAACTCAATTGTGCCTTCTTTGAAGTAGAAGAAGAAGAAGACTTTCGACTAAGCGCATCAGCTACCACATTAGCCTTACCAGGATGATACTCGACAGTGCAATCGTAATCATTGATCAACTCCATTCATCGACGCTGTCGCATGTTCAACTCATGCTGCGAAAAGATGTACTTCAGATTCTTATGATCCGTAAAGATCTGACACACTTCCCCATAAAGATAGTGTCTCCAGATCTTTAGTGCATGAACCACAGCTGCCAGCTCCAAGTCATGAGTCGGATAGTTCTCCTCATGTTTCTTAAGCTGTCGTGAAGCGAAAGGTTTAGGTTGTGTGTTGATGCAGGAAGATCATGTGGTTTCTTTCGCGATGTTATTTTCTGCGATGCTTCCAAGAAAGGTTTAGGTTGTGTGTTGATGCAGGAATATCATGTGGTTTCTTTCGCTTCACGACAGCTTAAGAAACCACATGATCTTCCTGCATCAACACACAACCTAAACCTTTCTTGGAAGCATTGCAGAAAATAACATAGCCCTTCCCAGGCTCTGGCAGGATTAACACTGGAGCACTGGTCAGCTTCTCCTTCAAACTCTGGAAAGCTTGTTGACATCGATCATCCCAGACAAAAGGTACATCCTTCCTAGTCAACTTTGTCATTAACAACGCAATCGCACTGAAGTCCTTGATAAACCTTCGGTAGTATCCTGCTAAGCCCAGAAAACTATGAACTTCTGTCGGCGTCTTTGGTTGCTCCCAATCTGCGGATTCCACCTTCTTCGGGTCCACTTTGACTCCTTCAGCGGATATCACATGACCTAAGAAAGTCACTTCTTCCAACCAGAACTCACACTTACTGAACTTGACATACAACTGATGTTGACAAAGATGAGTTAACGCTCGACGTAGATGTTGCTCGTGCTCTTGCCTATCTCGACTGTAGATCAAGATGTCATCTATAAAGACTACCACAAACTGATCTAAGAACGGATGGAACACTCTGTTCATCAGGTCCATGAAAGCAACAGGTGCATTGGTTAGCCCAAACGGCATAACCACAAACTCGAAATGACCATACCTCGTCCGAAAAGCTGACTTTGGTATGTCATCCATCTTTATCCTCAACTGATGATATCCGGACCGTAGATCGATCTTCAAAAACACTGTAGCACCACACAACTGATCAAACAAATCATCTATCCTCGACAACGGGTACTTGTTCTTGATCGTAACCTTTTTCAACTGTCGGTAGTCTATACACAACCGCATCGAACCATCCTTCTTTTTGACGAACAACACGGGAGCACCCCAAGGCGACGTGCTTGGTCGGATGAAACCTTTGTCCAGCAACTCTTGCAACTGCTTCTTAAGCTCTGACATCTCCACTGGAGCCATCCTATATGGTGTCTGTGCAACTGGCTGCGTTCCTGGGACCAGGTTGATCTCAAAATCAATCTCTCGGGGTGGAGGAACACCAGGAAACTCCTCAGGAAACACATCGGCAAACTCTCGGACAACTGGCACTTCTTCAAGGCTAAGACCTTTCACCTTGGTATCCACAACGTGAGCTAAAAACGCTTCACATCCTTGTCGTAGCAGCTTCTCTGCCACCATAGCTGATACCAGACACGTCGTAAGAATCTTCCTATCTCCTTGGAAGATCCACTTCTCTCCAGCATCATCAAACACTGCCTGCTTCAAACCACAGTCCAAAACAACCTTATACTTCTCTAAGGTATCCATCCCAAGGATAACATCAAACCCATGCATATTAAGTGGTATAAGATCCACTCGAATGTGGTGTCCTGAGAAAGACAAGACACAAGATGGACACTCTTTTTGAAGCAACGAGGAACCATCAAGATGGGTTTCTAACAACAAGCTATCCTTCTTACAGCTAACAGGCAAATGACAGTTTTCAAGAGTACTATAGGTGATAAAAGAGTGTGTAGCACCCGGGTCAACCAGAACAGATATAAAGCAAGAAGAAGGCATATCAGAATGAAATAACTCCATCTGACTTGTCACTACTCGCGGGTTGACTATCGCCTCTGGCTGACTCATAGCATAGAATCGAGCCGTTGCTTGCTGTCCACGCCCTCTGCTTCCTTGAGCAGACGATCCATCCTGAGACGCTTGACCACGTCCTTGTCCTCTGCTACCACTGGGCTGCTATCGATCCGATCCTTGAAGATTCTATCTCGGTTGCTGCGTCTCTTCAACATCTCTATTCGGGCAATTGAACCTCCAGTGCCCGATCTGACCACACAGATGACATGCTCTATTGTCAACCCGTGACATAGATGGTCCTGTCACTGCCACGGAAGCTGTACTGTGTGCCTTCGACGGCGAAGAAACATAACCTCTTCCTTTATTTGGAGACCACTGAGACGGTCCACCAGAACCTCTCATCACTGACGGTGCTGTAAACCTTGGCTTCTTGAAGCCACCAAACCTTTGTCCCTGGAACTGAGCAGGTCTCTTCTTAGCCATAGACTCTCTCTTCTCCCTAACTGATCGTTCGATCCTCCGGACAGATTCCACAAACGTAGCAAACTGTTCTCGATTCTCCAACGCAGATATAGGGGTTGTCAGCTTAGAACTCAGACCCTTCTCAAAACGTCTGATCCGTTCCTCATCTGTCGCTGCCATGTGAGGACAAAACCTCAACAGATCCATGAACTTGGCCTCATACTCAGTGATGTTCATCATTCCTTGCCGCAAGCTCTCAAACTGACTGATCTTCTCATCCAGATACATCTTCGGGAAGTATCTGGTGATGAACTCACGCCGGAAAACTTCCCAAAAGATCACCTCACCAGGCCGCTTCTCTTCCTCGATGGTCCACCAGTGACCAACACTACCCTTCAGAAGGTAGACAACATGCTTTACTTTGTTTGCTTCGGGGATGTCGAGGATCCGGAAAGCCTTCTCAAGACTTGTCAGCCACAGATCCGCATCCGCTGGATCAGCCGTTCCAGCATAATCCGAAGCTCCGACTCGGCGAAGCCGCTCGAAGGTCTTCCCAATACCCGATGCTTCTCCATGGGGAGCCTGTGCTCTCGGAGGAGGCACTGGCAATCGCTCAACCATGAGATTCATCGTAGCCATCATTTGCCCCAAAAGTTGCTGGTAGGCAAGATGTTCAAGAATGGCTGGGTTAGGTTGGGGGACCTCAGGCACCCGATCTCCATGTGCCTGTTCAAAAGCTCCATCAACTGATGCAGCATCAATGTGCTCATCAGCATATTCTTCATGGTTTCTAGACATCTTGGTTTTTCTTCCGCTGGCAGAAGATAATTATGAGAAAATCTGGAAAACGTACAAGAACAAACATAACCTAGTCCTAAATCCCTATAGACTCAGCGAACCTAGAGCTCTGATACCAACTCTTTGTGGCAACACATTCCACTATCACACAGACAGCGAGGTGTAACGCGAAAACGTGCGGAAATCACCATAACCACAGATTACCAAAACACGGGTTAATTAAAACCGATTGCGGGAAACTAATAAATTGAGAAACTATTATATTCCAGTCCACATCCTGCAAGAAACAGGTTATATAAACATATACAAACCTTGAAACCTGTCCACAGCTTAGAGTAACAACTGTCTTGTCATCATATGAGTTCATCACCTGTTTATACATACATAGAGGCCCACATCCGGCCAACAACATGATATACAAAACATCAACGATAGTACATCGTGAAACAGCGTCAAAACACTGCCAAGGACCTGAGAGTACAGGGATGACTCTAGACTCTACAGCAAAACATCCAAAATAGCAGCATGTCCATCGCTTGCCTTCTACTGCTCTTCTTGCTGCTCGGTCGTAACTCTGCGACCACCGCCACGTCTAGCTCGACCACCTAAAAGAAAGGGTGTAACTCAGCGGAGTGAGACAATTGAACATTGTCCCAGCGGGAAACATAACTCCCCGCCAAAACTACAAAACCTCAGGTATATATAATAAGCAACTAACTGATGAAGAGTATAACAAGAGCAGTTAAATAAGGTAAAGTTGTTCATACTTAGCAAGCTTACCAGGAGTACAAGTATTTCTTTGTGGAACATGATTGATCAAGATGAGATATATAAGTCCTACTACATATGAGGAACATATATGCAACTGCAAGATATGACAAGATTAATCTACACAAACAAGGCCTCAACCAATGTTTCGTGTTTGTCTTAAGCAGTAGTACTATTCGGCTGAATTACGTATTATTATGCCCTGAGGATGTGAGCCGTACCGCTCAGATCCAACCTTCGATTACGAAACCCAAGCCGGTGCCATACAGGGTCAATAGTAGAGTCGGACTCCATGACCTTTATGTCACCCACCTCAAGCAAGCTCCAAGCTTCTAGCTCCAAGCACCACCAAGCAAGGAAGGAGAGACTCCAAGGGATATCTACTTCACTACGATGTTCACTCTTACTGTCCGAGTGGTCCAGAGAAAATCTTGGAGTTTGACTCTTCTTAGATATTGTATGGCATTGATTTTGACTTAACAGTAGTCAATTAGATCTGGGTGGTACGACTAAAATCCTTAGGATGTAATAAAAGACGTAATACAACCATGTAGCATATCTGTTTATGGTTAAACACACTTCACATTGGATGCTTACCCTTGTTTTGTTCCTAATGCTGATAAATGCTTATGCTACAATAGAGTTTCTTAATCTGTGTAGTTATTATGTATTGTGGCAATAGAAGTTAACAATCATACATATTCATCTTTTACTTATAATTTAATATGATACTCCACTCATCTATTATAGCTACTCAACCTTCTTAACTTGTGTAATTAGTTTAAATAAACCATTTAGCTGACTCTGCTCATCTTGTTTAATAATAGGTATATATGTGGTAACAATAACCGTTGGCGGAGAGTTATATCACTCGATGGGACATGGGTCTCACTCTTGTGGTTTCTACACCTTTTTAGGCGATCGTCAACGATATGATAGAGACCGTGTTGTTAAAGAGCAACTTGGAGATCGATGAACTCAAAAGTTCGTACAGTTCTAATGTTGTTGTAGAGTCCTATGTGTCATATTGGTACTCTCAGGTCCCATGAGGGGTGTGTTTGTAGGTGATGTACATCGACACATGGTTTTGACACTATGTCTTGGTTGTATATATATGGAATGTATGGGTGAACATGTCCTTTTATATACATGTCATAGATAAAGCCACGAGACAAATGTAAATACCTGATATGCTGTATGTTGCTATGCAAGTTCTATGGACCGTAATGTAAATGTTTCTTCTATTTTTGGTTATGGTTATGGTTATATTGCTTTTAATTTACCCATTTTCGTGGTAATGTGGTTGTTTAGTTATTAATCGTGCACTTTGGTTTTGAGGTTATCTCATTGTGTAGAGTTGACGCGTCAATTTGGTTGGTATCATAGCTCAAGGTCACTGAATCTACAAGGACATATGTCTCTTCTTGCCACTAAAAAAAAGATTTATTAGCAATTTTTTTAATACAAATTGAATAAGTATAAATAAAATAAATATAGTAACCACTAATAAATAATTTTCTTTGTCCAACCCCTCGCCATCTCCCCCATACCAAAACAATGAACACGCCCAAAATTTTTATCTTTTTACGCGCTCCTCCCTCCAGAATTGTTACTCCCTCCTCCCCCAATCACGAAAGGTGTCCACGTCCCATTGCGCCAGAAGTAGCTCCGCCTCACCCCTAATCGTCCCGATGAACTCTCCCTCCACCACCCTCGCCCCATCCACCCCGATGCATCCCCACCCATCACGCTCTCTCCCTCTCAGTTTCTTCTCATCCTCCATTCCCTGATCTGATCACTTTCTCTTTCTTGCCATTTTCTACTCCACTACGCCCAATATCTCCTCCCCTATCGAGGTGTACCTCAGAGGTGCCGAACTTCGTCCCAGTTGGTATTGTTGGCCGCGTCAGCACCGCGATTCATGAAGGTACGACTTCCCCATTCCCGCTTTGTGACCCTACAATTAGCTTTTAGCGTGTTTGACCTCCGATAGTTTTTCTTCAATTTCCAATTCTTACTTGCTCGGGTGGAACATGTCTTGCAGAGTGGTGGTTGGGAGGGGGTTTCTAGTTTCAGGAATTCGATTCTTGTCTTCATGTGCTTCCGTGGGCACGTCAATGTGAGCTTTGTCTTCCCTAGGCAGGTGAATATAAGCTTTGTCTTGTGGGGGACCAGGGGAGACGTTGGAAACTGGTTTTCGGGCTTCATCTTGAAAGGCCAGCTGTGGTATGCATTTCTTATACTACATTCTTGATATTTTAACGCAACGTTTATGCGGATCCTGTGAGTAACTTTTCATTTTTAATTTAGAGGTTTCATCCTGGCGGTCAGCCTACCAATGTCAACTTTTCATTTTCAATTTAGAGGTTTCATCCTGGAGGTCAGCCTACCAATGCCAATTTGATGGTGTTCCTCATCACCGATAAAAGCCTCTCCTCATTTCTTGCTCATGGCTGCGTTCTATTGTGTGTTTTTGCTAGATTTTTATATGCAAATAGTTTGTTGTTTATGATATTAATTTCCACCCTAATGTGCTTGCAGTCATTTTGTTGTTTATGATACTGGACTCTGACCAAGTGTCACCAAACGTTCTGGTCAAATCTTCTCTTTTCTTTAATTTAGTTTATGATGTGCATGCAAGCCGTTTCCAGATCTGGACCTTTTTCAGCAGCTTTAACATTGTAGGTCTGGCTTGTGCATGCTGGGTGTCTTCCTAATGGCAATTAGTCTTTGGATGTACACTACCTCCCTGCAACTACAGGCTCAAGACCAAGCTCATGCCAACACTTCTAGTGGTTGCATGGGCATACTGAGTTGAGGGTGCACATGACACCATCTATTGTCTTTAAGTAAAGAGGACGATTACATGGTCTCAGGCTTCAACTTCAGTTCTCAACAGTGACTTTGATAATTTAGGTGATGAACTACCTTTGACTGTATACATATCGAGATCTTCTCTAAATTACTTCTGATCTTGTTTATCTGTCTGAAAAACTGTAGTGGGAAAATATGATTTAGTGATGATCCATTGAACATTACTTTCTTCATTATATTGTCTAACTTCTGGTGACATGTTTGAACTTTTGACTTATTTTGGTGTAGATTATGATACCTTAAGATAACTGGACGTGGACAATGTACTTGGCATTCCTTTAGTGAGTGATGAATAAATTAATGCTCTACCACTTCACAAGTACAAGATGTTGTTTCATCCATGATCTTTTGTCTCTGGAAGGCAATTTACTTTCCCTTCATTGAATGACTTCATTTTTAGAATTTGATAATCATGTGATGCAAATTATAGATATTTATTTTTGAAATATGTGACTAACTATCAGTGTTTTAAAAGTCGGTCTATGCGGCCGCATAATCGGCCGCATACAAGGTGCGGGCCTCCAAAAAAACGCATAATGGAAATCCCTCCAAAAAGCGGACCAAGCCGCATAATCGGTTGTACGGCCGCATACAAGGCCGATTACACCCCGATTTTTAGTTAGAGATATTCTAATTTCTTCTTTTATACATTTATATTCATCTATGTTTGTTTAAATATAGATTATAGTGCATGTTTGTATTTATTTAAGTTGTGATGATTGCATTTTTGCAAGATTGCATCCATTATTCTTGTAATTGTACTATTTAGATACACAATTGCACAAATTCAATATGTAAATCATGATTAATATATATATAATAATTAATTAAAAAAATCCAAAACCGCATATACTTCCGCATATACTCCCGCATACCGCATATACTCTACAAGGTGACCTCTCCGAACGCATAACGCATACCGCTTTTTGAAACACTGCTAACTATAATTGTTCTGATAAGCAGTGATGGATCAGTTGTTCATCAAACATCATCCTCCATTGTTCCTAACGAGGTACCTTTTGTTTGACTAAGTTTCTTCTAATAAAGGTTCAGCATTCTAGGAACATTGTATGTAGTATAACAATATTGTTAACTAATGGATGAACCAAAAATGTTTCTGTTTAGTTAAGAATGACTTTACTGCCTGAAATGTATTAATAATATTGCAGAACAATATCAAAACTAGTTCTAAGTTGCAAAGGTGATGTATTTCCCTTATCCACCTATTTCATGTAATTATAGGTCTTTCCACCAGTTCCTTCAACATTGTGATGATATAAGGAGCCTACATCTTGATTAATATTAATCATGTCTATGACATAGAAGCATCCCATGTAAGGAACATGCTTCTTTGATACCAAAATGACCAAACCAATTACGTATCCATTTTTGAGCGATACAGTTACCCTATAAACAGTCAACAGTAACAACTCTAATTGATACCTAATTACATTTAGGAAATAGTCTCTACTATAAGAGTTATTTATAGTGAATAAGCAATCATTCAACCATTACAAAGATATTGATAACAACTTTGTTGCATAGTTTTAAGATGAGAATGGAATTTCTATCCTATTTTGAAACATCCATCGGGCATTATTAGCATTCTTTTTTTATTAAGTAAGATATCTTTTATTTTCCTATGCCTCATGATGCCATTATGGGCAAGAGAGGCTGCATATCTAGAAACTAGAAAGGTATCAATCATCTACCTAAATCGTTAAGACTGGGTGCTTCCATCACCAACAATATTTATTAGACACAATAATCTTCTATAACTCCTACATTACATTCTTTAAACCTAGAAGGCAACAACTATAATTTCTAATCTCTATAGGATAGACTAATCTTCTAGCTGATTTAGGAAGGCAACTTATCCCTTTTTATCAAATGCCAAATATATGAGTGAGCTATCACCGTTGTTAAACCCCCTTCTCAGTATTCAACTTGTTAATTATACCATGAAGCACTAGGAGTAGCCACATATATAGAAAGGAAACTGGCATTGTTTTAGACAAGATGGAATTCCCCACATAAGATGATGATATCCATTCCCATCCCAATAAAGAATGTGAAGTTTATGCACCAGGTTGTCCGCCTCTCCTGGGTGCATCCTGACTTCCCCTTCACTCGATTGCTTAGCAGCATCAATGGTCCATCAACCCCTTCTTGAAAGAGAATAGATTTTGAAAAATTTTTGACTGAAAAGGATGTTTTTAAGGGAACATTGGGATCTTTGTCATTGCTGCTGCAAACCAGATAAATCTTCAACTCTTCTCTATTATGTTGCGGGCCTTTCAACAGACATGTCAATATGAATGAATTACTATCTATTTCAACTGTCCTCTGGTTGTTCTAAGGTCTTGCTCAAGTTCTGAACCTTTGTTGAATGATTTCCTTATGCTTATGCCTTGTGCTTGGATGTTGAAGCTCATATTAATTGTTGATTGAATATTCTAAAAAGACAAGAGTACAAGAGATAGAATCTAGAGTATCTTTGTAGAAGTTTTCAAGTTCATATCTAAAAGCCACTTCCTAAACTCCAATAACATCTTATGAGTGACATCTTCTCCTGCTCTTCCAGAAATTGTTAGTACTTCTCTCAAAGTCAAATTCAAGTGCCATAAATATGAGGATCATAGGCTCATAGCCTTGTTCTAGCACTGACTGCCAATGTGCCAATTTGCACAAAATTTCCTTTTTATATTTTTCTTTCTCCCTGCTTTCTCTTGTATACCACTGAATGACCTTCCTTCTTATAGTATCAGAGCCTCGTGGAAATGCATTGAGTCGTTGCATCACCTTTTAGTAGATTTCTGAAGCATGGTTTCTCGTTCCACACAACCATTGTTTGAATATTCATTCTCTTTTATTGTTAGAAGTTGATTGCTGGAGGAGCTAGTTGTGATCTGAATGCACCCTAGTTAGATGATGACATAAACACTCGGGCAATCCTTAATCAAGATCTCATTAGTTACACTTGAGAAGTGGAAGAAGATGTGCATATATTTGCTTGTAAATAACAAAAAAAAAGGAAGTTGCCTGTTACCTGTGACATTTCAATAAGAATGAAGATAGGAATGTTGATAAATGATCATGCTAAGGATCAGCTAAATATTACTTTCATATGTTATTCATTTAAGATGCTTCGTTAATATATGCGACTCATCTAGTATCAAGTAAATAAGAGATATTTGTAAGCATCAGATGACTCAAGCACATGCAAGATGATTTTGAAAGGGATCAAAATAGGGCAGACATGTGGACTAGATGAAATCCCCATAACAATATAGGGTTGTAGGCTAATGCTACTGTTTGAATAAGGTTTGTGATAGAAAAATGCCTAATGACCGGAGATAATTGGATTTCCATTAAAAACCAAAGAGGAAAATCCAAGCTTTCTCGAAGTGGACACTTCATCTAAGATGCTCTGCAACTTCAAGACAAACTTGATGCAAGTTCAAAGGAAATAGCTAACTCCATTGGCAAGGGTCACAAGGCTTGGAAACATGTTGGTGAAACTGAGAAGAAAGAATTAGTGGATGTCAATGCACCAGATGAGGCAGCAGTTGCAGATCAAACAGGCACCTAAGATTAAACCCGCTTCACAAAATGAGCATAGCCTAACAAATTGTCAGTAAAACGAACTATTTTGTTTGTACGAGTGAGAGTATAATTCCACATGATATTGGTTCCGATTAGCAATTTCATCAATGCTGATTGTTCTCAGCTTGGGCTCGTATACAATTCTATCTTGACTTATATTTTTATAGTCAAAGATATTAAATTATATATGGTTCCAGACCCAATTTCATACTTATCAGTAGCAAATTATTTTGTTGGGCACATGTTACCTTGAAGTAGTTCTTGTAGAGTTAGCTAAGAACCCACTAATTGGGTTATTGTTTATCAAAGGCTTCTCATATGATAATATGTTGTTATATTATACATTTTGGGGCCTTTTACAACTAAAATATACTATTTTGTTATTTTTCTAGAGAGCTGGCAACAATTGGAGAAAAATAGGTACTTCTACTATCCCATGAGACGACAGTACAAGAACAACACTAAGACAAACAGGGCCCACTTAACTATATATGGCACGGTCTTCCAGCTCCTCCGAATTTGTTGTATTACATCATCCTTCAGTCTTGGACCTCCCTTTAACCAGATGTCCTTCCATGAATTGATGCAGATTGGAAATTCACCATCTTTAGGTGATCAACCTCTTTGAGATACATTCTTACATGCTTTCAAGAACCCTCTGCTGATTGAACATTCTTGATCTAACAATTTAATTGGTGCAACTGAACCTCTTCAACTGTTCACCCACCTTGCTTCTTGCAGACATAACATTAGTCCTCACTAGAAGCCTACCTCATCCATTGAATCCCTTGTATTCTTCCCCAACCCCCTATTGTCACATGGAAGGATCTTCATGGTGATGTACATGTTTTTTTTAATTTAAATTCTAGTGAAGATACCAATCTGTTAGATAATATAATATATGTGGCAACATTACATTATTTGACATCTTTTCCCTTGTATTCTTCCCCAACCCCTACCCCACAGCTTATCATCTGCATTGATCAGTCACATCACCAATAAATGGCTTACCAACCATGCATCATCATCCATCTCAGACTACGTCTGCACCTAAATTATGTCCTTGAAAATCTATTTCCATGAAAAAGCAGCCTGTCTACTCCCTCAATCATAGTTCGTAGCTTATGATTGTTCGTTGTAGTTTATATTTTTGTTCTGTATCATATGTAATCTATACTACTATAAAAAGAGGGAGTTTTTTAAAAGAATTACAAACACATGCCATTTTACCTCCTGAGCCAATCAGAACACTCTATTTTGAAATACGGCTCTCTCCTTCACACACTCTTTTTTCTCCTTTTTTTCAATTTTTTTTTTACTTTTTTCCCCTCCCCCTCCTCCCCCAGAGCACGATTCCCACTACCCCTATTCGCCACTCTCTCCTCATCACTAAGAAACAGAGCGTTCAGTCATTCAAACTAACAAACCACTCTCGGAGGAGACAATTTTAATACCCTCTTTCACGAACTCTCTCCCACTTTACCCGGTCCTCTCCACCCACCTTCTCTTTCTTCTTCTCACACCGTGTTCCATCCCACTACCCCAGATTAAAAATATTCTCCGTAACTAACGTGACTTCATCTTCTAACAAACTCCATTCTCTTCAAATTTGTACTCCCTCTCTAATTGTATGAGCATATTTAAAATTGAATTCAAAAGAGAATCCTGATATTTCTCATCTCCCGAGTACAAAAAGAATATGTAATTATCTACTAATTCAGTTTTAACACACTTCATTGACCAAATCAGTTTCTCCATCTTTTGCTTTGCAGAAAAGCCACGTCTTATGGGGTGCGATGATATTTAATACCGAAAGAGGACAGTAGAGTTCCAACTTCAAATAGCTAGAAAAATATACCGCATCATAGTTCGTTGTGTTGTTCAAAATGGGCCTTAATGTATAAGACAATCATCTCATATGATACATTTGATTTGTTTTTTTTCTGTTAGTCTGTATTCTCTTAAATACTTAATGTCATTGGGATTCCCACACGTCATTCTTATGGTGTGTGTTAAAGATATTTTTACTGCTTTTCATTGTGAAAGATGAAGCTTTCATACGAACAGATGCTCTATAATGGTTCTTGTTAATTATTTACTGTAGATTTTAGAAACATTTTTACTATTTAAATTATGAAACATTAAGTTTTTATCTTCAAAATTTCAGACAGTTGCCTTTTTCTAAACAGACGTTTTTGTGTTAATTAATATTGTTATTGGTAAATTTTTATTGTCTCCACTAAATAGGATAATATGGTCTCTTCACATATAGGAAACTTTATTACAAAAGAATCTAAACCAATTTGCCAAGCGTGTCACGCCGAGGAAGTCCGGGATGCAGCAAAAGTAGTGCATTGGTGTTGACATTTATGTACATTTTATATGATACTCCTGAATCAATGATCAATCCTTTTAGTTTGTATCTGACATCACATGTCATTAACTATGATTATTCAAATTGTTTACTGTACGGTGGTCATGTGAAGGTAGATACATAATTTAAAAGTTAAACAACAGAGAATTGTGACACCTTTATGAGTAGTTATAACTTTGTTGTTATGGTTAGTTGGACATAATCATGGAGTCGGTATATAGTTTGAATTATTTTATTTATTATTTGCACTCTTCTTATGTTAGGAGTTTGACTTTAATAATTGGTATTATTTATTAACTTTTATATAATCAAATATTAGAAATGAAAAATTATTGAGAAGCTATTATTGTATCTAATGTTTATACAAATGTGCTACGTGAATGAAAAATGTATATTAATAAGTTTCATTTAATATAAAATCCAACTAATTCAAGTATGCATGTGCATGGCACGTGTGCGTTTACTAGTATTATTTAACATGTATCTTTGTATACAAGAAGAAACATCATGCATGCATGTGATTCATAGTTTGATATTTTAACAATGATAGATATAAGAAATCTGTTGTTATTTGCAAAAAAGACATCATTTTCTTTCACAAATTGACATATGGTAAACTTGATCACAGGAATCACAACGTGATAAGGATTTTTGGATTCAATTGACATATAGCAACCATATTTATAGGAAGAATACTTATATGTTTTTCAACTTCTGGTCATATGGGCAGTTCCATACTCTGTTTGATTCAAGCAAGAAGTGCTACATGAGGAAGTGGGTCCTTGAAATCAAATCCAAAGCACCCCCATAGTTAGGAACTCTGTGATAAAGCATATAAGGATCCTGGGTTACGAGTTCTGTTTCTATTGTATACCATTTGCATAACATCATTGTCACTACTAAGTGCCCCCAACATTAAACAGTTAACACACATTATTTCTGCCCTCAAATACTATAAGTAAAAGATGGATGTGGGGTAAGACCTTGTATCTTCTTGATATTCCTGCAACTATGTTAATGTTTTTGTGATGTATAACCCCACCCCAAGCTCCTAATCTATTCCATTTTCCAATAATTTTCCAGTTAAATCAGATCAGTTGGCTGAATGCAGATGAATGAACAATCCTCAAGGAGTCATTTTGTCTTCATATTACAAATATATGGCTCTGATCAGGTAACTACTATTTTCTGTTGTAGAAGCATGAATCGGCGTGTACCTTAGTCTCTTATTCATTTGATTGGTTGGATGCATTACAAAAGGCAATGCAGGCCCTGTTGAAGGGACAGATGTACTTGTTGGCCTGTGAAAATGCATTTTCACTGAAAAGGCTCAACTGTTAGAAATTTGCATCATTTTCTGTCTCACATTTTCATTATTTTGAATGATAATACTAATTTATCTGTCAGAATTATATATGACTCCTTCTCATAATAAGTTGAGTTGCTTTTCATCCATCGGTCTAGGTGTTGAGGTAAATGTCACAGTTGAGAATCCGAATTAATTTTTATGTGGCCCTATGTCACCCTTGTCAATTTTATATGGAGGTAAATGTGCTGGTTGTTAAGTACTTATGTGCTGGCTGTTAATTTAAACTCAGGTTGAAAGTGTATCTAGGATACTATATGCCAAAATATTATCTGTATAACATCTCCTAACAACAAAGTTCCAAGTATGTTTGGAGCATGCATTCCTACACTGTATAGTAGAATTGATGCATAAGATCAAAGTATGCTAGTTTGTATCTGATGGATCCCAACTGAATTTTTCACATCAGAGTTGCAATGTGCAAGAAACTAGACTCGCTACTAGTCAGTGACCCCGGCACATAATCTAATAGTTTGCATTATTGATGCATGAGAGAGTAAGTTTTCCAAAAACCACTTTGTGGAAATCCTTGGCAATTAGTTATCGTGTTTACTGAATTATTATAATGGTCATGACATGTGTCCAACGATGACAACGGCAGGAAACTTTCTATCCCTCTTTGTTTTGGGCACTTCTCTTGCTTAATTGAAATTTAGGCAAAATGAGGAAGAGTAATGACTACTAGTATATCCTTTCAATGCTGAGAAGTAATTCTGCGCTGGAATAGTGTAAGTGTGGCATTATTTTGGCAGCTACTTTGCAAGAAGATGCTAGATTTTCATTCATTATTATGTTTTATTTTTGTACTTTTATTCTTTGGAGCTTCTACAATTAAAACTTAATAAATTATGGGATGTGGCCGAGAAATTTGAATTTAGGCATTTCCCCCCCTAAAAGATGACAAATATTCCTGAGGATGAACCCAGAAACCTATATGTGAATAACCTGTATATGCATGAACTTTCACTGTCATTGCTCTCCTCCTTTCTCTCCATAGCTCAAGAGAGAGACACTCATAGCATAGATGTCATTATTTACGTTTATACTAGTCTCTACTGATTAAGAAATCTTTTATACATGTAACAGCTAATTACTGAAAATGTGGGTGACAACATAGGTGGTATTGTTGGCACAAGTTTTTCTTTGTTTGCTTCCTATAAGGAATCTTCTTCTGTTGACTTAGTTGTTTTTTTTTTTTTGTCAGCGAAAATCCTGTTACTATTGTGATATACCAAAACTTTAGGTACAAGAAACCGCACCCCCTAATCCTCTGAGAGGATTACCAAACATAGCAAAATAAAACTACCGGTCTTGCGCAGAAGACCCATTATGATAGAGGAAGACTCCGCTAAAGATCAAACATCAAAAGCGTTCATACAAGCATAAACAATATTTCTAAAACCTACTCTGATGAGGAGCTCCACTAACAATACACCCACCCACAAAGAGTGCAGACTCATCATCATAGGCTGGAGAGTATCAGCCAAAGCAAGTACTCGAACCTTTGATGGAGTTCAGAGGCAAAGACTCATCTAGCTTCATCAACTACCTCAACATAACCGTTGGTAGCCCCTTCCTGTGATCCTGGTAGTTCAACAAGAGAGCTTTGAATTCTGAATCAGCTGTGTCAGTAGCCAAGAGAAGAGTCTAGGATCTCCCTTCACACCTGCATTATCCACACTCACAGAAATAGTGGAAGAAAAACCAGAAACTAGCTCCTAGCCATCGGACAGCAGAAAGAGAAAACTCGGCATCAATTGCCACTCAGACCAGGTACCAAGAAACAAGAGGGAAGGACGGAAGACATCCATCTTTCCTCCTCGCAGAATCTTCTGTTTGCACAGAAGCAACCCGTCGAGCACCTGAGGGGTGTCCCTTAACGCAGCAGCAAAGGCCCAAAGGGGATTGCCGAGCAGGTCAGATGAACTACCCAGAAAGAGCCCAACAGTCAAGCATCAGGAGCAACAGTTTACACCATGCATCAACTGACTAGAAGCTCTGTTATCAGTGAATCCCCATGGAGGGAACCGAAACATCCGTAAAGGAAGACCTTCATAGCAAGATTTAAGGGGCCACGACGCAGCCTGAACCAGCAGCATAGAAACCCAGAGAAGAGATGAAGAAGGCGGAACACATCTTCATCTCAGCCTAGCAGGGAAGGAAAACCCTGCACCAAACGAGGCAAAAGCCTGGAACTGCCCTGCCGTCAATCACCAGGCCAGCACTGACCTCAGGCCACCCTGTTGCCAAGGTAGTCGAAGGATCAACGGACTGGGGCGACTCCATCAAAGCAGAAGATCGTAGTTCCGAGCAGGCCGGGTGATGACCAAAGGAAGCCAAACCCGTCGGGATCGCCATAGCCGGCCGTCGTCGAGGTAGCACCAGAAGGAGGGATGAACGGGAGCCAGTGAGGTACGGAGAACGACCCCTATCTTCAGTGGCCAGATGGAGCAGCAGGCGGGCTATGAATCTGGAGCAAATCAGCTTCTCTCCAACTGCCGCGCTTGAGCAGGATGGAGTCGGCCGAGCCGAGGTAGCCGTTCCCCAGATCTGAGCCTCACGCGCATCGCATCGCCCATTCAATCCAAACATCCGAGGCAGTACCAACAACGGCGACCTGCCCCTTCCTCCGAGGTTCGCACCAAAGCTTGGAGACACACCCTCCGACAACCTGCACCTCATCCGCGGAGATCCGCACCACCTCTCACAAGAACCCTGCCGTGGACGTTGGAAATCCAGGGGGAGGAAAACGCCTAGGGCGCTCCCTCCCCCCAGCGGCGGCCGTCGGGAGGATGCTAGAGAGAAGCTGTTGACTTAGTTGTTGCTTCCATCTCTCTTATGGAATTAACCACCAACTCGATGCAAAGTCTCTAAATTCAGATTATGAACATGATACTAATGGCACATACAGAAGTTGTCATAACAGGGAGTATACATGCTCGTTTTTAGACTAAAGAGTCAAACACTGAATGCTGACCTGTAGGTGTTGTCTTCTACTGTTGCCTCTGTAGTTTGTAGATGCAGTTGTAAATGAACTTTTTTCATAAAACTAGCTTTTTGGTTAATAAATTGATATAAGTTTCTGCAAGCAACAATGGCAGGATAAAATCTGTAGATCCCACAATTCATCAATTTGGTGACAACCTAAGCAATATTAGTTTCAGTGAAGCTTCCTACAAATAACGTGCAATATTCGATGAAAATATATCCAATTGTAAGGAGACATTATTCAACTAGCTTTTCAACCATGGAGTCAACTAGAATGTGACTATGCAAAAGTTAGGTGATGGATATATGTGGCAATGGTTGTAGTTGGAGGGTGGTGAGTGGGTGGAGTGAGGGGTGAGAGAATCTAAACAAAGGAGGTGAATTATGTTCTTTTTTAAAGTTGGGTAGTTAAGGAGAGAGGAGGCAACTCCTTGTTTTGACTTCTGCAGTGGAACTAAGGACGAGAGGAGAGCATAGGAGGGGGATGGGTGTCTTGTGTTTTAAGTAAGGGGTGTGAATACGGGCTTGGGTGTCTTGTATTTTAGAGTCGGGTTACAAATGAGGGTGGGCTGGGAGGAGACATGTGACGGCTTGGGGTTTGTAGCACATGATATATGATATTAGTGAATGAATAAAATATGACATCTATAGGTGCTTGTGTGATTTAGGATGTGCCATGCAGTCCACTTTTCACTCTTTTATGGGAATTATTTGTCTTCCGCTCTTGGAAGATGTTATTTAAAATGTTAGGTTGTGGCGTGTCTTTTGCACAAGATACTACAAATGTCATTGGTTTCTCTAAGGGGCTACTTTGTTGGAGCAAATTTCAAAATTAACCATTTGATTTGCATTATATTTTTAACATCATTCAGGCGCATGAGATGTACATGTAAAAGCATGACTTAGCTCATTTGTAACGTCTAAAAAGAGGTATAACATAGAATGTGAAACTAACCCCATTGTTTGGGCATAGCTTTATTTTTGTTCAGAATATGTACGCAATTGCACTGAACTGAATATGGATTACTTTGTATTTAGAAGATCAGGGCATTCCTTTTGTTTTAATTTTTTTTTTCCCATTATCCATAAGCCTTACTTGCTGAACTAGCGGATACAAAGAATTAGGGATAATTTTTCCTTTGTAATTTTCTAGTGTTGTTCTGACTGCATTACTTCTGAAAACATTATCATCTCAGTGGATTATTTTTTTCAAAATATATGCTCAGCTAGTTTCCCCAAAATCAATAAAAATGTTGCCAAGTTTGCCTTGAAAATCTGTGTTCATTTCCCAGTTGTGACATTATTAACACAAGGTACGAGATAATATATAAGGACAAGTTTGGTTGTTTGTCTTTACAAATAATACCCATAATCTGTCACAACCTTTAGTATACACATTGAGAGTGCTCATCTATTGTATCATGAAAGTGTAGTGATTTCCCCTAGCAAACTATATACGTCCTGATTTGTGGTTTTTTTTATAATAAAATATCTTTGGATGATAGTTAGTATGTTCACTTGTGGTTTTATATTTCGAGAATGATTTCTTTTGACATAGCGACAATGGATACTCAAGACTGCTGATCATTATCGATTTAAAAGTATGTTGTATTAATCAACTTTAGTGTAACGTTTAGATAAGCTTGGTGCTTTCTAGTTTCCACGTTTAGTGGCTTCCGTCCTTTATTGCTGTTACAACAGGTAAACCATAGCACATGTCACCTCTTTCTTGGTTCAGTCTTGGCACCAAATGCTCTCTTTTAATTTTTGTCTATAATCTTGCACATACATTGTATTTCTGAATTTAAGGTGTTAGTTCACATATATTTACAATTCAGCTCTGATCTTCACAAAATGATATAATATTCTCTGTTTTTCCAAAATTGGGTTTTCTAACACCACCGTAGTTGTTTTTTCCGACTCCATTGCAGCAACATTAAGAGCCTCCTCCAGCCAGATAGAGAAGATCGTCATGGACATGCCAAGAAACATTGCCCAACTGCAACAGCTCAAGGCTAACTTGGGTGAGGGTATTCAATAATCAAGATAGAGTTATATGATGAGCCATGGGCTACTTTTAACTCCCTGAACCTAGATGTCCTGTCTCAAGGACCTTACGGTCTGCAACACAAAGTTGGTGAATGCCAACACTAAGAATGCCATCTTTTGTCGGTATATTGTTCTCAACCCCACTCTTGCTTGTGTATATCTATTACCTAGTTATCATATGATACTTAAGAACAAAAATTCTCCTTATAATACCATAAGAACTGTCTTATGTTTTTGCATTATTTTTTCTCATTCATATTTATATGTAAATCTGTCATATAAATCCCTAAAGAGATGGAACTCATGATGATCATCACCTATTCACCTGCGATTATATTCCTGAGTTAGAGTGTTGTTTTCTGATGTGACTGGTGGTAATCCCTTAGACGTGATGTTCAGGATTTTAAGAAAAACTTTGGTTTGATGCCAATGCTCACTGTAGTTATCCCAAAATGTTACATGGTACCCACTATAGCGGCCAATTGGTTGGTCCATGGCTCACTGCAATATCAGATACAACCAGACTGATGAGAAGTTAAACCAATTATATAGATTAGATACTACAATGAATGCTTTTAATTCTTTGGCATATCAGTTTAAGTAGGCATTGGCATGACATTTCTAGAATCATGAATACTTAGGCTGGGTCTGTCCGATATAGTGTGCCTTGCCATTGGCTTGATCTTCACTGGTTGGGTTTCACCTTAGATCCACAAGAATGACATGACATGATGCTATCATATAAGGGGCTTCTGTTTTCTTGATGTACATGGTATCCCGTATACTTAGCCATCCAAGCAGCTTTAGATTTGGGTAGGTGCTTGGGTGGTGGTACTGTGTTTGTGAGGGTCCACCATTCAATTGAGATTCAGAAAAGGAAGGATCTCAATTATATTAGTGCTTAACGTTCTTTAGATTTTTAATATGCTTTGTTGTTGAGTGGTTGAACTCTAATATTCTAGTACAGTCATTCATTCACATCAGACCTATCTAGTACAGTCCATATTTCTAGTAATTAGATGAGAGAGTAGTTATGTTTTCTGGAAGTTCAGGTCAGAAGCAATAGCATGCACAAGCTGCCTTCCTTGGTGTTTGACAAAGGAGATTTTTAATTCCTCAAAAGCTTAGGTGTCCTTTCTGATCTCCTTAACAAGGTTAGATAACCATGCACCCATGCCCCTACTTCATCTTGAGACCCTTCTCAAGCTAAGAGCATCACATTCCAACTGTACTTTGGGGAGAACCAAACCTGCACCTGCGTTGATGGCCATAAGGGCAGCTTCATCTTCAGCAAATGTAGCAGCCCACACCCCATTCTTTTCGCACTACATTTCAACAATAATTATTCATTTTTCATCTCTAATCACAACACCTACGATTGCCCCATTAGTAACACAGCTGCTTGCACCAGACTTAGTCTTCATAAACACTTGTTCATTCCCATGCATATCTTTTCTTTTCTTGTTACAACTACTGGATGCGTAATGCTCTGCCCCACCTTCCTTCATTAATTTTTAGATTCATCTATTGCTGGTCTTTGTTCTGTCTTTTGATTTGCAATAGTCTTATCGTTTACCCTCTATTCCGTCATTGCTTTTCTTTGTTGTGCAAGCTCCTCTCAGTAACATAGTTCTGTTTTAGACCGTCACTTGTTAGGAGTAACTACTAAGCACTTTGAAATACAGTTTGTTTGAGGTGAATTTATTAGAAATGGCATTTCATGAAACAAACAATTCAAACCATAGTTAAATAAAAGTTCCAGTTGTTATCTACACGGAACACATGAATCATATAGTTTTATTAGAAATCACTTCCTCTTGCTTTTCAGTATGAGGTCAGATTCTTTCTCTCGTCATTTTACAGGAATCAGAAGTTGGTTTCTCTACATTCTTTTGCCTTTTGTTCAGTAGACTGACCTTGGTTGTTAATTGTTTTTTGGGTAGAAGTTGTTAAATGTGAGGTATATCACTATTTCAATTACAAGGATGAAGAAAACTTCTATCAATCGGTTGTTCTAACTTTTGAAGTATCTTTTATATCTTACTTTTATTTGCTATGTGCACTCTACGTATTACAATCAATTTTCTTTGCACGGAGATTATTGCTTCCACGTAAGCTGGACTTAATTGCAAGACTGATAATTACTAAATATACTCATTATGAATGAGGTTCACAAATAAGGTTGGTGAAACTTGGGTTTGTGTCCTCATGTCTTTGGTGTCAACTCCTATTGTTTTTCAGCTACTTTTCTTAAATATACAACCACTTTATATTTCACTCCCGCAGTTTTATGTTGTTTACGTGTATTTATATAGATACACACTGTGTTTTCTTCCCATACGATTTTTCTGGTCCAATATTTATCCACTCGATAGTTTTTAAGCACAAATAGAACATTGATATTGTGCATCTAGTGCCATGTGTTGGAGTACACAACTACTCATTTCAGTCACAAATAGTATAAACCACTATGATTTGTTATGTCATACTTTATTTGACATTTTTATCTAATGGTTTATTTATGTTCCAAACATGGTGCTGTTTGTTTCAAGGAGCTTTACATTTTTCCTGTATTTATTTTTTAACAGATTGCAGCTTGACCAGTGAGCTATGAACCTGATGTTCTTATTGAGTATTGATTTCCTGATGACATTGTTGAGGAGGAAACACTTGGCCCTTCAACTTCCTCCGGTCTGGTTGGAAATTATCGGACATCCCTGTGTCCTAGAGCAGGTTGTACTGGGCTAGCCACACAGCTAGAACATGTATGTCTATTTTAGCAGTTATGATCAGAAGTGAAACTTAAAATAATATGCCAAGCTAACATTGAATCATCTACTACTCGTCTTGTTATATTTTCTTTTAAGTTATGAACATTGGTGTGATGCGGCTACACCCACATTAAGGAAAATAAAGAGGGTAGAAATTTCTGCAGGTCTCTTTACTTATCACTCCAAGTAGCACACATTATTCTTTGTATAAAATAATGATAGTTGTCATCGTTTTTTCCTATAATGTAGCTACTTATGTTTATCACTTTATGAAATTCAGAGATCACCTAATTCTCATCCATGAACACTTGATGTCATCCAATCTAACTGCTACTGTTGCTTTGCTACAAAAGGAGGCTTCCCTCGTTCCCGTCTTCTTTAAATATATCACAACCTCTTCATCAAACTTTTATTATAGAGACCCCTTATGCTCACCTATATTGGCCTTTTGGGTGTGTTCCTTGTGGATTTCTTACAAATATTGTATAGATAACAAAAATACAAGAAGAGAATCAAGGAAAAGATGATATTATGTTTCAAAAAGAAAAAGAAGAAACCTCTCTTAATCATATCAATAGCATCTAGTCCGAAACCCCAACAGTTTCCTTTCCATCTTCTGTTCAAAAACCATACAGTGGTTTTGAGGCTCCTTCTTTGGGTAGTGCAGTGGTTTCTGAATCGAAGGGATAGGTAGATTCTGCACAACATGGATAGGTAGTTTCTCTTATCTATAGTTATCAAAACTTATTAAAGTTTTGTTGATATGTATATAGTAGATTGTTGCGCTAATGCAGAAGGTATCAATGTGTTTTTTTTTTCACATTTTTTCTAAGAACATGCTTTTGAAGTATAAAACTGGAAAATTTCTTTTTTTTTTTGGGTGCAAAAACTGGAAAATTTCTAATTATAGTTGTTTATAAATATTTTATTAATATGTTAATACAATCTTGTGTTAGGCAATGATCAATGTTGGTGGGCACCTTCATAGCTCCACAACAATCGGACATTTCATTTTGACACTGGGTTATAGTTTTAAATATGTAAGTATCATTAAGGTTCTTTTAACTTGGAATAAGAAAAAAAGATTGAAGCTTTATTCACCTTATTCTTTTCCTTCTACAGCTGGATGACAGCCATGCCTGCTATTCTCAGTACAAAGGTGCCTCGTGAAGAGTATGTGTTCCTGTGCCTTTGAGTACTCATGGGCATGTCAAAGGTAATACATGTGCACTCTTGCAAGCATGCCATAATGACGTAGCAAGCCCTTGGATATATCTATATAACATGTCTGTCATGTAAGTATTTGGATATGCATGAAAACTCACACATGTATATATGTCTGATACAAGTAGTGTTTTTGTTTCTTAAAATTTGATTTGATTGTTGCTGCAGGTTGCTCAAGTCCATTGTCAATTAGGGATAAAGTTGATCTTTCTAACCAACTTCTTACTGAACTAAGCAATAAAAAGCATATAAAATTCACTAGTATGTCATGTTTGATATATCTTGGATGAGATTGAGAGGAGGATTTCCGAATTAGCTTCTAACAAAAATGAGTTGGTTGAGAATCTTGTGTTCATTGAGAAGGAGGAAGCACTGAAAAATCCCTGGATTGATGAATGATATCAGTGTAGAAGAAGTATGCAAATTCTATTTTTTTCATACTTAAAGTCTGTCAAAGTGAAAGGCATGCAAAACAAAAGCAGGAGCGACATACGCAAACCATTATTTAGAGACTGACAGAAGTGATAAAAGCGATATGAAATCATTTATTCACTTTAAATCACAATCCACTTGGAGGGAGGAATCCACTAGTTTTCCTTATATATAGTTGACAATTTTAAATATGTCAAATGGTCGATATGTAAAGATTTTTCCAAAATATTGTATAATAGGGGCAAGGGGCAAGGCATACATCCTCTCCATGTACATTTGTTATTAAAATATAAATGAAAGTATGGTTGTTGGCAAAACGAGTATAACTTATTATAATTTCTCTTGTGCATTGACAAATTCCATATATAGTATATGCATAATAATCTAACATTGTATGTGTAATAAATGGCACTACATATGTAGCTAGACGTATAATTTAACCACACACACGCACACACACACGCACACACAGATATATGCGCGCGTGCGTGTGTACACATGCGTTTAAATATATAAACATAATATCTAGCTACATATTTGATTACATACATATTTGTAGCGAATGGATTATATAACTATATATTTGAAAAATATAGTTAAATGCTTTAGCTATATGTGCATATACTACAATATATATATGTAAGAAAAATTTAGCTAAAGCCTTTAGCTACAAAATATGGGATTTTCACTACACTTTTTGTATAGTTA
Source organism: Alisma plantago-aquatica (assembly GCA_963693085.1). Lineage (NCBI taxonomy): Eukaryota > Viridiplantae > Streptophyta > Magnoliopsida > Alismatales > Alismataceae > Alisma > Alisma plantago-aquatica. The sequence goes on along the minus strand of OY856412.1, from coordinate 1,048,725,790 downwards.
ATGACCATTTTTTGGTAGTGTGCGTCCTCCAACATATCTGATTTTAGCTTCTACTTATATATATATTTCTAGACAAGACGAAGAACACATGGAGAGTAGCTTTGTTGCACCGGGAGGTGGTGGTAGGAGGTAGGCCAAAGTAGATGGAGTGCCTGAAGAGCCTCAGTTTGACCCAACAACCATGGTCAATCCCGCTTTCCAGTCCATATTTAGACAATTAACAGTCACAATTTTGCATTTGATGAATTGAGCGTCCGTAGCACAAGCTAGGCCAGTTGTCCCTAATGCAGAATCCCAAGATTCCAGCAAGACATTTGAGCATTTGAGACGCGTAGGAGTGGTCGAGTATGAGAGCACAACAGACCTAGCAAATGTTGACATGGCTGACGGAGCCTGAGAAGGCGCTCAAGATCCTCAATATCCACGACCAGGATAAGGTGAAATATGATGTCTACCTACTGAAGGGTAGTGTTGGCTACTGGTGGGCCATAGAAAAAGAGAAGAGACCGGGAGTGGTGATAGGATGGGGGAGTTTTGGCAAGAGTTTGTCAACTGATACTTCCCAGAGACGTATCTGGATGAGAAGATAGCGTAGTTCAAGAAGTTGTGTTAGGGATCGATGACTATCAATGAGTACAAGGCCAAGTTCATGATGTTGTTGAAGTTTTTTCCTCATATGGAGGTGATAGATAAGGAGAGGATCCTTAAGTTTGAGAAGGGCATGTATACCCAGTTAATGATGACAATGTCTGCTTTGGAGAACATGGAGAGGTTTACTACCTTTGTTGAGTCTGTGGGAAGGATTGAGTGGTTTGCGATCGAGAAGCGTGAGGCAAACGTTAAGAAGAGGCCAACCCAGTTCTAGGGACAATCTTCTTGTAGTTTCAAGAAGTCGAGGTTTTCTTCAGGATAGTACCAACAAAGTTCAACCTTTTCTGAGCCAAGATCAAACGTACAATCTCAATGGTCCCCGAGCACGGGCAGAGGCTGTAGTTTTCCACCAGTAGAGCATGTAGTGTTGCGTCTATGTTAGTGACAAGGCCCTCAAGTCCGTGGTATGAGAGTAAGACCTATAATAAGTGTGAATAGATTGGGCATACCAAGCTATTCTGCCATATGAAGGATGAAGAAGTGACACAACAACCAAGGTAGAGTCAGCAAGGGTCGCAACAATGACAATTTAGTAGTAGTGGTGGAAGAGGACGAGGTCAGGCATCACATGCAAGATCTTTTGGGCAAACTAGAAGAGGTCGAGGACGATAATAGGTGACAGATCGGTTCTATGCCATGAGTTAGTCGGAGGGAGTGGTTAATCCACAAGCCATGATAGGTGTTACGACCCATATCAGAGTTAGTCAATAAATACCTTGAATTACGTAAAACACCTCAGTTAGTGCTAAGTTTTGTTAAACATTATGAATAATCAAGATAAGACAACATGTGGATCAATAGTCAAGATTTAATCATCTGAGGTAATTAATGATAATAGTAATGATGATTGTTGAGTTAAGTTAAATGCAAAGATGCAATTAGAGCTTTGATCCAGTGAAACAGTCTAATCAGTATGCTTTTGTGCCTTGAGAGTGTAGAGGACCTTGTGCTTGAAGTTTGGCAAAAAGAAACAGTTAAATTGGACCTCCGAGGCAATACTTATGCCATTTTTATGTTCTTTGGACCTATAGTGCAAATTAACCATTTATTTGGCTATAACTTTTTTCTTTCTTTCTTTTTCCCTTCTTCCTTATCCCGTCTTCCCTTCCACCCGATAGAACAGAGAGAGAGGCGGCGCACAATGCGCCGATAAAACAGGAACAAGTGGGGGTGTGAGGGCGGTCGATTTTGAGTTGGTTTGCTTTAGTTCAGTTGCGCCCTACCTCCTCCATCGTCTTCCTCTACTTTCCTTTCCATTTCCCCCCCCCCCCCCCCTCATCTCTGCACCCTAGCGGCGCCCCCAACCTGCAGCTTGACCTGCAACTGCAGCCCGATCGAGCAGGTTAGGGAGAGGGGCAGGGTGAATTTAGGCGCCCTAAGCCAAGAGCCAGCAGCCGCGCAGCTTCTACTTTTCCTCCTCTTCTTCTTCCTCCATTCCTCTTCCTCCCTTACCCACTTAGCAACTTCGCTGACCAGCAGCTTTGGCCTGCGGCCGTCCTGTAGCAGTAAGCTACTGCGCACGGCCAGGGGAGCCAACGTGGGTGCACCCAGCAGCAGGGGAGCTCCCTTGAGCTCCGTCCTCGAGGTCCCAGTAAGCTACAACAGCTTCTAGCCGCATTTTGGAACCCAACCAAAACATCCTCCTCAACCTGTGCATGAAGAAACTGCCGTTGGTAGCAGCAGGCTCGACCAGGAATAGCTTGGGCGCACGGAATTTCAAGGGAAGCTTGCCATTGAGCCCAGCTACGAGTCCCAAGTGGAGATCCGCAGCCAATAGCCAAGTTCAGCCATCGATCGTCCAGTTCCAACCTGTATGTGGGGTTGCTGTGGACAACAGAATGGTAAACAAAGAATTCAAAGGAAGAAGACGATCTGAAATCGCCTGGAATTAGACCCTGAACGTATCTCCGGACGAATCCAGACAGACCAAATCAATGTGAGTAGGATTTCATTCATTTATCATTAAATAACTCAGGCGTTTGAATATTTTCTGTTTTGTGCGCAAATTACGCTGATAACAGGCGTTATCAGGCGTAGGGCGGCGTTTGGCGTCGCCCGACTTTTTTTATTTCATAAATTGTTTCTAGACGCTGTTATATGATTAAATTTAGTAATTGATCAGTGTGGATTGAATCGGTAGATTTATATGGTTCATTGGAACCTAAATTGCTTATTTGAATGTTGAAATTAGAAATTCATGTCTAAAAATGGTATGATTTGGGTATGAACCCAGATAATGAAAATTTCTGATAAATTATCAGATGTACGATTTCAAAGTTGATATGAATAAATAAAAACATGCAAGAAAACCCTAATTGCATATATCTTTTGACGTTAATATGTGTAAATTGATATTTACATGAAATGGCACATTTCTCTGAAATATTACCAGAAATTCTCAAGTAGTGTTATTAAATTGCGTTGTGATATGTAATTAACTCTTAATTGAGTTAAGTGATGCACAAACCAGGATTTGGGTTAATGTGCACGCTTTTCGAGAATTTTAGAGAATTGATAATTGTTGAGTATGATTCTCATATGTGAAGTAAATTTCTTTAATTTGTGCAATAAGATGTTCAATTGCGTAAATTCGCTATGTATGTGCCAAATTGAAATAAGTTGGGTTATTTATGCATTTCTAATTTGTCTGAATGCATGGTATGAGAATTTCTCAGAAATTACAATGATTTAAAATATATTGCTCTGATGGTTTAGAATGACAGTGTATTGTGATTTGATACGAAATCAGTAAATGTGATATTCCTGTTTAAATGTTTATTTGTCAATCAGTTAATAGACTTAGGTGCCCTAACGCCGTAGAACCCCTCGTGAGGTCTGCACCTTGGGGTGAAACGACCTACCTAGCGTGTGTCTAGATGGTCGGTGACTCGTGTTCAACAATAATCCGTGCGTGTGTCACGGTGGCACGAGGGCAGAAAGGCAGTGTTCAACAATAATCCGTGCGTGTGTCACGGTGGCACTGGAGTATATGGGGGTTATTCAACAATAATCCGTGCGTGTGTCACGGTGGTAACCCCGACTCTCCGCCTGTGTGCTCAGGTTCAAGGAGGAGTCTAGAGTACACTCTTTTGAGAGTGCAGTGAGGCCGTGTGAGCCTGAGAGTCCTGTAGCAGACCAGGACAGCAGTCAGACTTAGCATTTCCCGGGTGTGTCGCTAAGTCTTGTACGGTGGGACCGTAGCATGAACTTGCTGCGGATCTTTATATGCAGAGTACACTGCATATATTTAGGGCATAATAATAATATAATTATGTAATCATATAGGATCACAGTAAATTAATATATCCGAACTTTTGTGCCAATTCATTATATCTGTTTATTGGTCTAAATTACCTGTTGTTGCATAGAAATGCGATTATATTCTGTAATCTGCTATGTCATTAGAAATGCCCAGCTTGTACTGTATTTATGTTTATTTCAATTCTATAAACCTGATGAGTTGTTTAGTGATAGCTAAATGAAAGGCTATTCACTGAGCGAGTAGGCTCATACCTCTACTCAAAACATTTTCAGGTTATCGTCAGCAGCAGGAATCTGAAGGATCCTTTCGTCCTAACGCTTAATCAGTAGAAGGTATATGTAATTAGTTTAGTTAGATAGTGGTCTCTTAGTCCCTTCCCCTCGGTCTTTGGGACATGGCGTGGGTGAGAGAGAGTGTGTATGTGGAATGTGTATAAAGATGTAAATTAAATGTTATGTTTACTTTATGTTAAACAATGTTACATGTTGTAAACTCTGTTGCTTACTCTAGCCAGTTTAAATGAAATGCTTCTGCAATATTTTATTATGTTTTAGTTTACAACAATAATCTGGATATCATTACGAGGTTTTAAATAGAAAAAGTTCTCAGTGATTTGTTTATGTGATAATCCCTCCGTCGCGCCCTAATCTCGTGATTAGTGGTCAGTGTGAGATCGGGGTGTGACAGTTTTGGTATCAGAGCTTAGGTTGAGTACATAGTTACTCAGAGTCCAAGTCAGGGGACGATAAGAGACCAATAGGATTAGGACTTAGACGTCTTTCTTCTAACTGTGATTTTATAACAGGAAATGTTCTGTTATACTATTGCAGATAGCAGGAAGAGGATGTGGTCACGAGAATCAAGTAATGAGCTTAAGTTGAGTCGATAAGAATCATTAAGATCAAAAGATAAAGTTATAAGTAAGGCAAACAATAGTTGATGTGTTTTAGCTCTGGAAGGTCTGAGTGTTTAGATACCCTGGCCAGGTGTCTGAATACTTAGATTGACCAGTATCAAGCTACTCTGTCTGTTCCTCTCTGGATGCCCTGGCCAGGTATGCAGAAGAAAGATAGGCTAGAGAAGAAAACCCTAGAAATCCTAGGGTTAAGAAATAAGAAAATAATGTAGGAGTAAGAGATTAAATAAAGGATGTGATATAACTCCTACCTTACAATGCTTATTGATTAAAGATCATTAGAAACGATCTTATATGCATGAATTCAGACTTGCAGTTTGTACAATAAGTATGATCTTTTTATAATACTGTGACATGAAGTGAACTGTTTAATGTTGGTTTCTTTGTATTAAAGTAGACCCGAAACTTTTGTTTAATTGAGTTTGCCCTAAGTGGATATTCTTTCCACATGTCTAAGATAAATAGGGGTTGATTAATCCCGAGTAGCTCTTGGCTTCAGGACTACAGGTTCGGCCTGGTCCGGCTGGCAGGATGCGTTACTGGGATCTAATGACTCCTATTAACAAGTAACATAAGAATAGAAGTATAAATGTTCTTAATCTTGAGAATTAGGGCTTGAGAAGCATAGACCCTAAATTGCCCAAATTAGGATTCAAATAACGCATGAATACAGAATTTGATAAATAGAATGTCTCACTAAATGATTTTTAGTATCTTATATGTAACTCTAATTTGGCTAAAAGTGGGATATGATTTGGATATATAAAATGTGAACAACATTGGAAGATATCAGAATTTTTGAAGAATGTTCTGACCTGTTCATCGGCTGAGTTTCAAACTCGACCAATCACATTTTCTGAATGATATAGCAGTGTGGTAATTGAATTTTATCTTTTTATTGGTACGTCCAATTGATCCCAAATTTTAATTATGTTTGAAAATCACAAATTTTAGACACTCTATTAATTTGGCGTAATTTTTGGATGACTTTTGATCTCTTCAGTAAGGTGTCGGTCGAGTTGCAACTCGACCGAATCTGCTGCAGACTGCTATATAGCAGCGCACTGTTCGATTTTTAATTAATTATTGGTAACTTGAAATGACCTGAAATTTTTACTGTAGGTTTAAAACTTTATTAGGCACAACATATAAAATTTTCAAAATTTTTGGAGTTTCTGTTTACAGTTTAATAAACGAATTACAGAAACTATTATAAAACTGAATTTTCAGCTGAATGTGATTAAAGTTGAATGCTAGTTTAATATGTTATTGCCCCAAGCAAATCAATTTGATCTATATAATCGACCATACACAATAATGCTATGATATTGATTTAGACCAAAACCCTAGGATGATTAGGGTTGAAGTAGTTTAAAGGGTATCATTAGTGATGTAACCTTGTATGCCAATATCTTTGTTAAATAAAGATCTTGGGATTTGTTCTATGAAAAGTAAACTGGTTTTGATAACGATCTAGGGTTTTGAAGAAGATAACCTGATCGGTACATGAACAACATGAGATGATTTATAGGAATAAGTAAGACATAAATCTAAAATGTAACAATAAGTAAGTAGCATAGAAATCGGAGTATTATCCGATTATGATCCAAAGATAGTTGATGTAGTTCATGTTTTAAAGACATGGTGTCACTATCTTTATGATGTGACAATAGATTATCACCCTGGTAAAGAGAATGTGGTGGATGATGTTTCTAGCAGAAAGTCAAGTTCAACAGCCAATGCATTCTCTATGACAGGTTTCAATAGAGACCTGCTAATAGAAATATGGAAGTTGAACTTAGGCTTAGGGGTAATAACACAGAGTGATTTGATTGTATAGATGTAAGTTAAGCTTACTTCTTATGATCAGATCAAGAAACTATAAAAAGGGTGATAGTGACTTAAGTCATACCATGCATGACCTGATAGGAGAAAAAGAGACTACAGTTTAAGTTTTTATGATGATAAGGTGTTATATTGACATGACATGTTGTGTGTATCTCAAGATAGTGTAAAATTCTTTAAGGGGAAAAGCTGAAAGAAAAGAATTTTTATAGAAGTGTATGTATTGATGTATGCTATGTTTTTAGGAAGACACTAAGAGGTATATGAAATCCAAGAAGTTGAAATGGATGGTCAGATATGCAGAAGAATGTAACTGAGTACGTGGTTAGAAGTAGTGTGTACCAGTAGGTTAAAGCTAAACCCTAGAGACCTATAGCTACCTTGTAATCTTTTTCTATGCCTGAATGAGAATGGGAAATTATCACAATGGATTTTGTGGTAAGATTTCCCAGGACACTTAGAGATTGTGATTCGATATGAATGATTGTGGACAGATTAATTTAGTCTGCTCGCTTTCTTCATATTAAGTCAACCTTTGATGTCTCAAAACTTGACTAAGATATACATGGATGAAATAATTAGGTTGCTTGATAATCCAGTTCCAATCATGTCATTTTGAGATCCTAAGTTCACATCTAGGTTGTGGAAACAGTTGCATCGTGCTTCGGGCACAAAGTTAAGATTCAATATAACCTTTTCAACTGCAGACGGATGACCAGTCTGAGAGAACCATTCAGACTCTTGAGGACATGCTGAGAGCATGTGTTTTGCTTTACAGTGGAAGTAAGAATGAATGTTTAAGTCTTATACAAGTTGCCTTATGTGAATGTTGAGTTTAGTAATACACAAACGATAATGGTACAGTTTGGGTAAAAACCCAGACAGCACAGTTTTGGTAAACCATCAGGTGCATGATTTCAAGATAGTAAGATAGCATTAAAATATGTAAATAAACCTAAATACCTGCTTCCTGTTATGTTAATGTGTGTGATCTGACATTTTACATGATTTGGCACTTTTCATTAAGATATCATTAGAAATTCTCAAGTACTATTAAATACTTGTGTGATGATACGTAAATAACTCTTAATTGAGTTATGTGATGCATAAACCAGGAATTTGGTTAATATGCACGTTCTTCGAGAAAATTTAAGTAATTGAACAATAGTACAGATGGTTTGTTATATGCGAAGTAAATAGCTTTTATTGATGTAATAAGATGTTCAATTACATGAATCCGGTATGTATGTGCCAAAATTGATTGAGTTTGGAATATTTATGAATTTTTAATCTGTCTGCATGCATGATATAAACATTACTCGGTAATTACAATGATTTGAAATATATTGTTCTGCCAATTGTAGAATGATACCGTATTGTGATTTGAATTGAAATCTAACAGATGAGATAATGGAAACCCTAAGAGTAGGGTGTTGCCATGTGGTTAGTGAATGAGGAAACCCTAAGAGTAGGGTGTTGGCATGTGATGAATGAACAAGGCAAATGAAACCCTGAGGATAGGGTGTACGATGAATCAAGTATTTTGATATTAATTTTCATTATGAGATGTGATGATTTTAACAGTTAAATTGCATGATTTTAACTTAGCACCAGATTGACATGTATTCTGTTTATTTAAGAATTTTAGTCTGTTTGCATGAATAGTATAAAAATTTCTTGGTAATTACCATAAAGTGAGATACTGTTATAACGATTCAGGAAAGACAGTTTTGTGGGTTGGTCTGGGATCAGATCAGATGTGTTCTAGGTTAAGGGACTTATACAGATGATTGATCGGAGGATCAAGAAACTCACGAATTGTGAGATATCATTAGTAATAATTTTGTGGAGAAATCTTGACCTAGAGGAAGACACGTGGGAACACGAGTTAGGAATGAATGACAAGTTTCCTTTTCTCTTTTAGGAATTTCGGGACGAAATTCTTATAAGGGAGGGAGATTGTTACGACCCATATCAGAGTTAGTCAATAAATACCTTGAATTACGTAAAACACCTCAGTTAGTGCTAAGTTTTGTTAAACATTATGAATAATCAAGATAAGACAACATGTGGATCAATAGTCAAGATTTAATCATCTGAGGTAATTAATGATAATAGTAATGATGATTGTTGAGTTAAGTTAAATGCAAAGATGCAATTAGAGCTTTGATCCAGTGAAACAGTCTAATCAGTATGCTTTTGTGCCTTGAGAGTGTAGAGGACCTTGTGCTTGAAGTTTGGCAAAAAGAAACAGTTAAATTGGACCTCCGAGGCAATACTTATGCCATTTTTATGTTCTTTGGACCTATAGTGCAAATTAACCATTTATTTGGCTATAACTTTTTTCTTTCTTTCTTTTTCCCTTCTTCCTTATCCCGTCTTCCCTTCCACCCGATAGAACAGAGAGAGAGGCGGCGCACAATGCGCCGATAAAACAGGAACAAGTGGGGGTGTGAGGGCGGTCGATTTTGAGTTGGTTTGCTTTAGTTCAGTTGCGCCCTACCTCCTCCATCGTCTTCCTCTACTTTCCTTTCCATTCCCCCCCCCCTCATCTCTGCACCCTAGCGGCGCCCCCAACCTGCAGCTTGACCTGCAACTGCAGCCCGATCGAGCAGGTTAGGGAGAGGGGCAGGGTGAATTTAGGCGCCCTAAGCCAAGAGCCAGCAGCCGCGCAGCTTCTACTTTTCCTCCTCTTCTTCTTCCTCCATTCCTCTTCCTCCCTTACCCACTTAGCAACTTCGCTGACCAGCAGCTTTGGCCTGCGGCCGTCCTGTAGCAGTAAGCTACTGCGCACGGCCAGGGGAGCCAACGTGGGTGCACCCAGCAGCAGGGGAGCTCCCTTGAGCTCCGTCCTCGAGGTCCCAGTAAGCTACAACAGCTTCTAGCCGCATTTTGGAACCCAACCAAAACATCCTCCTCAACCTGTGCATGAAGAAACTGCCGTTGGTAGCAGCAGGCTCGACCAGGAATAGCTTGGGCGCACGGAATTTCAAGGGAAGCTTGCCATTGAGCCCAGCTACGAGTCCCAAGTGGAGATCCGCAGCCAATAGCCAAGTTCAGCCATCGATCGTCCAGTTCCAACCTGTATGTGGGGTTGCTGTGGACAACAGAATGGTAAACAAAGAATTCAAAGGAAGAAGACGATCTGAAATCGCCTGGAATTAGACCCTGAACGTATCTCCGGACGAATCCAGACAGACCAAATCAATGTGAGTAGGATTTCATTCATTTATCATTAAATAACTCAGGCGTTTGAATATTTTCTGTTTTGTGCGCAAATTACGCTGATAACAGGCGTTATCAGGCGTAGGGCGGCGTTTGGCGTCGCCCGACTTTTTTTATTTCATAAATTGTTTCTAGACGCTGTTATATGATTAAATTTAGTAATTGATCAGTGTGGATTGAATCGGTAGATTTATATGGTTCATTGGAACCTAAATTGCTTATTTGAATGTTGAAATTAGAAATTCATGTCTAAAAATGGTATGATTTGGGTATGAACCCAGATAATGAAAATTTCTGATAAATTATCAGATGTACGATTTCAAAGTTGATATGAATAAATAAAAACATGCAAGAAAACCCTAATTGCATATATCTTTTGACGTTAATATGTGTAAATTGATATTTACATGAAATGGCACATTTCTCTGAAATATTACCAGAAATTCTCAAGTAGTGTTATTAAATTGCGTTGTGATATGTAATTAACTCTTAATTGAGTTAAGTGATGCACAAACCAGGATTTGGGTTAATGTGCACGCTTTTCGAGAATTTTAGAGAATTGATAATTGTTGAGTATGATTCTCATATGTGAAGTAAATTTCTTTAATTTGTGCAATAAGATGTTCAATTGCGTAAATTCGCTATGTATGTGCCAAATTGAAATAAGTTGGGTTATTTATGCATTTCTAATTTGTCTGAATGCATGGTATGAGAATTTCTCAGAAATTACAATGATTTAAAATATATTGCTCTGATGGTTTAGAATGACAGTGTATTGTGATTTGATACGAAATCAGTAAATGTGATATTCCTGTTTAAATGTTTATTTGTCAATCAGTTAATAGACTTAGGTGCCCTAACGCCGTAGAACCCCTCGTGAGGTCTGCACCTTGGGGTGAAACGACCTACCTAGCGTGTGTCTAGATGGTCGGTGACTCGTGTTCAACAATAATCCGTGCGTGTGTCACGGTGGCACGAGGGCAGAAAGGCAGTGTTCAACAATAATCCGTGCGTGTGTCACGGTGGCACTGGAGTATATGGGGGTTATTCAACAATAATCCGTGCGTGTGTCACGGTGGTAACCCCGACTCTCCGCCTGTGTGCTCAGGTTCAAGGAGGAGTCTAGAGTACACTCTTTTGAGAGTGCAGTGAGGCCGTGTGAGCCTGAGAGTCCTGTAGCAGACCAGGACAGCAGTCAGACTTAGCATTTCCCGGGTGTGTCGCTAAGTCTTGTACGGTGGGACCGTAGCATGAACTTGCTGCAGATCTTTATATGCAGAGTACACTGCATATATTTAGGGCATAATAATAATATAATTATGTAATCATATAGGATCACAGTAAATTAATATATCCGAACTTTTGTGCCAATTCATTATATCTGTTTATTGGTCTAAATTACCTGTTGTTGCATAGAAATGCGATTATATTCTGTAATCTGCTATGTCATTAGAAATGCCCAGCTTGTACTGTATTTATGTTTATTTCAATTCTATAAACCTGATGAGTTGTTTAGTGATAGCTAAATGAAAGGCTATTCACTGAGCGAGTAGGCTCATACCTCTACTCAAAACATTTTCAGGTTATCGTCAGCAGCAGGAATCTGAAGGATCCTTTCGTCCTAACGCTTAATCAATAGAAGGTATATGTAATTAGTTTAGTTAGATAGTGGTCTCTTAGTCCCTTCCCCTCGGTCTTTGGGACATGGCGTGGGTGAGAGAGAGTGTGTATGTGGAATGTGTATAAAGATGTAAATTAAATGTTATGTTTACTTTATGTTAAACAATGTTACATGTTGTAAACTCTGTTGCTTACTCTAGCCAGTTTAAATGAAATGCTTCTGCAATATTTTATTATGTTTTAGTTTACAACAATAATCTGGATATCATTACGAGGTTTTAAATAGAAAAAGTTCTCAGTGATTTGTTTATGTGATAATCCCTCCGTCGCGCCCTAATCTCGTGATTAGTGGTCAGTGTGAGATCGGGGTGTGACAATAGGTATGGAACTTTATCATTCTAATTTGTCTACTTATTCTTATGTATCTATTTTGGTTAACTCGGGTGTGAAACACTCTTTTATCACCAGAGAGGTGATATGTAGTTGTTTCTTGCATGCTAGTCATAGATCTGATAGTCTTCGGTTAGAAACCCCTCTTGTTGGGTTCGCTAAGTTGCGAGAGGTGTGTCCATCCTACGTTCTTTCTTTCTCAAGATGCAACATTCAAGTGGACCTTATGCCACTTGACATTCATGGATTTGATGTGATCCTTGGTATGGAAACCCTAGAAAAGTACATGGTGGTTTTGGATTGTAGTGCCAAGGTGGCGACACTTCATGAAGGGGTGTTTTGTAAGTTTTCCAAAGAGATCGAAAGATTCTTGCCACATGTTTTGTGCTGTCCATGACAACAAGAGGTTGATGAGGCAGGGTTGTGAAGCTTTTCTGACGCATGTTGTCGATACCAAGGCGAGAGGTCATAATATCTAGGCGGTACCGATGATACAAGAGTTTGAGGATGTCTTTCCTGATGAGTTTCCTGGTGTTCCTTCTCCTAGAGAGATTGATTTTGATACCAATCTTATACTTGGTACACAATCGATAGTGCAGTCTCCGTACAGGATGTCAAGGACATAGATGCAAGAGTTGAAGAAGCAGTTGCATGAGCTATTAGATAAGGGATTTATCAGACTGAGTACTTCCACTTGGGGTGCTCCTGTGTTGTTTGTAAATAAGGACGGTTCCATGAGGTTGTGTATATACTATCGACAGTTGAACAAGGTCACTATCAAGAACAAGTACATGTTGCCGAGAATAGACAATCTATTTGATCAGTTGAGAGGAGCCACCATGTTCTCCAAGATAGATCTGAGGTCAGGGTACCACTAGTTGAGGATCAAGGTGGATGACATACCCAAGTCAACTTTCAAAATTAGGTATGGTCACTACGAGTTTATGGTTATGCCGTTTGGGTTGACCAATGTGCCAACAACTTTTATCGATCTGATGAACAAAGTATTCATGCCGTATCTTGATCAGTTTGTGGTGGTGTTCATCGATGACATCTTAATATACTCCAGAGGCAATCATCAACATGAGCAACATCTATGCCATGCGTTGACGTTGTTGAGGCAACACCAACTATATACCAAGTTTATTAAGTTCGAGTTTTGGCCGAAGGAGGTGTCTTTTCTTGGGCATGTGATATATGTTGAAGGTTTTCATGTGGACCCTAAGAAGGTACAAACAATTTAAGAGTGGAAGCATCTGAAGACGCTGATGGAAGTTTGCAGTTTCTTGGGCTTGGCAGACTACTACTGGAGGTTCATCAAGAACTTTAGTTATGTGGCGCTACCCCTAACAAAGTTGACAAGGAAAGATGTTCCTTTTGTCTGTGATGACAAGTGTCAACATTCTTTCCAGCTTTTGAAGGAGAATCTGACTAGTGCACCAATGTTGGTGCTTCCAGAGCAAGGGAAATGGTATATCATCTTCTGTGATACATCAAAGAACAACTTGGGATGCATGCTGATGTAGGATAAGAACGTGATTTATTTCACTTCACGAAAGCTTAAGAAACATGAGGAGAACTACCCGACGCACGATATGGATCTTGTTGTTGTGGTTCATGCCTTGAAGATATGGAGACACTACCTTTATGGAGAGAAGTGTCAGATCTTCACCGACCACAAGAACCTTCAGTACATTTTCTCGAAACAAGAGTTGAACATGCGACTGAGACGCTAGATGGAGTTTTTCAAGAATTACGATTGCACAATAAACTACCACTCAGGTAAGGCGCATGTGATGGCAGACACTTTGAGTAGTAAATCTTCTTCATCATCATATAAGACTCAGTTGAATGATTTGGTGTGTCACAAGTGATATATGTTAGTATCACTTTGTTAGATGAACGTGAAGTTGGACATGTTCTTGTCGGAAGGACTGTTGGCTCAGTTGCATGTTAAGGCCACATTGCGCAACATATTAGAGATGCACAGTTGAATGATATCGCGATACAGAAGATGAGGTCAGATTTTGGTAGCGGGAAGTATGATGTATTCCATGAGATGGAGGATGGGGCAGTGTGTTTCCATGGCAGGAAAGTAGTACCCAATGTTGTTGGTTTGAGGAAGATGGTTCTAGAGGAGGTACACTCCTCGATGTATGTGATGCACCTGGAAGTACCAAGATGTACCATAAATTGAAGGTCTTGTATTGGTGGCCAGGCTTGAAGCATGATTGTGGCGAGTTCGTGGCTAGATGTCTAGTCTGTCAACTGGTCAATGCGTAAAATCAAAAGTCGATAGGAACCTTACAACCCTTATCGATACCATTGTATAAATGGGGGATCATATCACTATGGACATTGTGGTTGGTCCCCCTAGGAACACCAAAGGTCATGATTCCATATGGGTGATTGTGGATAGGTTGACCAAGTCAACTTACTTCTTAAAAGTCAAGACAACATATACAGTAGAGAAGTTAGCGCAGATCTATGTGGATGAGATGATCTATTTGCACGGTATTCCAGTGACGATAGTGTCTGATAGAGGTCCATAGTTCATGAGTTGTTTTTGGGAATGTTTGCACACAACTATGGAGACAAAGTTGAGGTTCAACACCACTTTCCACCCGCCAATAGATGGACAGTTAGAGAGGACCATTCAGACACTAGAAGATCTTTTGAGGGCTTGTGTATTGCAATTTCTTGGCAGTTGGGATGTACACTCGAGTTTGAAAGATTTTGCCTACAACAACAACTATCAAAGGAGCTAGCATATATATGGCACCGTACAAAGCATTGTATGGGAATGTTTGTCAGTACCGCTGTGTTGGTATGAGACAAACGAATATTAGCTTTTGGGTCCTGAGCTTGTGCAACAGACAACAAAGAAGATCAAAGTGATACAACAATAGTTGAAGGCAACCAGGACAACCAAAAGTCTTATGCCAACAAACCGTCATAGACCGTTGGAGTTTCAAGTTGGAGACTGAGTGTATATGAAGATATCCCCATGGAATAGTGTTAGGTTTGGTAAGAAGGGTAAGTTGGCTCCTAGTTATATGGGACCCTACCCTATTATGGCACGTGTTAAGAAGGTGTCGTACAAGCTTGAGTTACCACCAGAGTTACATAGGTTGCACCTAGTCTTCCATGTTTCCATGCTGAGGAAGTGTCATCTAGATACCAAGAAGGTGTTGCATCCAATAGAGGTGGAGTTGAAGGAGGATATCTCGTATGTGGAAGTCCTGTGCTGATCCTAGATAGGAGAGTGAAGAAGTTGAAGAAAAAGGATATAGTCTTAGCTAAATTTCTGTGGCATCACAGTAGTGTGTAGGAAGCTACGTGGGAGTTAGAGGATGAGATATGTAGGAAGTACCCATCTTTGTTTGCTTAGGATTTCAAGGGTGAAATCTTTGTTAGGGGTTTATGGATGTAAGACCCCAAACCTTGCTCAGTGGTTGAACTCACTTTTGTACCTTAATTAAGTGCTTAAAACCTTAATCTAACCTTTTTATGTGCTTTTATATCATGTGACAAGCTTAAGTTTCAAGTTTGGTCCGGTTTGAACACTGTTTAATCAAGTAATGCGATTTTGTGCATATTTTGGACTTCTCTTCAATTTACCCACATCTGACATTTTTCTTGCAATTTGTCACATGATTTATGTTCCTTACATGTTTTCATACCTTTCTTGAGTTGTTTCTGGCTTGGGGCGCCTAGATGCACCTTGGTTTGGTTGTGACACCTCTATAGGGCGAGTTAGGGTTTTGACTCTCATGGATGAGCTACCTTGAGAAGCCATCAACTGATGGTTTCCCTTATATATGACATACAATTGTCATTCTCAGGTGGGGATAACCTATGACGCTCTCTATAGGTAGTAGGTCCTTGGTCTTCTGTAACGTCCCCATATTTTTACCTTCTCAAAACCCCATGGAGATGAGAAGGCAAAACCCAAAAACGTTAGACAATCGTTTCAGAGAGCGATGCGGAAGCAACATACGCATACATGAACATACAACATAACATACACCATAACAATCTCAACATTCAACACGTACATTATTACAACATGATTTACAATTGTTTGAAAGAGAATTTTTACACAGGTCTAAACATGTATGCTAACTAGGATCTTAGAAAATAGGTACAACATGTACAACTTGCTCACATCTTGTCCTTTCGTCCAATACTAGCTCTGAACCTAAAACATACGTGAAACAATGAATCAACATACAAGGTGTCGTACATATATTTATGATTTTCATAATTTGAAAAGATTTGCAAAAAGAAAGAAAGAAAATCATAGAAAACGTTTCTTAATAAAGTGAAATATGCCAATTTTAGTCATTTTCTAGATGAGTTGCATTATCAAGGTGGACTAGTACCAAAATATATATATTGGGCCCATCCCCGCGTACCAAGTACTCTAGGGAAACTCCCCGTACACCGTGTGCTCTAGGGAGGTGTATAGTCAACATTAATCCATTCCCACATAAGGGGGATAATGAACACCTTAAATAACTACAAAACATCTACTCATCATTTATGTTTGCAAGTGATAAAATATCAAGTACTATATAGTGCTACTACATCCAATATTTACAAATAGAAGAGAGCATACATACATATCATGATCACAACCAAGAAAACCATAGTCATATACTAAAATAAAACCCACATACCTGAGTTCAGAGTTTCCTATTTATATTTTGGATCATCTACATCTCTGGTCTTCACCTGATTAATAGTAATTAATCATCATTAATTATAAGATCACATTTAACTTAACATTAGGTTCAACGTAGGGTTTAGTCAAATCTAGGTTGAAATATCCTAAACTTGATTTAAATATTTTCATACTGATCAGAGGGTCATAATTAGGGTCAAGTTCAATTTCATAATTTTCTGATGTTTGCACTATTTTTTGGAATTAATTCGAGGTTTAAAGCATCTAAATATGAATTAATGATAAAAGGGCTATATAGCTCACTAATACTCAGATCAGAGTCCATATATGGTTCCTAAACATTCTTAAGGTTCTATATACATATTCTTAGATTTTATCTCAACTAGATACTAATTACTCCATCTGATGAACAATAAAAGAGGCATTGTCATCTAAATTTCAAATCATCAATTAGGTTATCTTAAGAGTTTGATCTAAAGAGACAATAAGAAAGGGGGCATTATTCTGAGTCTCGGGGTAATTTTGGTGGATTTATTGAACAAGGGCTCTATTTTCTATGCATTTATCCAATATATGCCTATTATATGTGAATAAGAGATGATTTACCTTCTTCAATAATCTCAAGTCGTTGGATCCTTACAACATGGATCCAGATGCCTGACCCATCTTAGGGGTGGCTCCTACTGGGCCTGGTTCAGGCTGAAACGCTCCTGAGGCCCGCGTTCGTCCCTGATCTCCTACTCTTCACTCGCGTTCTCTGTTAGGACCACATCTGGTTCCTTTGTAGCGCCACCACATAGGGATCTCTGACAAAGTTATGTGATCAACCAAGCTCTCTTCAACTCCTTGACGGCTCCAAAGCCACCCGACATTTCCACTGGTGCCGCTGGAGTTGAGTGCCGCCGCGGATTGCATTCCGACGAGCTATAGGTTCATATCCCAGCCTCCCTACCCTGGCCGGTCTACGCGAGTCGACGGTGTGAGCGGCGTGGCTAGACTGGAACACTAGCGAGATCGTGCGCCCCTGTAGGCTCGCCGCCGTTTGCTTGGGCCTGATCCCTGCACCATTGATGGCTCGATCTCTAGCAAGAAACCAACATGACCCGACTCATCTCAGACTACTCCAATTCCTCCTATTTTCACAAAGCAGGGTGCCGCCGTGGAACAGAACCTCGACGGCTCGGCGTCATTGCTTCTTTGATCGAGATCGGTGAGCGGTGGTTGGGCTACATGCCCTCACGTCGGCTAGAAAAGATGGGTGAAGCTCTACCCTTCCCCTCCTCATAACGCTGGATAGTTACCCATCCATTAATGGCCTGAATCGTTGGCTCCTCCAGACGACTCGTGAGGTCCTTTCGAGCTCCAGGTCTGGCTGGCAGCCATGGCACCACCACGAATAAGGGGTAGAGGGAAAGGAGTTCCACCAGAATGCCTGAAAGGTGTTCTATTGAAGGTTGGTACCCATGCTCCTAACCCATCTCTGACCTGGGCTCCCCGCCTTGGTAGTGTTCTTCAACCATGAGTTGGCTTCTGAAGGACCAAAGGATACTACCCACCAGACTCATAATCATCTAGGGTATGCTCCAATCTCTCCAAGTGTTTCCCCAAGTCTCCTCTTCATCAGCGACAAGGGATGACCTCAACAACCATGGAAGCTACTCCCCATCATCGGAAGGCCACCCACAAAGCCACGCACATCTGCGAGTGGTTCTGAGGATCCCTGATGTACGGCGGATTCAACTGTTTTAGCCAATGATTTCATATCTCTCGCGAGGACTCCGTCCTCTAGATCAACAGAAAACAGCCACTTGCTCCTCACTTCTCAGAGTTAGGTGACTATGAGATCTCCATCTCGTCTCCAAGAAGCAGGTAAGATCAGGCCATGTTGCCAAGCATAAGGCCACACCCGAGTGAAAGACTAGGTTGGCTAGTGTGGCATAAAATGTCATGGCCCCTAGATTATTAATAAAATCATGCCCAAACTCATGCGTATAACTTGAACTTCGTAAAATTGTAACCTCAACAATTTTCTCTGGTGATGTGTTTGGATCCCAAATTTATAGACATAAGTTCAAAACAACCTAGAGTACTTTCTCTATAAGTGTTTAGACTAAACAAATTTACAATACTTAGATAGTTAATCAATACCTCCAAAAGATTCAATCAACTCAAATTAACTTTGTTTGACCATGCAACACCTCAATATCCATTACAAGACATTCTACTCCATATGTGCCCTCAATAGATGTTCAACCTCATAAATACTTAATTGATTAATAAAATCTATTCATCATGATTAAGCTCATTTATATGTATTTTTTTTTGATGAAGTTAGGAGGCAATCTTATTCATCCCGCCCTCCTCTTGCGAGCATTATCAAACGAAAGCATACAATCACTAATTAAACATGAATGAGTAAATATGGTAGTACTACTACCATTACAATCACTAGCCATTAAACTGATGCACCCCATAGGGGGTGCCGCATACTCAATATATGCAGATTGGTTTTGGATATTAGACTTTGCCAACTCGTCAGCGACCCCATTGCCTTTTCTATTGATATGAATAATGTTCCATCCTGGCCTCCACAGCCGTTTTATGCAGCTTGCCAATTTGGCGTATCTAGGGTAAGCAGCGTCTTCTCCGTTAACTATCTTGACAGCCACCAACGAATCGGAGTTAAGGCTAGTGGTGGTCTGTGGGGCCAGTCGTCATTCCTGAAACTCTACTAGAGCCTTGGGCAGTGGGCCCGAGTGTTACAAATGGTATCAGAGTCATAACCCCTCCAGTAGGTGGGACCCACATGGGCATGTGGCATGCCAGTCTTGAGCCGTGCGGTCCAGGCATGTAGGAAAGGGCTATCTATGGTTGACGTAGCCACCCTTGCGCTGGTATTCCGTGATCGAGAGCTGGGTGTCCATGGGTCATTGTGGGTCTGCACTGAAATGAGGTCAGATTATAAGCTCATTTATATTTGATAATTATCAATTGCATCTCTAGCTACACTTTTTGAGTGAAACAAGTCGATGATTGAATAATCCATTCCTCAATTTGGTATCAATCACCAACATATCATTCACGGTCTTAAAATAACATGTTAGGTATCAAAACCCTAAGATTCGGGGTCATCACATTCTCCCCACCTTATATAGAATTTTGTCCTCAAAATTCAACTAATCTCAACGTTAAGGTTATATCTAGGAGCCTCTACATTATGTAAGTCACCACTTATAGGTGCGTCATAGTATTGCAGGCACCCTAAGTTGTTACCTTAGGATTTAGAGCATATAGGGTGTACCCGTCCCACCTTATATAGGTGGAAGCATCATTTTTTCAAGGAATTGTAGCATCACTTAGTGTCTTAGTCATCAAATGACATTCTTATATTTTAGGATTTGCATCCTCCTAGTGCTTTAAGGACAAGGGGTTTATCCATACATATGAAGTTAAGAAGGTACTACTCAAGGATTCATGTTTCACCCTATTAATCATATGGTGATGTCAAGTTTCATGCCATCATTTATCAGAATTATCAATCTTAACAACTTTAGTGTGGTTTATGATCAACATCACACTAGTATTCAATATTAGAGGGGATTATTTTCATATTTACATATTAGGGTTTCACCCTATTGTGCGAGGTTATCCTCAAATTAGAAGCATAGATTGAGAAAGATTGAGGTTAAGAACTATATTTTGTGATCATGTAACCTATGATCCAAATATATCATTATGTCTACCTCATGATTTGAGACTTATATCTTTCATGAGGATATAGAGGGAGAGAGAATATACTAAGCCATCTTATCATGATTTCAAACTTGGATATTACATGTATGATATAGGAAGGGAATATAGAAAATATTAGGCCACACTTACATGAGTGACTCCTCATAAATAAATCATCTATATAGCTCAAGTGAGGTTTCTAGTATCATATATAGAGAAGGAGAAGTGGAAGGAACAACATTTATGAGTATCTTATGTACAATGCCTTTTTCTCCCTAACTAGAGTTCATATATTACCTCACTTGCAGCTAATGATGAGATTCACACACATATGTCACTCAAGCTAGGACCTAACTCAATCAAAAGGATTTTTTTCTCATTATAAGTCACTTACCCATCAGTTTTGTTTTATCCAACTCTCACATTGAATCATGCAAAAGAGTCTCAACTCATATACTCAAGAGTAACCCAGCTTAGGACGCATCATTTCACATATATCTTACATTTTTCATATATTGTAGGGTAGGTCCTATGACCCTCTCCTTGTGGGTCTCACTCTCTCTGGAGTTCACCACATATCTTGTCCTAACACTGGAGGCACTCCTTTGTAAAATAGCTTGAGTCTCGTGCATATTCACTTTATCTTAATTTAGCTCATCTTAAGTAAGAAAAAGAGTATGTACTTTCATCACCTAGACTTGTCTTAGATTATCCAAAACTAGACTCAGACCTCATATACAACTTAGATCTTTATAGAGAACTTCGACCTTAGAGATTGAATTTATATAAGATCATCCTTGCTTATATCATCTATCATTCTGTCATCTACTCTATTTATCGCATATCTTGATAAGGCTCTAGACATCTAATCTAAATCTACTCTCTCTTCTAGACTGATGTCACTTCCTTTCACTTAGGCTGCATGATCACTAACTACTCTCCAGTGTGAGGGACATATTTTTATATTTACATATATATAATAAAATATTATATAGTTTTTCTTCGAGAAAGAAGACGTCAAAAAAAAATTTGTCGAGGCTCGAGCCGATTGGAAAACAAAACCACATCAGTAAAATTGAGTGTCCCACACACAGTAGATAGTCTAGTGCCATATCACCAAGTGAATTGGTGAGAACAGGGTGTAGACTAGTGTAGCTACCCCATACATACGAGCTCTATATGGAAAGGGTTTCACACACTTGTCTAGACCTAGTTCGCGAACATCTAGGTTCTAACTTAGAGGCTAAGTCAAACCTTATTCCTATAGAAAAACTTACTAAGTATCTAGGGTTTAAAGTGAAAGGTGAAATTTAGTTTTATGTTTCATGGTGAGCAATTTTCAGGTGTTGATATTGTCCATACTCTGATACCAACTGTAACGTCCCCGAATTTTTACCTTCTCAAAACCCCATGGAGATGAGAAGACAAAATCTAAAAATGTTAGACAATCATTTCAGAGAGCGATGCGGAAACGACATATGCATACATGAACATACAACATAACATACACCATAACACATCTCAACATTCAACATGTACATTATTACAACATGATTTACAATTGTATATTGAAAGAGAATTTTTACACAAGTCTAAGCATGTATGCTAAATAGGATCTTAGACAATAGGTACAACCTGTACAACTTGCTCACATCTTGTCCTTTCGTCCAATGCTAGCTCTGAACCTAAAACATACGTGAACCAATGAATCAACACACAAGGTGTCGAGTACATGGGTAGAAAGATACATATATTTATGGTTTTCATAATTTGAAAAGATTTGCAAAAAGAAAGAAAGAAGATCATAGAAAACATTTCTTAATTAAGCGAAATACACCAATTTTAGTCATTTTCTAGATGTGTTGCATTATCAAGGTGGACTAGTACCTAAACATATATATTGGGCCCATCCCCTTGTACCAAGTACTCTAGGGAAACTCTCCGTACACCGTGTGCTCTAGGGAGGTGCACTAGTCAACATTAATCCATTCCCACATAAGGGGGATAATGAATACCTTAAATAACTACAAAACATCTACTCATCATTTATGTTTGCAAGTGATAAAACATCGAGTACTATATAATGCTACTACATCCAGTATTTGCAAATAGAAGAGATCATACATACATATCATGATTACAACCAAGAAAACTATAGTCATATACTTAAATAAAACCCACATACCTGAGTTCAGAGATTCCTATTTATATTCTGTATCATCTACATCTCTGGTCCTCACCTAATTAATAACAATTCATCATTATTAATTATAAGATCATCATTTAACTTGACATTTAGGTTCAACCTAGGGTTTAGTCAAATCTAGGTTGAAATATCCTAAACTTGATTTTAATATTTTGATACTGATCATATGGTCATAATTAGGGCCAGGTTCAATTTTCATAATTCTCTGATGTTTGCACTATTTTTTGGAATTAATACGAGGTTTAAAGCATCTAAATATGCATCAATGATAAAAGGGCTATATAGGTCACTAATACTCAGATCAGAGTCCATATATGGTTCCTAAACATTCTTAAGGTTCTATATACATATTCTGAGATTTTATCTCAACTGGATACTAATTGCTCCATCTGATGAACCATAAAAGAGGCATTATCATCTAAATTTCAAATAATCAATAAGGTTATCTTAAGAGTCTGAACTAAAGAGACAATAAGAAAGGGGGCATTATTCTGAGTCTAGGGGTATTTTTGGTGGATTTATTGAACAAGGGCTCTATTTTCTATGCATTTATCCAATATATGCCTATTATATGTGAATAAGAGATGATTTACCTTATTCAATAATCTCAAGCCATTGGATCCTTACAACATGGATCCAGATGCCTGGCCCATCTTGGGGGTAGCTCCTACTGGGCCTGGTTCAGGTTGAAACGCTCTTGAGACCCGCGTTCGTCCCCGGTCTCCTACTCTTCACTCGCGTTCTTTGTCAGGACTACATCTGGTTCCTTCGCAGCGCCACCACACAGGGATCTTCGACGAAGTTCTATGATCATCCAAGCTTTATTCAGCTCCTTGACGGCCCCAAAGCCACCTGACATTTCCACTGGTGCTGCTGGAGTCGAGTGCCACCGCGGATTGCATCTCCGACGAGCTTTAGGTTCATATCCCAGCCTCCCTGCCCTGGCCGGTCTGCGCGAGTCGACGATGTGAGCGGCACGACCAGATTAGAACGCCAACGAGAGCGTGCACCCCTTTAGGCTCACCACCATTTGCTTGGGCCTGATCCCTGCGCCATTGATGGCTAGATCTCCAGCAAGAAACCAACAGGACCCGACTCATCTCAGACTACTCCAGTTCCTCCTATTTCCGCAAAGCAGGGTGCCGTCGTGGAACAGAACCTCGACGGCTCGACGTCATTGCTTATGTGATCGAGATCGGCGAGTGATGGTTGGGCTACATGCCCTTATGCCAGTTAGAAAAGATGGGTGAAGCTCTGCCCTTCCCCTCCTCATAACGCTGTATAGTTACCCATCCATCAATGGCCTGAATCGTTGGCTCCTCCAGACAACTCGTGAGGTCCCTTCGAGCTCTAGGTCTAGCTGGCAGCCATGGCGCCACCACAAAGAAGGGGTAGAGAGAAAGGAGTTCCAGACAACCAGAATGCCTGAAAGGTGTTCTATTGAAGTTTGGTACCCATGCTCCTAACCCATCTCCGACCTGGGCTCCCCATCTTGGTAGTGTTCTTCAACCATGAGGAGGCTTCTGAACGACCAAAGGATACTACCCTACATACTCATAATTATCTAGGGTATGCTCCGATCTCTCCAAGTGTTTCCCCAAGTCTCCTCTTCATCAGCGACAAGGGATGACCTCAACAACCATGGAAGCTACTCCCCATCATCGGAAGGCCACACACAAAGCCACACACATCTGTGGGTGGTTCTGAGGATCCCTGAAGTACGATCGATTCAACTGTTTTAGCCAATGCTTTCATATCTCTTGCGAGGACTCCGTCCTCTAGATCCACAGAAAACGACCACTTGCTCCTCACTTCTCGAAGTTAGGTGACTATGAGATCTCTATCTCGTCTCCAAGAAGCAAGTAAGATCAGGCCATGCTGCCAAGCAAAAGGCCACGCCCGAGTGAAAGACTAGGCTGGCTAGCGTGACATAGAATGTCATGGCCCCTAGATTATTAATAAAATCACGCCCAAACTCATGCGTATAACCTTAACTTCGTGAAATTGTAACCTCAACAATTTTCTGTGGTGATGTGTTTGGACCCCAAATTTTTAGACATAGGTTCAAAACAACCTAGAGTACTTTCTCTATAAGTGCTTAGACTAAACAAATTTACAATACCTCCAAAAGATCCAATCAACTCAAATTAACTTTGTTTGAACATGCAACACCTCAATATCCATTACAAGACATTCTACTCCATATGTGCCCTCATAGATGTTCAACCTCATTAATACTTAATTGATTAATAAAATCTATTCATCACGATTAAGCTCATTTATATTTGATAATTATCAATTGCATCTCTAGTTACACTTTTTGAGTGAAACAAGTCGATGATTGAATAATCCATTCCTCAATTTGGTATCAATCACCAACATATCATTCACGGTCTTAAAATATCATGTTAGGTATCAAAACCCTAAGATTCAGGGTCGTCACATCTTCTCTCTTGGGGTCCCTTGGACTGATGGCTTGCTTGGAAGGGTTGACCAATCGATGTTTTCCACCTAGTCACCTAGGGTTTCATCAAACGATGGTCACCTAGTGATGAAACTCAATGTCCACCCTGGGATGGTCAAGATCCGGTGGCCCACCAGACTCCACAACCAATGAAGCTGTTGCATACATGGTCGTGATGTCCCATGGTGTAACGACCGCGCCTCCCAGTGACCCCCAATCAAGGGAGACCAAGAGGTCAGAGGCACTATCCCAATATTTCAGGATCCATGGTTTGACATTTAATCACAAATAACTATCAAATTCGACTATTACTAAATTGAAAAGCTGGAATAAAATAAAGCTTTTTGCTTACCTTGTAAAATTCAGATCTAGACTTCTATCCACAGAAAAGGTCTATCTAACTAATCATCCTTGAACAGTTTAATTATATCTTCACAAATTTTGATTTACTGTTTGTCCATTTTCAGAATTGTACCTAAAACGCCGACAAACAAAATGTCGGTCAGTATATTTCTATACTGGTATGTGGGGGACAATCAAAATATCACAAATAGTTTCTAACAACCTAAATATAGCAAATAATTGATTAACAATTCAAATTACGCTTTCAATGTGACTTCTCAACCGCTTTTGCCCTAAACCCTGGATTACCCTCTCTTAGGATTTTATCCTTGCAAGGGACATAAGGCCACCTTCTCCATCCTGAGCTTGGTGCCTGGTGTCACCTCTCGAGGTGCCTAATGGTTCTCCCTCAGGGGCTTGACCAACTCAGACCTTCCCTCCGAGCCTTGGTCTTGCATCATACATCAGGGTGGCATGTAGGTTTGAGAAACACATCCATATTAAATTGTGATACACATAGGGACTTTACAAGATTGTAGAATTGAACATCCGACAGTTTAGGTTGAAATCAATCGAGAAACATTCGGGAAACATCGTGAAACTAAATGCGATTATTCATAAAGTAACCACATACTTGTTCAGTTGAATCAACAAGCTACTAGTAAATCCAAGCAAGAAAGTGTCCAGGCAAGCACTTCAATCCACACACACAAGCAAGAATCCTGAAAAGTATATGCAACCTATTTACTATATGTAACACCCCTGACTTGGGTTATGGCTTAACCCTAGAAGTATTTCTTAAGCAAGATAATTATAAACTTGTTCTAATCCTTTGAAAAGTAATTAAGACTCTTTGGGAAGTTTATTTTCAAGTTTGAGCTTATTTGCAAATTGTGTGTGCATTATATGACAATCTGAGAGAAAAGTGCAATTTGCCCAGGATGAGGGACTGCATTGCAAATGTCACATGTTGAATGTGTCTTAAGTGTTTTAATATCATAAGAGAGAGAATGATACTAAGTGGTGTCTTGTGGAAAGACTAAATTTCAAGTAGTGAGCTTGTTTGAACAATGCTAGTGCCTTGTGTACCAATTCTGGTACAAATTATAATTTACCCAAAATATAGGGTTGATATGCAAATTACCACCTCTAGTGTGTCCCTACTTCCTCTAGGTATCATTTAGAGGAGAGAGAAAGAAGGGGGCGCCATGATTGAACCACCTTTGAGGGAAGATACTCTTAGTCATGAAAAGATCAAGAAAGAATTGAAGGTGAAGCCCTTACTTGAGCTATACTGAGTTGTAGACTTAGGATGGGAGTCCCGATCGGCCAAGGGGCCATGAAGGGAGTCTCCTGTCAGTTTGTTGAGTTTTGGCAAAGGCCATGACGGGCAAAGCACCTCAAGAAGGTGGCCCATGACGAATTGGAAACTCCTTGCAAAAAGTGTATTGGTTTGCATTATTAATGAGATAAAGATAAGATAGCTTATCCGATAAGATAAAGGATGGACGAAATATCACATTTAGATTATCCTTAAGACTTTTTATATGGCAAGATATATATGTGTGCATGCATGGACACGTGTCAACCATGCATGGCCACGTGTCATTTAGTACCATAAGGTGAAGACACCTCTTATACACGTTATCTCAAGGATCCAAGTATATATACCTCTTCCTTCACTTATTAATAAAATTTTCAAACTCCACAACTCTCCTTTCCTTGAGATATCATGCATGGGCTCTTAGATATCGTGTATACCACTTTGGTATCGTGCACAAGTGAGGGAGTGTCGAGTTAGAGCTTGGTATTGGCCATAGAGGAAGCCAAGGATATCGACCAGGCAAGGTGATATCGGCCACAAGAGGAGAAGATATCGTGCAAAGTGATAAGGCAATCAATCCTTGGACTTCTATTAGCTCATCTTCAACCTTAGGAACGTGAAGCTTTGGAGCTTGTATCTTTGAAGTTGTTCATAAGGCGGGTTATATAACTTGAACCCAACTATGTTATTATTCACTACCTATCTTGCTATACTTAATGTTCTACTTTCAATTCTGAGATTTTCTTGAATATTTGATGAATCTATGAGTTCTAGTAGTTTCTTAGACCCATTGTCCATAAACTATAATAGTTAGAACGAAGGTCTAGAGTTTAAAGAAGATGGTATCACCTTATAAAGTGATATCGGGTTCAAGCACCTAAGCAAGTACCTCTAACCCGATATGGTTATGTACGTGCATCACTAGCACAATATGTTTGTAAGTTTATACCTTCTTGCACAATATGATCATGAAATACATACCTAGTACACGATATGTTGTTAAGCACATACTTGTGCACGATATAAGGCATGTAGTCAAACATATGGTACAACCCAACATAGGTTGAAATACTTTAATCCGATATGAAACCCTAGATGGGGGATAACCCGATATTAAGATAGGTGATACCTCATACTTTATGTGAGACATGTCTTGTGAATGATATAGGAGTTACCTACTAGCACCTTATACACGATACAAGGTTAAAGCTTTACCTTTTACACGATATGGGCAAAACCCTAGATAGAGAAATGGAAATCCGATATGCTTTGAAAATCAATTGCTTTTAAAGCCAGATATACCCTACTACCTTGAGATGAGTTGAAGAGAAACTAAGTATTTATCTTGTCATGTACTTATTATAAAAGAACTGAATCTTAAAAGTATAGAGAGGTTATAAGATCAAGGGTTTATCTATTATAGGTAACCTGGCATGATACCCAATATATATAACTTGATATGCTAAACCCAACATGGAAACAGATATGATGCCCAACACATAAACTGATAGGATACCCAATATGGATCACGATATGGCAATCCAACATGGGAATATGATATGATATCCAATATGGGAACGTGATATGATATCCAATATAGGAGCACGATATGGAAACCTAATGTGGGGACACGATATGGTAAACTCAAGATGGAAACCGATATGGGAATCCAAAATAGAAAACCGATATGGAAGTTGAGATGGAAACTTGATATAGCAATTCAAGGTAGGAAATCAATATAATATTTTCTTATATTATCTTGAACGATACATGGTAAAGCCATAAAAGATATGCCCGATATGGTGTACTCTTGTACACGATACGAGAACCCAATATGTCTCTAAACCCGATATTAGGTCAAGAGTTCAACCTATACCCAATATGAGGTTGACTTGAGATGATAAAAGCTAAAGTGATAGCTAACCCGACATGGCTACATGGGATAGTGTTAGGGGATATACCCTAAACCTAATATGATGATGTGGTTTCACCACATGACTAATATGGATACATAATATGATGACATGTGCATCTTCAAACACGATAGGAGAACACTATCCACTATGATACCCAATATGATAGGCATGCTTCAATTCATTAGGTTTGTTTAAGTGATATGGTTCATGCAATATTGAGACATAATGAGTCAAATTCAATTTGATAATGATAAGCTAATAGACCTTATGATGTGAATTAAGTAAGATGCAATCAATATCCTAATAAGGATGAGAGAGAGAGACTTTTATATGTGTGATAAACATGTTGATAAATATGTATTGATACTCCTATGATGAGTGGAGTATGAATTAGGGTTTGATTCTAGACATTATGATCTTAAATCCTTAATTGTTAATAAAAGGAAAATCTAACCCTAATGAAGGGTGATGATATGCTTTTACAACTGTAATCGGTTAGATTGAGATAATCCTAACCCTAATAATGGGAAGGATGTACTTTCTTATATCACAGGGTGATGATGTAGATAATCCTAACCCTAATCATGGGAATGATGCATTTCTCTTAAATTGTATAATGATGTTATATATTGATAATTGTCTTTCATCATAAAGTGCACACTATACAAGAATCATGAAATGATGAGCATACCAAGATATGAGCTATGATGTGCTATATCAATAGACTTAAATAAGTCTTGTAAGCTGTGTGAAATACTTGTATAACAAGTATAATGATTTTACAGTTTGATGTCTTAAATGATAAGTTGTTGCCTAGTAAGAGGTGACAAGATGTTTAATGAACTATGTGAACATGTGAAATACTTGAACAACAAGTAAGATGAATATCTTGGTCTGAGGACCTCGAGGTAATAGTTACCTATCACAGAGGTAACAATGCTATGTGGTGATCTAAGGGTTTGAATACCCAGATCTAGTAATCGTGATGATGATATGAAGGGATGAGAATTCTTAGTGATGTGAAAAGGGACTGAGATCCCGAGTGATATATTTTCAATAATGTTCCAAAGATCTTAAAAGTACAATCCTTTCTTTAGTAGCATCTGTTATAATTCATGTTTGAAACTTGGTTGATGCTAAAAGAATACTGTAAAGTATCTAATTAATCAAGTTAAATCTCATCATGTAGTGCCCTGACCATAGATCCATTTAGTGTTAGAATTTGCTGATGGTGAAACAAGTTTAACTCGGAAGCATATTTTTGAATATGCGGGGGAAGGACGAAGTATATCCAAACGTCCCAATGAAGAATCAATGTGACACCTTCCTTATTTATCCCGAGATGATGTGAATCTCCCGACCAAATAAGAAATTGATGTGTAAATCCTTCTTCATTTCTAAGTGGTATCGGGATTGAAGTATAAAATCTCCCGACCAGGAGAGGAATTGATGTTGATCTTCCTTATCCTTATATTATAATATGGGAAGGCTATGTTGACTCTCCTGAAGAGAGTACATGCTACGACAATAACTCTATAGCAAAGATGCCGCTATACCCCGACATGCTAATTGCAGAGGATACAAGATGTCCTGCCAACAGTTGGCACAAGATGTCATGCTGCATCTAAGTTGTCTCGTACTGACCGAGAAAGGTGAGGTCTTGACAGCCGGCTCTGCCATTGATCTTGTATGGTACCGATTTCGACTTACTAGTGGTCAGTTGGAGTATGAACGATATATTTCATCTCCTCAGAGCATAAGTGTGGCTGTAATATGTAATCAGCCATGTAGCATAATTGCTTAAGGATCAAATACAGAAAGACATTGGTTGATGTACACTCCTTTTACACATCTTAGTTAAATAGATGTTATTCATATTTCTTCATATTCCCTTGTATTGTGAATAGATGATTTATTGCTCTATCGTAGATAGATGCATTATTTTAACTCTACGACAATAACTCTATATCAAAGATGCCGCTATACCCCGACATGCTAATTGCAGAGGATACAAGATGTCCTGCCAGCAGTTGGCACAAGATGTCCTGCTGCATCTAAGTTGTCTCGTACTGACCGAGAAAGGTGAGGTCTTGACAGCCGGCTCTGCCATTGATTTTGTATGGTACCGATTTCGACTTACTAGTGGTCAGTTGGAGTATGAACGGTATATTTCATCTCCTCAGGGCATAAGTGTGACTGTAATATGTAATCAGCCATGTAGCATAATTGCTTAAGGATCAAATACAGAAAGACATTGGTTGATGTACACTCCTTTTACACATCTTAGTTAAATAGATGTTATTCATATTTCTTCATATTCCCTTGTATTGTGAATAGATGATTTATTGCTCTATCGTAGATAGATGCATTATTTTAAGAGAAATGACTCTATGTTGTGCTTATAACAACAATTAATCCTACTTATTAATACAAAAGAACCTCTTCTCAATTTTTATACTGCTTAACCTTGATAAAAATATAGTCAGCGAAGAGTTATATCTCTCGCTGGGACAATTGTCTCACCCTGTGGGATCCACAATTTTTAGGTGGACGTGCACGAAGCAGTAGAGACCTTTCTACAGAAGGAGAAAAACAATCGGGACAACAGTGACAGCTCAGGTTGAGTGTACAGTCTGTCATGTCTTGTAGATAGAAGTTCTATGTGTCGTCTCTGTACTCTCAGGTCTTTGGGAGATATTTCTTAGTGGTTTTTATGAACAACTTGAGATTTTGATTGTTTACCTCGAGATTTTATGTTGCTATTGTACATGTTAAAGTAAAGAAACATGTACTTGTTATCCTTGAGATGAGACGGTACAATGTGTGTACAATATGAACCACATGTATATAACATTTTGGTTCTTTTTATAAAAGTTTCCTGGAAGAGGATCTATGTGCAAAACGGTTTTAATTCTTAGTGATTTTTGTTAATTTCGTTGCATA
Organism: Alisma plantago-aquatica; assembly: GCA_963693085.1. NCBI lineage: Eukaryota > Viridiplantae > Streptophyta > Magnoliopsida > Alismatales > Alismataceae > Alisma > Alisma plantago-aquatica. The sequence goes on along the minus strand of OY856412.1, from coordinate 1,048,694,267 downwards.
TGGTTATTCTGCGATTATTACTAGTGATGGCTTGATTTGTAATCGGGTCGTCACAAAGTTTTGATATCAGATCCTAAGGTTCGCTGAGTCTACAGAGACATATGACTAAGATGTTGAGTCTATTCTAGTGTCCTTCAGTATGTCTTATAGTGGCTTCTGCTTAAGCAGAAGAATGAGTAAAGCTTAAAGATGTCTGGAGAACACAAGGAACACATTGTTGAAAGCAATGCTATTGTACTAGGAGAAGGTGCAAGGGATCATGAGAGAGAAGAATGACTACCTAAGAATCCCCAAGTTGATCCAACCATGATAGAGAACCCTGTCTTTAATGCTCTCACTGGACTGGTTATGATATCATTAAGGCATATCGAGGATCATATACAAGCAATACAACCTAGATTACCAGTTCCCAATGATGAACTTTTGGGCTCTAGCAGGTTTCCTGAGCCACATAGTTATAATAGAGCAGTGGAAAATGTCGAAAGAATTAGGTTACGACACGGAAACAAAGTTTACTACAGGTGTAGGCAACCATGACCTTTTATAAAGGACTATTCAGAAAAGGATAATGAGGAAGGAATTAAGAAAAGATCTGCCCAAATTCGAGAACAAATGTCTAGTAGTTCTAAAAAGGGGAAGTTTTTGGTGCCACCAATGCAACAAACGTCTAATGCACCAGGACACTGGCTACCAATAAGGGGCAAGGTACCTAATGTTCCACTAGTTAAAACTCTTGATGAAACCCCTACATTAGTAACAAGGCTGACAAGACCAGAGGATGCGTATATGACATGTTTTGGTTGTGGACATATTGGGCATATTAAACCCTCTTATCTGAGAAAAAGGAAGGGAATGACCTAACCACTAAGGCAGAGTCAACAAGACTCTCAAAGAAAATGGTTTAGCAGTGGCACACGAGGACGTTGATAGGCGTCCCGAGCAGATCCATCTGCATCAAATGATAGAGAACAATGTTGGAATCAGGCAATGTCGAGATTCAATGCAATGAATAAGCCTGAGACAGTAATCAATCCACAAATCGAGACATGCCAGATGAAATTGTGTCATTTTGATATGTCATTTTATGATCTTATCTGTTAAGTATGAGGAAGTAGTTAGTGTTGAACTTCCTTTAATTAATCCTATGAGAACATACGGAAGATGAGAGCTTACATTCTGCTCAGTAATCTTTAAAATGCTTTATAATTTCTTTTTATCTGTGTGAAAGAAGATGAGGTGTGAAAATGATGCCTGGTGAAAATCCAGGGATGCTAAGTCCTATATTTTAATGATATGAAAAGTAAGGTATATGATATTAAAACAAGGTACATACTATGTAACATACTGAATCTCATGGTCTTCCCTGCAATTTACCCACTTTTGAGCTTTTCTTGTCCTTATAGTCCATTTGGACCTTTTCTATAAATTCCACATCCTTTTGGATCATTTTTGGACTCCTTGTGCATTTTGAGCACAATCTGAGGTTGAAATTACTATTTACCCTCATTTATGTAAATGGAGGGGTGTTTGCACAAATAATCCACTTTAGGAGATAAGTTAGGGATAATTATGTAATTTGGTCATTAATGGGATAATATAGTAGATAATATTTATTTGGAGCTTTTTGGATAAATATATTAATAATAATATGTAATGTAATTAATTATGAGTGTAATTAACCTTTATTGTTTCTCTCTCCTCAAAATATGATTTTAATTCATATTAATATGTTATTTTGTTGAGAAATGAGTATTTGAATCCTAATGTGTTTAATATCTCGAATTTACTCACATGTCTCTTTTAAAGAAGTCTTTTCATATAATTCCTTCATTTTGATATATTATTATATTCTTTTATGAGCTATATATTTATTAATGACCATATTATGTATTAAACGTGGATATAATTGCATAGCATTGTAATATGAGTCATTATGAACCTATGGTCCAAATTTGGTGGCTTTTGGAGTTCGTTTGACCCTTCAAATCCATTTTGTAAGTATTGAATATAGTGTGACCATTTTCTTTTATCGATTTCATTAAATTGATGCCTAACACTATGGTTCAGCCGATTTTTCCTGTCACGCGCCCGGGTCCATGGTGGACTTCCCATCCGACGGTCAAGACTGGATCTGGACTCGATCCAACGGGCGCGGACCTTTCTTCTTCCTCCAGCATCTGAGTAGGCGCGGCGCCCCAGCTCCTCCGCGTCTCTCTCTCTCCCTTCTCCACCGTTATGAGCGATCCCGGCCCCTTTGGATTCGTCTCCCCGCGACGGGTTCAGTAACCCTTGTCAAATAATAAAAGAAAGAAAATCATTGTATTAGATAGGAGAAACCCTGCTCCTATAAATAGGAGAACAGGGAAGCATACATGACATAAGACAACCCTAATGGGCCAAGACACAGTGAGGCCCATATTACAAGGACAATATAAATAACTAATAAACAGACTCTCTAACACTCCCCCTCAAGCTGAAGTTGGGAGAATCCCAAATCAGCTTGCAGATAGAGTCAAACCAGAAAACAAATAGACAAAAATAAAAGGATAAACCAAGCCCATACAAAATTATTTTCCCCCTCAATATTACATTAAAGCACTCAAACACTCAGAAACTCCCCCTCAAGTAGATACTCCAAGCAAGCAAACAAGCTAGTCACATAAGCTTCTCGATCATCTGGAGCAGAAATAAGTAACAACACAATCATCTGGAGCAAAAGATATAATAGCTGATAGGCACCAAGGTCTTCATCAACGTCGTCGTCGTAGTAGCCAGAGAGTGCTGGGTCATAGGCAGCAAAGTCCAGAGAGTGCTGGATCACAGGAAGTAGAGGTCAACGTACAAATAAAGTACAGACGGGTCAACGCGCGAAACAGAACACGGACGAGCCAGAGAGTGCTGGTACACAGTAGTAGAGAGTCGACGTGCAAACAAGGCACGAACATGCTAGAGAGTGCTGGCGCACAACAATAAAAAGTCGACGACATAGGCAGATAGAAGACCAGTAGGCAGAGTAGCAAGCAAAGAAATAACTCCAGTAGACGAAGCTCCATGTAAAGTCAGCAACAAATGTCTTCATCATCTTCCCTCTTCATAAAGTATCCATCACTAGCAGACGTCATAAATCTAGATAGAGTCCAAGTATTCAACTTCACAGCAACAGTCGAGGTAGATGATGAATAAACAATAATAGCAGCAAAATGATCCATATATCAACAATAAAGGTAGCATGAAGATCCATATAGACAACAACATATATATCTTCCTCATCTCTCCTCCATCTTATCTCTTCCTCTACTCTTCATCCTCTATTCTCCCCCCCCCACGCCAAGCACGGAAAGAGTAAAGGAGTGGTTGGCGTGGACAGTAAAAAACAATGGTAGAGGCAAAAAATTTCTATAGGCAAATAGGTGGAGGCAACCGACAACACGCATGGATCTTAGAAAAACCCACGTAGGGGCAGCAGATAGAGAAAAAAATCTACGCCAACATGGAGGATTAATCACTCCACCATGAGGCGTAGAGAAGATGAATCCCGTTACTCCGTCAACGTGCCAGAACTGGAAAGTTACCGAGGCTGTCCGGAGATTTCGGAAAGAGAAACGGAGCTAGACGGAGGGGCTTGTGGTGGATGAGGTCACAAAGATAGAGGTTATTAGGGGATTAGAGGTGGATGGAGGGCTGCGGAGGGGTGGACGACGATCGGTAGCGGCGGCGGTGGTACTGTAGCGGTACTGTAGCGGTACTGTATCGGCGAAAAAAAGGACGCCCGGAGCGGCAGAAAATGAAAGAAATAGCCTCGGAGACCATGGAACAGCCTGCGGGTAGCCAACCCACAAGGAAGAAGGGTGGCCGCCCGCCGGCTACATCTCCCTCTTGTTTCTCTCTCTCACGTACAACGGCGGCTCAAGATCGCTGCTCTAATACCATGTCAAATAATAAAAGAAAGCAAATCATTGTATTAGATAGGAGAAACCCTGCTCCTATAAATAGGAGAACAGGGAAGCGTACATGACATAAGACAACCCTAATGGGCCAAAACACAGTGAGGCCCATATTACAAGGACAATATAAATAACTAATAAACGGACTCTCTAACAACCCTTTACTCAACCTTTGAGGTGGTCTGTAGGCAAAATGTCTCTCTCAGCTTCTCACCCCCTCTCCACGCCGACTCACAGCAGAGTCAAGGGTCACCCTCCGACCTAGATATGGCGTCGCCAAGAACCCTCTGCCCTCTAGCGTTCCTTCTATCCCTTCAATTTCTCCTGAACGACCCCCGATGACCCGGACCTGTTCGAGATGGATCTCCGACGATGACTGCCAAGACTCATCCTCCCAACCACCCCACTCCAATTCCTTCTCCGGTGAGTATCCTCGGCCTTCCCTCTTCCTGTTTCTACCATCGGGTTGCCTCGCGATGCCCACTACCACCGCAACCTCTAGGGCCGCCGTGAAGCTCCGCCGCCGCTGGGCGTTTCCCCATTTCAGTGGACCTCCGCCTGTCGTGATGCTTGGTCTCGACCCGGCTTGCGTCCGTGAACACGTTGGAGTGCCCATCTCTGATCTTTCTCCTCGGATTCAAGCTTTTGATCGGTTTTCCGTTTCCTCTATTTCCCGGCTAGGTCGACATGGTTTCTTGGCCTCTCGAGCAAGTATCGACTAATGATCGGGCTCTTTGACTTCAGGAGACCATGGGGATTCTCTTCCCGGGTTCAGTTCGTGGAGTTGGGCCCTCATGGCGAGTTGGGGTCGAGGAGTCGAGCTCCAGATACCTGCCATCGCCATGGCTAGCGAACGATGATCGCAGGTCAGGGAATGACCTTAGTGTCCCCGCGCCACTGATTTCATGAATTGCTCTGCAGGGGCAATAAAGACTTTTCGCTTTTGAGTTTGTTATCTCGCCGAGGGATGTTGCGAGGTTTAGATGACATTGCTACCCTCGAAACTTGGCTTAAATCGAGTTGACGACCGAGGGCAAAAGCCTCTTTGTTTATCCGCCTTTGACCAAGGCCTAGCGAGCCTGGACCGGCTGACATGGCCAAAGCTGATTGACCCATGTCAGCGTGGGTCCGGCCACTGTGGCGCCTAATTTGTTTTTATTTTTGCCTATGTGGCTTTTTCCTAATTTCTGATTGGTTGGGTTTACTTAATTCATAGTAAATCAATCATTGGTCAGAAAAATATGAATAAATAGTCGATGGAAAGGATTTTTAATGTAGGATCTGATTTTATGGTTTTTGAGTCATGAATCTGGTTCCTTTTTTGAAGTTTGTTTTGAATGGCATTTTTAGTATGTTAAATGTTTTAAAATACATAATTAATTCATTTTAACTCCGATTTGTAAAATAAAATATGTTTTGCTAATCAGGAGAGCATGTATAATCGTTTGGTCAAGGTTGTGAGTCACAAATCGACCTTTGGTTTTCAAGGTAGAAAATTAGGGTTTTTCTTATGATTTATGATTTTATATATATTAATTCATGTGTTATGTTTATAACTAGGATATAATGGGATGGTGATACAATCTGTTTGGTGGATGTGATGGTAATATATATAATCTAAGGTATGTGAAACCTATTTTGTATGTGAGCCCTATTTTGTATGTGATGCCTATTCTTGGTATGTGGATCCAATTTTAATTGTGGAATTTAAATGTGATGATAATGTGCAATACACCTACTCTCAGTTGGGCTTTTATCCAACCCCACTCATTATTGTGCTAGCCTTGTAATCCTTCTAATTACATTTATTGGCTCTTTACTTAGTTTATGCCATTGTGGCTTAATCATTTGAATCATGTGAATCATGCCTCTACATGTGATGCCTCCTTTACTTGGAAATGATTTAATCTTGTTGTTGCCTATGTGGCTCATTCTTTTGGAAATATTTGGAAGCATTGTATAATGTTGGTGCTTGTTGACTCTCTTAATTCTTGGAACTCTTGGATATGGTTGTGACCTATGATGTTCTTGTTATTTATTTATTTGGGTTTTATTCCCAATGCTATCTTGTTACTTTCACTATACTGCCAAGTGACTATTTAAGCATGATGTATTTTAGGCCAAATGACAATGTAGTGTACATGAGTACAAACCGCCCACAGGGCACTGGGGTTTTAGTCCCCCTGCCATTTTATATATTAGGCACTGGGGTTTTAGTCCCCCTGCCACTTTTTAGGCACTAGGGTTTTAGTCCCCCTGCCATTAGTGAGGTCCGGTAGGTGCCTCACCCTACATTGAGATGAGTTTGTGTCTTAATATATTCATGCTATGTGATTTATTATTGTGGTGATTGTATATGGCAGTTCTCTTATTCTTATTTGAATATCTATCCCATTCTCTTAAACTCTTGTAACATGGAGAATCCTTTATTATGCAATGTTGTTGATTATTCCTTGTCCAATACTTTCTTTTTAACACATACCTTTTATCTCTCTCTTGCTGGATGACCCCAACCATCCAGGTTAGGATCAGAGTGCGCAGTGGAAGCTTGGTGGACCCAAGGCTAAGGATAGGATAAGAAGAAAAGGATCATATAGTTGGCTTGATCATAGTTACTTTTATGTTTTAAGTAGTTTGTTTGGAGACAATGCTGTATTAGTTAAGTTTTCCTCTACCTAGATCCTTGTTTTTGTATAAAGATGTACCCCAATTGGGAAAATTTTGTAATGTACTCTTTATACATTTTGAATTAAGTCAAGATTTAAATTTCCGCTACTATCCAATTGATGATTTGTTTATCATGTTTGATAGTAGAGACTTGGTCTTTACAGCATGGTATCAGAGCATCAAGGTAGTCGGATTCTTGACTAATTCAAAATTGTCTCCTAGATAGAACCCTTATCTTATATAGTTTCCCTTTAGTTAGTTTTTCACCTTAGAGTTGACCTAGCTTGAAAGTTAGATTTAGTATCCTAATAATAATTAACTAAAAAAAAATTTGTCAACTTTTTGGTGAAATATCTATTGAGTAGCTATTAGAGCAAGAAGTTGAAAGTGATGGTGTCTAGAAAGGGTCAGAGCTTGGGGGCTGGCAATATTTTCCTCCGCCCCACTAGCTTGGTCACGAGGACTCCTGAGCTCATATGACCTGGCCTGGCCTGATCTGAAACGGACAGCTCGAAATAGTCTACCATTATACATTACCTTATTGTTGAGTAACCTTTATAACTCTTATATGATGATTTGATTTCTTTTCTCAAACAAAAATCATATTGTAATCCTAAGTATCTTATATGAGCCTTAGATTTCCATGTTTAAGGTTAGTGAACCCTATGCTATACCTTTAGTTGGAAGATAGATTTTAGTAAGACTTTTAATGTTGGGCTTTATACCCTTAAAATAGTTTGTCTTAGTCAACCCTTTATGTGGAAAGGTAGTGTTAGTACCTTGATAGATTTTGGGATTGTTGATTTCGAGGACGAAATCCTCTTTAGGGGATTGGAGTCCCTCAATGCCTTGAAATCAAGAAACTCTAACTCCTTAGACATGGGTTTAGTGAGAGTTGAACAAACCTAATATAATTGTAATTCATCTTGTTTGTTTATGAAGAAATTAATAAGTCACATAATTCTCATGCTTGAACCTTAATATATTCTTGATGCACGTAATCATTGATTATTCATATGTGAATAAACATAGTTTTGATTCAGTCACCCTAATGGTAAAATGTGTATGGTAAAATACACCCTAAGGATGCTTTAACATGTAATGACCATGTTGACCTAAACCCTAATATGTATTCATCTAGCCTTAACAAGGTATACCCACCCTTAATGCCTTTCATGACACATTAATGACATTAGGTGTCATCATTACATAATACATATAAATGGATTATAGTCACTAAGTTATCAATATATGTAAGGTATATCACCTTGTTCTCTAATGAACACCTCATCATAACATGATATATGAATTAATTCATTAATATTTAATGTGTTACATCCTATTCACTAAAATGCATATTATGACTCAAACGTGATAATGAATAATTGGATTCACATAAATATTCATAAAATGCCTAATGTGTATTAAAATATGCATAATTTATAATATGAAGTGTAATGGATGAAAATGATTAATGATGTCATTAATATGAGTATGAAAGATAATATGAAAATGTGCAATACGAATATTATTTGGTTATTATAGGCTTAATAACGTGTTGGATAATATTAACCTTTTTCTACAAAAATAATTTGTGATAATTCTACATGGTAGTTTTAAGAGGATAATGGAAAATGAATTCATGTTATTAAGAATTTTGACCTAATACATTAAGTAATGTTGAAATGGCTTAGTAAACCCCAATTGTGCTTAAAACCCTTGATGAGGGAAATACACATGATATAATATTGAGATGTAATTGTTTTAATGTGGCACAAGTGATAGTATAATAAATATGCTGCCTTTTTATGATAGAGTTTGTGCTTATAAGGCAAAGATGCTATATATGTTGAGTTTGATAAAATGATATAGCTTTGGTAGAAACCTTAGTAACACCTGACTTATGTAGATTTCGTGTTGTACCCTAGATTAAGGGTTATGACCTAGTGTTTAAGGTTGGGAAGTTGCACACCCGCCCTCTCTTTCCTCTTGTTGTGATTTCGGAGACGAAATCCTCTTTAAGGGGTGGTGTGTTGTAACATACTGAATCTCAGGGTCTTCCCTGCAATTTACCCACTTTTGAGCTTTTCTTGTCCTTATAGTCCATTTGGACCTTTTCTATAAATTCCACATCCTTTTGGATCATTTTTGGACTCCTTGTGCATTTTGAGCACAATCTGAGGTTGAAATTACTATTTACCCTCATTTATGTAAATGGAGGGGTGTTTTCACAAATAACCCACTTTAGGAGATAAGTTAGGGATAATTATGTAATTTGGTCATTAATGGGATAATATAGTAGATAATATTTATTTGGAGCTTTTTGGATAAATATATTAATAATAATATGTAATGTAATTAATTATGAGTGTAATTAACCTTTATTGTTTCTCTCTCCTCAAAATATGATTTTAATTCATATTAATATGTTATTTTGTTGAGAAATGAGTATTTGAATCCTAATGTGTTTAATATCTCGAATTTACTCACATGTCTCTTTTAAAGAAGTCTTTTCATATAATTCCTTCATTTTGATATATTATTATATTCTTTTATGAGCTATATATTTATTAATGACCATATTATGTATTAAACGTGGATATAATTGCATAGCATTGTAATATGCGTCATTATGAACCTATGGTCCAAATTTGGTGGCTTTTGGAGTTCATTTGACCCTTCAAATCCATTTTATAAGTATTGAATATAGTGTGACCATTTTCTTAAATCGATTTCATTAAATTGATGCCTAACACTATGGTTCAGCCGATTTTTCCTGTCACGCGCCCGGGTCCATGGTGGACTTCCCATCCGACGGTCAAGACTGGATCTGGACTCGATCCAATGGGCGCGAACCTTTCTTCTTCCTCCATCATCTGAGCAGGCGCGACGCCCCAGCTCCTCCACGTCTCTCTCTCACTCCCTTCTCCACCGTTATGAGCGATCCCGACCCCTTTGGATTCGTCTCCCCGCGACGGGTTCAGTAACCCTTTACTCGACCTTCAAGGTGGTCTGTAGTCGAAATGCCTCTCTCAGCTTCTCACCCCCTCTCCACGCCGACTCACAGCAGAGTCAAGGGTCACCCTCCGACCTAGATATGGCGTCGCCAAGCATCCTCTGCCCTCTAGCGTTCCTTCTATCCCTTCAATTTCTCCTGAACGACCCCCGATGACCCATACCTGTTCAAGATGGATCTCCGACGATGACTGCCAAGGACTCATCCTCCCGACCACCCCACTCCAATTCCTTCTCCGGTGAGTATCCTCGGCCTTCCCTCTTCATGTTTCTACCATCGGGTTGCCTCGCGATGCCCCTACCACCGCAACCTCTAGAGCCACCGTGAAGCTCCGCCGCCGCCGGGCGTTTCCCCATTTCATTGGACCTCCGCCTGTCGTGATGCTTGGTCTCGACCCGGCTTGCGTCCGCGAACACGTTGGAGTGCCCATCTCTGATCTTTCTCCTCGGATTCAAGCTTTTGATCAGTTTTCCGTTTCCTCTGTTTCCCGGCCAGGTCGACATGGTTTCTTGGCCTCTCGAGCAAGTATCGACTAATGATCGGGCTCTTTGACTTCGGGAGACCATGGGTATTCTCTTCCCGGGTTCAGTTCGTGGAGTTGAGCCCTCATGGCGAGTTGGGGTCGAGGAGTCGAGCTCCAGATACCTGCCATCGCCATGGCTAGCGAACGATGATCGCAGGTCAGGGAATGACCTTGGTGTCCCCGCGCCACTGATTTCACGAATTGCTCTGCAGGGGCAATAAAGACTTTTCGCTTTTGGGTTTGTTATCTCGCCGAGGGATGTTGCGAGGTTCAGATGACATTGCTACCCTCGAAACTTGGCTTAAATCGAGTTGACGACCGAGGGCAAAATGGTCTTTTGCCTCTTTGTTTATCCGCCTTTGACCAAGGCCTAGCGAGCCTAGACCGGCTGACATGGCCAAAGCTGATTGGCCCATGTCAGCGTGGGTCCGGCCACTGTGGCGCCCAATTTGTTTTTATTTTTGCCTATGTGGCTTTTTCCTAATTTCTAATTGGTTGGGTTTACTTAATTCATAGTAAATCAACCATTGGTCAGAAAAATATGAATAAATAGTGGATGGAAAGGATTTTTAATGTAGGATCTGATTTTATGGTTTTTGAGTCATGAATCTGGTTCCTTTTTTGAAGTTTGTTTTGAATGGCATTTTTAGTATGTTAAATGTTTTAAAATACATAATTAATTCATTTTAACTCCGATTTGTAAAATAAAATATGTTTTGCTAATCAGGAGAGCATGTATAATCGTTTGGTCAAGGTTGTGAGTCACGAATCGACCTTTGGTTTTCAAGGTAGAAAATTAGGGTTTTTCTTATGATTTATGATTTTATATATATTAATTCATGTGTTATGTTTATAACTAGGATATAATGGGATGGTGATACAATCTGTTTGGTGGATGTGATGGTAATATATATAATCTAAGGTATGTGAAACCTATTTTGTATGTGAGCCCTATTTTGTATGTGATGCCTATTCTTGGTATGTGGATCCAATTTTAATTGTGGAATTTAAATGTGATGATAATGTGCAATACACCTACTCTCAGTTGGGCTTTTATCCAACCCCACTCATTATTGTGCTAGCCTTGTAATCCTTCTAATTACATTTATTGGCTCTTTACTTAGTTTATGCCATTGTGGCTTAATCATTTGAATCATGTGAATCATGCCTCTACATGTGATGCCTCCTTTACTTGGAAATGATTTAATCTTGTTGTTGCCTATGTGGCTCATTCTTTTGGAAATATTTGGAAGCATTGTATAATGTTGGTGCTTGTTGACTCTCTTAATTCTTGGAACTCTTGGATATGGTTGTGACCTATGATGGTCTTGTTATTTATTTATTTGGGTTTTATTCCCAATGCTATCTTGTTACTTTCACTATACTGCCAAGTGACTATTTAAGCATGATATATTTTAGGCCAAATGACAATGTAGTGTACATGAGTACAAACCACCCACAGGGCACTGGGGTTTTAGTCCCCCTGCCGGGCATTGGGGTTTTAGTCCCCCTGCCATTTTATATATTAGGCACTGGGGTTTTAGTCCCCCTGCCATTGGTGAGGTCCGGTAGGTGCCTCACCCTACATTGAGATGAGTTTGTATCTTAATATATTCATGCTATGTGATTTATTATTGTGGTGATTGTATATGGCAGTTCTCTTATTCTTATTTGAATATCTATCCCATTCTCTTAAACTCTTGTAACATGGAGAATCCTTTATTATGCAATGTTGTTGATTATTCCTTGTCCAATACTTTCTTTTTAACACATACCTTTTATCTCTCTCTTGCTGGATGACCCCAACCATCCAGGTTAGGATCAGAGTGCGCAGTGGAAGCTTGGTGGACCCAAGGCTAAGGATAGGATAAGAAGAAAAGGATCATATAGTTGGCTTGATCATAGTTACTTTTATGTTTTAAGTAGTTTGTTTGGAGACAATGTTGTATTAGTTAAGTTTTCCTCTACCTAGATCCTTGTTTTTGTATAAAGATGTACCCCAATTGGGAAAATTTTGTAATGTACTCTTTGTACATTTTGAATTAAGTCAAGATTTAAATTTCCGCTGCTATCCAATTTATGATTTGTTTATCATGTTTGATAGTAGAGACTTGGTCTTTACATACTACCTAATATCAGTACTTGTATACTGTAACATCCCTGACCTGGGTTATAAACTAACCCTAGATGTTTTGTCTAAACATGTAAATATATACTTGTGAATACTCTCTGGCATGTAATTAAGTTCCTCAGGAACACATACTTTCAATTTTTGCCCTTTGTATACAAAGTTGTAGCATTATTTTGTAATGCAGGGACCTATGTGCAAATTACCCAGTTAAGGGGTTTAACTTGCAAAATTCACAGGTTAAGATGTTCGTTTGATGATAAGACATCATATGAGTGAATATGATGAGGTATGATGGATTTCCCAAGCTTGGGCATCAAAATGCAGCTTGAGGAATGATCCTTGTGCTTAAAAACCCTAATTTGGAGTAAGGCGCAATTTACCCAAATTGTGGGGTGCAACTTGTAAAATATACCTTTTAGAATATCTTTTATGACTCTTGACATCATTTAGAGTAGAAATAATGAAAGGGGCACATCAATGAATAACTAGATAAGAAAAATGATCTTTGTGGTAAAAATCACCTTAGTATGAGTATGGAGACCTTTCATATATGTACCTAGTTGAAAGTTGGCTTTCTTTACCCATAGATCTTGAGTTTTGATGGACCTTGCTTAAGTTTTGATAGCTTGGGTGTGCCTTAGAAACAAGGAGGGCTTAGATGAGAATTTTATGTGTTATAGGTCCTTATGTTGGAAAATAGCCTAAACTATATAAGCCTTTCCCTTTCCAAATCAAGTAAACGTATCCCATATTCTCTTCACTTCTCATCTTTCTCAAAATGGCTAAGGCAAAGCTCTGGAGCTCAGGGAGACGGCCAAGTAGTTCTAAGGTGAGTAGGAACCATCTTCAAGTTCAGATTCTTGGATGATTTCATCATATAAGGTTGGTTTTGTGGTTAACTCACATAGATCCTTTGTTCTAGCCGATCATCCCCATCTTTTCCTTGGAGAATCACCTCTGACCGAGTTGTGGAGCTCAAGACACCATTATAGGGTTGAAGCTTGAAAGCTTGGAGCTCTAGGGACAACATTTGAGGTGGGTTTTATAACTCTAAACTCTTTGCTTTATATGCATATCTTTGTTCTTGCATTTTAAGCTTTAGTTCTTCTTCTACCTCCCTTCTTTCTTGCACTTTTGCAAGCAAAACCGTGGTATAACCGACCTGAACAGAGGTTGAAGATGATGGGCGTGATTTCTTAGGTAGCTTTATCAACCGACCTTGGACCCTTTTGGTCCAAACGGTTGCAAACCGTTTAAGGTCGAACGGTCTCAAACCGTTTGATCTCAAACGATTTTGCAAGACCATTTGGATCAAACCGGTCTCAAGACCGTTTGATAGGGTTGACCAAGGGACGACCGTTTGAGGGTATGTTGGTAACATATTGAATTTCATTCCTAAAAAGAATTATAATCTAATTCTTAACCAATCGAGAGTTGAAGGCACTTCAACACCCTAACCCTAATCGGGTTGAAATTACTGTTTATAAGTATAGATCTTGTTGAGTTTTGGGTTGAAGGACCCAAACGGTCTCAAGACCGTTTGGGGGTTCATACAAACGATCTCAAGACCGTTTGGTGACAACCCAAGACCGTTTGGAAGTCTAGGGTTGAGGTAATTTAATGATTTGAGGGCCCAATTGCAATAAGTTGATGAATTGATAAAAATTGCTGATTTTAGACCTAATTAGGGTTCAACCCTTATCCAAACGACTTGGTTTTTGGTCAAACTTTGGGCAAACGGTCTCAAGACCGTTTGGAGGTCATCCAAACGATCTCAAGACCGTTTGGGCCAAGTTTGGGCCCAATTGGAGGTCAATTGATAGGTTCAACCTTGATTTGATTCACCTTGTTGAACATTGGTGATTATCCGATTGAAACCCTAATTGAGATGGAATTAACCCTAATTGACTTTCAATTGAGGGTCAATTTGGTGTCCAAATGATTAAGGCTCATCCTAATTGACTCAATTTATAAGTGGTTAACATAGTTTTGACCAATTGAAGGCCTCAACAGCGATATCCATAATCGATTGGAACTTTTGAACCACTTTGGAGGTCCAAACGGTTTGAGCCCATTTGGACCAAACGGTCTCAAGACCGTTTGGATCCAAACGGTATCAAGACCGTTTGAGGCCAAACGGTCTCAAGACCGTTTGGGCTCAAACGATCTCAAGGTCGTTTGGACCAATCGATCTCAAGTCATTTTGATCAAACAGTTTCAAACCGCATAAGCTCAAACGGTTTGGAAGTCAACCTTTCCAAACGGTCAACACACCCAAACGGTTTGGGAAAATGACCTTGAGGTCATGCGGTCTTGAAGTCAAACATAGCAAACGGTCAACACATCCAAACGGTTTCAAACCGTTTGGTGGTTGAAGGTTGAAACCGTTTGGAGGTTTTCAAGGTTGTTTCTACTTAATCATTTAAAGGTGTAATTGGTTCAATGATGGTTTGATCTAAACCCTAATAGTAACCTTGGACATTAAGGGACTAAGTGACTAATGAATTGACCCATGATGGTGATCAATGGGGTAATTTACCAAAATACCCTTGAGGGGTTCAATTGAGTAATACCTTGTTCTAATCAAACCCTAATCACATGATAGTGATGTTTTGGCTTATAATAGTCAATGAAGACTTAACCTAACCTAAGCTAGAGTGGTGTAATGACCATCTACTAGTAAGAGGAGAGAGAAAGTATCAAAGGAGAGAGAAAGTACCCTTTTGTGGTTGAAACTCAAGTAAAGTACCTTCAATACATATGAATATTCATGAGTAGGGTATGATCCACCTATGTGAGATCATGGAAACCCAAATTATGATAATTGATGAATCTTAATCTTATCTGAGGGCTTTAATGATGATGTTTCTCATACATGATGATGTTATGAGTTCAATTCACCATGAGGTGAATAGTAAACCCTAATCCTTGGGTGATGACATGTAATGTTAATAGTAAACCCTAATTGATGAAAATCAGGGAACCTAACTCTTGTAAGAGTAGGAAGATACAACTTCATTAAAATGAAATTTTTACTGTTATCAGTTGAATTAACCATGCAGGTTCCTATATGAGGGTGATCATATCCAGGTAAGGATTATGATACTATATTCATTGAAAGTATGCTTTAGCTTTATGAAATAGTGAAATATCTTGATGCCTTGTTAGTGGTATTAGATCTAGTTGTATTATCTTGTAATAAGCCCTATATGGGCCGGGGGTACATCTTATCTGCATGGCTGAACTTGCGGTACAACATACCTATTTTTCCCTAACCATCTCCTATATAAGGAGATGGTTTGTACACTTACGTGATTAATGAACATATAGAAGACGGCTGCCGCATACTCAACATGGTATCAAGAGCGTATTCCTAAACCTAGCCCACCCAGCCCCAGCCGCACTCCCACGGACTTCCTCTCCCCGCCCTCCGTCCGCAGCCGCATCCTTGCAGACTCCCGACCCAGCACCCCTCTCTCTCTCACTCATGACCGGGACGGTATGACTACCTCACGACAGCTGCTTGCGTCCGCATCTTGCCGGGCTCCCATGACTGCCGCTTGAGACAGATGCTGCTCCCGTTCTGGACGACGCCGCTCACGCGCTACTGTTGGGCGCAGGACGCCGATGCTGCTGGTCCGACGTCACCCAGTCCCTTCTCAGCCACCAAACAACACTAATATCTACTGCTAATACAAACTTTGTTCAGTAACCACCAGTCATCGTATCTCCTCCCCATGTCTCTCCCCTAGAGCATGGGTGAGTGTTGTATTTTCCTATAGGGGTTGGTTGCTTATTTACTGTTGCAGTGTTATCTCTCCTGCAATAGTGTCTTCGTTATAGTCTACTGCCGTGTTTCACTCCGGCGTTCAGTGCAGTGTTATCCTCCTGCACCTCTGATATTTTTTCTTGGGGCAGCGCTACTCTTCCTGCATCCTGCTTATACCGTGTGTCCTTCCGGTATTACATCTGTCTTCATCATGGATGAAGAAAAAGGATCCGTCCGAACCATAATCTACAATGACTCTGCTCCTGTTTCAATAATTAAGCTCAACGGTCAGAATTACCTGTTGTGGATGAATGTGCTTCGCACAATTCTTGAATCTCGAGACAAACTTCCTTTCATTGAAAAGCCTGCCCAAGATACCCCAGAGTGGAAGCGTGGTGACAGTCAGGTTCGGAACTGGCTATGGAACAACATGGAGGCTCAGATTGCTGCTAAGTTTATTTTCTACACTACAGCTAAAGATATATGGGATGCTGTCAAAAGTCATTACACGCAAGAGAAGAATGCCTTGCGCCTTTATAATATCTGGGATCGTTTGTTCTCTGAAAATCAGGGGGATAACCCGCTTGACACTTATTATGATACTATTCTCAGTTTGTCTCATCAACTTAATGTTTTCCAGCCTATTTCTGCTGAAGCACAAACAAAAGAACGAGCAGGGCTCATTACCGCAAAGTTTCTTAATGGCTTACATCCGCGTTATGCTCCAGTTCGCAGTGTTATTCTGGCAGCTGATCATTTTCCCTCTATTGAGGAGGCGTACTCCAGGATTCTCCAGTCCGACACTACACCGACTGTGCAGCCCATCCCTGATTCTCCACTGACCATGGAAGCCGCTGTTCGAGGTCGAGGTCGAGGACGCTTTCCTCGTCCAAAGTGCACTTACTGCAATAGAATGGGGGCATACTGTGGAAAAATGCTACCAAAAGCATGGCTATCCGTATGGCCGTGGTCGTGGGGCTGGATCTGCCCATATTGCACAATCGACTGAGGCTCCATCCCAGGTTACCATTTCTTCCACCGAATATGAGTAGCTGCTTCGCAATTCACAACGACCACCATCTGATGATTCTGCATCCTTAGAACAAGCTTCTTCCTCAGCTAATATGATCTTCAATCAAGGGAATTCAGGAACTTCTATGATGGCTGCTAATTCTCCATGGATTGTTGACTCTGGCGCAACACAACATATGACTGGTATGCGACATCTTCTCACCACTTCTGATCCTCAAATACCACAGCCCACTGTAACTCTTGCTGATGGATCCACAACAATAGTTCAACAATCTGGCACTGTCCCTCTTTCTCCCACCTTAAACTTACACTCTGTTCATTATGTTCCCCGATTTCCTTTCAATCTCATGTCTGTTTCAAAAATTGTGGATTCCCTTAACTGTTATGTAACATTTGGACCTACTGGTTTTATAATACAAGATTCTCGACTTTTGAAGACGATTGGTTCAGGTCCTAGGCTGGGAGATCTATATTATTTTCCTTCATCTACACCTGGATCATTTTTTGTCGCATTCTCTCCTCTTCAGCTACACCAACGCTACGGCCATCCATCGCTAGCGAAACTCAAAAAGCTCGAGCCATCATTATCTTCTGTTCAACATATCTTTTGCGATTATTGTCAGTTAGGAAAACATCATAGGACTTCATTTCCTAGTCGTACTAGTGTCAAATCCACTTTGCCTTTTGAACTTGTGCACAGTGACATTTGTGGACCATTTCGCATTCAAAGTTATAATAATTATCGCTACTTTATTACGTTTGTGGATGACTTTACTCGTATGACATGGTTGTATCTTTTGAAATCTCGTGATGAAGCCCTGCATGTGTTTCAAATTTTTCATAAAATGATTGCCATTCAATTCAATATTAATATTAAAACTATTTGAACGGACAATGCCTTAGAATATGTGTCTAACGCCTTTGACCTTTTTTTTCAGACCACCGGGGTCATCCACCAATGCTCTTGTGCTTACACTCCGCAACAAAATGGTGTTGCAGAGCGCAAAAATAGGCACTTATTAGATATCACACGAGCTCTAATGTTTCAAGCCCATTTACCAAAGCATCTTTGGTCTGAAGCTCTTCTTACCACTTCCTACCTTATCAATCGACAACCCTCATCTGTTCTTAATGGTTGTGTTCCCTTCACCCTTTTACATCCAAATGCAACATGTTTTTCTCTCCCTCTTCGTGTGTTTGGATGTACAGCCTTTGTACATAATTTTGACCCAAAAGCTGATAAACTTGATCCTCGTGCCATTAAAACTATTTTTCTTGGATATTCATCTGTCCATAAAGGTTATAAATGTTATTGTCCCAAGTCTAAACGCTTGTATGTCTCTGCTGATGTCACATTTCACGAATCAGACATGTTTTTCACAGCACATTCCCCGGTGGGTCCTGAAGTTCCCATCCCAGCATCGGATAATTCTACTCCACTTGAAATCACCATTCATTCACCTCCACAAGTGGATTCCCAGCCTCCGGCTCGACCTTCGCCATCAGAATCAGAGAATTCTACTTTACCAATAGCCCTTCGCAAAGGTATTCACTCATATACAATTCGTCATCCAATCTCTAATACTTGTTGTCTTTCCAAACTCACAAAGCATGCCAGAGTTGTTGCTCTTGCACTAGATAAAATACAGATTCCACGTAACTATCAAGAAGCTCTCAAAGATTCTGATTGGAGATCCGCAATGCTGGAAGAAATGAATGCTTTACAAACCAACAATACTTGGTCCCTTGTATCTGCTCCACCTGGACACAATGTTGTCGGTTGTCGGTGGGTCTTCTCAGTCAAGTATAACTCTGATGGAAGTGTGGAACGCCTTAAGGCGAGGTTGGTTGTGCAAGGCTTTACTCAAACCTTCAGAGTTGATTTTTTTGAGACCTTCTCCCTAGTCACACGCATTGCATCTGTGCGTCTTCTTCTCTCTTTGGCGGTACATCTGGATTGGCCTTTACACCAATTAGATATTAAGAACGCCTTCCTACATGGAGACCTTACAGAAGAAGTTTACATGCAACAACCTCCTGACTTTCTTACTGAGGGGGAGTCTGCAAATAAAGTTTGCAGGCTACACCGCTCACTATATGGGTTTGAAACAATCACCACGAGCGTGGTTTAAGAAGCTAAGCACTGTTCTAGAATCTCTGGGTTTTCCGCGGTCCTCTAGTGATCATAGCTTTTTCTATAAAAACTCCTCCTCTGGCATCATTGCTCTAGCTGTATATGTTGATGATATTGTCATCACTGGCAGTGACGCAACTGGCATCGTCTCACTCAAGAACTCTCTTATGTCACACTTTCAAACTAAGGATTTGGGACACCTACGGTACTTCCTGGGCATTGAGGTCCTTCGTTCAAATAAAGGCTTGAACCTATCTCAAAGATGCTATGTGTTAGATCTCCTCAAAGACACATGAATGCTAGATTGCAAACCAGTCTCTTCTCCTGTGGATTATCACCAAAAACATCTCTTCGAGGGGGAGTCCTTTCCTGAGCCTACTTTGTATCGTCAAGTGGTTGGCAAGCTTCTCTATCTAACTATCACTCGCCCCGATATTTCCTTCGCGGTGGGTGTTGTCAGCCAATTTATGAGCAACCCTCTTCAATGTCATTGGCAGTCCGTACAAAGAATTTTGCGATATCTTAAAGGAACTCCAGGAAAAGGACTGTTATAAAAACGAAATCATACTCAGTGACTTACTATCACAAGTTATGCGGATGCTGACTGGGCTGGTGATGTTAATGACAGAAAGTCTACTTCTGGTTTCTGTATATTTTTGGGGGATCATCTCATCAGTTGGCGTAGCAAGAAACAATCAGTTGTGGCTCGCTCAAGCACAGAAGCAGAATATCGAGCCATGGCCCATGCTTGCTGTGATATCCAGTGGGTGTTATCAATCCTTAATGAAATTAAATTGCCTATCCATACTCCTGCCTCTTTATACTGTGATAATCAAGCGGCTATACACATAGCCAATAATCCTATCTTTCATGAACGGACAAAGCACATCGAGGTCGACTACCACTTCGTCAGAGACTTGGTCAAAGCAAAGAAGATCATCACTCCACATGTAAAGACAGGAGAACAGACAGCAGACATCTTCACAAAGCCTCTTTCTCCATCTCCTTTTCTACATATGTGTAACAAGCTGGGATTACATGATGTGTATTCTCCAGCTTGAGGGGGAGTATTAGACCTAGTTGTATTATCTTGTAATAAGCCCTATATGGGCCGGGGGTACATCGTATCTGCATGGCTGAACTTGCGGTACAACATACCTGTTTTGCCCTAACCATCTCCTATATAAGGAGATGGTTTTTACACTTACGTGATTAATGAACATATAGAAGACGGCTGCCGCATACTCAACAAGTGGCATCTTATGAGAATTAATGGGCTGTGAGAGCCATGAGTATCATCAAGGTCATGCTTGACAAATGACTTGTGATGAGATGATTGAGGAATGATAATTGATGTGAGTTAGACTTGTTACATTTAGTATTCTATTTTCATAGCTGCCATGCTAGTGATTAAATGTTTGAGAACATGTATGATGTTAAAAGAGTACTGAAATGTACCTAACTAATCAAGTATAATCATACCATGCAAAGCCCTGATCATAGATCCATCATTGTCAGAAAGCAATATGATGGTGAAACAGGTCTTCCTAAGGGAACTCATGGATCACATACTTTTGATTATGTGGGGGAATATGGATGTGTAAATCCTTACATCCTAGTGTAGGAATTGATGTAGATGTATCTTAATCCATCAACCCTTCACTATATGTTTATGCTGTAACACTCGAGGAAATCCTTATACCGCATCGATCAGAGATAAACAAGAAATCTCTCGATGACGAAGAGAGTACAGAATGCCACTGTAACTCTAAAAATAGTGAAGTACCAGATTACCCTGGTAAGCTATAGTGGCAGAGACACAAAATGTCCTGCAAGTTATCCTCACTCTGACTGAGGAAGATGAGGTCATAAGAATCTGGCTCTTTTGATGACCTAGGTATGATACCGATGCGACTTAACAAGTGATCGGTTGGAGTATGATCAGTATACCTCATCTCCGCAGGGCATAATAATGTTTGTAAAACATAATCAACATCGTAGTATATCTGTTAGGATTACCTACGAGTTATTTGATTGATGTTAGACTGTATAAGTACACATGTTCTTCATATTTCTTAAATGATGAACCTCTGCTTCTTACTAAACTGCTGTTAAATACTTTGAGAGTTTTTACTGCTTATATTAATCTTTGAATTGCTATATAAAGCTTCTAGTGGAGAGTTATAACTCTCGCTGGGACAATTATTTAAAATTGTCTCACTCCGTAGACTTCAAATTTTTAGGTGGTCGTCGAAGACGAAGGAACCAGCCTACAGGTGACCAAAACCAGCAGCAGCAGCATCAGGAGCAGCAGTGAGTCTCAGGTGGAGATACTGACTGCTGAGTCATGTTGTTAGATAGTCCTATGCCGTCTCTGTACGCTCAGGTCCTAGGAGTTATGGTCTGAGATTTTGGTTTTTAACTCTTGAGAATTTTGTATCATGTTGTATATAATTACTCAAGAAGTAATTATCAGAGATGTAAACAGTTTATCTCCTTTTTATGAAAGAATTTTTATGGATTCAGGCTCTTATCTCGAAAAGTTTTAATTTCCCGTGATTTTTATCTTCCGCTATTAATCGATTGCTTCCGCTAAGTTTAAATCGTGTTTATATCATTGTTTGGATATTGGAGCCCACAATTAAGTGGTATCAGAGCTCTAGGTTCGCTGAGTCTACAGAGACATAGGACTTAGGATGTCGAGTCTATCCTTAGTGTTTCTTCCTTATCTAATAGAATCTTCTGCTCCTCAGGAGAAGAAGATATATAAAGATGTCTGAGCCACATGAGGAGTACGTGGCGGAAAGTAACGTTGCTGCACCTCGGGAAGGTGCAAGACACCCAGAGATAGAGCAACCTGTACCTGAGCCACCCAGGGAGCCACCTCAGTTTGACCCAGCCGACATGGGTAACCTAGCTGTGCAATCAATGTTTGGGCAGTTTATGACTGCCATGAC
This sequence comes from Alisma plantago-aquatica, assembly GCA_963693085.1. Lineage (NCBI taxonomy): Eukaryota > Viridiplantae > Streptophyta > Magnoliopsida > Alismatales > Alismataceae > Alisma > Alisma plantago-aquatica. The sequence goes on along the minus strand of OY856412.1, from coordinate 1,048,672,094 downwards.
GCACATTACCGACAGGATGCCTATGCCTGCACCCAGGGCACCTGTCCAGCCGGAAGGTCAAGGTATCGGGAAAACGTTCGAGCGACTTCGTCGTGTCGGAGCTACCGAGTACTTTGGGACAGTATACCCCGCAGATGCAGATCTGTGGTTAACAGAGTTGGAGAAAGCTTTTAGAATCCTCAACATCCCTGAAGTTGAGAAGGTTAGACACGCTGTCTATCTTCTCAAAGGAAGCGCTGGTCATTGGTGGACAATGGAAGAGCAGAAGAGACCTGGAATGGAGATCTCGTGGGAAGACTTTCGGCGGGAATTTGTTCACAGATATTTCCCGAAGACCTTCCTAGACGAGAAGATCTCTCAGTTTGAAAGACTGAGGCATGGCATGATGAACATTAGCGAGTATGAAGCTAAGTTCATGGAGTTGTTGCGGTTCTAACTGCACATGGCTGCCACAGAAGAGGAAAGAATCAGGAGATTCGAGAAGGGTTTGAATGTTGATATGACTACTCACGTGTCTGCCTTAGAAAACCGGGAGAGATTCTCTACCTTCGTTGAGTTAGTCCGAAGGATAGAGAGATCTGTGGTCGAGAAGAGACAAACCCAGAAAAGATATCCATCGTTCCAAGGTCCTTCATCTAGGGACTTTAAGAAGCCTAGATTCTCTACACCTAACCCTCCACCATCTAGATCTAGTTCTCAGACTCAGTGGTCTCCAAGTAGAGGTAGAGGACGAGGACAACCACCTCAAGAGACTCAGAGTTCTGCATCAATGTCAGTTACTGGACCACCAAGACCACAACAACTGGAGAGAAGCTGCTACAATTGTGGTAAGGTGGGGCATTTGATGAAGGACTGCCGATCTAGGCCTGTCAGTGTGACACAACCTCCGAGACAAAGTCAACAGGGATCACAAAGAAGGCAATCTCAAGGAGCAGCTCGAGGACGTGGACAAGCGTCTCAAGCTGGATCATCAGCACCACCTCAACACCAGGCAACAACGAGGTTCTATGCTATGAACCCACCAGAGGTAGTGGTCGATCCACGGGTTGTGGCAGGTCAGATGGAACTTTTATATTCTGATATGTCTAAATCCTGTGTTGTATCTGTTCTGATTGACCCGGGTGCTACGCACTCTTTCATCACTCGAAGAGTGATTCACAACTGCAATATGACAGTCAGTCATAGGGCAGATAGTTTGTTGTTGGAGACTCCGTTGAGTGGGTCTGCTGTTTTGCAGAAGGTATGCTCTCCCTGCATCCTCTTCTTTTCTGATCATCTCATTCAAGTGGACCTTATACCACTTGATATGCAAGGATTTGATATAATCCTCGGGATGGATACCTTAGAAAGGTATCGAGTTGTCTTGGATTGTGAGTCCAAGTTGGCTGTGTTTGCTGATGAACACATGGATCTTTTGAGGAGAAAGAAAGATTTTGCCCACTTGTCTTGTGTCAGCTATGGTTGCTGATAAGCTGATGAGGCAAGGATGTTATGCATTCTTGGCCCATGTGGTAGATGTTACCAAGGAGAGCCCCAACTCTGCTGAAATTCCTATAGTCAGGGAATTCAAAGATGTGTTTCCTGAAGAACTTCCTGGTATACCACTGCCTCGGGAAATTGATTTTGAAATCAATTTGGTCCCAGAGACAAAACATATAGCCCAAACACCGTATAGGATGGCGCCTGCCGAAATGGCAGAACTCAAGAAACAACTTCAAGAGTTACTTGAGAAAGGTTTTATCCAACCGAGTACTTCACCTTGGGGTGCTCCAGTTTTGTTTGTTAAAAAGAAAGATGGGTCAATGCGGTTGTGCATTGATTATAGACAGCTCAATAAAGTAACGATAAAGAACAAGTACCCTATGCCGAGAATTGATGATCTTTTTGACCAGTTGCGTGGTGCAACAGTCTTTTCAAAGATAGACTTGAGGTCTGGATATCATCAACTCTGCATTAAGGACAGTGACATATCCAAGTCTGCCTTTAGGACAAGATATGGTCACTATGAGTTCACGGTTATGTCGTTTGGACTAACCAATGCACCAACTGCATTCATGGAACTCATGAATAGAGTCTTTCGACCTTTCCTTGGTCAGTGTGTTGTCGTCTTCATAGATGACATTCTGATCTATAGTAAGGATGCTCAGCAGCATGAACATCATCTTCGATAGGCTCTAACCTTGCTAAGAGAACATAAGCTATATGCTAAATTTAGCAAGTGCGAGTTCTGGTTACCTGAAGTGTCTTTTCTTGGACATGTGGTTTCTGCCTCGGGTATTCGTGTTGACCCTAAAAAGGTAGAATCTGTTCTACAGTGGAAACAACCGAAGACACCGACGGAGATTCGAAGTTTCTTAGCATTAGCTAGTTACTATCAAAGGTTTATTAAGAATTTCAGTTCTATAGCCTTACCCTTAACCAAGTTAACCCGGAAAGATGTTCCTTTTTCCTGGAGTGATAAGTGTCAACAGTCTTTTCAGCTGTTGAAGGAGAGGTTGACAAGTGCACCTGTGCTTGTCTTACCTAAACAAGGAAAAGGATATGTGGTCTTCTGTGATGCCTCCAAGAATGGACTTGGATGTGTGTTGATGCAGGATAAGCAAGTGATTTCTTTTGCTTCCCGACAGCTTAAGAAACATGAGGAGAATTATCCGACACACGATCTGGAGTTAGCTGCTGTGGTTCATGCCCTGAAGATCTGGAGACATTATCTCTACGGAGAAACCTTCCAGATTTTCACAGACCACAAGAATCTTAAGTATATCTTCTCTCAGCATGAGCTTAACATGAGGCAACGTCGCTGGATGGAGTTAATCAAGGACTACGACCGTACAATTGATTACCATCCAGGGAAGGCCAATGTTGTTGGAGATGCCTTGAGTAGGAAATCAGCAACATCAACCATGGATAGAGCACAACTAAGTTCCTTAGTATGCTCTAGAAGAGATATGCTTATCTCTTTAAGGCAAGATAATGTGCAGTTGAAAGTGTCTTTGTTAGCTGGTTTGTTAGCTGAGATGCACATTAAACCTACCTTAAGAGAGCAGATCAAAGAGGCACAACAAGTTGATGCTGCAGTTCAGCAGATTAGATCTGAGTATGGTGATGAGAAGAGTGAAGGTTTTCATGATTCAGATGATCAAGTGGCATGCTATCATGGGAGAATGATAGTACCTGATGTGGATAACCTGAGGAAGTTAGTCCTGGAGGAGGCTCATTCTTCAATGTATGCTATGCATCCAGGGAGCACCGAGATGTATCGAAACTTGAAAGATATGTATTGGTGGCCTGGGATGAAGAAGGATGTAGCTGAGTTTGTTCTGAGGTGTCCTGTGTGTCAGCAAGTTAAGGCTGAACACCAGAAGCCTGCAGGAACAATGCAACCTTTACCCATACCACAGTGGAAGTGGGACCATGTGACCATGGACTTTGTTGTTGGCCTACCTAAGTCAAGCAAAGGTCATGATTCCATTTGGGTAATTGTTGATAGGTTGAAAAAGACAACACATTTCTTACCTGTCAAAACAACCTATTCTGCTGAAAGGTTATCACAGTTGTATGTTCAAAAGATAGTGCATTTGCACGGAGTTCCTGTCACTATAGTTTCTGACAGAGGTCCCCAGTTTACAAGTCGCTTTTGGGAACAGTTACACAGAGCCTTAGGCACCAAGTTAAGGTTTAGTACAACCTTTCACCCACAGACTGATGGACAGTCGGAAAGGACTATACAGACCTTGGAAGACCTGTTGAGAGCATGTGTTTTCCAGTTTACCGAGAGTTGGGATCTACACCTAAGCTTGATAGAGTTTTCCTATAACAATAGCTATCATCATAGTATTGATATGGCACCTTATGAAGCCTTGTATGGAAGACGTTGTAGATCGCCCTTGTGTTGGTATGAGACTGGTGAACATCAGTTGTTAGGTCCTGATCTTGTGCAGCAGACTACAGAAAAGATCAAAGTTATACAACAACAACTTAAGACTGCACAGGATAGACAGAAGTCTTATGCCGACAAACGTCGTAAACCCTTAGAGTTCCAGGTTGGAGACAGAGTGTATCTCAAGGTCTCACCTTGGAAAGGAGTCCTTCATTTTAGAAGGAAAGGGAAGTTAGCTCCTAGATTTATGGGGCCTTATCCAATTGTTGAAAGAGTTGGAAAGGTAGCCTATAGACTAGAGTTACCTCCAGAATTGCAGAAGTTACACCCTATGTTTCACATTTCTATGCTGAGGAAATGTCACCCAGACACCGAGTCAGTTCTACAACCTATGGAAGTAGAATTGAATGAAGATATAACTTACGAGGAAGGACCAGTGTCAATCCTTGATAATAGGATTAAAAAGTTAAAGAAGAAAGATATAATCCTTGTGAAAGTCCTCTGGAATCATCGTGGTGTCGAAGAATCCACTTGGGAACTAGAGGAAGAGATGAGAAGGAAATACCCTGCTCTTTTCTCCTAATACGTTTCATCGATTTCGGGGATGAAATCCTTGTAAGGGGTGGATAATTTGTAACATCCCTGACCTGGGTTATAAACTAACCCTAGAAGTTTTGTCTAAACATGTAATTATATACTTTTGAATACTCTCTGGCATGTAATTAAGTTCCTCAGGAACACATACTTTCAATTTTTGCCCTTTGTATACAAAGTTGTAGCATTGTTTTGTAATGCAGGGACCTATATGCAAATTACCCAGTTAAGGGGTTTAACTTGCAAAATTCACAGGTTAAGATGTACTTTTGATGATAAGACATCATATGAGTGAATATGATGAGGTATGATGGATTTCCCAAGCTTGGGCATCAAAATGCAGCTTGAGGAATGATCCTTGTGCTTAAAAACCCTAATTTGGAGTAAGGCGCAATTTACCCAAATTGTGGGGTGCAACTTGTAAAATATACCTCTTAGAATATCTTTTATGACTCTTGACATAATTTAGAGTAGAAAAAATGAAAGGGGCACATCAATGAATAACTAGATAAGAAAAATGATCTTTGTGGTAAAAATCACCTTAGTATGAGTATGGAGACCTTTCATATATGTACCTAGTTGAAAGTTGGCTTTCTTTACCCATAGATCTTGAGTTTTGATGGACCTTGCTTAAGTTTTGATAGCTTGGGTGTGCCTTAGAAACAAGGAGGGACTTAGATGAGAATTGTATGTGTTAGAGGTCCTTATGTTGGAAAATAACCTAAACTATATAAGCCTTTCCCTTTCCAAATCAAGTAAACGTATCCCATATTCTCTTCACTTCTCATCTTTCTCAAAATGGCTAAGGCAAAGCTTTGGAGCTCAAGGAGACGGCCAAGTAGTTCTAAGGTGAGTAGGAACCATCTTCAAGCTCGGATTCTTGGATGATTTCATCATATAAGGTTGGTTTTGTGGTTAACTCACATAGATCCTTTGTTCTAGCCGATCATCCCCATCTTTTCCTTGGAGAATCACCTCTGAACGAGTTTTGGAGCTCAAGACACCATTAGAGGCTTGAATCTTGAAAGCTTGGAGCTCTAGGGACAATGTTTGAGGCAGGTTTTATAACTCTAAACTCTTTGCTTTATATGCATATCTTTATTCTTGCATTTTAAGCTTTAGTTCTTCTTCTACCACCCTTCTTTCTTGCACTTTTGCAAGCAAAACCGTGGTATAACCGACCTGAACAGAGGTTGAAGATGATGGGCGTGATTTCCTAGGTAGCTTTATCAACCGACCTTGGACCCTTTTGGTCCAAACGGTTGCAAATCGTTTAAGGTCAAACGGTCTCAAACCGTTTGATCTCAAACGATTTTGTAAGACCGTTTGGATCAAACCGGTCTCAAGACCGTTTGATAGGGTTGACCAAGGGACGACCATTTGAGGGTCTGTTGATAACATATTGAGTTTCATTCCTATAACGAATTATAATCTAATTCTTAACCAATTGAGAGTTGAAGGCACTTCAACACCCTAACCCTAATCGGGTTGAAATTACTGTTTATAAGTATATATCTTGTTGAGTTTTGGGTTGAAGGACCCAAACGGTCTCAAGACCGTTTGGGGGTTCATCCAAACGATCTCAAGACCATTTGGTGACAACCCAAGACCGTTTGGAAGTCTATGGTTGAGGTAATTTAATGATTTGAGGGCCCAATTGCAATAAGTTGATGAATTGATAAAAATTGCTGATTTTAGACCTAATTAGGGTTCAACCCTTATCCAACCGACTTGGTTTTTAGTCAAACTTTGGGCAAACGGTCTCAAGACCGTTTGGAGGTCATCCAAACGATCTCAAGACCGTTTGGGCCAAGTTTGGGCCCCATTGGAGGTCAATTGATAGGTTCAACCTTGATTTGATTCACCTTGTTGAACATTGGTGATTATCCGATTGAAACCCTAATTGAGATGGAATTAACCCTAATTGAATTTCAATTGAGGGTCAATTTGGTGTCCAAATGATTAAGGCTCATCCTAATTGACTCAATTTATAAGTGGTTAACATAGTTTTGACCAATTGAAGGCCTCAACAGCGATATCCATAATCGATTGGAACTTTTGAACCACTTTGGAGGTCCAAATGGTTTGAGCCCATTTGGACCAAACGGTCTCAAGACCGTTTGGATCCAAATGGTCTCAAGACCGTTTGAGGACAAACGGTCTCAAGACCGTTTGGGCTCAAATGATCTCAAGGTCGTTTGGACCAATCGATCTCAAGTCGTTTTGATCAAACGGTTTCAAACCGCATAAGCTCAAACGGTTTGGAAGTCAACCTTTCCAAACGGTCAACGCACCCAAACGGTTTGGGAAAACGACCTTGAGGTCATGCGGTCTTGAAGTCAAACATAGCAAACGGTCAACACATCCAAACGGTTTCAAACCGTTTGGTGGTTGAAGGTTGAAACCGTTTGGAGGTTTTCAAGGTTGTTTATACTTAATCATTTAAAGGTGTAATTGGTTCAATGATGGTTTGATCTAAACCCTAATGGTAACCTAGGACATTAAGGGACTAAGTGACTAATGAATTGACCCATGACGGTGATCAATGGGGTAATTTACCAAAATACCCTTGAGGGGTTCAATTGAGTAATACCTTGTTCTAATCAAACCCTAATCACATGATAGTGATGTTTTGGCTTATAATAGTCAATGAAGACTTAACCTAACCTAAGCTAGAGTGGTGTAATGACCATCTACTAGTAAGAGGAGAGAGAAAGTATCAAAGGAGAGAGAAAGTACCCTTTTGTGGTTGAAACTCAAGTAAAGTACCTTCAATACATATGAATATGCATGAGTAGGGTATGATCCACCTATGTGAGTTCATGGAAACCCAAATTATGATAATTGATGAATCTTAATCTTATCCGAGGGCTTTAATGATGATGTTTCTCATACATGATGATGTTATGAGTTCAATTCACCATGAGGTGAATAGTAAACCCTAATCCTTGGGTGATGACATGTAATGTTAATAGTAAACCCTAATTGATGAAAATCAGGGAACCTAACTCTTGTAAGAGTAGGAAGATACAACTTCATTAAAATGAAATGTTTACTGTTATCAATTGAATTAACCATGCAGGTTCCTATATGAGGGTGATCATATCCAGGTAAGGATTATGATACTATATTCATTGAAAGTATGCTTTAGCTTTATGAAATAGTGAAATATCCTGATGCCTTGTTAGTGGCATCTTATGAGAATTAATGGGATGTGAGAGCCATGAGTATCATCAAGGTCATGCTTGACAGATGACTTGTGATGAGATGATTGAGGAATGATAATTGATGTGAGTTAGACTTGTTACATTTAGTATTCTATTTTCATAGCTGCCATGCTAGTGATTAAATGTTTGAGAACATGTATGATGTTAAAAGAATACTGAAATGTACCTAACTAATCAAGTATAATCATACCATGCAAAGCCCTGATCATAGATCCATCATTGTCAGAAAGCAATATGATGGTGAAACATGTCTTCGTAAGGGAACTCCTGGATCACATACTTTTGATTATGTGGGGGAATATGGATGTGTAAATCCTTACATCCTAGTGTAGGAATTGATGTAGATGTATCTTAATCCATCAACCCTTCACTATATGTTTATGCTGTAACACTCGAGGAAATCCTTATACCACATCGATCAGAGATAAACAAGAAATCTCTCGATGACGAAGAGAGTATAGAATGCCACTGTAACTCTAAAAATAGCGAAGTACCAGATTACCCTGGTAAGCTATAGTGGCAGAGACACAAAATGTCCTACAAGTTATCCTCACTCTGACTGAGGAAGATGAGGTCATAAGAATCCGACTCTTTTGATGACCTAGGTATGATACCGATGCGACTTAACAAGTGATCGGTTGGAGTATGAGCGGTATACCTCATCTCCGCAGGGCATAATAATGTTTGTAAAACATAATCAACAACGTAGTATATCTGTTAGGATTAACTACGAGTTATTTGATTGATGTTAGACTGTATAAGTACACATGTTCTTCATATTTCTTAAATGATGAACCTCTACTTCTTACTAAACTGCTGTTAAATACTTTGAGAGTTTTTACTGCTTATATTAATCTTTGAATTGCTATATAAAGCTTCTAGTGGAGAGTTATAACTCTCGCTGGGACAATTATTTAAAATTGTCTCACTCTGTAGACTTCAACTTTTTAGGTGGTCGTCGAAGACGGAGGAACCAACCTACAGGTGACCAAAACCAGCAGCAGCAGCATCAGGAGCAGCAGTGAATCTCAGGTGGAGATACTGACTGCTGAGTCATGTTGTTAGATAGTCCTATGTCGTCTCTGTACTCTCAGGTCGTAGGAGTTATGGTCTGAGATTTTGGTTTTGAACTCTTGAGAATTTTGTATCATGCTGTATATAATTACTCAAGAAGTAATTATCAGAGATGTAAACAGTTTATCTCCTTTTTATGAAAGAAGTTTTATGGATTCAAGCTCTTATCTCGAAAAGTTTTAATTTCCCATGATTTTTTCTTCCGATGTTAATCGATTGCTTCCGCTAAGTTTAAATCGTGTTTATATCATGGTTTGGAGATCGGATCCCACATATACCCTGGCCAAGTATTCAATTATTGAAGACAAGGTAAATATGGAACTCTTAGATTACTATCTTTCTGATTACTCTGATCATGTAGTCATTTTGAAACTATCTAGTGAGCATAATAAAATTGGAAATATGGCATGGATATTTTTATCACATCCTAAGTGTAATGTTACATAATCTGAAATGATCTCAGATCAATCTATGTGTATGAGGAAGTAAAAAGTATAATGCTCATAATAAGAGAAAAAGAACAAGGATGATGATTCCTGTTTGGTAAAGACTGTGTGAATAGTAAAGATCTTCTCTATAAATATGAAAATGAGAAATGTGATTAAATCATAAAATGTTCATGAACATGTTTGGCAATAACAAAGAAAGGAGTGATGACATGTAATGATACTTATAATTCCTATACTGATGGCAAGGAACTTAGGATGAAACAAGAGTAAATGACTCTTGAACAGATGAAAGTTCATGCAATAATTAGAGGGAATGATAATCTCTTCTCTTTGATAAACAACCCTGGGTGATAATGTGGTGATTAGAGGAATGTGTTTCCATATGTTCTTTCCTTATAGGAAAATGATAATTAAGTAAATCTTGTGACACTTGATGTGCATGAGTTAAAAGTGTTCTTTTGATAGATACCTAGAAAAATATTAGTTAGTCTTCAATTTTTGGTTCCAAGATAAAGAGATGAGTATTAAGTAATGTCCCAAGATGAAAAAAAGATCCTTGGCTTTGGTAATAACAATAGGTAGATGGATATGTGAGGATATGATGTGTTTTTGGCACATGTAATGAAAACCAAGGTAAGGAATTCTAATATCCAAAAACTCTCAATGGTGTAAGAAAATAGAACATGATTCTAGACAAGATGAATCATGTTTGGTTACCTAGAAGGCCCATCTTTGAGATAATTATAGTATGCATATCATATGTTAGGGGTTTATGCTTTGCATAAACATGACATCATTAAGGATGTATCAATTAAAGGAACAATTGTAGAATCATTTTGGGAAAAAGCTTATCAGGCTAAAAATAATTCCTTAGAATATCCCTATCTAGATCTGTTGAGGCAGTTTATACATGACATCTAGATATACCTTTGAGATAAGTTCTTTTTGATAAGTAACCTCTTATTATGACAAAGAAATAAGATAGATAAAATAAGTCATAAGAAAATTTAGTATTATATCAGTAGATTAGAATAGCACAACCGAAGTATGATAAGACTTGTAGTCCCAAAAGAGTGATAGAATGAAGCTCTAGTCCTTCCTTAGAAGAGGAATGCTAAACTAAGAAAGGAATATGGAAGACTCCTAAGGTCAAGAATCTTATTACATAAAATGATGTAAGTTGAAAAGGTGATAAGTCAATAAGGATTGACACTTGAATCATTCAAAGTATGAATAATACTTCTCTAACTCAGAAAGTGTTACTTGACACAAAATTGATACTATAATCCTTAATGGAAAGGACACTTGAGTATGCATCCTATATGGCAGATTCTATGACAAATTTGAGTGGAAGGACTTTGTACTAGTCCAAGTTCTATGGTATCTTCATGACAATGAGATGATATGTGGAGACTTGATGAAATGATGTATGATTAAGGATTGTCTTCCCTCATTCGGGATTTCGGGGATGAAATCCTTGTTAGGGGTTTATAATTGTAACACCCCTGACATGGGTTATGGCTTAACCCTAGAAGTTTTGTTAAAGAAAGATAATTATAAACTTGTTCTAATCCTTTGAAAAGTAATTAAGACTCTTTGAGAAGTTTATTTTCAAGTTTGAGCTTATTTGCAAACTGTGTGTGTATTATATGATAATTTGAGAGAAAAGTACAATTTGCCAAGGATTAGGGGCTACATTGCAAATGTCACATGTTGAATGTGTGTTAAGTGTTTTAATATCATATGAGAGAGAATGATACTAGGTGGTGGCTTGTGGAAATACGAAATTTCAAGTACTGAGCTTGTTTGAACAATGCTAGTGCCTTGTGTACCAATTCTGGTACAAACTGTAATTTACCTAATATATAGGGTTGATATGCAAATTACCACCTCTAGTGTGTCCCTACTCCCTCTAGGTATCATTTAGAGAAGATAGAAAGAAGGGGGCACCATGATTGAACCACCTTTGAGGGATGGTACTCTTAGTCATGAAAAGACCAAGAAAGAATGGAAGGTGAAGCCCTTACTTGAGCTATATCGAATTGTAGACTTAGGATGGGAGTCCCTATCGGCCAAGGGGGCATGAAGGGAGTCTCCTATCAGTTTGTTGAGTTTTGGAAAAGGACATGATGGGCAAATCACATCAAGAAGGTGGCCCATGATGAATTGGAAACTCTTTGCAAAAAGTGTATCAATTTGCATTATTAATGAGATAAAGATAAGATAGCTTATCCAATAAGATAAAGGACGGCCGGAATATCACCTTTAGATTATACTTAAGACTTTTTTATGGCAAGATATATATGTGTGCATGCATGGACATGTGTCAACCATGCATGTCCACGTGTCATTTAGTACCATAAGGTGAAGACACCTCTTATACACTTTATCTCAAGGATCCAAGTATATACCTCTTCCTTCACTTACTAATGAAATTTTCGAACTCCACAACTCTCCCTTCCTTGATATTTCATGCATGGACTCTTAGATATCATGTATACCACTTTGGTATCGTGCACAAGTGAGAGAGTGTCGAGTTAGAGCTTGGTATTGGCCATAGAGGAAGGATATCGACCAGGCAAGGTGATATCAGTCAAGTAAGGTGATATCGGCCGCAAGAGGAGAAGATACCGTGCAAAGTGCTAAGGAGATCAAGCCTTGGACTTCTATTAGCTCATCTTGAACCTTAGGAACATGAAGCTTTGGAGCTTGGAGCTTTGAAGTTGTTCATAAGGTGGGTTATATAACTTGAACCCAACTATGTTATTATTCACTACCTATCTTGCTATACTTAATGTTCTACTTTCAATTCCAAGATTTTCTTGAATATTTGATGAATCTATGAGTTCTAGTAGTTTCTTAGACCTGTTGTCCATGATCTATAACAGTTAGAACGAAGGTCTAGAGTTTGAAGAAGATGGTATCACCTTATAGAGTGATACCGGGTTCAAGCACATAAGAAAGTAACTCTAACCCAATATGGTTATGTGCATGCATCACTAGCACGATATGTTTATAAGTTTATATCTTCTTGCATATGATCATGAAATACACACCTAGTACACTATATGTTGTTAAGCACATACTTGTGCACGATATAAGACATGCAGTCAAACATATGGTACAACCCGACATAGGTTGAAATACTTTAACCCAATGTGAAACCCTAGATGGGGGATAACCCGATATTAAGATAGGTGATACCTCATACTTGATGTGAGACATGCCTTGTGAATGATATATGAGTTACCTACTAGCACCTTATTCATGATACAAGGTTAAAGATTTACCTTTTACACGATATGGGCAAAACCCCAGATAGAGAAATGAAAATCCGATATGCTTTGAAAATCAATTGCCTTTGAAGCCAGATATACCCTACTACCTTGAGATGAGTTGAAGAGAAACTAAGTATTTATCTTGTTGTGCACTTATTATAAAAGAATTGAATCTTGAAAGTATAGAGAGTTTATAAGATCAAGGGTTTATCTATTATAGGTAACCCGACATGATACCCAATATATATAACTCGATATGCTAAACCCAATATGGAAACCCATATGATGTCCAACACATAAACTGATAGGATACCCAATATGGATCACGATATGGCAATCCAATATGGGAATATGATGTGATATCCAATATGGGAACACGATATGATATCCAATATAGGAGCACGATATGGCAACCTAATGTGAGGACACGATATGATAAACTCAAGATGGAAACCGATATGGGAATCCAAAATAGAAAATCGGTATGGAAGTTGAGATGGAAACTTGATATAGCAATTCAGGTAGGAAATCAATATAATATTATCTTGAAAGATACATGGTAAAGCCATAAAAGATATACCTGGTATGGTGTACTCTTGTAAACGATATGAGAACCCAATATGTCTCTATACCTGATATAAGGTCAAGAGTTCAACCTATACCCAGTATGAGGTTGACTTGAGATAATGAAAGCTAAAGTTATAGCTAACCCGACATGTCTACATGAGATAGTGTTAGGGGATATACCCTAAACCTGATATGATGATGTGGTTTCACCACATGACTAATATGGATACATAATATGATGACATGTGCATCTTCAAGCACAATAGGAGAACATTGTCCACTATGATACCCGATATATGATAGGCATGCTTCAATTCATTAGGTTTGTTTAAGTGATATGGTTCATGCAATATTGAGACATAATGAATTTAATTCAATTTGATAATGATAAGCTAATAGGCCTTAAGAGGTGAATTAAGTAAGATGCAATCAATATCCTAACAAGGATGAGAGAGAGACTTTTACATGTGTGATAAACATGTTGATAAATATGTATTGATACTCCTATGACGAGTGGAGTACGAATTAGGGTTTGATTCTAGACATTATGATCTTAAATCCTTAATTGTTAATAAAGGGAAAATCTAACCCTAATGAAGGGTGATGATATGCTTTTACAACCGTAATCGGTTAGATTGAGATAATCCTAACCCTAATAATGGGAAGGATGTACTTTCTTATATCACATGGTGATGATGTAGATAATCCTAATCCTAATCATGGGAACGACACATTTCTCTTAAATTGTATAATGATGTTATATGTTGATAAGAGTCTTTCAACATAAAGTGCACACTATACAAGAATCATGAAATGAGGAGCATATCAAGATATGAGCTATGATGTTCTATATCAATAGCAATTAATCCTGCTTATTAATACAAAAGAACCTCTGCTCAGTTTTTATACTGCTTAACCTTGATAATAATATAGTCGGCGAAGAGTTATATCTCTCACTGAGACAATTGTCTCACCCCATGGGATCCACAATTTTTAGGTGGACGTGCATGAAGCAGTAGAGACCTTTCTGCAGAAGGAGAAAAATAGTCGGGACATCAGTGACAGCTCAGGTTGAGTGTACTGTATGTCATGTCTTTTAGATAGAAGTCCTATGTGTCGTCTCTGTACTCTCAGGTCATTGGGAGATAGTTCTTAGTGGTTTTTATGAACGACTTGAGATCTTGTTTGTTTACCTTGAGATTTTATGTTGCTATTGTACATGTTAAAGTAAAGCAACAAGTACTTGTTATCCTCGAGATGAGATAGTACAATGTATGTACGATATAAACCACATGTATATAACATTTTGGTTCTTTTTGTAAAAGTTTCCTAGAAGAGGATCTATGTGCAAAACGGTTTTAATTCTTAGTGATTTTTGTTAATTCCGTTGCTTATGGTTATTCCATGATTATTACTAGTGATGGCTTGATTTGTAATTGAGTCGTCACACTATACACTTCATCAATAATTTACCTTATTGACTTGACATTACTTTCTAGGGTTTCTAATCCAAATTAGGGTTTCATTAGGGTTCCTTTAGATCTATTTACAACTTTCCTCTTTTATGTCCACAAAACCCCTAAAACAACAGTTCTAGGTTCAAAACCCCTAATTATCATATTAACATCTTCCTATCACCTAATAGGCTTAGGATCATCCTAGTATTACTTTCATATGATGAATTTTGAAATATATCACATTAGAAACTATTAACACCTAGATTAGGATTTCTAAGCCAATTAATGCACATTAACATATCAAACCCAAAATTAGGCCAATTAAGCGCATAGATCAACTTTTAAGATCTTAATCTTCTTTTTTATTAACAACATGTTACTATCAATTTAAATCGTTCATAGAACATTCACTAAATCTCGTTAACATCAAAATCTAGGGGTTTTCATTAATAAAACCATTAAAGATAGCATCTTTACATACTTTTCAAGTTACAATCATATTTAGGCCTTGATAATATTTGTATTCTATTCCTCTCATTTTTTCGATCAAAATTATATATTACTTTGCTATTTTCAGACCTTCCTAGCATCATCTATGAATTAAACAAGAAAAGCATATTGTACCTCAACATTATGCCACTTACTAGTAGGTGCTGTTATAAGCCCAATATGGCCTAGCTGGGGCACGGTTCTTTCCCTGTGGACTGGCCGGTCCAGGAAAACACATCTCCCGTTTGCCCGTCACCCTCCGTGAGCGAGTGGGGTTTCTGTCCCAGGAAACCCCTGCCGCAGAGCGACCGATGGAGCAGCGACTTGATTCCCGGTCGATTCTTCTCCACACACCTGCTAGAACGCCCATCTCTGCTCTCCATCTTCACGATCAGCACAATAGGCTGGGTGCCACCACCTTGTCTGTATCCTGGGTGCCATCACCTCATCTGCCAAAATCCGCAGAGTACGGCAGCACTGCTGCCTTGGCTATCCATGCCATCAGGCTACTCCTCCTTGCCTCTCGTGCGGCGAGGTGTTGCAGCGGCCAAAGCTGCCTTCTGATGAACTGTATGGGAGCCGCCCATGGGTGATAGCAAGAGGAGGAAGGGATAAGTTATCATGATGTCCTTCTAGAATTGACGCACCATCTGCATCCGCTACTCTAGCTTTGCTGTGGCGAACAGACCTCTGGAAGCCACCCATACATGGTATTGTATGACGAGATTAGGGAGGACCTGCGGGTCTATTCTAGAAACCAAAGAATGATTATGATCCTCAGCCTATTATAGGTCAACATAGTAGCAAGGCAATGGTTTCTTTGATTAGGATGTGAACTACATCCCTCCATGATTCGTTATATAGGCATCAAAGGATGAGCCCTAATGATTTTCACGAGGAGGGAGTGGGAGAACCAGTGACCTGGAAGAGGAGGCATGCGTGCCTTCCTCATAAATCTCGTGAGTCATGATCTATCCGTATAGGAAGATGTTTCTATTAAACACCATCACTACCCCTTTTTAACTTCCTTTCTCGTTCTTTCCTTCTTTCTCTCCATCATTACAAGGAAGATGCCCCAAAAGGAGTACATACGATATTCTATAAATTCAAATACCACTTTCTAAAAAGTATTAAAAGACTTTTCCTTTATATGCAACTCTTGACATTTATTATAATCTTTTTAAATCTTGAATTTGGCAAACGAAAGCCATCAAGGAAAGCATATTCTCGTATGATACCCTTTGGGCAATTTTGATCCTTAAACCATTAGGAAGGAATTTAGGAATCAAAATCTAGATTGTTCTTTTATCTCTCTCTTAGATATGTCCCCTTAAATCAAACATCTTTATTTTATGGAAACTCACCATTATGTTTATTGGGTTTTCTTTTCCTTTCATTTCCTTTTTCTCATTATTGGGCCTGATAGCCAACAAGGCCCACGAAATCAAACATACAAGGCTATTTATCAGCAGAATCCATTCGAGGCACATAAATCACACAAATTACATAATCATACACTGATTGGGGAAATTGCATTTCCAACTAAAAGAACCCAAAAATTAGGGTTGTAACACTTGGGCATGGACACTTGGCAAACATGTTAGGACACCTTAGCTTCCTCTTCTCTCCCCCATAGATATATAAACCTCCTACCTTCCATGCAAATGAATCTTTTGGACTCCTTTCTCTTCCTTTCTATCTAGAGCTTTGTCCTTTCTCTAGCG
This sequence comes from Alisma plantago-aquatica, assembly GCA_963693085.1. Taxonomy (NCBI): domain Eukaryota; kingdom Viridiplantae; phylum Streptophyta; class Magnoliopsida; order Alismatales; family Alismataceae; genus Alisma; species Alisma plantago-aquatica. The sequence goes on along the minus strand of OY856412.1, from coordinate 1,048,655,355 downwards.
GGTAATACGGTACTCAAGGTAGAAGAAGGTGGTCGATCTCCTTGCATGTACAACTAGGGTTCATATATACCCTCTTTTGGAGCTTGTGGAGCTTCCTTTGCTTGATCTTGACCTAAGCAAGTAAGCTACCCTTCATTTCCTTCATTTTCCTTGCTGCTCTACCACCTTCCCCCTTCTTCTTGGTTGTCCATGATGTTCTAAGGTATAACTTTCTCTATAGCTTAAAGAACCCTTCTTTCTTGCTTCCTTGACGTAGGGTTTGCTCTCTTTCATAGAGAAGAAGCTTGCTTGGTCATGTGGACTACTAATATAGAGTCTCTTTCATCTTGTGCTTGATCAATCTTTTGGCTTGGAGATTGCTCATTTTTCTAGAGGCAAGTTATATAACTTTCCCCACTTTAATTTTGTACTTCTAGCTTTTATGTGCTAGATCTTGCTCAAAAACTAAGTTCTAAGTAGAAAGAACATACCTTTGCCTAGGGTTTGACCATAGGTATTACTTTCTCGAATTGTTTATCTTCTTGGATGTTTTCTATCCCTTGTGCATGAACTTCCATGGTAAATATATATTTAGGGTTGCTTTCTTGAAAATCGATGTCTTTTGGTTTCCCTTCGAATGATGGATTACTCAGGGTTTCTATGACTGTTTCCACCTTGGTACATGGCCCAATGGTCTAGTTCTCTTGGTGTTTTGTTTGGATTTTGTGTGCGAACTGATGGTGGTCTCTTTGCTGATGTTTGGATGATTTATCTCGAGCACAACTTATCAGCCTACTTTGCACAACTAATGGGTCTACATTCCCCTCAACAACTAGTGGTTAGGGTTTCCAATTCAATGGGTTTTAGTGCTTATATGTGAATGCTCAAGTCGATGGGTTTTAGTGCTTATATGTGAATGCTCAAACATTGGTTTTCTTGGTTAAACAAATGATGGTTTCCCTTTATCTTTGGATCAGATTTTTCACACATATTGTTTTCAACCAATGGCCTCACTTAGCCTTACAACAGATGGCTAGTCTAGGTCATCAACCCATGGTTGTTTTGAGTCTCAAAATGATGGCTTCTTTTTACTCATGAAAGATGGTCCAACTGATGGTGGTCTTGAACCTTACAACCGATGGATTGTTTTAAGTGGACAAACAATGGTGGGTTGTATTCCCACAACCGATGGCCATCTTTGAGACAACAACTGATGGTGTCTATCATGTCATTAACTGATGGTATTCTTGATCGATCAAACAATGGCTCGACTAGGTCGAGTGGTGACTCAACCACTAGTAAAAATTGGGTCATTATTCACGAGTGAGTCCTGTCACAAACCCCTCTCTACATGACCTCACAAATAGGGACGGTTGTGAGTCTGGAACTCACAAATGGTCCGTGAAGAGAACTCACATGACAAATACCAGTGGCCCTCACAAATACAATTGTCACAGACCAACTGACCCTCAAGAATGTTATATTGAGGGACTATTTAGCCTTCATAAATACATTTTTGAGGGAATATTTAGCCTTCATAAATACATTTTTGAGGGACTATTTAGCCTTCATAATAACATTATTGAGGGCATGTTTAGTTCTCATAAATACATTTTTGAGGGACTTGATGGTCCTGGAGAATATATTTTTGAAGGGATAATGCCTTCATTAATATTATTTTTGAGGGACTATGTGGTCGTCATCAATGCAATTTTGATGGTCAATCTGGACCTTCATCAATATATTTATGAGGGACTACTATAAATGATTTGGTTATTGATTATTGAATGATTTATTAAATGTTAATTAATTGTTACTATAGTGAATATCAAATTTTAAATGAAAACTTTGTATACATAACCTCAAGCAATATTTTTATACTAATTCACATGACATCATAAGAAGATTCAACACCAAAATGACACATAAAAATGTTTAATCACCTCAAACCAATTTTTGTTATTGAAGCAAAATATTATCCATACATTGCATGCTCAACGTTGATATAAATAAAGAGTACATATGGTTCTAAAATTTGAGATTGATGACAATCAACATATCATGCTAGAAACTCTTAAGATCTATAATGTCTCCACATTCCTTCAAATGGTGTGGTGCTCTTCATCAATGCCATGCCTCATAAGGTTAGGTACTTGAATATTCTTCTCCTAAAATGACAAATCGTTATATTAATAGAATTTAAAGTTTATACATAAATCATAGTACAACAAACAACTTACCCTTATATTTCGGTTTTGGTCTACTCCAAGGTGCATTGTCCGTCGAAATACATCATTAAAAGTAATTCTACCCTATCAATATAAATACAAAAAGGAATCAGAGTGAGTGCGAAGTAGAGATAAATGTAAGTGAACCAACATAGCAGCAACATGCACCCGTAAACTAAAATTATGATTGTTAGTAAATGGTACATAATTAAAAAAAACTCAGTGGGTTATATGGCCTTGAAGAATCTCCACGGAAGGACTAATGTTTAAGAAAAGGAGACATACTAGCATTGCTCTCTAGTACTGAAGTGCAATATGCAAATAGTTGTGTAGGTAAGTAATCTAATACAGATAGTTCACTTCTCTTGAGGGACATGAAGTGAATTGGTGCAATAAGACAAATTGCAGTTGTGAAATCAAATGTACTGATATGCCTGTGTTTGTATGTAGTATAAACAATACGAAGCAGATATCAACATGCTGCTATGGTTTTTTCAGTAAACATTGGAGACTTTTAGAATGAATAAATAAGTTCCTGCTACTCATTTAGTCAATTTCATAGACCAGAATATGATTCATGATATCTAGTTCATCTTGGATTTTATATATGGACTCTTTCGAAGACATAGGCATTTTGATTATAGCTCAGCTTTGTAATGTAAATCAACAATGACAAGACGGAATTAAAGAGTAGTTGCATATTCGGATTTTTACACACTGAAATAGGCTTTAGCTGCAGCAACTGCTAGGATGATGTGTCAAGGAAGGGTCGGGGCAGTGTCCAGCTGTGTGCAGGCAGCAAAAAAGGACCACAATGGATAGGACATGTCTTGGCCGTGAGAAGACCAAAGCCTGGTTCCAGTTTCCTGCCTGTAGATTTGCTAGGACAAGGAGTATCGTACAACAAAATTGCTGTTTCTGCCTCACAGTTGAAATAATTCTGAAATTGTTGTTTCTACAGACTTGCTAGGACAAGGAGATAATTCTGAAATTGCTGTTTCTGCCTCACAACTTAATGCAGCGACTGCTTGGACGAGATCTTTTTTTGGCACAGATTACAACTCACTTTGATACAGGATACACAAGAATCCATGAACAATGGATTCATAGAACTAATGCACAATAAATTGCAAGGAGACCAGGGACCCATCTATCACCATGTAACCATGCTTCTATAGGAAATCAAAACACACAAGGTGCTATCAATATTTCATTATAAGAGAACGCAAATGGCACCAACCAGATGTATGGTTAGAGACATGAATGGCAGAAGAAAGGTACTATGGAATAGAAGGCTTGCAAATTTGTTAATTTATCTAGTCATTTACATTATACAAGAAATATTAGAAGTCGAAGCAGATCTAGGGATCTTGAAAGATCTCATACAAATTGTTCTAGGATGATAGTATCACATAGAAACTAGAGAAGGTCCAAGGCCCAGTTTCTCAATATATCTCAATATTACTAAATGTAACATGAGCTTGCAGTTCCTACTTGGTTTTACTAATAGATGGACAAATATTTAAGAATTGGATATCAGCAATTCCTACTTGGCCATATGTCACATACTTGAGAAGAAGATACATGTCTTTGGTTTGGATACCGACTGGCCCGAGGCATTAACCATTAAGTAGATTCGTGCCTTATATATTTGATTTGGCCTTATATATCAGATTTGGTATAAGTACAAGATATATGGATGGATACCCTAGAAGTTTAATCAAGCACATATTGAATACCTGATTTAAATGCTGAGTTCTTGGTGTGAAAGACACCGATGAAGATGTGCTTGGTGTGTTCTGCATTTGAGGATGACTTTTTCGATTATTACCAGAAGTAGGGCACCAACTTTCAACTGCAGCCTTTAATAAAGTGTACATGTTAATATTCTTATGTGTATGAATATTGAAAATAATCTATAGCTGTTATGAGGTACCTATGGCTGAAAGATTAGTGAATGTCCATTGCCTTGTATGTAAAGCCTACCTACTCCATTCTCCCTTGAATTGCCTTATACGGAAAGCATGCCTACTCCAGTCTCCCTTGAATTGCTTTGTCTAGAAAGTCTTCCTAAGCCATCCCCGCTTGAATTATTTTGCCTGGGAAACATGCCTACATCTGCACCACTACTTGTATTGTCTTGTATGTGAAAAGAACCCACACCCGACCTATTTGTGCCACTTTGCATGTGTAAGACACTTGTAGTATTCTGATTGGGGTATTCAGCTGCACAATCAACATTAATACCCCCATCCTATAACAAATAGATCAACAATGTCAAAAAAAATTATATATTACATTGACATAGACAACTGAATCTAAGTTACCTGTGATTGATTATACCAAGTCATTAGTTGGGAGACGGAGTTCTTCAATCCATTTACTATTTCTTCAAGTTCCTTAAGTTTATCCTGAAATAGAAAACAAATTACCAACATCAATCTAATAGACTAGTTGTAACTAATAGTTCAAGTTTAGTTATAATCCAACATACATCCTTTGCATTGCTTTCCTCAAGAAGCATTTCATATCTTATATGGGCAGCTTTTCCCCTATGTCCTATCTCTTTGTGCCCAATTCCAACACCTCGGATCCTAGCCTTTTTGGAAGGATTTAAAACTTGCAAATAAGCATCACATGTTAGATTATCAACACTTCTAGGATCTATTTCTTCTTGGTTTGCTACTTGGTTTTCCACAATATCAGAGATTTCAAGCTGTAATTAGAAAGAATCATAAAAGGAAAGCTTAAATTGAGATATCTAAGCATATGTAGCTTTGTAGACATCATAGGAAAGCAAATATCCATTTTCTAACCACTTGTGGGCTTTTGTCGTAAACGTTTTCCAAAAAATTGTTAAGAGGCACAACGAGTTGATCTTCACTGACCTACACATGATAGATAACATAATAATTGTCCATGTTGTATGTTCAACTCCTACTAAGAAAGACAAGTGTCCATTATTAGTACCATTTCTTCCCGATAACAACTCCATGGCTTTGATCCTATGGTATGATCCATCACTTTTTTTGCTCTGTTTGCCTTGTTGATCTCGGAAATTTTCTAAACCATAAGAAACATATAATTAGAAAAAAGTAGATAGGTATACATGCAAGTTATATGAAACCATTGTACCTTAGACTTCTCGGTTCCCCATTCTTTAACAAGATTTTTAAACTGGTCCATATCTATGGAAGCATTTTTCTCAACTTTCTTCATCATCAATTCTGGTTCAATCTTGTACTTTTCATAGTAATCTTTCTTTACACGTGCCCTCCACACTGATATCCCTTAGCTAATGTGTTCATCAATGTGATTCCATGCATTAGGGTGACTGCCTAAATCGAAGTATTTCTACAAAAACATTGAAAATATTACTTTAGATATAACAATCATACAATTTGTTGGTCTTTTTATGAAAACGATTACCTCAATAAATGATTTTCTATCTGCAAAAGCTTGTTGTGGTTGTTCGTTCCACTTCAAGTCTAGATGCCATATGTGTGGTTTCCTTGCTAGCATATGACAATAACGATTCAATTTGGCACCATTCTCCCCAATAGCATTTCCTTCATAATCCCATTGGACCTTGTGATGTGGCTCCCCTTGCTTAGGAAGTAGGCTTTGCTCACTTGCAGGCCCACGTCCATACTTCCTATTCTTCTGTTCATCCTCAAAATTTTCTTCAACTGTTACATCATTTTCAATATTGTTGGACAGTAGAGTAGGTTCATCCTCACAATTTTCTACAATTGTGGATGGAGGGACAGCAATAGGTTGACTGGGTGTGTTGTTACAACTAGATCTAGTGATTCTTCTTCCTGCCATCCTTCAACTGACAAGAAAAAAAATTATATTATTAGTGCAGAAATGTCAGTAACAAAAGTAGTAGCTACATTTGAAAAACAAATAAATTGCGGAGAATATGAGACACCAACATATGAATATTCAACATTTGAAAAACATATAAATTGTAGAGTACCTTGGTTTCATATCCCAAAAAATAATAATGATGTCCTACTTGCTGGTATATGAAACAAGACTAAATAAATTGCAAAGAATATGCCATATAGTAACAGTTTGCCAAAAAAATGCAATATAACATATTCACCAAATAAATTATTCTAGACTTGCAAACAAAATAATTTGATGAAAACAAACAGATTAATGAACTAAACATTAGCCCCATCATTCTTTTTTTTAGTTCTATCAACAAAAGATCCCTCGGTGTCACTCCTCGTCCAAGACACATCACTAGTTACACCACCATCAATAGCTTCAGATTGTAAACCAGTCAAACAATTCTCAATAAGAGGTACTTCAGAATAATCTTTAGGAGGATGCTTTAGCACTGTGCACCAATCATCAGCATTAGGATCCTTCACATGAAAGCATTGCAATGCTTAAGAAGCCAGGATAAAGGGTTCCTCCTTTTTTTTATCCTTGAAGTGTTGATTTGTGTGAACCCATATTCATCAATTCGCAACCCGTTAGAAGTGCTTTCATTATACCAAGAATATCTGAACAACGGAACTTTGATTCCTGGACCATAAGTTTGCTCAATAACCTCCTCTGAGTAGCCATAGTACGTGACTTCAACATTTATAGGATTTCGATCTCTACCACTTGAATAACTTGAAGTGTCAACACACAAATACACTCCACTATTTTGTGTAGTACATGTACTTTTAATGTGCTTTGAACGGAAACGATATCCATTGACAGAAAATCCTTCATAAGACATTCCCTCATCACAAGGGCCTTGGGATAACCATCTCAAATCATCGCTAATACTGTTCGGCCTAATCTCTCGCATTTGCATTACCTTCATAAAAAAGTAAAACATTAATGTAATCTACACTAACTTGAACATTAAGTGTGACAACAATATTTATGTTTGACACTTACATGCTCTTTCAACCACTTAGAAAACTCCTTTGCATGTTTTGTTTCTAAGGTCCGTGGGGTAATGTTGGGTTCCATATCTTGAAGAATACACACATGTTCACTGCTTTATAAGAAGTGCCTAAATTAATGTACAACAAATATACAAATATCAACAAGAATTTTAGGACGTAATTAAATCTTACCTTCTGTAAACATCCAATTCCTCTTTATTGAAAAGGACATAACTATGGGCTTGTTCCAAAGTGTGGATGTCGAAATTTCTTGACACTCCAACTCTAATTGGAGATCCATCAACATTATGAGGAGTGCAGTTGAGTTTTGTCTCAAAATTATGCAAGTACCTAGCACAAAATGTCAAACTTTCTTTAGCTAAATAGCCACTAGCAATACAACCAGCCGGTTTAGCTTTGTTTCTTACATACTTCTTCAATTTCTTCAAGTATCTCTCTATTGGGTACATCCACCTAGTTCGGATAGATCCGGCTTGCTTGGCTTCATAAGCTAAATGAATGGGCAAATGCATTATGATGGTAAAGAAAGAAGGAGGAAAGATTCTCTCCAACTGGCAAAGAGTGACAACAATTTCTTGTTCCAATTCTTTGAATTCCTCCACATCAATAATGTTAGAGCAAAGCTTGTTGAAAAATGAGCATAAATTAGCAATAGGCTTGTACACATCTAAGCTTATGCAATGTCTCAAGGCAACATGTAGAAGTTGATGCATAAGAACATGGCAATCATGACTTTTCAACCCAACAAGTTTTCTATCAGATTTGTAACACACCTAGATATGTTAGAAGAATAGCCATCATGAACTTTCAACTTTTCTAACACAGATAGGAACTTATCTTTCTGCGCATTAGTCATGGTGTAAGATGCTGGAGGCAAGTAAGCGGTCACCTGCATCTACTGGCCATAATTCTCTTCGAATGTGCACTTTCTTCATATCTTGACGAGCTTGTAAGTTGTCTTTACTTTTCTTAGAATCACCCAATAATATGTTTAAAATATTCTAGCACACATTCTTTTCTATGTGCATCACATCCAGATTGTGTCTAACAGATAAATACTTCCAATAAGGTAGCTAAAAAAAGATGCTTATCTTATTCCAACCAGGAGGTAATGGTTGAATTTGATCTTCAAGCCTCTTGCGCTTATTCATTTTTCCAAATGTGATATTTTCATATCCATCAAATTGCCCAGTATATCTTCTCCAAATAGTGGCTTAGGTGGAAGTCGAAAATCTTTTTCACCATCAAAATTTTTCCTATCACGTTTATATGGATGATTCATTGGAAGAAAACATCGATGGAAACCATAGCATTGCTTTTTCCCAAACTTTAACCATTTTGATACAGTCTCCACATTACAACAAGGACATCCCAAATCTTTCTTACCTTTAGTGCTCCAACCAGATAAGTCACCATATGCTGGAAAATCGTTAATGGTCCATAAAATCATTGCCCGCATAGTGAAATTCCTTTTTCTATATGCATCATAAACTTTGACTCCAAGCTCCCAAAGTAGTTGCAGCTCCTCAATTAATGGCTCCAAGTATACATCAAGGTCATTGCCAACCATATGTGGACCTGGGATTAATAGGGACATCATAATAAATTGTTCTTTCATAAGAAGACAAGGCGGAAGATTGAGAGGTGTCACCAACACAGGCCAGATGCTATGTGATGCACTCATATTGACAAATGCATTAAATCCATATGTTGCTAATGCCAATCTAATATTGCGTGGTTCAGAAGCAAAGTCTGGATACCTGACATCAATAGACAACCATTCTGGTGTCTCTGAAGGATGATGAATACGACCATCCTTGCCTTTTCCTTCAGATGGCCAAATCATATCTTTAACAATAGATGAAGACATATAGAGCCTCTCTAACCGAGGTATCAAAGGGAAGTGATACATGAACTTAGCAACTACCTTCTTTCCCTTTGTTTAGTATTGCTTTTCATTCCATCTTGAAGCACCACAAGTATCACAATTTTCTTTTGAAGCTTCATATTTGAGAAAAAGCATGCAATTATTTGTACATACATCTATAGTAGAATGATCAAGTCATAAATCCTTCACGATCACATTTTCTTCATAGTACGTCTCCAGGAATAGACAATTTTCTTCTGGAAATCCTGAAATAATCAACTGTAACAACTTTCTGAAAGAATTGTTGGACCATCCAGATTCCTCCTTCAGAAATAGCAAGGCAACCAAATACGATAGCTTAGAATGACTTGTGCAACCTCTATAGAGTGGTTGATCCACCTCTTTTAGTAGCTTGTAAAATCTTTGTGCATCTACATTTTGCAGGTTCCTCTGTAGCTTCAGTAGAGTGGTCATTTGTTGTGTCACCCATACCAAACAAATCCTCCAGCATCTGATGCATATTGTCGGTGCTAGGCATGTTTGGTGCCACAACCGGATTGCTCCTACCAATCACCTCCCCATGAAACGTCCAAACATCATAGCTATGCACAAATCCTTTTTGTAATACATGTGAGAATACCTCCTCCTATGTTTTAAGGTATCTGTTCAAACATACCTTGCAAGGACATATTAATTTCCCCTGTCTAGTTGGTCTCTGATGGATAAGAGCAAACTCAATGAACTTTCGAAACCCTGCCTTGAATACATCACTTCGCACTAGGTTCCCAATATACATCCAACTCTGATCTATTAGAAAATCCATCTTAATGAAGGAAAATATATAATAAGTTAAGCACACATTAGAATATATATATATATATATATATATATATATATATATATATATATATATATATATGCAATTCAAATAGTATATTGATTATATTCCTTTCAATCTATCTAGGTATTTCTATTCCTTGATTATATATATATATATATAAATAATCGAGTAACCTGATATAGGTCTGATTTAGAGTAAATTTGTTCTTCATATTTTATATCTGTAGTATAGGCACCCCTTGGGTGGTGAAAACCGCCTAGCCACCTTGATGAGTATGACTAGTTATTTGTTATCCATCAACATCTTTAACTCCTATATGTGCAATAAAGATAAACATATATGAAAATATATCAATAATTAATCATCTGCTTTTTGAAAAAAGTGCTTGTATGACGATGATGTGGCCATCTTGTCCACCCACCTTGTGCTTCCTGCTTTCTATAATATCGGCACTACTGTTGGAAATTTCAGTCCGAACTATAAACCAATTAGCAGTGAAAAAGTCAGGATGCCCCCTCTGAATGAGGTGAAGGAGGTGGATGCTCAAATTAGCTTTATGAAAGAGTGTTGGTAATTCTCTGGTTGCACGACCCTGTTAGCTTTGCTGAAAATATGTTTTTTTATCATTAAGCATGTTGCTCCTCTTCCATTTCATCAAATAAAGAACTTTGTAAGTGTGGGGTATATAAAAAAAGCCTATCTATAGATGTAGATACTCTTATAGTCCTATATAATGAGGTTCCAAACATTAGCATTAGGCATTACATCATCAAAAATGACTCTATTACACATGTACCAGGAGTGGTCCAAAATGAGAGCAACAAGGATATGTACTTGTTTATTCTACAAGGTTATAATATTCTATACTATCCTTGGTAGGCTGGGTAAATAGTTCTTGGCTTGGCTCCAAAAAGCCTCAATGAAAGTGCACTTCGATAGGATGTGATCGAAGGATTCATTATCCATCTAACATAAACAACATGTGGAAGCCATAGAAAAACCTTTGCTTTGAAGGAAATGTTCAGTGATGAGTTTTCAATGATAAAATTTCTAGCAGTGAATGATAAAACTTCTTGGTAGTTTGCTCTTCCAAAGCCAATTTTCCCAAGGAAAATCAGGTCTATGTGCTCGGCATAGGTCCCAAGAACTCTCTAAGAGAGAAGTTGGATAGACCTGCAAAGAAGCATTTATCCACCTCATAAATTTCAAGATTTTCGTGGACTTTAGCAAGCCATTCAATGCCTCTTTTCATTGGAACATTCCATCTGCCATTGAGCTGATCGACTTGAGAAGTTGAGATCTATGAAAGCCCATTCTAAACAACAGACCAGACCCAATCTCTTTTCCGGAAAACGTCAATGAACCCATGGTTCATTCTATACTATATGTTTATGCATTAAGAATTTTCAAATATGATGAAACCTCAAGAGTCAACAATTGAATCATACATATCAAGGAAAGGTCTATATGATCGCACAACCCCCACATGCAAACACCTATGCATATTGAGCTACAGGTGCATGTGCAATTTTGAAAATTATGGCATTAAGAATACGGAGGTGAATTTCACAACCACATTCTAATATTGTGTATTGTAGTTTTATAAAAAACAAGTGTCGTCCATAATTCATAAAACTAGCCCCATTCACCTTTTTCTCTGGGAACCCCTACGTGCAACACTAATAGAAGTATAATTTTCATCCACTCCAACGAATGCGGGCATGAGGATTCTATACATAATTATGTAATGCTATATTCATATGTGCTCATTTTCTCAGTCGAAGTAGAAGAAATATGGTATTAGCCAACCTTTTTGCTTTAAATAATGAAGAAATGAACTGACCTGCAAAAGTTCCCATATCAATATTTAGATATGTCATTTTAAACCCATGTGACTAGCTCTGTTTTCGAAGATATTCATAAAACAACAAAGATTGATTAAAGGTGTGCTCTCTACCCCCCTTGTTACATACTTCTACTTGAGGGGACTGTAAACATTCATGTTCAAAAATGCCAATCATGTTATGGATATTATGATATAGTCAATTTAGTTTCTTGGAAGAATTAAATAATACTAAGGTCGTTTTACAGGGAAAAGAACTTAAGGATCATCCTTTTGCATTGTCAGGAAGAGAGATTATGCAATAAATTAGTAGAAAGAAACTTATGGACCATCCTGGCACTTTATGACCCGCCCTAATCTCCTTGAAACATCAGCCAGATGGAAACATCTAAGCATGTTTTTTCTATCCAACTCCCTCCCTCAAGGAGATAAAGGATCTAACAAATGGTTGTCTATTTCCATATTTGGTACAAGACTATTGCCCACAAATGTCTTCCATGCTTCTACCCTATCTTATCCATAGACAATTGCAAGCTTTGAGATCATTTTCCTTGGAGTCAATATCCTCTCAGTTGACATTGATTACCGTATAGATGATCACATATACTACCAACTCCAACTGAGACTGGATTGCTGCCAATTTGTTTTACTGGAAACTACTATTTTATTCTAAACAGACTTGTATTCATGTTTTTTACTGGTTTAGTATGCAAAATTAATCACCGAAATTTGTGAAGCCTTGCTCTATTGTCCTCCCTACTTAAAAGCACAACCATTGGAAAAGTGCAATGCACACTATGTGTACTCAAAAAAACTCCTTGACATATCCTAAACAACTTGCACTGCAAAGAACCACCGTCGACCATCAAGTGAAACATTGATAGGGCATATAGCTGGCTGCAACTATGTATGTGTCATCAGCAGTACCCTTAACTACTCTAGATTCAACTGTAGGTATTCTGGAAATGCAGCAAACATGAAAGTGATGTACATGATCCTATAGAACTTCTTATTTCAAGAAGAAGGTATACACCTAGGGTTGCACTCTACTTATCAATCTAAACTCAAACACAACCCAATCCAGAAATATACAACCTGAACCCGGCCAAACCCAAAGTATATTGGGTTTTTAATAGTAACATCAATCATATGACCCAAACTAACTGCACCCAAATAAATTAGACATGAACAATGGAAATTTACTTTGCTATATGATAATTTCGTGGTTGTTCATGTTAATAAGGATATAATAACATAGGTATATAATTTTAGAACATGATTCACCCAAGGATCTTGTCTAATATGGTCTAGGCCTAAATCACAAATCAAACCACAAATATTCATTTTTTTCATACCATACTAGATTGTTGGTGACGTTAGATAAGACCAAACAAGACTGCAACTTTTTTATTTGGTTAGGATTGGCCTTGTCTCAAACCAACACTAATCACTAGAATCTACTAGAATGCTAAAAGCTAGTCAAGTTTTGATGGGAAGAAATATGCTTTGTTAGTTTTGAAGTCAAATAATTTGTGATACATTAGCTTATGTGTTGTAATTTGAGAACCTAAACCAAATATTTCCTATATATAATTCGAACTTAAGCACATGTTACATGGTAATACCAACAATATAAACAAGAGTAGATGCAACCATATTCATAAAGAAAATACTGAAAGGCATATTATGTATCTAAAATGTGCAGAATTTTGAGATAAACTAGATTAACCTAAATTCAAACAAACAAATTACCAATCTACAAAGAAAGTCATGTGATAGCTAGATCACTTCATTCAAGCAACCAAAAGTAGAAAAGAAACAAAGATTTATTTTTTAATTAGATTAGTCTAATGTGTTAATTTTGTCTTTCTAGGTTGTATTGTTTATTAGCTTTTAGACATCATATAGGCCTCCTAAAAAACAAAAGGTTGATTGCATGGAGTCTCCTCAAGACTCTTCTCTACAACTCTAGGTGACATGAACGGGTGGCCTCAGTGGTTACAGCTGGGTTACGCTTGGCTGCCATGGCTGGTGAGGCCATGGATGTAAGGAAGGAGATGCCCTTCCACAAAATACAATTTTCATACTGATACACCAAAGACAAAATTCCTATTGACTTGGAACACAACACCATGGATGCTACAATTGAGAATACCAATGGTATTCCTCCTACTATTCAAAGTACCTTGGCAGAGACCCCAGTTGAAGTCATTACATTTTCTCTGCTACTTAAAGTTAGAATCCAATTCGATTATGAAGGAATAAGGGGCCAACATACCCCTTCTTTGGCTTCAGAGAATTATGAAGATGATAATTTATCAGCTCAAACCAATGATGCATAATTTTGCACAGTCCATTATCAATTAGCCTCATCATCTGAAATGACACTGGTAGCTATGTGATTCTTGAAGACATTTAGAGATGCAACTGGCTCTAGATCTAGCCAAGATAAAAATTCTTTCTTGGATGATTTCAGAGTGGAAGAAGCTAATCTCGAAGATGTTTTGCTGGTTAGTGATCATGATTTCACTAAAGTTTATATTGCACATGAAGCCTATTCCATTTTTCATAAACCATTGCAAATGATAGTTATAGTTAAACTTCTTGGTAAAACCATAAGCTGTCTTACTCTTTGTAGCAAGATCAAAATGCTTTGGTGTCAATTTCAAGATGGGGAGTGTACCAATTGAGTATGGATTATTATGTGGTTCCATTAACATGTCATGAAGATTCCTTATCTACGTTGACTGGAGGACCATGGGCAATTTTCATGTTCCCTCTTAGTGTGACAAGGTTGATGGATGATTTCATTTCTACTAACAGTTTTCCTCCAATGGTGATTACATGAAATATGATTATTGATTTATCTTTACATCTTTATAACTCAGTCATATTCGAGAAGATAGATTAGGCCCTGGGAAAATTAACAAAAGTAAATGATCATACTACTAATTGTACAAAATGTAAGTTTACTTGTCTAGACATTGAATTTGATACTAATGAACCAATGAAACATGATGTTATCATCAATGGTATGATCTATAAGGTTGAGTATGAATCCATTCCTCCTATTTGTTCTCAGTGTGGCATAATGGGACATGCATTCATAGAATGTCCTTCTAAACCTCAAGACCAAGAACCTGTACACCCAGAAGCAACAGCAAAGAAGCAGATGTTGTTTGGAATGAGGATGATGACAAATGGAAAGTTTCCTATGGGAAAAAAAACCACTCTAGAAGGCCATCCCAGAAACCACCAGTCACCTAATTACAAAGACCCTTGGAAGTCACTCACGTCCTTGTAATAAATTTAAAGCCCTAGAAGTTCAAGAGAACATAGATGAAGATGTTGAATCTTTACTGACAGAGATGGACAAAACAAGGACCTCCTGCGAGTCAGGTACAAATACCAAAAGTATGGACTATGAAATGGAAATGACCTTCCCAAAAGTCTAGTATAAGAGATGCTGAAGTGATAGATAATGTAGAACAAACTAAAATTCTAGATTATGATAACCTTGAAGCAATGATGGTGCACAATGAGGAGGTTCAACCAAGTGAATCTGAAAATATAGGAAAGTCTTCATTATCCACATTTGACATTAAACACCATGCACATACAATAGTGGACCCTTTTGTGATGAAATTACTGTTCATTTCCTGAATATAGATCCTACCTTATCCAAAGACTGAGAGTGTGAAGCTTTTGACTTATTAGATTTGAATTCAGGTAAGATAGGTAGGAAAGTATGATGTTAAAGTGGGAAGATGAAAGGTTGTCCTTATTAACCCGTAGCCAGACTAAAAAGCTTGACATTATTGCTGAAGAGGAGGAGTTTCATGATGTTACAACCAATCCAATGTAGTGTTAAGTACTTTATGTTGGAACTTATGTGGTATTGGCCACGATAAAATAGTTCATTTTTTTGATCATGTAAAAAAACTACAGTCTAACATTCTTACAATTTCATAACCAAGGTTTTGTTTACCTTCAGCTGCGATCGCAGCAGTCGTACGGTCTGTCCAAGCCAAGACGACGACCGTCCAAGCAAAGAAGATAATGACCCTCATCGGCGGCGGAGCAGGATCAATCGGTCTCGACGGATCAATCCTCAGCGGTGGCCAGAAGTAGAGCATGATCAACCCTAGCTGCACGGATGATCCTTTGCGGCGGCAACCGATTCCTTGTGGCGACGCCGAGAGCGCAGAGAGCGCAGCCAAATAGGAGCGGGAGGGACGCAACGAGCGCAGCCAAACAGGGCGCCTGCAGGTTTTTTACGGGGGTTATATTTTTTATTTAGATAGTCAAATGAATAATTAGGTGTGGAGGGAAAGTTATGGAGGGAAACTATGACCCGTATGGTGGAAAATCGTCAAAAATAATTTTTCACGGAATGGGGGAGTGAATAATGAAATTGTGAGGGATTAGTGTCCCTAAAAAAGGTCTACTTATATTAAAAACACGCTTGAGGGATTCAATCTCGTATTTGAGGGACAAGTCCTCACAAATAGACTTTATTATTCACGGTTCTTGGTTCTTCATAAATGTTCTTGAATAATAGCCCAATTTTTTGTAGTGAACTAAGTCTACAATTTGATGGTTTTCTAAGTGGTTTGTTCAAGGAGGCCACTTGTGTTACAACCAATGGTTTCACCTTCTTATATCTGATTATTTTGAGGTGATACTCATGGTATGTTTGTTTGTTTTAAATGATGTAGAATCCTATGGTGACTTGGTCATAGTCATGTAGTCTTACCTTTGCCCTCTTATGATCAACATAATTAAATGAGGTGTAATGTTGATCTAGCTTATCTTTGAATACACCAAACCCCAATGTAATTAAGTGGTGATAGTTGATCATACTTTACCTAATTGTCAAAATTAACATTAATATGATCCAATTATAGTGATTGCTTATGCTTATCTTTCTTGTATGACTTCTCTGGTGGTAAGGATATCCCCTCATTACTATTTTAACCCTAATGTGTTGTTATCATAACATCTTATTTCAAGGCTATGCTAACATGTGTATCACAAGCATGGTGATGGGTTGGTAAACCTTTGGTAAGACAAGGAAAGATAATGATGTTCTTGTAGGTGATTGTGATGTGATGGTCTTAATGACCCTTGGGAATGGTTGAGCCCTCTTGGAGGTGTGATCCTCTTGCTTATGTGATAGAATGCTATCATGTGGTGATTTGATAAGATTTATTCCTCATACATTTCATATCTTTTGAAGTTGTTATACCCTAAATGGTCATTAGAAATGAATTAGAGTTTGTATGTCCACTTGTTTGATAAATCCTTAAATCTGACTAATTGGAAATAACTAATCAAGTGAAACCCTAATCATGTAGTTGGCCTGGCCATAGATCCATTGTAGTGTCAAGTCTTACTGGATGGTGAAACGAGTATTTCTAACTCGGAGCACATTCTGTTCAGTATGCGAGGGGCAAGTGACTATGTGTCCTTGTTGTAACGAACTGAAATCCATGAATAATATTAGTATAAGTAATTTTCTAAGCTTTTCTTTCCTTTATGCCCTTGATGTTGAATTAGTGGAAATTATAAAGGTCTGGTATATATTTTTTCCCAATATTTTAATTCATAAGGAGTTAAACACAAATACCCCAATGAAATTTTACTAATGGGTTTAATTTGCAAAATGTCCAATTAAGAGGGATAAGGATAAAATAAAAACTGATTTAGAAGTTTCTATGGTTTTTGTGTGGGAAAAAGAAAAGAAAATCCTAAAATGAAGATAATGAGACATTAAATGAATTAGTTTTTCCATTAAGTAAAAATAAGAGTAGATTGCCAAAAAAATTGTGAAAGTGGAACTTAAAAGATAATTCTAAATCCGAATTCATTTCCTTTGGGTACATGTTTTCTTGGGTGATAAGTTTCACAACTTTTGGAAAATTGGTATTATAATTGTATTAATTGAAAGGGAAAATAGGAGATAACTCAAAAATACAAATTGAAATCTTTAATGACTCCAAAAGTAACAATGGATGCCAAATTCATGATCTACACATTAAAATATGCCTTTGGGTAAATTTTCACTCAATTTAGAGAATATTTGATTAAAATATGATATCAGGAGAGAGAAAGTGTGTAGAACCTTCAAAAATTAAATAAATAAAAAAATAACTCCAATATGTAAAATTATTGGAAAATTCATATCCAAGGCACTTAATGTGACTTGTGGTGAATTGTAATCAAATTTGAAGAATCTTGTAACCATTAATGTTGGAGAAAAGAGAAAATAAATTTTGATTTATTTAACACATTAAAAGTTCTCATAAGGAAAAACTACTTGCATAGTCAGATTCCTCGTATAAAAAATAGGCTTGATGTCAATTTTCATTTAATTTGGATCATGTTTGCCCATTCAAATCAGGAGAGAGAAAAAGGAAATTAATGCATAAATACACTATATACTAATATGATTTATGTGTCACACGCTTTTCTTTTTATTTTTTGATTTCTCACACGGATGAACAGACCAGATCGCTCACCTGATTGACGGGACGGCTGGGAACTCATCTCCTATCTCGCGACTAACAAGGAATGTGGGATAGTTTGGATTGGGATTTCAATTCGGGTGTGTAATCGTTTCTCAATGAAGTCATGCCATTTTTTCTCCTACATTTTCCAAATTCGATTCCGCACAATTTGATTCATGGTTTGTAAGGGTTTTGTGGATTATTTTGGGAAAACCCAAAATGTGTTCTCCATGTAGGTCCGGTCTCAACCGTCCTCTCTCCGACCCCTAACTTCACCTATAAATATCCATAGTGAGCATCCTTAGAATCTTTGCAACCATCCACATCGCCCAATTGCTCATGAACTCGTGTGTTTTCTTCCAGTGATCGAGTTGGACTCCTGAGCTTGTGGTGCTTGCTGTTACCTCTACTCTCCACCTTCGACCAAATTAAAGTTATGTTCGATTTCGGTTTGTCCTTGGCCTTCTTTTAGTACCTTTTGTTTTGTTTTTGGTTGTGAATTGCAAAATTACCTAATCTAGAGCTAAACTCCTTGACGCCATGGTTGCAACTGAGCTTGGGGAGAATCCCCTTGATTCTCTTACCTGTCTGTCCTCGCTCTCCTCCTTTTCTCTTTGACCCATTTTTTGCCTTGTTTTAGTTGTGTTGCGACACGCCTGGGCTAGGCGTGGGACCAACTGAGTTGGCTGACAACTATTCGGCCAACTCAACACAGCCCACCCACTCTCTCTTCCTCTCTCGCCTTGTTTTGTTGAGGTGTCACTCTCTCGTTGGCCAGTATTCAAAAAATCATAACTTTTTTACTTTGTTGTCCAAAAATTAAAATAAAATATGTTTTGGAATCATAAAATGTAAGATTTCTAATAAAAATGTTTCCGAGACTTGGTTTTGAGTTTTATCAAAATGTGTTTTCTAAAAATGAACTTAATAAATAAGAATCACCAAAAATGCACTTTTAACTTCATTACTCCAAAATTGACAAAAATATATGTTTTCTTAATTAGGATAACCTAATAAGACCAATGGTGATAATTTCATAGTCAAAATTGAGGTTTTGTTTGAAAAGTCCAAAAGTTAGAGTTTCCTTGCCTTTATACATGTTTAAACCCTAATTCGTGGTTATACATTAGAAATAGGAAAGTGAGCTTTGGAATTGATTAAAGTAGAAGAAGTAATTGGATATCTTAAGAAAGGTATGTGCTTTCCTTACTCCTAAGTTGGGAAAATTTGTAACCCTAACCTAGTTTCCCTAATGAGGCTTCAATAAAACTCTAATTTTTATTTTAGCAATTCCTTAGCTATATTTGCATCAAAATTAGTTTTAATATATATTTGTTGGGTCTTGTACCCCACTGCCATGTCTATATTTACTTGATGCCTATACTTGCCATATTCCTTAGCATGTTGGTTTTATTAGACTATTGAACTAGTGTAGTGGTACTTTTGTACAACCACCCATAGACATGGCATGAGTAAATTCACCTTGAGGAATGTGTTAATCTCCCCAATATAGAATATTTGTAGGTGATTGGAAAGTGTTTCTCTCCCTCACCTGTTGGTTGAGGTTAGGTAGGTGCCTCAACCATACATGGTTTAGGTAGTCAATATTAATTATGCATGCAACCCTCTTACTACTTTTGTATGGCAACCATCTCCTTTACTTATACCTCATATTTTTTTTATCATCTTCATCTTATGATGAAATCTTAGCTTTATTTCCATATAATTTTCTTTATCTTTTGTCCTTGTTCATTTTCTCTAACACATACCTTATTTTCTTTCCCTTTTGTTGGGTTCTTTCCCAACCACCCATGGTTAGATCAAGGTGTTGAATAAGGCCAAGGTGACCAGGTTCAGGAGTAGTAGATTCAAGTTTTACAATCAAGGATAACTAGGTTAATTATTGCTATATCCTATAATTCTTTTTCATGATTCCTTTTTCAAAGAAACTCATATAGTGAACGAGAGTTCAAAAAGCAATGTAATAACTTAGTTTCTTTTGGATTCTATTGACATTTTATATGTATATGAAACATGCTTATTTGCTTAAATTATTATACATTCATTCCACAATGTCGATTTTTCTTGAAAAAGTAAATGTTTTGTATTTCCTTTAAATTTTAGTGATGAGGTGATCTCACCTCTTTACAACATGGTATCAAAGCCTATTGGGCAACTACTAGGGCATAAGTTGAAAGTAAAGGTGTCTAGAATGGTTCAGGGTCTAGGGGATGCAATATTTTTTTTCCACACCACTAGCATGGCTTACGAGGTCACCTAGATCAATATGATACCTTCTTGGCCTGTGCTGATACTAGCTTCCTGAAATAGTATGCTAGAGGCAATAGTAGCCTTACCTATCCTTGATGTCTACTCCTATTATCTTATATTATACCCTTAGGAGCCACTTCCGATAACACCGACAACTGGGATACTTTGGTGACTCCCTCCAATACTGGGACAGTCATTAGTGCCCATGTTGGCATTCCTCTTCCTGATCCCTGAGAAAGAGCTGACCATGTTGTGCCAACTACTCTCGACTACCTTGGTGGGACAACTTTCCAATGCTACAACCAAGCTGAAGGAGTTCACCCTTACAGACTTCATCAAGATGTAACCACCGTACTTCAAGGGGGAGAGTGATACAAACATGGTGGATAAAATTGATGACTCAGTTTTGGCTCTAGAGCATACCTTTGAGGGCATGGCATGTCCTCCTCACTAGAAGGTTTGCTTCGCAACATGTGCTGGATGGGTACGGGTTTGGTGGACTAGTATGTTATGTACCTGCGATACTTTGAGCATGACCTGGGAAGAGTTTCTCAAGATCTTCCATGAGAAGTATATCTGTCCGACCTATCTAAAGAGGAAGGAGGCATAGTTTTACAGTCTGCGTCAAGGAAGCTTGAGCGTCTCTGAGTATGTGCTATGCTTTCTTCTCCTGGAGCGGTATGCAGTGGACCTAGGAGCTAAAAGGAGATCAACCCTAGTACTTGAGGGTTTAAGCTATAGTGTAGGACACAACCTTGTTTCACAGTCATTGTTGACTTTTCAACTAATGGTGGATAAAGCTTTGGTGACCGAGTCATACCCCAGATTCCAGTCTTTTGGGAAGAACAATAAAAATAAGAGAAAGAATGCTGGTAGAAACTAAGGGCGCAATGAGTGCAACCAATGCTTGTGTTCTCACCCACCAGGAAGATGCCCTACTGGCAATGGTCAACCTTGTAGAGATGATCGACCTACACCTATCTGCCATGATTGCGGTCAAGCTGGACACATTCGGCCCAACTGACCCAAGCTTGGGTAGGGACCAGCTCCATCTCAACAACCAACTTAGAAACCACAATAGTGATAGTATCTACCTCCAAGAAACAAAAATCAGAATCAATAAGGCCACAACCACCTGTGGAAAGGCAGAACGGAAGGGTGTTTTCCCTTAATGGTGAGGAAGCTGAAGGAGATAATCAAGTCATCGAACGTACCTTACATCTTAATATGCATCTAGTTAAAGCACTCTTCAATTCT
The DNA here is from genome assembly GCA_963693085.1 of Alisma plantago-aquatica. Taxonomy (NCBI): domain Eukaryota; kingdom Viridiplantae; phylum Streptophyta; class Magnoliopsida; order Alismatales; family Alismataceae; genus Alisma; species Alisma plantago-aquatica. Next base: position 1,048,633,641 of record OY856412.1, on the reverse strand, counting down.
TGTTCATCTGAGTTTGCTGCCATGTAAGAGATAGAACAAAATATATGTATCATGTTTTAGATGTTTAAAACGCTAGAGGTAGGATCTTCTCTTTTTATCTCAAGCTCCCAACCATGGACCTCTGTATATATGGTATAATGTTTCCCTAAGATTTCATCTTGTTTGACATGACCACCTTTGATGTCATCCTAGGGATGGACTGGTTGAAGAGGTATAAAGTTGTTTTGTTTTGTGAAGTATCAGAGGCCACTTTGTTACATCATATTGAGGGAAGGATGTGTATCAAGGGTAGGAAGTGAGAAGATCGATAGTTTGTCATCTCCACCATTAAATTCGATAAGCTTGTCTCGCAAGGGTGTAGAACATTCTTAGCCTTTATCGTCCTTGAGGCCACACCTCCCGCTCTCGATCACATAGATGTTGTGAAGGACTTCCCCGATGTTTTTCCTAAGGAGTTTCCTAGCTTGCCCCCAACTCGTGAGGTGGAGTTTTCCATTGAGCTTGCCTCATGAACGTCTCCTATCTCAAAACCTCCCTATCGCTTGGCCCTTGGAGAACTCGTCGAGCTTAAGAAGCAGTTTTCAGGAGCATGTCAACATGGGATTTATACACCCTAGTGTTTTACCATGGGGAGCCTATGTCTTATTCGTGAAGAAGGATAGTTTGATGCGTATGTCCATGGATTATCATATGCTTAATCAAGTGATGTTAAAGAACTACTATCCTTTGCCTCACATCGACGATCTATTTGACCAGTTAAAGTCAGTCACTGTGTTCTCAAAGATGGATCTGTGAAGTGTCTACTACCAGATGCTTGTGAAGGATGAGGATGTTTTGAAGAAAATTTTTAGAACATGTTATGGGCATTATGAGTTTCTAGTTATGCCTTTCAGCTTGACCAATGCCCCTGTTTCTTTCATGGACTTGATGAATCGAGTGCTTTATCCATACCATGATCAATTTGTGGTAGTATTCATCAAAGATGTGTTGGTCTACTTCAAATCTGAAGAACAACATCGTGAACATCTATAGATCGTTCTGAACACACTGAGAGAAAATAAACTATATGATAAATTCTCTAAGTGTGAGTTCTAGATCAAGGAGTGATGTTTTTAGGTCATGTGATTTCTATCGAACATATTGCTATTGATCCTACAAAGGAAGAAGTTGTGACTGAAAGATCTAGATGGGGGGTGAATAGAGCTTTTTGGAGTTTTAAAACAATTAAAACACTTGAGTAGAAGTAGGAGGAAACATAGAAGACAAAATTATGTAGAGTGGTTCCTACCTTAGAAATCTAAGGTAGTCAGTCCACTACCCAATTGTTTCCAATCGGGATTTTGAAAGCAATTTATTTTATTGCCTCTTGAGGATGTTACACAAAATACAATTGCTTCCTATCAACGCCCTTGAAGTATCCTTCACCTAAAGTAGCTTCAACCTCCTTGAAGCAGCCTTCTGAAGTGACTCCAAGTCCACAGAGAAACCTTCACCACCTAAAGTAGCTCCACCACCTTGAGATAGCTTTCATTAGAAGTACCTCCAACCTCCCTTGAAGAAGTCTTCCTTTAAGTAATCTCAAGAACACCTCCTTTCAACAGCCTCTTACCTAGGAGTAGTTAAGGAGAACAATATACAACAAAAGAGAACAAACTTGGAAGAAAGAAAATATTTAACCAATGAGTATGACGCTTTGATCCTATATCAAGCGTATAGATCTCCTATCCACTATAGATGAATGTGGTTATGTTGTGGCTAGGAGATACTAGCTATAAGACACTCAATTGGCACTCAAGGGAACAAGATTACAAGTGTAGTTTTGCTTGTTGCTCACTAAGATTGATTCTCAAGTTCTAATTGTGTGCTTTGGGTGTCCTAAGGCATATCCTATTTATAGGAATGACTTACTAGTTCTTAGGGACATTATAGACACTTTCTAGAGTGTTCGTAGTGCTCAACTAGCCGTTATGTGTCCATAAATTGCATTGCAATGGCTAGTTATTTAGTGTTGAAAAGTGCAATCCAGAACTTAGCTCGGTCGAGAAGTTTGTCGATTGAGATGTTCTCGGTCGACAAAATCTTTGATCATATTGGTTTGGCGTAAAAGTGTTCAATGCCTAATATGACTTTCCAACTACCAACTACTCTTAGTCTAACATCTATGGAACCTACTCGAAGGTCTATCTCGGTCGAGAATATTGTTGACTGAGGGTTATTCTAGGGTTACATGAGTAGGTCAACAATTCATGTTTGTGAGTTAAACTGAGGTGGTTCTCAGTTGAGGATTTTTTTGACCGAGAGTGACTCAGTCGTGAAGTTTGTTGACCGAGAATGTCCATGTTTCAATATGTTGAATCATTTAATAAGTGTGTGTATCAATGTGTAACTGTGATTCTATCTTAGGGGAGGATCTATCTAAGTGTTATGAGTGGACATGGAAGATCTAACGCTTGATTTACATGATATCTATGTACTTGCACATTATATACTTGTACAAGTTTTTACATTGAGTACAATCATGAAATAAAAGTAATCTAAGAATGTTGGTCTTCCAATTTGTATTGATCTTCAACTATCCACTTCCTTATTTGTTTATCCCTAAAACACTCAAATAACAAGTTAGATCCTCAAGAATAAAATGTTTGTCATCATCAAAACAAAGGATTTAATAATATCCAATTTAGCCAACAATCTCCCCCATTTTGAAGATGGAAAACATTTCTAAAATATAACTCAAGGGAATTTAAATAGCATGAGTTCTATACCTGAGATTTACCTTATGTAGACATTCTCTTATTTATTTATGGAGTGTGTGCTAGTTATTCCCAAAGAGGTATGGAACATAGTATCCAACTCTTTAAGGAATTTAGTGACAATTTATGTGAATCCAAGAGATTATAAAACTTATTTATTTTGATTTATATTATCCCCCCCTTGTCATTTCAAAAAGATATCCATATAATCAATTTTATCCCCCTGAATGAGATACTCCCCCTTAATTGTATACTATAATAAGAATGTCAAATTTAGCCACAATTCAAAAATCATGATTAATTTCTCAATCATTTGCAAGGGATGTTAAGCCCTAAAATGATATGAGAATCCTTTAGGCTCATGGATATAATTATATTAGTTTCTCAACCATTTACAAGAGATGTTAAGCCCTGAAATGATATAAGATTCCTTTAAGCTCATAGTGGAATGAATGTATCTCTAATAAAGAATAAGGGATGTTAACCCTAATTGGTGTAGAAAATCCAACTAAGAGCAAGATATACATTGTATTCAAGAATGCTGTAAGCTCCCTTATTTTCATAACCTAGATTACTCTAAGGATACTAAGGTCAACACTAGATTTGAAGTACAATGGAATAAGCAAAGCAGTGAATCAATTTGTTTTTAACATGATGAGAAAATATACTAAGGTTGAGTGCAAGTGAATGATTTGATTTCACAAGTAAGCATTTTGTCAGGCTTATTTTTGGTCGACCATGACTTGGACCGGGGCACCCTCGGTCAAACTCTTTTTTGACAGAGAGGCATTTATGTAGATATCCAATATATGCATTTTCATAAGTTATCCAATGAACCACTTCTTCTAGAATATGATTTGATCTTGTTGTGTATGATCATTATTAGTTCTTCATTTTTCTCATATAGGAGCTTGTGAATGTTGATTAATCTAAGATAAAACCTTTTTGTGACTTAAGATTAAGTTTGCCTTTTAGAACTTAATTCATGTGAGAAAGATTTTGAAAAGATATCTTGTCTTCATTTCTTAGAATGCTCAAACTTTAAATTTTCTCACAAAATAGTGATGATTATATTCTAACTAAGTTCCTTGTATGATCAATTCTTTTGTTTTCAATTTGATTATGTTAATGTTGAACAAGATCTCTTATCTTAATAGATTTGCCATTAGGATTTTCCTCTAATAAGGCCAATCTTTTCCTCATGTATGTGAAAATCTCTTTGTTTTCAATTATGTGCTGTTGGGAAAATTTATTCTTGCAACATTTTGATGCACATACATAATTCTTAGAAAATTTCAAATATTTAGGCAATGTATCATGTAAAGTTTATTACTCAAGTGAACTATTTTATTTTATTAAACAACTCTGTTGAAAGCATCCTGGGTCAACAATTTTCTTAACCGAGCGAGATTTGGTCGAAGTATTTGTCGACCGGATGTTTTTCAAGTTTTTGTAAGCTTGAGACAATAACTTTCTCGGTCGACTATTTTCTCAACCGAAATGTTCTCGGTCATCAATTTTCTCGACTGATAGTGTTGTTTGTCTAGAAAATGTGAGTTATGATAGAAACTCTCTTGGTCGATTATTTTCTCGATCGAAGAGTAATTCGGTCAAGGATTTATTCAACCAAGAATATTTTTGTTTCAGCAATTATGTTCAAGTAAAACACAAATTACTTCCAATACAATTTTACAATATTATGCAAATTAAAGATCAATTTAGTTGAGATAAGACATTTTGAGTATCAAAGTAAAGTTTTAGGTCAAATCTCAACCAATCATGTGCAATATTTCTAAGTTTGGGATTTTGGAACCCAAACTAGATCAACATCTTTTTTCTTGTATGGGCAAGATAATGAATAATGTCCAAGATGTAAACAGTAATGACTACATATAGAATCAACTTCATTTCTCTTCTTAGCTAGATTGTCTTTAGGCACATACATGACTTTAGTCTTGGGTACTTATGTCCTTTTCATTCTAAGTTTTTGATAGGATTTATCTTTGGGCACATAACCTAGTCCTCTCCTTCCAATTTGACCAGAAGAGTCTTTTTGAATTTTACTAAGAATATCTTTATTTTCCAAGCGACTAATATCTTTTCGTAACTTAGCAATTCCATCCGTTCTCCTTTTAATGTCTGACTTTGCTTGATCTAGATTAGATAACAAACTATCTCTTCCTTTGATAATAGCATCATAATCTAAATGAGTACATATGATAGGTTGAGTTTGAAGATCATTCAATTATGCAAGTAGCTCAACCTTTTCTTGAGAAAGAAAATTATAGTTTGTTTCTAGAGTAAGAAACTTCATATTGCAATCATTAAAAGATGATTTCAAGTAGAATTTTCAGAAATAATACTTTCCTTTTCAGAAGCAAGATCATTTAATTGAGCATATAATTCTTAATTAGTTTTTGTTAACTATTTTTAGTTTCTTTTTACAATCAAGATATTTATCATGTAATTCTTCAATGCTAGCAACTAACTCTTCTTTAGATAAATCAAATAAGCTCACCTCATTCTCTTCTTCATTTGTTGTAGCAATAAGGCTCTCCACTTCTTCTTCTCCATCCTCACTATCATCACTTGAGTCATCCCATGCTGCTTTGTAGGATTTTTCTTTCTTCTTGAGAGAGGATTTCTTTTCCTTCTTGACTTTGGGACAATCACCTTTTAAATGTCCATTTTTGCCACATTCAAAGTACCTAGGGGAAGAGGAAACACTAGAAATTTTGTTAGTTTTAAATCTTCTATACTGCTTACCATTTACAATGAGAGTCTCCTCTTCACTATCTTCTTCACTTGTATCATGACTAGCTTTAGTTGTTGCCTTGAATGCAATGCCCTTCCTTTTCTCCTTTTTGTGTTCAGCTGCCAATCTTTCTTCTTCTTCAAGGGTGACCTCATGAGTCTCTAAGTTGCCAATGAGCTGCTCCATCCTCAATCCGGTGAGATCATTGGCTTCTTTAATTGGCCGTCACCTTTGGTTTGTACTTTGGAGTCAAACACTTAAGAATTTTGGATATTTGATCTTCTTCACTTATGAATTTACCTAATGCACTCAAATCATTAATGATAGTACAGAATCTTGCATACATTTCACTAATGGATTCATTTGGTTCCATAGGAAATTGTTCAAACTTTTATTTAAGCATACTAATCTTAGAATTTTTAACTTGTATAGTTCCTTCATGTATAATAGCAAGTCTATGCCATATATTATATGCAGTTTCACATGAGGAAATTCTATTGAATTCACTTATCGAAATAGAACAATATAAAATACTTACAACCTTAGCATTTAATTGAGCTTGTCTTACTGTATTGGCATCCCATGTAGCATACTCAGTTTTCAAAAGATCATATGGAGTCGACACCATCCTCCAAAGCACCCAGATAATGTCTTGAAAGTAAAATTGCATCCTTCTCTTACAACAGTTGTAGTTGCTTCCATCAAACGGTGGTGGACGAGATACATGATTCAAGTTCTTGAGCACACCATCCCCCATCCTTTAAGACTTGTTAAAGCTCTTTGAAGACCTTCTCTGATACCAATTGAAAGATCTAGAGGGGGGTGCATAGAGCTTTTTGGAGTTTTCAAATAATTAAAACATAACAAGAAGTAGGAGGAAATAAGGAAGACATAATAATGTAGAGTGGTTCCTACCTTAGAAATCTAAGGTAGTCAGTCCACTACCTGATTGTTTCCAACTGGGGTTTTGGAATTAATTTATTTTATTACCTCTCGAGGACGTTATACAAAATACAATTCCTTCCTATCTACACCCTTGAAGTACCCTTCACCTGAAGTAGCTTGACACGCTTTTTCCGTGCGTAAAACGCAAGTGTACGCGTCAATGTAGTATAGGCCTTTGTGAGGCCCGACTCGAACTCAGGGACACTGAACTATCGGTAGTGTCACACCCTGATCTCACACTAACCACTAATCACGAGATTAGGGCGCGACGGAGGGATTATCACATAAACAAATCACTGAGAACTTTTTCTTTTTAAAACCTCGTAATGATATCCAGATTATTACTGTAAACTAAAACATAAATAACTATTGCGGAAGCATTTCAATTAAACTGGCTAGAGAACATAAACAGAGTTTACAACATGTAACATTGTTTAACAGAAAGTAAAACATAACGGTTAATTTACATCTTTTACCAATTCGCCATACATACTCTCTCTCACCCACACCATGTCCCAAGGACCGAGGGGAAAGGACTAAGAGACCTCTAACTATACTAGCTACATATATACCTTCTACAGACTAAGTGTTAGGATGAAAAGATCCTTCAGATTCCTGATGCTGTTGTTGACATGAAAATGTTTGAGTAGAGGAGTGAGCCTACTCGCTCAGTAAATAGAATTTCATTTAGCTATCACTAAACAACTCATCAGATATATAAAATTGAAATAAAACATAAGTGCAGTACTAAGAAGGGCAGTTCTAATGACATAGCAGAATTTACAGACATTAATCACATTTTTATACAACAACAGATATCTTAAACAAATAAACAATTATTGAGAATTAACACAGAAGGTCTAAACTCTTAACATATTAAATTTACTGTGATCTTATATGATTACATATTTATATTATTATGCCCTAATCATATGCAGTGTACTCTGCATACAAAGATCTGTAGCGAACTACGATCTCACCATACAAGACTTAGCGACACACCCGGGAAATGCTAAGTCTAACTTCTCGTCCTGGTCTGCTACAGGACCCACAGGCTCTCTGGCCTCCTCTGCACTCACCATGAGTGCTCTGGACTCCTCCTCTAACCTGAGCACACAGGCGCAGGGAGTCAACACTGGGTTACCACCAGAATTACTCAACCGGTTGGTGTTGGATAACCCTTTACTTTATTTATTATTTTTCCCCAGTGCCACCGAAATTACTCAATCGGTTGGTGTTGGACACTGTCTATCAACCCTCGTGCCACCAGAATTACTCAACCGGTTGATGTTGGACACGAGTTTCACCCCTAAGGTGCAGACCTCTCAAAGGGGTTCTACGGTGTTAGGGCACCTAAGTCTATCATCATTATTTAAGCAGTAAATATAAATTGTCATAACTCAATCTTAATTGCACACTGAGTATATTTAAGAACACTTCTATCTCATTCAACTTTATACATAATTCCACATCATTCTAAACTTGTCATAACAACAGACATTCATTTAGAGCTCAACGTATACATTGCAGTTGTAATACATGAAATTCTATCATTTTCATAAATCATATCACGTATTTCAAGTTCCAATGAACCATATTTATTCACTGATTCAATCCACACTGATCAGATGCTAAACTAAATCATATAACGGCATAAGGAAGCAATTTATGAAATAAAATTCAAGTAACGCTAAATACTGTCCAAAAGCCAAGTATCAATGAAAAATGCACAGTTTACCGAAAAATTCCAACGAATGAGTTAAATGATGATAACTAAATGAACTCCTACTCACCTAATTCGGAATGTCCGAATTCGTCCGGATCCATCCAGGAACACGTCCAGGGACCAGTTTCTGGGTATACGTCAGTCATCTTCTACCTTGGAATAGACCCAAATTTTCGAACCTGTTGCAATGGAACAATACCATACACTCATTGAAGATGAACTCGATTAAAGCTGAATCGAGGACTAGGGCTGTTGGTTTGTTGTCTGGACCTCAAGGACGAACCCAATTTGTGGTGCTGCCTTGTGCCCACGGTGACTATTGGCTGCAAACGCAGCTGCTGCTGCTCGGGGGTGCTGCCCAACAAGTTGGGGCGCCACAGAGGAGCTAGGAAGGAGGAGGATACATCGGCGCCTGCTGGAGTTGTGGATTCGTGTTCCGAATACTCGACGGAGTTCAAAGCTATGCTAGGTGGTGCTGCTCATGCCCTAGCCTTCCATGGCTTCTACTTCGTGCAGCTACTGCTGCTGTTGCTAGGCGGGGTATCGCCCCTGGTTAGATGAGCGCAGGTGGCGTGATGGAAGTGGGGAAGCTACCGAATCAAGCTCGGATCACCAAGGCAGAGTTAGGGAGGCCGTCTTGATGCTGCTACTCACGCCCTAGGGCTCCTGGCCGGAGCCGTGCAGCTGCTGTGCTGCAGCTTGGCCACCGGCTACCCAAGCAGCTCGGGCGATCTGTTGGCAGGAAGAGGAAGGGGAAGGGAAGAAGAAGGATGGACGGAGGTGGCGCCGTGGAATCCAGCTGAGGCTCGAGAGAAAAATCGCCCAATCGTTCGCCTCTTACTGCTGTTCTATCGGGTAGATTGGGCGCTGACCGCTCTGTCGGTTCAGGAAATAATCGCTGAAGAAGAGATAAAGAAGAAAGGGAAAGGGAAAAGATAATATAGCCAAATACTGGAAAAATTGCATCCTAGGTTCAAGTTTCTAAGAAATGTTATAACTCTCGCCTCGAGTATCCGATTAAGATGATTTCTCTTGCAAAATGTCAAGCACAGAATCCACTACAAATCTCAAAGAGAATAATCATGCTAATTTGACTGTCTCACTTGATCAAATAACTAATTGCATCTCGGCATTTAACTGAACCTAAATCACCTTAATTATGCACTAATTGTGTCTTGTGTATTTAATTCAACTTAATCAACTTGATGATGCACTAACCATCACATGAGCACTTAACTTATCTCAATTAACTTAATTATGGACTAATCATGATACTTATTGGTTAACTTTGAAACGGGCCATAACAATCTCCCTCCCTTATAAGAATTTCGTCCCGAAATTCCTAAAAGAGAAAAGGAAACTTGTTACGCATCTCAGACTCAAACTCCCATGTGGCTTCTTCTAAGTTATGATTCCTCACAAAACTTCCACTAATGGTATCTCGTGATTCTTGAGTTTCTTGATCCTCTGATCAACTATCTGTATTGGTCCTTCAACGTAGGACACATCTGTTCTCATCTGTTCAGGTTCTGGATCCACTATCCTCTCTATACTAGGATAACATTTCTTCAACATCGATACATAAAATACATCCTGTAGATTAGCCAACTCGGATGGCAAATCTAACTTATAGGCTATAGGTCCAATCCTTTCAACAACAGGATATGGCCCATGGACCTAGAAGTTAGTTTGTCTATTATACCAACCCTCAAAACTTCTTTCCATGGTGAATCCCTCAGATACACTTCATCACCAACCTCAAACTCAAGAGGTCAACGCCTCTTCTCGGCATGAGTCTTCTGTCTATCATGTGCAGCTTTCAACTGTTCTCTAATCACTGCAATCTTTTCGATGGTCAAATCCACCATCTCAGGTTCAAGAATATGCTTCTCACCTACCTCATACCAACATATATTTTAACCAACTTCGGGACATCAAAGGTTGACTTAATATGAAGAAAGTGAGCAGACTTAATTAGTCTATCCACAATCATTCATATAGAGTTACAACCTCTAGGTGTCCTGGGCAATCCCTATCACAAAATCCATTGTGATATGTTCCCACTTCCATTCTGGTATAGGAAAAGATTGCAAAGTATATGTAGGTTTCTGGTGCTCAGCCTTAACCTGCTGACACACATTGCACCTAACCACATACTCAGCTACATTCTTTCCACACCAGGCCACCAATACGACTCCTTGAGATTCATATACATCTTAGTGTTGCCTGGATGCATAGCATACACCGACACGTGCTTTCTCAAAAATCTGTTCTTTCAAATTACTATCTCGAGGTACACGTAACCTGTCATGCTGATACAACACACCATTATCTGAAACCCTGAACTCTAGTCTTTTTCCCTTTGTCATATCATGCGTGATCTGTTGTAACTCACTATCATTCTACTGAAGTTCCTTAATTTGATCATAAAAAGTAGGCTTGACTTGCATCTGTGCAATCAAACCACTCTGTTCTATCACCCCTAAGTCTAAGTTCAACTTTCACATTTCTACTAGCAGGTCTCTATTAAAACATGCCATAGAGAATGCATCAGTTGTTGAACTTGATTTCCTGCTGAGGGCATCTGCTACCACATTCACTTTTCTAGGATGATAATCTATCATTACATCATAATCTTTAATCAATTCTAATCATCTCCGCTGTCAAAAATTCAGATCCTTCTGGGTAAAGATATATTTCAAGCTCTTATGATCTATAAACACCTGGCACGCCTCACCATAAAGATAGTAACATCATGTCTTATGAGCATGAACTACAACAACTAATTCCAGATCATGTGACGAGTAATTCTCCTCATTCTATGCTACTTACTTCTTGTTACTTATCCTTCTCATTTTGATCATATAGAATAAACATCCCAAAAAAAAAATTGAAACACACAAGGTAAGAATAGATTATTCCTCATTCTTATTATTACTGTAAGAATTTATTTCATATCGCACTTCACTTATATTGTATTTCTCCTTTTGTTTCAAACACATTTGTTACATTTCAAATTTGTATCTTACTCTTTTCTCTGAATCATTTTCATATTGTTTATCTACCTTTCAGATTAACTACCTTTAAACCCTGGATTACTATCAATACTAGTTTACTTTTCATAGTGCAAATCTCATGATTTTGTTTTATAGAGATACTAGTATTCAAGGTCAAATCACTAGTGACATCCCTTGAACTACTACAACTCTAAACATTCTAGGGTTTGGTCCTTATCAGTAACATAGCATTATTGTGATGTGACTTTGCTTACTTAGTTTGAAATCAAACTTTAGATCTCATAAGTTCATCCATCTACTTGTAATGAATACAACAGATATGAATAATCATCAATGAACTATAGATATATAATAGAAATGTAACATTAGCCAAATTCTCTAGCATAACTTATTAACAAAAATGCTACAAATAAACATGATACTTGTTACCCAAGCATCACACATGGCTCACAAGGCCATTCATATCTTGTCACCTCTTACTAGGCAACAACTTATTCACATGGCTCACAAGGCCATTCACATCTTGTCACCTCTCACTAGGCAACAACTAATTCACATGGCTCATAAAATCCGTACACATTATTACTTTTATTAAGCAACAACAACATCAACACACAAAAAGCCAATCAACATTTATTATATAAATGTCACAGCCCAAACTTGGCTATATTCATCATCTCATCATACCTGCATGGTTATTAGGCATGATAACAGTCATACAAGATATTCATCACATCATGTGATACAATAGTAACACAATCATTCCTTAACCAAGAATTAGGGTTCACTATCAAACAGGGCTTATCATTCCCTTTTCCCCAAATTAGGGTTAGGGTTCCCCATTTCTCATTAATTCAGACCCTCTTGAGTTAACCAACTTTATCTTGTATTAAGGTATTTCCCCTCTTAATGCATTCCATCACAGAATACTCACCCTTAGCATATAATGCATAGGCCACACATTAGAATTGTCCAGCTATCTCACATGATATGGACTTATCTTAGTTTAAGGCAGAACTTTATTATAAAGTTGCCTATAAACAATCACAATGATACACCCTCAACTAGGGTTTCACAAGGATACACCCTCAACCAGGGTTTATAAGGATACACCCTCAACTAGGGTTTACTAATCATGTATTGGATCCATGCATTTGTTATGCATTATTGATTAGTACCATTAAGGGTATCTCTCACCTAATCATTAAATTTAGTCTGAACCTTATATTGTGTTCCTTTATTTCTAATTAAGGATTGCTCATATGAGGTCCCAATGTTGGGTCTCCGATATCAGTTCCAACTAATTCTTAGTTGTTCTAATCTTTCTCTTATATCTCAACATCTTAGTGTATGTACATTCTTACTATGATGTGAGTCTAAATTATCTAGAGTCTACTCTTATTATACTATTAATAGGAGTCATTAGATCTCAGTAACGCATCCTGACAGCCGGACCAGGCCGAACCTGTAGTCCTGAAGCCAAGAGCTACTCAGGATTAACCAACTCCTATTAATCTCAAACATGTGGAAAGAATATCCACTTAGGGCAAACTGATTTAAACATTACTTCTGGTATACTTAATACAAAGAATATAAACAATAAATAAATCACTTCATGACACACAACAATATAAAAGAATCATATTTATTCTATAAACTGAAAATCTAAATCCATACATATAAGAGCATTTCTAATGATTTCCAATCAAATAAGCAATATAAAGCAAGAGTTGCATCGCATCCTATGTTTAATCTCTTACTCCTGCATAAATTTCCAGTTTCTTAACCCTAAGATTTCTAGGGTTTCTCTCTAGCCTATCCTTCCTCTGCATACCTAGCTAGGGCATCCAGAGAAGAATAGACAGAGTAGCTTGATACTGGTCAATCTAAGTATTCAGACACCTGGCCAAGGTATCTAAACACTCAGACCTCCCAGAGCTAAAGACATATCACTTCTTATATTTCTCACTTATAACTCTATCTTTCGACCCTAATGATCCCTGATGATTCAACATAAACTCTTTACTTGGTTCTCGTGACCACGTCCTCTTTCTGCCATCTGTAATAGTATAACAGAACACTTCCTGTTAGAAAATTGCAGTTAGAAGGAAGACACTTAAGTCCTAATCCTATTGGTCTCTTTTCGTCCCCTGACCTTGACTTAGAGTAACCATGTACTCAACCTATGCTCTGATACCAAGATGTCACACCCCGATCTCACACTAACCACTAATCACGAGATTAGGGCGCGACGGAGGGATTATCACATAAACAAATCACCGAGAACTTTTTCTTTTTAAAACCTCGTAATGATATCCAGATTATTGCTGTAAACTAAAACATAAATAACTATTGCAGAAACATTTCAATTAAACTGGCTAGAGAACATAAACAGAGTTTACAACATGTAACATTGTTTAACAGAAAGTAAAACATAATGGTTAATTTACATCTTTTACCAATTCGCCATACATACTCTCTCTCACCCACACCATGTCCCAAGGACCGAGGGGAAAGGACTAAGAGACCTCTAACTATACTAGCTACATATATACCTTCTACAGACTAAGTGTTAGGATGAAAAGATCCTTCAGATTCCTGATGCTGTTGTTGACCGGAAAATGTTTGAGTAGAGGAGTGAGCCTACTCGCTCAGTGAATAGAATTTCATTTAGCTATCACTAAACAACTCATCAGATATATAAAATTGAAATAAAACATAAGTGCAGTACTAAGCAGGGCAGTTCTAATGACATAGCAGAATTTACAGATATTAATCACATTTTTATACAACAACATATATCTTAAACAAATAAACAATTATTGAGAATTAACACAGAAGGTCTAAACTCTTAACATATTAAATTTACTGTGATCTTATATGATTAGATAATATAGCCAAATACTGGAAAAATTGCATCCTAGGTCCAAGTTTCTAAGAAATGTTATAACTCTCGCCTCGAGTATCCGATTAAGATGATTTCTCTTGCAAAATGTCAAGCACGGAATCCACTACAAATCTCAAAGCGAATAATCATGCTAATTTGACTGTCTCACTTGATAAAATAACTAATTGCATCTCGGCATTTAATTGAACCTAAATCACCTTAATTATGCACTAATTGTGTCTTGTGTATTTAATTCAACTTAATCAACTTGATGATGCACTAACCATCACATGAGCACTTAACTTATCTCAATTAACTTAATTATGGACTAATCATGATACTTATTGGTTAACTTTGAAACGGGTCATAACAGGTAGACTACTACTAACTGGTCGCGATCAGCTAAACCGATTAAAAGAGTTTGAGAGTTGTTTAAAAAGAAAAATAAAAATAAAAGAAAACAAAGCAATCGATTAAAGGTTTAATTTAATCAATTCAGGTGTAGATCTTTAGGATTGCGGTTTCACCACGGGTTTCCATTGTATGAATTTCTGTATAGTAATTCAGGTTCATCTCTCAATTCGGGTAGTGGCCTGTAGTCAGAATTGTCCACTGTCGTGGTACAATTCACTACCTATGTCTAGGTCGGTTCCACCGTCGTAGTAACCTATACCCTAAACTAGGTGCATTAATATCGACCTCTGGGTTTCCACCATTAATCTTACATCACCTTGTTCAAGGGATTTGTTAATTAATGTGAATTTCGTCTCTTTTCAACCATTAATTCTTCTTTCAAAGTAATTAAAGGCATTAGATTATTATTATGGTAATCAAGCATAACAATATAATTGAGAAAATGAATTCATACCACGGAAATAAGAGATTAATGATGAATTACTATGATAAAAATGTCATACAATGCTTCCCCGGGCTACTCCCGGTCCTAAAGACAGAGGAGATTAGCCCCGCATGTTCATCTCAGAGCAAAACATGGTAGAGAAAAAGGGGAAACATGGAGAAAAACGTGATTAAGTAGTGAAACCCCTGAACGGAGAAGATGCGCAAGGTCGATACCATCGACCCGCGTCGATGGTATTGACACCGCCAGATACAAGTTTGTTTCAGATTGATCTAAATCCGACAGCTGTGATATTTTGGCGACCTAACTCGGTGATTATACCTAATGACGGAGGCCATGAGCAATCTATCATGTCATTAGCCGCTGCACACGTCCCGAGAAGGTGTGGAGAGAAGAACGGAGCCTAGAAGCACGCCCCTGATGAATATCCTGTAGCATTGCATACATCCGTTGCATGGAGTAGACATCCTCACTTTGCTGTGAGGGCTGTGGTGGCGGAGGCTGTGAAGAAGAAGATGCACCCGGATGCATGCGGGGACGCTTCCTAGGTGCCACTCGTGCACGAAGAGGAGTGAAGGCCTCCTCTTCCTCTTCAGCCTCGTCGCCGTCGTTGTCATTGTCATTGTCTCCGCCGTCTTCATCGGATTCATCAATGGCTATGATAGTCCATCGGAAATGCTGGGCACCCTCAATATGGAAGACGGGATCGGGAAGCGCACACTCCTGATAAGCGTGATTAACGTGGCAGTGTGCATACGCCAAGCCATCACGAAACAGGATAAGGTTGGAGCGGTGCAGATGCTGGAAGTTGACCTTGCTTCTGTTGGAGAGAGGCGTCAGCTGGGAGAAATTCAACCCAAGATAGTGGGCCAGCGGTGTGATGAGCCCTCCAAAGTGGATTGGAGCCTTCCACGTACTCCTCTTTACAGCCAACACGCGCTGCAAGAAAAACACTCCCCAATTACACTCTTCTCGCTTCAGTAACTTGTGCAAGAAAAACAAGTCTGTCTCCTGGAACTTGCTGAGAGATAGATCACCACGAGTGAACAAGGTGGTACAGAGCATGCGGTGAAGAATCCGCATGACAGATGCTCAAAATCCGCCACCGCCGCGTTGTGGTAGCTCACAGATTCGCCCGGAGGCAAAGTCACTAGCTCGGCGAAGATAGCATCATAGTCAGTCCGGTTGTCTGGCCTCCGGTACTCAGTTCGCCCATGGTTCCAGTTGTAAATGGAGTTGAACTGCCTGAGAGTAAGAGTGTAGTCATTGTTGTACAGTCGGAAAGAAACGCGACCCTTGATCCATTCTCGATCAGTGGCGATGACGTCGTTTGGCACGACGCATATGTCCAACGACGCCATGAATTCTGCTACTAGCTCCTTGTATGTCAGCCATTCACCGAAGAACGGCTGGCCATCGGCATGGAATTCCATCTCATCAGGCATCCTGCCCGTGTGTCTCGCCTTCCCTTTCAAGACGTAGGCGAGATTAGCGTCGAACCCCAGATTGCTGATCATGTCGCGGTCGACATAGCGGGTCGGCTCAATCTTTCTTTTCATGATTTCCTCGTAGACCTTCCAAACCTCTGTAGAAGGATGAACGATCCGCGGACGCGGAATAGAAGCAGTTGGTGGAGGAGCGAACTCGAGAATCTCCATTGGATTCGTGCGTGAAGAGGACACGCCGAAAACATGCACCATTGTCGAGCCAGAAGAAGGATTAGAAGATGGAGCTCGGAGAAGGTCAGAGAAGATTATCTCCGCTGGATGAAGGCTCGGTGAAGAACGCGCGTCGTGGATGCTCGTAGCCGGGCTCCGATTGCTCACAAAGACACACGACACAAGTAGAGGAGGATTGCTCTGAAGTTGTGACCTCATATGACGACAATCCATCCCTTATATAACCGTGGCCGGCGCTGCTGTATGCCCGTTGATACCATCGATGCGAGTCGATGGTATCGACTCCTGTAGCACAATCCGTCCGCCGCTAGTATCGACGGTCGTCGATGGCTTGATGTGGGGGCCCGGATCGATGACGTGTCGATACTATTGATAAGTGTTGATGGTATCAACCCATCCCACGGATCAACTCTCTCGATGCAGCGATCACCGTTGATCTCCTCCCGCGGATCGGTGACGTGTCGCGTCGATACTATCGACCCAAGTCAATAGTATCGACTTCTGCTTAGGGAAACACCCTCACGAGGCCCGGCCGCCGCTTTCTGCCTATAACAGGGTCGATACCATCGACAGGCCTATCGATGGTATCGACTTCACTGAGACACTTTCATCTGAAAATCTCCAGAGATCTCACGAGTATCGACACCCATGTCGATACTATCGACCTCATTTTTGCAGTCAACCTGTTGGTGTGTCGATACCATCGATGAGGCCGTCGATAGTATTGACGCAGAGCGATTTTTGCAGCCGCCAACCTATACCCATCTCGATACCATCAACACAAGGGTCGATGGTATCGACTCTGCCTCAGTCCTGCACGTTGAGCAAACGATCACGGTATTTTTTTTTACACTAAAACAAAATCAAATCAAACCAAAGTACAAATGTAAAAGAAACTAACTAAGCAACCGAAGGCTGGGTTGCCTCCCAACAAGCGCCCTTATTTAACGTCTTAGGCTAGACGACATTCAACTCCTCATCAACTTGGAACCTTGGAGAGTGTGCCCAGGGGGTCATGCGGCAGTTTGAACTCAACTCGATCCTGGCCAATCCCCAATGTCAAAGTACCTCTCCCAATGGCAGTGACAACATCGTCCGTCGCTTGAAACTGCCTACCCAATAGCATCTCACAACTTTTAAGCTGTGGCATGTCCATGACAATGAAATCTACCGGAAAGATAAACTTGTCTACTTTGACAAGTACATCCTCGCACACTCCGTATGGCTTCACAATGGACCCATCCGCCAATTCAATAGTTGCCACTGATTTCTTTATTTTCTTCAACCCAAGATTTTGAAATGTGGACAGTGGCATGAGATTAATGCTGGCGCCTGAATCACACTGTGCTTGTGAAAAATGTTGACCGCCTATGGAACGTGGAATGTAGAAGCCTCCTGGGTCTTTCCTCTTCTGTGGTAAACTCCCATGGATAATTGAGCTCACTATCTCATTCACCCGGCAAACATCTGTGTCTTTGATCTGCCTCTTCTTAGTGATGATTTCCTTGATAAACCTCCCGTATGCTGGAATCTGCTCTATCATTTCCACTAACGGAATATTGATATGGAGTTTCCTGAACATCTCCAAGAACTTCCTGTAATGTCGATGCGTTTTCTTCGACCTAGGGCTGTCCGGTAAAGACACAACTGCCTCATCTAAACGCTTATGAGGTGGCACATATGTGCTTTTCAGGGCCTCTTCCCCTGAGCTTGCTTCAATGTCACCTTCTAGTGTAGGCTTTGGCACCTCATTTACAATTGATGTAACTTGTGGCTGCTCATCTTTCTCAGTGGTTGTAGCTTCAACTTGACGCATGGCCTTCACCTGCTCTTCTTGCCTAGGTGCAGGCGCAACCGTGCTGGGCTCATGGCGGGTTTTTCTGACTGGAAAATATCCGCCTGCTAGTCCAAAATGACTGCGCGGATACGGTATTTTCGGTGTAGCCTCCATATCAAAATACATCTTGTCTTTCACCTGGACCTCCACCACCGGGGGCTCTGCCTCAGTAATCACAGATATGTACTTTACTTGATGATGTGCTTGAACATCCTCTGCATTCCCATCTTGTCTTTGTTGATTGGCATGCTTCATGGCCGCCACTTCATTGGAAATCTGGGTCACAGTCGTCTTTAGTGCCCTCATCTGTGCTCCATGGCTTTGCAATGTTTGCCCAAATTTAGTCAAGATCTCACCTTGGGACTGCAACTGCTTACTAAACATGCTCATCATCTCCTGATTCTGTTGCACCACTTGACTAAGCAACGCGGTGCTTTTATCTTCTACCGTTGACTGCGGCTTTGCATCTGGATCTTGTAGGAAGTTGTTTGGGTCTTTCCATGAGAATTTCTTATCCTTCCTCCAAGCATAATCATTGTTCCTATAGCCCTGTTGCTGCATAAATTTGACCTGGGCTTCCTCATCAGATTCTGCATCTTCTTTGGCAAGCAATTTCTTGGCTAGAAGGTCTAATTTATCATTTATCTCCTTAATGGTCCGTGATTCACCTACGGCTTTGACTTGTTCTGGTGCATCCCTATCGCCCCAAGATTGCTTCTTTGCCATGTTTTTCAGAATCTCCCAACACCTAGTGCCAGTGTTGTTCAAGAAAAATCTGGATCCTGCAGAATCCAGATTGCTTCTATCATGCTCAGAAAGAGCAAAATAGAAAATTTTCACTTGTTTTTCCTTATCCAAACCATGGTGTGGGCACCTCCTCAACATTATTTGGAAACGCTCCTAGGTCTCAGAGTAGGTTTCACCTGCCTTATGACTGAAATTGTGAATTTTCCTGATTAGATCGTTTGTCTTCTCGGGAGGGAAGAATCTTTCAAAGAACACTTCAACCATGTGGTTCCATGATTCCACATATTCATCGTCAAGGTTATGCAGCCATTCTCATGCATTTCCTACCAGGGAGTTGGGAAACAACTTCAAATAAAGTGTTTCCTGTGGGAACTTGTCTATTTTTATCATGTCACAGTTCTCCATGAATTGGCTTATATGAGTCACCGGATCTTCATTCTTTAGCCCATGGAATGCATTTGATTTGACCAAGTTGATCAATGTAGGATCAATCTTATAAGTCGGAATGTTGATCGCCTGCTTCTTTATTGGCCCCTTTGAAGCGGATGAGGAAGAAGCCTTTATCTTCTCCCATATCGTCTGCTCTTCTGCCATTTCTTCTTGTTCGGATTTGGGATCTATTTCTTCTTGTTGGTCTTGATCTAAATCCTCCTCGTCGTCAGGTCCCGGCAGTGGAACCTCTGGTGCTCGCTGTGTGTAGTCGATGCTACGCGTCCGCACCATGCACAGTACCTGCAAAATGACAATTTCAGTTCCGTACCGTGCTAGACGATTACAAAATTTGAAAGATAGACTATAAATTTTAGAAATGATTTCAAAATAATAGAAATAAAAAGTGGCCTAAATTCGCCGCTTGCAGCACTCGTAGTGTCAACAATTTCCGTGTCCCCGGCAATGGCGCCAAAAACTTGACACGCTTTTTCCGTGCGTAAAATGCATGTGTACGCGTCAATGTAGTATAGGCCTTTGTGAGGCCTGAGTCGAACTCAGGGACACTGAACTATCGGTAGACTACTACTAACTGGTCGCGATCAGCTAAACCGATTAAAAGAGTTTGAGAGTTGTTTAAAAAGAAAAATAAAAATAAAAGAAAACAAAGCAATCGATTAAAGGTTTAATTTAATCAATTCAGGTGAAGATCTTTAGGATTGCGGTTTCACTGCGGGTTTCCATTGTATGAATTTCTATATAGTAATTCAAGTTCATCTCTCAATCCAGGTAGTGGCCTGTAGTCAGAATTGTCCACTGTCATGGTACAATTCACTACCTACGTCTAGGTCGGTTCCACCGTCGTAGTAACCTATACCCTAAACTAGGTGCATTAATATCAACCTCTGGGTTTCCACCATTAATCTTACATCACCTTGTTCAAGGAATTTGTTAATTAATGTGAATTTCGTCTCTTTTCAACCGTTAATTCTTCTTTCAAAGTAATTAAAGGCATTAGATTATTATTATGGTGATCAAGCATAACAATATAATTGAGAAAATGAATTCATACCACGGAAATAAGAGATTAATGATGAATTACTATGATAAAAATGTCATACAATGCTTCCCCGGGCTACTCCCGGTCCTAAAGACAAAGGGGATTAGCCCCGCATGTTCATCTCAGAGCAAAACATGGTAGAGAAAAAGGGGAAACATGGAGAAAAACGTGATTAAGTAGTGAAACCCCTGAACGGAGAAGATCCAAGTGTTCCTTGGCGTGGAATGCACGATCTACAGACTTTCGACGGTGGAAAACATCTTCTTTGGCCTCCGGAATGGCTGGGGCGTGCTTCTAGGCTCCGTTCTTCTCTCCACACCTTCTCGGGACGTGTGCAGTGGCTAATGACGTGATAGATTGCTCCTGGCCTCCGTCATTAGGTATAATCACCGAGTTAGGTCGCCAAAATATCACAGCCGTCGGATTTAGATCGATCTGAAACAAACTTGTATTTGACGGTGTCGATACCATCGACACGGGTCGATGGTATCGACCTTGCAAGATATCGGCAAGTCTTCTTTCTCTTCGTTATTGCACCTAATGCTGACTCAATACCATCGACAAGGGTCGATGGTATCGACCACCCTAAGGCGTCAGTTTTATCCTTTTCCGTCTTTGTAGCTCCTCTTGTCGATAGTATCAACTTCTTGGTCGATAGTATCGACTATCTTCTTGCCAGCAACCTGATGGTATATCGATACCATCGACACTCCTGTCAATAGTATCGACACTGTGATGTTCCTTGCGGCTGACAACATGTGGTCGTGTCGATGGTATGGACCACTGTCGATGGTATCGACAACAACAGATATTCGTTTTTCCTAAAATTGCAACACAAAACCACATAAGCCAAGATAAAACATATTATTGTAATCATTTATGCTCAAAATACTAAAATAAGGGAAATTTGACATTGAGAATGATCATAGACCAAAGTAAATGGATTATGAAATATTAATCACCAAAATGACCAATAAATGCATAAAACACAAGTAAAATATGTCTATAAATGCGACTCAAAATCATCGCATCATAGCTTCAACCTCCTTCACTGAGACTTGGTTTTGAGTTTTATCAAAAGTTGTTTTCTAAAAATGAATTTAATAGGGGGCAAGGGAGTATCCCAGTGGTGCGGCTCGACAATCCCGAATGAAGGGACCCAAGTTCGACTATGGTTGCGTAACCCTTGGGGTGCAACAAGGCCCCAAATTATTGAGCGTGCCGCGGTGCCCCCATGTACGTGACTAGTTCTAGGGTTTACCCTTGGCTGGGTGGGGTCTAATAGTGGCCGATTCCAGGAGGGGTTCCTCGTTATAAACAATGAATTTAATAGATAAAAATAACTAAAAATGCACTTTTAACTTCATAACTCCAAAATAGACAAAAATATATGTTTTCTTAATCAGGAGAACCTAACAAGACCAATGGAGATAATTTCAGATCAAAATCGATGTTTTATTAGAAAAGTCCAAGAGTTAGGGTTTTCATTGCCTATATACAAGTGTAAACCCTAATTTGTGGTTATACATTGGAAATAGGAAAGTGGGCTTCAGAATCAATTAAAGTAGAAGAGGTAATTGGATCTCTTAAGAAATCTATGTGCTTTCCTTACACCTAAGTTGGGAAAATTTTGTAACCCTAACCTAGTTTCCCTAATGAGGCTTCAATAAAACCCTAATTTTTCTTTTGGCAATCCCTTAGCTATATTTGCTTCAAAATCAGTTTTATTATATATCTGTTGGGTCTTGTACCCCACTGCCTTGTCAATATTTACTTGATTCTTATACTTTCCATACTTCTTAGCATGTTGATTTTTTAGACTATTGAACTAGTGTATTGATACTTTTGCATAACTACCCATAGATAGGGCATGTGCAATTTTCCCTGGGGAATGTGTTACTCTCCTGATATAGAATATTTGTAAGTGATTGGAATGTGTTACTCTCCCTCACCTATTAGTTGAGGTTAGGTAGGTGCCTCAACCCTACATAGTTTAGGTAGTCAATATTAATCATGCATGCAACCTTTTTTTACTATTTTTGTATGGAAAGCATCTCCTTTACTTATGCCTCATATTTTTGATCATCTTCATCTTATGATTAAATCTTAGTTTTATTTCCACATAATTTTCTTTATTTTTTGTCCTTGTTCATTTTCTCTAACACATACCTTGTTTTCTTTTCCTTTTGTTGGGTGCTTTCCCAACCACCCATGGTTAGATCAAGGTGTTGAACAAGGCCAAGGTGACCAAGTTTAGGAGTAGTATATTCAAATTTTGCAATCAAGGATGACAAGGTTTCTTATTGCTAGATCCTATAGTTTCTTTTCCTTTATTCCTTTTTCAAAGAAACTCATGTAGTAAACAAGAGTTCGAAAAGCAATGTAATAACTTAGTTTCTTTCCTCTGCTATTGATATTTTATATGTATCTCAAACATATTTATTTACTTAGATTATTATAGGCATTCCATAATGTCTATTTTTCTTAGAAAAAGTGGATGTTTTGTATTTCGTTTCAATTTTAGTAAGGAGGTGATCTCACCTCTTTACACTTGTCATCTTGACCCTAAATGTTTTGAGGATGGCTACGATCATACCTTAGTCTGAAAATGGCTACAGTTGTGTCTCGGTGATAATACATATGATGATATTTTGAGGACAATTGTGGGTGTACCTCAGTGGCAGGGTTTACCTTAGTGTCTAGTGTCGAGACCTGTACCAATGAAGTCTAGGTGTTTCCATATTGAGTATATGTCACTGGTGGCAGTTTGACTTATACATCATCACGGTGTTGACTTGTACTGATTGTGTATTGTGGAGAAGATCTTGGTGTCTGACTCTTCTTAGATCTTTTATGGCACTGATTTTAACTTTGCAATGGTCAGTTGGATTTGGGTGGTATGACTCAAATCTCAGGGCGTAATAGAAGACATAATGTTGCCATGTAGCATATATGTTTAGGTTTAAACATGCTTCACATTTTATGCTTCCCCTTGTTTTGTAGCTTATGATTCTTATTGCTTATGATATAATAGAGTTTCTTAAACTACTCAGTTATTATATATTGTGGAAATAGGAGTTAACTATTATACATGATCATCTTTTCCTTCTAATTACATATGATACTCTTCTCATGTGTTGTAGCTACTCAACCTTCTTAACTTGTGTAATTAGTTTAAATTAACCTTTTAGCTGAATCTTATCATCTTGTTTTATGACAATATATTTGTGGTAACAATAACTATTGGTAGAGAGTTATATCGCTCACTTGGACATGGGTCTCACTCTCATGATTTCCACACCTTTTTAGGTGGTCATCAAAAATGTGGTAGAGATGGTGTTGTTGAGGAGGAGAAACTAGGAGATCAGTTAATTCAGAACGTTATATAGGTGCCAATGTTATTGTAGAGTCCTACATGTCTTCCCTATACTCTTAGGTCCTGGAGGGGTGTGTTTGTAGGTAATGTACATCAACATGTGGTTTTAGTACTATGCCTTGATTGTATATATATGACATGTACCCGTGAATATGTCCTTTTGTGTACAAGTTGTGGCTAAGTCCACGGGATAGATGTAAATACCGTATATGGTAGATGTTGCTATGCAAGTTTTATGAACCTTAATGTAAATGTTTTTTCTCTTCTAAGTAATGGATAAATTAGTTTAAATTTACCCATTTTTTTGGTAATGTTGTTTTGTTATTAATCACACGCTTTGGTTTGGAGTTATCTCGTTGTGTGGCATCGAGGCGTCATAGTGGTTATGGAGGTAATGGAGGTATTGAGAAGGGTAAGTCTACCTACCATACTAAGGAACTTGTTTGTCCAGGAGGGTAGTTTGTTGTTAATTTCATCTATGATAGGTTTCCATATAAGTGTTGAATGGGATATGGTGTAATAGTTAACCATAGGTACATGACCAGGAAACATTCTGTTTTGCATCGTAAAAGTGTTTGGTATCTATGAATAGTTTATGATGGGTTATTAATACCTATGATAGATCATTTTACAAGGTTTATCTTGAGACATACAATATATGATAATATACTAATTATTTAGGTAGTGTTGAGAATGATGTCATCATCTCCTTTAACCAATATCATGGTGTCATTTGCATATTCAATGATGTTTTCAAAGTAGTCTTTTGGTGATTTGGTAAGGCCCTGGTTGGTCCCCATTTTGATCATATTTGTGAGAAGTGAAGTGATCATAATGAAGAGGTAAGGAGATAAAGAATCACCTTGTCCAAGTCCATTAGTGTTGTGGAAGTGACCAAATGGCGATCCGTTAATGCTGGTGGAGAAAGTGTTTGTCGATATGCAACCATGTATCCAGTTGATATAGGTTTGTGAAAATCCATAACCCTACATGGTATGTATCAGGCAATTCCAGTTCACATAAGCAAAGGCTTTTTCAAAATCCAATTCCAAAACAACAACAAGAGTTTTAGTTTTGTGGAATAAGTGTAGTGTTTCATTAACCATAATATACATATCATGTATGTTTTTGTTCTTGAGACATGCATTTTGGTTTTTGTGTATGTTGTTTTCTAAGTATGATTTTATGTGGTTGCTAAGAATTTTTGCCGTAGTAGAGTACTTTTGGTGATTTTTTGCTCTCTAATATCTCATACATGTTTCATATTTTATATGGTGTTTTTTAGTGATTTTGTATGTTGTTGTGGGTTCTTTCGGTCTCTAAATTGTGTTGACAAACTCTTTGATTATCATATGTGTGCTCATTCTCTTATGAGCTTATCATTCCTGATGACAATGATTAATTGAAGATATTATGCATTAGATGGTTGGTTCTCCCCTTAAAATTTACAATAATTTGAACTCTAAAACTATAAAATTAGATTGTTACATGACAAGTTGAGTATGTGAACAATATTTACATTGGTATGCCATTTATCGAATTTTCCATGTTTAAAAGACTATATGTCATGTCAAGAAATGACACACTATGTGATTTTCTCACCGTCAGTGGATTTCATTAAGTCACACGTTTGTATTAAACATACATGTCATATATCATTCAATTTATACAACTTAACAATTGTCTCACATGTTGTGTAGGATTTCATGAATGTGAAACTCTGTCGACTTTGATTAACTGTAGCATTGGAAGATGACTATTAGTTGATAACATGATATGTTTTATATCACAACATGATTTTATTTTGAATGATGTGAGACTCAGAGTGTTGCACATCAAATCAGTTTTGGTGTTTTTCTAAGAGGTAGGTGTTTATCCATATGTAAACCTATAATAAAAATCATGTAATGAGTCAACAAAACATAAATCACATACGTGGCATTTATAGAGTTTAAGTGAAATAGAAATCAAGAAAGAAGTGCATAAATAGATTGGAATTTTAATAAAATTGTACTTAATTATTCTTTCCATTTTCCAGGGATTATTAGTTAATTAGATAAGTGTGATTCTAGCCATACTGGTGTTTGTGATTGTTAGTTTAAGGAACTATGAGAAGATTTGACCATAATGATTTGAACTATTTTGAATTATATAAGAAGTTTGGAAATGTGTTTAATTAAAGTACTATTTGTCTAAAGGTAAATATAAGGAATCAATTTGAATATGTCTCATATGTCTATGTACTAATCTATCTACATGAGATCCCAATGCATGATAATTGTTTTAAATTACTTATCTATCTATTGGGTGTAGTGGAAGGTCCTTTTGTCTTTTAGAGTAATATCTATCATTTGGATTAGGATTAAAATATGATCTAAATGCTAGTCATCGACCACTATTGTGATTGAGAAAACCAAAATATCTATTGTGATTGAAATGGTGGAAGGAATCTTTAATTAAGTCAAACAATTAATATTTGAAGTAGCACTCTCAAAGTTAGTACAATATAGTTGGATAATAAGCAATTATTCTTATATAGTTGAGAACTATATCCTAAACCATATAATTTCTGAATATCATTATAATATAGTTGGCATATCATTGTGTATACTTTTAAATTTTAATATTTTATGGTTGCAAGGATGTGATTAATTGTTTGAAGTCTAATATTTGTTGTCTTGGTTTCTTTCCAAGTTTGAATATGATATAATTCCGTAAAGTGTAATATGAGTCCTTGTTCACATTACCATTTTGTCTTCTATTTAAAGCTAGAAAAACATTTAGGTATGCCATCTGAATATAGAAATATATATCTCAATTGAACTCTTTTTAGAACATTTATATTTATAGTTTATTCCAACATGTATTATTTGAAATACACAAGTTCAAGTAGAAATATTAGAAATGAAAGTTTCCATATGAGATGTAGCACAAAAAATTTCAAAAAAGATCTTGGCATTGAATCTAAAGATAATTAATGAATTTGAAGGCAACTCTATTTAGGCAATCAACATGACAATTTTGATGTCATTTGATGTCAACCTTGTTCACAACCTTGTGAGTGAGTATGATTCATATAGAAATGCTTCTATATTACTACAACTTTTGTAGAATTTAAGTGTTGACATGTTGGAAAAAGATAGGGGCTTCCAATAAGTGGTAGTTGACAAACTTTCGTACAAATTGCTATATAGTAATTGAAAATCTTCCTTCATAGTTGATATATAAATTATTTGTGTAAAATACATTTTATTATTTGGTGCTATAACTATTCAAAATATAGAAACAAAGCCATATTTAGTGAGGCATTTAGAAAGAAAAGCAAATTCAAATTCACATACATTGTGACAAATAGGTCTATTATTCAAGGAAAATTATGTAAAACTAAGGAATGTCAATACTACTGCCTATTTTTGATGCCTCATCCCTCAAATAGGTGACCAAATCCCTCAATTGTGTTTCCAACATAAGCGAACATTTTAAAAGGACAATGATCCCTTAAACTATACTGGCTCATTAGTCAAACCATGACAACATCTACCGCCCATCCCTTAATCCTTTCCCTATAAAACTATACACTTATTTTGTTGATCTGATATCTAAGTGAAGAACAAAATAAACAATGTCTATGAGCCAGTCACAAAATTTATTTTGCTCCTCCTCCAACGCTTCCTCCTTACCCCTCCCCAGCATGCAATGTTGCTTTACCATCAATGAGGGTACAAAAAAGGGCAGCTGGAAATGCTATCGTGTTCAAATAGGGTAGATCCTTTGGATTAGGGGTGATTATAGTAGCACATGAACATTGTGGAAGGTGGAGTAGGGATGAGATCCAATTCAAGGACTAGTGTAGAAAGGAGTAGCATGTGACCATTGCATAGGGAAGATTAGATCCTAGATCGAACACAAGCTATTCTAGAATAACCAGTTGTGTTACAACTTTTTTTGGGTAAGTAATGAACCTTGATTCACCAAATAACCAGAGTACTAGATTTAGTTCATTACTATCTCTCAATTCTAGTGTTTCATACATGCATTCTAGTCATATTTCAAGTGATAATATTTATTCAATCATCACATGTCTATATGAATCATCATTTTTCATGGTATATGTTAGATCATACAAGAATGTTGAACCTAATACATTTGTCAACGACCATTTATGGATATTTGCAATTCTTTTTAGCAATTTCAGTTATTTATGTGACTTTTGGCCAATCAGATTTTCTAGTTTTTATGCAAATAAGATACACATTGGTTATCATTTATCATATACAAGTGGATTGCTTTTATAAGAATGGATACATCTGAATAGGGTTTCTGTATTTATCCTAACATCTGCATTCCTTTACTTCTATAGACTTAATAACATTGTTCATGGTGGCTAAGTTAAATTTTAGGGGCAATATAATTCTTATTATCTTATTACTATTCCAAACTAAGTCTTAAGCACTAGTGTGGCTCTATGATTGGAGTAATTTTCAAGAGGCTAGTTGAAAATTGGATGTTGCAAAGACGGATTTGAGTGTTGCACTAATGCTAGTGTAAATGATATTTTTTCCTCATTTATCATATTTTCTTGCACTATATTATCAGTAACAGACTAAAGTAATGTTTTGTTCGAACTGGAATGCCACAGAATTTAATTGATTACATCATGGCGTCAACCACTAAAGGCTCAATTAGAATCTCCTGGAATGGCAACATCTCCAACCCCTTCAAAGCGAGTAGGGGCCTCCGTCAAGGAGACCCCCTATCCCCATACTTGTTTGTTCTCTGCCTCAAAAGACTCAGTCAACTTATCAACCAGAAAGTGGAGGACGGTAGCTGGAGATTGATGAGATTGGGTGTGAAGGGACCTAACATATGCCATGTCTGCTTTGCTGACGACCTTATCCTCTTTGCTCATGCCGAGCTAGCACAGATGACAACCATTCTGGAATGTTTCAAGAGGTTTGAACTAGCATCCGGGCAATCTGTGTCCACTTCCAAGATGAGGATTTTCTTCTCAAGGAGTGTGGGACGGGACCTGAAGAAACAAATCAGTGATATCAGTGGTTACCAATACACATCTGATCTGGGAAAGTACTTAGGGGTCCCTATAATCCATAAAAGGGTGGACAAGCAAACATATGGCAAAATTCTAGACAAGGTCAATAACAAAACTGCTGCTTGGTCTGCCAGATGCTTATCACTTGCAGGTAGAGTGACTCTAGCAAAATCTATTCTTCAGGCGATTCCAACTTACATTATGCAAACTACGGTGATCCCACTGTAATTATGTGATCGAAATCAATGGTGCTGTCAGAAGGTTTATCTGGGGCGGCAACCATAAAGCACATCCTCTTGCTTTGGTGGCCTGGGACAAATTAACCTGCAACAAGAAGGACGACGGTCTGGGGCTGAAGAGCATGAGAGACTGGAACCTGGCCTTAGTGTTTAAACATATGTGGGAGTTGTATAGCGGACGAGACTCTCTTTGGAACCGCTTCATGAAGCTGAAAGGATGGAGAGGCACGACAAGGACCAAAGGAAATCTGTCAAAACTCGGTAGGGTTGTGCTTAGGGCTGTAAACGGTGCGGGTACGGTGAGGGTATGACCATACCCAGAACCATACCCAATTAATTTAGCGGGTACGGGTACGGGTCTAGACCCGTATTACTCAAAATCCAGACCCGCACCATACCCGGACCCGTATACAAATGCGGGTACCGGTGCGGGTTCATGGGTACACGGTTCTATATATTCTTTTTTATTTTTTAAGTATCAGAAGTAAATTCTGGACACATTTTTATGCCTAAAGTGATTACAACTGTCCTAAAAAATGTAAAAATTGACAACAATTCAGAGTTTTAACCACGTTGAAATTTGGTTTTTGTAAAGCCTTTTGGACTTAAAACCCAATCAAGTACCAATCTTTCACCCAATATTTTAATATCTCAATTTAGACAAAGACACCATTACATATACTAAAATTTGAGATATAGATGTGGAGAAGAAATATTACGAAAACAAATAGCACAGAGACCGTAAGGAACTAATGGATCAAACAACAATTCAGCAACACAAGGCAGCAAGCAGGACAATGAATCAAACGAGTAGCTTGTAGTTGCATACCTATTCCTAGAGAACACAAATCAGCACACATAGATGTGAACAAGAAGAAGATCAGTTTGGGGGAACTGGAGCAAGAGCAGCTGACCAGAGGCGTTGGGCAGATTTCCGGTGTTAGATCATGCAGGAGCTGAGCCTTTGGTGTTGGCGGCAGAAGGCTTCTCCTAGACTTGGAGTCGGCCAGACTTGGGCGCCATCTTGGAGTTCTGACGGCCTGGAGCTGGGTAGCGATGGGAGTTTGGGCGCGACTGGGGCTGATTGCTGGATGCTGTTGGCAGACTGGTCACCTAAGCGTCGTCATCCATGGGCTGTGGTCGCTACCTGCGGGAGTGACAGAAGTCGAAAGCCAGAGAAGCATAGTCGTGGTCGACCAGATCGAGGGAAGGCGTGGTAGACGTTAGATAGACGGAGGAGTCCAGGAGCAGGAGGCAGAGGCAGTCGAGGAGGCAAGGTCTCCATCCACTCAGTCGTGGCCCTCATGGAGAGTGGGAGGTTGGGGAGCGGCTGCCCAGCCTAGCACTAAGCCGCTGCGGCGCTGCCCTAGCGGGTTCCGCCTTTGTGAAGCGTGAGTCGGAAAGAGACGAGAGTAGTGAGAACTGAATAGTCAGGTTGTTGCGTGGTGAGAAGAACGGCGGAGTAAAAAACAGGTTGCCAGTGGTTTTCACTTGAATTAGGTTATAGATACTGACCTTTAGATCATGTGTAGGTGGTCTTTTAACCATTAGATTCTGCCAATATGTATAATTTATATTTATATATTTATTAATGCGGGTACACGGGTATAGCGGGTACGGGTATGACTATACCCATTATCATACCCGGAATACTACAGGTACACGGGTATGCGGGTACGCGGGTACGCAGGTCTAGAAAACTGGACCCATGACGGGTTTTGGCAGGTACGGTTTTGCGGGTACACGGGTATACCCGTACCCATTTACAGCCCTAGCTGTGCTCTGTGGCGAACCATTCATTGAAAAGAGCTCTTATTTCATTCCTATGAATGGGGAAACCATCAATGCCTAGACTGATCGATGGTTATGTACAGGCCCGATCCTTAAAGAGCTTACAATAAAACCAATTCCTGAGGAGCTGAGGGACCTGAAGGTAGCCAACATTGTGGGCTTGGACGGCGGATGGGACGCAAACTTCCTACATTATTGGCTACCCAACGATATTGTTAAGGAAGTTGTGAGATTGAAACCCCCATCCTCAGCGGACGGTGAGGATGTTAGAGTGTGGGCTCTTATACATAGTGGCCAATATACTATCCAATCGGCCTACAAGAAGCTTAGAGAAGGAAAGGGTATCCGGGTTGAAGGCTGCGAGACAAGTCTCTGGAAAACATACCTTTCCAGTCATATGAAGATGTTTAGCTGGCTAATCCTGCATGATGCACTACTAACGAACAACAAGAGAGTGAAACGCCATCTGACCCACTAAAGCATATGTCCTAGATGCTAGGATAGCGATGAAACTATCCTCCATGCGATGCGTGATTGCAGGTATGTGAATGAGACTTGAGATGTTATTCTTGCAGGCGACCCCCCCCCATAGTTTTTCTTCTCCATGGATAACATGAAAGATTGGATTCAAGCTATTTTGCAACAAGGTAGGGTTTTTTTACACCCGAGTTCTAGTGACGTGCTGGTATATCTGGACTGCTTGGAACAAACACGTCTTTGAAAGAACCATGACACCTACTATGCAGCTCGTGAACCAGATCTGAAGAGAAGTTGCCGCCCATTCTGAAGCTTTTCCTATGCCGAAGACGGAAGTGATAGTGAAGGAGGCTCCTGGGTGGAAGATACCAGGGTAGGGCTCACTCAAAATCAACACATATGCTGCTGTCAAGTGTAAAGAAGCCTGTTGTGCCATTGTTGGCCGTGACGACCAGGGTAGATGGGTGGGCGGGCCGCATTCAAACTGCATACCACAGATGTTGTTGAAGCCGAGTTGGAAGTTATTCTAAGGGCGGCAGAAGCAGCCACTGAGAACGGCCTAGTGGCTACTGTTATAGAATCTGACTCCCTTATTGCTGTCAATATGATCAA
The DNA here is from genome assembly GCA_963693085.1 of Alisma plantago-aquatica. NCBI lineage: Eukaryota > Viridiplantae > Streptophyta > Magnoliopsida > Alismatales > Alismataceae > Alisma > Alisma plantago-aquatica. The sequence goes on along the minus strand of OY856412.1, from coordinate 1,048,601,402 downwards.
AACAACAAGTTTTGAGCAACCCTAAGTATGTCAGGTTGATCTGTAGAATTCAGTGCCTGAGGCAATCTAATTGGAAATTCGAATACATTCCTAGGGAATGCAATGTTGTGGCAGATGAGTTGGTAAGAAACAACATTCAAAACACCTCTGCATACATGGAGTATGCACTCCCCCACCAAGGATTAACTACTTGCTTGCTAAAGATTGTAATGGTAGTAGTACTACCATGTTTCCTATTTCTAGTTTGATTAGTGATTGTAAACTCTGATTTAATTTTGCTCACAAGGGGATGGCAGGATGAATAAGATAGCCTCCCGACTTCTTTAAAAAAAAGTAATGTTTTGTTCAAAAACAATTTGTGCTTTTACTAACCTACCTAATTATAGTGTTAGTTATTAGGCTAATTCTTATAAGTCTAACAAAAGATGCATGAAGTACATTATTTGGTATTGACGTCGACTACCATGGAAGCCAGTCGCTAGGGTGATGGGTCTAATTTCACTTTCACCAATGAAGATATAAATTGTTTCACAATTTACACTCCTTTTAAGGTTTTCAATTGCATAATTTTCCAGCTAAACTGGAAGAATTTGGCTTAAGCCTCCATACTTTTGGGAGAACATGGAAAAACATAAATGTAATATGGTCATGTTTTGCATTTTCCTTCTAAATGCAGTGTGTTTGGGTGAGCATGAGTGCTTATTGATTTGCCTATCATTATATCAATACTAATACACATAGTATAATGGTATAAGCGACAAAGTATATTTAAGTGTTACTATAGATCAAACATGGTTAAAATGAAATTATTATGAATGGAAATAAACACTGTATTATAAATTATAATATTGAAAGGTAGTTAAAAATTGGCTAAAATTCATTTTTGTCACAAGTCAGCTTCTTTGGTATATTATTAACAATTTTTAAATAAGAAAAATACTAAGAACATGTATTCAATGATGGAATGTATATTGGTCAAAATAAGTTAATTGGGTGTGGATATTGCCTTGGTAGGAGTACATGGTAATATACACAAAACTTGGTTTCTTCATATAAAAATTTAGAACCAGATGCACATCTACCTTGTTTGTTATCACATCTAGGTGTTTAGGATAACTGAAGAAGGATTTATGATCTATGTATTAGAATACAAAATAATGGATTTTTGGTACCATCTCTACATCTATGTTTCCATCTCCACATCCATATTCCTAGACCATTATTTTGACCCTATATTGGCTCTTTCAATGAAAATTAACACCCATCATCCCTCGGTCATCATGTTGTTTACAAAATTTTTGAAATCCCTCTTACAAGGGCAAAAAATATTTGATATCTTAGCCTTGAAACACACCACTCATTGCACGTCACCTACTCACAAATTAAATTTTTTGGCAAATTGCAAATTTGTCAAAATTGAAAACATGAGGTTCGATTTTTGTTACTAATGTAATGGTGTGGTTCCATTTATGATCAAAATTTGACCTTATACTAGGTATATATTTAGTAACTTATTAAGTCGAGATGGGACATCATTATATTTCCATCATTAAATTTTTAATTGTATTTGCATATAAGAATTCATTAGATCTTTAAGGGTCTTTTATACTACATGTTTGTAGCATCACCACGATAATTGTTTTTCTAATCGTACCCTAATTTTGAGCTGATACTGCCCTAGATTTTGTCATAATTTTGAGTTGATAATACTAGTGGTGTTGGTTCTTCTATGTGCATGAGGAGAGAATACATGGTTGAGTAACCAATAGGTCGAGTATCAAATAAAAAACTATGTATGGGGGAGACAGTTGTACTCCTATTGGCCACAAACTTAGGTTAGTTTGGGTGCGGGCCGCCCACATGGGTTTAGATACTAGTACAACCGAAGGAGAAGAGAAGGGACGAGTCCAAACATCCATACTACTATAGGTCTATTGAATGATCATAGATCTTCCTCCCTTCTTTTATTATCAGTGGTGGTAGTGTAGTGGAACCTGACCGAGGAGTTCTTAAAGGGTGTGATCTCCATGTCTCCTTTCTTCTTCACCTCTTCCCTCATGTGAAAGATGTAGATACCTCTCCTTCAACTACTCTAGCACTGACTAGTAAGAAGATACCTAAAATGACTTCTTTTTGGGAGTTTGTAACATCGGTCCAATCGTCGATCAAATGTCCTACCCTTACTCTCTTAATATATAATAACCTTCTTATAGTCCGTATTTGGTTTTGATTTTTGAACTCATCTATCTAATATTTAAAGTACACAACGTAATGTCCTTTTGGAAAGTCTGAGAAGAGTACATCATTTTTGATATAAACTCCATATATAGATAAAACAATTTGTGAAGATAAACCATCTGCAAACTTAGTAGTAAAATCTCGATCCCTATAGAATAATGCTAGGAGTGTGTTATAGAGAATCGTCACATAACTGAACTATAAACATATTTGTTAATGTCTAAGCATGAACAAGAAAGCAAGAGTTGTAAAAAATTTTAGGAAAGGCACCCCTTAATGATAGGCCTCTGCATCATAAAAATATGTCCAAAAATGTTCTATAAAAACTAGTAATGGTAATAAAAACTAGAAGCATGTGTCATCAGCCATGACTCCTCTAGAATGAAACATCTACCCTCTCTTTTGTTGCTTCCAAATATGACCATATGAGTGTTTTCCTCTCTCTTCTCCAGAGTGGATGATATGGGATTTCTTGCAATGCAAAAAAAAGAGAGTATGTGTGTTAAATTTCTGTGATGAAGTGTCTCAAATGGTGATTGATGTTTTCATGTTTTCTAGTGTTTTTCTCTCTCTAAATATGCCATAATTCCTCCACCATCAGGATGTCTAGTTTGTGTTGTGTGTTTATGGGTGCAAGGTTTCTTATCAGAGAAGGGATATCTATGTAGTTGTTGATAGAATGTTTATGATAGAAATAATTTATGATATGTAATGTGATAGTGAAATGAATGAACAAGTTTTCCATGGTTTTCTCATTGGATAGACACATGTAACATCTGGATGGGCCACTTAATCCTCTTTTCCTAAGGTTTATATCAATAAGTATTTTGTCATGGGTGATAAGACAATAGAAGATCTTAATTTTTAATGGACATTTTATCTTCCACTTGTGAGAAAGATTTGTGGTGACTCCTCTATATGTGAGAAAATGATAGGCTTTATTTGGTCTATACTGGTTTCTCCATCTCCAAAGATGTGGTTTGTGGTGTTGAATTCAAGAGTGTGTATGTGTTTTGCAATGGTTTCATTTGTGGAGTTTTGGGTGAGCATTAGTTCTAGGGCATTTCTTCTATTGCTTGTAAGGAGTTTCAAAGCTTTTGTAGTACCGACATGTTTTAGGTTTTGTGGGATGTGGAATTGTAATCCCAAATTAGTAATCATAATGTTATGGAAACATGGATCAATCCAAAAGTTGATGTATTTGGTGATGTGTGGTGGTGTTTTGATCAAATGGATGATAGTGATTTTGTGCTTGTTGATGTATTTCCACAGTGAGGATGATATGCTTTTATTTATATTCCACCAGCAATTTCTATTTTGATAGTATTTGTGTATGATGAATGGTTTTCAAATATTTGTGGTGTTGGTGGAAAGTATATCTATATTTTTTTGTAGGAAGATAATATGGCTATTCATGTCTATGATACACCAATCACCTCCTCTTTTTGGTGAACATATTATTTTCTAGTTGACCAAGTGTAGCTTTGATTCACCAATGTTGTTACTGAAATGATTCCATAAGAATCTCGTCCTGAAGGAGTCAATCAGTTTTAATAATTTATGAGTTAGTGGGATGTAATTCAGATAATGTGTGGCTATGAAGGTAATGGAGGTATTGAGAAGGGTAAGTCTACCTATCATACTAAGGAAGTTGTTTGTCCAGAAGGATATTTTATTGCTGATTTAATCTATTATAGGTTGACATATATGAAGTCAAATGGGGTATGGTGTAATGGGTAACCCTAGGTACATGACCAAGAAATGTTCAACTCTGCATTGAAGAAGTGTTTGGTATCTATGAATAGTTTTTGACGAGGCATTAATACCTATAATAGATGATTTTCCAAGGTCTATCTTCAGTCCTGAAATATATGAGAATGTACCAATGATGAGGATAGTGTTGAGAATCGTGTCATCTTCTCCTATAACTAACATCATGGTGTCATCTGCATATTGAATGATGTTTTCAAATCACTCTTTTGGTGATTTAATAAGGCCTTGAGTGGTTGACCGATCTAAATCACACGTCTAAAATGGAACAGATCTAGAGTAGACGGAGTCTTAGATTTATAACCCGACATTCAAGCGGCCACAACTATTATACGGGGCCTAATGTAGTAGATCAGGGTCGAACCACATGGATAAGTTAGGTAAGTGTTAGGAATGGAGTTCCTAAGACTCAAATACACCAAACAAAGGGATAAATTAAGATGACATTCCCTAAGGAATGACGTCACTCCAAAAAAAGTGAGAGAAGTAAAGGAAAGAAAACAAAATAAGAGAATAAGATCTAACAAGAAATTTGTAACCTAAGTATGGATGAGAACTTGGATTGGGTTTCACCTACTAATATATCTCACCAACATGAAATACACACAGTCTTCTGTATATCCTTAGCAAGATTACCATAAATCAACATATACGTCTATTACATCCTTTCTCGAGCTTAGGATAGATCTAAATTATAAGGTTGTCTCTCTCTCTCTGTCTCTCTCTCTCTACATGGAAAACAAACAATCATAAAGTAGTTGTATGATCATTAGCTTTAACATTCCAACATTTTCATACATTCATGCAACTCTATAAGATGATAAAAGATGGCAAAACCTATACCAAGTGATCATTTAGCAAAGAATGACTTGGCTTGAGTTAGTTGATTGGGTGACTAAATGTGAGGAAGATATCCCAAGCCAATCAACTAACTTGTTATATGACTTTGGTGACTCAAAATGCATCACATGAATTCAGTACTCCCAGGAAGATTGAGTGTCCATTTCAGTTGATCTCACTATCATTTGGTATGTTTAAGTTTTCGAATTGATGAGTGAGATCAACTATTTCAAGATTTTCTAATTTTGACTCTTCATGAAAAGAGACATGAATAGATTCCTCAACTTTTCTAGAAATAGTGTTGTAGACTCTAAATGCTTTGCTAGTGGTAGAATATCCCAAAAAGAATGCTTTATGTGATTTAGAATCAAACTTATCTCTATCCTCTTTGGTATTTAAGATATAGCATGTGGATCCAAAAGTATGAAAATAGTCAACTCTAGGTTTCTTAGAATGTATTAATTCATATGGTGTTTTCTTCAAATGGGAGTGAACAGTTACTCTATTTAGCACATAGCATGCGGTGTTTACAGCTTCAGCCCAAAAGGTTTTAGGTGTGTTATGTTCGAGCATCATAGTTCTAGCCATTTCTTGTAGTGATCGATTTTTCCTTTCAACTATACCATTTTGTTGTGGAGTGCGTGGAGCAGAAAAATTGTGAGTGTACCCTTGAGATGTGCAAAATTCTTCAAATACATGATTTTCAAATTCTCCACCATGATCACTTCTAATGGTACATATTTTGTTTTGTAATAGATTTTCAATCTTGGAACAAAATTTTATAAAAACATGAATAGTGTCATCTTTGGTTGCAAGAAAATGTACCCATGTGTATCTACTATAATCATCGACAATAACAAAACAATATCTTTTGCCACCAATGGATTGTGTCCTCATGGGTCCAAATAAATCCATGTGAATTAATTCTAAGGATCTACTAGTGCTAAGTACATGTTTAGGTTTAAAAGAGGTTTTTGTTTGCTTTCCCAAAGTACATGGTTCACAATTTTCAACTTGATCAAAAGATAAAGTAGGCAAACCACGAACAAGATCATATTTCACTAGCTTTTTGATAACATGTTAACTAGCATGTCCTAACTTTTTATGCCATAGTTGTAAAGTATTTTCATTTGCAAGTAAGCATTTTCCTACTACAGATTTCATAGAGCTAGGTCTAAGAATATAAAGGTTTCCAACTCTTTTTCCTTCATAAACAACATTTGTAGTGTTTTCTATTAATAATTTGGAGCAATTTTTAAGGCATCTGAAACAAAAAAATTTCTCCCCAAACCCAGAACAAGGAAACGCGTCAACGTCTATACAATAGGAAGGGATGGTTTGTGGAATCATACCTTGTCCCGAGGCTTTCTCGGCGACAATACTTTGCGGCTTGTGCGGTCTTCACCTCCGGTCTTGGACGATGCCTGTGCAGCTCCTGGTCACACCGGGACTGACGACACCTGGTATCACTGAGATTGTCGGGATTGACAGCTGTCCTCCAAGTAGCAGAAACCTCCCGCGTCTGAAGTAGTCCACATGGAAATACTACTCTTTCACATCATTAACAATCATACATCAAAGATGGTAGCTAATCATGCAAGTGAAGCATTAAAAACAAGAGTATGGATATACCTATTTCTAGTAGCATATATATATTCAAAAGGATGCAAGTATATATATATATATATATATAGGGAGAGTCTTATTGGCTACTCCCAACCCAAGTAAGGTGTTTAGCAACACATGTTAACATCCTGCATAATGTCATTACAAAAGTGTAGATACATCATGAATAATGAAGAGGGGGAAGGTATAGCATGATGAAGATAATAGATATAAAGAAGGAAGGGGGTGATACACCAAAAATAGCTCTTATGATCTAGATCTGGTACGGGCGTGGAAGATGACAACTCCTTCTCTTGAAGAAGAGGATAGAATTTCTTCTCTCTCCTCAATCATTAGGCTTTGGAGATCCATGACCAACGAAGATGAACAAGGATGGCTCTGGGGTTGGGAAACACTTTGTTGCTCTTAATGATCACCCCTTTGTATGTAGAGTCATGGGCCTATTTATAGAGGTGTTGCTCGCCGAGTTACTTTAGTATAGCAGTCACTACTTAGTCTTAGTCGCTACCAGTGTTGTGGGCGTGATGTCTAGTGCCAGTCGTAATGTTCACTTCATGCTGGAACTTTGTCTTGATCGGGATATTGGTCACCACCTAGTCACAATATTTATGATTGTTGTGACCTAGAAGTGATTATTGCGGCCAAGGCCTCATCAAAGGGCAAGTCTACTATGTAGATGTGCTCACAACAATCAACTACTAAACATCAGTATATCCTAGTCAATAGACCCCTGGATTGGTTGCGGTTGGGACAGTTGTCAACATGTATCTATTACGATTGTGATAGAGATGCATTGGTAGCGACCTGTGCTGAATCTGCATGGGTTAAGTAAGGTCATTAAGTTGAATCCAAATGTTGCTCAAGATTATTAAAGAAGTTGGAAAATCACAAATAGGATGTTATAACAAGAATAAAATTAGCACAAAAAGGTTCACAAAATATCATGTTATCAACTCCCTCAAACTTAGAGTCTAGCCTATCCTCAAGCTAATAGATACAATCAAACAAAAGAGTGATGAGATATAGACATTTTCTTTTTAATAAAACACACCATTACCAAATTATTCCATCCTTATAGAAAAACCTTTGTGATTGGTTCATTTCTTGAAGTTCTATCCTTACCTTTATCTCCATAGTTGTGTGACTTTGTGCCCTTGCCACAATCATTTGTAGTGAAGGACTCTCATTCACAATGACCTTCCTGCCCCTTGGTTTCTAGCTATACTTTTAAAAGGTTCCAACAAGAGGTAGATTTCATGCCCTACCTTTATTTTGGTTTTCTCTAAGATATCATGCATGGGTTGGTTAGGATTTTAGTGTTTTTCCTACGCTCCTCAGTCTCACTGAACCATGGTTCTATTGTAAAGATAATGTTTCCCATGTGGGCCCTAATGTAGTGTTAGGTGGTTGTATGAGGTTGCTTTGGAATGCATGTGGGTGTGGCGTGGCTTCCAGATTTCACTTTTGGGCATGACATAATTGAGTTCATGAGTGCATAAATACACTGGCCATGTGGAATCTTTCAAAATCTTTTTAGGCACAACTCTCATGTTTTTTTAGCTTTTCATTATGCTCTCAGGCTTGGGAAAGGGGTTGGTAGGATTTTTGGGCAACCAAGCCTTTTTTCATACCAAAGTGGGGATAATTAAAACTAGAAGGGGGAATTGTTTCCTTCTTGCAGGAGATGTATACTATCTAGCTAGTAGTATCAGTCTAGGATGATTGGTCGGTAGTGTGATAGGTAGAGTCTTCCTTATTTATAGGGGTTCCATAGATTCAAGGGTGTTCTTCCACTTTACACAACATTTTGTTGTAAGAATGTGTTGGGTTTTAGGGAAGGCAGAGAAGGCAGCGGAAACAAAAATTTTCTCCCCCAAACCCGGAACAAGGAAATGCGTCAACGTCTATACAATAGGAAAGGATGGTTTGTGGAATCATACCTTGTCCCGAGGCTTGCTCGGCGACAATACCTCGCGCCTTGTGCGGTCTTCAACTCCGGTCTTGGACGGTGTCTGTGCAGCTCCTGGTCACACCGGGACTGACGACTCCTGATCTCACCGGACTGTCGGGATTGACAGTTGTCCTCCTAAGCGGCAGAAACCTCCCGCCTCTGAAGTAGTCCACACGGACCACCTAGAACTCCACACTCCTTGTCCCACAAGGAATTGGAAGGAGTCGCACCCTCCTATTTACGTACTAGTCGCCAACACACTCTCCTGCACCAATTGCTTTCTGCAGTTGTCCTTCCCTTGCTTTGCCTCCCTTATCGGGTAGCAATTGCTCGGGCTCTCTCTTGGTTACCAAAACCAGATATAAAGACTACTTGCAGAGCAACTGGTTTGCACTGATTGTTCTTTGAGAAGCCCCCAATACCCCTATATATAGGAGGGTCATGGGACAGGGTTCTCCATCCCGAGCAATGCGGGACTAAAAGCAGGAGTAGAAGGGTTTGAGATTTTCCACAAAACAACCAACTCGCAACCTGAACCGATCGTTTCACAACTGAAATGGTCGGTTGGGACCTGATCCGATCAGTTCACAAGTGAACCGGTCGGTTGGGACACCTCAACCGGTCGGTTCACAAGTGAACCGGTCAGTTGGTGGTCCTGGTCGGTTCTCAATTGACTTTCCTTCTTTTGTTTCTAATTGGTATCGAATACCAATCCTATTTCCCAATCAAATTGGGCAATTGAAACGAAAGGAAAATTCTCACCAGTCCTACTTTCCCAACTTGCTCGGTTGCACCAGTTAAATCGACCGTTTCAACACTTGAAGCAATCGATTCACCCTGATCTTGAGCCGATCAGTTCAACACTTGAGCCGACTGGTTCACCAAGCTCAGCCGACCGGTTCATCACATGAACCGATCAGTTGGGAGTGCAGATTGTGCAGAATCAGTGAATTGCGATTTCAATCAATCCGATACTCCAATCAATGTGTCTAACACCTTGAACATTATGCTATTGAGCTATCAATTGATTGAGTGTTTAATTGAACTACTAAACTCCTTTAGTAATCAATCTAAACATTGTTTGTGGACAAAACTCCTCTTCCAGGTTAAATCCTATGTGTGTGACCCTACATGTCCTTTTCACGTTGGCAGTGAGAATCCATAACATTTATGACTTCACAAGCAAAGACCGGTGCCTAGTCACACATCAGTGCTACCCAAGTGAAAGTAGAAAGTTGAAGAACAACTTTCTATCCTACAACCCATGAATGGTGTTACAGTGAATGTATAATTCCTTTGTCACTGATATCCCGAATGAACTCGAGGCATGGAACAGTGATCCTGTCAACGTTCATTCACTTTCTTGATCTCAGAGCAGATTGAAGGAGATATGTATGGCATCAATATCACATACTGATTCACACATGCGTGCGCACACCTATTTCAATCCTACTCATCAAGTGGCCTTGGATATCAAACTCCCTCAGGAGGGACAAATCCCATATCTATCACTCACCCCTCAAAAGCCCCATGTGTCAAAGCCACCCAATCATCACCTTTATAACAACCCATGTTTCAGGACTGCGTTTGATGATGTCAAAGTGTGCCCAACGACATGTGTTGAGTGCAGTGATTTCAGGTCAAAGAATCACACTCACCACCATCACTGTGAGTACTGAATGTGACTACCATGTCATGGTTCCATGTGTCAAACTCACAGTGGGTATGTCCGGTACACTTGTTCTCTAACAAGTACCTATGTGTTTGGTTTGATATCTCTATATCATGACTAATGAGATTCTATCATCAACCAACACCACAATCTAGTCTTGTGTGTCATTACTGTCTATCTACCTTCCACAATGACATCCAACTCGGGACATAATAAGAATGTACAAACTCTTAGCATCTGTATGATCTCATCGTTCAGGTCATGAACCTAAAGGCATACATCATTGAGTACTGTCATTCTCTAGACATTCAATCTGTTCTATCACTATCTCATATGACTGAACCAGAAAGAATTGGAAGCTTGCCTTTGATGTTTATCAAATCAATCTTAATGTATCCCACCAATCATCCCATGATTGGCTCTCAGGGCATACATACCAACAGAATCCCACTTGCACTGCGAGCCAATCACCCTTGAATCATATTCATAGTGATCTTCAAACATGTCCCACATGTTACTGTTCTCTAGTGCGAACATAGTGAGTAGTGGCAACACCTTGCCAAAGTCATTATAAATTGCATGTCTCACATCTCTTCGCTGAACATCACACGTATGAGATGGAGTTTCCGTAATATGAAATCTAATATTCCTTTGCTAACCTTTAGCCACATTGCATGATCAAGGATTCCATACTTGTCATCAATGAGCGGAATATCTATAAGTTCATCTTATGAACTTCCAGATCCATATAGTATCCACTGATGTTCTCTAACACATAGATACTCGACATTTCCTTTTAAATGATTTTATTGGAATACTTCTAATTATCAACAAACTTTCACTTTTATATATATCCTATATATATTCTGTGATTAATTTTCTGTCCTTTCAGAAGTTAGCATCAATGTAACTCTTTACATTGAACTCTTCCTTATCTCCATAGAACTAGTACTTGTCAAGTTCTCATGGTATTCCAGTAACCCTTACTGGAAGTAGACAGACATCCACTCGTCATGTCTCACATACGAGTTATCAGGATGAGCATATCATATTGTCATGTCATACATACAAGATGTTGAATGCATTTTGTTCTTGCCATGCAAGATAATGGGATGATTACATACATGATAGGTCCATATCTATTCTTAGTGTTCCCATTCTTCATAAGAATTGGACACTTGGCCTTGGGATACTAACTCCATGTAACATGGACAAGTTCTCTCCCACTGAATCTGTGCATACTGAACCCTTCAGTATAGATTGCCAATGTATGCTTTCTCTTTTTAGGTCAAGAGGTTTTCGAGAACTATCTCTATAGATCTCTATTCCTATCACATAGGAAACATCTCTATCTTCCTTAAGGATAATTTCCACGTTTGGATTTCCATTCTAGAACATTTCCATTTCACATCAACATGTGGAATGTGAACACACTCCCACTAAATCACAGATCCCTTCTTTATCTTTGACATATCAGTCAAACCCTTTGACTATATCATCAAAGTAAAGATCCAATTCTAAGTTGCTTGTACTCAATAAATCACATTATTAGTCCATTGTAACTTATAGACTTCATTTGCATTAGTGGATTCATAAACCTTATAGGTTGTGTCATGTACACATCCTTGTTTTATTCCTCATAGGAATGCGGTTTTAGTATCCATATGCCAAATGCTTTAGTCATTAAGTTGCAATCAACAAGCATCATCCTTCTCAAAATGTTATCCATGTGTCTTAACACTTTTGACTCATTTGCACTTATGGATTTCACCCAATGAGTGCTACCATTCAGGTCATACCTTATGGTTCACATGGATGTCATTTAGGATGAAATGGTCATAAACCATAACTCAAAATTTGGTTCCTCATATTCATCTAGATAGTTGACTCATCACATGAACAACTTATCACATAGATAATTGAGGTGTAAGTATATAAGACTTCACAACACTTGTGATTCTTAAATTAGTGAGGGGTATTCTATTATTAAGAAGAATTCAGTTATTTGATAATCATCCTCTAACTCCTTAGAGTATGATTCCTTCTTGATTTAGACATCACCATGCCTTAATCATGAGTTCACTATGATACACTATCATAATCACTCAAAAGGATCTCAAAAATTTGGTCTAAGTATTTCATTCATTGATCTCATCAAGAATTAACACTTTACCAAATTTGTACTTCATCTATGATAATCTTGAACACTTCAAGATATTCATATTGGTATTTCTCTAAACACCATTTGAAGTATTAGCATTTGTTCCAATAGGTATGTAAATACATCAAATGTATTATACCTAATAGGATAATCATTCTCCCACTACCATTAGTGAAGATTGATTAATCATGTCCAAGATATTCATGTCTCTTACTGGTTCTCTAACCAAAAGAGTCTAGATTTATCCATCACATGGAAACTAGAAATGAATTTCTCATGAATGATGCTAATTTGATTGTTTGAGTTATCAATAACTTTTAGGTATCATTTTATCTTATGCATACCAAATACCACAAGATAAACAAGGCATTGCCACAAAGATCATATCTTTAAAAGATTGAAACATCAACTTTATTAATTGCCATCATTATCATACAATATGCAAAAATAAAGTGTTTCTATCTATTGGCAAATATGAAATAGCAGTTCATAGTTGTATTACATGCCTTTTAGGCTGAAAATAAACTAAAGTACTCCTATCTATGAAGGAAACACTTGCCCCATTTATTGAGTGCTTTACACTTTACATCTTGGTATCATATACCTCAGAAAGTGTTACAAGTTTACTTTTCATGACACCTTTAAGTAGAGACGTCTATCGCCTCCTTCTTCTTTTGTTCTTCCAGATAGAGAGGACAATTCCTTTTCCAATGTCCTGGATTTTGGCAATGGTGGCAATTGCCTTTCTTGGTCCCACCTCCCTTGGCCTTGAGAGATGAAGTCGACTTGAGCTCCTGGCTAGCATCAGAACCTTTCTTAGCTTTGCCCTTGCCCTTGCGCTTGGACTTGCCCTTCTTGCTTGTGATCACCATCACAGACTTAGGCTTGTCCTTCTTCATCTGTGTCTCTGCTGTCCTCAACATGCCCAAAAACTCTGACAGTGGCCTATAAAAGTTGTTCATGTTGTAGTTCATCACAAAGTGACTGTAGGATTCTGGCAACAATTGCAGTATCAAGTCAGTAGCCAACTCTTGGCTCAGTGGAAATCCTAGTCTTGTCAGGTTCTCCACATACCCAATCATCTTGAGTGTGTGAGGACCAACTGGATCTCCTTCTGTCATGACACACTTGAACAGTGCCCTTGAGACATCGTATCTCTCTTGCCGTGCCTAATCTTCATACAGGTTCCTGCGATGCTGAATCATCTCAATGACTCCCATATTCTCATGTTGTCTCTGCAACTCGTGGTTCATAGAGCATAACATCAAGCACTTTGCATCAATGGCATCATCAGAATGCTTCTTGTAAGCATCCCTTTCTGTCTTTGGTGCATTAGGAGCAGGTTCCTCTAGAACTGGAGTATCCAGGACATAGAGCTTTCGCTCTTGAGTGAGAACAATTCTCAATGTCCTATACCAGTCGTGGAAGTTTGTCCCATTTAGTCTGTCCTTTTCAAGGACCGATCACAAAGAAAAGTGATTGTTGTTTGTCGTCATTTGTACTACAAAAAGGAAATATGCAATTTTAGTCCAAAAACTCATTTTTGACTTATTTGATTGATTTGAAAAGTTGACGATATAATTAGGCCTTTAATTAATTATCGCTCCCACTATTTTAGTTCAAATTGATGGCCCTCACCATTAATTCGGAAGATTGCAGTGTACAACCTTCTAGTGGGCAAGATCCTGAAATCCTCTAAGCCATGGACCAGCTAGGGCTGTCACCCACAACTTAAATCTCTCAGGTAGGCAACTCTTGCCAATTGCATCATATGCAACTCTTGATAAGATGTCATATGCAAATCCTTGCCATGATCATCTCCATGCCTCAAGGTGCTAGATCCTATCTAGGTCACCTTGTTAAGTCTGACCCAAAGCAAATACGATGAATATGCACCCTGCTTGGGCAGACCCACATATCCATCCTTCACGCTTCCACGAGATAGACGGTGCACCACGCTTGGGCGTGCCCACACTTGGTCGATCAAGCTTTTCACGTGTGTTGCATTTGGAAGGCATCTAAAACTTAATATTTTAATGAGGGATTTGGTTTTATATACATATACATATCCAATCACCACAATACATAGTACGTATCTTATACATGCTATATCCCACATGAAAAATGATAAAATCGATGATTATGGCCATCCTAATGTGATTCCTTGAGCCAAGAGGAATCACGGTCATCTAGGTCTACATCACATGCAACCTGTACAAGATGAACTCTGTGCCTTGCCATCCGAGTAGACCAACTCATCACATGAATGACTTGCTCATTCTGGCCGGTCATCTAGGTGCCACCAGCCAATCGGTTGGCTCCTCCAACCGATCGGTTCGCCTGGTCATCGTGCATCTCCTTCTGGCTGCCACCCGCTCGTCTCGCTCCTTGAACTGGTCATCAACTGATCGGCTCACTCCTTGAACCGATTGTCTGGAATGTCAACCAATCGGTTCACGCCTTGAACTGATTGTTTCAGTTGTCATCAGGATGTCCGCCGTTCTTTGACATAACAGGAAATTAAATTTATCCTATTTTACATTGTAAAAAGGAGAAACCTCGAGTTACATTCGAGGGGAGTAAAGGTAGGAAAGAAATCTCGAATTATTTCGAGTTACATCAGGAATAGGAGAAGGAAGATCGGTGCGCAGACTGAGATGTAAGCAACCACATACAACCATACAAAGATAGGGTTTATTGGCCATAACCACGCTATACATCCATGACAAAACTCGTTTAAGGGCGACGCGTATCGAGTACATTAATAATACATATCATATATGTAATTGGGATTTGTGGATTTAGGATAAGACATGCATAAAGCCAATATTATTTGCATCGTATGCAATAAATAAAGGCCGCAAACCAAAATCGATCATATCGATAATCCCTAAATTATAGAGCAGTTGACGTGGCTCTGATACCACTGTTGGGTTTTAGGGAAGGCAGAGAAGGCAGCGGAAATACAAATTTTCTCCCCCAAACCCGGAATAAGGAAACGCGTCAACGTCTATACAATAGGAAAGGATGGTTTGTGGAATCATACCTTGTCCGGAGGCTTGTTCGGCGACAATACCTCGCGCCTTGCGCTGTCTTCAACTCCGGTCTTGGACGGTGTCTATGCAGCTCCTGGTTGCACCGGGACTGACGACTCCTGATCTCACCGGACTGTCGGGATTGACAGTTGTCCTCCTAAGCGGCAGAAACCTCCCGCCTCTGAAGTAGTCCACACAGACCACCTGGAACTCCACACTCCTTGTCCCACAAGGAATTGGAAGGAGCCGCACCCTCCTGTTGACCTACTAGTCGCCAACACACTCTCCTGCACCAATTGCTTTCTGCAGTTGTCCTTCCCTTGCTTTGCCTCCCTTATCGGGTAGCAATTACTCGGGCTCTCTCTTGGTTACCAAAACCAGATAGAATGACAACTTGCAGAGCAACTGGTTTGCACTGAGTTGTTCTTTGAGAAGCCCCCAATACCCCTATATATATAGGAGGGTCATGGGACATGGTTCTCCATCCCGGGCAATGTAGAACTAAAAGCAGGAGTAGAAGGGTTTGAGATTTTCCACAAAACAACCAACTCGCAACCTGAACCGATCATTTCACAACTGAAATGGTCGGTTGGGGACCTGAACCGGTCGATTCACAAGTGAACTGGTCGATTGGGACACCTCAACCGATCGGTTCACAAGTGAACCGGTCGGTTGGTGGTCCTGGTCGGTTCCCGATTGACTTTCCTTCTTTTGTTTCTAATTGGTATCGAACACCAATCCTATTTCCCAATCTAATTGGGCAATTGAAACGAAAGGAAAATTCTCACCAATCCTACTTTCCCAACTTGCTCGGTTGCACCAGTTAAATCGACCGTTTCAACACTTGAAGCAATCAGTTCACCCGGATCTTGAGCCGATCGGTTCAACACTTGAGCCGACCGGTTCACCAAGCTCAGTCGACCGGTTCATCACATGAACCGATCGGTTGGGAGTGCAGATTGTGCAGAATCAGTCAATTGCGATTTCAATCAATCTGATACTCCAATCAATGTGTCCAACACCTTGAACATTATGATATTGAGCTATCAATTGATTGAGTGTTTAATTGAACTACTAAAGTCCTTTAATAATCAATCTAAACATTGTTTGTGGACAAAACTCCTCTTCTAGGTTAAATCCTATGTCTGTGACCCTGCAGGTCCTTTTCACGTTGGCAGTGAGAGTCCATAACATTTATGACTTCACAAGAAAAGAGTGGTGCCTAGTCACACATCAGTGCTACCCAAGTGAAAGTAGAAAGTTGGAGAACAACTTTCAATCCTACAATCTGTGAATGGTGTTACAGTGAATGTATAATTCCTTTGTCACTGATATCATGAATGAACTCGAGGCATGGAACAGTCATCCTGTCAACGTTCATTCACTTTCTTGATCTCAGAGAAGATTGAAGGAGATATGTATGACATCAATATCACATACTGATTCACACATGCGTGCGCACACCTATTTCAATCCTACTCATCAAGTGGCCTTGGATATCAAACTCCCTCAGGAGGGACAAATCCCATATCTATCACTCACCCCTCAAAAGCCCCATGTGTCAAAGCCACCCAATCATCACCTTTATAACAACATGTTTCAGGACTGCGTTTGATGATGTCAAAGTGTGCCCAACGACATGTGTTGAGTGTAGTGATTTCAGGTCAAAGAATCACACTCACCACCATCACTGTGAGTACTGACTGTGACTACCATGTCATGGTTCCATGTGTCAAACTCACGGTGGGTCTGTCCAGTACACTTGTTCTCTAACAAGTACCTATGTGTTTGGTTTGATATCTCTATATCATGACTAATGAGATTCTATCATCAACCAACACCACAATCTAGTCTTGTGTGTCATTGATGTCTATCTACCTTCCACAATGACATCTGACTAGGGACATAACAAGAATGTACAAACTCTTAGCATCCGTATGATCTCATCATTCAGGTCATGAACCTGAAGGCATACGTCATTGAGTACTATCATTCTCTAGACATTCAATATGTTCTATCACTATCTCATATGACTGAACCAGAAAGAATTGGAAGCTTGCCTTTGATGTTTATCAAATCAATCTTAATGTATCCCACCAATCATCCCATGATTGGCTCTCAGGGCATACATACCAACAGAATGAAATACTATCATATTGTTGTGACTTTTTCTTTTATGTAGATTGGTAGCTCATTTGTATCACTCTAGAGATGATTACTCTAAAAGGTAGAAGGAGGACAACCAGTCTAAGAACAAAATTATAACCTTAAAAATTGATAAAAACTATGAACTATACTTCAAAAAAAATTTCAAAATTTCAAAATTTCCTAAATAGTAAGAGTGAAGTAAGGTAAGAGTCTGTTAATGATTTTTCAAATTTAAAATTTTAAATTTAGAATGCAGTTAAAATATTATACCTCTCATGCTCGTTCATAAATCCCCCTCAAATTTATCATTCACTCTATTCCAGAGTATCAAAGATGAAGGTTTAGATATAAACGAGTTTGCTTTATTGCTGTTGGCATTCGAAGATGGCCCATTTTGATTGCATGAGCATGTTGTCATATACTCCTTGGATGACGTGATAGTTTTCATGTTGCATGCTTTCGACTTTTTTATGTTGTAGGGTCAAGGCTATCATCCAAGCCAGGCTGTAGAATCTGCAATCATTGGACAATTGCATGTTGGGGGTTTCTATGGTAGAATTGTGTCCTTTTGTAGTCTTTGCCTTTTGCATCCGGGCATTCATGATAACGTATCATCTCTATGATAACTTCAATGCATGTAGCTACTTTTTCTTTCATACTGTCTTCACAATAGTCATATTGGTGCATTTTTTCAGCGTGAAGGTTGAATCAGAGCTGTTATATAAAACTGGAGTCCTTGCTATGACATTGACTACAAGAAAAGGTCCAATGATTATCATGTAGGATGGGTAAGAATATATAGTCCAAAAGAAAGTTTGTTAGGCATAGCTACATGCACGATCATTTTTTCTTGACTTCTTGTCCTTGAGCATGTCGTCGATAGGCAAGAAGTATGCCATGTGCACATTAGTCATATTGTCCCCCAACAATGATTGATAAGCAGACATAGTGCTCACTGAAAGGTATCCCCTATTATCAAGGTTCCATGGAGGTCATCTTTTAGTACACGTATGCCATCTCATTCAAAGATAACTTCTCCCACAACATTGCCCTCCTTCAGGCAACTCATCATCAACAGTAGAGACTCACGTGATAGATTTTCACACACCCATCTATTAAAGTCTTGGAAAGTAGAATCTATTGCCCCTATCAGACTGTCTGGGCATAGCTCAGGAATCTTCTCTTCATTGATCTCGCCCTCCTCAGGGTGATCTTGAGGTTGGTTCTTCTTGTTCTTTTTCTATAAATGCCTTAGTTATCACTTTTTTAGCTGCCTCTGGCTGTTGCTGCTCCTCCTATTTTGCTTTAGCTTTGTGCTTCTCTATAGGCCACCCTTCCTTCCATGCAGAAGCCCTATCCATCTCAGTGGGGTCAATCCACAAGGTTTGTAGTTGTTCACACCGTGTCTTCTTTTCTAGGTAATGGGATGCCTATATACAGCCTGTGTGGCACATCATTAGGAGGCATTGTAGGGTCATTAAAGAATCATCATATATTACTTCCATAGAATAGATACCCCACAAGCCATGTAGATCTTCTAGAAAAAGGTCTTCTAATGGGACACACTTGTTAATGGCTTCCATCATTCTCAACACTATAAATTTTCAATCCTTTGTGCCACATTTATCATGGGGACCCTTGGTGGAGATAGAGAAGTTCTTCCAATTAGTTTTATGCTTACCTAGTCCCTGTATGGCCTATTACAGGCAGATAGGGGCCTTGATAATGTCGCTTGCTTCTTTGTTTAAAGATTAAGTATGTGCTTGGTATCTTAGCGACATAGTAGTTGTATACTATGGTGTGATGCTCGTACAGATTTGCAACAATTAGACACTAGTGCTTGATCGTCCTTATAGGCAACATGAAAAAGCGGGTCCCTGGACTTTCCACAACATTTTGGATTTCTTTGATGGCTTCAAAGTTATTCTTCTCATTGTACAACATTTTTTCTATATTCTTTGTGCCATTAAATACCGACTATACTTTATCAGGATGGAGGAATTCTTCTTGAAATGTAGTGTAGAGCACTTTAAATAAGCTTTTGTGTAACTACACTCTATTTAAGAATATCCCTCTAAAGTGTTGTCATGTTAGAGTTCATCCCTTGTTATTATACAACACATCTGATCCTGGAAGATATGCATTTAGAACATCAGGTAAGATGTGGACATCCATGTAGTTGATGTGAGATAATGATGACATGTCCATATCTGCCAATTTGCACGAGAGCGAGAAAGCTGCAGCTAATTAATTTCCTTCTATGTATGGACCCTATTCTCTTTCTAATCTATTAGTAAAGAAGGAGGCCAGTCCACCTTCATCATTATCATATGTCCCTTCATCAACCTTATGTGCGTTTGTGGCTAGCGTGAGAAACATTTTGTGATCAGTGTCTTCAGTAGTCATCTTCTCACATATCCCTCCTTGCATGTTGTTGTTGGTGGTGATTGCTTTAATGAACTCTTATAGGAGCTGGTTTGCCTCTAATGGTGACTCAAACACTACCTTGTTGAGTTTTGCTAATGTGGATGCCATTTTACCATCATATATAGTTGTTGAATTCATTTTGGATGGGTTCCTCTAGGAGGTAGTCATCAATATTCAAGTTGGCATCTATACCTTCTAGAAACTTGGTGACTATTGTCATGCCTAAGGAGGATGATATCTTTACACCTTCTTACTCCCTGCCAACTATAGTTTCTATAGGTTTTTTAATGATATATTCTTCAGTCCCATAGGATTGAAGATTTAAGTCGAGCTATTGCATGGTGTTCTTATTGTTGAGGCCTTTGGCTGCTTCTGGCTCCTCGTTGGATGGTTGTTCTTTCTCCTTGGAAGAACCCTTTGAATGATCTATGTGCATATTAGCACTTTCTTCCTTATTTGATGATGTCACACTTGCTACTTTGTCATTATGGTCATCATGGATGGAGGGGCTCTAGGAAACTTGAGAGGGGGAGAGGCTTGTCATGCACCCTAACAACTTTCTAGCTCGCCACTGTTCTAGTTCCTGACGTTCAACTACCATCTTATTCCTCTCTTCCTCTAGTTGTTCATGCTCTTTTTGTAGATCTTGCATTGCTTTGTAATATCCCCTGTGTGTGTCTTGTCTCCCATTCTTTTTTAAATTCAGCCATATCTTTTGTTATTGCTTTGATGGCTTCCATCATCTTTGTTTGGCTTCTGATAACTTCGTGCATGAGATTAGGAAGAGGTGCCATTCTTGTAGGTAGGCCTTGTACCTACGTAGTTAACACATGAAAGCTAGAATTTATATGAAAATTTTCTTCAGAATAGTTTTGTACTTTCGTGCACATGGCATTGACTTGATGCCCGAAAACATCACCGAATGTCGACGGTTGTTGTCATTCAATTGTCGACGTTGTTGCTACAGGTTCAGGGATGCTTGTTTCTCGCTCTTCCAACATCCATTGTATGGGTCTTTCTTGCACGTTGTTTATTGATCATTCAACTTTTCACACTTGAGGCTGCTCCAAGTTGATTGCAGGGGTGGGTTAGTCTTGGTCAGCTTCTGTGACATTCTCTAGTACAACTGTAGGGTCACTTTGCTTGTCGGTTGTATCAGTTACAACTGCCTGTGGTGTCTTTTTTGTAGTAGGGGGAGATGAAGGTGCATTGAAGAACCCTTCATTATTATGGTTTTTTTCACCCTCCAAGAATACTGGTTTGGTAGTTTCTAGCCTTCTAGTGTGGTGTTGAGAGGGTTGAGCTTCCGACACCACCCTCACCTTATGTTGTCGGGTTTCTAGCTTCTTTCTCTTCTCTGGCTTAGGCTCCTCATACTTAGGTTCAACTCCTGTCGGTGACAACATTCACAGCCCATCTTATAGCACTTGAGTGCATTTTGTCATTGTCTTCTTCACTTGGCCGCAACTTTTGGGTGTCACAATATTCCATATGAAGAAGTGGAAGGAGAATCTTCAAATTTCTCTTGGTTTGTAGAAGAGTCTTTCGCCCTTCTGGGTTAGGATGCTGGTATTCACTAGGGACTTGATATCGATTTTCATATGTCCCTTGCTAGGCTTGTATTTCTACAACTATTCATCCTTCACATAATGAGTGCGATGCAAGCTATCTGGCATCCCATACGAAAGTACTTCATCTTTTTGGCTTCTGGTCCCACTGCTGCCAATAATTTGACCATCAAAATCCTTCTGATATTTAGTGGTTTCACCTTCAACATTGACCAGATTAGAAATAGGTCCCGTTTGGACGCTCCCCCTATTTCTAACCTTGTGATTATTGTGTTTGAAGTTATCTTTTGGATGACCCTGATGAAGAAAGAAGTGATGCAAGATGCGTTGAAATTACTTGGTTTATGTAACGACCCCGCCTTCCGGTAACCCCCAATTAAGGGAGACCGAGAGGTCGGTGTCGTTATCCAATTTCCAGATCAAGGTTCAGCAATTAATTGATAACAATTACTAAATTCTACTAGACTAAACTGAACAACTGTAATAAATAATTTTTTTGCATACCTTTGAAAATTTTGGAATTCTAAAACTTCTATCCAGAACTCAGACTAACTAACTAATCCTCCTTGGACTTTAAGTAGTGTATTGCACAATATGACAGTTTACTGTTTGTCCTTTTTGTTTTATACCTAAAACACCGACAAACAAAACGTCGGTCATCCAAAGCTGGTATGTGGGGGATTCACTAATCATGTAATTATCTATAACAATGTATGGCATTCAATTATCATTTAACAAACAATGTTACATTTTAAGTATAACAACACGATCCATGTGTCCCATATTCCCGTTATACCCCTCATGACTTCACCTATCAAGTGAGTCAATTTCTAGGGCGGAGTCACATGGCACTACCCGTAGGTATCCCACTCCTTAACTCATGGTATGCTAAGAGTCTCATGGCACTACACGTGGGTAGCCCAGTTTCTAACTCATGATACCCTAGACCTTGCTCTAGGTTATCCTTAGCCTTTGCATAGCCACAGGGGTGGAATCAGATCTAGCTAGTTATACATGTATACCCATAGTGATAGTCATAGTCACTTTATAATTGCATGAATTGAAACATCCAACAATTATTTCAATCATTGAGGGAAATGTCGATAAAATCCTCGGAAAACTAAACAGTATAGTCATAAGCGTAACCACATACCTCTTATTGCAGACTTGGTTATAGAATTAAATATGAAGAGAGAGAATCCAAGCAATCAAACAATGTGCACAGAAAACCCTGAAATAAAAGTACAATTTTACTTTTATTAATATTTAACCAATTTCATCATGTCCCTTAGGGTTTCTATCCAATTTGAGGGTTTTCTTGAAAATTAGGGTTTTGCTTTCCTTCTTAGATATTATGAACCCTAATTCATCAAATATACTTAAAACCTTTAAATTCTCTCCTTTTAATATTCCTAACAGTTTTAGGATCATTATTTAGCAATTTATCAAAATAACAAGGTTTCCTTCTTCTTTTACCCTAAATTAGGGTTTTCATATACATTACCTTTCATTCTTAGACATAAACCCTAATTTAGCCATATTGGTATTCCAAACGGATGAAAACTTCATATTATTAATTAAAAGGTTTATAATCCTCAACTTAACCCATTAATTTACAAAGAAACAGCCTTTATATGTAATTAGGGTTTCCAATTAACTTAAAATGCATTTTACTAGCAAATTAAAGTACTTTTGCAAAACGAACTGGAATCAGGTTATACAACAATTTTTATTAGGTTCCTTGCATTTTTCTACCCAACTTTCATATATAAAGTTCTTTTAAACGAGATTCCTAGCTATTTCTATGATTTTAGCAAGGAAAAGATATTTTTCTGTAATTTCGTTCAGAGAGGAGATTTACTGAAATTTCGCGGCCGTTTGATCGGTGCGCCGATGAGCCCCCCTTGATCTAACGCTCCGCGTGAGTTGTCCCCACTAGCAGCGCGTGCTTCCTCAATCGATCGTCGATGGTGCTCGGGGTCCACGGTAGACCCTGATCCCACGGCTCGCGTCAACGCGCTCCACTCACGGTAGTCAGTCAAGCAATTTGCTCAGGCAGCGTTGGATCTTACGCGGGCACACAGTGGTCCGAGATCTGACGTTCCCCGCTCGTTGTCCTCGCTGGTCTTCGAACTAGAACTAGCGGCGGCACCGCGGTGGTCTCTCGCCGGAGCTAGGCCAATCGGGAGGGAGAGAGAGCTCTGAGGGTTAGGAAGCAGCCGCCTGGGATCGTGAGGGTGAGAGCAATCACAAGGGGGTACTATATATAGGATATGGTAGGTTCTCTTAGGGTTTCTGACCCCTCCGAAAAACCTCCCTTTTAGCCCAATTGGGCATTTCTCAAAGACGCGACAAAAGCTCGTAAAAGTAGGGTCTGGGAGGTTCGTCTCCCTATCCCGAACTCAATGGGATACTTCCCATGCTTGCTCATAACCTGTTGTGATCGGAAACGCAAGGGGAAAATCCCCTATGGGCGGCTACAGTCCGTGTCCCTTTGGGACTCTAGATGATGAGCTGGGTCAGTTGGATCAAGATCCAACGACCACAAGCATCCGCGTTCAAACAGATTAGGAAAGATTTCCAATTATTCAAATTATCTTCCAATATAATGATAATTTTGGAAAAATCATAACTCCCAATTATTAACTCCGTTTTTATTTAAATTTTGAGGAAAGCTCGTTCATTCCTTTATATTTCATTGTGAAAAAATTGGAGTCATTATACAAAGGAAACGAGCCCTTTTCTTCAGTTTCAAGTTATCCCTTATTTAGTTGTATTTTCCACCTATTCTTTATTTCCTTTGCCATTATCTAATTATCCTGAGTTCCTTGAACCCCAAGGAACCTTTATAACTCAAAAACTTAGTTTGGGAAAATATCTTTTAGCCTTTTAATCATCCTTTAATCCTTTTCTTATATATTCCATTTTCCCACTGTAATTCTTTATTAAATGGAATTCCTTTTTCATTTCTTTTTATTGTTCTTTCAAATGGGCTTAATGGCCAATAAGGCCCAACAAGAAAGCATGCACGAAATTCATTCAAATCAAATCATGAAATCAAACATTGATCTTATTTAGTCATTTAAAAGAGATTTTCAAATCTCATTACATGTTTTGGAAAATGAGGTTATAACAGTTTATGTTCAAATTCTCCAGTCAAGATCCTCCACACCTTTGTGGTTGTTGTAGCCCACAATTTCCTTCTTACTGGGTGCTTGTGGGAAAGCCTGGGATTCCTCCATGGTTCTTGTTAATATAGTATTTAGGATGGATTCAGAGATATAGTGGTTTTTGCTTCCCATCATGACTTCTAATCTAAATTTGCCTCCAACCTCTTTTTTTTACATCATAGACAAATTCTTTTCTGAAGTGACAACATGAACTCCGCAACCATGTTTGTTAGGGATGGGGCCTCTGCAACGCTTCGTGTATCTAGGTTTTCTCTAGACAAAAAATTAACTACCCTATCATAAATTCCCAACTTCTTGGTCTCAGATATCGAGATATCTTGCAGGCTTGAAGCTTTTGGTTCTTAGCACCATGTTGAAGTACAGTTGATGCACCTTGTCTCTAGCTACTAACATCGCCATCTTTTCCTCTATCACCAAGTTATGTTCTTTGTGTGTAGCTGACTCTTCCCCTTTTCGTACTTCTTTTGACACATCCTTAGCAGACATCTTTTGTATCCTAGCCTTTGTTTCTGTTGTCACTTTTTCTTTTCTCTTTCCTTTCTTCTCTAGAACGTACTCATATGTTTCCGTCTCTGTGGTGCTATGAGATTCTTTGGACTCTTCTAGCGTCTGGTGGTCAAGAATATATTCATACTTTTTCTTCAACAACTCTAACATGAGTTTCTTTTTTGGAGACATGTTGGGGTAGTAGATCTTTTGTGACTAACTCCAACGCTTCTTATGCTCCCTGTAGAGATTTCACCTTCCTAATCATGGTGTTAGAGGTGGAAGTCGACATTCTATAAATTTAATCAATTAGAGGTTGTCAGGAATTGTATTAGGTAAATAATATATACAAGTAGTAGTTTTCATCTATTCTTAGCGTACGATCGAGACAGACCACCATTTTTCTCGATCGAGACTAGGGGAACAATATAGAGTGTGTCATTCACTTCTAATTTTTATATTTTGTGGTCATTACAACATAAGAAGTAGCATTCGAAACATGTTAATTACTATGCCATTCAAATTTATTCCCCTACAAAGTTAGGGGCTTGCAAATAAGAGAGAGGAAAAGTCCTAAAATATTATACACAGACTTAAGAGCTTATCACGCGGTCATGTATAAGCATCGATTCATTTCAGCATATCTGTGTTTTGACTAGAACCACTCTAGTCGTTCCATCCGCTACACTCTATTAAGATTAGTGTTATAGTCAGGACACATTGTGCGGTTAGTGGTCTAAACACCGAATTTTACAACTTGCTACACACATATCAGTATCGACCAACACAAGGATAGTTCAAAAACCAAATAGAAGCGTCGCATAACGATCGAAAAACAAACAACCAAAAAACTAACATCTCGATTAAGATGAAAGTAATGACTACAATGTATGTTTCAGCCAAAAATGCTTGTCACAGCTAACGTCACTATTGGATCTGCTATTGTGACTGAACAATGTACACCTCAAGTTCACCTTAAAGGAGGATGGAGGAAAACCAAAGATTGTAAGGGGTCAGGATATGAAGGAGAGTTGGATGCGAAGGGTGAGCAGAAATGGAATGACAATTAAAGTCGATAGCCGTCATTGGGTGGTCAGAACAGTGGGAAAAAGGTTTTTTACTGACCGCAACGGAGAAGTTCAAAAAGGAGGATGAGAGAACTAGAGATGGTTTTGACCTGGGTCGGAATGATGATCAGGGTGACTCGATTCGGCAGCTGTTGAAAGAAAAATAAAGAGAAACATTGTGAGATGGAGAAAAAGGATGGGCACCTTGCCGAGTAGATGGTAAAAGCGCAACGAGCAAGGGATGGGATGAGTCGAAACTTCATTAGCTGATCCAACAGTGGCATTGGGGGTCATAATTGCTTGAAGTGTTGCTGTCCCAGTCTGTTCCAATTGCACGAGGGTTCTTTGCTAGGGTTTCTTTAGAGTCGCGATGCAAGAGAACACAAAAAAGGGTTTTACTATGTGCACTAAGGATCCTTTATACTAGTTAGAATCATGACCAAAACCACTGCTATGTTTTACATTCACAATGAACGTCACGGTCACAACACTCCCAAAAACTAGATACAACTCGATCGCGATCCTCATGGAAGTGTAACATTAACGTGAATGTAGAGGGGTGCTATCATTTTGGCCGAGATAGACTAATAAAAAGGTAGTGGTCACAACACTTTTTGAAAGCGTAC
This sequence comes from Alisma plantago-aquatica, assembly GCA_963693085.1. Classification (NCBI taxonomy): domain Eukaryota; kingdom Viridiplantae; phylum Streptophyta; class Magnoliopsida; order Alismatales; family Alismataceae; genus Alisma; species Alisma plantago-aquatica. Next base: position 1,048,574,596 of record OY856412.1, on the reverse strand, counting down.
CGACCATTACAAGGATTTGCAAGGGCCAACATTCAAGTTTTGAGCTACGCAACATTTTTGCACATCATTAAAGTAAATTCAACAGAGACAGAGATCCAAAATTGACTATATATTTTAGAGGAATTCAAAATTTCTTAAAGTATATGAATTAAAAGCTAGACTAACTGATATGTACACAGTTTAAGCTTGTCGAGAAAAGGCAGAAAACATTGCTAAAATAAAGACAACAGTAAATCCTTGGGTTGCCTCCCAATAAGTGCTAATTTAGAGTCATTAGCTTGACTTTTATGATAAGAATACCCAGGGCTCTTCAGGTGGTACTGGTCATGGTTCTTCTAAGTCCAGTTCTAATATTCTAACAAAAGCTTCATCTTCTTTATATGTTTTGACTATGTCTCCATTCACCTTAAAAGTACCCGTCTTTTTACTGGTGATCTCCATTACCCCAGATGGGTAGATCATTGATAGTAGAGAATGGGCCAGACCATCTGGATCTCAATTTTCATGAAATAGCATGATTCTTCAGTTGAATAGAAGAACCTTGTCTCCCTCTGACACATCTTTGTTCTTAATGTGGGTATCGTGCCACACCTTCATTCTTTGTTTGTAAGTGTGGGAATTCTCATAGGCATGTAGCCTCAGTTAATCAAGCTCGTGTAACTGTAGATAACTTTTCTTTCTGGTTCTGTCCAGGTCCATATTTAAGAACTTGATGGCCCAAAGTGCCCTGTGGTCTAGTTCAACCAGAAAATGGCACAAATTTCCATAGATGATCCGATAGGGGGTTTCCCATATCAAAATTTTGTAAGCAGTTCTATATTCCCATTGGGAATCATCTAGCTTCAAGGAACAATCCTTATGAGTCATGCCAATGGTTTTTGCTAGTATCTATTTAATCTGTCAGTCTAAAACTTCAATTTGTCCTGATGTTTGGGGCTCGTATGGCGTGGCTACCTTATGCTTGACCCCATACTTTTTCAACAGTGATGGGGGTAACGCCAAACGATATGCGGCTTCACCAATCCGTTCTAACACTTTAAACGGACCGATGTACCAGTGACTCAACTTTCCTCTATTTTTAGCTATAGCTCGGAGCGGTCAGATTTTCAGAAAAACATGTTCTCCCACAGAGAAATGCACATCAGTCCGCTTTGCATCAAAATACGACTTCTGTCGGTCTTGGGCTCTCTTTAGCCTTTGCCTGATTAAAGTGACTTTATCAGCATACACTTGGAGTTCATCTGACCTCAATAAGGTCCTTTCACCAACATCATCCCAGTGAAGTGGTGACCGACATGGTCTCCCATATAGAGCTTCATATGGAGGCATCCTGATACTGGCTTGGTAACTATTGTTGTAGGCAAACTCAGCTAAAGGTAGGTACTGCTCCCATGATCCACCCCAATCGAGCACACAAGCTCGCAGCAGATCCTCTAAGGTCTGAATTGTCCTTTCTGGCTGTCCATCTGTCTGGGGGTGATAAGCGGTACTGAACTTCAACCTTATTCCTAGTTCCTCTTGAACCTGCTTCCACAATTTGGAAGTAAACTTTGGGTCTCTATCTGAGATGATGGAACTGGGTACGCCATGTAAACACACTATCTCTCTGATATATAGCTCAGCTAAGTCTGACACTTTGGCAGTGGTTTTTAGGGCGAGGAAGTGTGCTGACTTGTTATGGCGATCTACCACAACCCATATCGCATCATGGCCTCTCTTGGTCTGGGGTAGACCCACCACAAAATCCATGGTGATCTGCTCCCATTTCCATTTTGGAATCTCTATAGACTGTAAAAGTCCGCCGGGTCGTTGGTGTTCAACCTTCACCATTTGGCACGTAAGACAACTGGCTACATAAGCTGCAATGTCTCTCTTCATTCCCGGCCACCAAAAAAACATCTGCATGTCTTTAAACATCTTAGTAGTTCCTGGATGTAACGTGTACTTAGAACCATGAGCCTCTTGTAGGATACGTTCCTTTAACAGTGAATCTTCGGGAACCCATATGCGATTCTCAAATCAGATTCCTCCGTCTATTCCCAATGAAAGACAGGTCTGAGGCTTCTGCATCAAGCCTTTCATCTTGTCAAGTCCTCCACTGGCCAACTGTGCTGCAACAATCTCACTCAGTAGCTAAGACTGTATCTGGATATTGGCCAATCAAACTCGATCATCCAACGGTTGAGGTGACCATTCCACCAATTCTTCTAAGCTCTTCCACTGACTAGACAGAATAGTTGCACACCTGAGCTGTTTCCGACTCAAAGCATCGGCTACGACATTCGCCTTCCCTGGATGATAGGCAATGGTGAAGTCGTAATCCTTCATGTACTCCATCCATCGTCGTTGTCCTAGGTTCAAGTCTTTCTGCGTCAGAAGATACTTCAGGCTCTTATGGTCGGTGAAGATTTCAAAAGTGGCACCATACAAGTAATGCCGCCAAATCTTCAAGGCATGGATGATAGCAGCTAACTTCAGGTCGTGGGTTGGGTAATTCACCTCGTTAGGCTTGAGTTTTTGGGAGGCATATGCAACCACATGTCGATTCTGTTCCAACACACAGCCTAGTCCCATCTTGGACGCATCAGTGAAAATCATAAAACCCTCATTGCCTGATGGTAGAGTCAAAACTGGTGTAGTGGTCAGCTTCTCTTTTAGCTCCTGGAAACGAGCCTCACAAACATCGGACCACACAAACTTCACATCTTTCTGAGTCAACATGGTCAGAGGCAAGGCGGTCTTTGAGAAATCCGCGATGAAGCGCCGATAATATCCTGCTAACCCCAAGAAGCTTCGTATCTCGGAAGGGTTCTTCGGTGCTGGCCAGTATCGAACTGTCGACACTTTAGTTGGATCTACGACGATCGTTCCTCCTGAGATGATGTGTCCAAGGAACATGACTCGGTCTATCCAAAACTCACATTTAGAGAATTTCCCATAGAACTTCTGCTTTCTCAAGATATTAAGGACTTTACTTAGGTGGTCTCGGTGTTGTTCAAAGTCATCTGAATAAACCAGTATGTCATCTATGAACACTATGACAAATGAGTCAAGGAAGGGTTGAAACACACTATTCATAAGGTTCATGAACACACTAGGTGCATTGGACAACCCAAAAGGCATAACCACAAACTCATAATGGCCATACCGGGTTCTAAAAGCTGTTTTTGGGATGTCCACACTCTTAACCCTCAACTGGTGGTAACCCGATCTCAAGTCGATCTTGGAAAAGACTCGAGCCGACTTCAACTGGTCAAACAAGTCATCTATCCGGGGTAAAGGGTATTTGTTCTTAATGGTAGCCTGGTTGATCATCCGGTAGTCTATGCACATTCAGAGCGAACCATCCTTTTTCTTTACAAAAAGAACCGGCGCTCCCCATGGTGATGTGCTAGGGCGGATAAAACCCTTGTCTAGCAATTCCTGCAATTGCTTCTTTAACTCAAGCAATTCAGCAGGGGCCATCCTATAGGGTGCTCGGGAAATAGGGTTTGTACCAGGGGCTAGCTCTATGGAGAAATCTACCTCTCGTTCGGGAGGAATTCCAGGTAGATCATCTGGGAAAACATCTGCATAGCCCCTAACTACCTATATTTCTTCTAAGGGTTGTACTTTGGGTTCTGGCTTGGTGACTACTACTAGGAAAGCTCGACACCCTTTACTCATCATCCGCTCTGCTTTAACGGATGACACATATGGGCTGGTAGTGGCATCCTTCCTACCCCTAATGACAAAAGGTGGTTGACCTGGTCTCTTGATGATCACTTTCTTCTCTCTACAGTCGATATTGGCCCTATACGTATAAAGCCAATCCATACCAATGATTACATCAAAATCATTCATGTCAAGAAGGATAAAGTCTGTAGGAAAATCATGATCTCGATATTTCACAGATACCACCAGGGTTTTCAAAAGGGAAGTAAAGATTCAACCACTCGGGGTTGTAACATCTAAGACATACCCTAAATCCTTGATATCCAAACATAGAACAGTTGCAAGATTTCTCAAAATGAAAGTATTAGTAGATCCAGAGTCAAACAAAGCTTTCACATTATGTCCCATAACTTCAAGCATGCCTACATTATTGTTCACCATGCATTAGACCATTACATGCTTAACTTTAAAACATAAAAGAAAGCTCTAAGGGTTATTACCCTCGATCAAACGATTAGCATTAACTTGAGCCTCCTCATTGTCAATGGAAAACACTCGAGCTGGTCTTCTCTCTCCAGCAGGTGGGGCTACAGCTATAGGTGGGGCTGCTACTGGTGGAGCTGCTACTGGTGGAGCAGCCACTTGTCTTGGTCCCTTGGGATCTGGCATAGGGCAGATGGATTGCAGATGTCCTTCTTGGTGGCATCGAAAGCACGTCTTCTTCTTGTAGCGGCACTCACCGGCGTGCCCCTTTCCGCAGGTGCGACAAGGAGGTCGGTTGTTCTCTTGACGGGGTTTCCCTTTTCCTCCATGTTTTCCCTTAGCTTGATGACATCCTAGGCCCTTCTTGTGGTTGTTTCTTGGGCCTTGGGCTCCTTCAGTGAAACCCAAGTACCCCTTGGGTGGAAACTGGACAGGCATCACAGTCCTCTCCATGTCTAAAGTAGTGTTGTAGGCTTCGGCAAAAGTTTTGGGTTTACTTGCCATCACATGGGGCTTGATGGCAGGGTGAAGACGTTCCACGAAGTGGTCCACCCTCCTCTCTTCATCCATCATATGTCCAAAACGTTCCAGGAGGCGGAACCTACGACCAAAGTCCGCAACGGAAGAGCTTCCTTGAGTCATGCTAGTGAACTCTCTTTCTTTTTCTTTCTTTGCTGCGACAGGGAGGAATCTATCGGTGAAGATGGTCTTGAAGTCAGCCCAGGCCATGGGTTCCTCTGTCAAATCCCAGCCAGTGATGTGGGTCTCCCACCATATCTTGGCTGCTCCTTCTAGGAGATGAGCAGCAAAGAGGAACTTCTTGCTCGGCTGAACTTCAAGCATACGAAACCCATTCTCGACTGCAAGCAGCCAAGCTTCAGCTTTGTCGACTACCTCTGTCTTGTCCTCTCCCCAGAACTTCTTGATATTCAACTTGATGAAGTCCAGGATGGTGGCTCCTAATCGGGGCCGAACTGGATGCGGCTCACCATTCTCAGCTCTGGCTAGGTCTCGGAGGGCCAAGGCATTAATGGCCTCAGTCAGCTTCTTTTTCTGCTCTATCCACAAGGCCTCAGAGGTGTGGATCATCATAGTCGGTTCTGGACATCCAGCTTGGTCCTCCTCCATCTGGTCTACTTCCTCGTACACATGTTGCTCTTCATACCCTTGGTCCTGCTCTTGTTCAAGGTTGTCGAAGGGTATCGGATCAGGGTTAGGGACCTCATGAGTGGTCTCTTCGGTCCTCTTTCTCTTCATAGAGGATTCACCATCATGATTCTTCTTCCTTTTCTCTGAAGACCCCTTTCCTTTGCGGGGAGGCCAAGCACTCCTAGTTGGGTTCCCAGTACCCTCAGGGATAGCAACTGTCTTTGTATGAGCCATCTACATAAGCATAACAAACAGACCTTTAGTTTACCATTAAACTAATTATACTTATGTCAGTGATGTCTCATTACGTATCTTTTATTAAATTGATGGAGAATTCCTTAATCCTTAACTTATTTGCCCATACCACATGAGGGTGGGGAAGAGAGAGAAATCCCTAACTCTTAAAGTCCTTAAGAGAATTTGTGATGAGAAGGGATGAAAAAGATGCAAAAATCCTAAAGGTATCTTATTTAGATTCAAATCCTAGGACATCGGCCAGGCAGTCACACATTCCGGGAGTCCTCGTATTCTGACTAGTGGTGCGGAGGAAAATTTTTCCAGCCCCCAAAAGTGATCCTTTTCTAGACACCTCAGTCTTTCGGAAAATCCTCTAATAACTCCCTTGGGTTCTACGGAGTTTGTAAAATTTAATAATTATTAACAATTAAGTGGAGAACCTTGGCTCTGATACCAAATGTAACGACCCCGCCTTCCGGTAACCCCCAATTAAGGGAGATCGAGAGGTCGGTGTCGTTATCCAATTTCCGGATCAAGGTTCAGCAATTAGTTGATAACAATTACTAAATTCTACTAGACTAAATTGAAAAGCTGTAAAAAATAAAATTTTTGCATACCTTTGAAAATTTTTGAATTCTAAAACTTTTATCCAGAACTCGGACTAACTAACTAATCCTCCTTGGACTTTAATTAGTATATTGTACAATATGACAGTTTATTATTTGTCCTTTTTGTTTTATACCTAAAACGCCGACAAACAAAATGTCGGTCAGCCAAAGCTGGTATGTGGGGGATTCACTAATCATGTAATTATCTATAACAATGTATGGCATTCAATTATCATTTTACAAACAATGTTATGTTTTAAGTATAACAACGCGATCCATGTGTCCCATATTCCCTTTATACCCCTCATGACTTCACCTATCAAGTGAATCAATTTCTAGGGTGGAGTCACATGGCACTACCCGTAGGTAGCCCACTCCTTAACTCATTGTATGCTAAGAGTCTCATGGCACTACACGTGGGTAGCCCAGTTTCTAACTCATGATACCCTAGACCTTGCTCTAGGTTATCCTTAGCCTTTGCATAGCCACAGGGGTGGACTCGAATCTAGCTAGTTATACATGTATACCCATAGTGATAGTCATAGTCACTTTATAATTGCATGAATTGAAACATCCAACAATTATTTCAATCATTGAGGGAAACATCGATAAAATCCTCGGAAAACTAATCGGTATAGTCATAAGCGTAACCACATACCTCTTATTGTAGACTTGGTTACAGAATTAAATATGAAGAGAGAGAATGTCCAAGCAATCAAACAATGTGTACAGAAAACCCTGAAATAAAAGTACAATTTTACTTTTATTAATATTTAACCAATTTCACATGTCCCTTAGGGTTTCTATCCAATTTGAGGGTTTTCTTGAAAATTAGGGTTTTGCTTTCCTTCTTAGATATTATGAACCCTAATTCATCAAATATACTTAAAACCTTTAATTCTCTCTTTTTAATATTCCTAACCGTTTTAGGATCATTATTTAGCAATTTATCAAAATAACAAGGTTTCCTTCTTCTTTTACCCTAAATTAGGGTTTTCATATACATTACCTTTGATTCTTAGACATAAACCCTAATTTAGCCATATTGGTATTCCAAACGGATGAAAACTTCATATTATTAATTAACAGGTTTATAATCCTCAACTTAACCCATTAATTTACAAAGAAACATCCTTTATATGTAATTAGGGTTTCCAATTAACTTAAAATGCATTTTACTAGAAAATTAAAGTAATTTTGCAAAACGAACTAGAATAAAGTTATACAACTATTTTTATCAGGTTCCTTGCATTTTTCTACCCAACTTTCATATATAAAGTTCTTTTATATGAGATTCCTAGCTATTTCTATGATTTTAGCAAGGAAAAGCTATTTTTCTGTAATTTCGTTCAGAGAGGAGATTTACCGAAATTTCACGGCCGTTTGATCGGTGCGCCGATGAGCCCCGCCTTGATCTGACGCTCTGCGTCAGTTGTCCCCACTAACAGAGCACTTCCTCAATCGATCGTTGATGGTGCTCGGGTCCACGGTAGACCCTGATCCCATGGCTCGCGTCAACGCGCTCCACTCACGCTAGTCAGTCAAGCGTGTTGCTCAGGCAGCGTTGGATCTTACGCGGGCACACAGTGGTCCAAGATCTGACGATCCCCACTCGTCGTCCTCACTGGTCTTCTAACTAGAACTAGCGGCGGCTCCGCATTGATCTCTCACCGGATCTAGGCCAATCGGGAGGGAGAGAGAGCTCTGAGGGTTAGGAAGCAGCCGCCTGGGATCGTGAGGGTGAGAGCAATCACAAGGGGGTACTATATATAGGATATGGTAGGCTCTCTTAGGGTTTCTGACCCCACTGCAAAACCTCCCTTTTAGCCCAATTGGGCGTTTCTCCAAGACGCGACAAAAGCTCGTAAAAGTAGGGTCTGGGAGGTTCGTCTCCCTATCCCGAACTCAATGGGATACTTCCCATGCTTGCTCATAACCTGTTGTGATCGGAAACACAAGGGGAAAATCCCTTGTGGGTGGCTAGAGTCCGTGTCCCTTTGGGACTCTAGACAATGAGCCGGGTCAGTTGGATCAAGATCCAACGACCACAAACATCCGCGTTCAAACAGAATTAGGAAAGATTTCCAATTATTCGAATTATCTTCCAATATAATGATAATTTTGGAAAAATCATAACTCCCAATTCTTAACTCCGTTTTTATTCAAATTTTGAGGAAAGCTCGTTCATGCCTTTATCTTTCATTATGCAAAAATTGGAGTCATTATCCAAAGGAAACGAGCCCTTTTCTTCAGTTTCAAGTTATCCCTTATTTAGTTGTATTTTCCACCTATTCTTTATTTCCTTTGCCATTATCTAATTATCCTAAGTTCCTTGAACCCCAAGGAACCTTTATAACTCGAAAAATTATTTTGGAAAAATATCTTTTAGCCTTTTAATCATCCTTTAATCCTTTTCTTATATATTCCATTTTCCCACTGTAATTCTTTATTAAATGGAATTCCTTTTTCATTTCTTTTTATTGATCTTTCAAATGGGCTTAATGGCCAATAAGGCCTAACAAGAAAGCATGCATGAAATTCATTCAAATCAAATCATGAAATCAAACATTGATCTTATTTATTCATTTAAAAGAGATTTTCAAATCTCATTACATGTTTTGGAAAATGAGGTTATAACAGTTTATGTTCAAATTCTCCAGTCAACATCCTCCACACCTTTGTGGTTGTTGTAGCCCACAGTTTCCTTCTTACTGGGTGCTTGTGGGAAAGCCTGAGATTCCTCCAGGGTTCTTGTTAATATAGTATTTAGGATGGATTCAGAGATATAGTGGTTTTTGCCTCCCATCATGACTTCCAATCTAAATTTGCCTCCAACCTCTTTTTTTTACATCATAGACAAATTCTTTTCTGAAGTGACAACATGAACTCCGCAACCATGTTTGTTAGGGATGGGGCCTCTACAACGCTTAGTGTATCTAGGTTTTCTCTAGACAATAAAATAACTACCCTATCATAAATTCCCAACTTCTTGGTCTCAGATATCGAGATATCTTGCAGGCTTGAAGCTTTTGGTTCTTAGCACCATGTTGAAGTACAGTTGATGCACCTTGTCTCTAGGTACTAACATCGCCAGCTTTTCCTCTATCTCCAAGTCATGTTCTTTATGTGTAGCTGACTCTTCCCCTTTTTGTGCTTCTTTTGATGCATCCTTAGCAGGCATATTTTGTATCCTGGCCTTTGTTTCTATTGTCACTTTTGCTTTTCTCTTTCCTTTCTTCTCTAGAACGTACTCAGATGTTTCCGTCTTTGTGGTGCTATGAGATTCTTTGGACTCTTCTAGCGTCTAGTGGTCAAGAATATATTCATACTTTTTCTTCAACAGCTCTAACATGAGTTTCTTTTTTGGAGACATGTTGGGGTAGTAGATCTTTTGTGACTAACTCCAACGCTTCTTATGCTCCTTGTAGAGATTTCACCTTCCTAATCATGGTGTTAGAGGTGGAAGTCGACATTCTATAAATTTAATCAATTAGAGGTTGTCAGGAATTGTATTAGGTAAATAATACATACAAGTAGTAGTTTTCATCTATTCTTAGCGTACGATCGAGACAGACCACCATTTTTCTCGATCGAGACTAGGGGAACAATATAGAGCGTGCCATTCACTTCTAATTTTTATATTTTGTGGTCATTACAACATAAGAAGTAGCAGTCGAAACATGTTAATTACTATGCCATTCAAATTTATTCCCCTACAAAGTTAGGGGCTTGCAAATAAGAGAGAGGAAAAGTCCTAAAATATTATACACAGACTTAAGATCTTATCACGCGGTCGTGTATAAGCATCGATTCATATCAGCATATCTGTGTTTTGACTAGAACCACTCTAGTCGTTCCAGCCGCTACACTCTATTAAGATTAGTGTTATAGTCAGGACACATTGTGCGGTAAGTGATCTAAACACCGAATTTTACAACTTACTACGCAAATATCAGTATCAACCAATACAAGTATAGTTCAAAAACCAAATAGAAGCGTCACATAACGATCGAAAAACAAACAACCAAAAAACCAACATCTCGATTAAGATGAAAGTAATGACCACAATGTATGTTTCAGCCAAAAACGCTTGTCACAGCTAACGTCACTATTGGATCTGCTATTGTGACTAAACAATGTACACCTCAAGTCCACCTTAAAGGAGGATGGAGGAAAACCAAAGATTGTAAGGGGTCAGGATATGAAGGAGAGTTGGATGCGAAGGGTGAGCAGAAATGGAATGACAGTTAAAGTCGATAGCCATCATTGGGTGGTCGGAACAGTGGGAAAAAGGTTTTTTACTGACCGCAACGGAGAAGTTCAAAAAGGAGGATGAGAGAACTAGAGATGGTTTTGACCTGGGTCGGAATGATGATCAGGGTGACTCGATTCGGCAGCTATTGAAAGAAAAATAAAGAGAAACATTGTGAGATGGAGAAAAAGGATGGGCACCTTTCCGAGTAGATGGTAAAAGCGCAACGAGCAAGGGATGGGATGAGTCAGAACTTCATTAGCTGATCCAACAGTGGCATTGGGGGTCATAATTGCTTGAAGTGTTGCTGTCCCAGTCTGTTCCAATTGCACGAGGATTCTTTGCTAGGGTTTCTTTAGAGTCGCGATGCAAGAGAACACAAAAAAGGGTTTTACTTTGTGCACCGAGGATCCTTTATACCAGTTAGCATCATGACCGAAACCACTGCTATGTGTTACATTCACAATGAACGTCACGGTCACAACACTCCCAAAAATTAGATACAACTCGATCGCGATCCTCATGGAAGTGTAACATTAACGTGAATGTAGAGGGGTGCTATCGTTTTGGCCGATATAGACTAATAAAAAGGTAGTGGTCACAACACTTTTTGAAAGCGTACCGACCATTACAAGGATTTGCAAGGGCCAACATTCAAGTTTTGAGCTACGCAACATTTTTGCACATCATTGAAGTAAATTCAACAGAGACAGAGATCCAAAATTGACTATATATTTTAGAGGAATTCAAAATTTCTTAAAGTATATGAATTCAAAGCTAGACTAACTGATATGTACACAGTTTAAGCTTGTCGAGAAAAGGTAGAAAACATTGCTAAAATAAAGACAGTAGTAAATCCTTGGGTTGCCTCCCAATAAGTGCTAATTTAGAGTCATTAGCTTGACTTTTATGATAAGAATACCCATGGCTCTTCAGGTGGTACTGGTCATGGTTCTTCTAAGTCCAGTTCTAATATTCTAACAAAAGCTTCATCTTCTTTATATGTTTTGACTATGTCTCCATTCACCTTAAAAGTATCCGTCTTTTCACTGGTGATCTCCATTACCCCAGATGGGTAGATCATTGATAGTAGAGAATGGGCCAGACCATCTGGATCTCAGTTTTCATGAAATAGCATGATTCTTCAGTTGAATAGAAGAACCTTGTCTCCCTCTGACCCGTCTTTGTTCATAATGTGGGTATCGTGCCACACCTTCATTCTTTGTTTGTAAGTGTGGGCATTCTCATAGGCATGTAGCCTCAGTTAATCAAGCTCGTGTAACTGTAGATAACTTTTCTTTCTGGTTTTGTCCAGGTCCATTTTTAAGAACTTGATGGCCCAAAGTGCCCTGTGGTCTAGTTCAACCAGAAAATGGCACAAATTTCCATAGATGATCCAGTAGGGGGTTTCCCATATCAACATTTTGTAAGCAGTTCTATATTCCCATTGGGAACCATCTAGCTTCAAGGAACAATCCTTATGAGTCATGCCAATGGTTTTTGCTAGTATCTATTTAATCTGTCAGTCCAAAACTTCAATTTGTCCTGATGTTTGGGGCTCTAATGGCGTGGCTACCTTATACTTGACCCCATACTTTTTCAGCAATGCTTCAAACTATTTTTTTACAAAATGGGATCCCCCATCACTAATGAAAGTGTGCAAAACCCTATATCTAAGGAAAATGGTTTTCTTAAATAATAATCACAAGTGGGAGTTGCTATAGATTTTACCCACTTGGAGATATAATCTACTGCGACCAGAATGTACTTGTTTCTTCTATAGGAGGGGAAGGGTCCCATATAATCCACTACCCAGACATCAAAGATCTATACTTCCACCCAATCGGACATAGGCATCCCCTTTCCTTTGTAATATTTCCAGCATTTTGGCATTCCTTACAAGACTTGATAAAAGACATGGCATCCTTAAAGAGTGTTGATCAATAAAAGCTTGATTGTAGGACCTTAGTAGCAGTCCTTTTGCCTCCATGGTGTCCTATATAAGGTGAGGAATGAAATTCCTTCATGATTTGTGGAACTTCTTCTTCTGGTACTCAACATCGATATAAATTGTCAAAACATCTCTTAAACAACAGGGGTTGTCCCAATAATAATTATTTAGATTAGAGAAAAGTTTCTTCTTCTGATTGTAGGTTATCTCGGGAGGCAATTTCTCACAAGCCAAATAGCTATAGATGTAAGTGAACCAAGGCAGATTTGGTTCGACTGACCTGGCCATCATCAAGGCCTCATCATCATAGTTGTCGTTTATAGGTACCTGTTTTTTTCTCCAGTGAATACTATTCTTGACAGATGGTCGACGACTACGTTCTCCGTTCCTTTCTTGTCCATGATCTCATGATCGAACTCTTACAGAAACAAAGCCCATCATAACAATCTTAGCTTTGTGTCCTTCTTCATGAGACACTTTATGGCCCCATGGTATGTGTACACTTTTACTTTTCATTCTATAAAACTAGACCTAAACTTGTCAAAATCAAATACTATTGCTAGCATCTCTTTCTCGATTATGGTGTAGTTAACCTAAGCTTCATCAAGAGTTCTACTAGCATAATATATTGCATAGTGCTTCTCATCTTTGTCCAAGGACAACCCCAAAAGTGTAGTCACTATAATCACACATGATTTCAAAAGGCAAATCCCAATCAGGTGCTTGTAGAATCAGAGTCGATGTCAGGGCACTTTTTAGAATTTTAAATACTTTTGAGACACTTGTCAGAGAAATCAATTTCCACATATTAGACAAGGAGGTTTGATAATGGATTTGCAAACTTCAAGAAATCTTCGATAAATCTCCTTTAGTATCCAGCATGCCCCAAAAAGCTCCTCACTCTTGTGACCAATTTTGGCGGGGGTAACTTAGATATAACTTTGATCTTGCTTTTATCCACTTCCAAGCCTTTTTGGGAGATTTTGAGCCCTATCACTATGCCTTCTGTCACCATAAAATGACAATTTTCCCATTTCAACACAAGTTGTGTCTCCTCGCACCTTTACACGACCTTCAACAAGTTTTAAGGCATTTGTCAAAGTTGGGCTCATATATCAAGAAATCATCCATGAATACCTTCATTATGTTTTCCATAAAGTCCATGAATATGTATATCATGCATCTTTGAAAGGTAGATGGAACATTAGATAACCTGAAAGGCATTCTTTTGAAGGCGTACATCCCATAGGCAGAAGTGAAAGTAGTCATTTCTTGATCATCGGGGTGGGTGGGGACTTGATAGAACCCTGAGTACCCATCAAGAAAATAGAAATCAGATTGTCCTAGAAGCCTTTCTAGAACTTGGTCGATGAAAGGTAGAGGGAAGTGGTCTTTCCTCATGGAAATGTTGAGCTTGTGGTAGTTGATACACATCCTCCACTCGGTTCCATCTGAGTTGCCACGTCATCTCTGTTACTTCCTATCACTCCAATCATCCCACCTTTATTTGGTACAACATTAATTAGGCTGACCAAGGTGTTGTCACTAATGGGGTAGATGATTCTTGCATCTCATAACTTTATTACTTCTTTTTTTATGACTTCTTTCATCACCTGATCAATTTTTTTAGTGGTTGAGCCAAAGGTTTAGTAGTTTTGTGCATACACATAGCTGTGTTGAGGCCTTTTATACCTTCCACAGAATAACCTATAGATTTCCTTCATAGTATGCGTTCCTTCAACAACTTTTCCTCTTGATCTTTTTTCAGAGAAGAGTTTATGATAATAGGGTTTCTTTCATCAACATCTAGGAATTCATACTTCAGTCGTTCTGGTAGTTTTTTTTTTTGGGAACATAGAGCTATTAGTTATTCATTCCGCACTCTATTGCGGACAAAATAGAGTGAATCTCCACAAGGCCCCGGTTAGGGAACCAATTAGGTACAGTAGAAGTGAAACTAAAAGAAGAGTTACAGGTCCTAGCAAACTTAGCTAAGGTATCTGCAGGCCCATTAAGCGCACGAGGCACATGATGTATAACCTCTGCCTGTGAGTTACCAAGAATGTGTCTGGCTTCTCGACAGTAGGCCCGGAACTTGGGCGGGGGTTCTTTAGCTGTGAGGTGCCTGATGGCCACCAAGGAGTCGGAGAAGATACAAAAGGACTCCCATGATCTGTCTTTGCAAAGCCGCGCTCCCAACAGGATAGCTGCGATCTCACTCACGAGCGGGGAGGTGGATTGAATTAACTGACATACGCCCAGAATGTGGGATCCGCATGCCTGAACTGCATGGATTACAATAGCTATGGTGTCCTGCCCAGGTTGGTAGGAGGCATCCAGGAAGATGTAGACGGACTTGGCCCTGAGCCCGCTGGGATTGAGATGCATAGTAGGACGAGGAACAGGAACCTCCTTGGGCAGCTTGAGGATGGATTCCATTCTGAGTGGAATGAACTCCGCCTTTTGAATAGAAGGGATGGTACTGTTTTGATGAAGCTGAAGATTCCGAAAAGACCATAAATGCCAGCAGGCTACAGCACGCAGTGTAGCAGTCTCAACTGGTGCCGTGATACACTGCTGAGGCCATTCCGCAGGAGTGAGAGTGTTGTGATCTTCATCAGGTAACAACATATCCCACACTGCCTTACTGGGAGGGCAGTCACACAGGGCATGAGTCAGAGTATCTTGGCCATTATTACAGATGGGGCAGTCCTCAGACACCTCCATGTGTCGATGCCTCTTCTCCATGTTCGTCATGAGAGCACCATGTAGCATGAGCCAAAGATGAATTTTAATGCGCTCCGACAGCTTGGCTTGCCGGATAGATCTCCAATTACCAGTAGTAGGGACTTCTTTATCTCTTCTAATCCAGCGATAGACCGATCTGGAAGAGAAGAGACCACTCTCCTCAAGGGGCCATGACCAACCATCTGCTCCTGAGTCGGGGCAGGGTGGCGGAATGGTCGAGATAGCTAACCATGTGGACTCAGGAAGGAAGCTATGTATGAAACCCCAGTCCCACCCTCCTGTAGGGGAGACCATAGAGGAAACAGAAAGATCGACAAGCTCCTGAGGAACATACCAATTAGGATGAGACTCCAGAATAGAATGGCCTGCAATCCATTTATCCTTCCATAAATTAGTATTGTGTCCATTATTAACGACGTGGTGACTGATGTCGGAAATCCTACTGATATTCTTCTTGATGAAGCTCCAAGCCGGGGAGCTTGGCACCGATTTGAGTCTTCCATTAATGGTATACTTATCCTTCATCACTCTGACCCATAGCTTGGAGGGGTCAGTGAGGTAGGTCCATACATTCTTCAACATCAAGGCTTCATTTTGATCAGCTGCGTCCCTGATGGCAAGGCCCCCAATATCTTTACTAGAGGATACCTTGGACCATGCAACAAGGGAGGACTTCCTTTGGGAAGAAGCACCAGACCACACAAAACGTCTAATATGCCTGTTAATGTCCTCGCAGATGCTTGGTGAGAGCTTAACCATCTGCATAGTATAGGTAGGAATCGCCTGGAGAGTGGACTTTGCCAAGGTCACACGACCAGCAAGGGACAGATGTTTGTGTGACCAGCTATTCATTTTCCTCTGAATGGAACTAAGGATGTTACTGTGAGTGTCCTTATTGACACGATTATGTAGCAAGGGAACTCCCAAATACTTGCCAAGATCATCTCTCCAATTGAAACCCAACTTCCTACATATCCTGTTCCTCAGGGTGTTGGAAATCTGCTTGCTAAAGTAGCAGTGGGACTTAGGCTTAGAAATGATTTGACCGGAAGCCATGGAGAAGTCCTGGAGGATACTGAAGATCGTCCGGGCTTGGGCCATGGAGGCTTCACCCATCAGAAGAATGTCATCAGTGAATAAAACATGCGAGAGCAGCAGCCCTCCCCTAGATAGAGCTATCGGCTTCCATCTGCCGGCATCCACAGCAAGTGAAATAGCTTGGCACAACCTCTCCATACACAGGACGAAGACATACAGGCTAATAAGGTCACCTTGACAAACACCCTGGGATGCCTTGAAAGGAGGAAGAGCCTCGCCTTCCCAGAGAATGGAAGTTTCCCCCTTCGTTATGATTTCCATGATCACAATAATGAGTTTAGAAGGCAGTCCAGTACGCTGCAGTGTATGATGGATAAAGTCCCAGTTCATGCGATCGAAGGCCTTGGCAAGGTCTAGCTTGACACACATCATTGGCTTCCTGGTGGATTTGGACTTCATAGTGTGAATAACCTCCTGGACGAGGAGGATGTTGTCGCTAATGCGACGACCTGGAATGAAGCTCGATTGAGACGGGTTAATCCAGTCCTTCATGAATGGATTAAGCCTCTCCACAATCACCTTGGAGATGATTTTAAAGCTGCAATTGTTGAGGGAAATCGGTCTTAAGTCGCTGCAACATTGGGGCACCGAGACCTTAGGAATGAGAACCATGAAGGAACCAGCTATCGTAGGATCGATGCGCTCGGAGGAGGAGGCCTCTTGTACCGTGGCGGTAATACTAGGCCCAACAATCTCCCAGTTATGTTGAATGAAGCCCGAGTGAACACCATCAGGTCATGCAGCTTTCAGCGGCGCCATGGCGAAGACCGTTCTTCGTATCTCATCGTTGTTCGGAATAGCATTTAACCCAATGAAGGAGGAATCAGGAATAGCAGCGAAAACACCCGGGTAAGCCAAGATCCGTGAAGCTTGCGTAGGGGCCTGTTGAGTCAGAAGTTGCTCGAAGAAGTTACGAACAAGGCACTTTGTTTCATCAGTCGAAGTTGTCCAGCACCCATCTTCGTCTTGAAGTCGGGTGATTTTGTTATAATGTCTTTGAGCTTGGACGAAGGATTGAAAAAATTTAGTGTTGAGGTCGCCAGCCCGAAGCCAGTCGTTATGCTCCTTCTGCTTCCAGTCTACCTCTTCTTGAAGAAGGATATTGTGCAGCCGTTCCTGGAGGTGGATAGAAGGGTACGTTAGAGGAACAGAAGACAAGGTTTGGAGATTCACCTGATGTCTGCCAATGGCGTCCAGGAGGCTATGCTTCTCTTTGCAATGACGATTAGAGCAATCCGAGTCCCAGCGGGAGGCTGTACGCGCAAAGCTATTGAGCGCATCCTGGAAGGTACAGTCGGGTGTTCATAAGGATATCACCTTCTCCTTGAACTCGGGGTTGAGATTCCAACTCTCCTTGGTCCAGAAACAAACCTGCCTCTGCGACTTGGTGCCACAAGATAGGAGAATGGGATGATGGTCCGAGTAAAGGCGGGGAAGGACAGTAGCAGAGCCTTCCCTGAATCTTTGAATCCATTTTGAATTGGCAACAACACGGTCGAGCCGTTCATACAGCTGCTGGCGCTTGAAGGTAAAGAGAGGACCATGAGATTTCAGCTCCGCCAGGCCAGCGGCTGCGAGGACATCATGGAAGCGACGGCTGGCACGCCTGTCAAAGTAGGTACTGCCCCGCTTCTCATTAAGGTTAAGTAAGGTGTTGAAATCACCCATTACTGCCCAAGCAGTCTGAGACACAGATGTCGAGAGCTCCTCCAGCCTTTCCCAGAGAAATTCCCGTGTGGTAGAATTAGGGCTTCCATACACAAAGGTTAAGAACCAGTCGCCATTAACACGATAGTGTACTAGCTGGCGGTGGTTTAGGAGAATCTCAACAGAACAGATAAGTGAGTTCCAGGCAATCCAGATACCCCCGGAGAACCCATTAGCTTCCACCCGATTAGAAGAATTATAGCCAAATCTTCTGATAATATCGTCAGCTGTAGAACCACTGCAACGAGGCTCCACTATTGCCGTGATACTAACCTTATGAATGGATTTCATTTCACGAATTAGTCTAATTTTCTTGTCCAGGCGAGCGCCTTGGATATTCCAATAGATGACGTTCATTACATAACTATTGGATAGCTACGTACAGCCCAACAGGCTGCTGTTCTTCATCCATACTGGTCTCCTCAGAAAGTGCCTGGGTGGCACCTTCCAAATGTTGTTGGAATTCCAACACCCGCTTAGCATGGGGCGTTAGGTCTGACGAACCTTGAGCTAACTCCGATCTCCCTTTCTTCCGGACTCGATCAGGGCTCTGGGTTGCTTGGAATACGATCTTCCTGTTATGAAGCATAACATATCCGCTGTCGTGCCTATTGTGACGTGCAATATGCTTAACAGCAGGCTCGCATGCAGTAGCTTGGAATTGAAAGCCACCGGCTTCCGTCGGGGCTACTTCTCGTCCCACACTCACGTTGTTGCCGGTGAGCGATACCGATGTATTGGCTGCCGGAGGTGTCTGTTGCGGCGCCGCAGGCGGGACCACCGCCAGAACGTCAACCGGGGAAGCCTTTGCCACGACCTCCTTCTGACGTAGCCGTTGCTTGGCTTTTTTGCTCACAACAGGTTGAAAACCATCACCCTCATCCACGGGTATGGGTTTTTCTTGTGAACCGCCATCTTGACCCTGACGGACTGACGTCGTCGCGACAGGAGGCTTCGTGATGGGGCTCTTCCCCGCAGTATTAGCCTTCTGCCGCTCGGGCATCTTTGCGTGGATTGCGTCAGTATAACTGACCGTCAGAAGCGGGATCAGGATAGACGTGCTGCCCAAGTCACTCGAAGGAGGGGAGCCATGCTTGCACTCGCTCGCAATGTGACCCAGATGATCACACGACATGCAAAACTGGGGTAGATTCTCGTACTCTAGGCGAAACTGTTCGCCATTGATGAATATTACCGGAAGCAATGGTTTTTGGGTATCGATCTCCACGACAATCCTAGCAAACTTGCCGCGATTGCCCATGAGAGTATTCGTGTCCACCTTTATAGTTTTACCAACAACATTGCCGATATTGATTAGGAGTTGATTCTGAAAAAGGAAAATAGGAAGGTCCGCAACCCTAATCCAAACGCAGAGCTTGCGAGGGATTTTCTCAGAAGGCCTGAAGGCGGGTGACCAAGACTGGATGGAGAGGTAATTTCCAAACACAGTCCATGGACCACCTAAGAGCGCCTTCTCGTAGTCCTCCCTATTACCCAACTGGACGATGTAATATTCGTTCTCAAGATCTATAATGCGAATCTGCGCTGTGGGTTTCCATAAGACGTTAATCTTATTCACCAGAGCTTGGAAACCAATGGTGATCCCGATGGCTTTCACCACCACAGCAAAATGCCAAGGAGCTAGGAGGGGCTGGATCGATTCTGGCTTGACGGAAAAGGCAGGCAGGACCTCGGAGAGATCAACCTGGATATCCACCTCTGTAAGAGTATCCGACGAGACGGGGTTGGTATATTAGAGAAAGCCAAGATCATTACCGACATGTGTGTCCCTGTAACTGTGCCTGACAGTAGTGGCCTCGGGTTGTTCTTGGGTCATGGAGACGTCTCTGGGATTAGTATCGACAGTAGGAGTTTCCACAGGGACAGGAAGAACAGCATTGCTCCTCTCGTCTCCAGAATGGTGCATGTTCAGGAGTCCCGGGCCGCGTCCTCCTCGGCCGCCTCTGCGGCTGCCACCACGGCTCCCAAACCCTAGCATAGGAGCGGCTCCCAAACACTCTAACCAACTTCAGAGTAGATCTTCAACACAACTTCATTATCTCGTTATGGTAGTTTCTTCAGCTTAGGTTTCAGTTTCACTGGAACTTTTTCTTCTGGTGTCTGTTCTAGTGAGGCATACATTACAATTTTGATTCTACCTTCTTTGTCACTAAAACCCTCCTCCTCAGGTTGATTGAAGTAATCTGAAATCTCAACCAATTCAGGATCTTCTAGATTGGGATTAGGATTGTTTAAGGCTCACATGAGAGGGTCAACATCACATTGCTTTCTTGCACTTCTTTAGAATATTGAGCATAATTGTCCATAAAATAGGAAAACTCAAATAGAGAGGGTCATCTCATGGCATCTTGTATATTAAAATTGATGTGTTCATTACCCATACAGAGAGTTATGATTCTTTCAACAACATCTATTAGGGCTTTTCCGGTGGCGAGGAATGGTCTTCCAAATATCATGGGTCATGATGGGTCTTCAATAGTGTCAATCACCACTATATCATAAGGTATAATGAACCTTTTGATGTGGTTTGGGACATCCTCTACCACTCCTATTGGCTTGGTAAAGGTAGGCTCGAAAAGTTGAATGCTGATCTTCACCATGTTTGTTAGTTCAAGCCTTTGGGCTAAAGAAAGGGGTATAAGACTGATACTTGCTCCTAGATCAGTGAGTCCATTTCGTTCTACATTGTCTCTAACTTTGAAGGGAATAGTAAATGCTCTTGGGTCTCTTTTCTTTGTGGGCATGGAAGCTTGAACAAAAGCACTGGACATCTTGTCTAGTTGTACTATCTCAACATGATCACCTCTCCTCCTCTTCGTAATTAGGTCTTTGAAGAACTTGGCATAGGTAGGCATTTCCTTAATCACATCTAGAAATGGAATATCTAGGTGCAACTTCTTTACTACCTCCATGAACTTCACATATCTTTTCTTTACGCGAGCCTTGATTAATTTGTAGGGGAATGGGACTTTTGGTGCATAAGGATTTCTTGGAGTAAAGATATCTTTGGTGGGATCTGACTTCTTGGCCTTTGTATCTTTCTTCTATTTGTCTTTTTCTTCAGTCTTTTCTTCCTTTACTAGCTCTTCTCTTTTTAGTTCCTCCTCTAATACAATGGGTTTAGTCTTTGGATTGGCAACCTTTTATCTTTCATTGTGGATCTATTCTTGTTGTCTTCCTACAACTTTTTCCAATCAGAGAGTAGCCATCTTCTTAGGATATGTGTTCAATGGGATCTTCCCTGGAGGATTATTCATGAGCTCAACCAGCTAGGCTAGCTATTGATCAACCTGTCTTTGATGTGTTTTCATGTGCACATATGAGTTTGCATCGTGGTCAACACTCCTAAGTTGTTGATGGCGCATTGCATATGCTGGTTGTTCACCAAAGCTTGCCTTTTCACAAAATCGAACAACTGAGTGATTGTGTCAGGCTATTTGTTATCCTTGGTCTAATTTTGTCTTTGATTTTGTCCTTGATTTTGGTGACTCACATTTTGTTTTGATGTTGATAATTGTTCTTGTTTGACTAATAGATAGTAGTCCTAGTATCTGAGCTGGTCCACTTTTTTTCTCGAATCCTAAGGGTGGCTTAGACGAACCACCCATTTTTGTGAGAATTCTCAACAATGTATTTGTTGCCATAGTTGAATATAAGAGGATCTAGACGTTTGAAATTTGCATAAGAGACATTTTCTGTTTCTTCTTCACTTTCACTTTATTCACTTTCTTTTGACCATGTATAGGTACAGTTGTCGATTCAATGGCCTCCTTCATCACATGTGACACACTTCATGACTTACTAGATAGGTTTCATGTCCTTGACTCTAGTTTTTTAGTTGTTTAACATCTATGACAATCTTCTAAATTTGATTCGTGATGGTTTCTAGAGTTTTGGCTTTGTATGAGAGCCAACTTTCTTGGTTGATCCTCTTTCACTTATCTCATATTCCATGCCTACTTGCAGTGCAGCCATGTTGTCAATGATCTTCATAGTTCTCCTTAGCTTCTTTCCAAGAAAATCACTCCTGACAGATGCATTCAGAGAAGTCCGATCCGTGGGAGTTAGCCCATTGTAACATGTTGTCACCAGAAATCCCGTGCGATAGTTGTAGTGAGGACAATCCATTTGATACTCTTGATACCATTCCCAGGCTTCGTGAATGTTCTCTTTGGGATTTTTCATGAAGGAAGTGATCTTTTAGCTATTTCAAATGGTTTTATCAGTGGGGTAGAATTTAGTGACAAAAGAATCAACAAGGGGCCTCCATCTGTCAATGGATTGGTGAGGTAGGTTAAGATACCATGATAGAGCTTTATCCTCCAAAGAAAAAATGAATCCATTGTAATATATGACTTCTTGAGGTACTCCCCCATCTTGGTGGTGTCACATATATTTTTGAAGGCGTCAACATGATGAAAATGATTCTTGTTCTTCAAATTTCCTCAAAAAGGCTTAATCTGGATCATTGAGATGACAGTAGGTTTTAGCTCAAATTTAGCTGCATTGAACCATGGGATAATGATTGGGCATCTTGATTTGTTAGCTCTGGTAGTAGCCATCTTTCTAAGCATTTTATCTTATTCATTATCTTCCTCCTCGCTATCATCTTGATCATAATGATTCCTTCTGTGTATTCTGGAACAGTGGTGGTGGTGCTCATGATAGTGCCTCTCTTCTTCACGTCGCTCCTTACAATCGTCTTCTCATTTCTCCTCCTATTCTTGTTCAGTTTTCAGAGGTGGATGATTATATTGAATTCTTACATTTCAATCTTCCCCGGTAAGACTACCGTCTCTACGAGGTGACATGTTGTCTTGAAAAGGAAGTGAGGTGTTGATTGAATCTTCTTCTCTTTAGGTTAGATAAATAGTTTGCACAATCAAGTTAGAAAACTAGATGCATAAAATGAAATATTCTAAGTGTTGGATCTAGGGCTCTAGAGGGGGTGAATAGAGATTTTGAAATTCTCACATGATACATTAGACCTTCAAACTATATCAATAAAACGAACAACTTAAGTGCAATTTTAAGTCCTAACTAACAAGCATAGCAAGGATGAGAGGAATTGATAGCAGGCACTTGACAAAGTCATTTAGAGTGGTTCCACTCTCCAAACTAGGAGAGAGTTAGTCCACTACCTAGAGAGGTCAAACTCTAGGACTTTTCAAGTGATTTTCTCTATAAATTCACCAATAAGAGTTACAACACAAGACCACCAAAGGCTTACTCATGCAAGCGCAAAGAGTCTTCCACCTTACCAAAGACTTACCCACTTTTTCAAGAGTCTTCAGCCTTCTTCCAAGGTATAACCTACTCTTGCACAAGCCTTGCACCTTCAACAGTTTACCCACTCTTCTTGGATATTCAGCATTTGCCTTCTTCTTCACCTAGAGAAGATCTTCACCTCTTCTTCAACCTTAAAGAAGAACAGTAGTAGCTCCACCTTCACTCACCTTTGCTTCATGGAGGAAAGGGGTAGGGAAGATGGAATGGAATGAGAGTTTTACAAGAACAAGGAAGTATCTCGCTTACAACTACCCCATCTCACTCATAATCATGAAATGAAGTGTAAACTAGAGAGATAAAGAGGCTCAAGGAGTTGCAATACACTCAACTATAGCAAGGACTTAGAATAGCATAAATCAGCAAACATGGAATGAACTCCAAGGGTCCTTTTTATAACTGGGGTGTTCCCTTGAGTGTGGGAACTCTTAAGGTCAATATATAGCCATTCTCCAAGATGCAACAGATCTATTTTCTCAGAAAAAAACTCCTCCAATAGTTATAATCACTTTTTCTGTGTTTTGCATATAGTACATTCGGTCGAGTTTCAATAAAGGTAACTCGACCAATCCACTAAATGGAAAAGCCAATTTTCAAATTATCAGTCGAGTTTGTTCTGGGAAAATCGACCGATGAGCTAAAATTAGTTTTGCTCAGTGAGTTGGTTGATCAAGTTATATGAGTGTGCAACTCGACCGATGGGTCATCTTTATAAAATCCATCATAGGATCGGTCGAGTTTCCAACTCGACCGAAAAATGACATGTGACAATTTTTCTAAATTGAAATTTGAGTGATTAAACCTTGGAATTAAGTGTCCATGATTTTTCTCATCTTAGTTACAAGTCATATCATAAATACAAGTGATTACAAAAATTATCTAAGGTCATATGGAGTGATTTCCCAAATTGCACACTTGCATTGCATTTGACTTGAACTTGAACAGGCTAACACTTGTATAATTTGATCCTTTTCATGTAACTAAAGCCTAAAATCAATATTGAACAAAATATGTTAGATACATAGGAATGGAATGGTTAAGTCATTATCAAAATATGGGTAATGTGTAACTCTCAGTCAACATTCTCCCCCTTTTTGACAATGACAAATCATTCTTCAATCATATTGTAAAGGATATTGAAGTTATACCTTTGCCTTGTAAATTTTCAAGGGGATTCATGATTTTGAACAATGTGAATTGCTCTCCCTCAATCTATTCTTACTCTGACCTGCATAGTTAGTCTACCTATACAAAGCAACGTGATATATATATATATATATAGTCAAGCTAGAATACACTCGAGTGTATCCGGAGCGGAATACACTCAAGTAGTTTTTCATGATGCAATATTTTTTTTGAAAATCTAATCTGTTGATCTTCTTAAACATCCCGTGAACAACTCATACACAAAATTTGAGCACATTTAGATATGTATAGCTCATGTTATGAAGACCACAAAAATTATGCATTTCAAATTAGTTTCACACGTCATTTTGTTGCCTTTGGATGAGTGACTTACACTCATCCAAATGGGCTCAAAATTTGTATGTAACCTAGTTATAGTATGATGGTTAATATCAATGGTTTACATTTTGCAAAAAATAGTCTTGATATGCAAACACACTTGAGTGTATTCGTGCGATCCGTACACTCGAGTGTATTCTAGCCTGACTCTCTGTCTCTCTCTCTCTATATATATATATACACACACACTATATGGTCCTTTGGCAAGTCACATGATAAAGCATATAATGAACAAGAAAAGGATCACATAGGCAAGAAAACAATATGGTTGAGATTTCAAAACATTGAACTTCTCTCCCTCTTTTGACATTATCAAAAAGGAAGAGGGTAGAAGAGCACAAAAATAGGTCTTCTCGAAGCACAACCAATCATACATGCAATCTCAAAGCATACACCAAACCGAGACAAGAGAAACAAACAATCTAAGTCATAATCAAAATGGGGTAAAATATGGCACCAACTCACGAGATATAGTAAATCAGAGAGTAAGTGTACAAACGATTAATATTACAACCCAGAAAGCAAGTTCTCAGAAAATAACTACAAGCCAAAATGATGAAAGCTAGATTATAAAATAGCACAGATCAGAACATGTGCCCAGATGTTTTTAATGCAAAATATCCTACAAAGATATATATGATCAGCAACTAGACTAAAAACTAAAATAAATAAACATCTAAGCTATCTATGTCCACAACATCATCATCATCAACATTAGAAACATCAGGATCATAGTCATCATCTTCGTCTAAAGGTGCAGTAGAGAGTACAACATCACCGTCATCACCGGAGGACCATCAATGCCGTCAGAGCCATCAGCAAAAGCATCACCATCATCCTCATCATCAACCTCCTCATCAGCCTAGTCTGACATCTCTTCATCAATAGAGGGACCAAAACCATGACCGGGCCAATGTGCATTCTTCTCATCCCAAGACATACCAAGAGCATGGAGCTCATTGGCCTATGGGAAGGAAGGAGCAAAACTACCAAGTCTAGCAAGCAGAGTGGCCAAGGGGCCACCTGTCAGAGGCACCACACCAGGGGTAGATTCACCAACAGTAGGGGGTGCAACAGTGGAAGGTGCATGTGGAGGGATAGGGTAAAAGTGATTATATGCATAGGATGCATAATCACCTCCTGGGTAGGGCTGGCATAGGACATGTTCATGCTAGACATGATGGAACATAGATGCTGATGTAGGTGCTCCTGAACCTAAAGGTCGTATGCCTGTTGATGCATCATGTATCCTATAAGTGTTTCATTTGACAAATGGAACGAGGAACAACTAGGTCAGGAAGGCTAAGGTGGTGGAGGTGCTCGAGTAGAGGTAGATGTAGAAGAACCAGGTGTGGTGGAGGATAGGATAGGCATAGACATCTAAAGAATGGTCTCACTGATGCAAACTCCTTTCCAGAAAGGTTTGTAGTAAAGGTCATGGAAAAGAGATTTGCCAATGGGAAGCTATAACAGACCAAAGATTTGGGCAGGGTAGGGTGGGTGGGTTCCATGGGTGTTCTTTCCTGAGTCAAAGTAGGTCATATGGTGGAGAACATATCTTAACCACTTGACTCTGATGTTCTTAAAGAGACAATACATGATTACCATAGTGTTTTCTATAATCTCAGTCAGATTCTTCTTCAGGTGAATATTGCAGTTAACGGCTAGGGCAAGGATGCTTCTCTTGAGGTCCAAGGCAGAGAAGGGAAGGGTGAACTTCTTCCTATATGAGAATTGAGTCTTCTTCAAGAACTTATGAATGTTAGGGAGAGTAAGATCATATTTCTTGTAGAAGGCCTCAGGCTCAACTAAGTCAATATACTCTGGGTAGTCCTTATGCTAGGTGTCAGTCACTTCAGTAACTGAACAGAAGATGTTCAGGGCATCCTAAGAGACTTGAAATTTCTTCCTACTATCATGGATGTGAGGACTACTTGAGTATTAGGCAGGGGTACAAGTGTGTCATGATTCAACAAAAATTGGCGTAGAATTCGTGAACTTCTTTGGTGCTTATGATGAAATTGTTATAGCACGCGCGTTCAACACCCAAGGTAGAGAGACGATGATCGTAAAGCAACTCTGCTACTTGATCTATGACCTCTTGTCTTTGTGGTCTAGGCTCAAATAGGGCATGAAAAGGGAAATGGTTCTTATGAAGGATCTCCTTATGCCTATTTAGAGCCTCATTTGAGATGATGAAAGTGTCATCAAATATAATTAGGTGGGAGGTGGATGAAGATGAAGGTGTATTAGCAGGGGTGGCCCTCTTCCTCCTATTAGATGCCATAGAGACGAAAATGAGAAGAACAGAGAGAAAAAGTTAAAGAATCACCACCAAAACCCATCCATAGACCTAGGTTAGCAAGGGGGAAGGTCAAAGTACGTCGATCTAGGTCGAACTAGGGCCAGGGAGAGGAAGGTCGGGGCTAGGGTTGAGAGCATAGTGGAGCTGGAGGTCAGATCAGCTGACTTTTCTCTAGTTGAGAGGGACAGCTAAACCCATCTTAAGTTTTCTCATCGGTCGAGTTTTATGAACTCTGAAACTCGCTCGATAGGCTCTTTTAAAAAGCTCTCAGCCTCCGATAGGTTGAGTTGGCAACTCGACCGATGGTCAACCTGACCTAAACTTAGAAAACCTATTTTCTAGCCATTAGAGTGCTAATGAAATTTATTTTTCTAGTCCATTATGTATTTTGAGCATACTTAGGCATATATCACTCATCATTGGGTACTATTTTGCAATAAAACATGCTTTTGTGGAAAATACCCAAAAACAAGAGAAAACAAGGCAAAATGAACATGAAAAACTAAAATTTTAGTGTATTAGCAAGCCATGTGATCAAAATGTAGGAAAAACATATAGGATAGATGACAACTAGCTAGAAGGCATATCAAATTCATTTAAAGAAGTTATGAGCAGTTTAGATCTAATAAAGTTAAATTTCTCTCTAGCTAGAGTTTTTGTGAAGATGTCTGCCAATTGATTTTCAGTGTCCACACGCGTGATATAGATATCTTTGTTGGCAATGTGATCACATAGAAAATGTTGGCGAACCTCTATATGTTTAGCTCTACTATGCAAGATAGGATTATATGATAAGTTAATTGCACTAGTATTATCACAATAGATAGAAGTAGCATCAAAATGACTGTTAAAGTCTTGGAGCATTTGCTTCATCCATAGGACCTAGACACAACAACTCTCGACTGCAATGTATTTAGCCTCGGTGGTTGATAATTCCACTGTGCTCTATTTCTTAGAGAACTAAGACACCAAGCATGGTTCTAGGAGGTTAAAAGTGCCACTTTTGCACTTTCTATCAATCAAGCACCCTACTAATCCACATCACTATAAGTAGTAAGAGTAAAGTCCCTTGACTTGGGATACCATAGCCCACATTTTTGGGTTTTGGCTAAGTACCTTAAAATCCTCTTAACAACTATAAGATGTTATTTCTTAGGATTTCATTAAAAATGAGCAGATAAGCCAACACTAAACATTATATAGGGTCTAGAGGTAGTTAAGTAAAGTAAAATTCTAATCATACCTCTATAGAGTCTCTCATATACCTTTTCACCTCCTTCATCTTTGTTAAATTTGGCAGTGTTTGACATGGGTGTGTCCATCGACTTGGTGTTCTCCATCCTAAAGTGCTTAAGTAACTCACTTGTGTACTTGCCTTGGTTAATGAAGTTCCCATCTTTTGTTTACTTGATTTGAAAGTCGAGGAAGAATGCGAGCTCACCCATTATACTCATCTTGAATTCACTCTACATAAGATCACTAATTCTTTGCAAAGATCAAGGTTAGTTCTTCCAAAAATGATATCATAAATATATATATTTGTATGATAAGAAAATTGTTAGAAGTGTGCTTTAGCAATAGAGTAGAATCTAATTTGACCATGATATACCCATGATCTAACAAAAAGTTCTTTAAGTTCTCATACCAAGCTCTAGGTGCTTGTTTGAGTCCATAGGGAGCTTTCTGCAACAAATAAACATGGTTAGGTAAACTATCACGTTCAAATCCCATAGGCTGTGCAACATACACTTCATCCTCAATTGTAACATTAAAAATGCACTTCTAACATCCATTTGATATAGAAGAAAGTTTTTATAACTAGAAAAGGCAAGTGACATACGAATGGACTCAAGTCTAGCTATAGGTGCTTATGTTTCTTCAAAATCTATACCTTCCTATTGATTGTATCCTTGAACCACTAACCTTACTTTGTTCCTTGCCACTTTTCCTCTTTCATAAAGCTTGTTATGGTAGACCCATTTGGTGCTAATGATCTTTCTATCACTTGGTCTTGGCACTAGGTCCATACTTTGTTCTTTTCAAATTTCTCAAACTCTTCTTGCATAGCTAGGATCTACTCATCATCTCCAAGAGCTTCCTTGATGTTCTTTGGCTCAAGTTATGAGATGAATGCGTTGTTGGCTTCTTCTTTATTTAATACATCCCACATCTTCACTCTTTAAAATGGATCACCTAAAATCAGATCCTTTGGATGATTCTTTGCAAAATGGGGGGTTGGATCCTTCTTCTCTTCATCTTTCTCTTCTTCTTGTGTGACCGCCACTTTTCCTTTTTGGGTGATGTTGAGCTCTTTTAGAATAGGAATTACTTCACTTGCAACATCATCATTTGGAACAATATCTTTGGGAATAGAGGGGTTAGTCTCAATAAACTTAACATTTATGGATTCTTCTACTTTAGCAAGATCAACATTAAATACTCTATAAGCCTTGCTAGTAGTGCTATAGCCAAGAAAGAAAGCCTTGTAAGATTTCAGATCAAACTTGTCGAGAGAAACTTTTGTATTCAAAACAAAACAAGGACATACAAAAACATGAAATACTCGATACAAGGCTTCCTACCACGCCATATCTCATAGGGAGTTTTGTTCAAAGAAGGATGTGTAAAAACCCAGTTTTGCACAAAACATGAGGTACTAACAGCTTCAGCCCAAAATTTCTTTGGAGTATCATACTCTAGAAGGATGGTCCTAGCCATTTCCTGTAAAGACCTATTCTTCCCCTCTACAACCCCATTTTGTTGAGGTGTTCGAGGTGAAGAGAAGTTATGTGCATACTTGACAAAAATGTTCGAAAAGATCATTTTGAAATTTTCCCCCATGATCACTACAGATGGAAACTATGCACCAAGAGGCTTCATTCTCAACTTGTTTACAAAAGTTTGAGAAAACATCAAGCGTATTACTTTTGGAAATGAGAAAGAAGGTCCAGGTATATCTAGAGAAATCATCAACAATAATAAGGCAATACTTGGAACAAAGAAGCAATTGAGTTCTCATTGATCCAAATAGATCAATGCGAAGAAGCTCAATAGAACTCTTGGTACTAAGGACTTCTTTAGATTTGAAGGAGGACTTGGTTTAATTTCCTTGGGTACAAGGTTGGAATTCCTTATCCTTTTTAAAATCTAATTTTGGAAGTCCCTTTACTAAGTCCTTTTTGCTCAACTTCTTCAACTGATGCATATTTACATGACCAAGTCGACGATGCTAAAGAGAAATATCATTCGGGTTGACTACTAGGAATCTACCAACAATAGTCTTAATAGAGACAAGAACAATAACATAAAGATTACCACTTATAGTTCCCTTATATATAACTTGGTAGGTGAGGGAATCTAGAATCAAGCATTCAAAGGAAGTAAATAATGCAAGATAACCATTGTCACATAATTGACTAACACTAATTAAATTGTGATGTAGGCCATCCACAAAAAGAACATTCTTGATATACAAGGATTCACCTACATCACCCTCACATTTGACTTTACCTTTCTTATTGTCACCAAAGGTGACCGAATCTACTTTCTTTTTAGTGAAGTTGTTGAAATGCCTTATATCACCTGTCATATGCTTAGTGCATCCACTATCAACAATCCATCTTCCTTTTTCCTATAATAAAAGAGAGTGTTGATTCCCAACTCAAACTTTAGGATCCAGAGTTATCTTGGGGACCCATTTCATCTTTGGGTTGGTCCCCTTAGGCTTCTAAGGACAATAAATAGAGTCCTGATCATCACATTTGCAATAAGAACAAATCATATGATTCTTAGTGCTGAAAGACTCTCCTACAAAGAAATAGGTCTCCTTGTTCTTTTTCTTACCTTTGGCTTTTCTCTTTCCCTTTGTTCTCCCCATACAAATCCCAAACCACTAGTACCACTTTGTTTGGTAGAATGGTGAAGGGTTTCAGTTAGGGAGTTCTTCCCTTTGAGGAATTTCTGTAGAGATTCTCTTAATATATGATTATCATCATTAAGAGAAATGATAGTAGAAGACAAACTAGCAATATCATCTCTAGAATGTACAAGGTTGGTCTCGAGATAGAGGGCTTTAGTTAAATAAGAATCTTTCTCAAGAAAAATAGAAGCTACATCATTACTAGGCAATATAGGTTTAGAAGATAAATCATTAACTTGATCAAGTAACCTAGCATTTTTAGACTTAAGCACTTGAATTTCCTTAAGATAGACATCTCTCTCATCTCTACGAGCATAAATAAGAAGCTTAAATTTAGCATTTTTAGTGTTAAGAGTGTTAAGCTCCTTTAGGCACTTTTGGTTTTCCTCCTTAAGAGTTTCAATATTCTTAAGGTAGATACCATTCTCTACTTCAACTCCATTGTATTGGAGCTCAAGATAAAGATATTGGCCTTGCAAGATATCAATTCTCTCAAGATGAGTTTTCTTGTTAAGCTCAAGAATTTCAAGTTTAACATACAAGTCATCAATAATTTTTCCTAATCATTTTCTTTTAGATTTACATTAAGCAAAAGATGAACGAGTAGAAACAAGCATGTCAATAATAGCTTCCTTAGATAACTCATGCAATCTTACCTCACTTAACTTGCTTACCTCACCAATTTCTTCACTAGTGGAGGCTATGAGTGCAAGGTGGCACTCTCCATATTCTTCAGAGCTTGAGCCGCTTGAAGATGAAGCTTCCCAAGCTGCATGAGCTACATTCTTGTGTCTCTTCTCCTTCTTGTCCTTCCTCTTTCACTTTCTCTCCTTCTCGTCCTTCCTCTTGCACTTTCTCTCCTTCTTGTACTCATCTTCCTTCTTTGATTAGCCCTTGTGGTGTGACTTTCTTGACATGGGACATTCACTCTTGTAGTTCCCCTTTTATCCACACTTGTAGAATCTAGGAGTAGAGGAGGAGGAGGCTTGCTTTCCCTTGAAGTGTTTTCCCTTGATGTAGTTGGCTTCATGCTCAATTGGGCCATCATCTTCACTAGAGGAAGTAGGGGAAGTCCGTCAAGCAAGTTGTTGTTGAAGGATGACCGAGTCCACTTGTGCTTTGAGAGCACTATCTTTGATCTGCTTGGCTTCTTCTTCTCACTTGTCAAGCCTTGGCTCCTGGGCTTGGAGGTTGCCAATAAGCTCTTTGGTTGGGATGCCACCAAGGCTCCTCACTTCTTTAATGGAGGTGACCTTTGACTCCCATCTCTTTGGTATAGTCCTCAAGATCTTGGAGTTGATCAGACCTCTGTCTAAGGTGTTGCCCAATGCAGCCAACCCATTGATGATAACCTTCAGTCTTGAGTACATGTAACGATCCATACTTTTGAGTGTCTAAAAGACCTTAAAGTCACAGATCGTTAATCATATACTCCAGGATCAGATTCATGAAATAATACAAAATAGTAAACAATTTCCATTAATGATCAAATATTTACATGTTTACATGAAAGGCTCCTCTAAGGTGTTACATAATTTTTAAACAGAATTAATTATACATGTATGAAGATAAACCATTAAAACTAAACCTTCATGATAAAGCTGTAGTGTCTTCAACATCTCTATCTGTACCCTCATATCCACGAATCAAGTATATCTGATACCTAAAACGCCGACAAACAAATACGCGATCAATATATTTCTATACTGGTACATGGGTTCAAACAATAATCACAAGTACAGATATAAGCAAACATATTTATCTTGAATATAAGAAAATAAACTTGTTTTCATATTCTAACCCATATCTGGTCAACTACCTCAGGTGTAATCACTGTCCCTCCGGGGCTCGTGTGCATTACCCTTAAGATCAGTCTAACCCAGGGTTCAGAATACTATTATTTACTTTACATGATACTCATATGCACTTTATAATTTGCAGGAACTAAATAAACAAGCAAGCAGTTTATTTGTCGTTCAATCTCATCGAGAAACACCGACAACCTCAGAATTCGATACATGTATTCATAAGCGTAACCACATACCTTATGCCATTGCATAAACCATGCAGATCTAACATGTACTTTAAGAGTGCATCCAAACATCCAATCAACAAAGCATGTAATCAACATGTATCTGAAACAAAGTGTACTACATATGTGTCACCATGTATTCATATTACACTAATCAGATTTAGATGTACTCCTAAACTAGGGTTTAGGTTATCTCATGTTTGGACTATAAGTTAGGGTTACAACCCTAATTCCATCATCATGGTGATCAAACTCAACCTGGTATAACTTGTAAGTTCCACATAGCTCATGATAAAAACATCCTCATAAGGGAAATTCCCCATTCCTCTTAGTGTTTGCAATCCATCCATGTATCATTCACTCTACCAGGGTAGGTTATCCCATTTATCGTGGCAATGTTCCAACCTACATCATCTCTTATCCTTGATGTATGGCATGCGTAACGTCCTATCTCTCACTCCCATAACAAGAAGAAATAAGCATTTGGCTGCAGTCCAAATACAGAGTTCTTCCTGTTCCAAGAGTAGAGATGGTACATCCCACCTTGCCAATACACCTTTTAAATTTAAGTTGAAATGTGCCACATGTGTCTCTATATCACAGACATCATGATAACAAATTAATCTTGAACCCACTGAGGTTTATATCCTTAGTCAACTCCTCTAGGTTCATAGGGTACCGACTCTTTTGGGGTCATCCCTCTTCCCTCATGCATCAAGAGAGTGCCCTACTCATCTGCCTTTGGGTCCCATGGGTTCATGAAGGTGATCAATCTCCTAACCCATGACCCTCAGACAATGATAGCTGTTACCTCCCGACCCTATGGTCATGTGCAACTGGGGAATTAGGTAACTCCTACTTTCATCGGTCTTATCCCTACCTGACCCTAGGATAAACTTAGGATTCTCCATCATAGTACATGTTCACTTAGAACCTTACCCAAACCTTCATCATCTCTCTTTCTGCATTCATGGGATGACTTTCATCCTTTCATCGGGTTCATGGCAACCTGCCTACCTTGGTCAAGCCCCATACCGATTACCTCCATGATAACTCATTCATATGCAATTAGAGATGGATATCTATGGGTCTACAGGTTCATTCTCATACCATGTACTTTTCACTTAACTCTCAAGATCCCACGAGACCTCTTTAGGTTACCTTAAACCAACAAAACTGATTTACACCCTACCAAAGGGGTCCCTCTCCCAAGATGGGAGGAAAACTATCCCTTGACCACGAGGTCACCGAAGCTCTTAGGTCTAGGGTTTACATCCGCATGAGCCTACTTAACCCTAGCAAGCTATTAAGGTATAAGAAGATCACCTACTGAACCATGCTAGGTCATACTTGTCCTCTTTCCTCAATGCTGGATCAAGATCATATCTTCCTTTATCCTCAACCTAGCTGTGAGGGGTTCACCAAACCTACCTTTAAACCTAAGGGGGGTTTCACTTTCTGTTATGCATGAGGAGTACCATGCTCAAAACTTATAGCATATTAATTATCATCATAAGCATTAGGTATACCACTTCCCCTCTTAGGCCTAGGAACCCTAGGTTTAATTGTAGGTGTCCAACTGCATGCTCTATCTTTTAACTACAAATCAAGCTTGCCATAACGTGCACATCCTGTCATCCTTCAACTCGAACAACCCTTTAAGGTTGAGTCCTCCTCAAGGACAACTAACAAGGTACAAGGCCCCAAAACTTGTTACTCTTCTTCTCATGTATACCATAGGTATGAAGATATAAACAGACTCATCCTCTCTCTAGGATTTAGGTGGCCAAAGGTACTCGGTTATTCAACCTCTCATGGCTCATATGGCATCCCAGGTACGTCCATTCAAACACCTGGTCTAACTCATCATGCCATCTCTCTTTCTATCCTTCCCTTAGGGTTAGGGTTAACGTCATCCTCGTAGGATGAGCCAGGTTTTTACTTACCATGGAGATCTCTATCTCCAAAACTAACTTATCCTCCGACACGAACGTCTATCCTTAGGTCTCTTCTGAGGACATGACATCTTATGTCTTACGACCTAAGCATGTATCTATCATTTAGTTTGCGCTTACTCTATTAAGCTTATGTCCATGACATCTTATTTACATGCTTTTCATTAATTTGATGGAGGATTCCTTAGACCTTATTAACCTTACCCATACCTCAAGAGGGTGAGGAAAAGAGAGAAAACCCTAATCCTTTAGGTTCTTATCAGAATTTTGTGATGAGAAGAGATGAATAAGATGAGAAGTCCTAAAGGTATCTTATTTCGATTCATACCCTAAGACTTTGGCCAGGAGGTCACACGGGTCCGGGAGTCCTCGTATTCCGACTAGCAGTGCGGAGGAAAATCTTGCCAGCCCCCGGTCGTGATCCCTTTCTAGACACCTCCGTCTTTCGGATACTCCTCTAATAACTCCCTTGGGTTCTATGGAGTTTGTAAAATTTAATAATTATTAATGGTTAACTGAGGAACCCATGCTCTGATACCAAATGTAACGACCGAAACTTTTGAGTGTCTAAAAGACCTTAAAGTCACAGATCGTTAATCATATACTCTAGGATCAGGTACAATGAAAAGAACAAATAGTAAAGTGGCACATGTGATACTAAAAGAGAATTAAAGAACAAGGAGGAACTAGTTAGAACAGTTCAGCTGAGGTTAGAAGTTTAGTTTGTTCCAAACTTTTCACAGGTATGCAAAGAAAAATTTTATTACCCTTTTTAGTATAGTCTATTAGAATTTAATAATTGTTTATGGTTATATGTCGAACCTTTGATCCGGGATTAATGGGTGCGGCTCAACCTCTTGGTCTCCCTTAATTGGGGGTTATCAGGAGGTGGGGTCGTAACAAATGGTATCAGAGCCATAACCCCTCCAGTAGGTGGGCCCCATATGGGCATGTGGCATGCCAGTCTTGAGCCGTGCAGTCCAGGCAAGTTGGAAAGGGCTATCCGTAGAGACGAGATGGAGCCGCCCTTGCACTTGTAGCTGTGGACGGGAGCTGGGTGTCCATGGGCCATTGTGGGTCTGCACTGAAATGGGGTCAGATTATGAGGCCATATAGTTGAGCCTTGACGAGGACGTCAAGAGTCTAAGTGGGGGAGATTGTAACATCCCAGGATTTGAGGCCTCGGATAAAACACTCTTAAAAGGAATGATTGGACTACCCATATCACCAAGGTGCACCTCCTTTTCAGGAAGCTCATTACTAAAGAACTCCATAGTTAAGCGTGCTTGGCTTGGAGTAGTACTAGGATGGGTGACCAGTTGGGAAGTTGATACTGGCTTGCGCATCAGTGTGGACAAAGTGTGCAGTTAAGGCTAGTGGTGGTTTGTGGGGACAGTCGTCATTCCTGAAACTCTACTAGAGCCTTGGGCAGTGGGCCCAGGCGTTACAGTACATCTCCAAAATCCCTTCTTTCTTGTCCATCTTGAAGTTATCTATATGGTTGTTCAACATGTATATCTTAGCCTCCTTGACTTGCTTTGTGCCTTCATAGGTGATGCACAATTTGTCCAAAATCTCATAGGCTGTGTCCCAAGATGAGACCCGATTGAACTCCGTTGGGGTAAGGGCTGCTGCATAGAGGATGCTTATGGCTTTGGCATTGAGTTGGGCTTCTTTTAGTACAGCATCACTCCATGTTGCAAAAGCTCCAGTTGTATGGTGTGACCATCACCTTCCACATGTCAAAGTTCATGCCTTGAATATAGAATTGCATACGCCTCTTCCAATAGAGGAAGTTAGTTCCATCAGAGACCGAAGGACGAATGGAGAAGCCTACCTCTAGGTTTAGAGAACCAAGTAGGTTTTCGCCCATCTTCTCATCTCATGGGAGATTATTGGAGAAGATACTTAGCTCTGATACCACTTTTTGTATCTAGGGCTCTAGGGGGTGTGATTAGAGCTTCAAAAATTCTCACAAGATAGATTAGACCTTCAAATTATATCAATTAAAACCAATAACTTAAGTACAATTTGAAGTCCTAACTAATAAGAATAGCAAGGATGAGAGGAATTGATAGCAAACACTTGACAAGGTAGTTTAGAGTGGCAAACTAGGAGAGAGTCAGACCACTACCTCGAGAGGTCAACCTTTAGGACTTTGGAAGTGCTTTTCTCTATATATTCATCAATAAGATTGACAACACGAGACCGCCAAAAGACTTCCCCATCCAATCACAATGAGTCTTCCACCTTACCTAGGAATTACCCACTTTGCCAAGAGTCGTCATCCTTCTTTCAAGGTCTTACCTACTCTTGTACAAGTCTTACTCCTTCAAGGGTTTACCCACTCTTCTTGGATCTTCACTCTTTGCCTTCTCCTTCATCTCGATAAGATCCTCACCTCTTCTACAACCTTGAAGAAGTGAAATTGAATTCTCCATGAAGATGTGGAGTACCAACGGCAACAACAGCTCCACCTTCACTCAGACTACCTTGCTTCACCTTTGCGTCATGGAGGAAATGGGTAGGGAAGATGGAATGGAATGAGAGCTTTACAAGATCAAGGAAGTAGCTCTCTTACAACTGGCCTATCCCACTCATAATCACAAAATGAAGTGTAAACTAGAGAGAGAAAGGGGATCAAGGAGTTGCAACACACTCAACTATAGCAAGGACTTAGAATAGCATGAATGAGAAAACTTGGAATAAACTCCAAGGGGTCCTATTTATAGATGGGGGTGTTCCCTTGAGTGTGGGATCACTTAAGGTCAAAATATAGCCATTTTCTAAGATGCAATAGATCTAGTTTTGCCCAAAACAACTCACCAACAATTATAATCACTTTTTCTACATTTTCTGTATAGTACATTCAGTCAAGTTTCAATAAAGGTAACTCGACCGATCCTCTAAATGACAAAGCTAATTTTCATACTATCGATCAAGTTTGTTCTAGGAAACTCAACTGATAACTAAAATCAGTTTTTCTTAGTGAGTCAGTCAGTCGAGCTCTATGAGTGTGAAACTCGACTGATGGGTCATCTTCAAAAAATCCATCGTAGGATCGGTCAAGTTTCCAACTCGATAGATAAATGACCTATGAAAATTTTTATAAATTGACATTTGAGTTATTAAACCTTGGAATCAAGTGTCCCTAATTTTTTCTCATCTTAGTTACAAGTCATATCATCAATACAAGTGATTACAAAAATATCTATTGTTATATGGAGTGATTTCCCAAATTGCACACTTGCATTGCATTTGACTTGAACTTGAACAAGCTAGGGCTTCTATAATTTGATCCTTTTCATGTACCTAAAGCCTAAAATCAATCTTGAACGAACATATTAGATACATAGGAATTGAATGGTTAAATCATTATCAAAATGTATAACTCTCAAGTCAACACTAAGCAATCTAGATATTGCATATGTGAAGTCTTTGTGTAGTCAAGCTTATTGCTAAGCTTGAGGCACATGTGTATAGTGAGTAAACTTGTGTTCTCAACAACACTTTTTGCCTTATCCCCAATAATAGCGCCAAAAAGTTGATCGGATTAAATCACACATCCAAAACAGAACAGATCTAGAGTATCCAGACTCTTAGATTTATAACTCGACACTCAGGCCCTTACAGCTATTACACGGGGTCCAATATAGTATATCAAGGTTGAACCACATGAACAAGGTTTTTATGTGTTAGGAACAGAAAGCCTAAGATTCAAATACACCAAACAAAGTGGATGATTAAGATGATGTTCCCTAAGGAATGATGTCACTCCAAACAAAGCAACAAAAGTAAAGGTAAGAAAACAAAATAAGAGAATAAGATCTAATAAGTAATATGTAACCAAAGTATGGATGTGAACTTTGTTTGGGTTTCACCTACTAAGATTTCTCACTAGATGTGATACACACACCCTTTTGTATACCCTTAGCAAGATTACAAGAAATCACCATATATGTCTATTCACTCCTCTCTTGAGCTTATGATATATCTAGATTATAAGGTCATCTCTCTCTCTCGATATGTCAAACAAACAATCACAAAGCAACCGTATGATTATGAACTTTAACATTCCAAAATTTTCATGCATTCATGTAACTCCATAAAAGTGATATATCATTAATACTACTCTTTTGAGGCATTAACAATCATTCATCACAAGATGGTTACTAATAATGCAAGTGAAGCATTAAGAATAAGAGTATGGAGATAAGCGTTGCTAGGAGCATATATATATTCAAAAGGATGCATGTATATACATGTTAGGAGAGACTTTGTGGCTACTCCCCACCCAAGTAAGGTGTTTATCCACACATATTAATGGACAACATAACGACGTTACAAAAAGTGTAGATACATCAAGAATAAATAAGAACTAGAAGGTACATCATAAGGAATATAATAAATCTAAAGAAGGAAGGAGGTGATATACCAACAATACTTCTTTATATCTAGCGGATGATTGCAGTGCACGGACATTATAGGATGCTGGCAACCACTCCCTAAGAGTCTGGGGGAGACACACAACTGAGTGAGCCACAAAATGGCCCCAGCCGTGAGCCTAGTAGGAGGGAACACCGCCTTTGTGGCCCTATCAGGGTATTTCCCCCTCAAACCCTATTTTGATGTGTATATTTAAATCCTCATAACTTTTGGACCTCTTAAAGAAACCATATGAAGTAATATACCATTTTGACCAGAAAAATTGTCATTTTTCTAATGATGTTGTTATCTCTTGCTAGTTTTGCAAAACTCACCACTATTTGAGTAAATATGCCTCTTGTATGATCTTTAGATTATTAAACAACCTCAATCATGTGCTACATGTGTTAATGATCCCTAGCTACCCTATTCTCCCAAATCAGTAATATTATCTCACCTTTCACTATGATATTGTCTTAGACCATCTATATGCACCCCAAGGATTTTTTTGACTTTCTATGATTCATCCTGGACCTAAAGGTGACCCATTTAAGTGTGCATGCTATAAATTGATCATGCCTTAGGCCTTAGCTTAATTTGATATCATCTAACTTTGTAATATCTAAATTAGTGACTTTTTTATGCTTGGTGCCATGATAATCTAAGTGTTCATGCTAATGTAACCCATGGTCAGCTCATGATACCTCAAGAGCCTAGTTTGTGCATTAAAATAGTCTATTTGACATAGTTTGTTTCTATATAATAAAATGGGATATTTATGTAAATAACTTTATCTACCTACAAAAATAGTAGATTTGTTCACACTTGTGGATCTAAACACTAGATTGATATATCCTA
The DNA here is from genome assembly GCA_963693085.1 of Alisma plantago-aquatica. Lineage (NCBI taxonomy): Eukaryota > Viridiplantae > Streptophyta > Magnoliopsida > Alismatales > Alismataceae > Alisma > Alisma plantago-aquatica. The sequence continues at coordinate 1,048,534,384 of OY856412.1, read as the reverse complement.
TCCTCTTCTATGATCACACAACTTGGATATATGATGCTAGTGCTTGAAATGTATCATATATGACTAAATGTGACCTTACATGTTTAGACTTTGTTGATAAACTAATTCTCATGCTTCCTCATTGCCAAATAAGACCTTACCTCCATCTTGTAACACTAAAAATGTGGATGGTTCACCTATATCTAGTGCTTAATGTTGACCCTTTAACTATGTTGATTAATGACCTGCATGTTGGAAGTCTAGAATTATGTTTGAACTATTTAAAACCTAGGACTAGGAGAATATTCACATGACTCATTTAATACTTATCTTATCAAGATCCCTTAGATCTAAGACACCATATTGTACCTTTTTCTTTGGGAGGTTCCATTGGTTTGGATCATCCCTAGGAATCTCATTCAAGATACCTTACTCATTACTCATAAGGTATGCTTAATCTCTTGACCCTACTATGTTATTGGCTTGATTGTATGTATGCTTGTATGAATGCTTGGATACTAATTACTTGTTTGAGCTACTTGTTCCTTATGATTAGTACTTTGGTTTTTCTTGAAATATGTTGAACAAACCTCAAACATAATTGAACGCGTCCATTATACAAACCTTCTGTACCTACTTGTATTCTCAGGGTAAAGGCACAAGGTTAGGTGTCCTACTTGAGATTTCAAGATAAGGCAAACCATGTCTATAAAAGGGTTAGCTAATCTTGACCACCCTTGCGTACCCTTCCAATGGGAACCTAGTCAATAATATGTTGTTAAGTATAATAAAAATGCACTTGAACAACACTTTGTATAAAACATTGTCATAAAGTGTTCTCTCCTTGTTTCTACTTATTGCTTTATATGATGTTTCATAGTGTACTCTATGGACTCGCATTGGTATATTTCGTTTATTGAATTTGTAGTTGCCAAATGAAGATTTGTTGCACTCAAGAATCTAAGCTATGAAATGAATCACCAATGTGTATACTCCAATATAGAAATGGCCACATGCTTATCTATATCCTTTTAGTATTGTGTTATATCTTATTGTTACTACTTTTACATATATATTGCCTCTGTGAGATATTTTTGCCATTCTAAAGATGGACGCCCCACTCCAATCGCCTTTGGCCTTGTGGCCATTAGTAGTGTGAACTTAGGGTAATGAACAGTTCCATGACATGAAGTGATCATAATGAAGATATAAGGAGATAAAGTCACCTTGTCTAAGTCCATAGTATTGTGGAAGGGACCAAATGGTGATCCGTTAATGATGGTGGAGAAAGTGTTTGTCAATATGCAACCATGTATCCAGTTGATCCAAGTTTGAGGTAACCCATATCCCTTCATGGTATGTATCAAGAAATTCTAGTTTACATATTCAAAGGCTCTTTCAAAATCCAATTTCACAGAAAGAATAGGAGTTTTACTTTTGTGTGATAAGTGTAGCATTTCATTAACCATAATATACACATCATTTGTGTTTCTGTTCTTTAGGAATGCATTTTGATATTTGTCTATGATGTTTTCTACGTATGGTTTTATGTGGTTTCTAACAATCATCTCACATGTTGTGTAGGATTCATGACATGTGAAACTTTGTGGACTTTGATTAACTCTAGCACTAGAAGATGGTCTTAGTGGATAACATGATATGTGATATATTACAACACAAATGTATTTTGAATGATGTGAGACTCAGAGTGTTGTATATCAATTCATTTTTGGTGGTTTAACAAGAGGTAGGTGTTTATCAATATGTCAACCTACAATTAAAATCATGTAACGAGTCAACAAAACATAAAATCACATATGCAGAACTTATAGAGCTGAAATGAAATATATATAGAACCAAGTGCATAAATTGATTGGAATTTTGATCAAATTATACTTAATTATTCTTCCCATTTTATAGGGATTATTAGTTAAGTAGATAAGTGTGATACGGTCCATATTGGTTTTGTGAATTTCTAAGGAAATGTGAGAAGATTTGACCATAATGATTTGAACTATTTTAAATGCTTGGAGAAGTTTGGAAATGTGTTTAATCAAAGTACCATTTGTCGAAAAGGAAATATAAGGAATCAATTCGAATACGTCTCATGTGGTTGTGTACTTATTTATCTATGTGAGATCCAATGCATAATAATTGTTTTACATCACTTATCTATCTATGGGGTGTAGTGGAAGGTCTTTTACTCTTTCTGAGTAATATCTATCATTTGGATTAGACTTAAAATATGGTGATCTTAATGCTAATTCTAGGCAACTATGACTGAGAAAACCAAATTCACTATTGTGATTGAAATGGTGAAAGGAATATTTAGTTAATGTCAAACAATTCATATTTGATATAGCACTCTCAAAGTTAGTACAATATAGTTGGATAATAAGCAAATATTATTTTATAGTTTAGAACTGTATCCTAAACCATATGTTTTTTAATATAGTTTTAAAATGGTTGGCATATCATTGCATATTCTTTAATATTTTAGTTATTTTATGGTTGCAAGGATGTGATTAATTGTTTAAAGTCTAATAATTGTTGTCTTGGTTGCTTGCCAAATTCGAAGATGACATAATTCAATAAAGTGGAATATGAGGCCTTGTTCACATTACCCATTAGTCTTATATTCAAAGCTAGAAAAAACCTTTATGATGCTTTCTAAATATAGAAATCTTTACCTCAATTGAACTCTTTTTAAAACATTTATAATTTATTTTCATTCCAACATGTATTATTTAAAATACACAAGCCCAATTAGAATATGATAAAGGAGAGTTCCCATTTAAGATGTAACTCAGAAAAGAGCATGACATTGAATCTGAAGATAATCAATGAAATTGAAGGCAACTCTATTTAGACATTTTATCAACATGAAAATTTTGATGTCATTTGATGTCAACCTTGTTTACAACCTTTTGAGTGAGTATGATTCAAATAGAAAATGCTTTTAGATTACTATTTTTTTGTAGAGTTTAAGTATTCACATCTTGGAAAAATATAGGGGCTTCTGATAAGTAGTATTTGACAAAGTTTTATACAAATTACTATTCGGTAATTGACAAATTTCCTTCATACTTGATATATAGAATGTTAGTATAAAATGAATTTTATTATTTGGTTCTATCACTATTCAAAATATAGAAAAAGAAGTTATAATTAGTGATGCGTGTAGAAAGGAAAAAATACTCAGATTCACATACACTATGAAAAATTGGTCTATCATTTAAGGACAATTATGACAAACTAAGGATTGTGAACACTAAACCCTATTTTTGAAGCCTCATCCCTCGAATAGGGGACTAGATCCCTCTTTTGTGTTTCTAAAATAAGCAAACATTTTAAAAGGACAACCATCCATCACACTATAATAGAACATTAGTCAAACCATGACAACATTTTCCCTCCATCCGATAATCATTTCCCTCCAAAACTGTACACTTACTTTGCTAATATGATATCTAAGTAAAACAAAATAATTGATGTCTAAGATTCAGCCAAAAAGATTATTTCATGCCTCCTCCATCATTACCTCCTTCACCCCTCCCCATCGTGAAATGCTTCTCTACCATCGATGAGGGTACAATAAAGGGAAACTAGAAATACTACCATGTTAAACTAGGGCAGACCCTTTGGATTAGTGGAGACTAGAGTAGCGAATGAACATTGTGGAAGGTAGAGAGTGGATGAGATCCAATGCAAGGACAAGTGTAGAATGGAGTAACATGTGTCTTTTCATATGGAAGAGTAGAGTCTAGATCAAACACAAGCTATTCTAGAATACTAGTTACGTTACTACTTTTTTTAGGTAAGTAATGCACCTTCATTCACCAAATATCTAGAGAACCAGATTTTGATCATTGTTAGCTCTCAACTCTATTGTTTCATGCCTTTGTTCTAGTCATAATTCAAGGGATAATATTGTTTCAGTCATTATGTGTCTCTATGAATATATTATTTTTCATGGTATATGTTAGATCATATAAGAATGTTGAACCTAATGCATTTTGTCCACGACCATTTATGGAATTCTTGTCAGCAATTTCAGTTATTTGTGTGACTTTTGATGAGTTGGATGTTCTAGTTTTCCTATAAACAAGATACAAATCATTTATCCTATACATGTGGATTTCTTTTAAAAGAATGGATACATCTTTAAAAGTTATTATGTGTCTATCCTAACAGCTTCGTTCCTTTACTTATGTAGACTTAATAACACTATTCTGGTGGTAGTAGGATTCTAGTGTAATAGAATTCTTATCATCTGGTTACTATTCCAAACTGAGGCTTACGGACTAGCATGGATCTACGGTTAGGATAATTTTTAGGTGGCTAGTTGAAAATAGGATATTGCAAAGACATATTTGAGTGTTTCACTAATGCCAGTGTAAATGATATTTTTCCTCATTTAGCATATTTTCTTAAGTTATATTATCAGTAGTAGACTAAGGTAGTGTTCAGTTGAAAAATAATATGTGCTTTTAACAATCTACCTAATTATTATGTTATTTATTTGGTTAATGCTTATCAGTCTAACAAATGTTGCTTGAAGTACATTCTTTAGTATTGACTTCGGCTACCATGGAAGTCAGCCACTAGGGTGATGTGTCTAATTTCATTTACACCAATGAAGATATAAATTTCTTCCCAATTTACACTCCTTCAAAGGTTTTCAATTGCACAATTTCCACCTAAAGGAATAATTTGGCTTAAACCTCCATACTTTTGGGAGAACATGACAATAAATAAATTCAATATGGCATGTTTTGCATCTTGCCTTGTAAAAGTAGTGATTTTCTGGGAGCATGGGTGTTGATTCGTAAGCCATTATCTCAATACGAATACAAGCAGTATAATGGTATAAGTAGCCAAAGTAAATTTAGGTGTTACTATAGATCAAACATGGTCAAAATGAAATTATTATCAATGGAAAATCCAAACATTATTATAAATTATAGTATTGGAAGTTAGTTAAAAATTGGCCAAAATTCAATTTTGTCATAAGTCAACTCCATCGATATATTATTAACATTTTCCAAAATAAGAAAAATACTAACAACATGTAGTAAATGGTGGAATGCATATTGTCAAAATACGTTCATTAGGTGTGGATGTTGCCTTGGTAGTACTGCATGGTACCATACAGAAAACTTGGTTTCTTTATATAAAAATTTAGAACCATATGCACATCTATCTCGTTTGTTATTACACCTTGGTTTATTGGATGACTCAAGAAGGTTCGATTCATAAAAAACTGGATTTTTGGTACCATCTCTACATCCATGTTTCCATCTCCACATCCATGTTACCTAGACCATTTTTGGACCATGTGTTCTCTTTTTGTGAAAATTTCTACCCGTCAACCATCAGTCTTCATATTGTGTAACATCCCACGTTTTTACATATACAATATAACTGATCATAAGGATTCATCTTAAGGAGGATGTCATAATAAGGTAATGATTACAAATAAATAAATAAATCACCATTGAGATTCATACATTATTCTTTGAAGGAAAACTATAGCTGACTTCTTTGTAAATCCTAAGATTCTATTCATTGCCAAACATGGAAAATCTAATCATTAAGAGTAACCATTCTAAATGATTGGATCGCATAATATGTATGACACCCTACCAATTGGATCATGAAGGTCTTCTAGATCTTTCTTTCTCCTCTTAAATCCTTATTTTCTCCAACTCATGGAGACATCGTGTCGCTAACCAGGCAAAGGGGAAAACCAACACATCAGTAAATGGTATTGGCACTTGATAACACAAGCAAAATAAAGTATGCTTGACATGTAAGAAAAGTTGATATGAATTTACTATAAGTATTCTTGAATCACTAATAACATTAAGAATTTAATAGCAAATGTATGCATCCCTATATGATGCCAACTTAGGAGAACATGATTGCTAAGAAAGCCCTTGATGCTAGGATAGACCTTTATGACCCCTTGAGGTTCATGATTCAGGAGCATATAAAGACTAATTAAATTCCAATTATCTTGATCATTAACATTAAAATTACTATTGTCATTAACATGACCCTTGAACTTTAACATGATGGGATTTCTCCCCCTTGAACTTGAACTTAATTTTCATTAGTCATAACCATAATCTCTAAACTTAGTGAACATTATAACCATAAGACATAACATATAGCTATCATCAAGCAATTGAAATAGTGAGCATGATTAAAGAATTAAAGTTGAAATCATAGTCCCTACTTTATACTTATCATGCAATCTACCATAAATACTTGTGCTCATCAGCATGAACCCTTTACCTTGGACCAAAGTTGGACGTAAGAAGTCTCTCTCTAATCTTGATCAAATCCTAGGCCAAACCTTCCCTTGTCTTGGTTAAGCTATATACACTTGTACATATTTATTGAACACCATAAATAAATACCTTATGTTGATCCAATGTTTAATTAGGGTATATTATGGTTTGAGTGCATAGGGTTAGGCTTACTGATCAACATCATTGAGTTAGGAAACTTGAATGGATGATTTTAGGTTACATTAATCACAAGTGATACATTTTTTTGGGTTTCATTAGTCAAATTAGGGTTTCTAATAAAACTTCATAGTGGGAAGGAAAATCTATTAAAAAACCCTGAAATCATGTTCTATTCAAAAAATCCCTTCTAATGACTATTTATTCATAACTTTCTAACAAAGCATCGATTTACTACAATTTTTCAAAGAACCGACCAATGAAAATTCAGTCAAAAACCACGTGTAGTTCAAATCCAGTGGTTCGGCCGCGAGGCGGGCCGGCTCTAAGTTGGACAAGTTGGGGTTGGCCAACTATAAAGTGGGGGTTCACCCCAGTGGATCAGCGGTCAAAGAAAGTTGAGATGATGAAATCCCTAAACTGCACTTAAAATAAAATTATTCGATTAACAAAGTAAGGGTAATGGTGTCATTTAGACCAATTAAACCTTGCAGCTTGATAAACATAATGCTTGTCAAATCACACCAATGACCTTGTGGGTCTACTAACATGATCAAGCCACCAAGGGTGACATGTTAAAACTATAACCTTGGAATTTCATTTTTGATCCATGGCGAATAGCTTCAGCAGGACTCCAGACCTGTGACTCAAACTAAGGAGAATATGTGTGATCTCTTGAAGTTGACACTTCACATGTATTCATCAAGTATGGACAATCTCAAAGAGATTGGTCTTGGATCCTCTAGTGGTTAGGAGCTCAAGAAAGCTCCTTTGTAGGGGATGAGTAGGGGAAGCTCATAGTCCTGAAACCATCGTTGCACATTAGTAAAATTGTCCACTAAAACTTGAAGAAACAGTCACTAGTGAGATGCATAGGCAACGGGAGAGTTCCCATGATCGCAGAAGTATAGAATAGTCGAGTTTGTGAGTTTTGGTGAGTACATCAACAACAACTATAGGGTATGCTGACTTGGAGCAAACCAAGGTAAAATAATGACTGGAAAAGGATTAATGGGTACTATTGATGCTTATATTAGACATGTTGTTGGAGATGCACTTTCAGTAGGTTAGAGGGCTTCATAGTTCAGGAGGTGAAATTAGTTGAGGAGGAGTGAAGGGCAATCTCCAAGGAACGATTTTGATCCAATATATGGGGCACGTGGGATGAATCGTAATATGCTATGTAACAATGAGGTTGAGAGAGTCAAGCCCTAATTTGGGTGTTTCATTAATCCAATGAGATCGAGGATGAATTAAGGATCATTTGAAATGTCTGAGTGAGATGAAGATGAAGGAGGAAAAATCTCATGAAATGGTGGAGTAATGAGGGGGGACAAGGTTAAGGAAGGTAGACCTGTGTAACGGCTCTGACTCGCAAAGGATGCGAAGGTAGGGGATGATATGAGTTGTTGGATCGTTGCTCAAATGATGTAGGAGATGTGTATAAATCTAAAATCAAAATGTAATGCATGACATCAATGAAGAGTCGAGACTTTAGGAAAATAAAGCATTTAATATAAATTTGAATAATTCCTTAGTAAAACTATGTTCAAATTTCTCCTAATTTAAACGGAGGGTCAAGAATGATCCAAATGACTTAAAATTTGAACTACAGGTTAATTTGGCAGTCTAGAGTATTCCTAGACAATTAGATTTTGGTTTTCTGCACAATTGTTCCATAATTCATATAATGACTATTAACCTTATTAAACTATGAGATAATTTGAAAAAGGCTTTTCATTATTGAATCCTTGAGTCAAAATTTGAGATAAAATTATGCACTCATTCAAGAGTCATATGATCATCATTTTATCCCCTTTTTATGCTTTATTTCCATCTTGGAGGAGAGTGAAAAGAAAAGAGGAACTACTACTTATCATCTTGAGTTAATTGAATTAGATAATAAACATTTGAAAGAGAAAAATATATTTGAGTATCATTTTAAGTTTTCTTATTCCATTTTCATATAAGAAGTACCCCATTATTTTCTTTTTACATTTAATCCCATAACTATTACTATTAAGAGAAAACTACATTCTGAGGTTTAAATTATCCTTAAAAATTGGGATGTGACAATTTTTCCCACCTTAAAACAAATTTTGTCCTCAAAATTTTCTGGGGTACTACACACCTTAGTTTTTTTCATAATTCATCATTCAATGAAAGCTATCATACTAAAATTTACATGAAAAGAAATGTATTTTATAAAAGGTCCTTGTATTTTCAAAATCTGCATGAAAAGAGTTATGTAACATATGGCATTCAAATTTCATAAATTATCTATGTGAGCATGATTTAGCTATTATGTTACTCCTCATATTCTCAACTTATAATTAGGGTTATGTAACGAAACTCATATTTACACTTAGGGCACCTACCTTCTACTTGTCATAATTTCCTTAACATTAGGCCCATGTGACTATTTACCCTTATGTCTTTAGTTACCTCCTACATATATAGATATGTGGTGATCATGCACATACCTAGAGATGTGGGATCTTAACATACTACCTATCACTAACCTGGTTATACATGTGTCCCATACCACATGGACCAGTAAGAAAATAGGGACACATCAAAAGTCTCATGCTCATGACATTCCTCTTCCATTCTCAATTGGCTGGTCACAACCAATGAGAATGGATAGATTATTTCATTAGCTAGGATAGGTTGATACTTGAGATCTAAACTAGGTAAACATCTATTACTGACATCCCTATCTCTTCTAAGGTGAAAACCCTAGTCATTTTAGGTCATAATATCTTTCCTTTGAGAATCTACTTCTAAACCTTAATCTCATGTCTTCATTCTAGCGTTAGAATATATGAACTAGATTGTTTCCTGGTGGCCATCCACTTATGCACTTTGATACTGTTAATGTAATACCCCACCTTTTTACATTTACAACATAACTGAGTGGAAGCATTCATCTTGTGTGGGGGATGCCACACGGGGTAATCATTGCAAATAAATAGATAACTTTAATATTCATACATTGTTCTTTGAAGGAAAACTATAACTAACTTCTTTGTAAAGTCTAAAATTCTATTCATTTCTAAACATGGAAAACTAATCATGAAAGTACACATTCTAAACGATTGGATCAACTATATGCATGGCACCTCACCCATTGGCTCTTGAAGGCCTTTTAGTCCTTGATTTCTCCTCTTGAGTCCTTATTTGCTACAACTCCTGGGAACATCTCGTCCCCATCCATGCAAAAGGGAAAATAAACACATCATGAAATAGTATTGGCACTTTATAACATTACAAAAATAATGCATGCTTTACATGTAAGAAAAGTTAACATGAATTAACTATAAGCATTATTGAATCATTAATAACATGAAGAATTGAATAGTAAATGTATGCATCCCTCTATGATGCCCACTTAGGAGCACATGATTTCTAGGAAAGCCCTTAATGCTACGAAAGCCCTTGACGACCCCTTAAGATCCATGATTCAGGATCATATAAAGACTAATTCAATTCCAATTATCTTGATCATTAACAATAACATTAACATTATCATTAACATGACCTTTGAACGTTAAAATGTTAAGATTCCCCCCCCCCCTTGAATTGAATATTAATTTTCATGATTCAGTAACCATAATCTCTAATCTTAGCAAACATTATAACCATAGGACCTAACATATAACAATCATCAAGCAATTGATATAGTGAGCATGATTAAAGCATTAAACATGAAATCACAATTTCTACTTTATGCTTATCACGCAATCAATCATAAATATGTGTGCTCAGCAACATGACCCATTTACCATGGACCAAATTGATCTTAAGATGGTCTCTCTGATCTTGATCAAATCCTAGGGAAAACCATCCCTTGTCTTCATTAAGCTCTATACACCTGTACATAATTATTGAACATCATAAATCAATACCTTGTATTTATCCTAGGTTGAATTAGGGTAGATTAGGGTTTTAGTGTATTAGGGTTAGGCTTACTAATCAAGATCATTGAATTAGGAATCCTTTGGATAATTTTAGGTCACATTAACCACATGTGTTGATTTAATAGGATTTCATAAGTCAAATTAGGATTTCTAATAGAACATCAAAATGAAAAGGAAAATCATGGCATTAAAACCTTGAAATAACTGTTCTACTCGAAAAATCCTTTCCAATGACTATTTATTGACAATAATCTGAAAAAGCATTGAGTTACTACGAATTTCTAAAGAACTGACCAACGAAAATTCAGTCAAAAGCCATGTGTGTAATTCCAAGTCCAGTGGCTAAACCACATGGTGGGCTAGCTCTGAGTTAGACCAATCAAGGTTGGCCAACTCCCAAGGAGGGATCACATCAATGGATCAATGATAAAAGAAAGACTAGGAGATTAAATCCCTAAAGTGCCCATACAAACAAATTCATTTGAAACCATGTGAGAGTAAAGCGTAATTTAGACCAATTGAACCTTGCAGCTTGATAAATGAAATGCACGTAAAATTCCACAAATGACCTTGTGGGTCAAATAACCCAATCAAGCCACCAAGGTTAACATGGTAAAACTATAACCTTGAATCTTCATCTTCGATCCATGGTGAATAGCTCCAGCAGGACCCCAAACATGAGACTTAAACCATGGAGAATATGTATGGTCTCTTGAAGTTGACACTTCGCGTGTATTAGTCAAGTACAGATAGTCTCAACGGGCTAGGTCTTGGTTCCTCTAGTGGTTAGGATCTCAAGAAAGCTCCACCATCGGGGATGAGTATGGGAAAGCACGGAGTCCTAAATTATTGTTGCACATCATCAAAATTATCCTTTAAATGGGATGAACAATCACCGATGAAAGGCATAGGCAATAGGTGAGTTCCCGTGATTGAAGAAGTGTAGAATAGTTGATTCCATGAGTTTCCAATGAGGACATCAACAACAACTATAGGTTTTGGGACTCAGAGCAAACTGAGGTAAATGAATAACTGGAAAAGAGGTAATGGGTGCCGTTAATGCTTACCGAAGACCCAATTTGGTCAGAGGTGGTCAGAGCGTGGAACATTAGAGTGGCACTTTTGAAGATGCACTTTGAGTAGGTTTGAGGGTTGTGGAGTGACGACAGTTAAATTCGCTGAGGAGGAGTGAAGGATGATCTTCAAGGATCAATTTAGATCCAATATATGGGTGTGCAATGATTCGTAGTTCGCTCTGTAACTATGAAGTTGATAGAGCGTCAAACCCTAATTTGGGCATTTTTTCAATCAAGTGAGGTAGATGATGAATTAAGGTTCATTTGAATTGGCTGAGTGATATGAAGATGAAGGAGGAAAACTCTCGTGAAACGGGGGAGTAATGAGAGGGGATGAGGTCGGGGAAGGTAGAACTATGTAACAATTCTGACTCACAGACTATGCGGAGGTAGCGGGCAATGTACGAGCCATTGGATTGTTGATCGGAAAGTGTAGGGCACGTGTGTGAAGCTAAAATTGAAAAGCAACACTCGATATCAATGAAGGGCTAGGAGTTTAGGGAAATTAAAACATTTAGTGTAAATTTGAATAATTCCTTAGTAAAACTATATTTGAATAAACTATATTTGAATCTTTCCTAAATTAATTTGTGGGTAAAACATGGTCTAATTGACTTCAAATTGAACCATAGGTTAATTTGATGGTCTAGAATATTCCTAGACAATTAGAATTTAGTTTTGTACTCATTTGGTCCATAATTCCTATAATGTCTAATAACCTTATTAAAGGATGAGATAATTAAAAAAAAGGTGCATCTAATTGAATCCTTGATTTAAAATTTGAGATAAGGTTATTCTATGATTCAATAGTCATATGATAACCACTTTTTTTATTTATGAGAGAACCATCCCCGTAGAAGCGCCACAATCATGACCCCCTAGACAACATAAACTCTCAAGACATGAGAGGGTGTGGTCCGGTCACCCCCCTCCCGCACCCAATCAAATTCATGTTACTTTTTGTAGAGCACCTTCGGCGTGATTCAAACTTGGGTCCTTCATATAGACTTACCGAGCTGTAACTAGTCAGGCTACTCTGGCCAGACTATATGATCACCACTTTATTCCCTTTTATGCTTTATTTCCATCTTGGAAGAGAGAGAGAGAGAGAGAGAAAAGAGAAACTACTACTTATCAATTTGAGTTAATTAAATCATATAATCTACATTTGTAAGAGACAAATATATTTCAGTATCATTTTAAGTTTTCTTATTCCATTTTCATATAAGAATTACCATATTATGGTATTTTTAAATTTAGACCCTCAACTATTAATATTTAGTGAAAAATACATTCTAAGGTTTAAATTATCTTTGAAAATTGGGATGTAAGAATTCTACCCACCTTAAACCAAATTTCATCCTCAAAATTTTCTAGGGTACTATGTACCTTAGGGTTTTTCTTATTTCTTCACTCAATGAAAGCTATCAAACTAAAATTTGCAGGAAAATAAATGTATTTTATTAAAGTTCCATGTATCTTCAGAATTTTCATAAAAAGAGTTATGTGATATATGGCATTTAAATTTCATAAATTATCTATGTGAGCATGATTTAGTTATTACCTTACTCCTCATATTCTCAACTTATACTTAGTTTTTATGAAACCAAACCTATCTTTACAATTAGGGAACCTACCTTCAACTTGTCATAATATTCTTAACATTAGGCCTAGGTGACTATTTACTCTTATGTTTGTTGGTACCTCATACATATCTAGATATGTGGTGATCAGGCACATACCCAAATACGTGGGATCTTAACATACTGCCACTCAGTAACCTACTTGTACATCCATCCCATTCCACATGGACTAGTAAGAAAAGATAGATGCATCAAAGGTCGCATGCTCATGGCATTTCTCTTCCATTCTCAATCGGATGGCAATAACCTATGTGAATGGAGATATTTTCTCATCAGCTAGGAAAGGTTGATACTTGAGATAAAAATTAGGCAAACATCTATCTCTGACAACTCTATCTCTTATAAGGTGAAAACTCTAGTGATTATAGGTCATGGTATCTTTCCTTTGAGAATCTATCTCTAAACCCTAATATGATATCTTCACCCTAGGGGTAGAATATATGAATCAGATCATTTCTTGGTGGCTATCCACTTATCCACTCTGATACCATTAATCTAACACCCCACCTTTTTACATATACAACATAACTGAGTGAAAACATTCATCTTGACAAGGGGATGTCACAATAATGCAATCATTGCAAATAAATAAATAAATAAATCACCATTGAGATTCATAGATTGTTATTTGAAGGAAACTATTACTGACTTCTTTGTGAAGTCTAAGTTTCTATTCATTTCTAAACATGAAAAAAGTAATTATGAAAGTAAAAAATCTAAATGATTGTACCACCTAATATGAATGGCACCCCACCAGTTGGCACTTAAAGGTCTTCTAATCTTGCTTGCTCCTATTGAGTCCTTATTTTCTCTAAATCCTACAAACATCACGTCCCCAACCATGCAAAGGGAAAAACCAACACATAAGTAAATAATATTGGCAATTTATAACATAAGAAAAATAAATTATACTTGACATGTAAGAAAAGTTCACATGAATTAACTATAAGCATTTCTAGAATCATTAATAGCATGAAGATAAATGTATGTATCCCTCTATGACACCCACTTATGAGCACATGATTTCTAGGAAATCACTTGATGTCCCCTTGAGATCCATAATTCGGGAGCACATAAAGACTAATTCAGTTTAAATTATCTTGAACATTAACATTAACATTAACATTAACATTAGCATTAACAATAACATGATTCTTGAACTTTAACATGATGGGAACTTGAAAATTATTTTTCATGAGTCAACAACCATAATCTCTAATCTTACTCAACATTATAACCATATGATGTAACCTTTAACAATCATCATACAATTGATATAGTGAGCATGATTAAAGAATTAATCTAGAAATCATAATGTCTACTTTATACTTATCATGCAATCAACCACAAATACTTGTGCTCAGCAACATGGTCTATTCACCTTGGACCAAAGTTGACCCTAATATGGTCTCTCTCTAATCTTGATCAAATCCTAGGTCAAACCTTCCCTTGTCTTGATTAGGCTCTATACACTTGTACAGAATTATTGAACATCATAAATCAATACCTAGTATTAATCCTAGGTTGAATTAGGGTATATTAGGGTTTGAGTGTATCAGGGTTAGGTTTATTGGTCAACATCATTGAATTAGGAAACTTGGTTTTGATGATTTTAGGTCACATTAATCACATGTGATACATTTTTAGGGTTTCATCAGTCAAATTAGGGTTTCTAATAAAACGACAGAACAAGAAGGAAAATCATGGCTTATAAACTCTGAAATCTTGTTCACTAAAAAAATCCTTTCCAATGACTATTTGTTCATGATTTTTTGATAAAGCATCAATTGACTACAAATTTCCAAAGAACTAACCAATGAAAGTTCAGTCTAAAGCCAAGTGTGTAATTTCCAAATCTAGTGGCTCGACCACGAGGTGAGTAGGCTCTGAGATGGACCAATCAGGGTTGGTCAACTCTCAAGTGGGGGCCTCATCCCAGTGGATCAGTGATCAAAGAAAGACAAGGTGATGATATCCCAAAACTAGTATTACAAATAAAATTGTGCGTTAACCATGTGAGGGTAAAATTGTCTTTTGGACCAATTTAAACTCGCGTCTTGATAAAAAAATGTGTGTTAAATCCCAAATATGACCTTGCGGGTCTAATAACTCTATCAAGCCACCAAGGGTAACATCATAAATCTATAACCTTGGATCTTCATCTTTGATCCATGTCGACTAGCTCCAGCAAGGCACCAAACCTGTGACTCAAACCAAGGAGAAGATGTGTGATCTCTTGAAGTTGACACTTCATGTTATTCATCAAGTACAGACAGACTCAATGGGCCTAGTCTTGGCTCCTCCAGTGGTCAAGATCTCAAGAAATCTCCACATCTAGGGATAGGCAGGGGAAAGTGTGGAGTCATGAAACCATCGTTGCACATCATCAAAATTGACCACTTAAAGTCGAAGAAACACTTGCCAATGAAATGCAGAGGCAACATGCAAGTTCCCATGATCAGAGAAGTGTAGAATAGTCGAATCTGTGAGATTCCAATGAGTACAACAACAACAACTATAGGGTTTTTTGACTCTGAGAAAACTGAGGTAATGAGTGGAAAAGGGGTAAGGGGTACCATCAATGCTTATCGGAGACCCAATTTGGTCAGAGGTGGTCAGAGGGTGGAACACTAGAGAACCATTTTTGGAGATGCACTTCAAGTAGGTCTGAGGGCTTTAGAGTGTAGGCACTGAAACTAGCTGAGGAGGAGTGAAGGGTGATCTCCAAGGATCAATTTTGATCCATGATGTGGGCATGCGATGATTGGTAGTCCCCTCTATAACTGTGGGGTTGAGAGAGAGTCAAGCCCTAATTTGGCTGTTTCATCAATCTAGAGAGATAGAGGATGAATTAAGGCTTATTTTAAAAGGCCAAGTGAGATGAACATGAAGGAGGAAAAATCTCATGAAATGGTGGAGTAATGAGGGGGGATGAGGTCGAGGAAGGTAGACCTGTGTGATGAGTCTGACTCACAGATGATGAGGAGGTAGGGGATGATATACGATATATTGAATCATTGATCAGATGGTCTAGGAGATGTGTTCAAAACTAAAATCGAAATGTAATGAGTGACATCAATGAAGGAACATGACTTTAGGGAAATTAAAGCATTTAAGTAAATTTGAATAATTCCTTAGTAAAACTATATTCAAATCATTCCTAATTTAATTGGAGGGTCAAACAGGGTTCAAATGACTTCAAATTTGAACCATAGGTTAATTGGATGGTCTAGAATATTCTTAGACAATTATATTCTAGTTTTGTACACGTTTGGTCTATAATTCCAATAATGGCCATTAACCTTATTAAAGGATGAGATAATTTGAAAAAAGGCTTTTCTTATCGAATCCTTGAGTCAAAATTTGAGATAAGATTATTCACTCATTCAAGAGTGAAATGATGACCCCTTTATCCCCTTTTTATTCTTTATTTCCACCTTGGAATATAGAGAAAAGAAAAGAGGAACTACTACTTATCAATTTGAGTTAATTGAATCATATAATGTACATTTGAAACAGAAAAATATATTTGAGTCTCATTTTAAGAATTCTTACTCCATTTTCATGTAGGAATTACCATTCTATGGTCTTTTTACATTTTACCCCTGAACTATTATTATTTAGGGAAAACTACTTTCTAAGGTTTAAATTATCCTTGGAAATTGAGATTTGACAATTCTTCGCACCATAAAACAAAATTCATCCTCGAAATTTTCTAGGGTACTACGTACCTCAGGGTTTTTCTTATATCTTCATTTAATGAAAGCTAGTGTACTAAAATTGGCATTAAAAGATATGTATTTTATAAATGTTCATTTATGTTCAAAATTTACATGAAAATATTTATGTAACATATGGCATCTAATTTTGAAATTATCTATGTGATCATGATTTAGCTATTAACTTACTCGTAATTTTATCAACTTGTACTTAGGGTTTATGAAACCAAACCCATCATTACACTTAGGGGCCCACCTTCAACTTGTCATAATTTTGTTAACATTATGCCTAAGTGAATATTTAACCTTATGTGTTTAGGTACCTCTGACATATCTAGATATGTTGTGATTAGACACATACCATGAGATGTGGCATATTAACATGCTACCTCTCACTAACCTACTTGTGCATGTGTCCCATACCACATGGACTAGAAGAAAAGAGAGACAAATCAAAGTTCTCATGCTCATGGCATTTGTCTTCCATTCTCAATCGACTGGCCATAACCAAAAGAATGGAGAGATTATCTCATTCACTAGGATAGGTTGATACTTGAGATCTAAACTAGGTAAACATCTATCTCTGACATCTCTACCTCTTCTAAGGTGAAAACCCTAGTCATTGTAGGTCGTGGAATCTTTCCTTTGGGAATCTATCCCTAAACCCTTATTTTATGTTTTCATTCTAGGGGTAGAATATATGAATCAGATTATTTCCAGATGGCCATTCACTTATCCACTCTGATCCCATTATTGTAACACCCCACCTTTATATATATAGAACATAACTGAGTAGAACAATTCATATTGAGGGGGGGGGGGATGTCACACTAATGTAATCATTGCAAATAAATAAATCACCATTGAGATTTATACATTATTATTTGAAGGAAAACTTTAACTGAAGTGTAAGATTATATTCATTTCTAAACATGTAAAAATAATCATGAAAGAAAACATTATAAATGATTGGATCGGCTAATATGGATGGAACCCCACGAGTTGGCTCTTGAAGGGGTTTTAGTCATTTCTTGCTCCTCTTGAGTCCTTATTTGCTCCAAATCTTGGAGACATTGCTTACCAAGCCATGCAAAAGTGAAAATCAACACATCAGTAAACAATACTAGCACCTTATAACATTAGCAAAATATAGTATACTTGACATGTAAGAAAAGTTGAGATGAATAAACTATAAGCATTCTTAAATAATTAAAAACATGAACAATTGAATAATAAATGTATGCATTCCCATATGACACCCACTTAGGAGCACATGATTACTAGGAAAGCCCTTGATGCTACGAAATCCCTTGATGACCCCTTGAGATCCATGATTCGGGAGCATATAAAGACTAATTCAATTCCAATTATCTTGATCATTAACATTAACCTTAACTTGATCCTTGAACTTTAACATGATGGGATTTCTACCCCTTAAACTTGAACATTAATTTGCATGATTTAGTAACCATAATCTTTAAAAATTTTGTGAACATTATAACCATAGGACATAACTTATAACAATTATCCAACAATTGATATAGTGAGCATGATTAAAGCATTAAACTTAAAATCATAACATCTACTTTATACTTAGCATGCAATCAACCCTAAATACTTGGTCTTAATAGCATGACCTCTTTTCCTTGTATGAAAGTTGATCCTAAGATGGTCTCCATCTGATCTTGATCAAATTCTAGGTCAAACCTCCCCTTGTCTTGATTAGGCACTATACACCTGTACATAATTATTGACATCATAAATCAATATCTTGTATTTATCCTAGGTTGAACTACATTAGACTAGGTTTTGAGTTCAATAGGGTTAGGCTTACTGATCAACATCATTGAATTTAGAAACTTGGTTGGATGCTTTTAGATCAAATTATTCACATGTGATGCATTTTTAGGGTTTCATGAGTCGAATTAGGGTTTCTAATAAAATATCAGAATCAGAAGGCAAATCATGGCTTTAAAACACTAAAATCATGTTATACTCGAAAAAATCCCTTCCAATGACTATTTATTCATAATTGTTTGACAAAGCATTGATTTACTACAAATTTCCAAAGAACTGGCCAATGAAAATTCAGTCAAAATCCACATGTGTAATTCCAAATCTAGTGGCTTGGCCACGAGACGGGCCAACTCAGAGTTGAACCAATCAGGGTTGGCCAACTCTCGAGGGGGGGGGGTCACCCTAGTGAATTAGATATCAAAGAAAGATGAGGTGATGAAATCCCTAAACTACCCTTACAAATAAAATTGTTCGATTAACCATGTGAGGGTAATGTTGTCATTTAGACCAATTGAACCTTGTGGCTTGATAAACAAAATGCATGTCAAATCCCACAAATGGCCTTGAGGGTCTAATGACTTGATCAAGACACCAAGGCTAACATGGTAAAACTATAACCTTAGATCTTCATCTTTGATCCACGGTTTATAGCTACAACAAAACTCCAAACATGCGACTCAAACCAAGGAGAAGATGTGCGATCTCTTGAAGTTGACGATGAATTTGTATTTTTCAAGTATAGACAATATTAATGGGCTTGGTCTTGGCTCCTCTGGTGGTTACGAGCTCAAGAAATATCCACCATAGGGGATGATCATGGGAAATCTCAGAGTCCTGAAACCATCATCCCAAATCATTAAAATTGTCCACCAAAACTCAAAGAAACAATCATTGGTGAAAGGTGGGGTCAAAGGGCTAGTTTTCATGATCAGAGAAGTGTAGAATAGTCGAGTTCAAGAGTTTCCAATGAGTACATCAACAACAACTATAGGGTTTGGTGACTCAGCAAAAATTGATGTAAACTAATGACAGATTAGGGGCAAGAGGTACCACTGATGCTTATCAGAGACCCAATTTGGTCAGAGGTGGTTGGAGAATAGAACACTAGAGTGTCATTTCCGGAGATGCACTTCGAGTAGGTCTGAGGGATCCAAAGTGTAGTTTGTGAAATTATCTAGGGAGGAGTGAAGGGCGATCTCTGAGGATTAATTTTAATCCAATATATGGGTGTGGGATGATTCATAATCTGCTCTGTAACTATGGGTTTGAGAGAGAGTCAAGCCCTAATTTAGGAATTTTGTCAATCCAATGAGATAGAGGATGAATTAAGGCTAATTTTAAATGGTTGAGTGAGATGAAGATGAAGGGAAAAAGATCTCGTCAAATGTTGGAGTAATGAGGGGGATGAGGTCGGGGAAGGTAGACCTGTGTAACAGCTCTGACTCGCTGATGATGCGGAGGTAGGGGATGACGTCTGAGCCGTTGGATCCTTGATCAAACAGTGTAGGAGATGAGGATTAAAGCAATGTCAAAATGTAATGTTTGATGTCAATAAGGGACAACACTTTATAGAAATTAAAGGATTTAGCGTAATATCAAATAATTCCTTAGTAAAACTATATTCAAATCCTTCCTAATTTAATTGGAGGGTCAACAATGGTCCAAATGACTTCAGATTTCAACTGTAGGTTATTTTGATGGTCTATAATATTCATAGACAATTAGATTTCATTTTTTTACACGTTTGGTCCATTATTCCTATAATGGCAGTTAACCTTATTATAATATGAGGTAATTTGAAAAAGGCTTTTCTTATTGAATCATTTAGTCAAAATTTGAGATAAGATTATTCACTCATTCAAAATTCATATGATCACCTCTTTATCCCCTTTTTATTCTTTATTTCCATCATGGAGGAGAGAAAACAGATAAGAGGAGCTACTACTTATCAACTTGAGTTCATTGACTCATACAATGTACATTTGAAAGAGAAAAATATATTTGAGTCTCATTTTAGTTTTCTTATTCCATTTTCATAGAAGAATGACCATCTTAAGGTGTTTTTACACGTAACCCCTCAACTATTATTATTTAGAAAAACTACATTCTAAGGTTTGAATTATCCTTGAATATTGGGATGTGACAATTCTACCCACCTTAAAACAAATTTTGTCCTCAAAATATTCTAAGGTAGTACACACCTTAGGGGTTTTCTTATTTCTTCATTCGATGCAAGATACCATACTAAAATTTTCATGAAAAGAAATGTATTCTATGATATGTTCATGTCTGTTAAAAATTGCATGAAAAGATTTATGTAACATACTGAATTCAAATTTTGTAAATAATCTATGTGAGCATGATTTATCTATTACCTTACTCCTCATCTTCTCAATTTATACTTTAAGATTATGAAACCAAGCCCATGTTTACACTTAGGGCACATACCTTCAACTTGTCATAATTTTTTTAACATTAGGCCTAGGTGACTATTTACCCTTATGTATTTCGGTACCTCCTACATATCTAGATATGTGGTGATCAGGCACATACCCATATATGTGGGATCTTAACATGATACCTCTCACTAACCTACTTGTACATGTGTCCCATACCACATGGACCGACAAGAAAAGAGAGACACATCAAATGTATCGTGCTCATGACATTCCTCTTCCATTCTCAATCAATTGACCATAAGCAATGAGAACGGAGATATTATCTCATTAGTTAGACTAGGTTGATACTTGAGATCTAAACTACGTAAACATATATCTCTGACATCTCTATCTCTTCTAAGGTGAAAACTAATTCAACCCTATTTTAGGGCTTTATCTTGTATCATTTTGTATTTCAATCACATCTAGACATGTTAGATTACATGTTATTTCCCTCAATATGTGTTTTATTGTCAAACACAATTATGGATGATTTTTGCATGTTTTATAGGTACTTTGGCCGCTACTTGATATTGAAAAGAAGATGGTTGAATCTAGGGTTTCCCCAAGCTTGGAGCAGCCCAAAATGAGGCCAAAACCACTCCAAAACTACCCCAAGTGGTCAAAGGATGTATTAAAGCAATAACCTTCATGGATGGCCAAGTTATACAGTCAAATGCGGGGGAAGTACTCCAGAACGGCCGTGATACCATGGAATGGCCGTTTTGGGACATGCCCCAATCAACATGACCTTCAGAAAATGACCCAGAATGGCAACAGGCCCGTGCTAGCCAGAGTCTAGCACGACCATGCTGGCCAGCACGACCGTGCTACTAGTCCTAGAAACCCAAAATTCCCATGTTCACTCCATTTTCCCACCACGACCATTCCCATCCACCACGGTCGTGCTACCCGCTGCCCACCATGGCCGTACTACCCAGTACGGCCGTGCTACACACAATTTTACTCAATTTTCTGTACTATATTTCCCATATTACCCCTACTTGACCTAGTGATTCCCCCCCACATATATATACCTAGGTGGTGGATCTAGCACGAGGTTGGCCACCCCTAGATACCTTCCACCAACTCCTAGATCCCCATTTCCCACCTAGCCATTCCACTCCATTTCCACCTCCATTCCACTCCATTTCACCATTTCTACCACCAAAACACTAGCTTAAACTAGTTCCTATCCATAATCCCCTTCATTCCATGCCCCCAGACCTTGCAGGAGAGAGGAGGATGTCTTGCAGTAGATTGAGAGGAGGATTTCTTCATGTACATTGAGCTCCATGGCTTCTTCTATCTCTTTCTCTGTTCTTTTTGTATTTTCCATTTCTTTGAGTAGCTAGGCCCCTTGGGTGGACTGTTTGGGGGAAATTATGTTACTTTGATACCATGTTTGGGGAAAATGACATGTAAACATTATAATTTGATTTACTAATGATTATGTTCTATTTACAACTTATTCTCCACGAATTGATTGTTGGTTTGTGTGTGAAATCACTTAGGAATTTAGGGAAATTACTTATATGTGTGAATTTTGGGATTTGCCCCTAGGTCCAATTCTTGGATCCCTAGGTTTCCTCCCATCTTCCTACATCCTAATAAATCTCCCTAACCCAAGTAAGAGATCTAGGTATCTTGATTAGATAATTATAGTGGAATTAGCAATGAGCCTTCTCAAGGCTAGAATGTGGGGGAATTGGGGCCCAAAACCCTAATTTCACCTCCCCATTACTACCCTTGGCCTCTAATTGCCCTAGGAATGTCTAATCTGGAAACCTAGACTTGATTAGACTCTAATTAAATTGAACCTAATCCCTAACCCAATTGAGTCTCGTAAGGGTAATAGGAGTTGTTAGGGACTAGTTCCCCTATACATATCCCATTTCATCCATGGTCGGTTAGTAGCTTCGGTCAATTCATTAGACTCTAACTAGTTGTTTGGTTTGGATGATTTATATGGATGAGTAATGCTTGCATGCTATCATCCCCAACCTCATTGACAAGTTCATACCCCTAAACAACCCATGCCTCACTTTACTGCTTAAACCCCTAGTTTTGTGCTTGCTTAGCTTAATTAGTTCTTTTCTTACTTAGTCCGCTTCTTGCTTTGCTCTTGTCTTGTTCATACTAGTTTATCTCTTTAGTTTCTCTTTTGCTTCTCTTGCTTGCCTTAGTGTAGTTTTCACTTTCATACCTAGCTTAATCCTTTCTTGCCTGCTTAGTCTTGATCTAGTCTAGGGTTAACTTAGATTTCATTATTGCCTTTAATTCCTCGCTTGTTCATAGTAGTTTAACAATCAAGTCAACCTTCAAACCCTTAACCCTAGAATCCGCAGTAGGAACCCAGTGAAACTAACCTAGATCGAGTGCCCCCTTTTCTCCCTGTGGATCTACCTTACACTTGCCACCTTCATATACTATGACATGACCTCGTGCACTTGCGGGTGTAGCTGTTTTAGTGTGAATCAGTGTTAAGTTAGGTTTTATAAATATCAAAAGTGAATCCACACCTGTGTTCTAATCTCATGGGACCCATCTAGTTGAGTCAAATAGGTTAGTGTGTAGCACCACTGGCGGACGTACCAAGCTTTCTAGCGCCGGTGCCGGGGAGAAAGGTGCTCGACCTAGCTAGTTAGTTTTTATTTGACTTTTCCTACTACCCTCATCATTGCTATTCTTTATTCATTATTCTTTGCATTCTTTGTGTATATTGGTTTACTGAATTGTTCTCTTTTGTTTGATTGTGCTTTGTGCATGTGATAAGCCATTCGGGGGAAGACAAGTGGAAGGCCAAAATGCACTTCACAAGCCACTTCAAGATTACTTCATGCTTAGCAACTACAAATCGCCAATTGCTAGCAGGGTTGATAAGATGCCATGGGAGAAATTCTCCATCCTTCCAGGTCTCCTTGGGCTCCTACCCATCTTGTATAGCTCAGAGAGTGAGAACCCCTACAAGCACTTGGATTCCTATCTTGAAGTATGCTTCACATTCACGACGTTGACAACAAGTGATGATACAATCAGGCTGACTTTGTTCTCCTTCTCCCTCAAAGATAAATCCAAAGAGTGGTATGATTCAAGAAGGGACATCATGAGTTGGAAGAGATGAAAAATTCATTCTTGAGGAAATTCTACTCTATAGCAAAGTTGGCACAGATGCGGCCTTCCATATCAATTTTTAGTCAAATAGATGATGATCGATTCCACTAGGCTTGGGTGATATTTCAAAAGATGTTGAGAGAATGCCCACATCAAGAGATCCCTTTGTGGCAGCTAGTTCAGTCCTTTTACTTTGGTCTATCTCATGCAAGTCAAACTATAGTGGATTCTTCTTGTGGGGGAGTTTTATGGCTAAACCACCTGAGGAGACATGGCCCTTGTTTTGAGAATTTGACAGAAAGTTCAAGGATGAAGGCCTCTAGTATGGTTCGTGGCAGTAACCTATCTTTTGGTGTGACATCTCCAACTCACGATGATTCAAGCCCACAATTGATGAAAATGTCTGGTGAAATGGTGAGCTTCATGAGAAACCAAGTGACCAAAACTCCTTGTCATTCGGTCAATGCTATTGAATTCTATGGGGAAGAAAAGAAGACACCTCACTCCTATAGCTATCAGGAACCCCAAAGTCCAACATATAGCTCAAGGTTTGAGGAAGAGGTTTTCTCTAGATTGAAAGTGCTTGATGATGTTCAAAGAGATGTTGCAAGGTTAGAAGAGAGAATAGAGTAGCTATCTTCCATAATTGCTCTCCAAGAAGAAAAATTATCTTCAAAACCCATCATGAGCCACCATGAAGCAAGTGGACTTATGGATTCTTCAAAAGTTTTCTACAATCCACTCCCCATGCAAGTACACCCCATTCACTCCTTCTAAGGCTATTCCAATCCTTACACTCCTCCACCACCTCCCTCGCCTCAAATCTCCCAAAACTTCACCTTCCAACCCCAATTCTCTCCTCCACCTCAATTTCAACCCCAAGTGTCACCTCCACCTCCTCCACAGCCACAAAATTCTCCCCTTCTCCACCATGAGCAAGGTAGTGCCGTGACAGTTCTAAGGATTGGGAAAACTCTTAAGCATCCCGCAAGTCAAAGAAAGGTTGATAAAGCAAAGCAAAGATATCCAAGTGGTGATACTGTGATTGATACTACTAAAGATGATGTTGTGATACCACATATTGAGTTTGGGATTCCATGTGATCCACCACATGCCCCTTTTGCAGGTCCTACCATCCCTAGTGTTCTGCCTCATGTTCATGCAAGTACGACAAAAAATAGTGATCCTCCATTCGTAGAAGCACTAGATGAGCGACCGAAATTGAAAAGGAGGCAAAAGCACAATATTGATATTCTTGAGGTGTTTCGCTAAGTGAAGGTGAACATTCCACTTTTGGATGCTATCAAGCGAATTCCATCATATGCCAATTTCTTCAAGAGCCTATGCACTGTGAAAAGAAGGTCAACAGGAAGGATTCCAAAGAAGGTGAGATTAACGGAACAAGTGAGATCTATCATACAACATTCACTTCTTGTGAAGAGAAAAGGACCCAACTGCCCCACTCATACCTAGTTACATAGGGGGGCATCGAATAGACATGTCCTTACTTGATTTGAGATCTGGTGTGAATTTGATGCCATACAATGTTTATGTTGAGCTGGTCTTAGGCAAGTTGAAGCTGGCACATGGCACTCTCCAGTTGGCAGATAGATCCATAAAAGTGCCTAAGGGTAGAGTGGATGATGTCTTGGTGATGATAGATAAAGAAAAAGGTGTGGTGTTCTCGACATATTTCATTGTACTTGATATGGAGCCAGAGGATAGGAAGATCCTCACCATCTTGTGAAGGTCGTTCTTTTCTACAGCTGATGCTGACATTCATGTGCACAGTGGCACTATGACAGTCTCATTCATGGACATGAAGATCAACATCAACATGTACAAGACCCCAACTTGGAGAGTCTGAGATAGGGATATTCTATATGATCACTTCACATGTCCAAATGGGCATTTGAGAGAAGGAGACCAAGATGAAGGGATTGGTTATGACTATTGTGATGAAAGGGATGAGGAACCTAGATTGAGTGCAAATGAGGAATGCATGTTTTGTAAGAATGGACACATGAGAATTCCAAATGGAAGAATGAATGAAGAATCACCGAGAAGCCTAGATGAAGGCAAGAAACTCAGTTCTTGTGGGAGGCAACCCACCTAAGTTTGGGAATTTTTCACCTAACCCACTTTTTTTGATACTTTTGCTTTGTTTTTACACTTTCCAAGAAAACATACAGACACACTACACTTGATGGTTTTGTTGTTTGTGAATCATTTTAGAACATGTATAATGGAGGAAATATGATGCATGGAAGAGACAACCAAGGAGAAGATCATAATTGAAGAGAAGATTGCAAATCAGTAGTAAAGCTATAGGAAGGAGATCAGCACGACCGTGGTGGAGGCAATACAAAATGGTCATGGTGGCCACCATGGCCATGGGGGATACCCCCTACTGATTGGACACCTGGAGATCTCTCTCCCTTGTTGGTGTTTGTCTACCATGACTCCATGCCCTAACCCTATCATCCTAGACTTCTATTTCATGTTGAGGAAAACATGGTTTAAAAGTTTGGTTTGGTAGGGCGGTAAGCCCTTTCTCTACCTCACTTTTCTCGATGTTCCTTGTTCTAAATTTTTTCTCAAGATGATCAAATAGTATAACCATGTCTCATACTTGTGTATCCATACTTTGTGTGATTTCTTTGCATAATTGCACACCATGTAGTTTTTTTCTTGTCATTATTAGCGTAATTTTAAAAAAAAATGCTCTTTTTGCCATGCATTGCGTATAATGTAGATTTTTGGTATTTTTTGCATGTTTTAGCTAGGATTTACTTGTTTATTGCTTTAAGTTCAATAATACAGGCTTAGATGTGATTGAAGGCAACTTGGCACCATTTTGGCCAATTTAGCCCAAATTTGAGATTTCTTGCCTGTAAGTGTGTTTCAACCCAATCTCTACTTTTTGAATTAAAAATGATGACCTTTGACAAATGCAAAAGAATTATCATTGTTTATTACTAAATGGTATCAATTATTAACTTTTTACATGTGCATCACCTCTCTTGTGTTTGTGGATGATTTGGTTGAATTGTGATTTGAGCAAGCTATGAGCATTTAGTGCCTATGAAATTACTTGATTGAAATATCAATTTCAGTTTGTTCATTCATGTGGTGTGGCATTGTTGGATGAAGTGTTGGATTAATTTTCATGCATGATAACTTATGTTGAGAATTGCACCAATGACCCCTCTTTGATCTGACTCTTCACTCACCATCTTCTTACCCCTCCTCCCCATGAAAAGATGCCAAAGTGAACATATCAGCCATGGCCACCTCTAAAAGTTTGGGGTGGCCACATCTACATCTCACTGCTTCGCTCTCATCACCATATGCCCTATCTACTACAAGGTCAAAGAAAAAGAAAAGAAAAAATGCAAAAAGAAAATTAAAGGATGCTCCTGTTTAAGAGCGTTCAAATAAAGAAAAGACGAGTGCTCAAAAATGCAAAAAGAAAATAAATGGGTGCTCCTATTTTAGAGCATTCAAATAAAGAAAAGATGAGTTCTCTATGTAATAGCACTCCAAAATCTTACCACAACCCTTTCTTCCATCCTTACACCCATTGAGCTAGGAAACATCAAACCTAGCTCATTTTTCCCTATTCCAAAGCCACGTGGGTCATTTGGTGTGCTTTGAAACATAAGGTTGAAAGGATGAAGGTGACACATCACTTCTGGTCATCCTTGATTAATGCCATCATGAAACGGTCTACCCAGAACTACATGAAAGAAATATGGATAGCTTGTGTGTTTTATGCACTATATTTGAAGTTCATACGCTTTGTGCTATTTTCATGATTGGTTTGTGAAAGCAGGAGAGGAGAGAGGTGGAATGCATGTACTTAGTCATTTTTGATCCCATTTAGCACTAATCATCCTTTGCATTTCATTTGTCATTTCTTGATTGTGGAAAAATTGTAGAGAGATTGAGTTGGAGCATACTTGAGGACAAGTATGTTTCAAGTTTGGGGTGGTGATTCAACCCTATTTTAGGGCTTTATCTTGTACCATTTTGTATTTCAATCACATCTAGACCTGTTAGATTACAAGTTATTTCCCTCAATATGTGTTTTATTGTCAAATGCACTTATGGATGGTTTTTGCATATTTTATAGGTACTTCGGCCACTACTTAATGGATTGGAAAGAATATGGTTGAATCTAGGGTTTCCCCAAGCTTGGAGGAGCCCAAAAAGGAGGCCAAAACCACTCCAAACCTACGCCAAGTGGTCAAATGATGTATTGAAGAAATAACCTTCATGGATGGACAAGTTCAACACTCAAATGCAGGGGAAGGACTCCAGAATAGCCGTGATACCATGGAATGGCCGTTCTGGGACATGCCCCAATCAACAGGACCTTCAGAAAATGACCCAGAATGGCAACATGCCTGTGCTAGCCAGCAGGCCTGTGCTAGCCAGAGCCCAACACGGCCGTGCTACTGGTCCTAGAAACCCAAAATTTCCCTGTTCACTCCATTTTTCCACCACGACTATTCCCATCCACCATGGTCGTGCTACCCACTACCCAACATGGTTGTGCAGCCCAGCACGACCATGCTACACACAATTTTACCCAATTTTCTACACTATTTTTCCCATATTACCCCTACTTGACCTAGTGCTTCCCCCACAACTATATATACCTAGGTGGTAGCTCTAGCGCGAGGTTGGCCACCCCTAGATACCTTCCACCACCTATTAGCTCCCCATTTTCACCCCTTAGCCATTCAACTCCATTTCCTCCTTCATTCCACTCCATTTCATCATTTCCACAACCAAAACACTAGTTTATACTAGTTGCTACCCATAATCCCCTTTATTCCATGCCCTTGCACCTAGGAGGAGAGAGGAGGACATCTTGCAATAGCTAGATAGGAGGATTTCTTCATCTACACTGAGCTCAATGGCTTCTTCTATCTCTTTCTCCTTTCTTTTTGTATTTTCCATTTCTATGAGTAGCTAGGCCCCTTGGGTGGACTGTTTGGGGGAAATTATGTTACTTTGATACCATGTTGGGGGGAAATGACATGTAAACATTATAATTTCATTTTCTCATGATTATGTTCTATTTACATCTTATTCTCCATGAATTGATTGTTGGTTTGTGTGTGAAATCACTTTGGAATTTAGGGAAATTGCTTATATGTGTGAATTTTGGGATTTGCCCCTAGGTCCAATTTTTGGATCCCTAGGTTGCCTCCCATCTTCCTACATCTTAATCAATCTCCCTAAATCTAAGTGAGAGATCTAAGTAGTTAGATTACATAATTATAGTGCAATTAGCAATGAGCCTTCTCAAGGCTAGAATGTGGGGGAATTGGGGCCCAAAACCCTAATTTCACCTCCCCATTGCTACCCCCAGCCCCTAATTGCCCTAGAAATTTCTAATCTATAAACCTATACTTGATTAGACTCTAATTGAATTGAACCTAATCCCTAACCCAATTGAGCCTCGTAAGGGTAATGGGAGTTGCTAGGGACTAGTTCCCCTATACATATCCCATTTCATCCATGGCCAGTTAGTAGCTTAGGTCAATTCATTAGACTCTAACTAGTTTTTTGGTTTGGAGAATCTAAATGGATGAGTAATGCTTGCAT
Organism: Alisma plantago-aquatica; assembly: GCA_963693085.1. Classification (NCBI taxonomy): domain Eukaryota; kingdom Viridiplantae; phylum Streptophyta; class Magnoliopsida; order Alismatales; family Alismataceae; genus Alisma; species Alisma plantago-aquatica. The sequence continues at coordinate 1,048,504,606 of OY856412.1, read as the reverse complement.
GTTATCACCCCCAACCTCATTGACAAGTTCATACCCCTAAACATCCCACACCTCACTTTACTGCTTAAACCCCTAGTTTTGTGCTTGCTTAGCTTAATTAGTTCTTTTCTTTCTTAGTTAGCTTCTTGCTTTGCTTTTGTCTTGTTCATGCTAGTTTAGCTCTTTAGTTTCTCTTTTGATTATCTTGCTTTCCTTAGTGTAGTTTGCACTTCCATACGTAGCTCAATCCTTTCTTGCATGCTTAATCTTGATCTAGGGTTAACTTAGATTTCATTATTGCCTTTAATTCCTCGCTTGTTCATAGTAGTTTAACAATCAAATCAAATTTCAAAACCTTAACCCCAGACTCCATAGTAGGAACCCAGCAAAACTAACCTAGCTCTAGTGCCCCCTTTTCTCCCTGTGGATCGACCCTATACTTGCCACCTTCCTATACTATGACATGACCTCATGCGCTTGCAGGTGTAGCTATTTTAGTGTGAATAGGTGTTAAGTTAGGTTTTATAAATATTGAAAGTGAATCCAAATGTGTGCTCCTATCTCGTGGGGCACATCTAGTTGAGTCAAATCGGCTAGTGTGTAGCACCACTGGCGGACGCACCAAAAACCCTGGTCATTTTAGGTGATGTTATTATTCCTTTGAGAATCTATCCCTAAAATCTAATTTCATATCTTCATTCTAGGGGTAGAATTTATGATTCAGATTGTTTCTAGTGGCCATGCACTTATCTATACTAATACTATTAATGTAACACCCCACCTTTTTACATATACAACATAACTTAGCAGAATCATTCATCTTGAGGGGGGATGCCACAATAAGGTAATAATTGCAAATAAATAAACAATAACCATTGAGATGCATACAATATTCTTTGAACGAGAACTGTAACTGACTTCTTTGTAAAATCTAAGATTCTATTCATTTCAAAAAATGGAAAAAATCAATCATGAACATAAACATCCTTAATGATTGGATTGCCTAATATGGATGGCACCCCACTAGTTGGCTCTTAAAGGTCTTCTAGTCCTTGCTTGATCCTCTTGAGTCCTTATTTCTCCTACTCCCAAGGACATATCGTCCCCAACCATGCAAAGGGGAAAATCAACACATCAGTAAATATTACTGACACTTTATAACATAAGCAAAATAAAGTGTACTTGACATGTAAGAAAAGTTGACATGAATTAACTATAAGAATTAATGAATCATTAATAATAGGAAGAATTGAATACTAAATGTATGCATGCCTCTATGACACCAACTTAGGAGCACATGATTTCTAGGAATGCCCTTGATTCTAGGGAAGTGATTTATGACACCTTGACATCAACAATTTGGCAGCATATAAAGACTAATTCAGTTCCAATTATCTTGATCATTAACATAAACTTAACATTACTATCAACATGATCCTTGAACTTTAACATGATGGGATTTCTCCCCTTGAACTTGAAAATGAGCATGATTGAAGCATTAAACTTGAAGCATAACCTATAACAATCATCAAACAATTTATATAATGAGCATGATTGAAGCATTAAACTTGAAATCATAATGTCAACTTTATACTTAGCATGAAATCAAACATAAATACTTGTTCTAAGAAACATGGCCCATTTAACTTGGTCCAAAATTAATCCTAAGATGGACTCTCTTAGATCTCGATCAAATTCGAGGTCAAACCTTCCCTTGTCTTTATTAGTCTCTATACATTGAAAATCATAAATTAATACATTGTATTGATCCTAGGTTGAAATAGGATAGATTAGGGTTTGAGTGCATTAGGTTTATGCTTACTGATCAATATCATTGAATTCATAAACTTGGTTGGATGATTTTAGATCACATTAATCACATATGATACATTTTCTGGGTTTCATGGGTTAAATTAGGGTATCTAATAAAACATTAGAATATGAAGACAAATCATGGCTTGACAACCTTGAAACCATGTTCAACTTGAAAAATCCTTACAAATGACAATTAATTCATAATATCATGACAAAGCATTGATTTACTACGAGTTTCCAAAGAACTGACCAATGAAATTTAGTCAAAAGCCACATGTGTCGTTCCAAATCCAGTGGTTCAGCCATGAGGTGGGCTGGCTATAAGTTGGACCAGTCAGGGTTGGCCAACTCTCAAGGGGGCTCACCCCTTTGGATTAGTGATGAAAGAAATATGAGGTGATGAAATCTCGAAACTACCCTTACAAATAAAATCTTTCAATTAACAATGCGATAGTAAAGTTGTCCTTCAGACAAATTGAACCTTGCGACTTGCTCAAAAATTGTATGTCAAATCCCAAAAATGACCTTTTGTGTCTAATAACTCAATAAATCCACCAAGGGTAACATGATAAAACTAGAACATTGGATATTCATCTTTGATCCATGGTGAATAGGTCACTAGGACTCCAAACATGCGATTCAAACCGAGGAGAAGATGTTTGATCTCTCAAAGATGACACTTCACATGTATTCATCAAGTACGAGTGGTCTCAACATGCCTGGTCTTGGCTCCTCTAGTGGTTAGAAGCTCAAAAAAAGCTCCACAACAGGGGATGAGTAGGGGAAAGCTTAGAATCCTGAAACCATCATTGTGCATCATCAAGATTGTCCATGAAAACTCAGAGAAACAGTTTCCAATGAAAGGAGGAGGCAACGAGCAAGTTTCTGTGATCAGAAAAGTGTAGAATAGTCGAGACCATGAGTTTCCAATGAGTACATCAACAACAGTTATATGGTATGGTGACTTGGATAAAATTGAGGTAAACTAATGACTTGAAAAGGGGTGAGGGGTATTGTTGATGCTTATCGGAGACCCAATTCGGTCACAGGTGGTCAGAGCATGGAACACTAGACCACCATTGTAGAGATGCACTTCAAGTAGGTATGAGGGAATCAGAGTGCACATAGTGAAATAAGCTAAGGAGGAGTGAAGCACAATCTCCAAGGTTTGATTTTGATTCAATCTATGGGTGTACAATCATTCATAGTCCATTGTGTAACTACAAGGTTGAGAGAGAGTCCAGCCCTAATTTGGGTATTTTGTCAACCCAGCAAGATAGATGATGAATTAAGGCTCTTTTGAAATAGATGAGAGAGATTAATATAAAGGAGGAAAATTCTCATGAAATGGTGGAGTAACAGGGGGCGAGGTCGACGAAGGTAGACATGTGTAACGACTCTGTCTCACAGATGATGCATAGGTAGGGGACAATGGCCAAGCCATTGAATCATTGATCAATTAATGTAGGAGATGTGCATGAAAATAAAATTGAAACATAACATGTGACATCAATGTAGGGTCAAGACTTTAGGGGAATTAATGCATTTAATGTAAATTTGAATAATTCCTTAGTAAAACTATATTCAAATCTTTCCTTATTTAAATGGTGGGTCAAACATGGTCCAAATGACTTCAAAATTGAACTATAGGTTAATTTTATGGTCCAAAATATTCTTAGACAATTAGATTTTGCTTTTTTACATTTTTGATCCATTATTCATATAATTGTTGGGTTTTAGGGGAGGCAGAGAAGGCAGCGGAAACAAAAATTTTCTCCTCCCCAAACCCAGAACAAGGAAACGCGTCAACGTTTATACAATAGGAAAGGATGGTTTGTGGAATCATACCTTGTCCCGAGGCTTGCTCGGCGACAATACCTCACGGCTTGCGCGGTCTTCACCTCCGGTCTTGAACGGTGTCTGTGCAGCTCCTGGTCGCACCGGGACTGACGACTCCTGGTCTCACCGGGACTGTCGGGATCGACAGCTGTCCTCCGAGCGGTCAAAATCTCTCGCCTCTGAAGTAGTCCACACGGACCACCTGGAACTCCAATCTCCTTGTCTCACAAGAAATTGGAAGGAGGCGCACCCTCCTGTCAGCGTACTAGTCACCGACACACTCTCCTACCACCAGTCGCTTTCTATAGTTGTCTTTCCCTTGTTGTGCCTCCCTTATCGGGTAGCACTTGCTCGGGCTCTCTCGGTTACCAAAACCAGAGAGAATGACAACTTTATAGAGCAACTGGTTGCACTGAGTTGTCTTTGAGAAGCCCCCAATACCCCTATATATAGGAGGGTCATGGGACAGGGTTCTCTATCCCGGGAAATGTGGGACTAAAGCAGAAGTAGAAGGGTTCAAGATTTTCCACAAAAACAACCAACTACACAACCTGAACCAATCGTTTCATTTCTAAAACGATCAATTGGGGACCTGAGCCGGTCGGTTGACACCTCAACCGATCGGTTGGGACCCATGAAATGGTCGGTTCGCTTCTGAACCGGTCGGTTCGTGGTCCTGGTCAGTTCCTGATTGACTTTTCCTCTTTTGTTTCGAATTGGTACCAAATACCAATCCTTGTTCCAATCAAATTGGGCAAGTGAAACGAAAAGAAATTTCTCACCAACCTGAGTTTCCCAACTTGCTCGGTTGGACCAGTTGAACATATCGTTTCAACACTTGAACTGATCATTTCACCCTATCCATGAGCCGATCGACTCACCACCTGAGCCGATCGGTTCACCAAGCTGAGCCGATCGGTTGGAAGTGCAAATTGTGCAGAAACAGTCAATTGCAGTTTCAATCAATCTGATACTCCAATCAATGTGTCCACCACCTTGAACATTATGACATTGAGCTATCAAATAATTGAGTGTTTAATTGAACTACTAAACTCCTTTAGTAATCAATCTAAACATTGTTTGTAGACAAAACTCCTCTTCCAGGTTAAATCCTATGTGTGTGACTCTGCATGTCCATTTCACATTGGCAGTGAAAGTCCATAACACTTATGACTTCACAAGCAAAGAGCGGTGCCTAGTCACACATCAGTTCTACCCAAGTGAAATAGAAAGTTGGAGAACAAATTTCAATCCTACAATCCATGAATGGTGTTACAGTGAATGTATAATTCCTTTGTCACTGATATCCCGAATGAACTTGAGGCATGGAATAGTCATCCTGTCAACGTTCATTCACTTTCTTGATCTCAGAGTAGATTGGAAGAGATATGTATGACATCAATATCACATATTGATTCACACATGCGTGCATGCCTTTCTCAATCCTACTCATCAAGTGGCCATGGATACCAAACTCCCTCAGGAGGGACAAATCCCATATCTATCACTCACCCCTCAAAAGCTCCATGTGTCAAAGCCACCCAATCATCACCTTTATAACAACCCATGTTTCAGGATTGCATTTGATGATGTCAAAGTGTGCCCAATGACATGTGTTGGGTGTAGTGATTTTGCCTCTTATGTAGGTGAAAATTAGTTGATATCTTAGCCTTTCAACACACCACTCATTGCACACATCACCTACTCTCAAATTACAAAGTTTGGCAAAATTACAAATTTGTAAAAATTGAAAATATGAGGTTCGGTTTTTATTACTAATATAATGGCGTGGTTTCATAAATGATCAAATTTTGAACCCGAACTAGGTATATCTTTAGTACCTTACAAAGTCGAGATGGGTTGTCATTATATTTCCATCACAACCTTTTGAATTGTATTTGCATATAAGAATTGATCGGATCTTTAAGGGTCTTTTATACTACATGTTTGTAGCATCACTACGCTAAATTTGCTCTGATTTTGAGATGATATTGCCCTAGATTTTGCACTAATTTTAAGCTAATATTGTTGGTGGTGGTGGTGCTTTGGTGTGGAGAGAATACATGGTTGAGTAACAAATAGGTCGAGTATCCAATCGGCAACTGCGTATGGGGGTGATGAGTTGTACACATGTTGGTTACAAACTTAGATTGGTTTGGGCATGGGCCACCGACATGGGTTTAGATACTAGTTCGGTCAGAGGAGAATATAAGGGATGAGTCCACAAGTCCAGACTACTAGAGGTATATTGAATGGTTAGAGATCTTCCTACCTTCTTTGATTATCAGTCGTGGTAGTATAGCGGAACCTATCTGAGTAATTGTCGAAGGGTGTGATCTCCATTTCTTCTTTTTTCTAAACCTATTCTCTCATGTGAATCATGTAGAGACCTATCCTTCAACTACTCCAGCTTTGAATAGTAAGAACATACCTGACATGATTTCTTATTGGGAGTTTGCGACATTGATCTTGCCGGGATCGAAGGTCCTACCCTCACTCTATAAATATATGATAACCTTAGTATACTCCTTATTTGGTTTAGATTTTTGAACTCGTATATCTATTATTTAAAGTGCACAACATAATGTCCTTTTTGCAAGTCTGAGAAGAGTACTTATTTTTTTGATAAAAAGTCCATATATATATATATATATAGCTAAAAAGTTTGCAAAGATAAACCATCTGCAAACTTAGTAATACATAGTTGATCCCACTAGAATGATGTCAGGAGTGTGTTATACAGAACCATCACATAAATTTACTATAAAAGTATTAGTGAATATCAAAGCATGAGAAAGAAAGAAAGATAGTTGTAAAATAGTTCGGGAGAGGCACCCCTTAACAATAGGCCTTTGCATCACAAAAATTGTCCAAATGATGTTCTAGAGAAACTAGTAATGGTGATAAAAACTAGAAGCATGTGTCATTGGCTAGGATGTCCTCCATAATGAAACGTCTTCCCTCTCTACTACAATTGCCAAATATATCCATCTAAGTGTCATCATCTCTTATATCTTGAGTGGACATTGTGTGATTTCCTACAATGTAAAAAAAAGAGTATGTGTGTTCAATCTCTATAATAAAGTGTCTCAGATGGTGATTGATGTTGTCATGTTTTACAGTGGTTCTCTCTCTCCAAATATGCCATAATGTCACCACCATCATGATGTTTGTCATGTTGTGTTTATGGGGTGCAAGTTTTTATCAGAGAAGTAATATCTATGTAGTTGTTGATAGAATGTGTATGATAGTGTTTGATGATCCATAATGTGATATTGTAATGAATGAACAAGTATTCTATGGTTTCCTCATTAGAGATTCAGATGTAAAATTTGGATGGACCACTTAGTCCTCTTTTCCTAAGATTTAGGTCGGTAACAATTTTTTCGTGGGTGATAAGACAATGTAATATATTAACTTTTAATGGACATTGTATCTCCCAATTGTTAGAAAGATTTGTTGTGTCTCCTTTAATGCGAGAAAATGATAGGATTTGTTTGGTGAGTACCAGTTTCCTCATTTTTAAAAGATTTGCTTTGTGGTGTTTCATTCAAGAGTGTGTATGATGTTTGCAATGGTCATTTGTGGTGTTTTGTATAAGAAGTAGTTTGACGGCATTTCTTCTATTGCTCATGTGGAATTTCAAACCTTTTGCAGTACTAACATCTTTTAGGTTTTTTGGGATGTGGAAATGTAATACCAAATTAGTAAATATAGTGTTATGGAACCATGGGTCAATATAGAAGTTGATGTGTTTGGTGATGTGTGCTGATGTATTGATCAAATGGATGATAGTGTTTTTGTGTTTTTTGATGTATTTCCACAGCTGTGATGATAGGCTTTTCTTTGTATTACACCAGGGATTTCTATTTTGATAGATCTTGTGCATGATGAATAGTGGCCAAATATTTGTGGTATTGGTGGAAAGATATATATAATTTCTACTATAAGGCAGATAAAATGTGTATTCATGTCTATGATACCCCAACCACCATCTCTTTTTGGTACACATATTGTTTCCTAGTTAACCAAGTGTAGCTTTAGTTTATCAGTGTTATTATTGAAATGATTCCATAAGAAACTCCTGCAGAGGGAGTCAATCAATTTTAATGATTTCTGAGTTAATGAAATGCAACTCAGATTGTGTGTGGTTATGAAGGTAATGGATTTATTGAGGAGGGTAAGTATACCTACCATACTAAGGAAGTTGTTTGTCCAAGAGGATAGTTTGTTTCTGATTTTATCTATGATAGGTTGCCATTTATGTTTTCAAATGGGGTATGGTGTAATGGGCAGCCCCAGGTACATTATCGAGAAATGTTCAGCTTTGCATCAAAGAAGTGTTTGGTATTTTTGAATAGTTTTTTTATGAGGTATTAATACTTATAATAGATGATTTTCTAAGGTTTATCTTGGTGTTTAAATACATGAGAATATACCAATGGTGTGGAAGGTGTTGAGAATTGTGTCATCTTCTCATTTAACCAGTATCATGGTGTCATATACATATTGAATGATGTTTTCAAAGAACTCTTTTGGTGATTTGATAAGGCTCTGGGGGGTCCCCACTTTGATCAATTTGTGAGAAGTGAAGTGGTCATAATGAAGAGGTAAGGAGATAAAGTATCACCTTGTCTAAGTCCACTAGTATTGTGGAAGTGACCAAACGGGGATCCATTAATGATGGTGGTGAAATTGTTTGTCAATATGCAACCATGTATCTTGTTGATCCAAGTTTGTGGGAATCCACAATCCTTCATGGAATGTATCAGGCAATTCCAGTTCACATAATCAAAGGGTTTTTCAAAATCCCATTTCAACGAAAGAATAGGAGTTCTATTTTTGTGGGATAAGTGTAGTGTTTCATTAACCACAATATATACATTGTGTATGTTTCTCTTCTTGAGGAATGCATTTTGGATTTTGTCTATGATATTTTTTTTGGATACTAGTTCAACCAGTTACATCAGAGAACTACTTGAAAGAAAGACTAGAAGGACTTGAGGTCAGCAAGATAGATATGAAGAGCATGAGATGGGAACTCATTCCACATCATGGGCGATGATGGTTGCTTCAGGTAGAGCTTTGCTAAGGCATCAGTCGGCTTGTTTTGATTCCTTCTCTGGTATATTACCTTCTGGATTCCAGAATTTTGTAAGGCATCTATGACCTTGCTGGTGAGTAGGAAGTATTTAGTCGGAGGCTTCTTTGACTTAGTGTCCCATTGCACCGCATTCCATGAATCTGAGATGATTAAACCGTCATAGAGTCCATTGAGAGTAGCCAGCTTTGCGCCTAAAAGGATTGAGTTCAGCTCCCCTTCCATGGCATATATGTCGGGGATGATATAGACAGACCCTTTTAACCATTGACCTTGGTAATTTCTGACGATGGCGTAGGAGCTTATAGTCTTTGAGTTTCTTGATAGCACCGCATCCACATGTATGATAGTAGTAGAGGGTTGTATAGCCATTGGAGGGGTTGACCCCATGTCTTCGGAGGTATCTGAAGAAGACCTTAGGGAGGGTGATAGAGCCTATGTGATAGAAGAGGTCTCAACTAAGCATTGAATAGGAAGTACTCGATATGGGGTACGTCTGTTCTCAAAGATATGGGAGTTGTGATTCTTCCAAATCTTCCAGCAGTTCACAGCGAATTTGGTATCCCAAGCCGGAGACTTATGGAGATCTTTGAGGTTGTATTCAAACCATTCGTGGATGCCCTGAATCTAGAAGAAGTTGTGTGCCTCCTGTGGTAGGAGCTTGGTCGAGGTCCTCCTTGCGTCAATGCAGTCTCTTATGGCGTGAAGGTAGTCCTCTTCTTTAGTAGTGCAAATGGGGCATTTCGGATCGTCTATCATTTTCTTGTGAGTTCTCATAGCATTTGTAAGGAGCTTGTTATGTAGTAGGAGCCAGAGATGGAGTTTGAGACGATGTGGAATTCTGATGGCCCAAATAGCTTTAAACAGTGGTTGATCCACTTTGTCAGTCTGGGTGATGGCGGTATAGGAAGAGCTCAACGAGAAGGTACCATGTGGAGTAAGTTTCCATATTTATTTGTTTGTTCCATAGGAAGTGTTTGGAGTAGGCATGTTCAGAATGGATTGAATGTTGTCATTGTCGAACCAGTAGTTGACGAAGTCAACATCCCAAGTGCCATCCTCTTTGACCAAACTAGAGACCTTGAGTTCGATTAGGTCCTCGGGGATCGTTAGGCCAAGCTTGGTGGAGGGCTTATGATTGTCCCCCAACCACTCATCCGACCAGACGAGAGTGTCATGGCCAGAGATGTCAATCTGTCTAAAATTGTCGAGTAGGAAGGGTGTTAAGCTTTTAATGCTTTAGCAGAGATGAGATCCATTGGGGCTGGGGTGTCCCCTATTGAGGTATTTGCCAACCATGGGATCTACCTAGGGAATGCAGTGATGTTAATGGAGGGTCCATGCCAATTTCATTAAGAGGGAAGTGTTGAAGTCTTTAGTACATTTGATGGCCAGTCCTCCCCATGCCTTAGGCTTTGTGACCTACTTCCATACCACAAGGTTAAGGCGTTTGCTAGAATTCCCATTCCATATGAAGTTCTGAATAAGATGGTCGATCTTGTCATAGATAGAGGACAGGAGTTTGGTGGATTGCATGACATAGAATGCTTACGATTGAAACACTGAGCAGGCCAGAGTGGTCCTACCACCAAGAGATAGAAACTTGTTTTGCCATTGATTGATCTGGTTGTGGATTTTCTCGGTAAGAGATAAAAATAGCTCTATGCTTTTCCTTTTGTGAACAATTGGGACTCTGAGGTGGTGACCCAAGTTACTTGTTTCTTGTATTCCTAGCTTTCTACAGATTGTGTTCCTCAGGCTTCTTGGTGTATTGTGCAAGAAGAACAAAGTGGATTTTTCATGTGACAGAAACAAGCCAGACGCGTCGCTAAATCTCTTGAGACATGCTTTGATGGTCTTAGCTTGGTGGATAGATGCTTCTCTAAAAAGAATAATGTCTTCAATGAAACTTGCGTGTGTGATGGAGATTTTTGACTTAGAGATGATGATGGGTTTCCAAGAGTTATTAATGACTTTTTGAGCGATCAATTGGCTGAGCCTCTCTAGGCAAAGGATGAAAATATATGGTGACAGAGGGTCGCCTTGCTTTACTCCGTAGGAGGGCTTGAAGGAACCCGTAGTTTTTCTGTTCCAAAGGATTGATGACGTCCCAGAAGTGATGATATGCATGATGGTGTTGATAATAACCTCCAGTAGATTCGTTTTGATGAGTGTGTCGTGGATGAAATGCCAACTCAGTTTGTCAAAGGCCTTCACAAGATCGAGCTTCAAAGCCAATGATTTCTTCTTTCTTGTTTTGGACTCCATTGTGTGAATAACTTCCTAAACCAGTGTTGTATTGTCGCAAATCCTCCACCCAGGGATGAAAGCTGATTGATGGGCGGATATCCAATCACAAAGGTATGGTTTGATTCTAGTGGCTATAACCTTGAAAAGAAGCTTTGAGCAAACATTGTTAAGAGAAAGTGGCCAGAACTGAGAGCAATTTTCAGGAGAAGAAAGCTTGGGGATGAGAATGATAAGGGAATCCGACCACCCGGAAGGCATGGCTACACCCCTGAAGGGTTGCTAAATGAACAGGTAGAGCTGAGATTTGAGGGACGTCCAGTTCTTTTGGTAGAATGCAGTGTCCACACCGTCTAGGCCTAGGGCCTTGACAGGAGGCATTGAGTTTAGAGCTTCGTAGACCTCTTCCTAAAGTGGGGCTGTGGCGAGATTGGCTTGCTGGCATCTGGATAGGGGTGAGAAAAGACCTGGGAAGGATGGGCAAGCATTCCTTCTCAGCTCGTTGTTGGATTCCTTATACACATTTGAGAAGAAAAGAGAGAATGAGGAGTTTGATGTTCGTCTCATCATTTATCCATTCACCATTGTCTCCTTTGAGGCATGTCACTCTGCTTCTCTATCTCCTTGCTTTTGTGAGAGAGTGAAAGAAATAAGCATTATTGTCTCCCAGCCGGATCCAATCACATCTGGCCCTTTGTTGACTCTTAGTCTCCTCTCGTCTAAGAATCGAGTCTAACTGACTTTGTAAACTAATGTTCTCTTGAGCCATGTCTTGGTTGAATCGGAGGGCCAAGTTCATCTGGTTCCATTGGATCTTGTTCGAAATCCTATCCTTCTCCTTCCTATCATTCTTCCTTGTGACCGAGTCTCATCTTCTGGCTTTAGAGAGAAAAGAGGCATTCATAGTCATAATGTCTTGCTCTGTAGACCATGATTCTTTGAAGAAGTTGGTGTATCCAGGCGTGGTGTACCATCTAGATGAGGTGTGAGTAGGTGGATGATTGCAGATAATAGGATGACCAGTGTATGAAACCATGATAGAGGCGTGGTCGGAGTGGTTCTTTTCGAGCACTCGGATCTCCTTAGTGGTGGGGGAGTCGATCCAAGGCCTATTCGCCATGGCTCTATCAAGACGTTTGTGAAGGAGTCCTCTCCTGAAAGTAGTTTGGGCCCCAGACGCTCCCAGATCATATAGAGAGCAAGATTCCATTGCTTCAACGAAGTCATTGCTATTGGCAGTGTCAAAGGTATCACTCCCAAATTTCTCCGAAGGGTACATGACGATGTTGAAATCTCCCATTACCATGTTGAAAATTAAAGGTTGGAGCATTCTAAGAAATAATGACAAGATAATCTTGCTTACACAAATTAAGGTATTATATTAGATCATTCAACACTCATAAGTTCTTATATGAGCAAAATAAAGAACTAATAATGATCATACATAACAAGATCTAGTCATATTCTAGAAATGATTCATTAGATAACTCATGAAAATGCATGTACTGGATATTTCCAGAACTGCCTCTCGGTCAAAAAAGAGTTCGGTCGAGGGCCACCTAGGTCGAAGTCAAGGTCGACCTAAAATAAGTTTGACAAAATGCTTAATTGTAAATCATTTCCTTGCACTCAATCTTAGTATATTGAAAACAAGATTTTATTGCATAGCTCTCATAAAAGGTTAACTTATTATGATCTAATGCTTATTATGACCTTAGAATCCTTACTTGAATATAAGATTAAGGGGGAGCTCACAAAAACAATCTTGGTTATGAAAATAAAGGAGCCTACAATATTTATGAATATAATGTATATCTTGTCCTTAATGAAATTCTCTAAACAAATTAGGGCTTAACATCCCGTGCATTTGGTTAGAGATACATTCATTGATTCTAATATAAGCTTAAAAGAATCTCATATCATTTCAGGGCTTAACATCCCTTGTAAATGGTTGAGAAACTATTAAATATATTCATGAGCTTAAAGGATTCTCATATCATTTTCAGGGCTTAACATCCCTTGTAAAATGGATGAGAAATCAAAACACATACGCCATGAATCTAAAAGGATCTCATATCATTTCAAGGCTTAACATCCTTTGCAAATGATTGAGAAATAAATTGTGGCTAAATTTGACATAAAAATAAGTGGATTGCATTGAGTATCAAATTATCAAATTAAGGGGGAGAAATAAAAGTCATAATTAATATTTAGCTGGGTTATCTTTTTGAAATGACAAAGGGGAGAAATAATATAAAATCAATAACATAAAGTAAAATGAGTGTCATAATCTCTTGGCTAGCGCATACTTGCAAATAAAAGAATGGCTACAAAAGGTAAACTTCAGGTATGAAACTCATATGATTTATATTTCATTGATTTATATTCTGGGAATGTTTTTCATCTTCAAAAAGGGAAAGATTGTTGGCAAAATTGGACATTATTATAATCCCTTTGTTTTGATGATGACAAATATTTCTTTCTTGTAGTTTTAACTTGCTATTTGAGTGTTTCAGGGACAAGCATATAAGGTGGTGGATAGTGAAGACTTGGAAGATTAATTTGCTAAAATTGCTTTATTTTCATGATTGTAATCAATGTAAAAACTTGTACAAGGTTATAATGTACAAGTACTTAGATATCATGTAAATCAAGTGTTTAGATATTCCCTATCCACACACAACACTTAGATAGATCATCTCCGAAGTTAGTGTCACAATTGCACATTGATACACACACTTAGTAAATGAATACATTGAATCAGGGATGATCTCGATCGACAAAAACTTCGTCAGAGACACTCTCTGTCGCACCCCGATCTCACACTAAGCACAAACCACGAGATTAGGGCGCGACGGAAGGATTTACACACAAGCCAAACCACTCATAACTTTAATCATTTTAAAGACATTAAATTGATAACCTGATTTATGCCGTAAACTAAAACTAAACAAACTGCGGAAGCATTTTTATTAAACTGACTAGAAATATAAACAAAGTCTACATCATATTACATTGTTCGACATAAAATAAGCATAATAGTTAATTTACATCTTTATACACATTCCACATACACATTCTCTCTCACCCACACCATGTTTCCAAGGATCGAGGGGAAAGGACTAAGAGACCTCTAACTGAACTAACTACATATACCTTCTACAGACTAAGCGTTAGGATGAAAAGATCCTTCGGATTCCTGTTGCTATTGTTGGCCTGAAAATGTTTGAGTAGAGGGATGAGCCTACTCGCTCAGTGAATAGCATTTCATTTAGCTATCACTAAACAACTCATCAGATATAAAATTGAAATAAAACATAAGTGCAGTACTAAGCAGGGAAGTTCTAATGACATAGCAGATTTACAGATAATAATCACATTTCTATGCAACAACAGATATTTTAAACAAATAAACAGTTGTAGAGAATTTGCACAGAAGTTCAAATCTCTGAACATATTAAATTTACTGTGATCCTATATGATTACACTTTTATATTATTATTATGCCCTAATCATATGCAGTGTACTCTGCATATAAAGATCTGTAGAGAACTACGATCTCACCGTACAAGACTTAGCGACACACCCGGGAAATGCTAAGTCTGACTTCCAGTCCTGTTCTGCTACAGGACCCACAGGCTCTCCGGCCTCCTCTACACTCACCATGAGTGCTCTGGACTCCTCCTCTAACCTGAGCACACAGGTGCAGGGAGTCAACACTGGGTTACCACCAGAATTACTCAACCGGTTGATGTTGGATAACCCTTTACTTCATTTATTATTTTTCCACAGTGCCACCGAAATTACTCAATCGGTTGGTGTTGGACACTGTCTATCAACCCTCGTGCCACTAGAATTACTCAACCGGTTGATGTTGGACACGAGTTTCACCCCTAAGGTGCAGACCTCTCAAAGGGGTTCTACGGTGTTAGGGCACCAAAGTCTATTAACTGATTAACATATAAACACTTAAATAGGAATATCACATTTCATACTTATTTCACATTCTGAACATCACTTGAAAATACATATATATCATTTGTCATCTTTAAACATGACTCAGTATCACTTATCCAGTTTCAATGCTAAACATCCATTTTTTAATCAGCGTATACATTGCAACTGTAATACAGGAAATTCCATCATTTTCATCAATCATATTACGTATTTCAAGTTCCAATGAATCTATCATACTCTATTGTATGTGCTACACTGTTTAGGAGTTATACCAACTGATACCGAAGCAATTAAGCACTTAAATTGAGTTAAATAATGATTTCTAAATGAACTGCCACTCACAACTCAGAAACTCAACCGATTGGTCGGAAACTCGACCGATTCCTGCACAACTCGACCGATCAGCTTGCAACTCAACCGATCAACTTTCTGTTCGATTCCTACTGCTGATGTCAATTTCACTGGAATCGGCGGGCAAAACTACAGATTTACGTTGCAAATCACCTGCAACTGATGCACACAACCACAAACTAGTTGTAGGGAAGGAGGAGGACGAAATAGGGCTGCTCTTCGCGCCCTTTCCCTCTCCTGGCCGCCGCTGCTGCTAGCGTAGCTCCGACTACTGCTGGATCAGTTGGCGAAGAAGAAAGGTGAGGAGAAGATGGAGGGGCCGCAGCTGTTGGCCGGAACCGAGCTAGGGCTCTGAATCGCCCTTCTCTCCCAGGTCTCTCTTTCCCTCTCACGCGAAGAAGAAAAGAAACGCTCTGTGTTTCTCTCATTTCTGAAAGTGAAACGAGTAAAGGGGAAAGAAAGGATAAGAAGGAAAAACCTAGGGACCAAAATGTAAAGTCTGAGAACTTTCAAAAACTACAAACAGGTCCCTGCATGCCCAAAAACTTTCAACTTTTGACTCGAAAGTCGGTTACAGACGATTTCTCTGGCAACGCCTCAAGCGCAAGATCTTACACATTTTAAGGGCTAGGATTCACACTACACACATATCATATCTGTTTTAAACGTTATTAACAAAAGAAAGCTTATAACTTAGCAAAGCAGCTAAAACACATGCTTAACAGCATACTTACAGGGTAAGCTCAACACGAGTCGTAACAATCTCCCTCCCTTATAAGAATTTCGTCCCGAAATTCCTAAAAGAGAAAAGGAAACTTGCTACGCATCTCAGATTCAAGCTCCCACGTAGCTTCTTCAAGGTTATGATTCCTCCACAGAACCTTCACCAACGGTATCTCACGGTTCTTAAGCTTCTTGATTCAGTGATCAACTATCTGCACTGGTCCTTCCACGTAGGACACATCTGTCTTAAGCTGCGCCGGTACTGGGTCTAAAATCTTTTCTGTACAACAGCCTACCTGTTGTCGGGTTCGGGCTACCATAGACGAAGGTTACTAGAGAGCTATTAGCCCGGCAGTGGATAAATTGCATGTGGTTCAATAAGATCTCCATAGATGTGATAGTATGATCCCAGAGGATCCAGATACCACCCGAGTAACCAATGGCCTCCACACGATGTGAGGATGGGAATCCCATAGATCTAATAATGATGTCAGCTCTTGCGCCGCTGCACCTGGGTTCGGCAATGGCGATAAGATTTAATTTAAATTTCCTCTTTAGGTAGCGTAGAAACTGAATCTTCTTATCAGAACAAGCACCCTGTATATTCCAGAACACGTAATTCATTAGAAGGATGGATTAAGCTACGATGGGCTGTCCGTTGGCAGGACCAGGGTCATCTTCATCAATAGCATGGAAAGCATTGCCCGCGTCTTCCAACGTAGAGTTGGAAACAGAAGGACTGAAGAGACGTCGGGCCTCTGTCACCTTTGCGTTCTCTGGGGCTTCACGTTCCTTCCCCTTTTTACGGATTCTATCTGGGCTGCTGGGCGTCGTCTGGTAGACGATGCACCTGTTCCTTAGTAAGACGCCTCGCCTTGCTGTGTCGGCTTCACCTTCAGTCTCGGGTGAAGCTCCGAAATTGAAATGGAAGGAGGGACCCTCGGAGCCCTGCTCTCTACCGATGGAGGTGTCATCTCCAACTAGGCGCACGGTGGTGTCAGAGGGCCGAGCAGCTTCTCTAGCCTCTGAGTTCTTGTTAGATGTGTTCGGTTGATTAACCCCTAACGTCTTCTTTCGGTTTCTCCTGTTGGTCACTGTCTGCCACTCGTCTGCCGTTTCCTCACCGGCACCGGCTTGTGAGGAGGGGGGGCTGCTCCTGGGGCAAGCTTTTCTCTGGAAAGTTGTGTGGCTGGCGCCTCTCAGGTTTCTTCGCGTGCATCGCGACAGAATAGGGAACTACTGGGATGGGTGCAGCAGGCACCGCCGGTGCAGCCACCGCTGCTTGTAGACAGCGGGCTTCTTCATGTCTTATGCACCCGCAACGGAAGCACAAAGACGGAAGATTCGCGTATTCGATCTTGAATATTTCTCCATTGATGAACACCGCTGGAAGCAAAGGTTGTCGGGTGTCAATTTCCGTTGCAATTCTATCGAACTTGCCTCTGTTACCTTGTGTTGTTGTTGAGTCGATTTTGATCATCTTCCCAACAAGGTTTCCTATATCGGTAAGGAGTTCGGTTTGGTAAAGATGCACCGGCAATTCAAGAACTCTTATCTAGACGACCAGCTTGCTTGGGATCGGGTCTGAGGGGTAAAAGTTAGGAGACCATGTTTGAACAGACAGGTAATTTCTGAACAAAGTCCATGGTCCTCCCGTCAGAATCTTCACGTAGTCATCGTTGGAGAAGAGTTGTACCACGTAGTATCCGTTATCAAGGTCGACGATACAGAATCTATCGTGTATGCCCCAGAGGATAGTGATGTGGTTGACGAGCACTTGAAATCCAATATTCATGCCAATATCCTTGATTACTATCGCATATTTCCAGTGTTCCAGGAGGGGGGAACGACTTCCTCTCTAATGGAGATTGCCGGTATGGTGTCGCTCCGATCAATGACCAAATCTGACGGTTTTAAGAGATCTGGGCAGATGATCGGGTAGCTATCTTGCCGACTTTGACCCACCACTGTGTCTTTGTTGGACTTCTTTGCGTGCTGTGCCGATGTTCCTTCCCCGGGGTTGATCGGATGCTCACCATCCTCCGTCATGCATGCATCTTCTTCTTGATCTGCTGGTTTGTCAGCCTCAGTCATTCCGTTGTCGTCAAGAACGATCCCCGCAGATTCTCCGATGAAACCGTCCAGTAGAGGTCGGGCGTGGCCGAAGCCGCCCCGACCTCCTCGGCTTCCTGATCGCCCAGAGCTGCTGCCTCTCATGAAACCCTAACACATAAAAATAAGATGACAATACTTAAGAATGAAGGAAAAACCCTAGTTTCCAAGTAAACCCTAAAATTTGGAATAGAAACCCTAAGGAATAAGAAGGAGTTGGATAATTTTGATAAATATAGTTGGAATGTTTATTTCATCATTTCTGTGCAATTTTCTTGCTTGCTTGGATATTCCTTCTCTTCATATTTAATTCTGTAACCAAATCTGCAATAAGAGGTATGTGGTTACGATTATGACTATACCGATTAGTTTTCCGAGGATTTTATAGACGTTTCCCTCAATGCTTGAAATAACTGTTGGATGTTTTAATTCATGCAACTATAAAGTGACTATGACTATCACTATGAGTATACATGTATAACTAGCTAGATCCGAGTCCATCCCTGTGGCTATGCAAAGGCTAAGGATAACCTAGAGCAAGGTCTAGGGTATCATGAGTTAGAAACTGGGCTACACATGTGTAGTGCCATGAGACTCCTAGCATACCATGAGTTAAGGAGTGGGCTACCTACGGGTAGTGCCATGTGACTCACCCCTAGAAATTGATTCACCTGTTAGGTGAAGTCATGACGGGCATAATGGGAATCTACCATAAGGGAGGTAGTATCCAGGTCCACTGCAGGGACAACGCAGGAGATAGGGTACACATGGATCGCGTAGTTATACTTAAAATGTAAAATTGTTTGTTAAATGATAATTGAATGCAATACATTGTTATAGATAATTGCATGATTAGTGAATCCCCCACATACCAGCTTTGGCTGACTGACGTTTTGTTTGTCGGCATTTTAGGTACAAGCAAAAAGGACAAACAGTAAACTGTCATATTGTGAAATACACAAATTAAAATCCAAAGGAGGATTAGTTAGTTAGTCCCAGTTCTGGATAGAAGTTTAGAAATCCAAAATTTTCAAAGGTATGCAATTTTTTTATTTATTACAGCTTTTCAGTTTAGTCTAGTAGAATTTAATAATTGTTGAACCTTGATCCAGAAATTCATAATGGCATCGACCTCTCGGTCTCCCTTAATTGGGGGTTACTGGAAGGTGGGGTCGTTACATTTGGTATCAGAGCCAAGGTTCTTCATTTAATTGTTAATAATTAATAAATTTTACAAACTCTGTAGAACACAAGGGAGTTATTAGAGGATTTTCCGAAAGACTGAGGTGTCTAGAAAAGGATCACTTCCGGGGACTGGCAAAATTTTCCTCCGCACCGCTAGTTGGAATACGAGGACTCCCGGAATGTGTGACAGCCTGGCCGATGTCCTAGGATTTGAATCGAAATAAGATACCTTTAGGACTTCCTCATCTTATTCATCCCTTCTCATCACATATTCTATTAAGGAATTTAAGAGTTAGGGTTTTCTCTCTCCTCCTCACCCTCATGTGGTATGGGAAAGTAAGTTAAGGATTAAGGAATCCTCCATCAAATTAATGAAAGATACGTAATGAGATGTCACTGACATAAGTATAATTAGTTTAATGATAAACTAAAGGTCTGTTTGTTATGCTTATGTAGATGGCTCGTACAAAGGTTGTGGCAATCCCTTTCTCCACCAGTGGAGGTGGGCCACCCCATAAAGAGAATGGGTCTTCTGAGAAGAGGAAGCAGAATCATGATGGAGAGACCTCTAAGAAGAGAAAGAGGCTTGAAGAAGTTGTGCACGAGGCCCCCAACCCTGAACCAATGCCCGGCTTCAACCTAGAGCAAGGGGAAGGACCAGAATATGAAGAACACTAGGTGTATAAAGAGGAAGCCCAAATGGAGGAGGACCAGCCTGGTGGTCCAGAACCAGCCATGGTGATTCACACCACAGATGCAGTTTGGATGGAACAGCAAAAGCAACTGACTGAGGCTATCCGTACACTGGCTCTTAGGGACATGACTAGGAATGAGAATGGTAAGCCACTTCCTGTTCGACCTCGACTGGGAGCCACCATCCTGGACTTCGTCAAGATGAACATCGAGAAGTTCTGGGGAGAAGATAAGACAGAGGTGGTCGACAAAGCAGAAGCTTGGCTGCCTGCAGTCGAGAATGGATTCTGCATGCTTGAGGTACAGCCGAGAAAGAAGGTCCTCTTTGCTTCTCACCTCCTGGAAGGAGCAGCCAAGATATGGTGGGAGAACCACATCACCGGCCGTGATTTGACAGAGGAACCCATGGCATGGGCTGATTTCAAGACAATCTTCATAGCCAGATTCGTCCCAGTCTCAACTAAGAAGGAAAAGGAAAGGGAGTTTACTATCATGACCCAAGGAAACTCTTCGGTGGCGGACTTCAGGTGCAAGTTCTGAATCTTGGAACACTTTGGGTACAAGATGGATGAAGAAAGAAGGGTGGATCACTTCATAGGGCGTCTTCACCCTGCAATCGGACCCCATGTGATGGCAAGCAAGCCTAAGACTTTCGTTGAAGCCTACAACACTGCTATAGACATGGAGAGGACTGTGATGCCTGCCCAGTTTCCACACAAGGGGTACTTGGGTTTCACTGAAGGAGCCCAAGGCCCGAGAAATAACCACAACAAGGGTCCAGGACGTCATCAAGCTAAAGGAAAACATGGAGGAAAAGGGAAACCCCGTCACAAGAACAACCGACCTCCTTGCCGCAACTGTGGAAAGGGGCACGCCGGTGAATGTCACTACAAGAAGAAGATGTGCTTTCGATGCCACCAAGAAGGACATCTACAATCTGTCTATCCTATGCCAGATCCCAGGGGACCAGGACAAGTGGCAGCCCCACCAGTAGAAGCTCCACCAGTTGCAGCCCCACCTATAGCTGTAGCCCCACCTGCTGGAGGGAGAAGACAAGCTCGGGTGTTTGCCATTGACAATGAGGAGGCTCAAGTTAATGCTAGCGGTTGATCGAGGGTAATAACCCTTAGAGTTTTCATTTCTATTTTAATGTTAAGCATGTAATGGTCAAATGCATGGTGTACAATAATGTAGGCATGCTTGAAGTTATGGGACATAATGTGAAAGCTTTGTTTGACTCTGGATCTACTAATACTTTCATTTGAAGAAATCTTGCAATTGTGCTATGTTTGGATATCAAGGATTTAGGGTATGTCTTAGATGTTACAACCTCGAGTGGTCGAATCTTTACTTCCCTTTTGAAAACCCCAGTGGTATCTGTGAAATTTTGAGATCATGATTTTCCTACAGACTTTATCCTTCTTGACATGAATGATTTTAATGTAATCATTGGCATGGATTGGCTTTATACCTATAGGGCCAACATTGATTGTAGGGAGAAGAAAGTGATCATCAAGAGACCAGGTCAACCACCTTTTATCATTAGGGGTAGGAAGGATGCCACTACCAGCCTGTATGTGTCAGCCGTGAAAGCAGAGTGGATGATGAGTAAAGGGTGTCAAGCTTTCCTAGCAGTAGTCACCAAGCCAGAACCCAAGGTGCAACCCTTAGAAGAAATAGAGGTAGTTAGGGGCTATGCAGATGTTTTCCCAGATGATCTACCTGGGATTCCTCCCGAAAGGGAGGGGATTTTTCGATAGAGCTAGCTCCTGGTACAAACCCTATTTCCCGAGCACCTTATAGAATGGCCCCTGCTGAGTTGATTTAGTTAAAGAAGCAATTGCAGGAATTGTTGGATAAGGGTTTTATCCGCCCTAGCACATCATAATGGGGATCACCGGTTCTTTTTGTAAAGAAAAAGGATGGTTCGCTTTGAATGTGCATAGACTACCGGATGATCAACCAGGCTACCATTAAGAACAAATACCCTTTACCCCAGATAGATGACTTATTTGACCAGTTGAAGTCGGCTCGAGTCTTTTCCAAGATCGACTTGAGGTTGGGTTACCACCAGTTGAGGGTTAAGAGTGAGGAAATCCCAAAAACAACTTTTAGAACCCGGTATGGCCACTATGAGTTCGTGGTTATGCCTTTTGGGTTGTCCAATGCACCTAGTGTGTTCATGAACCTTATGAAAAGTGTGTTTCAACCCTTCCTTAACTCGTTTTTCATAGTGTTTATAGATGATATACTGGTTTATTCAGATGACGTAGATCAACACCGAGACCACCTAAGTAAAGTCCTTGATATCTTAAGAAAGCAGAAGTTCTACGGGAAGTTCTCTAAATGCGAGTTTTGGATAGACCGAGTCATGTTCCTTGGACACATCATATCAGGAGGAACGATCGCCATAGATACAGCTAAAGTGTCGACGGTTTGAGACTGGCCATCACCGAAGAACCCCTCCGAGATATGAAGCTTCTTGGGATTAGCAGGATATTATCGGCACTTCATCGCGTATTTCTCAAAGACCGCCTAGCCTCTGACCATGTTGACTCAGAAAGATGTGAAGTTCATGTGGTTCGATGTTTGTGAAGATCGTTTCTAGGAGTTGAAAGAGAAGCTGACCGCTGCACCAGTTTTGACTCTACCATCAGGCAACGAGGGTTTCATGATTTTCACCGATGCATCAAAGATGGGACTTGGCTGTGTGTTGGAATAGAATCGGCATGTGGTTGCATATGCCTCCCGACAACTCAAGCCCAATGAGGTGAATTACCCGACCCACGACCTGGAGTTAGCCGCTGTCATCCATGCCTTGAAAATTTGGCGGCATTACCTCTATGGTGCCACTTTTGAGATCTTCACCGACCATAAGAGCCTGAAGCATCTACTGACGCAAAAAGATTTGAACCTACGACAATGACGATGGATGGAGTACATGAAGGATTACGACTTCACCATTTCCTATCATCCAGGGAAGGCGAATGTCATAGCCGATGCTTTGAGTCGGAAATAGCTAAGGTGTGTAGCTGTGTTGTCCAGATAGTGGAAGAGCTTAGAAGAGCTGGTGGAATGGAAACCTCAACCGTTAGATGATCGAGTTCGATTGGCCAATATCCAGATACAGTCTGAGTTATTGTGTGAGATTGTCGCAGCACAGTTGGCCAGTGGAGAACTTGACAAGATGAAAGGCTTGATGCAGAAGCCTCAGACCTATCTTTCTTTGGGAATAGACGGAGGAATCCGATTCGAGAATCGCGTATGGGTTCCTGAAGATTCACCATTAAAGGAACGTATCCTACAAGAGGCTCATGGTTTTAAGTGCACGGTACACCCATGAACTACTAAGATGGTTAAAGACATGCATAGGTTTTTCTAGTGGCCAGGAATGAAGAGAGACATTGCAGCTTATGTAGCCAGTTGTCTTACGTGCCAAATGGTGAAGGATGAACACCAACGACCCCGTGGACTTTTACAATCTATAGAGATTCCAGAGTGGAAATGGGAGCAGATCACCATGGATTTCGTGGTGGGTCTACCCCGAACCAAGAGAGGTTATGATGCAATATGGGTTGTGGTAGATCGCCTTACCAAGTCAGCACACTTCCTTGCCCTGAAAACTACTTCCAAAGTGTCGGACTTAGCTGAGCTGTATATCAGAGAGATAGTGTGCTTGCATGGCGTACCCGGTTCCATCATCTTAGACAGAGACCCAAAGTTTACTTTCAAGTTGTGGAAGCAGGTGCAAGAGGAACTAGGTACAAGGTTGAAGTTCAGTACCGCTTATCACCCCTAGACAGATGGTCAGTCAGAAAGGACGATTCAGACCTTAGAAGATTTGCTGAGAGCTTGTGTGCTCGATTGGGGTGGATCATGGGAGCAGTACCTACCTTTAGCTGAGTTTTCCTACAATAATAGTTACCAAGCCAATATCGGGATGCCTCCATATGAAGCTCTATATGGGAGACCGTGTCGGTCACCACTTCACTGGGATGATGTTGGTGAAAGGACCTTATTGAGGTCAGATGAACTCCAAGTGTATGCTGATAAAGTTGCTTTGATCAGGCAAAGGCTAAAGAGAGCCCAGGACTGACAAAATTTGTATGCTGATGCGAAGCAGACTGATGTGCATTTCACTGTGGGAGAACATGTTTTTCTGAAAATCCGACCGTTCCGAGCTATAGCTAAGAACAGAGGAAAATTGAGTCCCTGATACGTGGGTCCGTTTGAAGTGTTAGAACGGATTGGTGAGGCTACATATCGGTTAGCGTTACCCCCTCAATACAGTACGATGCATGATGTGTTTCACGTGTCCAATCTGAAGCGATATGTGCAAGATCCAAGTCATGTGCTGAGCATTGAACCTATTGAGCTTCAAGGAAAGTTGTCTTATCCTGAGTTGCCTTTGCGGATTCTAGATACCAAGGTAAAAGAGCTCAAGAATAAGAATATAGAGATGGTAAAGGCTCTTTGGAAGCACCATGGAGAGGATGAAGCCACATAGGAGCTGAAGACAGACATGGAAAAAGCATATCTTGATTTGTTTTCTTAATTGTTGAATTTTGAGGGCAAAATTCCTATAAGGGGGGAGGATGTTATAACCTCATTTTCCTAAACATGTAATGAGATTTGTGAATCTCCTTTAAAAGATAAATAAGATCAATGTTTGATTTGAATGATTTTCGTGAATAATAGCCTTGCATGCTCTTTTGATGGGCCTTATTGGCCATTAAGCCCAATTGAAAGAAAAAGAAATGAAAAAGAAATTCAAGGGGATAATGGAAATATAAGAAAATGGATAAATGATGATTAAAAGGCTAAAAGATATTTTCCCAAAATAGAATTTTGAGTTATAAAGGTTCCTTGGGGTTCAAGGAACTCAGGATAATTATATAATAGCAAGGGAAATAAAGAATAAATGGAAAATATGAATAAAAAGGTGTTTTCTTGTAACTAAAGAAAAGGAACTGTTTGATTAGGGTAATGATCCCAATTTTTACAGGATGAAAGATAAAAACATAAAAGAGTTTCCCCCAAAATTTGAATAAAAACGGAGTTAAGAATTGGGAGTTATGGTTTTTCCAAGTTATCCTTAAATTGGGAAGATAATTTGAATATTTGGAAATCTTTCCTTTTTCTATTTGAGCGCGGACGATGATGGTTGCTGGATCTTGATCCAACCAACACAGCTCATCGTCTAGAGTCGAAATGGGACACGGACTGTAGCCGCCCACAAGGGATTTTCCCCTCGTGTTTCTGATCACAGCAGAGCACGAGCACTTATGGGAAGTGTCCCATTAGGTTCAGGGGAGAGAGAGGAACATTCTCGACCCAAGGTTGGACGGCTTTCCTTGTGTATGCACGAAATGCCCAATTGGGCTGAAGGTCGTCTTAGCGGCGGGGTCAGAAACCCTAAAGGGGACCCTCCATACCCTATAAATAGACCACCACTCGAGTCTTTGTGCCCTAGAGATCTTGAGCGGCCACCTATTACACCTTAGAGCTCCCTCTCCCTCTTGATTGCCCCTGCTCCGGCGAGCTTCAGCCGCGGCGCCGCCACGTGATTTGAAGAAGAAAGCAAGAAGAAGGACTAGCATCTGCCGTGTGATTGTGGTCCATCGTGGACTCCCTTGCTAAAATCATAGAAATAGCTAGGAATCTCGTATAAAGGAACTTTATATATGAAAGTTGGGTAGAAAAATGCAAGGAATCTGATAAAAATGATTTAAGAACCTGATTATATTTCTTTTTACAAAAGTACTTTAATTTGAAAGAAAAATGTATTGAAAAGTAATTGGAAACCCTAATTGCATATAAAAGATATTTCCTTGTAACTTAATGGGTTAAATCGAGGATTATCAACCTGTTAATTAATAATATGAAGTTTTCATTTGTTTTGAATATAAAGATGTCTAAATTAGGGTTTATGTCTCTAAATGAAAGATAATGTACATGTAAACCCTAATTTAGGGTAAAAGAAGAAGAAAACCTTGTTATTTTGATAAATTACGAAATGATGATCCTAAGACTGTTAGGAATACTAAAAGGAGAGAATTTAAAGATTTTAAGTGGATTTGATGAATTAGGGTTCATAATACTTAAGAATGAAGGCAAAACCCTAGTTTCCAAGTAAACCCTAAAATTTGGAATAGAAACCCTAAGGAATAAGATGGAGTTGGAGAAATTTTGATAAATATAGTTGGAATGTTTATTTTAGGGTTTCTGTGAAATTTGCTTGCTTGCTTGGATATTCTCTCTCTTCATATTTAATTCTGTAACCAAATATGCAATAAGAGGTATGTGGTTACGATTATGACTATACCGATTAGTTTTCCAAGGATTTTATCGATGTTTCCCTCAATGCTTGAAATAACTGTTGGATGTTTAAATTCATGCAACTATAAAGTGACTATGACTATCACTATGAGTATACATGTATAACTAGCTAGATCTGAGTCCACCCCTGTGGATATGCAAAGGCTAAGGATAACCTAGAGCAAGGTCTAGGGTATCATGAGTTAGAAACTGGGCTACACATGTGTAGTACCATGAGACTCCTAGCATACCATGAGTTAAGGAGTGGGCTACCTATGGGTAGTGCCATGTGAATCAGCCCAAGAAATTGATTCACCTGTTAGGTGAAGTCATGAGGGGCATAATGGGAATCTTCCATAAGGGAGGTAGTATCCAGGTCCACTGCAGGGATAGCGCAGGGGATAGGGTACACATGGATCGCGTAGTTATACTTAAAACGTAAAATTGTTTGTTAAATGATAATTGAATGCAATACATTGTTACAGATAACTGCATGATTAGTGAATCCCCCACATACCAGCTTTGGCTGACCGACGTTTTGTTTGTCGGCGTTTTAGGTACAAGCAAAAAGGACAAACAGTAAACTGTCATATTGTGAAATACACGAATTAAATCCCAAAGGAGGATTAGTTAGTTAGTCCCAGTTCTGGATAGAAGTTTAGAAATCCAAAATTTTCAAAGGTATGCAAAACAATTGTTATTTATTACAACTTTTCAGTTTAGTCTAGTAGAATTTAATAATTACTATCAATTAATTGTTGAACGTCGATCCGGAAATTGATAACGGCACCGACCTCTCGGTATCCCTTGATTGAGGGTTACCGAAAGGTGGGGTCGTTACAGGCACTCAAGCTCAAGGGAAGATTCAAGTGAAGGATCAAGCTCAAGCTCTAGTGATGAAGGAGAATGCCATTTTTCTCTTAGAGCATCAACAAGTAAGGACTCAAGTGAGGTAAATCTAAACTCTTTAGATAAAGAATCTTTGATTGCTATTATTCATGATACTTGTGCCTCTCTTAAGTCTTTTAAAAGGAAAAGGAAAAAGCTGGCTAGAATTTTTGATAATTTGCATGTAGAATTAAATGATCTTGAACATGCTAATTCTTGCTTGCTTGATGATAAAAATGCTTGTCTTAGCCAAGTAGACTCTCTTAAACTTGAAAATACTAGTTTTCTTGATAAGATTAGATTTCTAGAAGCTCAACCTCTCATGCCTAGTTCTAATGAAGAGCATACTTTAATTGTTGATTCTCTCATGCATGATATTGATGTTCTTAAATCTGAAAACAAGGACAAAGATTTTGTTTTGCAAGAATTAGAAATAGAAAATGCCTCCTTGCTTGCTAAAATTAATGTGCATGAATCTTGTTCTAGTTCTACTAATAGAGAGAATGATGTTCCTCCTATTGATAGAGATTCTTATTTAACTAAAGCTCTTTGCTTAGAAAATGATCTTTTACATGCTAGAGATAATATCAATCATTTGTCTTCTAGAATTACTTCTCTTATGCATGATACTGATATTTTGAGATCTTCTTTGCAAAGTTTCTTAGTTGGTAAGAAGAGCCTTAATGATATCCTACACCATAATACTAAACAAATTGGTAGACATGGTCTAGGGTATGATGGTAGTCAAAGGAACAACAAAGGTAAAGGACCTCCAATATTCCATGGAAAATCCTCTAGTTCCAAGACTATGGGCACATGAAACTATTGCAATGAAATTGGTCATTATTCTACTTGTTGTCCTTTTAGGAAAGAACCCAAGAGCTATAGGACTTGGGTTGCTAAACTAACCCCTCCGGACCCAAAAACATGATTGGGGACCATTTCATCTTTCTTCTTGTAGGTACTTGCAAATGGATTGACTTGAGATATTGAATTACAAATTGACTTGTCAATCCACATGAAAGAAGAAAGTGAGATGTGTAGAGGGTGACAACAAGTGGAAAAGGAATGGTAAGAACAAGGTAAAGGTTTTATTGATTATAACCATTTCTAACTTGTTTTTGTCAAGTAAGTGTGCACCATACATATGGTTTTTGAGTCAAAAGTGGTATTTTGTGTTTCTCTTCACACTCTTGCTCAAAAACTATTTCTAATGCCTCTATAGTGCATTACTAACTTTCATAGACATGTTTGGATCTGGTTTGTATATTTAGCATGCCTTTAAATATGTTTTTATGGAATATATGTGTTTTTTGACAGCTGCTTTGTCAGTCAAGTTTGCCCTGTTTGAAACTCGACTGATAGGCACATATGGGTGTTGCCAACAGCTATCATCGGCCGAGTTGTCAATGCACATAACTCGACCGATAACACTGTGCATAGAATACACAGTTGGCTTATTGAATGAGAATTTCCCTCTCAACTATATTTTCTCAACCAATGGCCTTATTCTTTGGCACTCTCATTTGGTACCGTTATATACGCATATTGCCATGTTCTAAATTTCCTATCTTGCTTACAACTCTATCTCTCTAATTTCTCTAAATTGGTATATCTATATCTTGCAATTACTTGCTTTGAGTTGTTTTGCAGGTTTTGATGATGATCTCTTCGGATCTCTTGGTTGTGTCTAAAAATTGCTTCCATTGTACTCTAACTTGATACATCTATATAGGTGTATATCTTGTGTTGATCCAACCTTGAGGTTCTTAGTGATTATCATCTTTTGGTAATGATGCATACTTGTTAGTGAGTTATATCCTTTCATGCTTCTAAAATTGCTTATCTCTTTGTTTGGATATATATATACATCTACTCATAGCCTGCTTTATCTTGTGTATCTTTTGGTATCTCTTGCTATAATCTAGATCATACTAGTAGTCCTAACTTGTGATAACATCTACTAGTAGTTCATATACATGTAGTTCTAGCCTTGTTTAAATTTGGCATCTTTGCTCATCTATATGCTATGCTTGTATCTTGTCTCATACATGATCAAGATTGTTCCTTGAATTACATATCTACTATCTTGAGTTGCTTGCATAACATTATGATGTAGGGTACATAGATCTACATTATAAGTAGAAATT
This sequence comes from Alisma plantago-aquatica, assembly GCA_963693085.1. Taxonomy (NCBI): domain Eukaryota; kingdom Viridiplantae; phylum Streptophyta; class Magnoliopsida; order Alismatales; family Alismataceae; genus Alisma; species Alisma plantago-aquatica. The sequence goes on along the minus strand of OY856412.1, from coordinate 1,048,475,248 downwards.
GGAGAATTTTTTTTGGATTTTCTTGCAGATTTGCTCCAGTTTCAATTTTTGCTGCAAGAGTAGTGTTTTTTATGCAGAAATGACCTTCTGAGCAAGGCTCATGGCTTTGCCATGAGCCCCTGATACCTTTTCGGAAAATTCTGTCATCTTGAGGGTCAAAATTGTGTTTTATTATTTTTTCTACAACACTTCATCTTGGTTTTTGGGTTGTTCAAATATATGCTTTAACTTGCTTTTCTTTCTATGCTTGGACAAGCCCCTATTTGTGCTCTGCTACTCTCCTTATATAATTTTTTGTTATCTCCTTTCTCTTAACAAGTGGTGTTTCTTATTTTCTTCATAACCCCACTTTTTGAAATGACAAAGGGGGAGAAAGGCACGTCTTCTTTTGGCAAATAGGAAGAAGGCATGTCTTACATGAAGAGGAGAAGTATGTCCATGTAAATGGGAGAAGGTAAATGGGAGAAGACATATATGTGTAGAACATATATGAATAGAAGACATAGTATTCTATAAATGTTATGAAAGCTAATCATGTAGGAGAAATAGCATCAATTGAGGGGGAGTACGAGAACTCCTCTAGCATCAATTGAGGGGGAACATGTGAACTCAATTCCACTGAAACTCCTAGGTTTCTCCGAAGGTATGATTCTACTTGAAAGCTTTCAATACTTTTATGGAATGGTTTGTCATCTTCAAAAAGGGGGAGAATGTTGACTCAAGGTCAATTAGGTCAATGTTGACTCACATCTAAATTGAGTAAACCCGTGTTTTGATGATGACTAACCATTCCACATATTTGTGTCTAACGTCTCTACTTGAGTGATTTCAGATTAGGTATTAACAAACTCCAAATGCCCTAACTTGCGCATATCAAATTGGAGAAAAGACAAGTCAAAGTAATTACAAGTGCACATTTTTGTAATATAACGTAAATCCATTAGAATCATGTTGTGAATCACTTGTAATGATTGTATGACTTGTAATTAAGCTTAGAAAAAATCAGGAGCACTTAAATCGAATGTTTAAGCACTCAAAAGCCATTTTCCAAAATTCACATCAGGCTGTTCATCGGTCGAGTTCTGTGAGGTGCAAACTCGACCGATCCTGATTGGATCTTGAAAATGACTTTTGATCGATCGAGTTTACACTACACAGAACTCGACCGACGGAGTACCATACCAATTCGACTTTCATTGGTCTATCGAGTTTCCCCAGGACAAACTCGACCGATGGTAGAATATCGGCTTTGTCTTTTACTCTATCGGTCAAGTTACCCTTGTAAAAACTCAACCGATTGCACTATACGGAAAAGTGTAGAAAAGTGCTTCTAGCCATTGTGGAGTTGCAACAAGTGAAAATATATCCGTTGCAAGCCACAAAATGGCTAGTTTTCATTTTTGAGTGTTCCCAAAGGCTAAGAGACATTCCCAGCTATAAATAGGACCCCTTGGGCTTCATTCCAAGGTTGAGCATTCATTGCAAAACTCTATGTGAGGTTCCTATTCTATAGTTGAGTGCTTCCTACAACCTCCTCTCTCTCTCCAAGCTTAATCACTTGCTACATCCATTAGAGTGAGTAGGAGATTTGTAAGAGATCTAGTCCTACATGTATATCTTGTAGGCTCTTACTTCCACCACCTCCCTTTCTCTCATTTCAACCATGAAGATGAAGGTTCTCTCTCTTGTCCAAGTGAGGTGAAGAAGAACAAGGGAAGGTTTCCCTTGGTGAAGATAAAGGATGAAGACTTGGAGAAAGAGTGGGTAAGCCCTTGGTGAAGGCAGAAGACTCCTTGCTCAAGTGGGTAAGTCCTTGGTGGAAGCTTCTCCGAGTGAAGGTGAAGTCAAAGGCGGAAGATCCAAGAAGAGTGGGTAATTCCTGCAAGGATGAAGACTTGTGCAAGAGTAAGTTAGTCCTTGGAAGATGGTGGAAGACTCCTTGCAAAGTGGGTAAGTCCTTGGTAAGTTTGAAGACTCTTTGTATTGGATAGGTAAGTCCTTTGTTTGGTCATGTATTGTAAGACTTATGAATGAATATAAGAATGCAATGGTTAGGAAATCCTAGAGGTTGACCTCTCTAGATAAGTAGACTGATATACTTCTAGTTTGAAGCGTGGAACCACTCTAAATAGCTTGTCTACTTGTGTTTTCTCAATCTCTCTCATCCTTGCTATGCATGTTTTAGTTGCACTCAAATTACCTATTTAGCAACCTTATCTTATCATATATCTTGAAGGTCTAATGAATTTTGTTTAAGTTCATTCAGCTCTATTCACCCCCCTCTAGATCATCTAATCACCCATCTAGGATCCAACAATTGGTATCAGAGCGGGTCTTCTCCAAGCATACTTCAACAAGTAGGAGAAGATGGGTGACTACCAAGGAGGGAGATACTTGATCATCCTACCAATCTTTGATGGGAGCAATTTACTCTATTGGAGAAGAAGGCTTCAATTCTACATCCAAGGATCAAGTATTGAGATGTGGCAAATGGTGAACAACCCATACATGCTACCAAAGACAAAGATTGAAGAATGAGATGAAGCTACCTTGAAGAAAGAAACCTTGAATGCTAGAGCCATGCACATCCTCTATGCCTCCATGACCCCCACCAAGTTCAACCGGATTTCTTCATGTGAAACAGCCTATGAGGTATGGAGAAAACTATGTGTCACTTATGAAGGGACAAATCAAGTGAAGGAAAGCAAAGTCTACATGCTCAAATGGCTGCTTGAGAACTTCAAGATGGGAAAGGAGGAGAGGATAGCCAACATACTCAAGGCTCAACACCATTGTGAATGGTCTTGCTGTTCTAGGTCATCCTATGTCTAGTGGAGAGATCAACTCAAAGATCCTTAGAACTCTTCCCAAGAGGTGGGAACCCAAGGTGACTTCCATTGAAGAAGCAAGGTTTCTTAAGGATATTCCTATTGAAGAGCTCATTGGAAATCTACAAGCACATGAATCCACACTTGACAAGAGGGAGGAAGTAGAAAGACAAGAAGAGAAAGAACTCAAGAGAATGAAGAAGGCTGAAATGAAGGCTCAAATCAAGGCTATTGTTGATCAAGCATCTCCATCCTCTCAAGTTGAAGAAGATGCCATGTACTCCAAGGTAGATTCTACAAAGGCAAGTCATCCATCCGGTGCTTCACACGTGGAAAGAAGGGTCACTACAAGGAAGATTGCCCACAAGGAAAAAAGACCCATCTTCACAAGAAGAAGGAGAAATGGCACTCAAGCTCAAGTGGCGCCTCCAACTCAAGCTCAAGTGAAGATTCAAGTGAAGGATCAAGCTCAAGCTCTAGTGATGAAGGAGAATGTCATTTCGCTCTTATAGCATCAACAAGTAAGGACTCAAGTGAGGTAAATCTAAAATCTTTAGATAAAGAATTTATTGATAATTTGCATGTAGAATTAAATGATGTTGAACATGCTGATTCTTGCTTGCTTGATGATAAAAATGCTTGTCTTAGCCAAGTAGACTCTCTTAAACTTGAAAATGCTAAGATTTCTAGAAGCTCAACCTCTCATGCCTAGTTCTAATGATAATGAAGAGCATACTTTAATTGTTGATTCTCTCATGCATGATATTGATGTTCTTAAATCTGAAAACAAGGACAAAGATTTTGTTTTGCAAGAATTAGAAACTGAAAATGCCTCCTTGCTTGCTAAAATCAATGTGCATGAATATTATTCTAGTTATACTAATAGAGAGAATGATGTTCTTCCTATTGATAGAGATTATTATTTAACTAAAGCTCTTTGCTTAGAAAATGATCTTTTGCATGCTAGAGATAATATCAATCATTTGTCTTCTACAATTATTTCTCTTATGCATGATAATGATAGTTTGAGATCTTCTTTGCAAAGTTTCTTAGTTGGTAAGAAGAGCCTTAATGATATCCTACACCATACTACTAAACAAATTGGTAGACATAGTCTAGGGTATGATGGTAGTCAAAGGAACAACAAAGGTAAAGGACCTCCAATATTCCATGGAGAATCCTCTAGTTCCAAGACTATGGGCACATGCAACTATTTCAATGAAATTGGTCATTATTCTACTTGTTGTCCTTTTAGGAAAGCACCCAAGAGAAATAGGACTTGGGTTGCTAAACTAACCCCTCCGGACCTAAAAACATGATTGGGGACCATTTCATCTTTTTCTTGTAGGTACTTGCAAATGGATTGACTTGAGATATTGAATTGTAAATTGACTTGTCAATCCACATGAAAGAAGAAAGGTGAGATGTGTAGAGGGTGACAACAAGTGGAAAAGGAATGGTAAGAACAAGGTAAATGTTTTATTGATTATAACCATTTATAACTTGTTTTTATCAAGTTAGTGTGCACTATACATATGGTTTTTGAGTCAAAAGTGGTATTTTGTGTTTCTCTTCACACTCTTGCTCAAAAACTGTTTCTAATGCCTCTATAGTGCATTACTAACTTGCTTAGACATGTTTGGATATGTTTTGTATATTTAGCATTCCTTTAAATATGTTTTTATGAAATATATGTGTTTTTTGACAGCTGCTCTATCGGTCGAGTTTGCCCTATTTAAAACTCGACCGATAGGCACCTATGGGTGTTGCCAACAGCTGTCATCGGTCGAGTTGTCAATGCAAAGAATTCGACCGATAACACTGTGCACAGAATACACAATTGGCTTATTGAATGAGAATTTCCCTCTCAACTAGATTTTCTCAACCAATAGCCTTATTATTTGGCACTCTCATTTGGTACCTTTATATATGCATATTTCCATGTTCTAAATTGCCTACCTTGCTTACAACTCTATCTATCTAATTGCTCTAAATTGGTATATCTATATCTTGCAATTACTTGCTTTGAGTTGTTTTGTAGGTTTTGATGATGATCTCTTTGGATCTCTTGGTTGGGTCTAAAAATTGCTTCCGTTGTACTCTAACTTGCTACATCTATATAGGTGTATATCTTGTCTTGATACAACCTTGAGGTTCTTAGTGGTGATCATCTTTTGGTAATGATGCATACTTGTTAGTGAGTTATATCCTTTCATGCTTCTAAAATTGCTTATCTCTTTGTTTGGATATATCTCTACATCTACTCATAGCTTGCTTTATCCTGTGTATCTTTTGGTATCTCTTATTATGATCTAGATCCTACTAGTAGTCCTAACTTGTGATAACATCTACTAGTAGTTCATATACATGTAGTTTTAGCCTTGTTTAAAATTGGCATCTTTGCTCATCTATATGCTATGCTTGTATCTTGTCTCATATATGATCAAGATTGTTCCTTGAATTGCATATCTACTATCTTGAGTTGCTTGCATAACATTGTGATGCAGGGTACATAGATCTACATTATATGTATAAATTAGAGTAATTGTTTTGGATTTTATGCAGATTTGCTCCAGTTTCAGTTTTTGCTGCAAGAGTAGTATTTTTTTATGCAGAAACGACCTTTTGAGAAAGGCTCATCGCTAAGCCATGAGCCCTGATACCTTTTGGGAAAATTCTGTCATCTTGAGGGTCAAAATTGTGTTTTATTATTTTTTCTGCAGCACTTCATCCTGATTTTTGGGTTGTTCAAGTATATGCTTTAACTTGCTTTTCTTTCTATGCTTGGAAAAGCCCCTATTTGTTCTCTTATACTCTCCTTATATAAATTTTTTGTTATCTCCTTTCTCTTAACAAGTGATGTTTCTTATTTTCTTCATATCCCCATCAGATGTATTTGTCCTATGACTGTGGGTTTTACTGCCTGGCTTGGATGATAGACTTGGCCCTGTAGAATGCAAAAGACATGTTACATGCTCTAAGGAGTATATGCCAACATGTTGCTATAATCAAAATGGACCGTCTTCGAATGTCGACAATAATAAATTAGACTCATTTTTATCTAAGCCTTCATCTTTGACACTCTTGGATGAGGTGAATAATAAGTGGGGAGGAGTTATAAATGGGAATGGGAGATATAATTTTGTCACTGCATTCAAAATTTAAACTTTAAAATTCCAATTTTAGAAAATCTTGTACATATTGTTACCTTACTTCACTCTTACATGTTAGAAAATTTCAAAAATTTTGAACTATAGTTCACAGTTTTGGTGTCTTCAAAGATTATTCAATAACTCCATTCTTAGACTTGTTTGTCATCCTACTACCTTGTATTTTAAATCATTTCTAGAGTATTGCAAATGAGCTACTAATACACATAAAAGTAAAAGATACAACAATACAATCTTATCTCATTCTTACAACACAACATTGTGTAACGCTGGATAAAACTCCTAAATCTATAGAACCCCTAGAAACAAGGAGGACTTTACCAGAAACACTCCCATCCAATCACCCTATCCTGATAGTACTATCAAGAAAATCTACACCTCCCATAAGATGGAAAGAGCTGCCCCTTCCAGTTTCAAATATCCCCACATCGGATAAAAGAGGCATGGCCGCCCAGAAATCCTTTTAACCTTTTTCCCAAGCTTGAGAGTAGAATGAAAAGACAAAAGAGATAAAATCATGAGAGTAGGGCCTAGAAAGATGTCGAAGGATCCCACAAAGTTGGTGTATTTTTGCACTCAAGAATACAAATATGTCATTCCCAAAAGTGGAATTTGGAAGCCAAGTTTTATCCACCTACAATTTGAAGAAAACCTCACAAAACTACCTGAAACTACATCAAGGCCCAATTGGGCACTATCTTTACGACAAAATCATGGTTGTGGTAGGCTGAGGAATGGAGGAAAACACTAAAAGGTTGTCCTACCACAACACAATAGCTTAGACCCAATCAAAATAAAGGTAGGGTGTGAAAGATACTCGTAAGGATGGGATAACTCTATAGTGGTGTGTTTATCAAAAAGAAAACATCTATAACATATCGGTCGATGATTTGATTCTATTTATTATCCTGAGGATAGGCTAGATTATAAGTTTGGTGGAGTTCATAACATGATATTTTGTGAACCTTTTGCAACTATTTTGTTTATGTTATAACATCCTTTTCGTGATTTTTTCAACTTCATTAATGATCTTGAACAACATTTGGATTTGGCTTAATGCCCTTACTTAGTCCATGCAGATTCATCATAGGTTGCTACCAATGCATCTCTTTTTCAGTCGTAAAGATGCATGCAAAAAACTATCCCAAACGTAATAGATCCATGGGCGTATCGACTAGGATGGACTGATGTTTAGTGGTTGATTGTTGCAACCACAACTACACATAGTGGTCTTTCCCCTTGTTGAGGCTCAACCACAACAAAACTTCCAGACCACAACAGCAGGCACAGCTAAGAAGATCAAGAAGCTATCACAACTGGAGCATTGTTGTGACCGGGACTAGGTAGCAAACGAAACAACATCCTGATTGAGACTGAGTAGCAACCATTACACTAAAGTAAGTCATTGGGCAACACCTTTAATAGGCCCCAAACTCCACATAACTGGGGGGGGGGGGTCATCAAGAGAAACTAAGTGCTTCCCATCTCTAGAGTCACCCTTGCTCATCTCCATTGGTCTTGGATCTACAAAGCCAAAAGATGGAGGAGAAAGAATACATGACATCCTCTTCAAGATACAAGGAGGTATCATCTTCCACGCCCATATCAAATATAGATCTGAAGAAGTATTGTTGGTGTATCACCCCCTTCCTTCTTTAGATTTATCATATCCCTCATGTTGTACCTGCCTCATATTCATTATTATTGATGCATCTACACTAATGTAACGTTGTTATGCTACCCGTTAACATGTGTGGCTAAACACTTTACTTGGGTTGGGAGTAGCCACTAAGCCTCTCCCAACATGTATATACTTGCATCCTCTTAAACATATATATATATATATATATATTCTTAGCAATGGTTATCCCCATATTCTTGTTCTTAAATGCTTCACTTGTATGATTAGCTATCATGTTGTGATGTATTATTTTTAATGCCTCAAAATAGTATTATTAACTTACCTAAGTGTTATGGAGTTGCATGAAAACATGAAAATATTGGAATGATAAAGCTAGTGATAATATAGCTTGCTTTGTGATTGTTTGTTGTCCATCTCGAGAGAGAGAGACAGGCTTATAATCTAGATCTATCCTAAGCTAGATAGAGGAGGGAATAGACATATATGATGATTACTTATATGTTAATACGTGTATACAAGGGTTTGTGAGTACTGCATGTTGGGGAGAGACCTTAGTAGGTGAAACCCAATCCAAGTTCCCCTTCATATGTTGGTTACATATTTCTTGTTTTATCTTATTCTCTTGCTTTGTTTTCTTTCCTTTGCTTTTATTACTTTGTTTGGAGTGCCATTATTGCTTAGGGAACACCATATTGATATACCTCTTCATTTGGTGTATTTGGGTCCGAGGTTCTATGTTTCTCATACTCTCAAACCTTATCAATGTGGTTTGACCCCGATCTACTATATCAGATCCCATATAATATTTGTGGGGTCCTAAGTGTCATGCTATAAATCTAAGAGTTTGACTACTCTAGATCCACTCCATTTTGGACGTGTGATTTAGGCCAGTCAAAAATTCCTTGAATAATGGCTAGAGGGAATGGTTATCCATGACATTGAGAAGATTAATGTTCCTACTATCAACAACCAGAAGGATATGTGAGTCCAAATAAACACTAACAATGGTCAACTTTCTATAAAATCAACTCTCTTTGATCATAAAGGTGAATGCTATTAAAGTGCCAAGATAATGGACAGTCATATGGAAGCTCAAAGTGGCACATACATCTATCTGCATGGATTGTGTGTCATGAGGCTTTACTTGTGAATGGGATAAAAAGAATTCATTATTTAGGTAATGTGAGTCTTTTTAGTAGATGCAGGGAGGAGGAAACAACTGTGCATATTGTTAGTGTTTTGTATGTATATTAGGGAGGTCTGGAAGGGTATAATAGAGGTGGGAGTATATCATTAATTTTATGAATCCTAGTGTACAAGTAAATGGGGTAAAGAATATGGTACTAGTTCAAAGCACAAGATTGATGACGTATGGACAATACGAAGCTATGTTCGGCGTTGCAAAAATCTTCATATTTTAAAGGATATGTTGAAAGATACTAGCCATTAGTGGATGTACATTTTGGGAGTTGTTAGACCTAACACCAAAATCTAGGAAACAATAGCAAGCATGCAATACGTGCAAAATAAGGTACATGGATGCCACATATCTCAAATTGCATCAAGCTGAACACCATTTTGGGTATTGGGAAAATTGATTCAGAGTATGTTGTCGTGGCCCAAACTAACAATGGTGATTGCCATGGAAGGGTTGCGATTGCATGCAAAACCAAATGGGTTAGTGAAGCTAAACTGGTCAGGATCCAGAAGGTCCTACATATGGATAATCATTGGTTTTGAAAATGTGGCAGTGGAAAATAAAATTTTAGCCACCCTGATGTAACTGAGGAGGATATTTGAGCAAATTGCAGATATGCTTACTGGACAACAAAGATCAAGCCTTTTATGAATGACCATAGAAGGATTATCTCTGTATGTAGAGAAAAGAACATTGTCACATCCCAATTTTCATATACCAAATTAAAATTTGGAATGGAGTTTTTATAAATAATAATAGTTGAAGGTTTTTATGAAAAATACCAATAATGGATGTCCTTATATGAAAATGGGATGAGAACTTAAAATAAGACCCAAATTCATATTTCCTTATTAATTATGCACTATGTATATCAATTAACTCGTATTAGTCCTCTTTCTCTTTTCTCTCTCCTACCATTTACGAGGATTAAAGGAAATATAAGAAAAAGGATAAAAGACTTGAAAATCTGAAAATATAACTATTTAATGAGCTACCTTGACCCAAAAGTTTCCCTCTTTCCTAATATAGATTTTACTAAAAAGAAATAATTGCTAATTCCCTTTTCTCTCCCTCCAAGAAAATATTCCCACAAAAGTACAAAAGAGATACAAAATAATTCCTTAGAAGAGGATATGTAGTAACCATCTCGTTTTGGAGTCAAGGGAAACTATTATGGAAAGATATTATAGCCTATTTCAATTTTTATGCACTTAATTCAAGATAATGACTTTTAATGTATTTATGGTAATAAGATGGACAAAACGTAAATATAAATGTATAGGAACATTTTAGACACCTTCTTGGACATGTGGTCCAAATTTGTTAGGTTTTTGACCATGTTTGACCCTCTAAATCAATTAAACAAGTTACCATATAGTTTTCCTTAAGATTTATATGGAAATACATTTAACGTGTGTGTGTCACATTAAGGTCCGATTATTTTCTCCTGTCACGCCCTCTTTTGTTTTTTTTTCTTTCCTTCCAGGCGCATGATCGGGCAGTCAGTGTTTAATTAACCCCCGATCCAACAGCTGAACGGTCGTCTCCCTCCTCCGTTTCTTTCGTGAAACTGAAGCTAGCGTTCAACGCTGCCCTTCCACAGCCCGATCTCCCTCCTCTCTACTTATTTCCCCGAAATTATTCCTCCTACAGGTTCGTCTCTCTCTCCCGTTTCAAACAAACCCTAGTAGATCCCTCTCTTGTAGTCTGTGGAAAAACGCCCAAAAAGGGCTCGACCCTCCTCTCCTCACAGAGTTGCAGCCGCCAAGATGGTCTGTAACCATCATCCTCCCTATTCTCTTCTCTATCGTCTGCCTATATATCCCCGACTCACCCTGATAACTGCTCCAGCAGTGGGGTCGTCACCTTCCCGAGGAGACCAGCAGCGCCACCCCTACATCTGGCGCACCGTCAGGTCCGGCTGGGAGGAGACTGCCGGCAGCCAGCAGGCGCCGCTAGCAACGGCCACCCTTGCCGCCCATTGCCAGGACGGAATGAAGGGGATCCGACGCCCTTGCCGCCCACACCGTCAAGTCGCTTCCCCGTGGCTGCAGAAGGTGCAGCGTCGGCGGGAAGCAGGAGCAGAGGTGCTCTGCTTCGTCCCCTGTTTCACACAGGGATCGCGTGAAGACCCCGATCGGGCAGCAAGGAACGAACGGCCAGGCCCAAATCTGTAATTGGGCCTGGGCCCCAAGTGCCCAAGAAGGAAGTCGGCCCAGCTGCGCGCCCCTGACCTGGGAGATGCAGACGTGTGTGAGCCATTGGATCGCACTCCGAGGGCTACGATCTCTCGCATGATAACATGGTAATGGTATATCCTTTCACTATGGATTGGTTATAAAACTTCTAAATTGGATATCTCTCTCACCCATAGGCCAAATCCAGTGAACCAATATATGAAATCGATCCTCTCGAAAAGATCTACAACTTGGTCATGGTTTCTAGACCTGAATATGATCGTAGTTCTCCTATTTTTCCAAAAATGCTATCTTTTGATCTTCTTAACATATTTAATGCAATGTTATAATGAAGTTTGGAACTTTGATGCATACATATAACCACTGAAGCATCGAATCAGTAACTCTAATGTCTTAGTAGACCTAATGAAGGTTCTCTTCTCCCTATTGCTCATAAATGACTCCTTTTGTACATATGTGACCATATTGGACTATAATGATGTACATTGCCCTTTTATGCTAATCTTGTCACTTAATGATGAACCAATGTCTAATCAACATTAAATCAGTGATATACGTTTCTCTTTGATTCTAATATCAGTCCATAATATGCCCCTTTACATGGTTGATTCTTTTAACACATAATTGCATGAATTATTGAATGTTGGTGACCCACATTGGTGGTTTGATCCCTAGACCCTAGTGGACCTCACCTCACTTTATATGTGGTTCTTATGTTCTATTCTTGTTGATCTAAACCATTCTTTATGTTTGGATCCCTATCTTGTTTGGATCATAACCATGTATTCTCTATTGTGAGTCTTTTGACCCTAGAATGCATGACTATGCCTTAAATCTTGAAATAAGCATATAAGGTGCATGGAATGCCTTAATGGCATGACACTTAGACCACACCCACATGATGGACTCTAAATCATTATAAGGTCATCAAATATACAAATAAGCAACCTGTAGCCTAACTTAGACAAAACCCTTAAAATGAAGATAGTTAGGGCAAATGATGAGAATCTAATGCATGTATACAATCTTGTTGTTAATCAGGTTTGGCATGTGGCTAGATGATGAAGGATGAGTTAGATTAAGAATTTCTGAACCAGGTAAGCGGTCCATGCATATTTGGTACAAGTATTTTGATTTATTGGTTGTTACCTATGATTATTCACCTTAGATGTTTTGATGGAATGTGAGTGTTTTTCTCAAGATGATACCATGTATATTTCTCATTGCTTGATTGATTGCTTATGGTCTATAGTAAAAACTTTTATTATGATTATTGATTATGAATTAAAGATTAATGGATCATGTTCAAGAAGGGGAAACCCTGTTATGGTTTATGAGGGAGAAATCCCATTATGATTCAAGGGGAGAAATCCCATCATGTTAAAATTCAATGATCATGTTAATGTTAATGCTAATGTTAATGATAATGTTAATGCTATTTTAATGATCAAGTTAAATGGAATTGAACTAGCTTTTATATGCTCCCGAACCATGGACCTTAAGGGGTCGTCAAGGGCTTTCCTAGCATCAAGGGCTTTCCTAGCAATCATGTGCTCCTAAGGGGCGTCATAGAGGGTTGCATATAATTACTATTCAATTCAGCATGCACATCATGAATCATGAATGCTTAAGAAAAATCCATGTTAAGGTTTATGTAACATCCCTGACCTGGGTTATGAGTTAACCCTAGATGTTTTGCCTAAATATGTAATTAAATCCTTGTGATTAACTTTGGGCATGTAAGTAAGTTTCTCAGAAGCATATATTTCAGTTTTTGCTCCTTTTTATATAAAGTTGTAGCATTGTTTTGTAATACAGGGACCTATGTGCAAATTACCCAGTTAGAAGGGTTAACTTACAATTTGCACATTAAATTGGAGTAAAGTGCAATTTACCCAATTTGAGGGGAGTAACTTGTAATTTACACAATCAAAGGTATTTATTAAGACTCTTGTCATCATTTAGAGAAGAAATGATGAAGAGGTCACTTTAATTGAATAATCATAATGAAAAACACCTTTGTGATTGAATAATCAAGGTGTATGTACAATAGCCTTTTATGTGTATGCTTAACTAATAAGTTGATCTTCTTTGCCCTCATTTCTCGACCTTAGAAGAAGGTTTGTCCTTAGAATTAATATGAAGGGACGAGCATAGAAGGATGGAGGGACTTAGTTGAAAATATGAAGAACTTATGAGTTTATGTTAAAACCTCACCCCAAGTATATATACTCTCCACCTTTCTAAGCAAGGGACCTTTCCCTTCATTTCCTTCACTGTTCTATTCAACCAAACCGACTAAAGAAGAGCTGTGGAGCTCAGGAGGACGACCAAGGAGTGCAAGGTAGGTTTGAATCCTCCCTTTTGCTTAAGTTCATGGTTAGAACTCGAATTCAAGGTCAAATTGATGGCTAGCTCACATAGCTCTACCTTTCTAGCCATCTCTTCTCGACTTTCCCTGGAGGTTTCACCTTGGCCGACCTGTGGAAGCTCAAGGACGCCATTAAAAGCTTGGAGCTCGAAAGCTTGGAGCTCAAGGAGCAAGCTTTAGGCGGGTTTTATAACTCTAAACTTATGCTTTGTTATATACATCTTGTTTATGCTTTTAGATGATAGTTTTTCTTCTTCTCTACCTTCCTTTGCTACCTTGCAAGCAAATCCGTGAGAAATCCTTGCTGTTCTTGAGCTAGGAGATGAAGACGTTATTTCCAAAGTTAATCCACTACTTTTCACTTTACTAAACGGTCTCCACAAATTGCTCTCTCGGTTTGCAAAACCGTGTAGTGAGCAAACGGTCTCAGGACCATGTAAGGGCAAACGGTCTTCAAGACCGTTTAGCCGCGTTGACCGAGCGTGGACCGTATAAGATTTCTGTTCATAATTATGTAGGCTAATCACCCACAAAATTTGAGATGATAACTCCAAAGGAATCGTGAGATATGGCCTTTTTAATCAACAACTTTAATTGAATATACTCCTGATTTCCAATCTGTTGAAATCGCCCTTTTTGGGCAAACGGTCTCAAGACCGTGTAAGAACGTTGACCAAGCGTTGACCGTATGAAATTACTGTTGATAATAATGTTGATTAACAACTCACCAAATTTTATGGACTAATTCTAAACGAGCTAGGAGTTGAAGGATGATTACTAGGGCAAACCCTAATTGAAATCAGTACTGAAATCTCAATGAATAACTTAGTGTTTTTGGGTTGATTGACCCAAACGCTCTCAAGACCGTTTGGGGATCAACCAAACGGTCTCAAGACCGTGTGGGGAATCAACCAAGACCGTGTGGAGGTCTGGGGTCAAGTATAGTTGACCAATTGAAAGTACAAAGATACTAAATTACATTGCAATTAAGTATTGATATGATAATCAACTCAATAGATCCAACCTTGAAGAATTTACACTAGAATACAAAAGTTGGATGGGCAAACGGTCTCAAGACCGTTTGGAACTCATCCAAACGGTCTCAAGACCGTGTGGTGACAACCCAAGACAATTTGGAGGTCTAGGGTTAAGGTAATTTGATCAATTGAGGGCCCAATTGCAATAGGTTATTGAATTAATCAAAATACTGAATTGAGACTCAATCAAGGTTCAACTCCTATCAAATCACATTAGATTTTGATGAAATCTTGGGCAAACGGTCTCAAGACCGTTTGGAGTTCATCCACACGATCTCAAGACCGTTTGGGCCAAGTTTGGGCCCAATTGGAGCTCAATTGAAGGGTTCAACCTTGTGTTGATTCACATTGTTGAGTGTTGATGGTTGAACGTTGATGGACCTTAATTGAACCAACTTCAACCCTAATTGGATAACAATTGAGGGTCAATTGAGTGACCAATTGGTTAAGCATAACCCTAATTAACTCAATCTATAAGTGTTTACCATGGCTTTGACCATTTGGAGGCTTCAACATTGATAATCATAAACGATTGAAATCTTTGAACCATGTTGGAGGTCTAAACGGTTTGAGACCAAGTGGACCAAATGGTCTCAAGACCGTTTGAGGCCTCACGGTCTCAAGACCGTTTGAGACGTCACGGTCTCAAGACCGTTTGAGGTCACACAGTCTCAAGACCGAGTGAGGCCTCACGGTCTCAAGACCGTTTGGGGCCAAACGGTCTCAAGACCGTTTGGACTCAAACGATCTCAAGATCGAGAGACATCAAACGGTCTCAAACTGTGTAAGCCATCTCGGTCTTGAAGTCAAACTTTTTAAACGGTCTACACCCTCACACGGTTTGGGCAAACGGTCTTGAAGGTCACACGGTCTTGGAGTCAACCCTAGCAAACGGTCAACTCATCCAAACGGTTTCAAACCGTTTGGAGATTGAAGGTTGAAACCGTTTGAGGTTTTCAAAGGTTGATTTCACTTAATCACTTGAAGATGTAAATGGTTCAATGATGCTCAAATCTAAACCCTAATGGTAACCTAGGACATTAAGGACTAAGTGACTAATGAATTAACCCATGATGGTGATCAATGGGGTGAATTACCAAAATATCCTTGAGGGGTTCAATTGAGTAAAACCTTGTTCAAATCAAACCCTAATCACATGATAGTGATGTTTTGGCTTATGTTAGCCCATGAGGACTTAACCCAACCTGATCTAGAGAGGTGTTATCACCATCTACTAGTATGAGGAGAGAGAAAGTATCTTAAGAGAGAGAAAGTACCTTAAGAGAGAGAAAGTACCCTTTTAGGGTGGAAACTCAAGTAAAGAACCTTCAATACACATGAATGTGCATGATTAGGGTATGATCCACCTATGTGAGATCATGGAAACCCTAATTATGATATATGATGAATCTTAAGCTAATCTGAGAGCATCAATGATGATGTTCCTCATACATGATGATGTTATGAGTTCAATTCACCATGTGATGTGAATAGTAAACCCTAATTCAAGGGTAATGACATGTGATGTGAATAGTAAACCCTAATTCAAGGGTAATGACATGTGATGTGAATAGTAAACCCTAATTCAAAGGTGATGACATGTTATATGAGTATTAAACTCTTTTTGATAAGAATCAAAGAACTTAGCTCTTATGACAAGAGTGGAAAGTATAACCATTGTTTTGAATTACCTTTATTAGTTGAATTAACCATGCAGGTTCTGATATGGAGGTGATCATATCCAGGTATGGATGATGATACTATATTCATTAAAGGCATATTGATAGCTTTATGAATAAGTAAAGTATCTTGATGCCTTGTCAGTGGCATTCTATGATAATAATGGGCTGTGAGAGCCATGAATACCATCAAAGTCATGCTTTAGAGATGACTTGTGATGAGTATAATGAGAAATGATGATTGATGTGAGTTAGGCTTGTTACATTTAGTATTCTCCTTTTATAGCTGTTAGGCTACTGTTATTGTTTGAAGAACAATGTGTGATGTTAAATGAATACTGAATGTACCTAACTAATCAAGTATAATGTAGAGCCCTGATCATAGACCCATCATTGTCAGAGATCAAATGATGGTGAAATAGGTTTTCCTAAGGGAACTCCTGGATCACATACTAGTGAGTATGTGGGGTATATGAATGTGTATAACCTTACATCCTAGTGTAGGAAATTGATGTAGATATGTAATCCATCAATCCTTCACTACAATCCCATACCGTATCAGTAGTAGGTAAACATGAAACCTCCTGATGACGAAAAAAACATAGATATCCGTATCAGTGGAGATAAACATGAAATCTCCTTATGACAAAGAGAGTAAAGAACGCCACTATAACTCTAGAATAGAGAAGGACCAGTTTACCCTGGTGAGCTATAATAGTAGAGACACAAGATGTCCTACAAGTGATCCTCTTACTGACTGAGGAAGGTGAAGGTCATGAGAATCCGACTCTCTTAATGACCTATGTATGATACTGATGTGACTTCTTAGCAATCAGTTGGAGTATGAGTGGTATGCCTCATCTCCATAGGGCATAATATTGTTTGTAAAACATAATCAACCGCGTAGTATACATGTTAGAGATAACTACGAGTTAGTTGATTGATGATACACTGTAATAGTGCTTATATTCTTCATGTCTCATAAATGTTGAGCTCTTGTTTATAGCTGCAACTGCTATTGAATACTTTGAAAGCTTTACTGCTTAAGATATTCTTTGATGTTATAATAAAGCTTCTGGCGGAGAGTTATAACTCTCGCTGGGACAATTATGTAAAATTGTCTCACCCCGTAGACTTCAACTTTTTAGGTGGACGTCGGAGACGGAGGAACCGGTCTACAGGTGACCAGTCCCAGCAGTATCAGCAGCAGCACCAGGAGCAGCAGTAAATCTCAGGTGGAGATTTAGCCTGCCATGTGGTGTAGTTAGAGTCAGTCCTATGTGTCCTCTTTACTCTCAGGTCTTTGAGTCTTTCGTTATGAGTTCTTGAGATTTTATATCTTGATGTATATAATTACTCAAGAAGTAATTATCATGAGATGTAAACAGTTTATCTCTTGTTATGAAAGAAGCTTTTATGGATTCAAGCTCTTGTTTCGAAAAGTTTTAATTTTCCGTGATTTTTGTCTTCCGCTGTTAATCGAATCGCTTCCGCTAAGTTTGAATCGTGTTTATACCGTGGTTTGGAGATCAGAGCCCACAATTAGTGGTATCATAGCTCTAGGTCAGTTGAGTCTACAGAGGCATAGGACTTAGGATGTCGAGTCTATCTTTAGTACTCCTTCCTTATCTAATAGAATCTTCTACTCCTCAGAAGAAGAAGATACATAAAGATGGCTGAGCCTCATGATGAGTACGTGGCAGAGAGTAGTGCTAGTGCACCTCAAGGCGGTGCAAGGGTTCCAAGAATAGAACAGCCTGCACCAGAGTCACCAAGAGAGCCACCCCAATTTGACCCAGCCGACATGGGTAACCCAGCTGTACAGACAATGTTCGGGCAGTTCATGACTGCCATGACACACATAACTGACAGGATGCCCATGCCTACACCTAGGGCGCCTGTCCAACCTGAAACACAAGGTATCAGTAAGACGTTCGAACGAATTCGTCGTGTCGGAGCTACCGAGTACTTTGGGACTGCCGACCCCGCAGATGCTGATTTATAGCTGACAGAGTTGGAGAAGGCTTTCAGGATTCTTATTATCCCGGAAGCTGAGAAGGTTAGACATGATGTCTATCTTCTCAAAGGCAGTGCTGGTCACTGGTGGAACATGGAAGAGCAGAAGAGACCTAGAATAGAGTTCTCATGGGAAGAGTTTCGTCGGGAATTTATCAATAGATATTTTCCAAAGACCTTCCTAGATGAGAAGATCTCTCAGTTTGAGAGACTAAGGCAGGGTATGATGAACATTAGCGAGTATGAAGCTAAGTTCATGGAGTTGCTGCGGTTCTGTCCGCACATGGCTGCCACAGAGGAGGAAAGAATCAGAAGATTCGAAAAGGGTTTGAATGCTGATATATCAACCCCTGTGTCTGCCTTAGAAAATCGAGAGAGATTCTCTACCTTTGTTGAGTCAGTCCGAAGGATAGAGAGATCTGTGGTTGAGAAGAGACAAACTCAGAAAAGATATCCACAGTTCCAGGGTTCTTCATCTAGGGATTCCAAAAACCTAGATTCTCTGCACCTAACCCTCCACCACCCAGATCGAGTTCTCAAACTCAATGGTCACCAAGCAGAAGTAGAGGACGGAGTCAACCGCTCCAAGGGACTCACAGTTCTGCATCGATGTCAGTTACTGGACCACCCCGACCACAACAACAAGAGAGGAGATGCTACAACTGTGGTAAGGTGGGACACTTGATGAAGGATTGCCGTTCTAGGCCTGTCAGTGTGACACAACCTTCGAGACAGAATCAACAAGGATATCAGAGAATGCAATCTCAAGGAGCAGCTCGAGGACGTGGACAAGCGTCTCAAGCTGGATCATCAGCACCACCTCAACACCAGGCAACAACAAGGTTCTATGCTATGAACCCACCTGAAGCAGTGGTCAATCCACGGGTAGTGGCAGGTCAGATGAAACTTTTATATTCTGATATGTCTACCTCCTGTGTAGTATCTGTTCTGATTGATCTGGGTGCTACGCACTCTTTCATCACTCAAAGAGTGATTCGTAACTGTAATGTGACTGTTAGTCATAGGGCAGATAGTTTGTTGTTGGAGACTCCGTTGAGTGGGTCTACTGTTTTGCAGGAGGTATGCTCTCCTTGCATCCTCTTCTTTTCTGACCATCGCATTCAAGTTGATCTTATACCGCTTGAGATGCAAGGATTTGATATAATCCTCGGGATGGATACCTTAGAAAGGTATAGAGTTGTCTTGGATTGTGAGTCCAAGTTGGCTGTGTTTGCTGATGAAAGCAACACATGGATCTTTCAAGGAGAAAGAAAGATTCTGCCCACCTGTCTTGTGTCAGCTATGGTTGCTGATAAGTTGTTGAGGCAAGGATGTTATGCATTCTTAGCCCATGTGGTAGATGTTACCAAGGAAAGGTCCAATCCTGCTGAAGTTCCCATAGTCAGGGAATTCGAGGATGTGTTTCCTGAAGAACTTCTTGGTATACCACCACCTCGGGAGATTGATTTTGAAATCAATCTGATCCCAGATACGAAACCCATAGCCCAGACTCCGTATAGGATGGCGCCTGCCGAGATGGCAGAACTCAAGAAACAGCTTCAAGAGTTACTTGAGAAGGGCTTTATCCGACCAAGTACTTCACCTTGGGGTGCTCCGGTCTTGTTTGTTAAAAAGAAAGATGGGTCAATGCGGTTGTGCATCGACTACAGACAACTCAATAAAGTAACAATAAAGAATAAGTACCCTCTGCTAAGGATTGATGACCTCTTTGACCAGTTGCGTGGTGCAACCATCTTTTCCAAGATAGACTTGAGGTCTGGATATCATCAAATCCGTATTAAGGATAGTGACATATCCAAGTCTGCCTTTAGGACAAGGTATGGTCACTATGAGTTCACGGTTATGTCGTTTGGACTAACCAATGCATCAGCTGCATTTATGGAACTCATGAATAGAGTTTTTCGACCTTTCCTTGATCAGTGTGTTGTCGTCTTCATAGATGACATTCTGATCTATAGTAAGGATGCTCAGCAGCATGAGCGGCATCTTCGCCAAGCTTTGACCTTGCTAAGAGAACACAAGCTGTATGCTAAGTTTAGCAAGTGTGAGTTCTGGTTGCCGGAGGTATCTTTTCTTGGACATGTGATATCTGCCTCGGGAATTCGTGTTGACCCTACAAAGGTAGAATCTGTTCTACAATGGGAACAACCGAAGACACCGACGGAGATTCGAAGTTTCTTGGGGTTAGCTGGCTATTATCGAAGGTTCATTAAGAAATTTAGTTCTATAGCCTTACCTTTGACCAAGTTGACCCGGAAAGATGTTCCTTTTTCTTGGAGTGATAAGTGTCAACAGTCTTTCTAGTTGTTGAAGGAGAGGTTGACAAGTGCACCTGTGCTTGTGCTACCTGAACAAGGAAAAGGATATGTAGTCTTCTGTGATGCTTCCAAGAATGGACTAGGATGTGTGTTGATGCAGGATAAACAAGTGATTTCTTTTGCTTCCCGACAGCTTAAGAAACACGAGGAGAATTATCCGACACACGATCTGGAGTTAGCTGCCGTGGTTCATGCCTTGAAGATCTGGAGACATTATCTCTACGGAGAAACATTCCAGGTTTTCACATACCACAAGAACCTTAAGTATATCTTCTCTCAGCATGAGCTTAACATGAGGCAACGTCGTTGGATGGAGTTAATCAAGGACTACGATTGTACAATTGATTACCATCCGGGCAAGGCCAATGTTGTTGCAGATGCCTTAAGTAGGAAATCAACAACATCAACCATGAATAGAGCACAACTAAACCCTTTAGTATGCTCTAGGAGAGATATGCTTATCTCTTTAAGGCAAGACAATGTACAGTTGAAGGTGTCATTGTTAGCCGGGTTGTTAGCTGAGATGCATATTAAACCTACCCTAAGAGAGCAGATTAAGGAAGCACAGCTAGGTGATGCTGCAGTTCAGCAGATTAGATCTGAGTATGGAAATGAGAAGCGAGATGGTTTCCATGACTCAGATGACCAAGTAGTCTGTTATAATGGAAGGATGATAGTGCCGGATGTGGATAACTTGAGGAAGTTAGTCCTGGAAGAAGCTCATTCTTCCATGTATGTTATGCATCCAGGGAGCACCAAGATGCATCAAAATTTGAAAGATCTGTATTGGTGGCCTGGAATGAAGAAGGATGTTGCAGAATTTGTTCTGAGGTGTCCTGTGTGTCAGCAAGTTAAAGCTGAACACCAGAAACCTACAGGAACAATGCAACCTTTACCCATACCACAGTGGAAGTGGGATCATGAGACCATGGACTTTGTTGTTGGCCTACCCAGGACAAGTAAAGGACATGATTCCATTTGGGTAGTTGTTGATAGGTTGACTAAGACAACACATTTCTTACCTGTCAAAACAACCTATTCTGCTAAAAGGTTATCAGAATTATATGTTCAAGAGATAGTGCGTTTGCACGGAGTTCCTATCACAATAGTTTCTGACAGAGGTCCTCAGTTTACAAGTCGTTTTTGGGAACAGTTACACAGAGACTTAGGCACCAAGCTAAGGTTTAGTACGGCCTTTCATCCACAGACTGATGGACAGTCAGAAAGGACCATACATACTTTAGAAGACCTTTTGAGAGCATGTGTTCTCCAGTTTACCGGGAGTTGGGATCTACACCTAAGCTTGATAGAGTTTGCCTATAACAATAGCTATCAACATAATATTGATATGGCACCTTATGAAGCCTTGTATGGTAGACATTGTAGATCACCTCTGTGTTGGTTTGAGACTGGTGAGCGTCAGTTGTTAGGTCCTGATCTTGTGCAGCAGACCACAGAAAAGATTAAAGTAATACAACAAAAGATTAAGACTGCACAGGATAGGCAGAAATCTTATGCTGACAAGCGGCGTAGACCCTTAGAGTTCCAGGTTGGAGACAAAGTGTATCTCAAAGTCTCGCCTTGGAAAGGAGTCCTTCGTTTCGGAAGGAAAGGGAAGTTAGCTGCTAGATATATGGGGCCTTATCCAATCATTGAACAGATTGGAAAGGTAGCATATAGACTAGAGCTTCCACCAGAGTTATAGAGGTTACACCCTGTGTTTCACATTTCTATGCTGAAGAAATGTCACCCAGACACTGAGTCAATTCTACAACCTATGGAGGTAGAATTGAATGATGATATATCCTATGAGGAGGGACCAGTGTCAATCCTTGATAATAGAATTAAAAAGTTAAAGAAGAAAGATATAAGTCTTGTGAAAGTCCTCTGGAATCACCGTGGTGTTGAAGAAGCCACTTGGGAATTAGAGGATGAGATAAGAAGGAAGTATCCTGCCCTTTTCTCTTAGTATGTTTTATCGATTTCGGGGACGAAATCCTTGTAAGGGGTGGATAATTTGTAACATCCCTGACCTGGGTTATGAGTTAACCCTAGGTGTTTTGCCTAAATATGTAATTAAATCCTTGTGATTAACTTTGGGCATGTAAGTAAGTTTCTCAGAAACATATATTTCAGTTTTTGCTCCTTTTTATATAAAGTTGTAGCATTGTTTTGTAATACAGGGACCTATGTGCAAATTACCCAGTTAGAAGGGTTAACTTGCAATTTGCACATGTTGAGATGTTCCTCTGATGTTGAGACATCATGAGAATGATGATGGTAAGGTTTGAGGGATTTCCCAAGCTTGGGCACCAAGGTGCAGCTGTGGAAGCAATCCCAGTGCTTGAAAACCCTAAATTGGAGTAAAGTGCAATTTACCCAATTTGAGGGGAGTAACTTGTAATTTACACCATCAAAGGTATTTATTAAGACTCTTGTCACCATTTCGAGAAGAAATGATGAAGAGGTCACTTTAATTGAATAATCATATAATGAAAAACACCTTTGTGATTGAATAATCAAGGTGTATGTACAATAGCATTTTATGTGTATGCTTAACTAATAAGTTGATCTTCTTTGCCCTCATTTCTTGACCTTAGAAGAAGGTTTGTCCTTAGAATTAATATGAAGGGACGAGCATAGAAGGATGGAGGGACTTAGTTGAAAATATGAAGAACTTATGAGTTTATGTTAAAACCTCACCCCAAGTATATATACTCTCCACCTCTCTAAGCAAGGGAACTTTCCCTTCGTTTCCTTCACTGTTCTATTCAACCAAACCAACTAAAGAAGAGCTATGGAGCTCAGGAGGATGACCAAGGAGTGCAAGGTAGGTTTGAATCCTCCCTTTTGCTTAAGTTCATGGTTAGAACTCGAATTCAAGGTCAAATTGATGGCTAGCTCACATAGCTCTACCTTTCTAGCCATCTCTTCTCGACTTTCCCTGGAGGTTTCACCTTGGACGACCTGTGGAAGCTCAAGGACGCCATTAAAATCTTGGAGCTCGAAAGCTTGGAGCTCAAGGAGCAAGCTTTAGGCGGGTTTTATAACTCTAAACTTATGCTTTGTTATATACATCTCGTTTATGCTTTTAGATGATAGTTCTTCTTCTTCTCTACCTTCCTTTGCTACCTTGCAAGCAAATCCGTGAGAAATCCTTGCTGTTCTTGAGCTAGGAGATGAAGATGTTATTTCCAAAGTTAATCCACTACTTTTCACTTTACTAAACAGTCTCCACAAATTGCTCTCTCGGTTTGCAAAACCGTGTAGTGAGCAAACGGTCTCAGGACCGTGTAAGGGAAAACGGTCTTCAAGACCGTTTAGCCGCGTTGACCGAGCGTGTACCGTATAAGATTTCTGTTCATAATTATGTAGGCTAATCACCCACAAAATTTGAGATGATAACGCCAAAGGAATCGTGAGATATGGCCTTTTTAATCAACAACTTTAATTTAATTTACTCCTGATTTCCAATCTGTTGAAATCGCCCTTTTTGGGCAAACGGTCTCAAGACCGTGTAAGAACGATGACCAAGTATTGACCGTATGAAATTACTGTTCATAATAATGTTGATTAACAACTCACCAAATTTTATGGACTAATTCCAAATGAGCTAGGAGTTGAAGGATGATTACTAGGGTAAACCCTAATTGAAAACAGTACTGAAATCTCAATGAATAACTTAGTGTTTTTGGGTTGATTGACCCAAACGGTCTCAAGACCGTTTGGGGATCAACCAAATGGTCTCAAGACCATGTGGGGAATCAACCAAGACCGTGTGGAGGTCTGGGGTCAAGTATAGTTGACCAATTGAAAGTACAAAGATACTAATGTTGGCTAAATGGACATCTATAAATCCCTTTGTTTTGATTATGACAAACATTTCATTCTTATTGATCTAACGAGTTACTTGAGTGTGCAGGATTAAGGTGGATGCCAAAGCAACTAGGGAAATCCATATGCTTACATATTTATGTTTTCATGCAATGTAATCGCTTTGTAAAAACTTGTACAAATATATAATGTACAAGTACTTAGATTGCATGTAAATCAAGCGTTAGATCTTCCCTAGCTAAACATCACATTTAGATAAGTCATCCCCTTCAAATAGGATCACATATGCACACTCATACATATAATTAGTGCCTAAATTGCAACATTGAAACAGGATCAATCTCGGTCGACAAACTCCTCGACCGAGACACTCTCGGTCGACAATCTTCTCGACCGAGAAAGATCCAAAGTAGTCGTTAGACACAACAGACAAGTTAGTTGGCAGTTGGAGAAAGACGTTGCAAATCACTTGTTCCAGAGTGCCTGTCGGTCGACAAAAGTTTGACCGAGTAGGTGTCTCGGTCGACCATTCCTCGACCGAGATTGTTTCTGACAGCAACTGCAGAATTAATTAATTAGCCGTTGTTAAAGCAACAACTTTGTACCTAACGGCTAGTTAAGTACTTAGAAACCCCTAGAAGTTGTCTAGAACGTCCTTAAGCATCCTTAGGCCATTCCTATAAATAGGACAAGCCATAGGACACTCAATCACACTTGTTTACACTTGAGAATTCTTTGAGCATACTTTGAGCAATCTGTTTGTGAGAAAATTGAGCATTGTGAACATTGGCTACTTCCTTCCTTAGCTCATAATTCGTGTCCTATAGGCTAGTATCTCCTACCAACTACAATCACAAGTTCACACACTTGGTTAGGAGATCTATACGCTTGATCTAGGCAAATCAAGCCTTGGGCTTCAAAGGATAAGTTGTAATTTCCTTTTTCCTTTCTTGTTCTTTATTATTGTTTGTACTCTCCTTGCTACTCCTAGGTTGGAGGCTGCGGATTGGAGAGGGTGGAGTTCTTCTTGGTGAAGAAGGTGACTTTGAGCTACTTCAGAAGGCTGGTGCAACGGGAGGTTACTTCTAGAGAGGAAGGCTACTTCAAGGGGGAGCTTGGAGTTACTTCAAGAAGGCTACCTCAAAGTTGGTGCACCTACTTCAAGTGAAGGCTGTTCAAAGGGTGTAAAGGAAAGTATTGTATTTTGTATAAATCCTTGGGAAGGTAATAAAATAAATACTTTCAAAATCCCGGTTGGGTAAGCAACCGGGTAGTGGACTGACAACTTTAGTAGTTGCTAAAGTTGGAACCACTCTAAACACCTGTCTCCTTCTTACGATTTTCAATTGTGGTTGTTTGAGTAAAATAAATTGTTAAAATTATTTAAGAACTCTATTCACCCCCCTCTAGTGTTTTTCAATTGGTATCAGAGCAGGCTTCAAGGAACCCTAATCAGGTCTTGAAGAATGGAGGGTAATGGTGATTACAATCACAACAAAAACTACAACATGTTGCAATTGGTGCTTAGGAACAAGCCACACAACAACTAGATGCCCATGGAGATCAAAGAAGGAAGATGAGAACAAAGATTGTCTCATTGCTACAACTAGCGAGGAAGAAGAAGAAGAGGTAAGTCTTTTTGATTTATCCAAAGAAGAACTAGTTGCTAGCCTTGAACAAATACATATTAAGTATGTTGAATGCAAGAAGAAACTAAAGAAATCAAATAAAGCAAATGATGAATTACATGCTAAGCTTCTTGCCATTACATCTGAAAACGAAGATCTTAAAAAGATCATTGAAGATCATGATATTGAGATAAAATCTATAGAGGCAAATTGTAATCTACTTTCTTTAGAGAAGAATAATTTGCAAAGTCAAGTGAATGATCTTAAAAAAAAACCCATTTTATGCAACCATCTAGATTATGATTCTATTGTCAAAGAAAGAAATTCATTGTCATCTAATCTAGATCAAGCAAAACTTGATATCAAGAAGAGAATGGAAGAGATTGCCAAGTTACAACAAAAAGTTAGTAATTTAAATAATAATGGCATTCTTGATCAAATCTTAGATAATTCCTATCATCAAATTGGGAGAAGAGGACTAGGTTACAAGCCTAAAGGGAAATCCTATCAACAACCTAGTTGGAGAAAGTCACAAACCCATCAATCTATATATGTACCTAAAGGAACATCTTCACCCAAGGACAACACAGAACACAATCATAGAAAAAGATATGAGGTTGACTCGATATGCTGTCATGATTGTTTGCGCCTTGGTCACTATTCTTTTTCATGCCCTTACAAGAGAAAAGATGTCGAGTTAGTTTGGGTTCCAAAACCTCCAAACTAAATGAACAGAATCAAGTTGAGATATGACCAAGGACCTTAGTTGCATATTTCTACGTCTATCTCAACTCAACATAATGGGATAACCAATAAATTTAAGTATCTAAATATTTAACTTGCATAGTTATGTTTTATTTGGAAGAAATTAACAGTTTCAGAAATATTGTCGGTCGAGAGACTGTCGACCGAGACACTGTCGGTCGAGAAATAGTCGACCGAGCATGTCACTGATTTCCAGTCTGTTGCAAAAATTGCTAAATTTCTTTGAAATTGATGAAATTGCTATCTATTCATGATTAATGATTGGATATTTATTTTGGAAATCATCCATACAAATTTAAATTAATATTAGTTTATTTCCTAAATGATTTAAACCAAATTATGCTTAGAAAATTTCTATCATTATTTACATGATTTCCTTATTTTCTGGTCTATCCATATAGAAATCATGTGATTAAAATCATGCGATTATTTACTGTTATTATTACATCATGGATATGCTTTCACCATTTGGTACTGAGATTAGCTTGATAGATAATTGTCTACATGGATCCATGATAGGCAAATGCTTTATTGGTAATATGTTATGCTTGCAACACATAAGATAAAATCTCTCAAAAAGACTTGAGATATTTAGTGCTTTTCAATTGAGATATTTAGTGTCTTTCAATTTATAGTTAGTGTGCCTTCAGTAAAGAATCTTATAAGGATACTAAACGACGTGAAATTTGATATTCATATTACTACAGCAAAGCCTATATTTTAAGAAAAGGACAAATGTTTTCATATTAAGTATTATGCTTCAACTTGATACTCAAATCAAATTTTATGCAGATATTATACTTCATAATGTTCAAATTGAAAAATCTGCAAATCTGCCTCTTGGTTAAAATGAAATTTGACCAAGGGGCGCTATGGTCGTAGTCAAAGTCAACCTAAAATAAGTTTTGACAAAATAATTATTTGAACATCATTTTGATTAAAAGCAAAATCAATTTATGATCACAAAAATTGTTCCAATATTGTCAATAATAAAACAAAAATATTACTCCCTTAGAAAATATATATGCTTTACAAATTCAGTCAATCATGATATCATTTGCATTAAAAATAAGCTTAAAAATTCGTACCCAGTAAGACTGTCGGTCGACAAATCTTCGACCGAAAATCTCTCGGTCTGCCCACCTCTCTCGACCGACAGAATCTAGACAAACCTAGCATCAGACACACTTCCGGTCGACAATTGTTCGACCGAGACAGTGTCGGTCGACAATTGCTCGACCGAGAAAGAGCCGTTGGGATATGACCGTTGCAATCCGACCGTTACCGTTAACGGCCGACCGTTGCAAGTCGACCGTTGGACGGCCGAAGTGGCGCGTCTGGAATATAACCGTTGCGGACGCTCGGTCGACAAATTGTCGACCGACCCGGTCACTGGATTGCTATAAAAGGAGCAAAAACGGGTCATTTCTTCACACCTTCTTATTCTTGTTTCCTTAGGCTCTCTCTAGTGAATTCTTATGCAAATCTTTAACATCCTCATCCCCAAGACTTCCTTGCTTCTTCTCCACCTTCAAGCAACACAATGGCATCATCCTCTGCTCGTGGAAAGAAGAAGGTCGCTGGCAGGAAACAAAGGGAGGCTACTCCACCATTGACGATCATCAACGACATTGCCTTCGTTGACGGAGATGCTGGTGATCGTTATCTACGGCTCTCCTCCAAAGCTCCTCTCCCACGACGACTAGTTGAAGTTATGGACTTCCTCAACATTGTCGACTTGGAGGACCTTTTTGAGGTGCAAAAGTTAAAATAATTCATCAACCCTTCTTTTCCTTCCTATTCCATCAAGGTAGTGAATGAATTCTATGCTAACCTCATCTCCCACTCTGAAAATGAAACCATCTTCTTCTATACTATGGTCAACGGGCATAGCTTCCGATTTACTGAAGGGGATATTCTTGACATGCTAGATATTGACATAGATGAATATCAAGACACCCTTGACCTTACTTCTGGAAACCCACTTAATCAATTTTCCCAAGATGACCATACCGTTAGTCTTAGTGACATCAAAAGGACCATTTTTCAATCCAATACAACCTGTCATGAAGATAGAGGCACATACTATGCTATAAATCTCAAACCAGCTGCTAGGATTGTAAACCTTATTGTTTCAACAAACATACATCCTAGATCCAATAAATCTGAAGTTCCTATTTTTTGAATGTGTCTAATATATGCCATTATCCAACGTATTCCCACAAATTTTATCCGCATCATTCTTAAAAACATGCTTGAGTTTTCTGGCAATCCTCCATATGCTGATTTTGTATGCCAAATTACTCAACATTTCCTTAAGACTCAACTTGAGGATATGGGATATACATGGGAGCGTAGACCACAAAAAATAAGTAAGAATACTGTAGAAAAAATGGGGATTGATTTCGGTCATAAGAGGGCTAGGGTAGAAGGAGAAACATCTACACAAGACATACCACCTCCACCTCCTCCTACCAGCCTACCCTATGACCCCTTCCAAAACACTCTAACCTATGTTGCTGGGTCACAATATCATCTTAGTAAACAACTAGATTATAACCACCATGCCATGACTTATCTAAACCAAAGAATGCAAACTCTTTCTCCAAACCAACCAGATGAATATCCTTATTCTTTAAATCCTGGCATGCTCAAAACATATAACCCATCTTACAACTACTATCAACCTCCACCTCCACCATCTACAGATCTCACACATACTCAGTTTTCATCAATGCAACTACAAGATATTGCTGCTCATTTCCGATTTGATCATGTTCCAACCTTCTTGGAGGCATATGCCTTAACCAAGACAGGTGCTCTGGAGTGGCACACTTTGGTCCAGTATTATGGAGTTGAGCCTTTTCTTGGGAAAGACCCTGATATTGATGTAATTCTTAAGTCTTTCCAGTGAGATTTGGAGTTGTATTAGTTGTAATGGAATCTTTGCAAAATTGTAATAAATGGGTTATTGTTACATGTTTTGGCTATCTTTTCATGCTTGTAATGACATTGGTTATCTTTATAATGGATATTTTTTTTGGCATCATTTGAATTTGGATTATAAGACTATTGTAGAGCATACAAAATAAGGGGAGTAATAAATACAAGTAAATCAAAAAGGATGAACATCTTTGCAAATACCTAAAAGTTCACGTTATGGCTAAAATGACATCTATTGCAAAATACTTATATCTTGGGGGAGCATAGTATAAGATTAAGGGGGAGCTCATAGAAACAAATTTGATTATTTGATTGAAAAGCTTACAAAAACATTGTAAACGTCATTTGGAGCTTGTTACGACCTTAGTATTTTTACTCTTGGTTATGAAGAAATCTATGAATGATATATCTTGTTCTTAAAGGGACTCTCTAAACAAATCAGGGCTTAACATCCCATGCATTTAGTTAAAAGACATTTTTATGCACTCTAAAACTAAAGGATTCTCATTTCATTTTTAAGGCTTAACATCCCTTGTAAAATGGGTGAGAAATCAATATACATAGGCCATAAACTTAAAAGAAAATCATATCATTTCAAGGCTTAACATCCTTTGCAAATGATTGAGAAACAAATTGTGGCTAATTTTGACAATAAAAATCCCTTGATTTTAATTGGATATCTCTTTAAGGGGGAGCAAAGTTTAAAAAGGAAGACACAAAGTCATACTACATGATTATATTGGATATCTTTTTGAAATGACAAAGGGGGAGAAATAATATAAAATCACAAACATAAAATTAAAATGAGTTTCATAAATCTTGGCCAGCAGTCACTTGCAAAACCAAAGATGGCTACAAAGGTTAATTTCAGGTATGAAACTCACATGTTTTATATTTCTTATTTTATATTTAGGAAATGTTTGTCATCTTCAAAAAGGGTGAGATTGTTGGCTAAATGGACATCTATAAATCCCTTTGTTTTGATTATCACAAACATTTCATTCTTATTGATCTAACGAGTTACTTGAGTGTGCAGGATTAAGGTGGATGCCAAAGCAACTAGGGAAATCCATATGCTTACATATTTATGTTTTCATGCAATGTAATCGCTTTGTAAAAACTTGTACAAATATATAATGTACAAGTACTTAGATTGCATGTAAATCAAGCGTTAGATCTTCCCTAGCTA
The DNA here is from genome assembly GCA_963693085.1 of Alisma plantago-aquatica. Taxonomy (NCBI): domain Eukaryota; kingdom Viridiplantae; phylum Streptophyta; class Magnoliopsida; order Alismatales; family Alismataceae; genus Alisma; species Alisma plantago-aquatica. The sequence continues at coordinate 1,048,444,411 of OY856412.1, read as the reverse complement.
AACATCACATTTAGATAAGTCATCCCCTTCAAATAGGATCACATATGCACACTCATACATATAATTAGTGCCTAAATTGCAACATTGAAAAAGGATCAATCTCGGTCGACAAACTCCTCGACCGAGACACTCTCGGTCGACAATCTTCTCAACCGAGAAAGATCCAAAGTAGCCGTTAGACACAACAGACAAGTTAGTTGACAGTTGGAGAAAGACGTTGCAAATCACTTGTTCCAGAGTGCCTGTCGGTCGACAAAAGTTCGACCGAGTAGGTGTCTCGGTCGACCATTCCTCGACCGAGATTGTCTCTGACAGCAATTGCAGAATTAATTAATTAGCCGTTGTTAAAGCAACAACTTTGTACCTAACGACTAGTTAAGTACTTAGAAACCCCTAGAAGTTGTTTAGAACGTCCTTAAGCATCCTTAGGCCATTCCTATAAATAGGACAAGCCATAGGACACTCAATCACACTTGTTTACACTTGAGAATTCTTTGAGCATACTTTGAGCAATCTGTTTGTGAGAAAATTGAGCATTGTGAACATTGGCTACTTCCTTCCTTAGCTCATAATTCGTGTCCTATAGGCTAGTATCTCCTACCCACTGCAATCACAAGTTCACACACTTGGTTAGGAGATCTATACGCTTGATCTAGGCAAATCAAGCCTTGGGCTTCAAAGGATAAGTTGTAATTTCCTTTTTCCTTTCTTGTTCTTTATTACTGTTTGTACTCTCCTTGCTACTCCTAGGTTGGAGGCTGCGGATTGGAGAGGGTGGAGTTCTTCTTGGTGAAGAAGGTGACTTTGAGCTACTTCAGAAGGCTGGTGCAACGGGAGGTTACTTCTAGAGAGGAAGGCTACTTCAAGGGGGAGCTTGGAGTTACTTCAAGAAGGCTACCTCAAAGTTGGTGCACCTACTTCAAGTGAAGGCTGTTCAAAGGGTGTAAAGGAAAGTATTGTATTTTGTATAAATCCTTGGGAAGGTAATAAAATAAATACTTTCAAAATCCCGGTTGGGTAAGCAACCGGGTAGTGGACTGACAACTTTAGTAGTTGCTAAAGTTGGAACCACTCTAAACACCTGTCTCCTTCTTCCAATTTTCAATTGTGGTTGTTTGAGTAAAATAAATTGTTAAAATTATTTAAAAACTCTATTCACCCCCCCTCTAGTGTTTTTCAACTAAATTACATTGCAATTAAGTATTGATATGATAATCAACTCAATAGATCCAACCTTGAAGAATTTACACTAGAATACAAAAGTTGGATGGGCAAACAGTCTCAAGACCGTTTGGAACTCATCCAAACGGTCTCAAGACCGTGTGGTGACAACCCAAGACCGTTTGGAGGTCTAGGGTTAAGGTAATTTGATCAATTGAGGGCCCAATTGCAATAGGTTATTGAATTAATCAAAATACTGAATTGAGACTCAATCAAGGTTCAACTCCTATCGAATCACATTAGATTTTGATGAAATCTTGGGAAAACGGTCTCAAGACCGTGTGGATTTCATCCACACAATCTCAAGACCGTTTGGGCCAAGTTTGGGCCCAATTGGAGCTCAATTGAAGGGTTCAACCTTGTGTTGATTCACATTGTTGAGTGTTGATGGTTGAACGTTGATGGACCTTAATTGAACCAACTTCAACCCTAATTGGATAACAATTGAGGGTCAATTGAGTGACCAATTGGTTAAGCATAACCCTAATTAACTCAATATATAAGTGGTTACCATGGCTTTGACCATTTGGAGGCTTCAACATTGATAATCATAAACGATTGAAATCTTTGAACCATGTTGGAGGTCCAAACGGTTTGAGACCAAGTGGACCAAACGGTCTCAAGACCGTTTGAGGCCTCACGGTCTCAAGACCGTTTGAGACCTCACGGTCTCAAGACCGTTTGAGGTCACACGGTCTCAAGACCGAGTGAGGCGTCACGTTCTCAAGACCGTTTGGGGCCAAACGGTCTCAAGACCGTTTGGACTCAAACGATCTCAAGATCGAGAGACACCAAACGGTCTCAAACCGTGTAAGCCCTCTCGGTCTTGAAGTCAAACTTGTTAAACGGTCTACACCCTCACACGGTTTGGAAAAACGGTCTTGAAGGTCACACGGTCTTGGAGTCAACCCTAGCAAACGGTCAACTCATCCAAACGGTTTCAAACCGTTTGGAGATTGAAGGTTGAAACCGTTTGAGGTTTTCAAAGGTTGATTTCACTTAATCACTTGAAGATGTAAATGGTTCAATGATGCTCAAATATAAACCCTAATGGTAACCTAGGACATTAGGGGACTAAGTGACTAATGAATTAACCCATGATGGTGATCAATGGGGTGAATTACCAAAATACCCTTGAGGGGTTCAATTGAGTAAAACCTTGTTCAAATCAAACCCTAATCACATGATAGTGATGTTTTGGCTTATGTTAGCCCATGAGGACTTAACCCAACCTGATCTAGAGAGGTGTTATCACCATCTACTAGTATGAGGAGAGAGAAAGTATCTTAAGAGAGAGAAAGTACCTTAAGAGAGAGAAAGTACCCTTTTAGGGTGGAAACTCAAGTAAAGAACCTTCAATACACATGAATGTGCATGATTAGGGTATGATCCACCTATGTGAGATCATGGAAACCCTAATTATGATATATGATGAATCTTAAGCTAATCTGAGAGCATCAATGATGATGTTCCTCATACATGATGATGTTATGAGTTCAATTCACCATGTGATGTGAATAGTAAACCCTAATTCAAGGGTAATGACATGTGATGTGAATAGTAAACCCTAATTCAAGGGTAATGACATGTGATGTGAATAGTAAACCCTAATTCAAAGGTGATGACATGTTATATGAGTATTAAACTCTTTTTGATAAGAATCAAAGAACTTAGCTCTTATGACAAGAGTGGAAAGTATAACCATTGTTTTGAATTACCTTTATTAGTTGAATTAACCATGTAGGTTCTGATATGGAGGTGATCATATCTAGGTATGGATGATGATACTATATTCATTAAAGGCATATTGATAGCTTTATGAATAAGTAAAGTATCTTGATGCCTTGTCAGTGGCATTCTATGATAATAATGGGCTGTGAGAGCCATGAATACCATCAAAGTCATGCTTTAGAGATGACTTGTGATGAGTATAATGAGAAATGATGATTGATGTGAGTTAGGCTTGTTACATTTAGTATTCTCCTTTTATAGCTGTTAGGCTACTGTTATTGTTTGAAGAACAATGTGTGATGTTAAATGAATACTGAATATACCTAACTAATCAAGTATAATGTAGAGCCCTGATCATAGACCCATCATTGTCAGAGATCAAATGATGGTGAAATAGGTTTTCCTAAGGGAACTCCTGGATCACATACTAGTGAGTATGTGGGGTATATGGATGTGTAGAACCTTACATCCTAGTGTAGGAAATTGATGTAGATATGTAATCCATCAATCCTTCACTACAATCCCATACCGTATCAGTAGTAGGTAAACATGAAACCTCCTGATGACGAAGAAAACATAGATATCTATATCAGTGGAGATAAACATGAAATCTCCTGATGACGAAGAGAGTACAGAACGCCACTGTAACTCTAGAATAGCGAAGGACCAGTTTACCCTGGTGAGCTATAATAGTAGAGACACAAGATGTCCTACAAGTGATCCTCTTACTGACTGAGGAAGGTGAAGGTCATGAAAATCCGGCTCTCTTAATGACCTATGTATGATACTGATGTGACTTCTTAGCAATCAGTTGGAGTATGAGTGGTATGCCTCATCTCCACAGGGCATAATATTGTTTGTAAAACATAATCAACCGCGTAGTATACATGTTAGAGATAACTACGAGTTAGTTGATTGATGATACACTGTAATAGTGCTTATATTCTTCATGTCTCATAAATGTTGAGCTCTTGTTTATAGCTGCAACTGCTATTGAATACTTTGAAAGCTTTACTGCTTAAGATATTCTTTGATGTTATAATAAAGCTTCTGGCGGAGAGTTATAACTCTCGCTGGGACAATTATGTAAAATTGTCTCACCCCGTAGACTTCAACTTTTTAGGTGGACGTCGGAGACGGAGGAACCGGTCTACAGGTGACCAGTCCCAGCAGTAGCAGCAGCAGCACCAGGAGCAGCAGTAAATCTCAGGTGGAGATTTAGCCTGCCATGTGGTGTAGTTAGAGTTAGTCCTATGTGTCCTCTGTACTCTCAGGTCTTGGAGTCTTTTGTTATGAGTTCTTGAGATTTTGTATCTTGATGTATATAATTACTCAAGAAGTAATTATCATGAGATGTAAACAGTTTATCTCTTGTTATGAAAGAAGCTTTTATGGATTCAAGCTCTTGTATCGAAAAGTTTTAATTTTCCGTGATTTTTGTCTTCCGTTGTTAATCGAATCGCTTCCGCTAAGTTTGAATCGTGTTTATATCGTGGTTTGGAGATCAGAGCCCACAGTTTATGTCAAGTATGTCAAGTCATTCTTTTATCATGTCATGTCATATTTACTTTTATGTCATATAAAGTGCCAAATACCGCTTACTGACGTGTTGTATGTTTTGCATGGCTGGGGACGCGATGTCCGCAGGACTTGGAGCAAGTAAAGGAAAAAAAAATCAAGATTAGGAGACCTTCAAGCTTTTCCTGGTGGGGCGCCGTTTACCTAGACGATCCAGAGATCTAGAAGCCATGTTTACCATGTTTAGTTATGTCACCAAGTAAATGAGATATCATGAATGTTTATGATGTAGTTTTCTTTTACCAAGAACTATGTATGAATCATTTTATATCAATGCAAAGTGTTTATTTACGTTAATTGTAATGAATAGCATTTTGTGACACCCCCCTTGCGTAAAGAGCTTCCGCTCAGTGACATCTACATGTTGTGAAAAGTGGGGTGTTACAAACATGGATTCTGATTCCTAGTCTATGTTTAACCTTAAAACAATTATTGTTTTTGTGATTATATAAACCCCAGTGAGAAGATTAGGAACATCTTATATCAAAACATAGTAATGGTATTAGTACTACCACATTTAATTATTCATATGAACTTAGTGAGTGTAATTTGAATTTTAGTTTTCTTGCAGGAGGAAGGCAAGATGAATAAGAATCATGACTTATAAAAAAAGTAGGTATAATCTTGCTTACATACATCTTCTCTTTCTTAAATACTACAAGCTAGAATAAGAGTTGTGACTACGAAATAACTCCTTATGATAGAAGTAGTTTTCTTACCCCAGCATGTTTAGCGGAAAGGGTTATAACCATGAATAATCACCTCTTCTTTATGTTTAGCGGAAAGGGTTATAACCATGAATAATCACCTCTTCTTTAAATAACATCTTAGTATGGATAAATTCCAACACTCATTGTTTCCTATAAGTTGTGTGTCATGGAACCATTCTTACCCGAATCCCAATCCAACTGCCTAGATAGTGGTTAAAGGATTTCAGCTCCTATCCTTAAGTGGCCCAATAGGATCTCACACAGTGGCATAGTTGGTAAGAAATAATAACTCAGAAAAAGGGATTTAAAGAACAAACTAACCCAAAATTGGAGATATTGCAGACTATCTTTGTCATTAGAGGATATTAAGTGCGGAAGTGATCTGGTTAGTGTTTTTATTTTTCCTAAAATTAAGAAAATTGAGACACAATCATGCAATTGCATGATACGCTATCAAAACCAAGTAAAACGGTTTATAGCATAATAGTATACTTGGCAAAAATTATATTCAAGAAATACAACAAGAGATTTCCATAAAAATTATTTATTAGACAAGATGATTATTTCAAGTAATGTAATTTTTATTATGAGTTCCTTTTATGTTGTAATCGAGAAGAATGCTTATATATTTTGTGTGACTTTGTTGCCCCAATGCAATGGGGGAGGTCACCATGATCCTTCTTTCCATATGAGGTAGGAGGCCAATGTACAAGTCCCACCTACGAATGAGGAGGCTGCTTGCACTCAATATCAACATCATCAACATCATCATCATCAATATACGGGAAGTCATAATGGGTAATGCCATTTATGTTTTCATGTTTTTCTCAAAATATAATATAGGGAAAAATGGAAGTCAAATAATAGGGAATAGTAGCTCAATCAAGTTATATAGCCAAGTATACAGTCAAGAGATACATACAAATTATCTTCAATACAACCAAGGAGGAATTCTAATAACGTACCTTTCACCAAAGACTTAGAGTACATATCACAGAATTGGTCAACCCATATAGTCAAATCCTAAATCACAATGTTTGGATCAAGGGTCAAGATTATGATATTTTAAGATCATATTTCAATATTTGAGATTAGGGTTACACTTTCCTATGACAACCTTGTGGTTAGGTCATCTACTTATAATCAACCAATATTTCTATATGTCCAACATTATATCAAGTGTCAAGAATATTTCAAGTGTGGATGATCTACTTAGGTATTTTAAGAACATATGTGTTAACCATAATTATGATCATAATCTAAGTCATCATCAAGTTTCTAAATCATCATCATGATACTTAGAATAATTGGAATTTGAGACTAGATTGATAAAAGTAGGGTCATGGATCATAAATATGACCAAGGATTTGCAAGATTAAGATTAATCATCATCATATCAAGATTAATCCTTATTTCAATGTGCATGATTCATATTCTAGGGTAGATGAGTTTAAGAGATTAGATCTAACTCTTACTTAGTCAAGTTCTATTTAGGGTCTCAATATGATCATTAGAGTCAAGAATTAGGGTTTCTCAAAGATTAAGCATCATTATTGATCCATATGACAAAATAAATGAGCAAGAGTTCAATATCTAGGGATATTAGTGAAATAAATCAATAATTAGGTTCCACAAGTATTTTTAATCAATTCATTGGATTTTTCTTATCAAGATTGACTATTTATTTGTACTTTTGGAGCTAGGATGCATTTATTATGATTAAAATAAGATCTGACTATTTTGACGATTATTTGTCAGAGAGTGGGTAAAATACCTTTAACATGGAAAAAAAGATGATCGTTGGATAACTTGATTGGGCAGCTAAGATTTCACCACATAGGTGTGTGTCTTGGTCACATACTGGTCCAGTTCAACATAGTTTAATCATTTGTTTTGGCCGGTTTGAATATGGTTTTGTCGAGTTCATCGAATTCAATATGAAGCAGGTCAATCCCTTTGGACTGGTGGTTCTTCAGTCCGCCCCTTCCTCGTGCAGGCCTCACGTGAGCCACAAAGGAAAGAAGAGGTGCTCTCTATAGTGGAAGTGCTTTGGGAGTAGGAGGGGCATATGGAGGCAGTCAAGCCGTCATTCATGTTCATCTGCCCCTCGCGAGGGTGATGGTGGTGGCGGGTTGAGGAGAGGTAGCATGGAGGATGAATGCCCAAAGTGGGCCGTGCGGAGGCACTGCACCAAGCAAGAGGAAAATGTGGAGAAATTAAAGCCATTCAGGATTTAGAGCGAGCATAAAGCCACGAGTGTTGGTGATGTAGGTTGTTGATGGTCCTTGGGGATTCTTTCTATAGTGTTGAGGGGTTAGTTTTAGGGTAAAAGGGAGCTTGGTAGCAACCCTTATTCGTTGGAATGAGAATGGGTGGTGAGGGAGTCATTTTGGAAGCTGAAGAGAGAAATAGTAATGGTAAAACTAGGGCTAGATCAGTTCAAAATCATGAGAAGATCGTTTCTATTCACTCAAAATTTCAAATCTCGATCGGAAGCGGGAGGTCACATGTCTCGGCCATAAAGACACCTCCCTACTAATTACGAGAGGTTGGAGAGGACTTGCTAGTCATAAGATCGAGGAGGGATCCAGGGGAGTCATATATAAGGGCATATATTTACCCCTCCCTTGGCAAGCGGATTGTTGACTTGGACAAAGTCAAATAAAAAGGCAGATCAAGGGATTTTCAACACATTAACTTCAATAATTTGTAGAAAATTGTAGAATGTCCAATTGTGATGAATTTTGGATCATAGGTTCAAAATAATCTAGAGAATATTTAGGAAAAAAACTTGAGAACCAAAAGATTAAGTTTAATGAACAAATTTACTTCATTGGGCAGAGTGGTGATTGAATCTAATTTGTTGTGTTATAATGTGTATAAAGTTAACATTGATCACTATATTTCTAATTTCAGTATTAATATTGATGTAGAGGCCAAGAAAAATAAATTGGGACCATGAGTGAACATCAGGAGGGCAAAAGTGTAATTAATTCATTTTTATGCGAAATTTTAGTTTGCCACATTGTGTCTAGGTCACATCCTACCCTTACCAATGAAATTTTTTAGGACCTATCATCCCCTTATGCACAAAGTGAGTCTAGCCTAAAGCCATCCTTTATCACTAGAACTAATATAGACCCTAACATGAGAAATCTATCCAAGATATATCCTCACATACTATAATATCCTCAATTTTTTTGGTAAAATTGAATGATATAAATATATATCATGATTTGATTAATAATTTTCTCCAATGGTATTATTGGGGGAATAATATTGTTAATCACCTTGTGGTAGGGGTCCTTGTGGAAAAAGTTAAATAAAAAGAGGAATTCATACATGAATAATTTAATAATGGCTTTTTGATGACATAAATGAAATGAATGTCAAGTTTCTAAAGGGAAACAAAATACATAGTGTTTTAGATAATTAAAAGAATAATATATAGCCAAGAGTGGAAACACAATGTTTAAGCCATAAAATAAACATTAACTCGATTTAACCTTTATTTACTTGAATATAAATATGAAGATAAGAGATTTCCAGAAATTGGGAATAAAGGACATTCCATAACATAATGGTAATTGTTTGAAATAAATGTCTAAATGGAGCAAGTTTTGCATATGAAAAATATCCAAATAAGATAATACAATTAGACATAAATTGGGAAATATTTTTATGAGTTTCTATATCTATTTTGAGGAATGTATCAAAGTGAGAGAGAAAGAATAATCAAATTATCCCATAGAGGGCCATGTATTCCTGTGTGTTTCGTAATGCATGTCAGTGTGCCAATTAAGTGAAATTGGTGATAAATTGTAGTTATACGTGTATCTATTTTGATAATATATTTAATACTTTCCTATTGGCCTAATTTTAAGTTAGAAACATGAAAAAAGAGAGAGGAATTATAAAAGAAAACCTTAGAGGGGTGTCTAGTCATGACTTGAGAGTGATGTAATTATTGCTCTTCCCGTTAGTGGTTTATGACATCCGATTATCTCTCACCCATATGTGCATGAGAAAAGGAAAGTCAATTTTTCCTCATGGGGGTCTCTCTCTCTCCCTTTATCATTTTTATTCAACAACTAGGGTTCCTTTTAAGGAATATATAAGAGCCACAAAACTTACATCGATCCCATACATGTGTCTTTGATTCTGGTTGTCCATGGAAAACTCCTACACTGGTCTTTGAACCCTTGCATGTCCCCCATCTTCTTATCTCCGACCTGTAGCTAGGCAATGAGTAGGAGACAATGCTCCTAGCTAGACGCCATGATATACCCCCTCCTGATTCACCATGGTTCAACAAGTAGGATTCTATCACCATCCACAAACTCCTCCAGCACCCCTTTCCACATAGTATCGTAATCTGCTAGGGAGGAGAAAACCCTTGCTAGGGTTTTCAGTGGTGAAAAAGAAGAGGATGACAGGGTATCCAGAAAGAAGGATTGGACCCTAGATAGAGTCAGAGTTAGATGAGGTTGAAGGTCCGGTGACGATCCAAGGTGGAGGTTCATCCACAACGTCAGACCTAGTTGCAACATCAACAAGGTGAGCGCACAGGAGAACACTTGCATGAGAAAGGAGAAGAAACAATCAAATGTCCTAGGTAGCCCTATGGCGGAAGCTTTAAGCATAGGGGAATGAATGTCTTTTCCCCTATGCATGAGCTCTTCATAAAGATGAATAAAGATATACCAATCGTCGATGTGTCAAGCCTTGATTATCTCAAACAAGATTACTTTGTAATATTCATAGATAAGTATATATTGATCACAATTTAGTGAAATTATATATCAAATTGATAAGAAAAAGAGTGAAATCTAAAGAAAATATATGTAGACTCTAATTATGCTTCCTATTCGAAAGTAGCACTAATATGTGTTAAAGTTGTGATTAAAGCATATAAACCCCAAATTTGTATGATAATCATGTCAAATATGATTCTTTGACATATAATCTGAGAATTTGGAATATAATGGTAATTTTAAATGATTTTGACCATGATATTCATAACTAGAGTTACTAATCAGAATATTCATGCATATTAATAGTTAGTGATTAAGGATCCCAACTTGCCATGCTACTAATTGAACCAAGTGTTCATAACACAATAATGTGATAGACTTGATAATTAGGGATACACTTAACATGAATTAAGTTTCTTAAAGTCATTAAATCAACAAACATGGGGATTAAGGTTTAAAAGCATGAATCTAATGATAACTCGATAATAAGGAAACCTCAATCCTAGAGAAAGAACTGAGTAGGGTTTAGTTGGTTTAATGTGATGGTGACATTTTTGTATTTACATACATGCAAACTAAATGATTGGATTCCTCTATGCTTGGTTGGTTGGATGATATGCTCAAAGTATGATTTGACAATCTACATGGTTCTACAAGAGGTAAGTGGTTATGCTTATTACTACCCGCATTAGTTTGTTGGTGTTTGTCGAGTGTTTCTTGAAGATTTAACAAATAAATTGTTGGTTGTTTATTTACCTTCTATTCAATCATAATTCCTTATGAGTATCACATAATGAAAGATTATATGAAGAAAATAGCAGTTATTATTTGCAAGTAATTTCCTGATTATATGTTGTTCTATACTTGCACTCTTTTGTATGCACCCCACGTACAAAGTGTATTTTGGTTTGCTGATCCATGCTTTTGTTTTGCGGTAATTTAGGTACATGCTAAATATAAATATGTTTAGAGACATGATAAACTAGATGAAATTTCATTCAGGAATTAAGCTAAGTAAGGAGGATTAGATAAACACTTCTTGTCTATGAACATATCTGATGATATAATTTCATATAAAAGAATTTTGTAAACAATATTTGAATTAATAGAAACTATTTCATATTTTTAGTATTTATTAAATTTGGATCCTTGAAAAAATTGTAGGTAATGATTCTCAAGCCTTCATTAACGGGGGTTTGCCAAAAATTGAGGTTGCTACATTTGGTGTGAAACCCCAAAATTTTCATATAACATTCAATAGTTTATAATTTCAAGTAACCTTTTGAAATATGAGGGACATATTAGAGCATTTCTAAACATGATAGCATCTTGAAGGGACCATGACTTTGGGGCTGGCAAAAGCTTCCTCCACACCTCTAGTCATCTTATGAGGAATCTCGGGCTCGTGCATCCTACCTGGCCAAAGTTGGAGATTTTGATCTAAGTAAAATATCTTTAGGTTCTCTTCTCATCTTTATTCATCAACTTCTCATCCTCTTTCTTAATAAACCCTACAAGGAACTTCCCTTCTCATTGTAAGTTAGGGTTTTTGATAAGAAGTAGGATTACAACATCCTACGCCAATTAATGTACATGTAATGTGGAAATTATATAATACATGTAATGTGAAAAAATAATGTAAATGTAATATGGAAATAATGGTAGTGTAAAGTAAGATGTATTATGGGTTTAGGAAAATCCTAACTGGTCAAGGGACATATAAACCCTATGGTACATGGATAGTTCCCAACGCTAACCCAAACCTTAATCATGGGAAGTGAAAACAGTGTGGTGATATAGGAACACTACCCATATGAACCTCAAAAAAAGGTGATAAGAAAGATTATAGTGAATCCGTCTTACCTATCCTCCTATACATGCATATTTATGGAGAAATCAATTTATTACACATGAGGAAAGCATCAAGAAACATAATCAACCTATGAATAATACATTTATGGATGTAGCCTGCTTAGACCCTATCAACCTCTAGCGAGTTAAAGAGAATGTGGTGATCAGGCATTAAATGAAGGCCTATGTATGAAATGTCCACAAAAGGAGGTCCCAAAACCTTAATAGAAGGTTTCCCATAAAGAGGGTCCCCTATAGAGAGGGCACACTAATTAGAAAAGAGGATAAGGGTGGAAAAGTTAAAAAAAGAAATACTTATTCATATTGAATAAAAATATGATAATATGAAACCCTTAGTTAAATACTTAGGGTTAGTGTGCCGACCTGGGGTGGGTCAACCCTAGAGTAGGAAAGGACCTATGGAAGAGGCAAACCTTTGATTTGTGTGGTCAGGTTGTGGATAAGAGATCCTAACCTCCTCCTGTTAGCTAAGAAGGCACCTTAGCTTAGGACCTTTCCTAAGTTGACTAAATCAATTTAAAGATTGGGGTAATCATGAATGTCACCTAATGTGTGATGAATTAAGCATATAAAATATGAAAGCACATATATTGAGTATAATTCTTTGAACCCAAGTATGTCGTCTCTGAGGAACATGAGGATAAGTCACAATGGAATTAGATGACAATATGAGACCAAGTCCAGAAAAGAAAATCGTTGTGATCCCAATGAGGGGACATAAAGTGAATAATAAGCATCATAAGAGTTGGAGGAAATCTAGTTTAAAGAATTTCATATGAAAGTAATGTGTTGTCGAAAAACCTTTGGGAAGGGTAGAACCCTAAGTCAATACTAAGGTCAAGTAGGAAGTATTACATGTACATAAGACTGATGAGATTAGGAGTTGATTATTCCCTAAATGCACAAGACCATCTAGTTGGGAGGTTACAACTATGTTTTCTCGATGCCCATGGGTTAGGAGACTGGCCACCTTCATGAGTACATGGGGATCGATAAATTTGAGGGGCAATCCCTAGATGGATAAGGATGATATCACTCAAAAAGTACATGTACCCCTAGATACCTTGAGGAAATGACTAAGGCTAATAAGATACGAGATGTAAATTTACAAGATACAAGAAGTCATTGAAAAATGGAATCTCAAAAGGAGTTGTGCACAAACTAAAGAGTGAGAAAGGCACTTGACTTTATGAAATATAAGAATATTGGAAATTTAAAAGTATGTATGCTTAGAGTCATGTTGACAATGATTCAACCTAAAATATAAATTTTTTGATAATGTGTGTGTACGCCATCTCTGCTCTGGGAATGAGATGAACTTCATTTTTGGACTACAGTCAGTTGCCTATTTCATCACATTATGAGGGTGAGAGATTGGATAAACACATGTTATACTTAAAATTGACATATGACAATAAATACCTTAAATTGAACTTGATGACATGATCTAGGGTTTGAGGTGCTGTCTCACCCTTATGAAAAAATGAATAATAGTTTGTATCTTAGGTGAAAAGGGTACTCTCCAAATGAAAAATAAAATTCATATGAGAATTGAATGGTTAAGTCATATTGTCTTAAAGTGAATGATAATGTGGAAATATCCTGAATTGAATTCAAGTACCAATCTTAGTAATAATGTGAAGACTATTCATATCAATAAAGGATGTTAAAATACCTAAGCATGGTTTCTAACCCTAAAGATTAAGATTAAGAGGAGTTATCATTCAACTTAAGATTATTAAACATGAATTTAAAGGACAAATATCCTTTTAAGGAAGGGTGAATGTAATATCCAGAATTTTCATAAAATAAAATGACATAAATATAAAGAATGATTTGATATAATAATTTTATCCAATGGTATTATTGGAGGAATAATATGTTAATCACCTTTGTGTCACAGGTGTTGGTGGCATAAGTTAAATAAATATAAGAAATCCATACATGAATAATTTGATAATGTCTTTTTGATATGATAAATGATATAGTACATAAGTTTCCAAATGAAAATAAAATACATGGTGTTTTGGATAATTAAAAGAATAATTATATAGACAAGCGTGGAAACACATTGTTTGAGGCATCAAAAAATATTAACTCAATTTACATCAAAATAATTATGAATAAAAGAGAATTCTAGAAATTGGGAATAAAGGACATTCCATAACATAATGGTAATTCTTTGAATTAAATGTTTAAAAGGAGAACATTTTGTATATGAAAAATAAATCAATAAAATCCCACAATTAGATATAAATCGGGAAATATTTTTTGAGTTTATGTATTTGTTTTGAGAATTTATCAAACTGAGAGAGAAGGAGTATTCAAATTATCCCATAAAGTGACATGTATTTATAATGTCTTGCTTAATGGTTGATGTATTAATTAAGTTGAAATGGAGATAAATCATAATAACATGTGTATTTATTTTGAAAAAATATTGAATGCTTTCCTCTTTGCCTAAGCTTAAGCTATAACCATGAAAAGAGATAGAGGAATTATTGAAAGAAAAACCTAAGAAAGGTGTTTTTGTTTGTGATTTGAGGCTAAGGTGATTAGTCACCTTCCTGTTAGTGGTGTATGGCATGCGATTATCTCTCACCCATGTGTGCATGAGAAAAGGAAAGCAGTGTTTCCTCATAGGGGTCTCTCTCTCCCTTTCATCTTTCTATGCAACAACTAGGGTTCTTTCTTAGGCATATATAAGGGCCATAAGACTCACATCAATCCCAAACACATGTATCCATTCTCGGTTCTCCATGGAAAGCCCCTATTCTGGTCTTTGAACCGTCGCATGTCCTTCATCTTCCTGGCTTAGACTTGCATCTCGACGATGAGTAGGAAACAATGTTCCTAGATAGACTCCAGGATGTATCCCCTCCATATTCACCATGGTTCGGAGAGTAGAGTCCTATCACAATCCATGAAACTCTTCCTTCACCCCTTTCTATGTAGTACTGTAATCTGCTAGGGAGGAAGCAAACCCTACTAGGGTTGTTAGTGGTGAAAAGGAAGAGGAAGATTAGGGAAACAGAAGGAAGGACTAGACCCTAGATGGAGGTATCTGCAACGTCGGACCTAGTTGTGATGTTTGTAGCGTGTGCGTAGGAGAACGCTTGCACGAGAAAGGAGAACACATTGTCAAATGACTCAGATAGACATATTACATAAGCTTTAAGCATAAGGGCACACATGTGTTTTCCTTGGTGTATGATCCACTCATAAATGTGAATAAAGATAAACCAGTTGTCGATGTTTTGAGCCCTTATTGCTCAAATAAGTTTAGTTTGCAATATTCATAGAAAAATAATTTTAGATCAAAATATAGAGAAATTATATATTGAATTGATCAAGATAATGAGAGAAATCTAAAAAAAATGCAAACTCTAATTATGCTTCCTTATTCAAAAATAGTACTAATATGTGTTAAAGTTGTGATTAAAGCATAATAACCCCAAATTTTGTATGTTAATCATGTAAATATGATTATTTGACATATAATCTAATAATGTGGAATATAATGCTAACTTAACATGATTTTGACCATAATGATGATAATTATAGTTTCTAAAGAATGGTCATGTATATTAATAATTAGGGATTAAAGATCCCAAGTTTCCATTTTTTTTTTGGTGAACCGAGCTCTTGTATTGCTTTTTTTGTAAATTTTTGTGTTACATACATGTATAGCTGATCCTAGAAAAGGAAATCTATTTACATGGGCATTAGCCCACAAAGGAGAAAAAAGTTGACTATACACATTTCTAAAAAGGAATGAGTAAAAGTTCAAAGAAGAACAGAAACTGAGGAATCCTAGAACCAACAAAGCATCCAGGGAAGGTTGGAACTTAATAGCCTTCTAGGGCTCGAAACTCCTTCATAATGAGCTCCCCGATGGTAAGGCAGTCTCTTTCTTTCTTCCAATGAACTCTATGATTCCTTTCATCCCAAATTTAGTACATAATACATAGAGCTAGAAGATGATTTTTCTTGTCCATACAGATAGTCAAATCACAACATTCAGTAGGTCTGATAGGAAATCCCATAGTATTGAGAGCTTTCTCCCATATTAGGACTGAGTAGATGCATTTGAACATACAATGATTCATATCTTCCTCATTCATTTTACAAAGAAAACAATAAGAAGGAGTGGTGATACCCATTATTCTTATATAATTGATTGTAAGAAATTTCCCATGCCCCACCTTCCATGCATGAATCGAATACCTGCTAGGAGCTTTATATCTCCAAAGCCATTTGAAAATAGGAATGGGACCAACTTTAAGGCAGATAGCTTCCCAAGCATCTTTCAGCCTGATTGAACTTAGACCATCAAAGATAATAGCATCCGGACCAAGAGAGGGTTTATCAAGAGACTTTAAAAGATCATTTATGTCTTTATGAAGTCTGGAGTTATCTTGGATCCAAGCTCCATCAAAAATTAGCTTGGAAACCTTGCAAAGAGGATCTAGACTAAGCTTGATAATACTCTGCCTACCCAGGACATCCATCACAAAATGACCTCGTGCAAGCCAGGGGTCTCCCCAAAAAAGAGTACCCTTGCCATCACCAATTTTGAAAGTTAGATGTGATTTCAAAGAGTCTCTTTCTTTAATAATTATGTTGATGAGGCAGGAAAAATTGCCATTATCATTAATAGACTAGAGATTTAATTGAAATACTTCTCATGCACTCATTTTATCCACAGAGACTCAACTTTCCTTGCTAAGTTCCAAGCAAGATGAATAATAGATGAATAGTTAATGTCTCTGAATGAACAAACCTTAAATAACCTTCTACCTTAGGCTTTGTAATAGAAGACCATTTGATCAAGTGAACATTAGAATGAGTTTTAGATGAGCCCATATAAAATCTGTGATGAGATTCTCTATCTCATCAATAACCGAGCAAGGAAGAGGAAAGAAATTGGACTAGTATAGGCTAATGGAGGCCAGTGTAGACTTAGAAAGCTCGATTTTTCCGGCCATCGTGAGCTGATTTGCTTTCCAGCCATCTAGTCTTATTTTAACTTTGTCAACCAAGGGACCACAGAGTTTCCTTATCAATTTCCCAATGAAAAAGAGGGATACCGAGATAATTCTAACGGAGGCCACCTTCATTGATACACAGAATATTGATGAACTTATCTTAATGAACTCCAACACTAAAAATAATAGAAGTTTTCTCCATATTACATCTTAAACCAGTGATGAAATAGAAGTAATATAAAATTCTTTTAAGAGCATTAGCACTGCCTTCGTCAGCCTCCATGAAGACCATGAGATCATCAATGAAAATAAGGTGGGAGACCTATAAATTGTTAGAAGCATGAAGAGGTTTGAGATCCCCATTCTTAACATCATTATCTTTTAAAACATAGAAAACCTACATCACCAAGACAAAGAGTTGAGGAGTGAGTGGATATCCTTCCCTAATACCATTACTAGGCTTGAAAGATCCTGAAGGTTCTCCATTAACCAAAATATCATACAAGATAGTATCAAAAATTTCTTTAATCCAAATAACCCAATAGTGTGGAAAACCCATGAAATTAAGAATGTAATACAAAGACTCCCAGGAGACAGAGTCATAAGCCTTGGAGATGCCTAATTTGAGACAAATCTTGTTCTTTCCCCTTTTTTGTTGAAATCATGGATAATTTCATTACTAAGAAGCACAAAAGCATGTATACTTCGTCCTTTAATGAAAGCACACTAACTTGGATTGATAATGGAAGAAATAACTCCTTGAAATCTGTTACTAAGAACTTTCATGATGATTTTGAGAATGACGTTGCAAAGAGCGATCGGCCTCTAGTTCTTTAGACTAAGAGAGTCCTTGGATTTAGGAATTAAGGAGATAAAAGTATTGTTAGCCTCTCTAGAAGTCTTCCCGTCTTGAAGAAATGGAGGATACCTTCAATAACATCTGATCCAATAATGTCCCTACAATTTCTAAAGAACATTCCATTAAAACCATTTGGACCTAGACATTTGTCAACATTCAAGGATTTGACAATATCTTCTATTTCAGCAAAGGAGATATGTCTATCTAGATGGAGTCTATGAATATCATCCAATTTGGTGAAAGTGAGACTTTCAAGAAGATCGATATTACAAATATGACCATTTTTGAAAAGACTAGAATAGAAGGCCTGAATGTGACTTTTGATAGCTTCAGTATCTGTAATCAAATTACCACCAGTCTCCAAGCATTTGATATGGTTGACATGTCTCCTGACTTTGAGAGAAGAATTAAAAGTTTTCATGTTCAAATCCCCCTCCTCTAGCCATTGAATTCTGGACTTTTGTCTCATAAGGGATTCTTCATCCTTTAGAGCAACTTGGGATTTCTTTCTAAGGAGAACTACCTTGTATCTTAGGTCTGAATTCATGGGATTGGCATCCAGCTATAGCTGAGATTTGAGAAAATCACTTTCAGCAGATCTAGCAATGTCAAAGGAATTTCCCACCTTCTTCTTGTTCCACTGAATCAAACTAACTCTCAAGTTTCTCATTTTGGAATATAATCCATCTTTCTTAGTATTCCAACCATCTTTGACTATTTCAAGAAAATCATCTTTCCTCATCCAAGTGTTAATAAATCTAAAGGGAGAGCAACTCTTCCTTCTTTTTCCTATGCTAAGTTTCAAGACTTTGTGATCACTTATAGTATTTGTGATAAGGTAACCAGTAACACTGGAGAATTTCCCCATCAACAAACTATTGTAAAGAATCCTATCAATACGAGAAGTAGAAAATCTATCACCCATGAAAATCCAAGACCATTCAGATTCAATTCAAGACCAAGTTTCCATGTTACTAATTGAATCAAGTGTTCATAATAGAATAATGTGGTAGACTTGATGATCAGGGATAAACTTAACATGGATTGAGCTTCTTAAAGTCATTAAACCAACAAACATGAGGATTAGGATTTCAAATCATGACTCTAATGATAACTCGATAATAAGGAAATTTAAATCTTAAAGTAGGACTCGAGTAGGGTTTAATTTTTTTAATGTGATGGTGACACTATAGGATTTACATGGATGCAAATTAAATGATTAGTTGCTATGTGATTGATTGATTGGATGATATGCTTAAAGTATGATTCAATAATCATCATGGTTCTATAAGAGGTACATGGTTACGCTTATGATTTCCCACATTAGTTTGTCCACTATTTGCATAGTGTTTCTCCAAGATTGAACAAATAAATCTTTGGTTGTTTATTTACCTTCTTTTCAATCATAACGCCACTAGTATCACTTAAAGAAAGATTACGTGAAGAAAATGCCAGTTCTTATTTGCAAGTAATTGCCTGATTGTATGTTGTTATGTACTTGCACAATTTTGCATGCAACCGACATACACAATATATTTTGATATGTTGAATTGTCCTTTTGTTTGTTGGCGATATAGGTAATTCTTAATATAAATATGTTCAAATACATGATAAAAAAATGAAATTACATGAAGTCATTAAGCTTAGTAAGAATGCACTTCTTCTCAATGTACTGTTCTGATGATAGAATTTCATGTAAAAGAATTTGGTAAACAACATTTGAATTAATGAAAATTATTTAATAATGTTTATTATTTTTTAAAATATGGATCCTTGGGAAAACTGTAGGAATGATTCTCAACTTTGATGCCTTCGTTAATTGGGGTTGTTAAAAACTAAGGTTGTTACACATATAACCAAAACAAAAAAGAAAAAAATGATGTAATGTTTCATATTTCCAAAGATTCATTAAGTTTATCACTTATAGTTAGGTACACTAGAATTTATATTAATAAAAGTAGGCAATATTTATATCAATTAATGTTGTGTATAAGTAAGCATGGTTTCTCATCATCATCATCATGGAAAATTAAACTAGGAATTCATTTTGTATAATATAGACCATAATTAAACATTATACATCTCCCCTTGAATAATGAAGGTTGTATCCATTGCAAAAGTATTCATCTCCATGACACAACTAGCAAGGATTTATATTTAGTTAAAAATAAATCCACTAATACGATATTGAAAACATCAATTTTTAAAACTTAATATATATTTATACATAGATGTTCAATAGATATAGTCATATGAGAATCAACAACTAAGATGAGGCATACAAATGAATCTTTCTAAACCTAGCAATATGGCATAAGTAAGAAGGTAAAACTAAAAAACTAAGCAATTATTATAGTTCGAAGTTAGGGAAATCAAGTCTGTTTGTCAATTCACATAAACAAATCATATGCTAAGAAATAGGTAAGTATTATATTTAATGTTTTGAATAAAAAAAGTGAAGACACACAAATAACTAATGACTAAATTTTCATTTCACAATTTGTGTGTGTCAATTCACATAAGCAATTCATATGCTATGAAATAGATTAGTATTATAATAAATGTTCTTAATAAAAAATTATGAGATAAATTAGCAATGAACATACATTTTCATTTCTAGATTTGTTTGTGTCATCCTTGCACAAGGACCTTGCTAATTTAAATTTTCTTTGAAATAAATATCTTAGGATATTATTGCTAAACAACCCTTCTACAACTACAAGATAATAGAAGTATAACCCAATATGCAAACCTCACAATGAGAAACCAAGTGAAATTGATCTAGGTAGACTCTTATAATAAAAATGAAGAAGACGAAATATAGAAATATGCATACTAAAAACTAACCTACTCGAAGTCATCAATGGATTTAAGAGGTTAATAATTACCAACAAACCAAGAACAAAAGGAGAACTATTTTTAAACAACTAAAAAGTAAAGAACAAGCTCAACTCACATTAAAGAAGGAAGAACTAAGATGTAACAAGTAAGCTTAAGATTGCCTCCTAAATCACAACTGGTAGCTTTAAAAGGTAGAAAATAGTGAAATAGGCATGGTTAGTGTGCTATGTAGCTGATATGAGGGTATGAGATAAGTGAAAAGGAGAAAAAAAACCCAAATACTATGGGGTTGTCATCGCTTCGTCTTTGTAAGTACTAGTATTCTTATACATTAAAAGCTCATTCCTTTAGAAAAAATTGGTCTTTTTAGATAGAAATTCAATTCTCAACTAGAGCATGAGAGCATGAAAAATAGTTGTCATCTGCTTGTAAAAAGGGATTCGATATATAGCTATATAAGGCATGACTGAAGAAGAGCATGTATATAATGATACACATACAGGATAACATACCATATGTGAGCTTAACTATTGATATATATCTACCATTTACATAGGATTACTAGAATTTCCAATGCACCACACAAACTCCCCCTAAATATCTTACAGACATAAAATGATAATTTTTTGAAGAAGTTTGTTGAACTTATGCAAGTTGCACATAGCTGTAAAAGCTATCCCTCCAAGCAGTAATCTGACTACATCACCATTATCCCAACGGTCAACAATATATAGAGAAGTTATATAACCTTATGGTCTCAATTTTCTCATGTCCAATCGATTTTCTGATAGCCAATCATCATAGCTTTCAACAAGGGTGGATATGACCATTTGAAATAGTGCAATGACCATTGAACTTGTCCATGTAGAACCCTACCTACCTCACAAAAAAGTGGACCACACTACAATTAATTACGTTATAGGAACGAACTTCTAGATAGGGGTCCTAAATCTAAGAGAATCATGAGCTCTTTCTACCAAAAAACCTAAATTAACATCATATTATGCATTTATCAAACAACCATATCAATATTGAATAGTAAAATTTTGTGAAGTTAGAGTTTCTAATTGACCAAACCATTAAATTTTTTAAACCCAATATATCAAGAATCACGAAAACACTTTATATACACATGTGGCAGTTACATCATATAATTTATATGAAACTAATTATAAATAATATTTCTTTTCATACATTGATAATATATACCAAATTTTTGATTCCTTTCTTATGATGTGTTTTTTATAGTAATTCTAATAGAAATTACATATCATACTACACAATAATGATCTACTTTCAAGATCTATCCTCAGTCTTAAGATCAATCAAGAATTGTAACTACCAAAGTAGTTATACATTATCATCTTCATATCCCACATTCTTGTTAAATAACAATCAATCCTCACCTGAACCTTATTACTCTTGTGTTTAGCTAGAATTATCACTACTCTTGATTCCTTCCTACTTCATTTGTATGTATACTTTTAGCATCAAACTCATCAAACTCTATGGTTATCAATCATACAAACAATATTATATACATGAGTAATAATAAAAAAGAAGAGTTAAATAAAGTGAATAAATAACATAGTATTTAATTTGAATAATGGGGACAAAAAAAGGTGACACTTGTGTATGTAATAACAATCATTAAATAAATATTATCACATGTGAATCAGATGATTATTATTGGAACCCATAATAAATAAGAAAGGTGGGGTAGAAGATGGGAGATAATACATGTGATGTTATGATGGAGACAATAACTAGTTCCAGGAGCATAATGTTTCATCTTATTCTCTATCCTTGTTTACATATTGAAACCCATCTTTCCTTCTGATAGACCAACTTATATCTAACTTCCATAGTGATATGTATGATGTGTGGAAGGTTGATTGACAAATAGGTGGTATAAGGTGGAGATGGAGGTGGTGCAAACTTGTTGGAGAGAGGCTAACACTCTAGTATAACAATATATCATCAACAAATTTGTTAACCTTTTTAGGTGTTCATTGACTAGTTTGATTTATTAACCATTTTTAAGTCAATCAAATCAACTAGTATAAGGTAGAATAATTTTAGTGACTAATCATTTTCTCCTATGGAATGATCATTTTAACTACAATGGTCTTTTATTCTCGAGTCTTGGATTTAGTTATTGTTTTTGAACATTTTAAGTCTTTAATTGAGCTTATTTTTATATGTAACTTCTATTGGGATTTCAAGATATAGGTAGTTGTGCCAACAGTATTAGTACGCAAATATGACTAAGGGTGGCAGAGCTTTTTATTGACCATTTCTCTCCTGGGCCAAGGAGTTGACCTTAATACATCATAGTACTATATATACTCAATATGTAAACATGGAAGTTGGTTTGAGTTGTGTGTTTCTCTACATCTATGAATTTGTAATGTAACATTTATTTAGTTGACAAAGATAGGAGTTGTGGGGTTGTTCCTAAACTTGCCAAAAAGTGGTGAGTTTTTGCAAGCACTTAATGAGGCATACATGTTTTTGTGGCAATATATGTGATTTTATAAGTGATCTTGTACCATGATTGCATTGTTGGATTAGGGGAAGGAAGACATGATGCTTAAATTCCTTTAACTCTCAATGGTAGAGTCATGTATGACGTGATTAAGGAATCATAAGTAATGAATCCTTTTATCTTATCCTCTCTAAACCATTGTGATGGTCTCATATGTAGACACACAAAAAAAAGATCTATGCCCTAGCACTATCATACAAGGGAAATTAAGATCAATGCATCAATGTGGGAGTTCATTTGAGTTGTTGGATCATAGATGGGTTGTCCTATTAATATGCAAGAATTGCTTACTATTTTTTAGTATTTTACATATGACATCCACCCTATCATAGTTGAGAACCATACACTATGTTGATGGATTAACATTTTAAACTAATAGTTGAGACTATTGTTCAAATCACTCTAATTTAATACATCGTTAATAAATATCTGAAGTACCTTATGATGTAGACATACAAGTTATCTGATTTAAGAGATACAGTTCATATTGAATGCTACTTTTCAAATACCATCCAATAATCATCATTTCGTGTGTATGGTTTAAAAAATAGTCAATAATGATTGACATGGGTAATCATATCTGTTTCTCAATTTTCCACAAGATGAAATTTTTTAAAAAACATATCAAATTTTGGCTAATTAAATCATACGAGCCTAAATCTATATTTTCCACTATGAAGCTTAACTATTCATTTGTTATAATTATTTCAAAAGTCATTGAGCTCTCATCTTTGCCTTATTGTGTTGCATGAATTGGCAATAATCTTCGATTAAGTTTTCATCATAGCACAGTTCTTTTTGTCCATTTAGCTTGATGTATTTAACTTCCTAGTTGATCAAAATTTTCAAACTAATTCCATGTTATCTTCCTAAGCAAATAATTGTGAAAATACAATAACGTTAAACTATTTCGTGGTGAGTAGTGAAGACAATCGTAATTACTGGTAAAATTGTGAATGTCTTTAAACTATTTTCCGTAAGGACATTGTTGTAGTGTATAAATACATATTTGTAAAATGAATAAAACATCATTAAAAATGTTATCGTTGAACAACTACTTCTTAGGATTACAAGTTTATTAAAAACAGTGTATTGCACATGGATAATCTAGTCCAATCTGCTTACACCATGTTTGGTTCACAGGATAGGATATGAATGGGATGAGATCAAGGATAGGAATGGATAGGATGTGGTGAGTGATAGGTTGTGATGTTCCCATCCCATGTTTAGACAGCACGAAGGAATGGATACGATATAAAGTTCAATTATATTTTCACAGATTCATTGTTATTAGTGAATATGATCAAAATATGGACATAAATTTTATGCAATTTTGGAAAACATTACACAAATATTTTATTAAATGACAAAAACAAAAAATTCCATTTTTACCCTTACAACTATTTTGAAACAATTCATTATTTTTTAATTTTATTAAAGTATTATAGAAAGTATATTCATAATTGTTTATATATTGAACATCGGTCAAATATAGAAATTGAAATGTATAAACTTATATATGACTACTACAAAATTACAAATACAATATTTATGAAGGGAACTTTTGCACAAAATATTTCCTACATAAATTAAAAAAAGATACTCGCATCAAGTCTAACTAAAATAATTTTCCAATGATGGCTAACTAGAAAGTTTCTTATTATTACATGGTCATATTCAAGATCTAGTTTTTGTCCAACTGGCTCTTCAAAAATATTTTCCTTTTGTCATTGCTCAACTAAAAGAATGCATGACATAAGGATTCGTTTCCAGTCAACAAAACTACAGCAGAGATCTTCTCTATGTCATTCAGATTACTTAGCTTCTCAATCTCTTCACCAACTGAACTCATTTGTTTCTCAAATTTGGAGACCATCGACTCACTAAATTCACGTGTGGATGAGATCATTGCATCACTAAATTCACGAGTAGATGCTCTCATGTGTTCTCCAAGTTCTTTAGCAACATCAGTCAAAGCATTGACTAGTTTATTTTCAAGTTTTTGCTTCCTTTTTCGCCCCTGAGTGTTGAATTATTTATTTATTTCACTCTTATCTAAAGGTGGAACTTCTTGATCATTCCCATTCCCTTCTAAATCTTCAAAATTAGTGGTGTTGTCTTGTTGTCTCTCTTTCGTATCTGCTACCATTTCCTCTACATCTTGTGCATTGCTTCCAGTTGCACGATCTTTCCCAAATATAATACATAGTTTGTTATAGTGTGGGAACTTCTTTGTTCTCCAACCCTCTGCTTCAGGATGACTCTGCAAGTAATAAATATCTAAGTAAATCATTAGCTAAGACAAATTTTTGAGGATATGAAATTATTATTTACTGTGACGTTGCTATCCCAAACACTTCTTTCAGCCTCAATAGAGTGAGTACTATCATTATACCCAAAGCCACTCGTGCTCCCATTCACCATGTCATAAATGATGTTGAATTCTTTCTTTAAAACTTTTATCTTTGATTCGATATGTGGTTTTCCTTTTGAACCACATCCCAGTAGTTTCTTCTCAAGATCCATCTCTAGTACAGTTAGAAATCCAGGCTTGAATCCATTTTTAGCCTTGTATTTCCCCAAAATAGTCATTTCAAGTAATGCCTCAATTAACTTTTCTTCCTCCTCATTTGTCCATATTCTTTTGGTCTTCTTTTTCGTCTTCCCACCAACATCAATTGCTGCTTGCACATTTTTCTCAACACCTTGACTCTGTTGGACACTGATCACTATTTGTTTTCCATCGGTATCCATCCTAGGATGATGACAATCAAATAAATATAAAAATAACAAAAAATCTTAATAGTGATATAAACATGAATGAAATATACTTCCATTAAGGAAATAATTGTTCTTTGATCATAATATATATAACTCAAGATTAATTTAAATTAGACCATTCATGAAACATTTGTTCAGCTAAATTATCTCTCCACAATGACCATTCGTCACTTGGTTCTACATTTTGTACATCATCATCTAC
Organism: Alisma plantago-aquatica; assembly: GCA_963693085.1. Taxonomy (NCBI): domain Eukaryota; kingdom Viridiplantae; phylum Streptophyta; class Magnoliopsida; order Alismatales; family Alismataceae; genus Alisma; species Alisma plantago-aquatica. The sequence continues at coordinate 1,048,418,326 of OY856412.1, read as the reverse complement.
ATGTCCTTCATTTTGAACTACTTATGGAACTTCATCCTCCACTGGATCAATGGACATCTCTCGTCTAATAAAGTTATGCAATAGACAACATGCAAGTATTATTTTGTTTGATGTTTTTACTGGGTAAAATGAGGGACTTCTTAATATTGCCCATCGTTGCTTTAGTAGACCAAAACATCTTTCAATGACATTTTGAGCAGAAGCATGTTTAAGATTAAAGAGCTCTTTTGCAGTGGATGGTTGACGGCTTGATCTCCATTCATTTAAATGGTATCTTTGTCCTCTATAAGGTCTAAGAAATCCTTGTCCATTGACATAGCCAACATCTACCAAGTAGTAGTTTCCTATGTTGATATTCATTTAAGTCAACAATTAGTATTTATGTTTCAAACAAATTAAAAGGATGAAATTTTAGAATTATTACCATGAGGAACCCGAAATCCATTTGGTGTAGATAGTGCATCTCTAAGAACCCTCATATCTGCTGATGAACCCTCCCAACCAGGGAGGACATAAACAAATTGCATTTCTTTAGAGCATACTCCCAAAACATTGGTTGATAGAAATCCTTTTCTATTTCTATATTTACTCTTTCCATTTCTGTGATGCGTAATTCAATATGTGTGCCGTCTAGTGCACCAAGACATCTCTATAAAATACAAATCAATTCACATCGAATAATGGATACTTTTAGTATAGTATATGATTTTAAAAATCTTACTTTAAACCATTTCCATCGATGATCTGGTGAGCTTTCAGGAATTGGTTCTGGGAGATGATACAACTTCTTATGCAACCTTATCACAGCATTCAAGACCTCACCAAAATGCCTACTAACAGTTTCACCAGATCTAAAAATATCATCTTGAATTATTCTATTCTTTGTATGATGTGCTAGGATGTAAAGAAATATAGATACCATTTCATCTATGTTTGCATTCCTAGTAGATCGTAGTTTTCCAATTGAAGTCAACAACCTACACAAATGATGGAAAGCTCGACGGTCCATTCGTAACTTGTTGATACACTTCTTGTCACTTTTATAAACTAGTCTAAATATGTGATTTCTCCTATTTTCCTTATCATCAGTCAGACAAAATGTTTCCTTCAAACTTTTCTTCTCATGGGTCAGTGCTACTATGAATAGAATAACGATCAACAAGATAATGATGTTTTGCATAAAGTTTAACCACATGTGCATCAATCTTCTTCTATTTCCAAGAAAATGATATGTATGTTTTGATAGTCGAGACATACCTACACGACATGTATAATAAGTTGATTATAATAAATGAACTTCAAAATATGTATGAACACATAATTTTTTTGAACATTATAAAACTAGAAAGCAAATAGGGGCCAGATAAATGGGGGCAGAAAATATAGATTGAGCAGATTTTTTTTGTCTAGTATACTATATAAACAAAAGAAAGATGATGTAAATAAAAACTATTGTATCTGGACAAGGGAAACATATTCTGCGAGAACTGCAAGATAAGTTAAATCTATATATATGAGAACATCTGGCTGTGAATTCTTGAAGCGATAATTAAATATGCAACAATGTGGGTTAGAACGTGTCGTGTACATGTACTGCTACAGCCATAGGCAACAAGACATATTAAGCGAGCTAGTAGAAACGAAGCATGGTAGATCAAATAGCATCCGTGGGAGTATCTTGATTACATCACGTTAATCAATAGGATCGAGATGAATATACAATAGCATAAAGAAATGAATGGATACCGAACAAGTCAGCTTCTGCGATGGCAGAATCCTTTTCAGCGGCCAATAGTCTTTGTTCTGTGTGAATGATGCGGTGGGTATATGCAGAAACAAGAAAGTGCCCTATGCTGCTATAGGTTTGTCCGGCTTATTATATAGATGTGGAGATGCCGTCTAGGCTTCTCGCTGATTCAGTCTCTGTGAGTTTTTTCCGGAAACGCTGGTCTACGAAAGAATCTCATCGCCGTCTCAAAAGGAAAGCTTGCGGAAAAATCTGGAACACGTCGGGAAAGTTGGCCTTCCAGAAAGCGCCATCGGGTAAATACGCGCACAACGGATTAAATAAAGCAAGCCCCTAGTGTCGATTTAAATAATCCCATGTCTAACGGAATACGTATCCATAGGGATTCAAATCCATACTAATTAATGCGCAACCAAATATGGGAACAACTTTCATGACAGGATTTTATTCCTATCCTGCGTTTAATGCAACGATCCAAACATGGCCTTAGTGTGTGAACAACCTCTGCCATGCTTGGCCTCTGATCATGCTGATCTTCCGTGCATAGCTGGGCTAGATCGGCAACTGCTAAGATGGATGAAGTGTGGAGGCCACGGCCCAAGGCATGGTCAGCAATATTCAAAATTGATCGTCTCCTAGAGGCTAAGATTCCACGAAAATGGGTTACAAGAATTTGAGATGTTGCGGTAAGCCTTGGGTTATAGGCCATCCTTCCTGTGATAAGTTCCATTAATATCACACCAAAACTGTACACGTCAGCCTTAGTGTTGTATCTCCCATTCTCTGCAGATAAAAATATTATAAATTAATATGATATCTTTAATTGATAATATTGCCACACATTAAAATAAAACAAATGGGTATAATAACTTACGTGTATCTGGAGCCATATACCCCGTCGTACCGACAATGTAGTCATCATCCACCAATGTGCCCTCATCAGGTAAGAACATGGACAGCCCAAAATCTGATAATTTTGCTTTGAAATTAGCATCTATTAATATATTTTCAGATTTCACATCCCGATGAACCACGGGCAGTGGCCTCAAGCCATGAAGATATTCCAAGCCACGTGCGACATCCATAGCAATTTTTAATCTCGTAGGCCATGATAGTGGATCAACGGTTACTAATCTCGAGGGGAATAAAAGGGCATGTAGAGATCCTCTAGGGAAGTATTCTAGTGCTATAATTATTTCAGCACCCTCTCTACAATATCCAAACATCTTAATGATATTAGGGTGTCGAGCTCGTGAGAGTACACCCACTTCAGAAACAAATGTTGAATCATAATTGAATTGGTTAGTAGCATGTAATTTCTTTATGGCTGCCACCATACCATCACCAAAATTTCCTAGGTAGATGGTCGATGTGCTACCCTGCCCTATTACACATTCCAAGGAAAAGTCTTGTGTTGCATTTTGAAGCAGTGAAAAGGGCATTGCAACTGGTTCTTCATCAGTTCGACTCAAACATGATCTGTATTTCCTCCATAAAACAACCATTATGAACACTGCAACACACAATCCGAACAACAATACCAATAAAAAATTTCTATATGGATGAGAATTGTTCGGTATATGTGCATTGGGAGGGATAGTGGATGTTGCGTTCAGTATTACATGAACAGAATCATTGAATTTGGGAAATGGGGGTCCAAGATAATTCCCACTAATATTTTATAACTTTAGATATTTCAAGCTGGTCAAGGATTCAGGGATAATACCATGGAGGTGGTTCCCGTGAAGCCGGATTGTTGTAAGATAAGTTACCTTGCCTAGGGCAGGACTGATAGAACCGGTCAGATTAAGATCTTGCATAAGTAATTGTTTGACATGAAGACCAGAACAAGTGATACGCTTCATTACACAAAATTTCCCTTGGTACTTTTGCTCCACACTGAAATTTGCAACCCTGAAAAATCTGCCAAGCCATCATACTCATTTTTCTCTGTTGTGGAAGATATAGAAGATGAGAACATGAGAGTTATTAAAATTATGTTGGTAATCAACGCCATAGTGTTGCTGCATTGAAAGAAACATTTCACGTTAGAAAGATCATAGTCACATTTTCTTGAAGCACAATACTTTTGTGGGAAAATTCTTAACTCTACATTTAAGTATTTAAATTGTAAGGGACTGGAAAATGAATTCATGAAGAATTATGAATAACAAAATTATAATTCTTTAATATGTGATTCTTGTCACAATTTGTCATTTCTTCAAAAATATCAAAAATCACTAATATAACTAGTAACTAGCGCATACTTGTGTCATCTATATAAATAAATATAATATAGATCTTGACTTCATATAATTGTTATTAGTATTCCCAATAGTCACTCAAGATTTCCATTGGTAACTATTTTATCACATAACCTAGAAATGGATTTGATCAGCATGATTTTGACAATATTAAAAAAACAAACACCTTTGATGTATCAAGTGTAGTTTCGGAGACAACATATACTAATTTAAATGTAAGTAAACCATTTTTCTATGAATTATTTTGTTAAAAATATTTAAGGTGTGCAATGATGCACATAATTCATAATTCCATTTGGAATGGTTTTCTGATACACAATCAAAATGTTATACGGTGAATCCATATGATTAACAATGATAAATGGGCTTGTATATGTTGCAAATGCCAAATGGGTGGAATTATATCTGACATACATATACAATGCCAATTTCATATATATATATATGTATATATATATATACATGTTTGTATATTAGTATATAGACATTATAGAAAGAATAAAATGTATATATCAAATATTGAAAAATAATGTTATAATTTTCATAACCATCATTAGGAATTTACTAAAAAGTTAATCAATCTCATATACCAACTCTACCTCTAAGCCATAGATTATAAAATATTTGACTTCTTCAATACTTGGTCTAAACAAGTATACTAGAACTTTTGAGAGCATATTTATTCTTCATAGCAATAACGAATATTGTATTATGTATAAAATACTTAAAATTAGTAAATACAAAAGAAGTATAAGGTTGGTTGAATGCATTGATCCTATAAACACGTAGATAGAAATAATATATATAAGGTGTCTATTTGTGATGAAGAAGATTTTCTCTCACTTTGATATATTTCTTATATCTCTCTAATCTTTTTTTAATCCACTCAATTATATCTCTTACCATGATTTGAGTAAGTTTGAATCATATGTTTTTCAATTATTATTTTATGTTTACTAATGTCACATTTTATGTTTTTGACCTGAGTTAAGTGTAATTACGCACACTTAATGTCTTTTGAATTTTACCACTTTTAAACATGCTCATATTTGTCTCAAGCCCATTTCTACTTGTAAAAGGTAACTGCATGAATCCATTGGTACAAATTTCATCTTTTTGGACCTTGTATGTTGGAGAGATGATTTCCCTAAGATTAAATTGCAAAAAAAAACTTTTTCCCTTCCTTTTCTTCTCTTCTCCCACCTTGTCCTTTCTTTTCTTGTGTTTAAGGCAATGGATTTTCATTCAACAACAACTGTATGTGGCTTTCAGTGCATGACACATGTTGAAGGCATGGATCTCTCCATCCAATTGATCTCGCACCCATGGATCAACGGTCGAATGTATGACTGGGGAATAATACAAACCTCATGCACATGGACTCCCTGTGGGCTATACTAACCATACCTAGACTTTTCCCTAAGTTTTTAACACACACTAGTTGACCCTCATCCCTTCTCCCCTCTTTAACGCATATCTAGTACAATTGATCATGGGGGAGTTAGAGGGTAGGCGTGGGCCCAATTTTCACCCTCTTTTCTACTACGAGCTCCTCAATCTCCAATCCCCAACTCCTCAATTCCATTTTTCTTCTTCCTATGAAAATATGCACCAAGTCTATGAGCCATCATTCTTTTTCTACATCCTATCAGTACAAGCTCTTGAGACCCAGTCTTTAGATCCCTTTTGTCTCTAGAGAGCTCCTACTCAATTCTCCAATGCAAGAATCAACAAAAGAAGATCTAGGGACAATGAATAAAATCAAAATCCTTCACTCACTCTGCAGCCCCACTCATACACCTCTGTCTCTCACACCCTCCCTTCCATCACGACCACATGAACCATAGAGAGTGTCATGAATCCTCCTTCGTCTTTCTCTATATTACATTCTTAAAACTTGATTATCACCATCCTTTTGTGCTTTGACAACCATGATATACACCACACATCCCTAGCCTCTTCACCCTCTCACACATGTATTCCTCCTCTCTTGGTTGGGTGAAATCACCCAAGTCATCAATATCTCTTTATGGTCAAACACGTCAAAGAGACCGAAATAAGATTGTGTCATGTACCCACACAATTGCCTCCCTCGCTACATCTCATTTAAATAGAGTTGAGCTTTGAGGACCCGAAACACATCCAGTTAGTTTCCCATGTCCCACTCCAAGCCTCTCTCTCAATACACCCTCTTGTGGATATAGAGAATTGATCCACAATCCAAAGGTGCCACTTTTCCCTATCTATCTCATAAATCTCCTTCTTTCACCAACAATAAGATAAAAATGGTTTTATTTGAAAATCCTTACTAATTAAACCCCTTATCCATATATGTAGATATTATGTAACAAAAAAGACACCTTTATCTTAAAAGTGGTTTCCAGGCATTATTCCCTATGAAATAATACTAACTTTATGAAATACACATCATTAATGATTTTGAAATATCAAATTCCCCTTATAATGCTACATCATGAAAAATATTGCATCAAAATTTTAAGTTAACTTAGAATTAGTAACTTGGGATACTCAATCACTTGAAATCTAAACATAATCTATCATGTCCTGTTATGTACTATGTGATATCTAAATGTCATGCATATAACATAATGTGATCATATATACTCAAGTCATTAACTAAATTCAAGTCTTATAATTTTTCTTTAATTATTAGGGAAAATTTAGTTAAAATCTTGACTTTGTTGAGGATGTTTCACTGTTGTGTGATTTATATATCATATTTTCACATGTTTTCACACAACATTTTGATTCATTCTGATTTAATTTAGTCTCTTTTCATATTACTTTTTCCATCAATTCGTCAAAAATGCTTTATCATAACTTGCCTTGTCTTTTTGGTTTAAAAACAACTCATTTCAATGCTTTTTTGTGCAGAAATAGCAACTTGCACGGAGTTCAACTTGTTTGAACGGCGTGCAAGTTCCCAAAAATCCTACTCGTTTTCCTGCAGACTTTTCTGGAAACTTGAACGGGGTGCAAACTCATCTGCACGCCGTTCAACCTTTCTATAGCTTGCAAAGAAGTTTGCACGACGTTCAAAGCCGTCTGCACGCCGTTCAGATGGAACGCGCATTTTACAGACTTTTCTGGAAACTTGCACGGGGTGCAAATTCCCTTTGAACGCCGTTCAGAGTACTGATAACTGCCGCATTTTGTGAAGTGCACGACGTTCAATCAATCTGCACGTCGTTCAGCCGACAGTTTCAGAATTTGGAAATTCGAGATTTTGAATCTAAAGAGAGGAGGGAAGTCGAGGGACAGTTATTGGGGGGTCATTTGGAACGTCTTTGTTACGACCCGCGTCGAGCTTATCCCGTAAGTATGCTGTTAAGCATGTGATTAGCTGATGTGCTAAGATATAAGCCTGTTTTTGTTAATAATGTTTAAAATGGATATGATATGTGCTTAGTGTATTTTCTAGCTTTTAAAGCGTGTAGGATCTTACGCTTGAAGCGTTCCCAGAGAAAACGTTCGAATCCGACCTTCGAGTCAAAAGTTGCATGTTTTTGGGCTTATAGGGACCCGTTTGTAATTTTTGAAAGTTTCGAACTTTGCGATTCGGCCCCTAGGTTTTCTTCCTTATTCTCTCCTTCTCACTTAACTCGTTTCACTTTCACAGAAACGAGAGAACGCTTCTGCGTTCTACTTCCGCGTGAGAAAGAAAGAGAGAGAGAGAGAGAGGGAGCTGAGAAGGGAAGACGTCAGAGCTTCGTTCTGCTCCGATCAGCTGCTGCAGCTCGTCCTCTTCCCTCCGTTGATCGTCTTCTCCATCAATTCGATCCGGAGTTGCAGCAGGAGCTGCGTTTGTAGGGGAACGGCCAAGAGATTGGGGCGCAAGGAGCAGCCCTAGCTCGTTTTTTCCTCTCCTTCAGGTTCGGATTAGTGGAGTGTATCTATTGCGAAAGTTTTGTGGTGTTTGTTTGCGATTTGCCCGACGATTCGAGAGAAATCGACATCTGCAGCCCGGTTTTGTTTTCTGCCTGTGCGCGGTTCGGCCGTGTTCCTATTCGGTCGACCGAGTTCCATATTAGGGCAATCATACAGAGTTTTTGGTCGGCCGAGTTTGGGTCTTGGATCGGCCGAGTTTCTTATTTAAGATAAGCGAACATCATTTTTGTCGGCCGAGTTTGGTCCTGATCGGCCGAGTTTCCTTGTAGGTGTATAAGCGGTGTCCTGATCGGCCGAGTTCCCCAGAGGATCGGTCGAGTTGCCAGTTGGTCGGCCGAGGTTGGTCGGCCGAGTTACAGATTCTGGGAAGTGTTCGGCCGAGTTCCATAGTGATCGGCCGAGTTTCAAGTGGTGAGTGGCAGTTCATTCAGAAATCATTATTTAACTCATTTTAAATGCCTATTTGCTTCAGTATTAGTTGATATGACTCTTAAACAGTGTAGCATGTACTTTTTAGTATGATAAGTTCATTGGAACTTGAAATGCGTGATAAGAATGATAAGAAAGAGGAAATTCTATGTCTTACAGTTGCTATGTGATATTTCTGTCTAATTGTTTACCTGTTAACTAATAGACCTAGATGCCCTAACACCGTAGAACCCCTTAGACAGGTCTGCAACTTTGGGGTGAAACTCGTGTTGCAACATCATCCGTGCTTGTGTCACGGACAAACGAGGAAAGAGAGGCAGTGTCCAACAACAATCGTGCTTGTGTCACGATGGCACTGCGATAACAAAAGAAAACACGGTTATCTAACACCATTCGTGCTTGTGTCACGAAGGTAACCCTGTGACTCTCCGCCGGTGTACTCAGGTTAAAGGAGGAGTCTGGAGCACACGTGGTTGTGCAGCACACGTGGTTGTGCGTTGAGGCCGTGGAGCCTAGGGTCCTGTGCAGACCAGGACGAGTAGTCAGACTTAGCACTTCCCGGGTGTGTCGCTAAGTCTTGTACGGTGGGACCGTAGCATGGACTTGTTGCGGATCTTTATATGCAGAGTACACTGCATATATTTAGGGCATAATAATAAAATGAATAGATAAATCATGTAGGATCACAGTAAATTTATATAACTGCTTATCCACCTGGGATACCTGTGGATGTATAGAAATGTGATTATTATCTGTATATCTGCTATGTCAATAGAACTGCCCTGCGTGAACTGCATATATGTTTATTTTCAGTTTATAAACCTAACGAGTTGTTTAGTGATAGCTAAGTGAAATGTTATTCACTGAGCAAGTAGGCTCATACCTCTACTCAAAATATTTTCAGGTCAGCATCAGCATCAGGAGTCGGAAGGATCGTTTCACCCTAACGCTTAGTCGATAGAAGGTTGTAGTTAGTCTAGTTAGAGGTCTCTTAGTCCATTCCCCTCGATCCTCGGGACAAGGTGTAAGTGAGAGAGAGAATATGTACAAAGATGTAAATTAATGTTATGTTTTCTTTATGTTAATCAATGTATTATGCTGTAGACTTTTCTTGTATCTTCTATCAGTTTAATAGAGAAGTTTCTGCAGTTTGTTTAGTTCTTGTTTACAGCTTAAACTTGATTATCAATTAAATGCCTTGGATTGTTTTAAAAGCGACGAGTGGTTGATTATGTGTAATTTCCACCTGTCATGCCCTAATTTCGTGGTTTGTGGCTAATGTGAGATTGGGGCGCGACAATTTTTGGTACTAGAGCATAGGTTGAGTACATGAATACTCTAAGTCTAGGTCAGGGGATGATAAGAGACCAATAGGATTAAGGTCTAGGTGTCTTTCTTCTATCTGTAGTTTTCTAACAGGAAATGTTCTGTTATATCATTGCAGATGGCAGAAAGAGGCTTTGATCATGATGATCAGGCTGAGAGCCATGTTGGCCCCGATCCTTTGTACTTGGGTCCAGGTGGTGGTGACCACGTGGATGAAGCATCTCGTATGTATAGGATGTTTCTGGAGACCAGGGAGAAGTACAAGGCTGATAGGCGAGCTTCTACTTCTACCAGCAGTAAGGATCTGATGCGATCGTATGAGCTTGTGAAGAAGCTCGGTGGTACAGAATTCAGTGGTACTACAGATCCCGTCGAAGATGATGAGTGGTTTAGACAGATAGAAAAGGTCTTTCGTCTGATGGAGCTTCCAGAAGATAAGAAGATCAATCATGCGGTCTACCTTTTAACAGGCGATGCAGAGTTGTGGTGGCGTGGTGTGGAAGAAAAGAGGAGAGGTACAGAGCTTTCCTGGCAGGATTTCTCTGAGGAGTTTCATCTCAAATTTTATCCACCCACTTTTCTTAATGAGAAAATCAGGCAGTTACAGAATATCAAGCAGGGGAACATGACAGTTACTGAGTATGAAGCGCTTTTCACACGGTTAGCGAACTTCTGTCCGCAGCTTGTTCTCGATAACATAGAGAGATGTAGAAGGTTTAAGGAAGGACTAAGGCCAGAGATTCGGCATACAGTTTCTGCTACTAGTAGGAGGAACAGAGAGAACTTTGGTGAGTTTGTCGAGGCTGCTAGACAGGTTGAAGAATCTGTGAATGCTGACAAGGTGCCTGAGTCTAAGAAGAGATCTGCATACTTCAGTAGAGGGCAATCCAGTAGTGGATACAGAGGTGGAGGTAGAGGTTTCTTTTCTAAACTTGGGCGTGGTTTTGGTTGTTTTGGCAGGCAGAGATCTGAGGATGTCACTACTTCTAGAGGTAGAGGAGGATACAACCCAGGAAGATGGAGCAGTGCCACTAGTGGACAGTCTTCAGGGTCGTCAATGTCAGTGACAGGTCCCCAGAGACAAGAGTTACCGCCATGTGACAAATGTGGAAGGCCACATACTGGATCGTGTTGGAGTTCTGGTTGTTATGCCTGTGGACAGATAGGACATGTCAAAAGGGAATGTCCTCAACTTCGGCAAGCAGCATCACAAGCTTTCCAGCCTCAATACCATGATGTTCCGAGTTCCTCTGTGGCTTCTGGTTCTAGAGGTGGTGGAGTGTCTAGTGGAAGGAGTGGTCAGAGAGGACAGCGTGGCAGAGGGAGAGCTTCAGCACGTTTCTTTTCTTTGACATCTCAGGAAGGTATAATTTCTTCACAAGTTGTTACAGGAGAGATGCTTTTGTTTAATAGTATACCAGTCTCAGTTTTGATAGATCCGGGAGCTACTCACTCTTTTATACGACGTTCTTTAGTTGATGAACTTAATCTGTTAACTCGAGAGTTGGTAGATGAGTTAGTGTTGAGGGTTCCACTAGGTGGACCAACAGTTTTATCCGAGTTTTGCCCCGGATGCTTGTTATCTTTTGGAGGTTTCACCATTGCTGCTAATCTCATACCCTTGGATGTAAATACCTTTCAAGTCATCTTGGGTATGGATTGTCTTGAGACATATCGAGTGCAACTCGATTGTTGGAAGAAGGAAGCTACCTTTCAACTAGGGGAATTTTCTTGTGTCTTTATTGGAGACAGGAAAGTTCTGCCTACGTGCATAGTATCAGCTGTTGTAGCTGATAAGATGTTACAGAAAGGATGTGAAGCGTTCCTTGCTCATGTGGTTGACACCAGAGCAGAGAAGAGCACTGCCAGTGTTTATCATGTGCCTGTGGTTCGTGAGTTCTCTGACGTTTTTCCAGAAGAGTTACCAGGCTTACCTCCTATCAGAGACATTGATTTTGAGATTCAGATATATCCAGGTAGTCATCCAATAGCACTGCCAGCCTATAGAATGGCACCTGCAGAGTTGAAAGAACTCAAGGTGCAGTTGCAGGAGTTACTAGATAAGGGTTTCATTAGACCCAGTTCTTCACCGTGGGGTGCTCCAGTCCTGTTTGTTAAGAAAAAGGATGGTACCATGCGTCTCTGTATAGATTACAGGAAACTGAACAAGATCACTATTAAGAACAAGTATCCATTGCCGAGAATAGATGATCTGTTTGATCAGTTGCGTGGAGCGACGATCTTCTCTAAAATAGATTTGAGATCTGGATATCATCAGCTTAGGATAAAGGCTTCTGATATTCCCAAAACAGCTTTCAGAACCAGGTATGGGCATTATGAGTTTTTGGTCATGTCGTTTGGACTGACCAATGCCCCAACAGCCTTTATGGATATGATGAACCGGATTTTCAAACCGTTCTTAGATCAGTTTATTGTAGTCTTTATAGATGATATTCTGATCTACTCCAGAGACGATGCACAGCATGAGCAACACCTGAGAGTAGTGTTGCAGTTGTTGAGACAACACCATTTGTTTGCTAAATTTAGCAAATGCGAGTTCTGGTTGGCCGAGGTAGCATTTCTTGGACATGTTATCTTGAGAGATGGAGTTAGCGTGGATCCTAAGAAAGTTGAATCTGTGCTTCAGTGGGAACAGCCTACGACTCCTACTGAGATCAGAAGTTTCTTGGGATTGGCAGGTTATTACAGAAGGTTCATACAGAACTTCAGTGTGTTAGCATCACCTTTGACACGCTTGACGAGGAAGGATGTACCGTTTGTTTGGTCTGATAACTGTGAGAGAAGTTTTCAGATTTTGAAGAAAAGGCTGACTTCAGCACCAGTGTTGGTTTTGCCTGAAGCAGAAAAAGGCTATACAATGTTCTGTGATGCTTCCAGGAGAGGTTTGGGCTGTGTAATGATGCAAGAAGGCAAAGTTGTGGCTTACGCATCTAGACAACTTAAGAAGAATGAAGAGAATTACCCTGTTCATGATTTGGAATTAGCTGCTATAGTTCATGCTCTTAAGACATGGCGTCACTACCTGTATGGTGAGACATGTCAGGTGTTTACAGACCATAAGAGTTTGAAATATATCTTCACTCAGAAAGACTTGAATTTGAGACAGCGCAGATGGCTTGAGCTGATTAAAGACTATGATGTGACAATCGATTACCATCCGGGTAAGGCAAATGTTGTAGCTGATGCCTTGAGTAGAAAGTCAAGTTCAACAGCTAATGCATTTTCTATGGCATGTTTCAAGAGAGACTTGCTTGTAGATATGCAAAAATTGAACTTGGACTTGGATGTGACTGGACAAAGTGGGTTGATTGCTCAGATGCAAGTCAGACCTACTTTTTATAATCAGATTAAGGAATTACAGCAGAGTGATGATGAGTTGTGGCAAATCATGCAGGAAATGTCAGAAGGTAAGAGAACAGAGTTCAGGTTTTCTGATGAAGGCATGTTGTATCTTCATGATAGGTTATGTGTACCTGGAAACATTGAGTTGAAAGAGCAGATTCTTGAGGAAGCGCATACTTCTATGTATGCTATGCATCCAGGTAACACAAAGATGTACAGGAACCTCAAAGAGCTGTACTGGTGGTCTGGTATGAAAAAGGATGTGGCTGAATACGTGGCTAGGTGCGGGGTGTGTCAGCAGGTTAAGGCTGAGCATCAGAAACCTGCTGGTACTTTGCACTCGCTTCCTATACCAGAATGGAAATGGGAACACATCACGATGGACTTTGTGGTAGGATTACCCAGAACGCCTAAGGGTTCAGACTCGATATGGATGATTGTGGATAGGCTAACTAAGTCTGCTCACTTTCTTCCTGTTAAGTCAACCTTTGACGTTTCAAAGTTGGCTAAAGTTTATGTGGATGAAGTAGTCAGGTTGCATGGGATTCCAGTTTCCATTATTTCTGACAGAGATCCAAAGTTTACATCTAGATTCTGGAATCAGTTACATCGTGCGTTGGGCACAAGGCTGAAGTTTAGTACATCGTTTCATTCACAGACAGATGGTCAATCTGAAAGGACCATTCAGACCCTTGAAGACATGCTGAGAGCATGCGTGCTACAGTTTAGCGGTAACTGGCAAGAACACTTAAGCCTAATGGAGTTTGCATATAATAACAGTTACCATTCTAGTCTTGGAATGGCTCCATATGAAGCTCTTTATGGCAGGAAGTGTAGATCGCCAGTTTGTTGGTACGAGGTGGGGGAGAAAGAAATTCTTGGACCTGAGCTAGTTGATGTAACTACAGAGAAGATATCTGTGATCAGGGATCAGTTGAAAGCAGCTCAGGATAGACAGAAAGTTATGCAGAGAGACGACGTCGACCTCTTGAGTTCGAGGTTGGTGATGAGGTTTATTTGAAGGTTTCGCCGTGGAAAGGAGTACTGAGGTTTGGCAAAAGGGGTAAGTTGACCCCTAGGTATATGGGTCCATATCCTATCGTTGAGAGGATTGGACCTGTAGCTTACAGGTTGGATTTTCCGTCTGAGTTGGCAAATCTTCATGATGTCTTCCACGTGTCTATGCTGAAAAAGTGTCATCCCGGTACAGAAAAGATTGTAGATCCAGAACCGGCGCAGCTTAGAACAGATGTGTCCTATGTAGAAGGACCAGTGCAAATAGTTGATCACCGGATCAAAAAGCTTAAGAACCGCGAGATTCCTTTAGTAAAAGTTTTGTGGAGAAACCACAATCTCGAGGAAGCTACGTGCGAACTAGAGTCTGAGATGCGTGGCAAGTTTCCTTTTCTCTTCTAGGAATTTCGGGATGAAATTCTTATAAGGGAGGGAGATTGTTACGACCCGCGTCGAGCTTATCCCGTAAGTATGCTGTTAAGCATGTGATTAGCTGATGTGCTAAGATATAAGCCTGTTTTTGTTAATAATGTTTAAAATGGATATGATATGTGCTTAGTGTGTTTTCTAGCTTTTAAAGCGTGTAGGATCTTACGCTTGAAGCGTTGCCAGAGAAAACGTTCGAATCCGACCTTCGAGTCAAAAGTTGCATGTTTTTGGGCTTATAGGGACCCATTTGTAATTTTTGAAAGTTTTGAACTTTGCGATTCGGCCCCTAGGTTTTCTTCCTTATTCTCTCCTTCTCACTTAACTCGTTTCACTTTCACAGAAATGAGAGAACGCTTCTGCGTTCTTCTTCCGCGTGAGAAAGAGAGAGAGAGAGAGAGAGGGAGCTGAGAAGGGAAGACGTCGGAGCTTCGTTCTGCTCCGATCAGCTGCTGCAGCTCGTCCTCTTCCCTCCGTTGCTCGTCTTCTCCATAAATTCGATCCGGAGTTGCAGCAGGAGCTGCGTTTGCAGGGGAACGACCAAGAGATTGGGGCGCAAGGAGCAGCCCTAGCTCGTTTTTTCCTCTCCTTCAGGTTCGGATTAGTGGAGTGTATCTATTGCGAAAGTTTTGTGGTGTTTGTTTGCGATTTGCCCGACGATTCGAGAGAAATCGACATCTGCAGCCCGGTTTTGTTTTCTGCCTGTGCGTGGTTCGGCCGTGTTCCTATTCGGTCGGCCGAGTTCCATATTAGGGCAATCGTACAGAGTTTTTGGTCGGCCGAGTTTGGGTCTTGGATCGGCCGAGTTTCTTATTTAAGATAAGCGAACAACGTTTTTGTCGGCCGAGTTTGGTCCTGATCGGCTGAGTTTCCTTGTAGGTGTATAAGCGGTATCCTGATCGGCCGAGTTCCCCAGAGGATCGGTCGAGTTGCCAGTTGGTCGGCCGAGGTTGGTCGGCCGAGTTACAGATTCTGGGAAGTGTTCGGCCAAGTTCCATAGTGATCGGCCGAGTTTCAAGTGGTGAGTGGCAGTTCATTCAGAAATCATTATTTAACTCATTTTAAATGCCTATTTGCTTCAGTATTAGTTGATATGACTCTTAAACAATGTAGCATGTACTTTTTAGTATGATAAGTTCATTGGAACTTGAAATGCGTGATAAGAATGATAAGAAAGAGGAAATTCTATGTCTTACAGTTGCTATGTGATATTTCTGTCTAATTGTTTACCTGTTAACTAATAGACCTAGATGCCCTAACACCGTAGAACCCCTTAGACAGGTCTGCAACTTTGGGGTGAAACTCGTGTTGCAACATCATCCGTGCTTGTGTCACGGACAAACGAGGAAAGAGAGGCAGTGTCCAACAACAATCGTGCTTGTGTCACGATGGCACTGTGATAACAAAAGAAAACACAGTTATCTAACACCATTCGTGCTTGTGTCACGAAGGTAACCCTGTGACTCTCCGCCGGTGTACTCAGGTTAAAGGAGGAGTCTGGAGCACACGTGGTTGTGCAGCACACGTGGTTGTGCATTAAGGCCGTGGAGCCTAGGGTCCTGTGCAGACCAGGATGAGTAGTCAAACTTAGCACTTCCCGGGTGTGTCGCTAAGTCTTGTACGGTGGGACCGTAGCATGGACTTGTTGCGGATCTTTATATGCAGAGTACACTGCATACATTTAGGGCATAATAATTAAATGAATAGATAAATCATGTAGGATCACAGTAAATTTATATAACTGCTTATCCACCTGGGATACCTGTGGATGTATAGAAATGTGATTATTATCTGTATATCTGCTATGTCAATAGAACTGCCCTGCGTGAACTGCATATATGTTTATTTTTAGTTTATAAACCTGACGAGTTGTTTAGTGATAGCTAAGTGAAATGTTATTCACTGAGCGAGTAGGCTCATACCTCTACTCAAAACATTTTCAGGTCAGCATCAGCATCAGGAGTCGGAAGGATCGTTTCACCCTAACGCTTAGTCGATAGAAGGTTGTAGTTAGTCTAGTTAGAGGTCTCTTAGTCCATTCCCCTCGATCCTCGGGACAAGGTGTAAGTGAGAGAGAGAATATGTACAAAGATGTAAATTAATGTTATGTTTTCTTTATGTTAATCAATGTATTATGCTGTAGACTTTGCTTGTATCTTCTATCAGTTTAATAGAGAAGTTTCTGCAGTTTGTTTAGTTCTTGTTTACAGCTTAAACTTGATTATCAATTAAATGCCTTGGATTGTTTTAAAAGCGACGAGTGGTTGATTATGTGTAATTTCCACCTGTCATGCCCTAATTTCGTGGTTTGTGGCTAATGTGAGATTGGGGCGTGACAGTCTTGCTCGTCCCAGACACAGAGTAAAGCAGAGAGGATGCAATTTTGAAGGATTCCAAAGGTTTTCTTGAGAAAGAAGACCATTGCTCTTCTTCTTCTTCTCCATTTGCAGCAGCAAGGTGCAGCAGAGCTCCCCCATCTCCGTGAAGCTTTTTTGGCGAGGAGTTAGTACGTTTTGGAGGAGTTTTAGAAGAGGAATTTCATCCCTTAGCCGGAATTCCTTCTTCTCTTGGTTACACCTTGTTTCTTCTAGTTTTTCTTTCTCTTTTTCATGTCAAAAACTTCGTATTCTGCTGAATTCATGCAAGGCATAGCTATGGACGAGTAATTTCCTTTTTCCTGGGCATGGGAAAGTAGTTCCCATGTCATAGCATGTGTAAAACTACCTAATCTCATACTAAATGTCTATGTTTCTTGTCTCTCTTTATAAAAATACCGGTTCTTCTCTTCTTACATATGATATTGGCCATGTTGTTTGTAGGGTAGAGCACACCAATCCACCTCCTATCTTTAGAAACATTGTGCATGATGCTGAGATACCGTTATACACAAGCTGTGCTAAGTTTATGAAGCTTAGCGCTGTGTTGAGATTGTATAAGCTGAAAGCTAACAATAGATGGAGCGACAAAAGCTTCACTTCATTGTTGACTTTGTTGAAAGAAATGCTTCCTGAAGGAAACGAGCTGCCAATCTCAACATACCAGGTAAAGAAAATGTTGTGTCCAATGGGAATGGAGGCCAAGAAGATACACACATGCCCGAATGATTGTGTATTATTTCAAAAGGACTATGTAGATTTGAAAGATTGTCCAAAATGTGGTGCGTCACGGTATAAATTGACGACTTCGGGGGAGTCCAAAACTGGTTCTCCTGCCAAGGTGTTGTGGTATCTACCTATAATATCACGGTTTCAATGCTTGTTTGCAAATCCGAAAGATGCGAAGAATTTGAGGTGGCATGCAGATGTTAAGAAAAATAATGATGGGATCCTGCGACATGCGTCTGATTTCCCACAGTGGAAGAAGATTGATCTATTGTACCCCAAATTTGGTGAAGAAGATAGGAATCTAAGACTTGGGCTTTGTACAGATGGGATGAATCCGTACGGGACATTGAGCAGCCAACATAGCACTTGGCCAGTCATGCTTGTTATATACAATCTTCCTCCCTGGATGTGTATGAAAAATAAGTACGTTACCTCTACATGTTGCAACACCAACTCTGTATCAGGATGACACTTTCTCAACATAGATATATGAAACACTAGATGTATTCTATGTAGCTTAGGTGGCAACTCCAACCTATAGGCTACCTTTCAATATGTGCTGTCATTGGGTAAGGTCTCATAAATCTAGGAGCTAACTTACCCTTCTTCCCTAATATGAAAACACACCTTTTCAAGGAGAGACCTTGAGATACACTCTGTCTCCAACTTGTAATTCTAAAGGTCTACGTCATTTATTGGCATATGACTTCTGTCTATCCTGTGTATCCTTCAATTGTTTTTGTATTACTTTAATATTTTTAGTTGTCTGTTGCAATAATTCATGACCCAGAAGTTGGTATTCTCCTATCTCACACCAGCATAATGGAGATCTACAATGTCTACCATATAATGCTTCATATGGTGCCATACCAATACTTTTCTGATAACTATTGTTGTAGGAAAACTCTATTAAGCTCAAGTGTAAGTCCCAACTTCCTACAAATTGGAGAAAACATGCCCTAAGCAAGTCCTCCAAAGTCTGTATAGTCCTTTCAGATTGTCCATCTTTCTGAGGGTGAAAATTTGTGCTAAACTTTAACTGCGTGCCCAAGGTTTTATGTAGTCGTTCCTAAAAATGACTTATAAACTGGGGACTTCTATCAAACACAATTTCCGATGGGACTCTATGTAACCGCACAATCTCATCTATGTAGATCTGTGTAAGTTTTCAGTTGTATAGGTTGTTTTAATAGGAAGAAAATGCACTGACTTAACCAACCTATCAAGTATCACCCAAATGGAATCATGACTTTTGGCTGTTCTGGGTAGACCAACCACAAAGTCCATTGTCACGTGATCTCATTTCCACTGTGGTATAGGTAAGGGTTGCAATATTCATGTAGGCTTTCTGTGTTCTTCTTGAATTTGCTGAAACACTGGAGATCACATAACAAACTCCGCTACATCCTTCTTCAAACCAGGCCACCAATACATATCTTTTAAGTTATGATACATTTTATTACTCATTGGATGCATTGCATACATGGATGAATCAACTTCCTACATAACTATCTTTCTTAAGTCATTGGCATCAGGTACTACCATCCTACCATGGTAACAGACTACCTTATCCGCTGACTCATGGGAACCGTCCCGTTTCTCACTACCATGCTCTGACCTGATCTGCTGAATCACAATATCAGACTGTTGTGCCTCTTTAATCTTTTGTCTCAGAGTAGGTTTCACATGCATCTCAGCCAGAAATCCCGTTAACAAAGATACATTTAACTTTACATTGATTTGTCTCAAAGAAACAAACATGTCATGTTTAAAGTATCTTAAAGAATTCAACTATGCTTTATCTATGGGTGGAGATGAAGATTTTCTACTTAGTGAATCTTCCACTACATTAGCTTTTCCTAGATGATAATCAATTGTACAATTGCAGTCCTTGATTAATTCCATCCAGCGGCGTTGTCTCATGTTCAACTTGTGTTGTGAGAAGATGTGCTTCAAGTTGTATGGTCTGTGAAAATGTGACATATTTCTCCATAGAGATAATGCCTCCAAATCTTCAACGTGTGGAGCACTGCAACTAACTCTAGATCATGCGTCGAATAATTCTCCTCATGTTTCTTAAGCTATCGGGAAGCAAAAGAAACTACATGATCACTCAACATCAGCACACATCCTAGACTATTCTTAGAGGCATCACGGAAAACAATGTATCCCTTTCCCTGCTCAGGTAAAACCAATATAGGTGTACTAGTCAACCTTTCTTTCAACAACTGGAAGGAGCGCTGACACTTATCATTCCAAACAAAAGGAACCTCCTTCCTAGTCAACCTAGTTAGGGGTAATGCTACATAATTGAATTCTTTAATAAACATTCTGTGGTAACCTGGAAGACCTAGGAAACTGTGAATCTCAGTTGGTGTCTTGGGTTGTTCCCATTCTAAAACAAACTCCACTTTCTTAGGATCAACACGGATACCTAAATCAGATATAACGTGTCCTAGAAAAGACACTTCTGACAACCAGAACTCACACTTGCTAAACTTAGCATATAACTTGTAAACTTAGCATATAACTTGTGTTGTCTCAACAAAGTCAAGGCTTGACAAAGGTGTTATTCATGTTGTTGACCATCTCTATTGTATATCAGGATGTCGTCTATGAAGACCACTATGAACTGTTCAAGGAATGGCCAGAAGATTTTATTCGTTAGCTCCATGAATGCAACTGGTGCATTAGTTAGTCCAAATGACATAACTACGAACTCATAATGACCATACCTTGTCCTAAAGGCTGACTTAGGTATGTCACTCTCCTTGATACGTAACTGATGATATCCTGACCTTAGATCTATCTTAGAAAACATAGTTGCACCATGCAACTGGTCAAACAGATCATCTATCCTTGGTAGAGGATATCTGTTCTTTATAGTCACCTTGTAAGGTGTCTAAAGTTTATGCATAATCTCATAGACCCATCCTTCTTTTTAACAAAAAGAACTAGAGCACCTCATGGAGAAGTACTCCGTCAATTGAAACCTTTCTCAAGCAACTCCTGTAACTATTTCTTGAGTTCTGCCATCTCACCAGGGGCCATCCTATAAGGTGTTTGGGCTATGGGTTGCGTACCCAAAATTAGATTAATCTCAAAATCAATCTCTCAAGATGGAGGAATATCTAGAGATTCTTTAGGAAACACATCCTTGAATTCCCTGACAAAAGGAACTTCATAAAGACTAGGAATTTCTGCTTTGGTATCTACCACATGTGCCAAGAATGCTTCACATCCTTGTCGTATCAGTTCTCAGCTACCATTGCTGATACTAGATAGGTTGGAAGAATATTTCTGTCCCCCTGAAAGACCCATGTCTCATTATTGTCTGTGAACATAGCTTTCTTGGAACCACAATCCAAGACAACCTTATACTTTTCTAGGGTATCCATCCCAAGAATTACATAAAACCCATGCATATCAAGTGGTATAAGATCCACATGATATTGTGTTCTAAAAAAGAAAGAACATAGGGAGAACATACCCCCCGCAACACTGTAGATCTGATTAATGAAGTTTCTCATAATAGATTATCTGCTCTATGACTGATAGTCATATTGCAGTCATGAATCACTTCTTAAGTGATTAAGGAATGTGTAGCACCCAGATCAATAAAAAAAGATATGAAGTAGGATGAAGACATATCAGAATGAAACAATTCCTTCTGACCTATCACGACTCATGGATTGACTACTGCCTCTGGCTGATTCATAGCATAGAATCTCACTGTTTCATATTGTCGACTCCGTGCTCTGTTGTTTGGTACAGATGAACCTGCTTGGGATGCCTGTCCACCTCCTCGTGTGCCACTGCTAAACTATTGCCTCTGAGAGCCTTGTTTACTCTGCCTCAGTGGTTGGGTTACCTCTGTGTCTCTAACTGGACATTCTCTTATCATGTCCTTCATGCCCACACTTGAAGCCGTTTTTATCCTGCTATGGTCTAGATGGTCCTGTCACTGACATTGATGCCGTACTATGGGTACCACTTGGAAGAAAACAATGGCATCTACCCTTGTTTGACGTCCATTGCGTCTGTGCATTGAACCTCTGTGGCGCTAATGGTGCGGGAAATCTCAGTTTCTTGAAACTTCCAGACCTCTGTCCCTAGAACTGGGAAGGTCCTTCCTACTATTAGCCTCACATTTCTCAATCACAAACCTCTCTATCCTCCTAATTGACTCCACAAACATGGCAAACCTCTCTCTATTCTCTAGAGTAGCTACAACTATGAATAACTCAGTGTTCAGACCCTTCTCAAAACGTCGAATCCTCTCCTCTATAGTAGCCATGTGTGGAAAAAACCACAAAAGATCCATGAACTTAGCTTCATACTCACTAATCTTCATTGGTCCTCGCTTAATACGCTCAAACTGTGAGATTTTCTCATCCAGATAAGTCCTGGGAAAGTATCTACTGACAAACTCATGTCAGAACTCCTCACATCTGACCTCAAACCCGGTCTTTTCCCTTCTTCAATGGCCCACCAATGGCCATCACTTCCTTTTAAAAGGTACACATCATGCCTAACTTTATTAGTTTCTGGGATGCTAAGGATTCTAAAGGCTTTTTCTAGCTCAGTGAGCCATGAATCTGCATCTATTGGGTCAATAGTACCGGCATATTTGGTGGCTCCTACCCGACATAACCACTCAAAGGTCTAACCAAACCCATGCCCCTCATTGGGAACTGGTGCCCTAGGTGATGGTACTGGAATCTAATTTACCATATGTGTTATTGTGGTCATGAATTGCCCAGAACGAGCATGAAAGGATGGGTTTTCTAGCATGGCTTGATCAAGATGGTGATTCTCAGGCACTGACTCCTCTCTAGCATGTTCCCTTGCACCTCCTCCTGGTGCAACAACACTGCTCTCAACAACATGTTCTTCATGTGCTCCAGCCATCTTTTAGCTTTACTTCTTCTCGTATATGAGTAGAAGTCACTATAAGATAAACTGGAGGATACAAGAACAAACTCAACAATCTTAATCCTGTGTCTTTGTAGACTCAATGAACCTTAGGCTCCGATACCAAAACTTGTGACGACCACTATCAAACCGACAGCCAAATCACACAATAATTATGCAAAATAACCATTAGTAGTGGAATAACAAAAATCACTAAAAATTAAAACCTTTTTGCAAAGAGATCCATTGCCAGGAAACACTTAAAGGAAGAACCAAAGAAATATATACATCATGGTTCACATTGTACATACATTGTACCATCTCATCTCGAGGATATCATATACCAGTTGCTTTGCCCAAACATATACCTAAACAACATAAAACCTCGAGGCATACAAGCCAAAATCTTAGATCATTTATAAAACCATTATGTACTAACTCCCAAGGACCTGAGAGTACATAGATGGCACATATGACTTCTATCTACAAGACACGACAAACAACACACTCAACCTGAGTTGTTACTGTTGTCCCCATTGCTGTTGTCCTCCCTCTGCAGTATGGTCTCTACCTCCTTATCTGTGTCCACCTAAAATGTTGGGACCAACGGGGTGAGACAAAAGTCCCAGGGAGAGATATAACTCTCTGCCAACAACATTATTATCACAGGTAAATAGTGTAAAACTAAGCAGAGGATCTTTTATATTAATAATCAAGATTAATCATTGTTTATAAGCATAACAGAGCAATATCATCTTTTCAAGCAATGCAACTATCTATGATAGAGCAAGAAATCATCTATTCACTTTATAAGGAATATGAAGAACACATATAACATCTATTCATTTAATATGTATAAAAGTAATTTAACATCAACCAATGTTTTTGTATTCAATCCTTAAGCAAATACGCTACATGGCTGAATACATATTTACAATCACACTTATGTCCTGAGGAGATGAGGTATACCACTCATGCTCCAATCAACCACCGCTTAGTCAAAATTGGTACCATACAAGGTCAAAGGAAGCTCCGACTTCCAAGACATCACATGTCTCGGTCAGTACGAGACCACTGGTAGTGACATCATGTGTCAAACTGCAATTAGCTTGCTAGGGTATAGTGGCATCTTCACTATAGAGTAACATCCGCAGCATGCACTCTCTTTGGGGAGATCACACAGTAACCCCGATATATTTTGTTCAGGGAGATCACACAACAACCCCGATATATGAGGGAAAGATCACACATCATACCTCTTTGGATGTAAGGATATTTTCGCCCATCACACCCACATATTCAAAAATTTTCTCTACAAGTTAAACTTGCTTCACCATTCAGCAAATTCTAACACTGAATGGATCTATGGCCAGGGCAACTACATGATGAGGTTCCACTTGATTAATTAGGTGCATTACAATATCTTTTAGCATCAACCAATTTTCAAGCATGAATTATAATATATGCTACAAATAAAGGTGTAATGCATTTATCAAGTACTTTCATAATCTTTGGAACACATTAAGTGCATAACACTCGGGATCTCAATCCCTTATCACATTACTGGGGATTCTCATCCCTTAACATCATGATTTCTAGATCTCGGTATTCAAACCCTTAGTTCATCATTGAACATTGTCACCTCTTATCAGGTAACTATTACCTCTAGGTCCTTAGACCCAAGTATACATTATACTTGTTGTACAAGTATTTCACATGGATCACAAGACCCATTTAATCTGTATCATATGAAAAATCATAGCTCATACCTGGCTATGCTCATCATCTCATGATACCTGCATGGTTAGTATTTCATGATAAAAACAATATCAAGTACATATCATCACTATGTAATATAAGAGAAATACAACCTTCCCATTATTAGGGTTAGGGTTTCCCTTTTTAGCCAATTAGGGTTTCATGTTCATACTGTCAAGAATCAAAACCCTAATCCATAGTTGCACACATATTAGGAGCATACATTGATAACATAAGTATTCAGTCATACTTATTTATTCTCATCATTTATCATTAAATGATTATAACAAAAAGTATGAGTTTCTCTCTCATCCTCACTAGGATATTGATTACATCATACTTTATTAAGTTGGCTCGACCCTTTTCTCAAGGTACATTGGCCTACACTAATCAAAATGCATTAAACTCTTTACATCTCAATGTATCATTTGACATAAAAAACTTCATGTGTAACTCAATCAAGTGTATCGGATTTGAGGTGCTTACCTCCATATTGGTTTTGAGGTGCTTCCGCCATATTGGGCATATGGTGTATGCTTACTACCATATCAGGCAAGAGGTGTATGCTTACCACCATATCGGGAAAGAGGTGTATGCTTAGTACCATATCGGGAAAGAGGTGTATGCTTACCACCATATCGGAAAAGAGGTGTATGCTTACCACCATATCGGGCAAGAGGTGTATGATTACCACCATATCTTCCAAGAGGTGTGTGTGTGTGTCACTTATATCAGGTTACTCAAGTGTAGGGTTTTGCATATCAGGTTAGACCCTTATGCACATGCCTTTTCAAACCTTCAAAGTAACAACCCACCATGTGTTGAGTGACAACATAGACAACCGGTTAGTCCTTTTTCAACCAACCCAAATGTACAAAATGATAGGGGTGTGGGGTTCCAAGGTATAACATATTTCATATCACCATATCGGGTTTCATTACCATATCGAGTTAGAGGTGCTTCAACCCGATATCGGTTTGTGACATGATGATATCATCATCAACAAGCTCTAGACTTTCGTCTCTTACTGTTCTAGATCATGGACAATAGTCCTATGCAACTATTCATCAATTATTTAAGAAAATTCGAAATTGACCATAGATCAACAAATATAGCAAGATTGAAGGTGAATAATAACATGATTGGGTTCAAGTTATATAACCCACCTCAAGAAAAACTTCAAAGATCCAAGCTCCAAAGCTTCGCGTTCCCAAGGTTTCAGATGAACTTATCAAATATCCAATACTTGTTCACAACTCCTCTATATGCAAAGAATCACCATAGATAAGAACTTGGTGAAGAAGAAAAGAAAGGAAGAATCACAACCCAAGATTCATGCTTCAACCAAGGTTTAAGATGACATTGGCTTCACCTTAAGCTTAAGGCTCAAGCTCCTCCTTGCTCCTCAAATACTATGCACGATATCTAAAAGAAAGAGAGTTGTGGGATTTGAAAAATTTCACTAGTAGGTGAAATGATTGGTATATATAATTGAGGCTCACGAGAGAGAGTGCATAAGAGGTGTCATCACCTTATACTACTAGGGGACACAAGTCCATGCATGGGTTGACACGTGTCCATGCATGCACAAATATTTATCTTGACATGAAAAAATCTTGGGGATAAAATAGGGATAAGATTTCGGCCATTAGTTATCTTGTTGAACAAGATATTTTAACCCAACATCACTTTATTCACAAACTGATACAACTTTTCCAAGGAAAGTTGTAAACCGATATCCATCACCTTCTTGAGGTGCTTAACTCATAATGTCATTTTCCAAGAGTTCAAAAAATGATATGGGACTTCCTCTATGGCTTCTTGGCTAATAGGCACTCCCATATAAGCTCTACAACTCAATACAACTTATTTTAGGGTTTCAATTATACAACTCTTCTTGGTCTTTTCATCATCAAGAATACCATCACTCAAATATGATTCAAACATGGTGCATATTTCTTTATCTCTCCTATAGATGATGCGAAGAGAGAGTAGGGTCACTCTGGAGGTGATAATTTGCATATCAACCCTACATTTTGGGTAAATTGCAATTTGCACCAAAATTGGTACACAAGGTACAAGCATTATTCAAACAAGCTCCAACTTGGAACTTAGGCTTTCCAAAAGCAGCCCTTAGCATCATTCTCTCTCTTATTATGCTAAATTACTTGAGGAAAATTCAACATGTGACATATTGCAATATAATCCCTCATCTTGGGTAAATTGCAATTTACACCAAAACTATCATATAATGCAGAAACAGTTTGCAAATAAGCTCAAACTTGAAAATTAAACTCTCCTTGAACTTTTCAAAAGATTAAAAAAAGTTTATAAATAACTTAATTAAGCAAAACTTTTAGGATTATGGCATAACCCAGGTCAAAGATGTTAAAGTTACACCCAAAATTTGGTTAAGAAATAATAAAGAAATGCATTTATATAAAGAAAATACAATTTTCCTCAAATTCAGAGTTTCATGTATTAAAGTTTTCCAAAAGGAAAATTCGACTCCAAAAATAGATTTTTTGGGTCCTTATAACCTTACCCACCATTTTTCATCTTATTTTAAAGCTATTTACTCATCCAAATTGTAAGAGATAGAAAAGAAATTAATTTTCTATCTCTTTATTTGAATCAGATTTGTTTTTTAGTTAATATCACACATTTAATTCATGCGCATGAAATTTTGTGAGTGTTAGATGTTATATTGAATGGTCGACTGTCATCTTCAACCTTGCACATATATGTCAATAGACATGGCATAGCCAACATAGTAATAATTGTATTTCTCCCTCTAGGATGCATATTTGATCGAGATTTTTCTTACCTTGGTTTCCAAATTGAAATCTACACATAAATATACCCTACTCGAGACCTGTAATAGAGAATTCAAGAAACACCCAAAAATTCTTCTCCAAGCTTCTATAGCCCCACACCCTTTGGCCAGGGACCGAGCCCTACATATAAATATACCATCCTAGGGTTTCATATCACCCCAATGAACCAACCTCCATAGCCAATTTATTCTTTGGTGATGATATTGTCTGCCGCCAAGCTTCTTTCCTTCTCTGGCTTGTGGTACCTCTCCTGAACGGTTGGTTTCTCTAGTCTTTGATCACTTTGGGAGTGTTGACCTAGAGGTTATACATTACCTATATTTTGATAATGACTTAACCATTCCACTCATATGTATCTAACATGTGCGTTTAAGATTGTTTGCAGGCATTAGGTACATGAAAAGGATCTAAAATCCAAAGCCCTAGAATGGGTCAAGTTCAAGTCAAAATGGCTACAAGTGTGCGTTTTGGGTTTTCTATGTAAACGACCTTAGAACATCTATGTAATCACTTGTAATGATGAATTGACTTGTAACATAGAAGAGAAAAATGTTTGGGACAAAATTCACCAAGTGCTAATCAGTTTAAATGCAAATTAGAAAATGGATTACAGACACTTTGTCGGTCGAGTTTCCCTGGCTTGAAACTCGACCGATCATCCTTGGTCGATTTTCTGAAGATTGCATCGGTCGAGTTGTGCACTCACAGAACTTGGCCGACCAGGTTACAGGCCATTTCCAGTTTAAATGGTCGGTCGAGTTTTGTCAGGACAAACTCGATCGATCATTTGAATATCGGTTTTGTCTTTTACTTGATCAGTCGAGTTACCCCCATTGAAACTCGACCTATTGCACTGTACGAAATTTGCAGAACAAGTAATATGACCGTTGGTGAAGTGTTTTGGGCAAAAATAGAGTCGTTTACTTGAACAAAAAATGGCTATTTTTGTATCCAACTGTCCCACAACTTAAAGGGCCACCCTCAACTATAAATAGAATCCCTTGGAGTTCATTCCAAGCTGCTCTTCCATTGCAAACTTGGTTCTAGCCTAGTTGAGAGTGTTCCAAGCCCTTGAGCCCCTTTCTCTCTCTACCTTCAAGATAAATTCGTGAGTTATGAGTGAGTTAGGTCCCTGTGTATGAGATATATCCATTGTATGATGTACAACTCTCCTTTCTCTCTTCCTACCTCCTATTCCCTTTGAAGATTGATTGAAGCTGCTTCTCCAAGTGAAAGAGAGGTTGCTATTGTTCTTCTCTGAGTGAAGGTGAATATGAGGCTGATCTTCAAGAGTGAAGATAGCTTGCTGCTCCAGATCCCTTGGTGAAGGTGAAACGTGGAGAAGCTCTCCAAGAGAAGGAGAGGTGCAAGGCAAAGCTCAAGTGAGATAGGTAAATCCTGCAAGGCTGAAGACTAAGGTAAGATTGGGTAAGTCCTTTGAAGAAGGCTAAAGAATCTTGCTTCGTGGGTAAGTCCATAGAAAGGTAGAAGATCTTACTTGAGATATTAAGTCCTTGGTTGTGTGGTTTATGTATCTTGTAATCTTATTGTGATATATAA
Source organism: Alisma plantago-aquatica (assembly GCA_963693085.1). NCBI lineage: Eukaryota > Viridiplantae > Streptophyta > Magnoliopsida > Alismatales > Alismataceae > Alisma > Alisma plantago-aquatica. The sequence continues at coordinate 1,048,389,675 of OY856412.1, read as the reverse complement.
GAGAACCAAGTTGCAAATCCTAGAGTCTAACCAACTCTAGGTAGTGGACTGACATCGCTCCTAAGTTTAGGACATGGAACCACTCTAACCACCTGTCCAAGTGCTTGCTATTCATTGTCTCTTATCCTTGATTTGAATGCTAGATTAGGACATCAAATTGCTGCTTGGTTTAGTTTTTGCACTAAGTTTAAATTGGTGGTCTAATTGATTTTGTGAAGTGTGTGTAGCTCTATTCACCCCCCCTCTAGAGCCCATTGATCCAACAAGTGGTATCAGAGCAGGTCTTCTCCAAGCCACTTCAACAAGCAGGAGAATATGGGCGATTCGGCTCTTGGGTCACTCAACCTTGATGGAAGCTTCTCCATGAGACCTCCAGTCTTCGATGGCACAAACTTTCTGTTGGGTTTTAGAGGAGGCAGAGAAGCAGCGGAAACAAAAATTTTCTCCCAATACCCATAACAAAAGGAATCACGTCAACGTCTATATAATAGGAAAGATGGTTTGTGGATACATACCTTGTCCCGAGGCTTGCTCGGCGACAGTACCTCGCGCCTTGCGCAGTCTTCACCTCCGGTCTTGGACGGTGTCTGTGCAGCTCCTGGTCGCATCGGGACTGAAGACTCCTCCTCTCACCAGGACTGTCGGGATTGACAGTCATCCTCCAAGCGACAGAGGTCTCCCGTCTATATAGTCAACACCTTGAACTTGTCAAAATCCCTTTGCAACCAATCTGCCTTTATAAGTTTGCACATTTCCATCCATGTCAGTCTTTTTCTTAAAGACCCACTTGCACCCTATGGGTTTTACCCTTTGGGGTGGTTCCACCAAAGTCCATACTTTGTTGGAGTACATGGATTCCATCTCGGATCTCATGGCCTCAAGCCATTTCTCAGAATCTGGTCCCTCCATAGCCTCTACGTAGGTAGTTGGATCATCATCTATGATCAACTCACCACCTTCCTGAGTCACAAGGTATCCAAACCTCTCAGGTTCAAGGCGGGTCCTACTAGATCTACGAGGTCCTTGTGTTACCTGAGGAGACTGAGATTCCACAACACCTTGTGAATCTGCATTTTCCTCTGGTACATCTACCAGTTCCATGTTTTCTTGTTGGGCTTTAACCTCTTCAAGCTCTATATTCCTCCCACTGCTTCCTTTGGTAATAAATTCCTTTTCTAGGAACACATCTGTCTTGGCAACAAACACTTTGTTGTCAGTAGGGTGGTATAAATAGTATCCCCTCGTTTCCTTGGGGTATCCAACAAAATAACATTTATCGGATTTGGGTCCAAGCTTATCAGGAAACATTTTCTTGATGTAAGCCTCACAACCACAAATCTTCAGAAAAGACAAATTGGGACGTTTCCCGTACCATATCTCATATGGTGTCTTTTGAACCGATTTAGATGGTACACAGCTAAGTGTAAATGCGGCGGTTTCAAGAGCATGACCCCAGAAAGAAATTGGAAGATCAGCAAAACTCATCATTGATCGCACCATATCCAACAATGTGCGATTCCTTCCTTCAGACACACCATTATGCTGTGGTGTTCCAGGAAGAGTCCATTGTGATACAATACCACGTGCTCGCAGAAGGTCCTCAAACTCCTGGCTTAAGTATTCTCCACCTCGATCGGATCGAAGTGCCTTAATACTTTTACCAAGTTGGTTTTGTACTTCATTCATGAAATCCTTGAACTTTTTAAGGGTTTCTGACTTATGTTTCACCAGGTACACATAGCCATACCTACTGAAATCATCAGTGAAGGTAATGAAGTACTGACACCCATTTCTGGCATTAGATCTAAAAGGCCCACGTACATCAGTATGTATGAGTCCTAATAGATCACTATCTCTCTTACCTTTACCTGAAAAGGGAGTCTTGGTCATCTTGCCCAATAAACAAGATTCACATATCTCTATTGATTCATAATAAAAAGAGTCTAGATAACCATATTTATGGAGTCTAGAAATGTGCTTCTCATTTATGTGCCCTAGACGACAATGCCAGAGATATGTTTTGTTTGAGTCGTTGAGTTTTTGCCTTTTGGTGTTTACGTTGTATACACTTGTCTCCAAGTCTATCAAGTATAGACCATAAGACATAGGGGCACTGCCATAAAAGATCCCATATTTAGAAATGGAACAATTTTCATTCTTAATAAGAAATTCAAATCCATCCTTGTCCAAACAAGAGACGGAAATGATATTCCTATTTATGGCAGGTACATAATAACAGTTCTTCAACTCTATTATTAGCCCACTTGGTAGAGTTAACTCGTAGGTTCCTACGGCACTGGCGGCAACTCTTGCCCCATTGGCAACACGTAGTTCAACCTCGCCTTTCCCTAAAGGCCTACTTCTCTTAAGATCCTTCACATTTGAACAAATGTGAGATCCACATCCGGTATCAAGTACCCATGACGAAGAAGTAGTAAAGTTAATCTCTATCACGTATAAACCAGAAGTAGAGATCTCTATCTCCGACTTCTTCTTCCATTGTTCCTTCCATCCTCTCCATGTAGAAGAAATTGGTTTGGCGAGAGAACACTTCACTCCCTTCCCTACTTTCTTCTTCACCAACGCATTAAGCGTACATAGAGTGGATTCTAAGGCTCCTGGTATATCTGGATTGTGCAGAAAACTTCTCACAGTCCTCAACTAGTTATGGAATTTATTCTCAATTAATTTGCCCATTTTAAAAGAAGATTCTTTTGCAATTCTACAAGAGAAAATTTGCATTTGTCAAAACCTTTTTGATTTGATTTGAATAAAATTTGACGATAGTTAATTAGGCCTTCAATTAATTACCACTCCCACTATTGACTCAAATTGATAGCCCTCACCATCAATTCGGAAGATTGCAGCGTACAATCTTCTAGTGGGTCAAGATCCTGAAATCCTCTGAGCCATGGACCAGCTTGGGCTGTCACCCACAACTCAGATCTTCCAGGTAAGCAACTCTTGCCAATTGCATCATATGCAACTCTTGAAAAATGTCATATGCAACTCCTTGCAATGATCATCTCCATGCCTCAAGGCGCTAGATCCTATCTAGGTCACCTTGTTAAGTCCGTCCCGAAGCCAACACGATGAACATGCACCCTGCTTGGGCAGACCCACACATTCATCCTTCACACTTCCATGAGATAGACGGTGCACCACGCTTGGGCGTGCCCACACTTGGTGGATCAAGCTTTTCACGTGTGTTGCATTTGGAAGGCATCTAAAACTTAATATTTAATGAGGGATTTGGGTTTTATATACATATACATATCCAATCACCACAATATATAGTATGTATCATATACATGCTATATCCCCCAGAAAACATGCAAAAACGATAAAAAGCAATGATTATGGCCATCCCATTGCGATTCCCCGAGCCAAGAGGAATCACGGTCATCTAGGTCTACATTACATGCAACCTGAACAAGATGAAATCTGTGTCTGCCTTTCTGGGTTTGATCAACTCATCTCCATGACCGATCGGCTCGCCATCAGGTTGGTTGTTCGGGTGCCACTAGCCGATCGACTGGCGCCTCCAGCCGATCGGTTCACCGATCATCGTGCATCTCCTCAGGTCGCCACCCGCTCGTCTTTCTCCTCGAACCGGTCATCTGGAACACCAACCGATCGGTTCACTCCTTGAACCGATCGTCTCAGGTCGTCACAGGTCGTCCGCCATTCTTTGACATAGAAGGAAATAAAATCTATCCTATTTACAATTGAATTGTGAAACCCCGAGTTACATTCGGGGGGAGCAAAGGTAGGATAAGAAATCTCAAATTATTTCGAGTTACATAAGGAATAGGAGAAGGGAATCGGTGCGCAGACTGAAATGCAAGCAACCACACAAACAACCACACACAGATATAGGGGTTTATAGGCCATAACCATGCTATACATCCACCACAAAACTCGTTTAAGGGCGGCGTGTATCGAGTGCATTAATATTACATATCATATATGTATATTTGGGATTTGTGGATTGGACATGTATAAAGCCGATATTATTCGCATCGCATGCAATAAATAAAGGCGATAAACCAAAATCGATCATATCGATAATCCTAAAATATAGAACAGTTGACGTGGCTCTGATACCACTGTTGGGTTTTAGAGGAGGCAGAGAAGCAGCGGAAACAAAAATTTTCTCCCAAAACCCAAAACAAAAGGAATCGCGTCAACGTCTATATAATAGGAAAGATGGTTTGTGGATCCATACCTTGTCCCGAGGCTTGCTCGGTGACAGTACCTCACGCCTTGCACGGTCTTCACCTCCGGTCTTGGACAGTGTCTGTGCAGCTCCTGGTCGAACCGGGACTGAAGACTCCTCCTCTCACCGGGACTATCAGGATTGACAGTCGTCCTCGGAGCAACAGAGGTCTCCTGCCTCTGTAGTCGTGCACACAGACTGCCTGGAACTCCGATCTCCTTGTCGCACAAGGAACCAGAAGGAGTCACACCCTCATGTTGACGTACTAGTTGCCAACACACTCTCCTGCTGCCAATTGCAACTGCAGTTGTCCTTCCCTTGCTGCACCTCCCTTTGTGGGAAGCACTTGCTCGGGCTCTCTCTCGGTTACCAAAACCAGAGAGAATGAAAACTTTGCAGAGCAACCGACTTGCACTGAGTTGTCCTCTGAGAAGCCCCCAATACCCTATATATATAGGCGGGTCATGGGACAGGGTTCTCTGTGCCTGGCAATATGGGACTAAATGCAGGAGTAGAAGGGTTCAAGATTTTCAACAAAAGCAACCAACTCGCAACTTGAACCGATCGTTTCATAACTAAAATGGTCGTCTGGACCCTCCAGCCGATCGGTTGGACACTCCAGCCGATCGTTTGGATCCTTGAGCCGATCGGTTGGACACTCCAGTCGATCGGTTCCTGATCCTGGTTCAACTCAAATTGACTTTCGTTCTTTTGCTTCTAATTGGTATCGAATACCAATCCTATTTCCAATCAAATTGGGCAAGTGAAACGAAAGGAAAATTCTCACCGACCTGAATTTCCCAACTTACTCGGTTGCACCAGTTGAACCGATCGGTTCAACACTTGAACCGCTCGTTTCACTCTGTACATGAGCCGACCGGTTCAACACTTGAGCCGATCGGTTCAGCAACCTCAGCCGACCGGTTCATCACGTGAACCGATCGGTTGGGAGTGCAGGTTGTGCAGAATCAGTCAATTGTGATTTCAATCAATCCGATACTCCAATCAATGCGTCCAACACCTTGAACATTATGATATTGAGCTATCGATTAATTGAGTGTTTGATTGAACTACTAAACTCCTTTAGTAATCAATCTAAACATTGCTTGTGGACAAAACTCCTCTTCCAGGTTAAATCCTATGTGTGTGACCCTGTAGGTCCATTTCACGTTGGCAGTGAAAGTCCATAACACTTATGACTTCACAAGCAAAGAGCGGTGCCTAGTCACACATCAGTGCTACCCAAGTGAAATAGAAAGTTGGAGAACAACTTTCAATCCTACAATCTGTGAATGGTGTTACAGTGAATGTATAATTCCTTTGTCACTGATATCCAGAATGAACTCGAGGCATGGAACAGTCATCCTTTCAATGTTCATTCATTTCCTTGATCTCAGAGTAGACCGAGTGAGATGTGTGTGACATCAATATCACATATTAATTCACACGTGCATGTGCATGCCTTTCTCAATCCTACTCATCAAGTGGCCTAGGATATCAAACTCCCTTAGGAGGGACAAATCCCTAATCTATTAGTCACCCCTCAAAAGCCCCATGTGTCAAAGCCACCCAATCATCACCTTTATAACAACCCATGTTTCAGGACTGTGTTTGATGATGTCAAAGTGTACCCAACGACATGTGTTGAGTGTAGTGATTTCAGGTCAAAGAATCATACTCACCACCATCACTGTGAGAGCTGACTGTGACTACCAAGTCATGGTTCCATGTGTCACTCTCACGGTGGGTCTGTCTGGTACCTTGTTCTCTAACAGGTACCTATGTGTTTGGTTTGATATCACTATATCATGACTAATGAGATTCTGTCATCAACCAACACACAATCTAGTCTTTAGTGTTATTGATGTCTATGGCTATTTCCACAATAACAACCGACTACGGACTAAACAAGAATGTATACTCTTAACATCCTTATGATCTCATCGTTTAGGTCATGAACCCAAAAGCATACGTCATTGAGTAAAATCATTCTTTAGACATCTATCATGTTACACCATCATCTCAGAAACAGTTTAAACATATAGATCGGAAATTGCCTTTATTATTATTCAAATCATTTACAAAGTATCCCATTACAATCATCACATGACTTGCTCTATGGGCATACATACCAATAGACTCCCACTTGCACTTAGAGCCAGTCACAAAGGAACCTCAATCCTTGTGACCTAGCATGACCATCATGCTTCTGCTGAGAAAGGGCCTTAGTCAGTGGATCAGCTATGTTGTCTTCAGTTGGTACTTTGCAAATCTTCACATCTCCTCGTTGTACGATCTCTCGTATGAGATGGAAGCGCCGCAGTATGTGCTTGGACCGCTGATGTGATCTGGGCTCCTTAGCTTGTGCAATAGCTCCATTATTGTCACAATAAAGCTCAATTGCATCACAACTACTGGGAACTACACCAAGTTCAGAAATGAACTTCCTGATCCACACAGCCTCCTTTGCTGCATGCGAAGCAGCAATATACTCAGCCTCTGTAGTAGAATCGGCAACTATTTCTTGCTTGGAACTCTTCCAGCTCACAACTCCATTATTAAGGCAAACCACAAATCCTGACTGTGATCTGTAATCATCTTTATCGGTTTGGAAGCTTGTATCGGTGTAACCCTTTACAACCAGCTCTTCCTCACCGCCGTAAACAAGAAACTGATCCTTAGTCCTTCGCAAGTACTTGAGGATGTTGTTCACGGCTGTCCAGTGAGCATCCCCGGGATCTGACTGGTACCTTCTCGTCATGCTGAGAGCAAACGAGACATCTGGGCATGTGCACAACATAGCGTACATGATGGATCCGATGGCTGATGCATATGGGATCCCATTCATCCGCTCCCTCTCTTCACAAGATTGGGGACATTGAGCTCTAGAGACGGTGACTCCATGTAGCATGGGGATGTTGCCTCTCTTTGAGTTCTCCATGCTGAACTGCTTCAGCACTTTGTCAATGTACGTGCTCTGACTTAGTCCGAGAAGCCTTCTAGATCTATCTCTATAGATCTTAATTCCTAGAATGTAGGATGCTTCTCCTAAGTCCTTCATTGAGAAAGTATTCCCAAGCCAAGTCTTTACCTTCTCTAAGGCTAAGACATCATTCCCCATCAAAAGTATGTCATCCACATACAATATGATGAATGTGGTCGAGCTCCCACTAACCTTCTTGTACACACAAGGTTCATCTTCATTTTGAATAAAGCCAAACACTTTGACTTCCTTAACAAATCAAAGATTCCAACTCCGAGATGCTTGCTTCAATCCATAGATTGACCTTTGTAGCTTACAGACTTTATTGGCATTCTTTGGATCTACAAAACCTTCAGGTTGTGTCATGTACACATCCTCATTTATATTCCCATTAAGGAATGCGGTTTTAACATCCATCTGCCAAATCTCATAGCAATAATATGCTGCAATAGCAAGCATGATCCTGATGGACTTAATCATGGCAACTGGAGAAAAGGTTTCATCATAGTCAACACCTTGAACATGTCGAAATCCCTTTGCAACCAATCTGCCTTTATAAGTTTGCACATTTCCATCCATGTCGATCTTTTTCTTAAAGACCCACTTGCACCCTATGGGTTTTACCCCTTCGGGTGGTTCCACCAAAGTCCATACTTTGTTGGAGTACATGGATTCCATCTCGGATCTCATGGCCTCAAGCCATTTCTCAGAATCTGGTCCCTCCATAGCCTCTACGTAGGTAGTTGGATCATCATCTATGATCAACTCACCACCTTCCTGAGTCACAAGGTATCCAAACCTCTCAGGTTCAAGGCAGGTCCTACTAGATCTACGAGGTCCTTGTGTTACCTGAGGAGACTAAGATTCCACAACACCTTGTAAATCTGCATTTTCCTCTGGTACATCTACCGGTTCCATGTTTTCTTGTTGGGCTTTAACCTCTTCAAGCTCTATATTCCTCCCACTGCTTCCTTTGGAAATAAATTCCTTCTCTAGGAATACAGCTGTCCTGCCAACAAACACTTTGTTGTCAGTAGGGTGGTATAAATAGTATCCCCTCGTTTCCTTGGGGTATCCAACAAAATAACATTTATCGGATTTGGGTCCAAGCTTATCAGGAAACATTTTCTTAACGTAAGTCTCACAACCCCAAATCTTCAGAAAAGACAAATCGGGACGCTTCCCGTACCATATCTCATATGGTGTCTTTTGAACCGATTTAGATGGTACACGGTTAAGTGTAAACGTGGCGGTTTCAAGAGCATGACCCCAGAAAGAAATTGGAAGATCAACAAAAATCATCATTGATCGCACCATATCCAACAATGTGTGATTCCTTCTTTCAGACACACCATTATGCTGTGGTGTTCCAGGCGGAGTTCATTGTGATACAATACCACGGGCTCGCAGAAGGTCCTCAAACTCCTGGCTTAAGTATTCTCCACCTCGATCGGATCGAAGTGCCTTAATACTTTTACCAAGTTGGTTCTGTACTTCATTCATGAAATCCTTGAACTTTTCAAGGGTTTCTGACTTATGTTTCATCAGGCACACATAGCCATACCTACTGAAATCATCAGTGAAGGTAATGAAGTACTGACACCCATTTCTGGCATTAGATCTAAAAAGGCCCACATACATCAGTATGTATGAGTCCTAATAGATCACTAGCTCTCTCACCTTTACCTGAAAACGTAGTCTTGGTCATCTTGCCCAATAAACAAGATTCACATGTCTCTATTGATTCATAATCAAAAGAGTCTGGATAACCATCTTTATGGAGTCTAGAAATGCGCTTCTCATTTATGTGCCCTAGATGACAATGCCAGCGATATGTTTTGTTTGAGTCGTTGAGTTTTTGCCTTTTGGTGTTTACGTTGTATACACTTGTCTCCAAGTCTATCATGTATAGACCATAAGACATAGGGGCACTGCCATAAAAGATCCCATCTTTAGAAATGGAACAATTTCCATTCTTAATAAGAAATTCAAATCCATCCTTGTCCAAACAAGAGACGGAAATGATATTCCTATTTATGGCAGGTACATAATAGCAGTTCTTCAACTCTATTATTAGCCCACTTGGTATAGGTAACTCATAGGTTCCTACGGCACTGGAGACAACTCTTCCCCCATTGGCAACACGTAGTTCAACCTCACCTTTCCCTAAAGGCCTACTTCTCTTAAGATCCTTCACATTTGAACAAATGTGAGATCCGCATCCGGTATCAAGTACCCATGACGAAGAAGTAGTAAAGTTAATCTCTATCACGTATACACCAGAAGTAGAGATCTCTATCTCCGACTTCTTCTTCCATTGTTCCTTCCATCCTCTCCATGTAGAAGAAATTGGTTTGGCGAGAGAACACTTCTCTCCCTTCCCTACTTTCTTCTTCACCAACGCATTAAGCGTACATAGAGTGGATTCTAAGGCTCCTGGTATATCTGGAATGTGCAGAACACTTCTCACAGTCCTCAACTAGTTATGGAATTTATTCTCAATTAATTTTCCCATTTTAAAAGATGATTCTTTTGCCATTCTATAAGAGAAAATTTGCATTTGTCAAAACCTTTTTGATTTTATTTGAATAAAATTTGATGATAGTTAATTAGGCCTTTAATTAATTACCGCTCCCACTATTTTGACTCAAATTGATAGCCCTCACCATCAATTCGGAAGATTGCAGCGTACAATCTTCTAGTGGGTCAAGATCCTGAAATCCTCTGAGCCATGGAACAGCTTGGGCTGTCACCCACAACTCAGATCTTCCAGGTAGGCAACTCTTGCCAATTGCATCATATGCAACTCTAAAAAGATGTCATATGCAACTCCTTGCAATGATCATCTCCATGCCTCAAGGCGCTAGATCCTATCTAGGTCACCTTGTTAAGTATGACCCAAAGCCAACACGATGAACATGCACCCTACTTGGGCAGACCCACACATTCATCCTTCACACTTCCATGAGATAGACGGTGCACCATGCTTGGGCGTGCCCACAGTTGGTCGATCAAGCTTTTCACGTGTGTTGCACCATGCTTGGGCGTGCCCACACTCAAAGGGGAAACACTTCAAGAGAAAGTACTCCTCCTCAACTCCTAGATGCTATGAGTGTGGTGAAAAAGGCCACTACAAGAGTGACTTCCCAAAGGCCAAGAAGAGCCATCACAAAAGTAGCCACAAGAAAGATGACAAGTACAAGAGAGAAGCTAAGTACAAGAGGAAAGACAAGAAGGAGAGAAGATCCAAAGATGCAGCTCATGCAGCGTGGGAGGAGTCTTCTTCAAGCTCCTCAAGCTCCGAAGATGGAGAATGTCATCTTGCCCTCATGGCCTCAACTAGTGAAGATGTAATTGAGGTAAGTGAGGTAAGCAAGGTAAACAATGTTAATTTGCATGAGATATCTAATGAAACTCTCATTGATATGCTTAATGAATGCCAATCATCTTTTGCTAAATGTAAATCTAAGAGGAAAAGATTAGGAAAGATAGTTGATGATCTTTATGCAAAAATTGATATTCTTGATAAAAATGAAAAATTGCATATTGAGAGCATAGATTCCTGACCTTGAACTTCAATACAATGGAGTAGAGGTTGAGAATGGTGTTTATCTTAAAAATATTGAAAATCTTAAGATAGAAAACCAAAAGTGCCTAGATGAGCTTGATACTCTTAAAACTATAAATGTAGAACTCAAGCTAATTGATGATGCTAGGAGAGATGAAGTCTATGCTTATCAAAGAGAGATTGTTGTGCTTAAATTTGAAAATACAAAGTTGCTTGCTCAAGTTAATGATTTATCCTCTAGGCCTACTTTGCCAAGAAATGAAGTTGCTAGCTTAACTTTAGAAAAGGATTCCCTTCTTACTAAAGCCCTCTGTCTTGAGGCCGACCTTTTGCATGCTAGAGAAGATCTTGCTAGTCTTTCTATTACTGTTATAAATCTTAGTGATGATAATGCTAAGTTAAGATCTACTTTGCAAAGGTTTCTCTCGGGAAAGAAATCCCTCAATGATGTCCTAGAACACTCTACCAAACATGTTGGTACTAGTGGTTTGGGATATGATGGGACTGCTCCCAAAGGTAAGAAAAAGAGCAAGAACAAGGGTAAGAAGAAGAGTGTGGAACCTCCCATTTTCCATGGAGAGACTTCTGGCTCTAAGATCCCTATGGTTTGTATTCACTGCAAATGTGATGACCATTACTCAACTTATTGTCCTTACAAGCCCAAGGGGACCAACCCAAAGATGAAATGGGTCCCCAAGCTAACCCCGGATCCCAAAGTTTGAGTTGGGTTCCGATATCCTTCTTTCTTGCAGGTTAAAAAGAGATAGATCGTTGATAGTGGATGCTCTAAGCATATGAATGGAGAAATCAGCCATTTCAACAAGTTTGTGAAAAAGAAAGGAGGATCTGTAACCTTCAGGGACAACAAGAAGGGTGAGGTCATAGGTGAGGGTGATGTAGGCAATGAACTATGTATTAAAAATGTGTTTCTTGTTGATGGCCTACATCACAATTTAATTAGTGTTAGTCAACTATGTGACAATGGATATCTTGTGTTGTTTACTTCTTTAGAATGCTTGCTTCTAGATTCCCTCTCCTACAATGTTATATATAAGGGAACTAGAAATGGTAATATTTATGTTATTGTTCTTGATGCTCTTAAGCCCATACTAAATAGATGCTTGGTTGTGGATAAAAATGATCTTTCTCTTTGGCATCGTCATTTGGGTCATGTGAATTTGCATCAAATGAAGAAGTTAAACAAAAAGGACTTGGTTCAAGGACTTCCTAAATTGGATTTTGATAAGGATGAGGAATGCCAACCTTGTACACAAGGGAAACAAACCAAATCCTCCTTCAAATCCAAAGGAGTCATGAGTACCAAAAGAGTTCTTGAACTTCTTCATATTGATCTATTCGGACCAATGAGAACACAAACGCTTTGTGGTTCCAAGTATTGTCTTGTTATTGTTGATGATTTCTCTCGATATACTTGGACCTTCTTTCTCATTTCTAAAAGCAATACTCTTGATGTTTTCTCGAGCTTTTGTAAATGGGTTGAAAACGAAGCTTCTTGCCCAATTGTTTCTATCCGTAGTGATCATGGGGGAGAGTTTGAAAATGATCTTTTTGAGCATTTTTGTGAAAAACTTGGTTATTCGCACAATTTCTCTTCTCATCGCAGGCCTTAACAAAATGGGGTTGTTGAGAGGAAGAATAGGTCGCTACAAGAGATGGCTAGGACCATGCTTCTTGAGTATGACACTCCTAAGAAGTTTTGGGTTGAAGCTGTTAGCACGTCATGTTTTGTGCAAAATCGAGTTTTCACACACCCTTCTTTCAAGAAAACCCCCTATGAACTATGGCGTGGTAGGAAGCCGTCTATTGTTTTCTTTCATGTTTTCGGATGTCCTTGTTTTGTTTGAAACACGAAGGATTCTCTCGAAAAGTTTGATCCAAAATCCTATAAGGCTTTCTTCCTAGGCTATAGCACTACTAGCAGGGCATATAGAGTATTCAACATTGAATTGTCTAAAATTGAAGAATCTATCAATGTTAAGTTTATTGAAACTAACCCTGTTGTTGGCAAGCATATTAGTGATGATGATGTTGCAGATGAATTGATTCCCATCTTAAAAGACCTCAACAACAAAAACAAAGGTAAGCAGGTGGTAGAAGAAGAAGAAGAAGAAGAAGAAGAAGAAGAAGAAAAGAAGGATGCCACTCCCTGCTTTGCGAAGAATCACCCCAAGGAGTTGATCATTGGGAACTCGTTCGATAGAGTAAGGACATGAGCTGCTCACAACAAAGAACAAGTAGACAGTGCCTTCATCTCCCAACTAGAGCCAAAGAACATCAAAGAAGCCCTTCGTGATGATGAGTGGATCCTTGCCATACAAGAAGAGCTAGAGCAGTTCGAGAAGAATCGTGTGTGGACCCTAGTGCCAAGACCAGGTGATAGAAAAATCATTGCCACCAAATGGGTCTACCGCAACAAGCTAGATGAGAAAGGTAAAGTGGTAAGAAACAAAGCAAGGTTAGTGGCACAAGGTTACAACCAACAGGAAGGTATTGACTTTGATGAAACTTATGCTCCTGTTTCTAGATTAGAATCTATTCGTATGCTACTTGCCTTTGCTAGTTACAAAAATTTCTTGTTATATCAAATGGATGTTAAAAGTGCATTTTTGAATGGTACAATCGAGGAGGAAGTATTTGTTTCTCAACCTCCGGGCTTTAAAAATGACAAGTTACCCAATCATGTTTATTTGTTGCAAAAAGCTCTCTATGGACTCAAACAAGCACCTCGAGCTTAGTATGAGAAACTAAAGAAATTTTTGTTAGATAACGAGTATGTCACGGGAAAAGTTGATTCTACCTTGTTTCTAAAACACACTTCTAACCATTTTCTTATAATTCAAATATATGTTGATGATATCATTTTTGGCGGGACTGATCTTGATCTTTGCAAGGAGTTTACTTCTCTTATGCAGAGTGAGTTTGAAATGAGCATGATGGGTGAGTTGACCTTCTTCCTCGGCTTTCAAATCAAGCAAACAAAAGAAGGAAACTTCATCAACCAAGGAAAGTAAACAAGTGAACTACTCAAGCACTTTGGGATGGAGAACATGAACCCGATGGATACACCCATGTCAAACACCGCCAAACTTGACAAAGATGAAGAAGATGAAAAGGTAGATGAGAAGCTCTATATAGGTATGATTGGAAGTTTACTTTATTTAACTGCCTCTAGACCTGATATTATGTTTAGTGTTGGCTTGTGCACTCGCTTTCAATCTAGCCCTAAGAAGTCACATCTCGCTGTTGTTAAGAGGATTTTGAGGTACTTAGCCAAAACTCAAAATTTTGGACTATGGTGTCCTAAATCAAGGATTTTTACTCTTAAAGCATATAGTGATGCAGATTACGCAGGGTTTTTGGTTGATAGAAAGTGCACAAGTGGCACTTGCTTCCTTCTAGGACCATGCTTAGTGTCTTGGTTCTCCAAGAAACAAAGTACAGTGGCATTATCAACTACCGAAGCTGAATACATTGCAACCGGGAGTTGTTGTGCACATGTCCTATGGATGAAGCAAATGCTCCAAGACTTCAACATATTTTTTGATGCTTCTCCTATCTTTTTTGACAACACTAGTGCAATTAATCTATCTTACAATCCTATATTGCATAGTAGAGCCAAGCATATAGAGGTTCACCATCATTTTCTTCGTGACCACATTGCCAAGAAAGATATCTATATCACACATGTGGACACAGAAAATCAGTTGGCGAGCATCTTTACAAAACCTTTAGATAGAGATCAATTTAATTTTATTCGATCTAAACTGCTCATTGTTGATTTAAACAATATTGCCATGTGATCTATCTAGTTGTCTCTTTCCTATATGCTTGCTCATGTCTATCTTCACCTTGCTTTGCCTATATATGCTTGCTTGTGCTTAAATTGCCTGTCAACATGCTTAGTTTTGCTTGTTTTTGGGTTTTTATTGATTTTTGTGTTTGATCGCTAAATAGTGCCCAATGATGAGCTAACTATGCCTAAGTATGTTAATTATACATAATAGAATGGAAAAATGAATTTAAGTGGCATGTATATGGCTAAAATATAAGAATGAGACTGTTAGGTCAGGTTGACCTTCAGTCGAGTTTCCACCCTGGAAAACTCGACCGATCAGGAGCCGAGAGCAGTTCTTCAGTGGATCGTTCGGTCGAGTTTCCACCTCTCAGAACTCGACCGATTGACGGGCTGCGCCAACTTAAAAGTTAGGATCGGCCGACTATTTTCCCTTGCAACTATAAAATAGCCGACTGATTCCTTGCCTCTAAGCCTCGAGCTCTCACACCCAACCCTAAACCTCCCATTACTAACCCTAGGGTGACCTAGCAACCTCTCTCTTGACCTTCCCGGGCACTTGTGGTGGTGTTTCTTTGGCGTTTGAGGTTTGATCTTGCTTGTGTGCACATTTTTCTCCTTGTTTTTGTTTCCATGGCTTCCCATAGACGAAAATGTGCTGCTCCTGGCAATGCTCAAGCTTCCTCCTTGACTAATCACTTGATTCTATTTGATAACACCTCTTTTGTGTCTCTTGAGGCGGTAAATCGGTATAAGGATCTTCTTCCCTGATCTCCTTTTCCGTTTAGCCCCTTGGTTGACCCCAATCATTTTCAAGCGGTTATTACCTCTGTTTCGAGGTTCTCGCCAGCCACCACTTGTCTACTCTTGTGATCAAACGTGACTGCTTTAACAATCAGATGTCTAGCACAAAGGTAGTACACAAGTTCTATGCAAACCTGCGTTGGAACTACGATTCGCTTGTTCCCCCACCGAATACTGAAATAGTTCTAAATTCCATGATCGCCGATCATCGTTTCCAAATCTCAGAGGATACATTAAATCTTTATTTTGCCGGAGACGAGGAAAACAACACTTGGAGTAAGGACTATGGAGAGTATTTCGATCTTCTTGACCCAGAAGGTTTTTATAAACACCATGAATTGATGCTACCGGACATTCATCAGTTTTTAAAGAAACCCGACGTGGCCTACAAGAAGAGGTCAACCCTGCCTTCATCCTCTCTTGACCTTCAGAGGCGCATATTGGCCCTGGTGATTAACTATAATGTCCATCATAAGCGAAATCAAACGGACATTGCGGAAAATACCGCAGTCATTATGTATTGTTTGCTAAACAATATCGGTGTCAAATGGGCTAGATATATCTTGCAGCACATGACTTATTTAGACATCGACAAGAACACCAAAGGCACCCACCCCACTACCCAGCTCCGATTTGTGGTCTTTTTTAGTTCGCCACTGATAAATCCCTGTTTTCTAACTTCCATTACCCGGTTGCTAGAAAAGGAGTTTGTATTAGTGAAACCACCCTTCAGAAGGTTGTCCTTGTGTTTTCCCCTGCTGCTGGTGCTTCTGCCTCTGCCTCTGCCTCTGCTGTCCCTCCCTCCTCCACCCGTGCTCCACCTTCGCAGCCACATCCCCGACCCAGCCGTGCGTCCTTCCGTGCATCAAATGAAACCCTTCTGGGATACATGATGCATGAACAAGCGTACAATCATCAGGTTTAGGAACACCTGCACCAGGATTTGTGTTCAATCATGTCCACCATGAACCTATCTTGTGCTTCACCCTACCCCATCTACCAGCCATACCTAGGTAGTGCTTATGCTTCTTATGCATATGAGCATTACTTCCCTGCTCCCGGGCCTTCTGCTGCCGCTCCGCCACCATATGCTGCTGATAGTTCTGCTCCTACGTTCCTGCCGTTACCTGATGGCCTCCTGGCCACTCTGCTCGCCTCCTTGGGTGACTCTGCTCCGTCCTTCCCGCAGGCCAAGGAGCTTCTTGCTCTTGGTATGTCGTGGGCCGAGCAGAATGCCCACTGGCCTGGTCATTCGTTTGGTCCTCCTAATGACGAGGAGATGCCCGACCAGGCTGAGGATGCTGATGAGGATGCCAATGCTGAAGACGGGGATGGTGAGGATGCTTCCGAAAAAGATGGTGATGATGGTGTTGGGACTGATGCTGACACTGCTGCTCCGCCTTCAGACGTGGATGAGGACTACCACCCTGGTGAGGACGATGAGGATACAGTTGATATAGATATCTTAGATGTCTAGGTGGTTTCTTAGCTTATAGTCTAGCATGTCCATCATATACATCTTTCTAGACTCTTTTGTATAGGCAACATCCTGGCACATTATTCTGAGTTGTACTATTTTCTTATTTCTGTTTTCTCTCTTTATAGATGTAGTTGTTGTTCATGAAGACATCTTTCTGATTTGAAATATCATCGATATGCACTTTGGCTACTTACTCTGTTTTATCTTATGCTTGGTGCTTTTTGAGCTATGTTTTGATTCTGACTTGGATTGTGTGTTCTCCTCCGTGGTTGTGTGCTATATGCTTTTACATTGCTGTTTACTACCTTACATATATGTTTGGTTGAGTCATGGAGAAGACCTATTTTTTTGCTCTTCTACCCCCCTACCTTTTTGATAATGTTAAAAGGGGGAGAAATATCTCGTGGTTTGAGACTCAATCATATTGTTTCTTGTTGTTATACTATTGCCTTCTTGCTTAGGTGATCCTTTTCTTGTTAATTTGATGTTGATCATGTGACATGCAAAGGATTACATATTACACGGATATTGGTATTGCTATGTGTAGAGAAACTAACATGTAGGTGAGAGGAAGCATAGTTTGAGGGGGAGCAATTCAAAATTTTTCTTATCATGAATCCCCCTAATTCACAAGGCAAAGGTATAACTTTCTTATCCTTTTCAATATGTTTGAGGAATGGTTTGTCATTGTCAAAAAGGGGGAGAATGTTGACCTAGATGTTATACATTACCTATATTTTGATAATGACTTAACCATTCCACTCATATGTATCTAACATGTGCGTTTAAGATTGTTTGCAGACATTAGGTACATGAAAAGGATCTAAAATCCAAAGCCCTAGAATGGGTCAAGTTCAAGTCAAAAATGTCTACAAGTGTGCGTTTTGGGTTTTCTATGTAAACGACCTTAGAACATCTATGTAATCACTTGTAATGATGAATTGACTTGTAACTTAGAAGAGAAAAATGTTTGGGACAAAATTCACCAAGTGATAATCACTTTAAATGCAAATTAGAAAATGGATTACAGGCACTTGGTCGGTCGAGTTTCCCTAGCTTGAAACTCGACCGATCATCCTTGGTCGATTTTCTGAAGATTGCATCAGTCGAGTTGTACACTCACAAAACTCGACCGATCAGGTTACAGACCATTTCTAGTTTAAATGGTCGGTCGAGTTTGGTAAGGACAAACTCGACCGATCATTTGAATATCAGTTTTGTCTTTTACTTGATCGTTCGAGTTACCCCCATTAGAACTCGACTGATTGCACTGTACGGAATTTGTAGAAAAAGTACTTCGACCGTTGGTGAAGCGTTTTGGGCAAAAATAGAGTCATTTTCTTGAACAAAAAATGGCTATTTTTGTATCCAAGTGTCCCACAACTTAAAGGGCCACCCTCAACTATAAATAAAACCCCTTGGAGTTCATTCCAAGATGCTCTTCCATTGCAAACTTGGTTCTAGCCTAGTTGAGAGTGTTGCAAGCCCTTGAGCCCCTTTCTCTCTCTACCTTCAAGATAAATTCGTGAGTTGTGAGTGAGTTAGGTCCCTATGTATGAGAGCTATCCCTTGTATGATGTACAACTCTCCTTTCTCTCTTCCTACCTCCTATTCCCTTTGAAGATTGATTGAAGCTGCTTCTCCAAGTGAAAGAGAGGTTGTTGTTGTTCTTCTCCGAGTGAAGGTGAAGATGATGGCTGATCTTCAAGAGTGAAGATAGCTTGCTGCTCCAGATCCGTTGGTGAAGGTGAAACGTGGAGAAGCTCTCCAAGAGAAGGAGAGGTGCAAGGAAAAGCTCAAGTGAGATAGGTAAATCCTGCAAGGCTGAAGACTAAGGTAAGATTGGGTAAGTCCTTTGAAGAAGGCTGAAGAATCTTGCTTCGTGGGTAAGTCCTTGGAAAGGTAGAAGATCTTAGCTTGAGATATTAAGTCCTTGGTTGTGTGGTTTATGTATCTTGTAATCTTATTGTGATATATAAGAGAACCAAGTTGCAAATCCTAGAGTCTAACCAACTATTCCCACATTCACCCTTACCTATTTTCTTTTCTTATTTTCTTGCCTAGGGGCATTAAGGTCCTTTTGCCACCCCACTTTTGTTTCATGCTTTGATGAGTCAGCAAGTGTCTGGCAGTGGACCCAGGATACTTGGCCACCCGCGACTGGGCCAAGTAAGTGGATCGATCCACTAGATCATTGACTTAGATTATTGGCAATTTATAATTTTTGAGTCTTTGAAAATTCATAACTTTCTCTCTACTAAATCAAAAATTTCAAAAACTATTTCTTTAGAATCCTTTGAATTTTCTCCACATTTTGGTATAGATTTCATCGCCTGAATATAAAGTTCTAAAGGTTTGATTTTTATGGTTTAAATGTTATTAATGTCACATTAATACTTAAAGATAGGCTCTAAAAGTAAAATTGAGATTTTGGAGTGACATCCATGATTAGTAACCATGAACTAACTCTCTAAGATCTAATCATCTAGTAATCTAGGTTTTTATCCAAGAATTGAGTTAATAGGGTTTTCATCTCACTTATGATCTTAAAATAACCAAAGACAACACATGGATAATAAAGTTGTGATTTTGGATCAAGATATCATTAAGAAACTCTAAATTCAGCATTAGGTCTTTAACATGAGTTGACCTAGGGTTTTACTGATGGATTTGGAGATTTATAGGGTTTTCCCATTACATACACATAAACCCTAACTATACACATAAACCCTAACTAATGGATCTAAACCTATATGCATGTTGTGCAAACTTTAGACTTTGTGAGTTAGGATTGAATATCTGATTTAACAACTCAAGTTAAGGTATGTGCATCGTTTCTATTATTTGGTCACTACTACTATGACCAAATATAATTTCCCATATGAGGCATGAGTAGAGATTCTCTCCTTCATCATTATGAAATTCTTATATTCTTGGACAATTTTTATGATCCTTCTGACCCTCTGTGACTTGGATGCTCTCAAACCATTATCTCATTTTGACTAAATTTATACTTGCCTTTCCCTATTTATGTGCATGCTTAGACTAGTTTTATTTCTTATAGTGATACATCTATACAAACGTATTTCTAGGGGCACGCTGTTCTGCCCGGGGTGTGCTTTTCCACCCATTATTTATAGAGGTGTGCTTTTCTGCCTAGGGTGTGCTATGTCCACCCATTATTTTTAGGTTGGGATCCAACGGTGTCTCAACCCTACTTGAAATAACTTTAGTCTTTATTTATTATATGCACAATTTATTGTTGATATTATGAATGGAAGATTTTAAAGGCAAGATTCCATACTTGATATTCCTTAGTTATACATGCCTCATCTCTCAGACTGATATAATACTCTTGATACTTATTTCTCTTAATCATCCCTTAATTTGAAACTAGTCTTTTTAATTTCCTAAAGTTGTGCCTCGTTGTTAATTATTGCACATACTCAACATCCACTGACATCCTTTTATTTCTTTTCACTAACCACGGGTGTTGCTTTCAATCCACCTAGAGGTTGCTCAGCCTAAGGACTAGGAGTTAGGTGGTGACGAAAAAATCAATAGCTGAGGACTTTCTAAGATGGAAAGGTTACCTACCACAAACTAATTTGAATACTTTGAGCATTAAATTCAGTGAGAAGTTGTCTATGGCTCATTCATTGAACCCTGTTGAGGGTATCATGTAATAGTTAGATTTAAATTTCCATTGTAACCAAACTATGTTCATGTTATCATTCTATTTAAAGAAATATTGTGAACCTAAATCACTTGAGTGCATTTTATTTTGTGGGATATGATCTATTGGAGTATTTTACAATTATTTCCTTGAATTTAAGTGATGAGTGTCCCCTAGCAGGCCGCACTCCTTGCAGTTCCACAAAAAATATTTGTGATGTTCTATGCATCATATCCAAAGGAAAATATAAGACCATATTTCTAATTTTTGCCCTAATCCATTTTTATCATTTACTCGTGAGAGTTTCCTTTGATTAGTTCTAGATTGATGCTTGATATATTTACTTCTAAGTACTTACTTTATATGCATTTGTTATGATTAATTAGGTTAAGTGAAATCTTAGTTCTATAAAATAAGGGTTTTGAAAAAATCTTTTAGCATGTTAATATGATAATGTAATTATAATTGATGTGCAATATATATTTGAGAGAGAGAGAGGTTGTAACGTCACATGATTTGAGGCCTCAAATTAAATGAGACTAAAAGGATGACTCGACTGCCCATATCACCAAGATGCACCCCCTTTTTAGGTTGCCCATCAATAGGTACTCTACAATTAAGTGTGCTCAATGTGGAGTAGTACTGAATGGCTGATATGTAGGAAAGTTGATCATGGGTTGTGTGTTAGTCAAGACAAAGCACGTGGATGAGGCCAGTGGTGGTCTATGGAGCTAGTCATCATTTCTAAAGCTCTAGAGCATTGGGTAGTGGGCCTAGACATTACAAATGGTATCAAAGACAACTCACCTCAAGTAGATGGATCTCACATGGGCATGTGGCACACCCATCTTGAGTCGTGCAATCCAAGAATTTGGGAAAAGGCTATTCATTGTAGAAAGATGGAGCCACATGTAATGACCTCCTCCTCCCATGATTCCCATTAAAGGATGACCATAGAGGGAAGGGACATTATCCAATATTTATGAGATCTATATTTAAAAAAGACAACCACTAATCATTAATAGTTTCAAATCGATGTACTGCTTATCGAAGTAGGAAACACATGATATCCTCTAAGGAGTTACATGAGTTTCATAAATGGGAAACAAAATCTTTTGAGGAACAAACAAACTAAATCCTTCTTTAATCAACTTTGCATCTAGTGTATTATCCTTCTTCAAGTTCATAGAATATACCTTCAGATATGTGGCTAACCTCAAACATCAACAGACAACACACTAGTCAACATAAAGTTATGTTGTGCATGTGGGTGCAACTAAAACTGTGTGCATGCAATATCAAATAATTGCAAGTAATGAATTGATCAATACCATTTCAAACCTATGAGTATTTCATGTCATTCGATATATCACTCCTTGTTCAAGCAAAGGACTCCATGAAATCTGCCCCATCAATGGGTTTCATGGCAATCTCCTAGCAACAGACTACATGACTACTGTCCCAGGAACATTCTCCATTCACCTTATAAAATTGTTCTAGTGTCTCTCTCTAGTGATCATTTGTTATACTCATGGAGTGGTTATCTCCATAGATCACTCTTATCAGGTTCAAGTATGATCAAAACTATATATGGAATGCACATTTACCTTATGATATGTAAGCATTATATCAACCAAATAAATTTTGCATAAAAGTAAAATTCACGTAAATCTTGAAATCCTTGAAAGAAAAGATTGATTAAGGATGGTTAGTCATAATTAACCCGAGTACTTTATTTAATTATAAGATATTTTCACATCTAATAAGCAATTATTCCCAACATTAGTTTATTTTTAAAATCAATATCCAACATGCAAGTTTAACCACCTCACAAATTTCCTTGTCTTAGGTTTGGAGGTCTGATTTGGGGTTAGAAGGACTGTTATTGTATCATGTGGGCCCACTTCCCAAGGCTCTAGTAGAGTTTCAATAATGATGACTGGTCCCACATAAAACCACTAGCCTAAACTACATGCTTTGTCCTCACTCATGTGCAAGCCGAGGTCAACTTCCCGACTGGTCACCCATGCTAGTACTGCTCTGGACAGTGCACACTTTATCACAAATTTCTTTAGTGATGGTCTCCCTGAAAAGGAGGTACACTTGGGTGATATGTGTAGTCCAATCATTATTTTTAAGATCATTCTATCCAAGGCCTCAAACCATGCAACCTTACAATGTCCCCCACGTAGACTCATGACGTCCTCATCAAGGCTCAATTATATGGCCTCATAATCTCTTCCCCATTTCAGTGCAGACCTAGAATGGCCCATGGAAACCCAGATCCCATCCATGGCTACCAGTGTAAGGGAGGATCCATCTCGTTTCAACAGACTGCCCTTTCCAACTTGCCAAACCACACGACTTAAGACGGGCATGCCACATGCCTATTAGGGCCCCACCTACAGGAGGGGTTTGGGCTCTAATACCATTTGTAACGCTCAAGCCCACTACCCCGGGATCTAGTAGAGTTTCAGGAATGACTATTGTCCCCACAGACCAGTGTTAGCCTTGACTTCTCTCGTTGTCCCCACTCACGCGTAAGCCAGAGTCCACTTTTGGACTAGGCACCCATCCTAGTACTACTCTGGGCTGAGAACACTTAATCATAGAGTTCTTTAGTGATGGACTCCCTGAAAAGGAGGTGAAACTTGGTGATGTGTAGTCTAATCATTCCTTTTAAGATCATTCTATCCGAGGCCTCAAATCCTATGATTTTATAATTAGGATTCGGTTCCATGAATCCCTAGTTTCAAATCTTGTGACATTACAATTAGGCTTCAGTTCCGTGGATCCCTAGTTTAGGGTTCAAAACCCTAAATCATCATGTTGGATATTAAAAAGGAATGAGAGTATTACCCATATCAAGGTGCACCTTCTTTTCAGATAGACCATCATAAAAAACTATATGGTTAAGCATGCTCAGCCTAGAGTAGTACTAGGTTGAGTAATCTATCAAGAGGTTGATCCCAAGCTATGTGTGAGTGAGGACAAAGCACATAACCAAGACTAGTGGTGGTCTATATATGTGGCCACTCATCATTCCTTTAACTATATTAGAGCCTTGTGAGATGGACTTAGACCTTACATATGGTATGAAAGCTAGTTCTCCTCCAGTAGTTGGGCCCCACATGAGCATATGGCATGCCAGTCTTTGAGCCATGTGGTCTAGCAATGTTGGAAAGGGCTATGTGGTCACAGAGCGGCCCTTGCATTGGTAGACATGTTCAAGAGATGGGTGTACTTGGGGATTTATGTGTTTACACTAAAACGGGGATGAAATTATGAAGACATGTAGTTATGCCTTGATGTGGATGTCAATAGTCTAAGTGAATGAGATTATAATAATTAGGATTTGAGGCCTCATATAAAATGATATTAACAGAAATGATAGGACTATCTATACCACCAAGGTTCATTTCCTTAATAGAAAGTCCATCACTGAGAACATTATCATTAAGCATGTTCTTCCCAAAGTAGTACTAGTATGGGTGACCGGTGTGCTTCTGCTACTGGGGTTACACACTACTCAATTGGAATTTGAATAGATGCAACCCCATGAATAGAAACACACGAGTGGATTACTTTCAAAATTTATAATGACCTAAACTTAACACACCTACTTCTACTAGAAACACTACACTCGCAAGCACACATGGTCATGTTGTAGTATAGGAGGGCGGAAAGTATAGGGTCGATCCATCAGGAGAAGAGGAGGTACTTGAGCTCGATTAGTTTTTGGGCTAGGCTCCTACTACAAAGTCTAGGGTTGAAAGGTTTAAAGGTTGATTTATTGATACACTAAGTTGAGTAAGAAAGCAATTAAAGGAAATCAATCAAGATCAAAACCTAAGTTAACCCTAGACGGTTAATTCCACAAAGTAAGAAAAGACAAGGCAAGGCAAGGAAAGGGTAAACTACACTAAGGCAAACAAGAAAATGTCTACATTACACTAATCTAGAAAACTAAGCACAAGTGCAATTAAAGACCTAAACAATCAAGAACAAAGCAAAAACAAGGCAATGAACTAACTAAGCAAGTAAACAGCCAACTAAGTTAACACTAGCTAAGCAAGAAGGCAATTAGGGTTTTGAAGCAAGAAGGGGATGTTTTGGCTATTTGGGTGATGCTCTTATCAATTTGGTTGGGGGTGATATGTGATAATAATGATTTTATTTAGATTATCAAACCAAACAACGAGCTAGAGTCCAATGAATTATCCTAAACTACTAACTGGACATGGTAATGTTAGGTTGTGTATAGGGGAACTAGTCCCTAACACCCCCTACTACTCTTGTGAGGTCAATTGAGTTAGGGTTTAGGTGTAATTCAATCAGATTCTAAACAAGCCTAGGTTTCTAGGTTAGATGGTCTTAGGGTGATTAGGGGCTGAGGGTAGTAATGGGAGTGGAAATGAGATTTAAGGCCTCACATCACCCACATTCTTTCCTTGAGAAATCTCTAAGATAATCACACTAAATTCATCTAAACTAGCTACTTAGATCTCTCAACTAGGGTTATGAGAATCGATTATCATGTAGGAGGATGGGTAGCTAGCTAGGGATCCATGAATTAGACCTAGGAACAAAACCCAAAATTCAAAAATATAAGCAATTTTCCTGATTTCCTAGATGATTTCAAGCACAAACCAACAAGCAATTCATGACAATTGAGATAGAAATAGAACATAATCATTATCAAATGAAATTACAATGTTTACTTATCATTTTCCCCAAACATGGTATCAAAGTAACATTTTGAGCCACAAACAACCCAGCTAAGGGGCCTAGCTACTCAAGGAAATCCAAAATACAAAAAGAAGGGAGAAAGAGATAGGAGAAGCCATGGAGATTGATGTATATGGAGTAATCCTCCTCTTCAACTGCTACAAGACATCCTCCTCCTTCCTCCAAGGTGCAAGGCATGGGATGATGGTGGAATAGGGTCAAAACACTAGGAAACTAGGGTTTTGGTGGTGGAAATGGTTAAATAGAGTGGAATGGAGGTGGATATGGAATGGAATGGGTGGAATGCAAAAATGGAGAGCTAGGAGTGAGCTAGGGGTGGCCAACGGTCGACAACCTATATAGCGGTCTAGGGTTAAGTGGGGGCAAAGTGGAAAATGCAGTGCAAAAATAGGCTAGGGTTGTAAGTAGCATGGCCGTGGTGAAGTAATGTGAGAACGGTCATGGTGGAGTGGAACGATCGTGGTGAGAAATGGGGAAAAACCACATGAACTTGGTCAAATTTGTAAATGAAGTAGCATGGACATGGATGTCACCATGTCTATCGTGGGGCAAGGGTAGCACGACCGTGGTGGTTACCATGGCAGTTGTGGCTTAGATTACTCTAGTCATTCTTGGCTCCATCACCCTTCTACATTAGCTGCCACACAATCGGGCAAGGTGGCACGATCGTTCTAGGTACGTCTACCATGACCATTCTGAGTGGAACGAACATGGTGATCTTTGCACTTTCTTGAGTTGACTCTGTTGATTTTGGATGAGCCAACATGACCGTTTTGATATACCACAACCATGGTGGTCTCTGTTGCAACACTTTGACTTGATTCCTTGGATTTTCCTGGTAATATTTGCTTCAATGGAGCTTTGGCTACTAGGGGTAGGTTGAGTGAGCCTCAAACTTTACTTTAGGCCTCTCTATGGGTAGACAAACACTAGGATCACTCCTTCTTTCTCTTTATCCCTTTCATCCAAGCATGGTCCAAATGACTGAAAAACATGCAAATAATGTCCATAAGTGCATTTTACACAAATATGCATATTAATGATCAAACCCATTACTCTAAAAAAGATTACTCAAAACATAAAATGCAATCAATCACCAATTAACCAAATATCGAAAAATATGGGTAAATTAAAACCAATTTCCACGTCTGCACCCACTCAGAAATATTTGCATAAGAGTCCAACATCTTTCTTATATCCATACTATGCCAAGAATTTGATATAAATTGTTCTATCACCTTAGCTACAATATATATACACAGGAGAACAATATTTGTATATGCCACACAACAAACATTAACATGCTAACAAAATTCTGATTCATTTGAAGCACCATATACAAACTTTTCCTACCGAGACATGAGAGTACAAGGATGACTCTAGGACACACTAGACATCTAATAAACTTTCTCAAAGATTCATTACTATAGCTCCTCTTTGCTGCCACAAGTTTGTTTTTGTCACTTCTGATTACCTAAAAAAATGTGGAAAACCACAAGGGTGAGACCCATGTCCCAGTAATAGATATAGCCTCCAACAACATTTATTGATTCCAACATTTTTAGGTAATGAGATAGTTTTAGTAGTTTAATCATATATAACAAATAAGCTGAACAACATTGATGACTAACAAAATACATAAAGGAAATAATAACTATCTTCACTAGCCAGACTACTCTCATATCCCTATTAACAATATAAGGAGTCTAGCAACATGAGCATCTCTAACATCATGAATAAATATAGTATCATATACATCGCTAACAACATCAGCATGTCTAATAGGTTGAACATATCAACATCATACGAAGAGCTAACAACATAAGCACAAGTATCTAGGTAAGCATGATTAGCAGTATATGCATCTCTAGTTACAAAGGCATGGCTAGCATAATAAAAATAACTAACAACATGAGATAGCTAGCATCATGATTATAATTAGTAGTAGCAGTATATTTATCAACACAAGCATAGCTACTGTATGTACGCATCTACAATCTTAAACATATCCACAGCCTAAGTATACTATCTCTTAATTGCACCAAGCATCATCTTTATGTAATATAACAAACAAGGGTTATCATCCAATGTTAAACGTCGTGTATAACCCTAAACAAATATGCTACACAACTGTATTACATCTTTTATTATTGTTATTATTTTTTTTAGGTTAAGCCAGGGGTCGCTTTTATTCATCCCACACCCGTCTCGTGGGCACAATCATCCAGAAATTATAGCTCCTACTTATAACAGTGCAGGTAAAAAGCAAAAAAAACCAGAAACATCATAACAACCTAACCAACAGCACTCCACAAAACAATGTAAGGGACTCTACATTTCTCTAAAGCCGCCATACCTCTTACTCTACGTGGTATATTCAATGTCTCTGAAGCAATGAATGGCTCATTCAACTTGCTGCCCCATTTCCCTAGTTCACGAGGTATCGAGTTAATTACCTTGTGAACCAAGGACCCATATATCATAGCAGAATCAAGCTCCTCTCGCAGCTCCCTAACGAACGGAGATGTCTTCCATGGTTCCATCTCGTTGTTCCATAAGATGTCATGCACGTACGCCTCGTCAATCTCAATACACGAAATGACCAATGCATGGTCTCTCGCTATTTTCAACCCGATAGCACAAGCTTGCATATATGCAAGTATGTAATCTGTACTCCTGAGCCAAGCTCTGAATACAAGGCAAATATTAGCCCTGTGATTTCTTATAACTCCCTCCGCCCACCTTCGAGACACTCCTTGGTTATCTCTATCTCTCCCGATTGTGAGGTTGAGCTTAAGATTATGCAGGTCAGGAGTCTGCCATATCACCAGCTCTATCTGTCTCATCAAGACTCGCGGCTCAGTCAAGCTCGCCTCCCTCAACCGTGCATAAATGTTGTTATCTGTATCTAACACAAAAGATCTCTTCTTCAGCTGAACGTTCAGCGCCACAATAACCCAACTCCATTCATGAGAGAAAGGTCTATGTTGCTCCTCAAATCTAGCTTGGCATTACACCCTGGGGAGTTTGAGTTGTACCACTCAAAGTCCGATTGACCACCGCTTGGTCACAATCAGTTCCATATAGGATCGAAGAAGAGTCAGACTCCAAGATCTTCTTCATACTCAGTCAGTACGAGTCTACACCACAGTGACATATAGACAAACTGCAAAACAATAATATATAGTCCTATAACTATCCCACCTTGGTACATGTCACGACCCTAGCATCTAGGGTATTCAAACCCAATCACTGAGGTGCAACTGCAGTTGTCCTCTAATCACATCATGTTATAATCATTGATACCCAACCAAAGTCATTCTAAAAAAGCAGGCTAGGTACGACCGCAACCATCCTCCAGAAACACTTGGTGTCAGGATGATAAGTACCCCACAAACTCAATAGTATACACTCTGAGTTTCCCTTAGGAATACTCATTTCACCATCCAGCAAGTGCTGACACTAAATATGGTTCTATGGAATAGAGCACTACATGATTGGAGTTTCACTTGATTAGTTATATCCAATTGGGTGAATTAAGGCTGCATCAAACAAATGTACATACAAACCCTAATTCGCATATAGCAAGCATATAAGTATCACAACTTCAAAAGTTATAAAACATGTAAAACACAATTTCTCATCTCATCATCACAGGGTACTATTCACTTGTCATTCATGAGACTACACTAGATATCATACTATTACAAGATATAAATCCTTTTCACAATATCATAGGGTGTCAACCCTTATCAACACAAGAGGATTACACCTCATTCAGGGCTCAACCATGACCAAAGGGTCATCAAGACCATCATACTATTCCCTGTAAGATCATAATTATCATTCCTTGCCTTATAGCAAGGCTCAACAATATCACTTACATATAATAGACCGAATCAACACAATATTGCATTAATGAGCTAGGAGATATTCATAAAAAATCATAGTAGGATTGCATTAACATTAAGAACATTCCTTTATTACATCAACATGCAAGGAATCTAGATATGATTAACCCTCGTCATATTCATAATGCACATGTTTAGCATAAGAAAGTATCAACCATGTGGCTATGATAACTGTGACACCCCGCCATCACACAGACAATGAGATGACACGTGAAAACATGCAGAACCACATATTATCGAAAACACGGGTTAATTAAAACCAATTGTGGAAAGCATACATGAGAGTACTTTTGCATCAAGATCCTATAGAGAAACATGTTATATGAACATTCACAATATATGTTATAGGTCCACATCTTATCAAAACCAGCTGAACTGTCAGCACCCGAGTTCAACACCTGTTTATACATACAGAACGGCCACATACAGCCAACAACAGGGTATACAAAAATTACAACACCTAAACATAGTGAAACATCGTCAAAACACTTCCAAGGACCTGAGAGTATAGAGATTACTCTAGGATTATACAACAAAACCACCAAAACAGTAGCATGTCCATCTATTGCCTTCTACTTCTCTTCTTGTTGCTCGGCCGCAACCTCACGACCACCAACGCGTCTAGAACAATCACCTAAAAAGGGTGCAAACCAGCGGAGTGAGACACACAGTCCCAGCGAGAAACATAACTCCCCGCCAAAACTATAAAACCTCAAAGGTTAAAGTAGATAACAGCAAATAACTGATAAAGTGTATAACAAGAGCAGCATACTGAGCAAAGCTATCATTACCATCAAGCTCACCAAGATATCTGGGAGGCATATAACAAGTATTTCTTTATGGAACATGATTGACAAGATAAGCTTTATAAGAACTTATCAAAAGTTATAAGGATCGTACACATATATGCAAGGTGTAACTAGAACAGCTATATAAGCAAGGCCTTAATCAATGTTCCGTGTTTTGCTCTAAGCAAGATTTACCATTTGGCTGGATTACATTTTATTATGCCCTGAGGAAGTGAGCCTTCCCTACTCAAATCCAACCATTGGCTGCAAAGCCCAATCCGGTGCCATACAAGGTCTAAGGAGATCTAGACTCCATGACCTCACCTTCTCGTGATCAGTCAACGAATCATCAAGCAAGACCACATTCTTATGCTTATATGACCTCAGCCTCTGGGCCAGCTCTGCAAGCTACCCATATCTGTAGCTCACCTCATCATAGGTGCTAGTGCATACATCTGAGCCATGAACGCATCATGCTCATCATCACATATCCTGAGCCATGGGTATGTTCACCATTCTCCATATATCATGAGTTTGCAACCACAGTTGCACTCAACCCTCCTATTTTAGGCTGGGGGAAACCTCGCATATTCAATAATATGCACTCTAGGTAATCCCGCAGGATAATACTATTTCACCATCACCAAATACGGGAGGTAATGGATCTATGGCAAGGGCAAACTACATGATATGTTCATCTATAATTGATTAGTATATTTTAAGCCAATTGTCGAGGCAAAACAAAATGTAACATAGCCTTATAGAATTACATCATTATTGCCATCAACATACTGTCTTGGGACCTCAATGCCTCATCATATCAACCACTGCCTCTCAAGGCATCATAATCATGCATCAACATTCTGGAAACGCATCCCTTGTCTCATTATCAGAGAATAACACCTCAACTAGGCACTCAGCCTTATATCAGGTCCTCAGACCTATCAACTTGTTATTTCATTAACAAGGATTATCATCACATTGTGCTAGTCAAAGCACATATATCTCATATCTCTTACTAGGCTATGAATCCACATGAAATACCTGCATGGTTAGTATACACATTCATCATAAACATATATCATGCCCCATACTTGTGATCATAGGCATGTGTCACACCATCATGTGAAGCAACATCATATGCTCCCAAACATACCTGGTTATCAACCTATCATTTTAACTCATCAACATATTTGTAGGATTCAAGGTAATTACATCATATCACTTGTGTTATCATTATTAATAGAGAACTATCAACTATATACATTTCGGGTTATCAGAACCCTCACCAAAACTCTTGCAACCCTCACTACAGGTATGGCGAACAGCGCCAACCCTCACCAAAGGGTGTATCGGCTAGGGTTCCAAACCCGAAAGCATATGCACCATCGAAACGGCCAACAACACTTCATCCTATCGTGCACTAGGGCTAGGGTTTCTATCAGCCAAACCTCTCAACAAGAAGCATATTGACCAAGAGTATGGCTCCCAAGACGCCCTGATGTCCAACCATCCCCCCTATCGTCTAGGGAACCCTTATGATGGCCAAGGCACCCTATCGTCCAAGGCATGGTAACCACTAATGCACCATATCGGCCAACTCACTACGGCGTCATCTAGGATTTTTATACAACCATCATATCAGGCACCAAGCCACCAAGCTCAACATAGCATATCGACCAAGATCATCACAAGATGTGTCGTGCATGGCACACATAAAGGTGTAACGTCCAAGCCCGAACACCACAAGGAGTACCGGCCAAGCCCTTCTAGGCACATCGACCAAAGGAACAACACCACTAGGATACTCACTAAGATGCACCATCAAACTCATATCGGGCATCACCACAACCAAACCCTATCAGCCAACACAAGGATAGCCTACTAGGCTCCATATTAGCCAAAGCATAATGGGCACCAAGCCAACTATCTCAGCAAGGTAGGGGTATCGGGAAACCTTACTTCAAGATGTATCATTCAGAGCACAAGATATAAGGTGTATCGCACAAACTCTACCCCAAACCAGGAGGACCATATGGGCATCAAACCAACCATCTCAACTAGGTGTGTCGCCTAAGGGTACAACTCAAGACAAGGCTATCGGGAAACACTATCCCAAGGTCATATCGTGCAAGACACAATCCAACAAGATCATCTTCAACCTCAAGCACAAGGGCACCAAACCCTAATTGATCAACAAGATCAGCTCACCTCTCAACAACAAAGAGAGAGGGGTTTTGCACAACCTCTATCACAAATCGAGCAACCACAAGGACCAACCTCAACATAGGTCATCATCTATCCAAAAGCTCACCTCTCTAATCCATGGTGAGAGGAGGGTGTTGCTCAAGCAACCAGGATGTAGGCTCACCTCTTAACAACCAAGAGAGAGGGGTATTGCCCACATCACTAGATCTCAAACTCACTTCTCAAGAACCAAGGAGAGAAAGGGGTATTGCTCAAAAAGGAGACCCTAAACCATGGTTCGACCAACTAGGTCCAAAGGTATATAAACCATCAACAACATCAACAACATCATGCTCATAATATCCATAAGATCAACAACATGTACTAGAGCAAGAAACATAACATGCAATGGCTGATCATCATCATATATGAAACATGCAACATGGAGAAGGTAGTATAGCTAGGGTTAGAAGTTATGTAACCCGCCTTAAGCAAACTCCTCAAGCTCCAAAGCTCCAATCTTTAAACTCCTAGCTCCAAGCTCACCACTTCGACCACCTCAAGAATAGGAACAAGAAGAATAACCACCATGGCCGAAGAGTAGGAAAGATGGAGAAGAAGATGCTAAGGAGAGAGGGAAGATGCTTACCAAAGAACAAGACCCACCTAGGGTTCGGAAACCAAGCTAAAGGAAGAAGAAGAAGAACTCCTTCAAGGGGATCGACCACCAACCTTAGCTCCTCCAAGGGGATCAGCCACCAAGGTTGCAAGAAAGAGGTGTATCGTGCACTAAGGAAGAGAGGAGCAACAAAGAGCTAAAGGGTTCCTAAGGAAGAGAAAGGCAAGGCATATATAGATGGGGGTCAAGGTTAAACCAAGGCAAGGTGTCACCTTCCCAAGGGACACTTGTCCACACGTTCCACCACCTTGCAAAACACATGCACATGCCATGCCACAACTCAACCAAGGATTGGCCACATGTCCAAGCTAGGGTGGCACAACCAAGGCAACAAGGTCAAACAAGGTCAAAGGCCGACACACTACTCCTCCATGGACGACATACCCTCATGGGCGATACCCCACGGCCGATACAAAGCATCCTTGTGAGATATAGGGCTCAACCAAGCAAGGCAAGGCCCAAACAAGGGAAAACAAGGCCCAATAGAGCTCAACCAAGCCCAAGAAAACTCAAGGCATGAGCCAAAACCTTCCTCTCAACCCTAGAGGAAGAAAAGAGAGAGAAAGACATCTCTCACGGTGACAAACTTGCTCTCCAACCCTATCTTAGGTTATTTTGCAAGTAGCACCTCCAACTCTCAACTAAGCATAAGCAAACCCTAATCACCACCAAAGATGATTAGCAAGCGACCAAGCACAAGATTTAGGCAAAACAAATAGGGTAAGCCCAATACAAAGGTCAGGGTCCTTACAAGCCATAAACCTCAATAAAAGGATTTCGTCCCCAAAATCCAAAGAGAAAATCAAGGGATACTTCCGCCTCATCTCTTCCTCAAGCTTCGACGTGGCTTCCTCAACACCACGATGATGCCAAAGAACCTTCACAAGAACCAGTTCCTTCCTCTTCAGCTTCTTTACTCTTCTGTCAAGGATCGCCACCGGACCCTCCTCATAGGTCACGTCTTCATCAAGCTCAACCTCAACTGGTTGTATAACTGTCCCTGTGTCTGGATGACTTTTCTTCAGCATACTGACATGGAATACTGGATGCAACCTGTGCAACTCTAGCAGTAGTTCTAACTTGTAAGCTACCTTGCCAACATGTGTTATTACCGGGTATGGCTCCATATACCTGGGTGTCAGTTTGCCTTTTTGGCCAAACCTTAGCATGCCTTTCCAAGGTGAGACCTTGAGATACACTTTGTCTCCCACCTAGAACTCTAAGGGTCATCAGTGATTTTTTGCATAAGACTTCTGTCTGTCCTGTGTCATTTTCAACTTTTGCTGTATCACTCTGATCTTTTCTGTTGTCTGTTGTACTAACTCAGGACCCAAAAGCTGATTTTCACCAGACTCATACCAGCATAAAGGGGATCTGCACTTCCTTCCATATAGAACCTCATAAGGAGCCATGTCAATGCTCCACTGATAACTATTGTTGTAAGCAAACTCTATCAAACAGAGATGCATGTCCCAACTGCCTAGGAACTGCAAAACACAAGCACGGAGAAGATCCTCCAAAGTCTGAATAGTCCTTTCAGACTGTCCATCTTTCTGTGGGTGGAAAGCGG
This sequence comes from Alisma plantago-aquatica, assembly GCA_963693085.1. NCBI lineage: Eukaryota > Viridiplantae > Streptophyta > Magnoliopsida > Alismatales > Alismataceae > Alisma > Alisma plantago-aquatica. The sequence continues at coordinate 1,048,355,247 of OY856412.1, read as the reverse complement.
TACTGAACCTCAACTGCGTTCCCAAAGCCTTGTGCAGCTGCTCCCAGAAACGACTCGTGAACTGGGGACCTCTGTCAGAAATTATCGTTGCTGGTACATTGTACAAACACACTATCTCATCTACATACACCTGAGCAAGCTTCTCTGCTATATACGTTGTTTTTACCGGTATAAAATGAGCAGATTTTGTCAACCCATCCACTATTACCCAAATGGAATCATGATTCCTAGCTGTCTTTGGTAGACCAACTCCGAAATCCATGGTTATATGATCCCATTTCTATTGTGGTATCGACTTGGGTTGCAACATACATGCCGACTTTTGATGCTCAACTTTAACTTGCTGACATACTGCGCACTTGGCCACAAACTCAGCTACATCCTTCTTCAAGCCAGACCACTAATACATGTCCTTCAGATTATGATACATCTTGGTGACTCCTGGATGCATATCATACATTGACGTGTGTGCTTCCTCGAGCACTAGCTTTCTTAGATTATCACCATCGGGGACCACCATCCTACCATGATAGCAAACTAGTCCATCCTCAGACTCATGGAACCCATCACGCTTTTCGCTGCCAAGCTCTGACCTGATCAACTGTACTGTATCATCCGCCTACTGTGCATCTTTGATCTTCTGTTTCGGCGTATGCTTGACTTGCATCTGTGCCAATAGTCCTGCCAACAAGGAAACTTCCAACTACACATTCATCTGCTGCAAGGAGACAAACATATCCTGCCTAGGCATACCAAGGAACTCAACTGTGCTTTCTTCGTGGGGAGAGAAGAAGACTTTCTCCTAAGCGCATCAGCTACCACATTTGCCTTACCAGGATGATACCCTATGGTGCAATCATAATCATTAATTAGATCCATCCAACGACGCTGCCGCATGTTCAGCTCACTCTGCGACAAGATGTACTTTAGATTTTTATGATTTGTAAATATCTGGCACACTTCCCCGTAAAGATAGTGTATCCAAATCTTTAACGCATGGATCACCGCTGCCAACTCCAAATCATGTGTCAGATAGTTCTCCTCATGTTTCTTAAGCTGTCGCGAAGCAAAAGAAACCACATGATCTTCCTACATCAACACACAACCTAAGACTTTCTTGGAAGCGTCGCAGAAAACAACATAGCCCTTCCCAAGCTCTGGCAGCACTAGCACTGGAGCACTAGTCACGTTCTCCTTCAAACTTTGGAAAGCTTGCTGACAACAATCATCCCAAACAAAAGGTACATCCTTCCTGGTCAGCTTTGTCATTGGCAACGCGATTGCACTGAAGTCCTTGATAAACCTCTGATAGTATCCGGCCAAACCCAGAAAACTACAAACTTCTGTCGGCATCTTTGGTTGCTCCCAATCTGCCACTTACTCCACCTTCTTAGGGTCTACTCAGACTCCTTCTGTAGATATCACATGACCTAAGAAAGTTATTTCCTTCAACCAGAACTCACATTTGCTGAACTTGGTGTATAACTGATGTTGGCAAAGAAGAGTTAACACTTGTCGAAGATGTCACTCATGCTCTTACCTATCCCGAATATAGATAAAAATGTTGTCTATAAAGACTACAACAAACTGATCTAGGAACGGACAGAACACTCGATTCATCAGGTCCATGAAAGCAGCAGGTGCATTGGTTAGCCCAAACGACATAACAACAAACTCAAAGTGACCATATCTCATCCTAAACGCTGCCTTTGGTATGTCGTCCGCCTTAATCCTCAACTGATGATATCCAGACCGTAGATCGATCTTTAAGAAGACTGTAGCACCATGAAAATGATCAAACAGATCATCTATCCTCGGCAATGGGTACTTATTCTTGATCGTGACTTTGTTCAACTGCCGGTAATCTATACATAACCACATTGACCTGTCTTTCTTCTTAACGAACAACACTGGAGCACCCCAAGGTGACGTGCTCGGTCGGATGAAACCTTTCTCCAACAACTCTTGTAACTGCTTCTTCAAATCTGCTATCTCTGTTGGAGCCATCCTATATGGTGTATGTGCAACTGGTTGTGTTCCTGGTACTAGATTGATCTCGAAATCAATCTCTTAGGGTGGGGGAACACCGGGGAACTCATCAAGAAACACATCTACAAACTCTAGGACAACTGTCACCTCCTCAAGGATAAGACCTTTTGCCTTGGTATCCACAACGTGAGATAAGAAAGCCTTACAACCTTGCCGCAGCAACTTTTCTGCCACCATCGCTGACACTAGACACGTTAGAAGAATCTTCCTATCTCCTTGGAAGATCCACTTCTCTCCGTTGTCATCAAACATTGCCTTCTTGGAACCACAGTCCAACACAACCTTATACTTTTCTAAGGTATCCATCCCAAGGATCACATCGAATCTATATATGCATATCAAGTGGTATAAGATCCACTTGTATACTGTGTCCTGAAAAAGATAAGACACAAGATGGACACTCCTCTCGAAGTATCAAGGAACCATCAAGAGGGGTTTCTAACAACAGGCTATCTTTCTTACAACTAACAGGTAAAGGACAACTATCAAGCAGACTATGTGCGATAAAAGAGTGCGTAGCACGCGGGTCAACCAAAACAGATATAAAGCAAGAAGAAGACAAATCAGAATGAAATAACTCCATCTGACCTTTCACCACTCGCGGGTTCACTATCGCCTCTGGCTGACTCATAGCATAGAATCAAGCCATTGCTTGTTGTCCACGTCCTCTGCTTCCTTGAGCAGAAGATCCCTCTTGCGACGCTTGACCGCATCCTCACCCTCTACTAGCACTGGGCTGCTGTCTGTCTGGCCCTTGTTGAGTCTGTCTTAGCTGTTGTGTTACTTCAACATCTCTCTTTGGGTAGTTTGACCTCAAGTGCCCAGTCTGTCCACAGTAGTAACATGACCTGCCTTCTGTCTGTGTCCTAGATGGCCCTGTTACTGCCACAGAAGTTGTACTATGCACCTTCGACGGTGAAGCAACATGACTTCTTCCCTTACTCGGAGACCACTATGATCGTGCACTAGAACCTCTCATCATGGAAGGTGCTGAAAACCTTGTCTTCTTGCAGCCACCAGATCTCTGTCCCTGAAACTGAATAGGACTTTTCCTGGTCATGGACTCCCTTTTCTCCCTAACAGACCGTTCAATCCTGTGGACGGACTCCACGAACGTGGCAAACCGCTCCTGATTTTCTAAAGCAGCAGTTGGTATCGACAGCTCAACACTCAAACCTTTCTCAAACCGCCTGATCCTCTCATCATCTGTTGCCGCCATGTAAGGACAAAACCTCAACATGTCCATGAACTTGGCTTCATATTCGGTGATGCTCATCGATCCTTGGCGTAGATGCTCAAACTGGTTGATCTTCTTGTCCAGATACGTCTTTCAAAAGTGTTTGCTAACGAACTCTCACCGGAAGATCTCCCAACAGATCTCCGCCCCGGGTCACTTCTCCTCCTCGTAGGCCCACCAGTGGCCAACACTGCCCTTTAGAAGGTAGACAACATGCTTGACTTTGTCTGCTTTGGGGATGTCGAGGACCAGAAGGCCTTCTCAAGACCTGTCAGCCACAGATCAGCATCCGCTGGATCAGCCGTTCCAACATAATCTGAACCTCCAACTCGACGAAGCCACTCAAAGGTCTTCCCAATACCCAATGTTTCACCATGGAGATCTTGTGCTCTTGGCTGAGGCACTGGCACTCGTTCTACCATGTGATTCATCATAGCCATCAACTGCCCCATAAGTTGTTGGTAGGAAGGGTTTTCGAGAATGGCTGGGTCAAGTTGGGGGACCTCAGGAACCCGATCTCCATGTGTCTTCCCTCCTGCTCCATCAACTGATGTAGCATCGCTGCTCTTGGCAGCATGTTCTTCATGGTTTCCAAACATCTTTAAGCTTTATTTTCTACTGAGAGCATAAGGTTATTGTAAGAAAATCTGGAAAACTCACAAGAATAGACAAAAACCTAGTCCTAGATCCCTATAGACTCAGCGAACCTAGAGCTATGATACCAAACCAACTGTGACACCCCGCCATCACACAGACAACGAGATGACACGTGAAAATGTGTAGAACCACATATTACCGAAAACACGGGTTAATAACACTAATTGCGGAAAGCATACATGAGAGTACTTTTGCATCCAGATCCTGCAGAGAAACATGTTATATGAACATTCACAAGCTATGTTATAGGTCCACATCTTATCAAAACCAGCTGTATTGTCAGCACCCGAGTTCAACACCTGTTTATACATACAGAACGACCACATACAACCAGCAGTAGGGTATACAAAAATTATAGCAGCTAAACATCGTGAAACGTCGTCAAAACACTTCCAAGGACCTGAGAGTACAGGGATGACTCTAGGATTCTACTACAAAATCACCAAAACAGCAGCATGTCCATCTCTTGCCTTCTACTACTCTTCTTGCTGCTCGGCTGTAACCTCACGACCACCACCGCGTCTAGAACAATCACCTAAAAAGGGTGTAAACCAGTGGGGTGAGACACACAGTCCCAACGAGAAACATAACTCCCTGCCGAAACTATAAAACCTCAAAGGTTAAAGCAGATAACAACAAATAACTGATAAAGCATATAACAAGAGCAGCATACTGAGCAAAGCTATCATTACCATCAAGCTCACCAAGATATCTGGGAGGCATATAACCAAGTATTTCTTTATGGAACATGATTGAAAAGATAAGCTTTATAAGAACTTATCACAAGATATAAGGATCGTACACATATATTCAAGGTGTAACTAGATCAGCTATATAAGCAAGGCCTCAATCAATGTTCCGTGTTTTTCTCTAAGCAAGATATACCATTCAACTGGATTACATTTTATTATGCCCTGAGGAAGAGAGCCTTCCCTGCTCAAATCCAACCATTGGATGTGAAGCCCAATCTGGTGCCATACAAGGTCTAAGGAGATCCCGACTCAATGACCTCACCTTCTCGTGGTCAGTACACGAATCATCAAGCAACACCACAATCTTATGCTTATAGGGCCTCAACCTCTGGGTCAGCTCCGCAAGCTACCCATATCTCTAGCTCACCTCATCATAGGTGCTAGTGCATACATCTGAGCCATGAACGCATCATGCTCATTATCACATATCCTGAGCCATGGGTATGTTCACCATGCTCCATATATCTTGCGTTTGCAACCACAGTTGCACTCAACCCTCCTATTTTATGCGTGGGGAAACCTCGCATATTAAACAATATGCGCTCTAGGTAATCCCGCAGGATAAACCTGTTTCACCATCACCAAATACTGGCATTAATGGATCTATGGCCAGGGAAAACTACATGATATGTTCATCTATAATTGATTAGTATATTTTAAGCCAATTGTCGAGGCAAAACAAAATGTAACATATCCTTATAGAATTACATCACTATTGCCATCAACATACTGTCCTGAGACCTATTTCCCTCATGATATCAACCACTGCCTCTCAAGGCATCATAATCATGCATCAGCATCCTAGGAACGCAACCCTTATCTCATTATCAGAGGATAACACCTCAACTAGGCACTCAGCCTTATATCAGGTCCTCAGACCTGTCAACTTGTTATTTCATTAATAAGGATTATCATCACATTGTGCTAGTCAAAGCACATATATCTCATAGCTCTTACCAGGCTATGAATCCACATGAAATACATGCATGGTTGGTATACACATTCATCATAAACATATATCATGCCCCATACTTGTGATCATAGGCATGTGTCACACCATCATGTGAAGCAACATCATATGCTCCCAAACATACGTGGTTCTCAACCTATCATTTTAACTCATCAACATATTTGTAGGATTCAAGGTAATTACATCATATCACTTGTGTTATCATTATTAATAGAGAACTATCAACTATATACATTTTGGGTTATCAGAACCCTCACCAAAACTCCTGCAACCCTCACTACAGGTATGGCGAGCAGTGCCAACCCTCACCAAAGGGTATATCGGCTAGGGTTCCAAACCCTAAGGCAGATGCACCATCAAAATGGCCAGCAACACACCATCCTATTATGCACTAGGGTTAGGGTTTCTATCAGCCAACCCTCTCAACAAGAAGCATATCGACCAATAGTATGGCGCCCAAGATGCCCTGATGTCCAACCATCCCCCCTATCGTCCAGGGAACCCTTATGACGGCCAAGGCACCCTATCGTTCAAGGCATGGTAATCACTAAGGCACCATATCGACCAACTCACTAAGGCATCGTCTAGGATTCTTATACAACCATCATATCGGGCACCAAGCCACCAAGCTCATCATAGCATATCGGCCAAGATCATCACAAGATGTGTCGTACATGGCACACATCAAGGTGTAACGCCCAAGCCCCAACTCCACAAGGAGTACCGGCCAAGCCCTTCTAGGCATATTGGCCAAAGGAACAACACCACTAGGATACTCACTATGATGCACCATCCAACTCATATCGGGCATCACCACAACTAAACCCTATTTCCCAACACAAGGATAGCCTACTAGGCTCCATATTAGCCAAAGCATAATGGGCACCAAGCCAACTATCTCAACAAGGTAGGGGTATCGAGCAACCTTACTTTAAGATGTATCGTCAGAGCACAAGATATAAGGTGTATTGCCCAAACTCTACCCCAAACCAGGAGGACCATACGACATCAAACCAAACTTCTCAACTAGGTGTGTCGCCCAAGGGTACAACTCAAGACAAGGCTATTGGGCAACACTATCCCAAGGTCATATCGTGCAAGACACAACCCAACAAGATCATCTTCAACCTCAAGCACAATGTCACCAAACCCTAATTGATCAAGAAGATCTGCTCACCTCTCAACAACCAAGAGAGAGGGGTTTTTCACAACCTCTATAAAAAATCAGGCAACCACAAGGACAAACCTCAACATAGGTCATCATCTATCCAAAAGCTCATCTCTCTAATCCATGGTGAGAGGAGGGTGTTTCTCAAGCAACTAGGATGTAGGCTCACCTCTCAACAACTAAGAGAGAGTGGTATTGCCCACATCACTAGAGCTCAAACTCACTTCTCAAGAACCAAGGAGAGAAAGCGATATTGCTCAATAAGGAGACCCTAAACCATGGTTCGGCCAACTAGGTCCAAAGGTATATAAACCATCAAAAACATCAAGAACATCAACAACATCAACAACATCATGCTCATAATATCCATAAGATCAACAAAATGTACTAGAGCAAGAAACATAACATGCAATGGCTGATCATCATCATATATGAAACATGCAACATGGAGAAGGTAGTATATCTAGGGTTAGAAGTTATGTAACCTGCCTTAAGAAAACTCCTCAAGCTCCAAAGCTCCAATCTTTAAACTCCTAGCTCCAAGCTCACCACTTCGGTCACCTCAAGAAAAGGAACAAGAAGCATAACCACCATGGCTGAAGAGTAGGCAAGATGGTGAAGAAGATGTTAAGGAGAGAGGGAAGATTCTTACCAAAGAACAAGACCCACCTAGGGTTCGGCCACCAAGCTAAAGGAAGAAGATGAAGAACTCCTTCAAGGGGATCGACCACCAACCTTAGCTCCTCCAAGGGGATCAGCCACCAAGGTTGTAAGAGAGAGGTGTATCGTGCACTAAGGAAGAGAGGAGCAAAAAAGAGCTAAAGGGTTCCTAAGGAAGATAAAGGCAAGGCATATATAGATGGGGGGTCAAGGTTAAACCAAGGAAAGGTGTCACCTTACCAAAGGACACTTGTCCACACATTCCACCACCTTGCAAAACACATGCACATGCCATGCCACAACTCAACCAAGGATCGGCCACATGTCCAAGCTAGGGTGACACAACCAAGGCAACAAGGTCAAACAAGGTCAAAGGCCGACACACTACTCCTCCATGGCCGACATACCCTCATGGGCGATACCCCATGGCCGATACAAAGCATCCTTGTGTGATATAGGGCTCAACCAAGCAAGGCAAAGCCCAAACAAGGGAAAACAAGGCCCAAAAGAGCTCAACCAAGCCTAATACAACTCAAGGCACGAGCCCAAACCTTCCTCTCAACCCTAGAGGAAGCAAAGAGAGAGAAAGACATCACTCACGGTGACAACCTTTTTAAGGACCCTGACCTTCGTTTAGGGTTTACCCTATTTGCTTTGCTTAACCTTGATGCTTTGGTGCTTTCTAATTACCTTTGGTGGTGATTAGGGTTTAGTTGTGCTTTGTTGAGAGTTGGAGGTGCTACTTGAAAATAACCCAAGTCTAGGGTTTTTTAGGCAAGTTGCCACCTTGTGAGGTGTTCCTCTCTCTTTGCTTCCTCTAGGGTAGAGAGGGAGGCTTGGGCTCGTTGCTTGAGTTCTTTTGGGCTTGGTTGAGCTTGTTTGGGCCTTGAGGTGCCTTTCCTTACCTTGGTTGAGCCTTGTATCGGCCAAGAGAAGTGTGTACCGCCCAAGAGGTGAGTGTATCGGCCAAGAAGGGAGTGTGTTGCCCATGGAAATAGGTGTATCGCCCAAGTGTGTCGCCCTTGACCCTTGACCTAGCTTTGACCTCGTTTGTGTCACCACTAGTGGACACTTGGTACACACCTTGGACATGTGTATAGATCTTGCTAGAGTGGTGGCTCGTGCACTAGGACAAGTGTCCCTAGGTAGGCGACACCTTGCTTGGATCAACCTTGTTTTCTCCTCCCTTTCCTTCTATATAGGCAGTTCCTTTCCTTAGCTAGGAGTTCCTTTGGCTCCTTTGTTCCTCTCCACCTTGGTGTGCATGACACACCCCTCTCTTTAGCAAGTGGTGGCTGATACCCCCTTGAAGGAGCAGCTTGGTGGCCGATATCCTTGGTGTCTCCTTCTTCCTTGCTTGGTGGTGCTTGGAACTAGGAGCTTGGAGCTTGCTTGAGGCGGGTTACATAACTTCTAACCCTAACTACTTTATCTCCTTCTATGATCTTGTTTACATGTTAGTAGCTTAGTACTTTGCTTTAGTATCCTTGTTGGCCGATCCTTATGATATAGGGTTTGTTGGTGGGCAATACTCCTTTCTCCCCTTGGTCTAGAGGAGTGAGTTTGAGCCTCTAGTATCATGAGCAACACCCGTCTTTCCCTTAGCCGATTGAGGTGAGCTTATGTTCTAGTTGCTTAAGCAACACTCTCCTCTCACCATGGGCTAGAAGGGCGAGCTTGGTTATGGTGGTGACTCTTTCTAGGGTTTCTCCTTGTGACCCGTTTGGTGATAGAAGATGTGCAAGACCCCTCCTTCTTAGTTGATTGAGGTGAGCCTCTTCTTGACCCACTAGGGTTTCGGGTGTCCATGTGTGAGGTGGTAGATGACCTTGTAAGTTAACACCTTGGTCGACATGAGCATGGGGAGGTGCTGCCCGAAAACCCTCTTGATCTGGACCCCTTGTACGACACATGGTGTGGACGATACCCCTTTGGTCCCTTTTGGTGATGGGCGTCACAACCCTGCCTTGCACGGATGACTCTTGAGGTGAGCGTTGCTATGGCGGGCGCGCACACTACCCCCTGACGCTCGACTTATGCCCTGCACGCTAAAATAGGGTGCACTCTACCCGTGCACGGTCTTGAATTGACACCGCGTCGCCTGGAAGTGCACGCCTGGGGTGCGCGTCACCATGCCCGACACCGTGTCGCCCGGTAGAGCTGCACGCCCCATTGCGCGTCACACAACTGACACTCTGTTACCCGATAACGTGCACGTCATGGTACGTGTTGCACTGGCTGATATACCCTGCATGACACAGCTGCACGACTGACCCTTGGCCGCTGCCCGGTATGCCCAAGTGCACGACACTTGACCCAACATCGCTTAGCTGCACGCTTGAGAGTTGTTACCCTTGGTAATGCGGCGTTGCACGTTGCACGCTGGTCGTTGTGAGTTGAGGGCAGGTTGCCCGGTACAACCTTTGGTGAGGGTGAGCCCTGCCCGATACAGTTTATAGTGAGGGTTTGTAGTGCTTTAGTGAGGGTTCTGCCCCATATAAATCGATGTACCGAATGGTAACTATTATGGTAACGCTTGCTTATATAACGCCCATATCTTTATACATGAACTTGATCATCATGATTATCTGCACAATACTAAGGAGGATAATGAGCATATAAATGGTTTGTTTAATGATGTGCCTTATACATGTGATCATAAGATGAGGCATGATTAAGAAAAGGATATACTCATTAATGTCACTTTGTGTTGATAAAGCACTTAATCCTAAATGTCACCCTGTGTTGATAATATGAGTTTCTAAGTTATTCATGATTATTATTGAATAGTGCTAACCATGCAGGTGATGCACAGCCAAATAAAGGCTATGAGGAATGAATATATGAGAACAATGAGATAACAGGTACATTATGAATGCTATTCCATGATGATGATGATGTAAGCCTCGAGAGGTAGTGGCACTATGTGATGAGGGATTGAGATCACAAGGTATGTGATGACCCTTGCGATGAATCTGGATGATTGGCAAGAGGCCAAGTGATAACATGTGATGTGGGATCCTTGTGATGGATCAGTATGATGTGAATTGTAGTAAAAGCAACTGTTGAGTTTTATATTGTTACTTCTGTTATAATTGCATGTTATACAACTTGGTTGAATCTTTCAATCCATATAAAAGATACTAATTAATCATAGTGAAATATATCATGTAGTTTGCCCTGGCCATAGATCCATCATCATCAGGATTTGGTGATGGTGAAACAGGTTCTCCTGCGGGTTAACCTGGAAGCACATATTGTTCAATATGTGTGGTTTCTCCTAGCCTTAAATAGAGAGGGAATCGTGTGCAGCTATGGTTGCAGACTCGGATATATATATATATATATATATATATATATATATATATATATATATATATATATATATATATATATGTATGGAGCATGGTGAACAGGCCCATGGCTCAGAGTTGATAGAGCATGAATGCGTTCATGGCCCAGAGCACGGTGAACAGGCCCGTGGCTCAGTTTTACTAGCGTCGTGACCTGTACCAAGGCAGGCTAGAGGATGGGTAGCCTTTGTAATGGTTTCTCAGTTTATCAGTTTTCCGCAATCAGTTTTAATTAACCCATGTTTTTAGTAATCTGTGGTTATGGTGATTTCCGCACGTTTTCGCGTAACACCTCGCTGTCTGTGTGATAGAGGGATGTGTTGCCACAAGTTTTGGTATCAGAGCTCTAGGTTCGCTGAGTCTACAAGGATTTAGGACTAGGTGGAGTCTGTTCTTATGAGTTTTCTAGATTTTCTCATAATTATCTTCTACCTCAGCGGAAGAAAAGCCAAGAAGTTTGGAAACCATGAAGAACATGCTGATGAGCATAGTGATGCTGCATCAGTTGATGGAGCTTTTGAGCAGGCACATGGAGATCGGGTGCCTGAAGTCCCCCAACCTAACCCAGCCATTCTTGAACATCCTGCCTACCAACATCTTTTGGGGCAGATGATGGCTACGATGAACCTCATGGTTGAGCGATTGCCAGTGCCTCCTCCGAGAGCACAGGCTCCCCATGAAGAAGCATCGGGTATTGGGAAGACCTTCAAGCAGCTTCGTCGAGTCAGAGCTTCGAATTATGCTAGAATGGATGATCCAGCGGATACAGATCTGTGGCTGACAAGTCTTGAGAAGGCTTTTTGGATTCTCGACATCCCCGAAGTAGACAAAGTAAAGCACGCTGTCTACCTTTTGAAAGGTAGTGCTGGTCACTGGTGGACCATCGAGGAAGAGAAGCGGCTTGGTGAGGTGATCTGTTGGGAAGTTTTCCGGCGCGAGTTCGTCACCAGATACTTCCTGAAGACGTATCTGGATGAGAAGATCAGTCAGTTTGAGAGCCTGCAATAAGGAACGATGAACATCACCGAGTATGAGGCCAAGTTTATGGATTTGTTGAGGTTTTGTCCTCACATGGCAACGACAGATGAAGAGCGGATCAGACGCTTCGAGAAAGGTCTGAGTTCCGAGTTGACGACACCTGTGTCTGCATTGGAGAATCGAGAGCGGTTTGCTACATTTGTGGAATCCGTCTGGAGGATCGAATGATCAGTCAGGGAGAAGAGAGAGTCTATGGCTAAGAAGAGACTTGCTCAGTTCCAGGGACCGAGGTTTGATGGCTTCAAGAAGCCAAGGTTTTCATCGTCGTCAGTGATGAGAAGTTCTGGTGTACCGTCTCAGTGGTCTCCGAGTAAGGGAAGAGGTTATGTTTCTTCACCATCGAAGGAACCCAGTACAGCTTTTGTGGCAGTAACAGGGCCATCTAGGCCACGGTTTGAGGTCAAGACATGCTATATCTGCGGTCAGACAGGGAATTTCAAGTCGAGTTGCCCGAATAAAGATGTTGAAGTGACGCAGCAGCCGAGGCAGAATCATCAAGGATCGGACAGACAAAAGCCCAGTGGTAGCAGAGGACGAGGATGCGGTTCAGCATCTCAAGTTGGATTGTCTGCTCAAGGGAGCAGAGGACGTGGACAGCAAGCAACGACTCGATTCTATGCTATGAGTCAGCTGGAGGCGATAGTCAACCCGCGAGTACTGACAGGTCAGATGGAGTTATTTCATTCTGATATGTCTTCTTCTTGCTTTATATCTGTGCTGGTTGACCCGGGTGCTACACACTCTTTTATTGCCTATGGTATGCTTGAAAACTGTCGTTTACCTATTAGCTGTAAGAAGGATAGGTTGTTGTTAGAAACCCCTCTTGATGGTTCTTCGTTGCTTCGAGAAGAGTGTCCGTCTTGTGTCTTGTCTTTCTCGGGACACCGCATTCAAGTGGATCTCATACCACTTGATATACATGGTTTTGATGTTATCCTTGGGATGGATACCTTAGAGAAGTACAAGGTTGTTTTGGACTGTGGTTCCAAGCAAGCAGTGTTTGATGATGCTGGAGAGAAGTGGATCTTCCAGGGTGATAGGAAGATTCTTCCGACGTGTCTGGTATCAGCTATGGTGGCAGAGAAGTTTCTACGACAGGGATGTGATGCGTTCTCAGGTCACGTGGTAGATATTATTGTGGCTACCAAGGCGAAAGGTCTTCGTCTTAAAGAGGTGCCAGATGTCTGAGAGTTTGTTGATGTGTTTCCTGAGGAGTTTCTTGGTGTTCCCTCGCCCCGAGAGATTGATTTTGAGATCAATCTGGTTCGTGGAACACAGCCAGTTGCACAGACACCGTATAGGATGGCTCCAGTGGAGATGGCAGAGCTTAAGAAGCAGTTGCAAGAGTTGCTGGACAAAGGTTTCATCAGACCAAGTACATCGCCTTGGGGTGCTCCAGTGTTGTTCGTCAAGAAGAAGGATGGTTCAATGCGGTTGTGTATAGATTACCGGCAGTTGAACACGGTCACGATCAAGAACAAGTACCCGTTACCGAGGATAGATGATCTTTTTGATCAGTTGCGTGGTTCTACGGTGTTTTCGAAGATCGACCTACGGTCCGGATATCATCAGTTAAGGATAAAGGCGGATGACATACCAAAGTCAGCTTTTTGGACGAGGTGTGGTCATTTTGAGTTCGTGGTTATGTCGTTTGGGCTAACCAATGCACCTGCTGCTTTCATGGATCTGATGAACAGAGTGTTCCGTCTGTTCCTAGATCAGTTTGTTGTAGTCTTTATAGATGACATCTTGATCTACAGTCGAGACAAGCAAGAGCATGAGCAACATCTTTGTCGAACGTTGACTCTTCTTCGCCAACATCAGTTGTATGCCAAGTTCAGTAAGTGTGAGTTCTGGTTAGAAGAAGTGACTTTCTTAGGTCATGTGATATCCACTGAAGGAGTCAAAGTAGACCCAAAGAAGGTGGAATCCGTTGTAGAATGGGAACAGCAGAAGACGCCGACAGAAGTTCGTAGTTTCCTGGGTTTAGCAGGATACTACCGGAGGTTTATCAAGGACTTTAGTGTGATTGCGTTGCCGATGATGAAGTTGACGAGAAAGGATGTGCCTTTTGTCTGGGATGATCGATGTCAGCAAGCCTTCCAGAGTTTGAAGGAGAAGCTGACCAGTGCTCCAGTGTTAATCTTGCCAGAGCCTGGGAAGGGTTACGTTGTTTTCTATGATGCTTCCAAGAAAGGTTTAGGTTGTGTGCTGATGCAAGAAGACCATGTGGTTTCTTTTGCTTCGCGACAACTTAAGAAACATGAGGAGAACTATCTGACTCATGACTTGGAGCTGGCAGCAGTGGTTCATGCATTAAAGATTTGGAGACACTATCTTTATGGGGAAGTGTGTCAGATCTTTATGGATCATAAGAATCTGAAGTACATCTTTTCGCAGCACGAGTTAAACATGCGACAACGGTGATGGATGGAGTTGATCAATGATTACGACTGCACTATGGAGTATCATTCTGGTAAGGCGAATGTGGTAGCTGATGCGCTTAGCAGAAAATCTTCTTCTCTTTCTTCAAAGAAGGCACAATTGAGTTCTCTGGTATGCCGAAGGCGGGACATGTTTGTTTCCTTGTGGCAGATGAATGTGCAGATGGAAGTTTCTTCATTAGCTGGACTTTTAGCATAGATGCAAGTCAAGCCTACGTTAAGACATCATATTAAAAATGCCCAGCAAACAGATGATGCAGTACAATTGATCAGATCAGAGTTCAGCTGCGAAAGGCGTGATGGGTTTCATGAGTCCGAGGATGGACTAGTCTGCTATCGTAACATGATGGTGGTGCCAGATGCAGATGATCTGAGGAAGTTAGTGCTCGAGGAAGCACACACATCGATGTATGCTATGCATCCAGATGTCACCAAGATGTATCATAGTCTGAAGGACTTGTATTGGTGGCCCGACTTGAACAAATATGTAGCGGAGTTTGTGGCTAGATGTGCGGTTTGTGAGCAAGTCAAGGCTGAACACCAGAAACCGGCAGGTATGTTGCAACCTTTGCCGATACCGCAGTGGAAATGGGATCATATAACTATGGATTTCATAGTTTTTCTACCCAGGACAACTAGGAATCATGATTCAATTTGGGTGATAGTGGACAGATTGACGAAGTCTTCCCATTTCCTACCAGTAAAGACCACGTATACAGCAGAAAATCTCGCTCGAGTGTATGTGGACGAGATAGTACGTTTGCACAGCGTGCCAGCAACGATAGTTTCTGACAGAGGTCCTCAGTTCACGAGTCATTTCTGGGAATAGTTGCACAAAGCGTTGGGAATGCAGTTGAGGTTCAGTACCGCCTTCCATCCGCAGACAGATGGACAGTCTAAGAGGACTATTCAGACTTTGGAAGATCTCCTTCGAGCTTCTGCTTTGCAGTTTCTAGGAAACTGGGATGTGCACCTTAGTTTGATAGAGTTGGCCTACAACAACAGTTATCATCGGAGCATTGATATGGCTCCTTATGAGGCTTTGTATGGCAGGAAGTGCATATCTCCTTTTTGTTGGTATGAGTCTGGTGAGTATCAGCTTCTGGTTCCTGAGTTAGTACAACAGACAACAGAAAAGATCAAGGTGATACAACAATATTTGAAAGCGGCACAGGATAGGCAGAAGTCTTATGCAGACACTCGCCGATGACCTTTGTAGTTCCAGGTAGGAGACAAAGTGTATCTTAAGGTCTCACCATGGAAAGGTGTGCTGAGGTTTGGCCGGAAAGGTAAGTTAGCACCCAGGTATATGGGGCCTTACCCGGTCATAGAACGAGTTGGCAAGGTAGCATACGAGATAGAGTTGCCTCCAGAGTTGCATAGGTTACATCCCGTGTTCCATGTCAGCATGTTGAAGAAAACTCATCCAGATTCGAGAACAGTGATACAGCCAGTTGAGGTTGAGCTTGATGAAGATGTGACCTACGAGGAAGGTCATGTGGCGATCCTTGACAGAAGAGTTAAGAAGTTGAAGAGGAAGGACCTGGTTCTTGTGAAGGTTCTTTGGCATCATCGTGGCGTTGAGGAAGCCACGTGGGAGCTTGAGGAAGAGATGAGGAGGAAGTATCCCTCGCTTTTCTCTTCGGATTTTGGGGACGAAATCCCTTAAGGGGGTTAGCTTGTAAGGACCCTGACCTTCGTTTAGGGTTTACCCTATTTGCTTTGCTTAACCTTGATACTTTGGTGCTTTCTAATCACCTTTGGTGGTGATTAGGGTTTAGTTGTGCTTTGTTGAGAGTTGGAGGTGCTACTTGCAAATAACCCAAGTCTAGGGTTTTGTAGGCAAGTTGCCACCTTGTGAGGTGTTCCTCTCTCTCTTTGCTTCCTCTAGGGTAGAGAGGGAGGCTTGGGCTCGTTGCTTGAGTTCTTTTGGGCTTGGTTGAGCTTGTTTGGGCCTTGAGGTGCATTGCCTTGCCTTGGTTGAGCCTTGTATCGGCCGAGAGAAGTGTGTATCGCCCAAGAGGTGAGTGTATCGGCCAAGAAGGGAGTGTGTCACCCATGGCAAGAGGTGTATCGCCCAAGTGTGTCGCCCTTGACCCTTGACCTAGCTTTGACCTCGTTTGTGTCACCACTAGTGGACACTTGGTACACACCTTGGACATGTGTATAGAGCTTGCTAGAGTGGTGGCTCGTGCATTAGGACAAGTGTCCCTAGGTAGGCGACACCTTGCTTGGATCAACCTTGTTTTCTCCTCCCTTTCCTTCTATATAGGCAGTTCCTTTCCTTAGCTAGGAGTTCCTTTGGCTCCTTTGTTCCTCTCCACCTTGGTGTGCACGACACACCCCTCTCTTTGGCAAGTGGTGGCTGATACCCCCTTGAAGGAGAAGCTTGGTGGCCAATATCCTTGGTGTCTCCTTCTTCCTTGCTTGGTGGTGCTTGGAGCTAGGAGCTTGGAGCTTGCCTGAGGCGGGTTACATAACTTCTAACCCTAACTACTTTATCTCCTTTTATGATCTTGTTTACATGTTAGTAGCTTAGTACTTTGCTTTAGTATCCTTGTTAGCCGATCCTTATGATCTAGGGTTTCTTGGTGGGCAATACTCCTTTCTCCCCTTGGTCTAGATGAGTGAGTTTGAGCCTCTAGTATCATGAGCAACACCCCTCTTTCCCTTAGCCGATTGAGGTGAGCTTGTGTTCTAGTTGCTTAAGCAACACTCTCCTCTCACCATGGGCTAGAAGGGTGAGCTTGGTTATGGTGGTGACTCTTTCTAGGGTTTCTCCTTGTGACCCGTTTGGTGATAGAAGATGTGCAAGACCCCTCCTTCTTAGTTGATTGAGGTGAGCCTCTTCTTGACCCACTAGGGTTTCGGGTGTCCATGTGTGAGGTGGTAGATGACCTTGTAAGTTAACACCTTGGTCGACATGAGCATGGGGAGGTGCTGCCCGACAGCCCTCTTGACCTGGACCCCTTGCACGACACATGGTGTGGACGATACCCCTTTGGTCCCTTTTGGTGATGGGCGTCACAACCCTGCCTTGCACGGATGACTCTTGAGGTGAGCGTAGCTGTGGTGGGCGCGCACACTAACCCCTGACGCCCGACAGAGGTCCTGCACTCTTGAATAGGGTGCACGCTACCCGTGCACGGTCTTGAGTTGACACCACGTCGCCCGACAGTGCACGCCCGGGGTGCGCGTCGCCATGCCCGACACCGTGTCGCCCGAAAGAGCTGCACACCCCGTTGCGCATCACACAGCTGACACTCTGTTACCCGATAACGTGCACGTCATGGCACGCGTTGCACTGGCCAATATATCCTGCACGGCACAACTGCACGACTGACTCTTGGTCGCTGCTCGGTATGCCTAAGTGCACGACACTTGACCCAGCATCGCTTAGCTGCACGCTTGAGAGCCGTTACCCTTGGTAACGCGGCGTTGCGCGTTGCACGCTGGCCGTTGTGAGTTGAGGGCTGGTTGCCCGATACAACCTTTGGTGAGGGTGAGCCCTGCCCGATACAGTTTATAGTGAGGGTTTGTAGTGCTTTAGTGAGGGTTCTGCCCCATATAAATCGATGTACCGAATGGTAACTATTATGGTAACGCTTTCCTATATAACGCCCATATCTTTATACATGAACTTGATCATCATGATTATCTGCACAATACTAAGGAGGATAATGAGCATATAAATGGTTTGTTTAATGATGTGCCTTACATGTGATCATAAGATGAGGCATGATTAAGAAAAGGATATAATCATTAATGTCACTTTGTGTTGATAAAGCACTTAATCCTAAATTTCACCCTATGTTGATAATATGAGTTTCTAAGTTATTCATGATGATTATTGAATAGTGCTAACCATGCAGGTGATGCATAGCCAAATAAAAGGCTATGAGGAATGAATATATGAGAACAGTGAGATAACATGTACATTATGAATGCTATTCCATGATGATGATGATGTAAGCCTCGAGAGGCAGTGGCACTATGTGATGAGGGATTGAGATCCCGTGGTATGTGATGACCCTTGTGATGGATCTGGATGATTGGCAAGAGGCCAAGTGATAACATGTGATGTGGGATCCTTGTGATGGATCACTATGATGTGAATTGTAGTAAAAGCAACTGTTGAGTTTTATATTGTTACTTCTGTTATAATTACATGTTATACAACTTGGTTGAATCTTGCAATCCGTATAAAAGATACTAATTAATCACAGTGAAATATATCATGTAGTTTGTCCTGGCCATAGATCCATCATCGTCAGGATTTGGTGATGGTGAAACAGGTTCTCCTGCGGGTTAACCTGGAAGCGCATATTGTTGAATATGTGTGGTTTCTCCTAGCCATAAGTAGAGAGGGAATCGAGTGCAGCTACGGTTGAAGACTCATATATATATATATATATATATATATATATATATATATATATATATATATATATATGTATGGAGCATGGTGAACAGGCCCATGGCTCAGAGTTGATAGAGCATGAATGCGTTCATGGCTCAGAGCACGGTGAACATGCCCGTGGCTCAGTTTTACTAGCGCCGTGACCTGTACCAAGGCGGGCTAGAGGATGGGTAGCCTTTGGAGCTGACCCTGTGCCTAAGACCACTTAAGCAAGAGACTACGGTCCTGCTTGTGTTGTACTCATGCACTGACCATGTGGTGAAGAGGTTGTGGAGTCCGACTCTTCCACAGCCGAAGGTTGGATTTAAACGGTACGGTTCACTTCCTCAGGGCATAATAACACGTAATTCAGCTGAATAGTACTACTGCTTAAGACAAACACGAAACATTGGTTGAGGCCTTGTTTGTGTAGATGAATCTTGTCATATCTTGCAGTTGCTTATATGTTCCTCATATGTAGTAGGACTTATATATCTTGTCTTGTTAATCATGTTCCACAAAGTAATACTTGAGTACATCTGGTAAGCTTGCTAAAGTATGGACAACTTTATTCTATAACTGCTTCTGTTGTACTTCTTGTCAGTTAGCTGCTTTATATATATGCCTGAGGTTTTGTAGTTTTGGTGGGGAGTTATGTTTCCCGCTGGGACAATGATCTATTGTCTCACTCCGCTGAGTTATACCCTTTTTAGGTGGTCGAGCTAGACGAGGTGGTGGTCGCGGAGTTGCGGCCGAGCAGCAAGAAGAGCAGTAGAAGGCAAGCGATGGATATGCTGCTGTTTTGGATGTTTTGTAGTAGTGTCTTAGAGTCATCCATGTACTCTCAGGTCCTTGGAGGTGTTTCAACGTTGTTTCACGATGTACTATCATTGATGTTTTGTATATCCTACTGTTGGCCGGATATGGGCCTCTATGTATGTATAAACAGGTGATGAACTCATGTAATGACAAGATAGTTGTTGCTCTAAGCGGTGGACAGGTTTCAAGGCTTGAATATGTTTATATAACTTGTTTCTTGTAGGATGTGGACTGGAATGTAATGGTTTATCAGTTTATCAGTTTTCCGCAATCGGTTTTAATTAACCTGTGTTTTTGGTAATCTGTGGTTATGGTGATTTCCGCACGTTTTTGCGTAACACCTCGCTGTATGTGTGATAGTGGGATGTGTTGCCACAAACTTGCTCTCCAACCCTATCTTAGGTTATTTTGCAAGTAGCACCTCCAGATCTCAACTAAGCATAAGCAAACCCTAATCACCACCAAAGATGATTAGCAAGCAACCAAGCACAAGATTTAGGCAAAACAAACAGGGTAAGCCCAAAACAAAGGTCATGGTCCTTACAAGCCATAAACCTCTACAAAAGGATTTTGTCCCCAAAATCTGAAGAGAAAAGCAAGGGATACTTCTGCCTCATCTCTTCCTTAAGCTCCCACATGGCTTCCTCAACACCACGATGATGCCAAAGAACCTTCACAAGAACCAGGTCCTTCCTCTTCAGCTTCTTTACTCTTATGTCAAGGATCACCACCGGACCCTCCTCATAGGTCACATCTTCATCAAGCTCAACCTCAACTGGTTGTATAACTGTCCCTGTGTCTGGATGACTTTTCTTCAGCATACTGACATGGAATACTGGATGCAACCTGTGCAACTCTAGCAGTAGTTCTAACTTGTAAGCTACCTTTCCAACACGTGCTATTACCGGGTATGGCCCCATATACCTGGGTGCCAGTTTGCCTTTTCGGCCAAACCTTAGCATGCCTTTCCAAGGTGAGACCTTGATATACACTTTGTCTCCCACCTGGAACTCTAAGGGTCGTCGGCGGTTGTCTGCATAAGACTTCTGTCTGTCCTGTGTCATTTTC
This sequence comes from Alisma plantago-aquatica, assembly GCA_963693085.1. Taxonomy (NCBI): domain Eukaryota; kingdom Viridiplantae; phylum Streptophyta; class Magnoliopsida; order Alismatales; family Alismataceae; genus Alisma; species Alisma plantago-aquatica. The sequence continues at coordinate 1,048,334,633 of OY856412.1, read as the reverse complement.
AACTTTTGCTGTATCACTCTGATCTTTTCTGTTGTCTGTTGTACTAACTCAGGACCCAAAAGCTGATTTTCACCAGACTGATACCTGCATAAAGGGGATCTGCACTTCCTTCCATATAGAGCCTCATAAGGAGCCATGTCAATGCTCCACTGATAACTATTTTTATAAGCGAACTCTATCAAACTGAGATGCATGTTCCAACTGCCCAGGAACTGCAAAACACAAGCTCGGAGAATATCCTCCAAAGTCTGAATAGTCCTTTCAGACTGTCCATCTGTTTGTGGGTGGAAAGCGGTACTGAACCTCAACTGCATTCCCAAAGCCTTGTGCAACTGCTCCCAGAAACGACTCGTGAACTGGGGACCTCTGTCAGAAATTATCGTTGCTGGTACACCGTGCAAACACACTATCTCATCTACATATACCTGAGCAAGCTTCTCTGCTGTATACGTTGTTTTTACCGGTATAAAATGAGTAGATTTTGTCAACATGTCCACTATTACCCAAATGGAATCATGATTCCTAGCTGTCTTTGGTAGACCAACTACGAAATCCATGGTTATATGACCCCATTTCCATTGTGGTATCGGCGTGGGTTGCAACATACCTGCCGACTTTTGATGCTCAACTTTAACTTGCTGACATACTGCACACTTAGCCACAAACTCAGCTACATCCTTCTTCAAGCCAGACCACTAATACATGTCCTTCAGGTTATGATACATCTTGGTGACTCCTGGATGCGTATCATACATTGACGTGTGTGCTTCCTTGAGCACTAGCTTTCTTAGATTATCACCATCAGAGACCACCATCCTACCATGATAGCAAACTAGTCTATCCTCAGACTCATGGAGCCCATCACGCTTTTCGCTGCCAAGCTCTGACCTGATCAACTGTACTGTATCATCCGCCTACTGTGCATCTTTGATCTGTTGTCTCGGCATAGGCTTGACTTGCATCTGTGCAAATAGTCCTGCGAACAAGGAAACTTCCAACTGCACATTCATCTGCCGTAAGGAGATAAACATATCCCGCCTAGGCATACCAAGGAACTCAACTGTGCTTTCTTTGTGGGGAGAGAAGAAGACTTTCTGCTAAGCACATCAGCTACCACATTTGCCTTACCAGGATGATACTCAATGGTGAAATCATAATAATTAATTAGCTCCATCCAACGACGTTGTCGCATGTTTAGCTCACTCTGCGACAAGATGTACTTCAGGTTTTTATGATATGTAAAGATCTGGCACACTTCCCCATAAAGATAGTGTCTCCAAATCTTGAATGCATGGACCACCGCTGCCAACTCCAAATCATGTATCGGATAGTTCTCCTCATGGTTCTTAAGCTGTCACAAAGCAAAAGAAACCACATGATCTTCCTACATCAACACACAACCTAAGCCTTTCTTGGAAGCATCGCAGAAAACAACATAGCCCTTCCCAGGCTCTGGCAACACTAGCACTGGAGCACTAGTCAGCTTCTCCTTCAAACTTTGGAAAACTTGCTGACAACAATCATCCCAAACAAAAGGTACATCCTTCCCGCTCAGCTTTGTCATTGGCAACGCGATTGCACAGAAGTCCTTGATAAACCTCCGATAGTATCTGGCCAAACCCAGAAAACTATGAACTTCTATCGGCATCTTTGGTTGCTCCCAATCTGCCATTGACTCCACCTTCTTAGGGTCCACTCGGACTCCTTCTGTAGATATCACATGACCTAAGAAAGTCACTTCCTTCAACCAGAACTCACATTTGCTGAACTTGGTGTATAACTGATGTTGGCAAAGAAGAGTCAATGCTTGTCGAAGATGTCACTCATGCTCTTACCTATCCCGACTATAGATCAAAATGTTGTCTATAAAGACTACAACAAACTGATCTAGGAACGGACAGAACACTCTATTCATCAGGTCCATGAAAGCAGCAGGTGTATTGGTTAGCCCAAATGACATAACCACAAACTCAAAGTGACCATATCTCATCCTAAACGCTGCCTTTGGTATGCCGTCCGCCTTAATCCTCAACTAATGATATCCAGACCATAGATCGATCTTTGAGAAGACTGTAGCACCATGCAACTGATCAAACAGATCATCTATCCTCGAAAATGGGTACTTATTCTTGATCGTGACTTTTTTCAACTGCCGGTAATCTATACATAACCACATTGACCTGTCTTTCTTCTTAACGAACAACACTGGAGCACCACAAGGTGACGTGCTCGGTCGGATGAAACCTTTCTCCAACAACTCTTGTAACTGCTTCTTCAAATCTGCTATCTCTGCTTGAGCCATCCTATATGGTGTCTGTGCCACTGGTTGTGTTCCTAGTACTAGATTAATCTCAAAATCAATCTCGTGGGGTGGGGGAACACTAGGAAACTCATCAAGAAACACATCTGCAAACTCTCGGACAACCGTCACCTCCTCAAGGATAATACCTTTTGCCTTGGTATCCACAACATGAGCTAGGAAAGCCTTACAACCTTGCCGCAATAACTTTGCTGCCACCATCGCTGACACTAGACACGTTAGAAGAATCTTCCTATCTCCTTGGAAGATCCACTTCTCTCTGTTGTCATCAAACATCGCCTTCTTGGAACCACAGTCCAACACAACCTTATACTTCTCTAAGGTATCCATCCCAAGGATCACATCGAATCTATATATGCATATCAAGTGGTATAAGATCCACTTGTATACTGTGTCCCGAAAAAGATAAGACACAAGATGGACACTCGCTCTCGAAGCATCGAGGAACCATCAAGAGGGTTTCTAACAACAGGCTATCTTTCTTACAACTAACAGGTAAAGGACAACTATGAAGCAGACTGTGTGTGATAAAAGAGTGCGTAGCACCCGGGTCAACCAAAATAGATATAAAGCAAGAAGAAGACAAATCTGAATGAAATAACTCCATCTAACCTTTCACCACTCGCGGGTTGACTATCACCTCTGGCTGACTCATAGCATAGAATCGAGTCGTTGCTTGTTGTCCACGTCCTCTGCTTCCTTGAGCAGAAGATCCCGCTTGCGATGCTTGACCACATCCTCACCCTCTACTAGCACTGGGCTGCTGTCTATCTGGTCCTTGTTGATTCTGTCTTAGTTGTTGTGTTACTTCAACATCTCTCTTTGGGTAGTTTGACCTCAAGTGTGCAGTCTGTCCACAGTGGTAACATGACCTGCCTTCTGTGTGTGGCCTAGATGGCCCTGTTACTACCACAGAAGTTGTACTATGCACCTTCGACGGTGAAGAAACATGACCTCTTCCCTTACTCGGAGACCACTGTGATGGTGCACTAGAACCTCTCATCATGGAAGGTGCTGAAAACCTTGTCTTCTTGCAGCCACCAGATCTCTATCCCTGATACTGAATAAGACTTTTCCTAGTCATGGACTCCCTTTTCTCCCTAACAGACTATTCAATCCTGCGGACAGACTCCACAAACGTGGCAAACCGCTCCTGATTTTCTAAAGTAACAGTAGGTATCGACAGCTCAACACTCAAACCTTTCTCAAACCGCCTGATCCTCTCATCATCTGTTGCCGCCATGTGAGGACAAAACCTCAACAAGTCCATGAACTTGGCTTCATATTCAGTGATGCTCATCGATCCTTGGCGTAGATTCTCAAACTGGTTGATCTTCTTGTCCAGATACGTCTTTGAAAAGTGTCTACCGATGAACTCTCACCGGAAGATCTCCCAACCGATCTCCTCCCCGGGTCACTTCTCCTCCTCCATGGCCCACCATTGGCCAACACTGCCCTTTAGAAGGTAGACAGTATGCTTGACTTTGTCTGCTTTGGGGATGTCGAGGACCCGAAAGGCCTTCTCAAGACCTGTCAGCCACAGATCAGCATCCGCTGGATCAGCCGTTCCAACATAATCTGAAGCTCCAACTCGATGAAGCCGCTCAAAGGTCTTCCCAATACCCGATGTTTCACCATGGGGAGCCTGTGCTCTTGGCTGAGGCACTGACACTCATTCTACCATGTGATTCATCGTAGCCATCAACTGCCCCATAAGCTGTTGGTAGGTAGGGTTTTCGAGAATGGTTGGGTCAAGTTGGGGGACCTCATGCACCCCATCTCCATGTGCCTGCCCTCCTGCTCCATCAACTAATGTAGCATCGCTTCTCTCGGCAGCATGTTCTTCATGGTTTCCAAACATCTTTAAGCTTTATCTTCTGCTGAGAGCATAAGGTTATTGTAAGAAAATCTGGAAAACTCACAAGAACAGATGCAAACCTAGTCCTAGATCCCTGTAGACTCAGCAAACCTAGAGCTCTGATACCAAACCAATTGTGACACCCCTCCATCACACAGATAACGAGATGACACGTGAAAATGTGCGGAACCACATATTACCGAAAACACGGGTTAATTAAAACTGATTGCGGAAAGCATACATGAGAGTACTTTTGCATCCAGATCCTGCAGAGAAACATGTTATATGAACATTCACAAGCTATGTTATAGTTCCATATCTTATCGAAACCAACTGTACTATCAGCACCCGAGTTCAACACCTGTTTATACATACAGAATGACCACGTACAGCCAGCAGCAGGGTATACAAAAATTATAGCAACTAAACATCATGAAACGTCGTCAAAACACTTCCAAGGACCTGAGAGTACAGGGATGACTCTAGGATTCTACTACAAAACCACCAAAACAGCAGCATGTCCATCTCTTGCCTTCTACTGCTCTTCTTTCTGCTCGGCTGCAACCTCACGACCACCATCGCATCTAGAACGGTCACCTAAAAAGGGTGTAAACCAGTGGGGTGAGACACACAGTCCCAACGAGAAACATAACTCCCTGCGGAAACTATAAAACCTCAAAGGTTAAAGCAGATAACAACAAATAATTGATAACGCATATAACAAGAGCAGCATACTGAGCAAAGCTATCATTACCATCAAGCTCACCAAGATATCCAGGAGGCATATAACCAAGTATTTCTTTATGGAACATGATTGACAAGATAAGCTTTATAAGAACTCATCACAAGATATAAGGATCGTACATAAATATGCAAGGTGTAACTAGATCAGCTATATAAGAAAGGCCTCAATCAATGTTCCGTGTTTTTCTCTAAGCAAAATATACCATTCAACTGGATTACATTTTATTATGCCCTGGGGAAGTGAGCCTTCCCTTCTCAAATCCAACCATTGGCTGCGAAGCCCAATCTGGTGCCATACAAGGTCTAAGGAGATCCGGACTCCATGACCTCATCTTCTCGTGGTCAGTACACGAATCATCAAGCAACACCGCAATCTTATGCTTATAGGGCCTCAACCTCTGGGTCAGCTCCGCAAGCTACCCATATCTCTAGCTCACCTCATCATAGGTGCTAGTGCATACATCTGAGCCATGAAAGCATCATGCTCATTATCACATATCCTGAGCCATGGGTATGTTCACCATGCTCCATATATCCTGAGTTCGCAACCACAGTTGCACTCAACCCTCCTATTATAAGCTAGGGGAAACCTCACATATTTAACAATATGCGCTCTAGGTAATCCCGTAGGATAAACCTGTTTCACCATCACCAAATACTAGCGGTAATGGATCTATGGCCAGGGAAAACTACAGGATATGTTCATCTATAATTGATTAGTATATTTTAAGACAATTGTCGAGGCAAAACAAAATGTAACATATCCTTATAGAATTACATCATTATTGCCATCAACATACGGTCCTGGGACCTCAATCCCTCATGATATCAACCACTGCCTCTCAAGGCATCATAATCATGCATCAGCATCCTGGGAACGCAACCCTTATCTCATTATCATAGGATAACACCTCAACTAGGCACTCAACCTTATATCAGGTCCTCAGACCTATCAACTTGTTATTTCATTAATAAGGATTATCATCACATTGTGCTAGTCAAAGCACATATATCTCATAGCTCTTACTGGGCTATGAATCCACATGAAATACATGCATGGTCAGTATACACATTCATCATAAACATCTATCATGCCCCATACTTGTGATCATAGGCATGTGTCACACCATCATGTGAAGTAACATCATATGCTCCCAAACATACCTGGTTCTCAACCTATCATTTTAACTCATCAACATATTTGCAGGATTCAAGGTAATTACATCATATCACTTGTGTTATCATTATTAATAGAGAACTATCAACTATATACATTTCGGGTTATCAGAACCCTCACCAAAACTCCTGCAACCCTCACTACAGGTATGGCGAGCAGTGCCAACCCTCACCAAAGGGTGTATCGGCTAGGGTTCCAAACCCTAAGGCATATGCACCATCGAAATGGCCAACAACACACCATCCTATCGTGCACTAGGGTTAGGGTTTCTATCAGCCAAACCTCTCAATAAGAAGCATATCGACCAAGAGTATGGAACCCAAGACGCCCTGACGTCCAACCATCCCCCCTATCATCCAGGGAACCCTTATGATGGCCAAGGCACCCTATCGTCCAAGGCATGGTAACCACTAAGGCACCATATCGGCCAACTCACTAAGGCAACGTCTAGGATTCTTATACAACCATCATATCGCGCACCAAGCCACAAAGCTCATCATAGCATATCGGCCAAGATCATCACAAGATGTGTCGTACAGGGCACACATCAAGGTGTAACGCCCAAGCCCGAACTCCACAAGGAGTACCGTCCAAGCCCTTCTAGGCATATCAGCCAAAGGAACAACACCACTAGCATACTCACTATGTTGCACCATCCAACTCATATCGGGCATCACCACAACTAAACCCTATTTCCCAACACAAGGATAGCCTACTAGGCTCCATATTAGCCAAAGCATAATGGGCACCAAGCCAACTATCTCAACAAGGTAGGGGTATCGGGCAACCTTACTTCAAGATGTATCGTTCAGAGCACAAGATATAAGGTGTATCACCCAAACTCTACCCCAAACCAGGAGGACCATATGGCATCAAACCAACCATCTCAACTAGGTGTGTCGCCCAAGGGTACAACTCAAGACAAGGCTATTGGGCAGCACTATCCCAAGGTCATATCGTGCAAGACACAACCCAACAAGATCATCTTCAACCTCAAGCACAATGGCACCAAACCCTAATTGATCAAGAAGATCGGCTCACCTCTCAACAACTAAGAGAAAGGGGTTTTGCACAACCTCTATCACAAATCAGGAAACCACAAGGACCAACCTCAACATAGGTCATCATCTATCCAAAAGCTCACCTCTCTAATCCATGGTTAGAGGAGGGTGTTGCTCAAGCAACTAGGATGTAGGCTCACCTCTCAACAACCAAGAGAGAGGGGTATTGCCCACATCACTAGAGCTCAAACTCACTTCTCAAGAACCAAGGAGAGAAAGGGGTATTGCTCAATAAAGAGACCCTAAACCATGGTTCGGCCAACTAGGTCCAAAGGTATATAAACCATCAACAACATCAACAACATAATGCTCATAATATCCATAAGATCAACAAAATGAACTAGAGCAAGAAACATAACATGCAATGGTTGATCATCATCATATATGAAACATGCAACATGGAGAAGGTAGTATATCTAGGGTTAGAAGTTATTTAACCCGCCTTAAGCAAACTCCTCAAGCTCCAAAGCTCCAAGCTTTAAACTCCTAGCTCTAAGCTCACCACTTCGGCCACCTCAAGAAAAGGAACAAGAAGCATAACCACCATGGCCGAATAATAGGAAAGATGGCAAAGACGATGTTAAGGAGAGAGGTAAGATGCTTACCAAAGAACAAGACCCACCTAGGGTTAGACCACCAAGCTAAAGGAAGAAGACGAAGAACTCCTTCAAGGGGATCGGACACCAACCTTAGCTCCTCCAAGGGGATCGGCCACCAAGGTTGCAAGAGAGAGGTGTATCGTGCACTAAGGAAGAGAGGAGCAACAAAGATCTAAAGGGTTCCTAAGGAAGAGAAAGGCAAGGCATATATAGATGGGGGGTCAAGGTTAAACCAAGGCAAGGTGTCACCTTACCAAGGGACACTTGTCCACACATTCCACCACCTTGCAAAACACATGCACATCCCATGCCACTACTCAACCAAGGATCGGCCACATGTCCAAGCTAGGGTGACACAACCAAGGCAAGAAGGTCAAACAAGGTCAAAGGCTGACACACTACTCATCCATGGTCAACATACCCTCATGGGCGATACCCCATGGACGATACAAAGCATCCTTGCCCGATATAGGGCTCAACCAAGCAAGGCAAGGCCCAAACAAGGGAAAATAAGGCCCAAAAGAGCTCAACCAAGCCCAAGACAACTCAAGGCACGAGCCCAAACCTTCCTCTCAACCCTAGAGGAAGCAAAGAGAGAGAAAGACATCTCTCAAGGTGACAAACTTGCTCTACAACCCTATGTTAGGTTATTTTGCAAGTAGAACCTCCATCTCTCAACTAAGCATAAGCAAACCCTAATCACCACCAAAGATGATTAGCAAGCAACCAACCACAAGGTTTAGGCAAAACAAACAGGGTAAGCCAAAAATGAAGGTCAGGGTCCTTACAATAACCACCAATTAACATATTAAGGTTATGATCATATTAAGGAAGTTATTTCACCATCATTCCATCATATAAGAATGTTAAACATGAATACTCATATTTATATATTTGCATTAGAGTTAGTTTCAACATGATAAATTTATATTAATGTTAATAATCAACACTTATACCCAAACCCTAACTCACGGCATCCCCATTGGATCATGGATGCATAAGGTGAAGCATCGCCATCACATTCCATAGTATTCTCAAGTATGAACCCACACATAAATCAAGGTGTAACCATTAGGTTATAGCATGCTCGGGTTTCAACAACAATAAGAGAGTACTCCATGATTGTATTAGTCATTCAAGGACTATTCATACCCAATTACCATCATTTAGTTATATTAAAGCTAGGTATAACAAGCTATATCTCATTAGGGTTACATATCAACACAATATGGTTATCATCCCTTCTATTCATATGAGTGAATAGGTATGAAAACCTTATTAAGGGTAACCCTCCATTTGTTACATCATATTTCAACCCATATCACCATACCACTATGTCACCCAGAACCATTGGATGTTAAAAAGGTAAGACCATTGGTTGCTTACTTAAGTAAACACCTTGGATAAACCACCTATGAAGTCCTTGAGTTGTGTTCTAGAAAAAGTCACCATTTAACCCTAGAAATACCTTTATTAACAACATAAGAGGTTCCATTGAGAGTAGGGTAAAACCCACAAGTGATTGTTAATTTAAAACAAGCCATCAGTAAATGAGCTTCTTAAGTTGATCTCATAAAGGAAACCTTTTAATTCACTTTATTAGGACCAACATATTACATTTAGGAATCATTCCAATTTATTGGATGAATAAACATTAGATATTATCCATTCGGTCAAGTTCATATATTAAAACCATCAATTGGAGTATAGTTCCAACCATTGCATCAAATGACCCAAGAAACCATTTGTCTAAGGCTTAATTGATTCTACAACTATATGATTAACTCACCATAGGTTTTGAAGACATGATCCACCATCATTAGTGACCATTAAGTCACCATATGCTGTTATATAAGCACTATATTCATTAATCAGCATCAAATATTAAGCTATTGTCATCATTGATTGATAACATCAATAGGGTACTTAATGGTTGATCATTAAACTTCTAATTGGTCCAAAACCTGACCTAAGGGGGTGATCATAGGTTGTCACCATCATTTGACACCTTTGATCCCGACCATCAGTTGTCATGAAGACAACACCATAGGGTTGTTGCAATGGTGCCATCATCTGGTCATGAGTTTATAGAAGAAATCAACTTAAAACCCTAAAATTGACCATTGGTTAATAGGTGCTTAGCACCATAGGTTGTCAAACCAACCTGATCCAAGTCATATTATACATTAGGAAGAATTTGCACATCAATACAGATTCATCTAGAACTGAAATCAGAATAGGGAACTTTATAAAAAATCGAAATCCAAGTCACGTATAGCTTTTTTTAGTGCATAAATCATCATTTTCAAGCAAGAACATGAGCTAGCAAGCTTATGGTAAGCAATAAACGCGGAGCAAGTTATAAAAATTGCCTCTAATGAGAAAGATGAAATCCCAAACAGAAGAAAACTCGAGCAGGTAGGGTAGAAAATTCAAGTATAATCTATGAACTCGTCCATCTAGTACCTTTCTTCATCAAATGAGCAAACCCTAAGCATAAGGAGCAAGAAAAGTAGGGTTTTAGAGCTTTAGAGCAATTTCTACCATGGAACAGCAAGGTTCTGACCTGGATAAAGGTAGTAGGAAGGATAACAAAGAAATAAATGGAGGAAGTAAGGGGATTCCTACTCTTTTAGGTCAAGATCACTAGAAGGAAGCTTTTCAAACCCTAAAAGGAAGTCAATTACAACCCTAGATTCTTTTTCCAAGAAGATCCCCTCTTTCTTCTTCCTTGGATAGGAAATTCACAGAACAATAGAGGGATAACGAGGTTCATAGAAGTAGGGAAGTGGTGGAGAGCAAATCTCTCATTTGGGTGCTTAAGGATAAGCATATAAAACTTTAAGATAAAGAAAAAGAAAAAGTTCAAGTTCTAGTATCTTTCCAAGTGTCCATGGCCTTAAAATATTAAGAATATAAAAGAACACACACAAGAAGCTAACCTACCACCCATAGAGACATGATTACCCCTCATTTCTTGAATTTCCAAGAAAACCATATAATTCATTAGTTGATAGCTACTAAAGGTAGCTCATCCATGAAGGGGTAAACCCTAAAATACCCTTGGAGAAAACACCTTCAAACCAAGGTTTAAATAGGTGCCCCATCACTCAAAAAGCTCAATAATGATTAGATAATACCCAAGGAACATAATGCAAGTGATAAATTGCAAAGAAAACCTCTCAATTGGGTAAATTACAGAAAAGTCCAAAATGTGCATAAAATTGCATAACTTGCTCTAGCAGTGTCCAAATTGGACCAAATTTAAAAATTAAGCTTATATTATGATTTCAAAGCATATGAAAAGGTTATATTAGGTTTATGAGAATTCAATTATGATAACTAAGCTTATTCAACTCATTAAGAAAGTTTAGGGGCCTTATAATTAGGGGATATAACATGTAATCTAAGAGGTATAGATGTGATTGAAATGCAATATGACACAAGTTGAAGCCCGAAAATAGGACTGTATCACCACCCAAACTTAAAACATACTTGTCCTCAAGTATGCTCCAATTTAATCTCTCGGCAATTTTTTTACAATCAAGAAATGACCAATGCAATGCAATTGGTGAATATTGACTAAATGGGCTCAACGACGACTAAGTACATGCATTCCACCTCTATCCTCTCCTCTTTCACAAAACAATCATGATTAGGGCACTGAGCCTACACAATTCACATATAGAGCATACAAAATACAATAAATCCACATGGCTGTCATATCATTCTGGGTAAACCGTTTCAAGGTAGTAAAGGTAAAAATTAATAAATTTCACTATTTAACATTCATGCATTCGATCTCATATGTCCATACACACTAAGTAACCCACATGGATGTGAAAAATGTCTAAATGAGCTAGGTTTGACATTTACTTGCTCCAGGGGCATGCAAAGGGAGGAAATGGTCACAGTAAGAATTTGGAGTGCTTTTATACGCTCATCTTTTCTTTATTTAGACACTCTTAAAGAGGAGCATATTTTATTTTTTTTTGCATATTTTTTTATTTTTCTTTGCCCTTGGTGTACATGGGGGTGCATGGTGATGAGAGAGAAGTGGGGAGATATAGATGTGGACACCCCAAACTCTTGGAGGTGGCCACGACTGAGTATGTGCACTTTGGTATCCTTTCATGAGGTGAAGAGGTAAGAAGACTGCGGCGACACTTCTCGCTATCACACAGACAACGAGGTCCGACGCGAAAACGTGCGAAAAACACCATAAACCACCTATTATAAAAAAACATGGGGTAATTAAAACCGATTTCAGGAAACAGATAAACCAAGAAACTATTACATCCAGATCCTCATCCTGCAAGAAAACAAGTTATAAAAACATTTACAAGTCTTGATACGTGTTCACAACTTAGAAGATCAGCTGTCTTGTCATCACATGAGTTCATCACCTGTTTATACATACATAATGGGCCACATCCGGCCAGCAGCAGGATATTCAAAGCTTCATCAGCTATACATCATAAAACAATGTCAAAATGCCTCTGAGGACCTGATAGTACAGGAATGACTCTAGGACTCTACTAAAAAACAACTAAAACAGTAGTGTATCCATCTCTTGCCTTCTACAACTCTTCTTGCTGCTCGACCGCAACCCCGCGATCACCACCACGTCTAGCGCGATCACCTAAAAGGTTGTAAACCAACGGGGTAGGAAACACAGTCCCAACGAGAAACATAACTCCCCGCCGAAACTATAAACCTCAAAGGTTAAAGCAGATAACAGCAAATAACTGAATAAGTATAACAAGAGCAGCATAATAAGAAAAGTTATTCATACCATCAAGCTTACCAAGATGTACGGAAGGCATATAACCAAATAGTTCTTTATGGAACATGATTGACAATATAAGATTTATAAATCTTACCACATGACATAAGGAGCGTATAAGTATCTTCAAGGTACAACAAGACCAACTACACAAGCAGGACCTCAACCAATGTTCTGTGTTTTGCCTTAAGCAATAAATACTATTCGGCTGGATTACGTATTATTATGCCCTGAGGAAGTGAGCTGCACCACTTAGATCCAACCGACGGCTGCGAAACCTGGAGCCGGTACCATACAAGGTCAATGAAAGAGCCGGACTCCACAACCTCACCACCTTGTGGTCAGTGCACGAGAACCAAAGCAGGACCGCAGTCACATGCTGAAGTGTCCTCAGCCACAGGGTCAGCTCCCGTAGGCTACCCTTTCTCTAGCCCACCTTGGTACAGGTCTCAGCGCTAGTATATCTGAGCCACAGGCCAGTTCACCGTGCTCCCTGAGCCATGAACGCATTCATGCTCTATCGCACTAAGCCATGAGCCTGTTCACCATGCTCTTATACACATCTTGAGTCTACAACCGAAGTTGCACTCGAATCCTCTCTATTTTAGGCTAGGAGAAACCTCGCATATTCAACAATATGCGCTCCGGGTTAACCCGCAGGAGAACCCGTTTCACCATCACCAGCTACTGACGATGATGGATCTATGGCCAGAGCAAACTACATAAATTATTTTACTGTAATTTAGTTAGTATATTTTAAGTGAATTGTTGAGGCAACCAAGTTGTATAACATGAAATCATCGAGTTATATTATTACTACTCATCATCACATTGTCCTGGGATCTCAATCCCTTATCGAAGAAAGCCACTCCCTCTCAAGGCATCATCACCATCTCACATCATCACTTGGGATAAAATCCCTATCTCACCAACAAGAGGATAGTATCTCACTAGGCAGACAACCTTTATCAGGTTCAAAGACCTATCTTAATATACTGGTGATACATGTTATCTCATCAACAAGAGTTATCACCATGATACAGTATCATTCAAACTCATAAGCCTCATAGTTTTTTTCCTGGCTATGAATTCATCTTATAGCCTGCATGGTTAGTACACACAACAAAATAGATAAATTTAAAATTACCAGATATATCTAACTCCACTATTTATCATGCCATGTTTACATAGGTGCATCCTGCTATATAGATTATCTCACTACTATCAAATCATGGGCATCTATTCAAAACATGTGATAGTATCTGGCATCAACTTTAAGTATCAAACATGTTAAAGGTTCACCGTCCATAATCCATAATTCATTATCAACAAGGATGTGATTACATGATAAAGATCTATCAGATGGGTTTCCGGGTGGAACATGACCCTCTCTAGAAGTTCCCACTACACTCACAAGAAGTGTGATAGGTAGGGCACTCCCCCCACTAGAGGTGGCATCAGGCAGGGTAACGTCCCTCATATCGCCCAAGCACTCTAGCCATGTATCGGCCAACCCTAAAGCAAGGATGTCAGGCTACCACCTCAAGGCGTGTCGTGCAACTAAGAAGAACACAAAGCGCATTGTGTAGCTAAGTCTAAGGGCATGTCGTTCATCAAAGGTGACAACATTCTACTGGTCCGAACAAGGCCTTATCGGCCTACCATGTTTAGGGTTACAGTTATATCGGGCAACAACTACCATATCGGCTAGAGACATGGTGCCCAGGCCAACCCTAAACGGTATCGATCACCACTCAAGGGTTTCGTGCATCCAGAGATCAAAACATATCGTGCAACTCTGATGCACAAACCAGGTGTACAAGACACTATCGTGCAACTAGGTTAGGAGAGGGTATCGTGTAAGAGGCTAAGCATGAAGCAACTATCTATCCATGTTGACTGGACCCTATCGCCCAACACACAAGGGTATCAGCCACCAACCAAACTCCATCTAGGCACAACGGCCAAGGGTACAACTCAAGACTAAGCAAATGAGTAACACTATCCCAAAGTCATATCGTGCAAGATGCAACCCAACTAGATCGTCATCAACCTCAAGCACAAGGGCACCAAACCCTAATTGATCAAGAAGATCGGCTCACCTCTCAACAACTAAGAGAGAGGGGTCTTGCACAAACTCTATCACAAATCAGGCAACCACAAGGATCCACCTTAACATAGGTCATCCAAAGCTCACCTCTCAAATCCATGGTGAGAGGAGGGTGTTGTCCAAGCAACTAGGATGTAGACTCACCTCTCAACTTAAAAGAGAGAGGAGTATTGCCCACATCTCTAGAGCTCAGACTCACTACTCATAACCAAGGAGAGAAGAGGGGTATTGCACAACTAGGAACTCTAAACCATGGTTCGTCCAACAAGGATACAAAGGTACAAAACCTCAACCGTAACAACCAGATCACTAAGGATAAAGGTGCAACTAAGCAAGAAACGTATCTTAGAACATACATGGTCGATTATGATCATATGAAAACATGCATGAATGTACAAGAAGGTAGTATGGTTAGGGTTAGGAGTTATGTAACCCGCCTTAAGCAAGCTCCAATCTCCTAGCACCAAGCTTCCAATCTCAAGCACCACCACAAGAAGGAGATCAAAGCACTCTAGGGTTCGGCCACCACTAGAGGAAGAAGAAGACTCCAAGGAGAAGGATCGGCCACCAAGCTTTGCAAAGGAAGAGTGTCGTCCACCAAGGAAGAGAGAAACCAAGGAACTAAAGAGATCCTTAGTAAGAGAAAGAAGGTACATATATAGGAGAGGGTGGAGGAGAAACCAAAGTAAGACAAGGCAAGGTGTCGCCCACCTAGGGACGCTTGTCCATGGGCAATGTCACCTCCTTATCTTGCCTTATACACATATCCAAGGCCATTGCCACATGCAAGAATCATGCACCAAGTGTCCACTAGTGGTGACACCAACGAGGTCAAAGGGTCAAAGGGGTCCATGGCCGATACACCCCATCTCCATGCTTGACATACCTCCTTGGCGACACACTTATAGCCGATACAAGGCACTCTAGCCCAACATAAGGTCCAACAAGGTAAGGGCAAGGCCCAAGCAAGGCAAAACAAGGCCCAACAAAGCTCATCCAAACCCAAAGCAACTCAAGCAACGAGCCCAACCCTTCCTCTCAACACTAGAGGAAGCAAGTAGAGAGAAGAATACTTCTCAAGGTGACAACTTGCCCATCAACCCTAGACTTGGGTAAATTGCAAGTAGCACCTCCAAAACTCAACAAACACAAGCAAACCCTAATCACCACTAAAGGTGATTAGCAAGCAACTAAACACCAAGGTTAGGAAAAACAAACAGGATAAGCCCAAAATTGAGGTCAGGGTCCTTACAAGCTATAAACCTCTATAAAGGGATTTCGTCCCCAAAATCCAAAGAGAAAAGTGAGGGATACTTCCTCCTCAACTCTTCCTCAAGCTCCCACGTGGCTTCCTCAATGCCATGATGATGCCAAAGAACCTTTACCAGAACCAGGTCCTTCCTCTTCATCTTCTTTACCCTTCTGTCAAGGATCATCACGGGACATTCCTTGTAGGTCACATCTTCATCAAGCTCAACCTCAACTGGCTGTATTACTGTCCCTGTGTCTGGATGACTTTTCTTCAACATACTGACATGGAACACTGGATGCAACCTGTGCAACTCTGGCAGCAACTCTAACTTGTAAGTTACCTTGCCAAAACGTGCTATGACCGGGTATGGCCCCATATACCTGGGTGCTAGCTTACCTTTCCGGCCAAACCTTAGTACGCCTTTACAAGGAGAGACCTTGAGATACACTTTGTCTCCCACTTGGAACTCTAAAGGTCGTCGACGATTGTCTGCATGAGTCTTTTTTCTATCCTATGCCGCTTTCAACCGTTGTTGTATCATTTTGATCTTCTCAGTTGTCTATTGTACTAACTCTGGACCAAAAAGCTGATACTCACCAGACTCATACCAACATAAAGGAGATATGCACTTCCTTCCATATAAGGCATCATAAGGAGCCATGTCAATGCTCCGCTGGTAACTATTGTTATATGCGAACTCTACCAAACTAAGATGCACATCCCAGCTTCCTAGGAACTACAACACACAAGCTCGGAGAAGATCTGCCAAAGTTTGAATAGTCCTTTCAGACTGTCCATCTGTCTACGGGTGGAAAGTGGTGCTGAACCTCAACTGCGTTCCCAACACTTTGTGCAACTGTTCCCAGAAATGACTCGTGAACTGAGGACCTCTGTCGGAAACTATCGTTGCTGGTACGCCGTGCAAACGCATTATCTCGTCTACATATACTCGAGCGAGCTTCTCAGTTGTATATGTTGTCTTCACAGGTATGAAATGGGCAGACTTCGTCAATCTGTCCACTATCACCCAAATGGAATCATGATTCTTAGCTTTCCTTGGTAGACCAACTACGAAATCCATGGTTATATGATCCCATTTCCACTGCGGTATTGGCAGGGGTTGTAACGTACCTGCCATATTTTGATGCTCAACCTTAACTTGCGGGCATACCGCACACCTAGCCACAAACTCGGCCACATCTCTCATCATGCCAGGCCACCAATACAGGTCCTTCATATTGTGATACATCTTGGTGACTCCTGGATACATAGCATACATCGAAGTGTGTGCTTCCTCGAGTACTAGCTTCCTTAGATTATCAACATTGGGGACCACTATCCTATCATGATAGCAAAGTAATCCATCCTCGGACTCATGGAACTCATCACGCTGTTCGATGTCGAGCTCTGACCTGATCAACTGCATTGTATCATCTGTTTGTTGTGTGTCTTTGATTTGTTGTCTCATCGTGGGCTTTACTTGCATATGTGCCAAAAGTCCTGCTAACAAGGAAACTTCCATTTGCACATTCATCTACCGTAAGGAGACAAACATATCCCGTCTATGGCATACTAAGGAACCCAACTGTGCCTTCTTCAAAGGAAGAAGAGAAGACTTTCGGCTAAGCGCGTTAGCTACCACGTTCGCCTTACCAGGGTGATACTTGATGGTGCAGTCATAATAATTGATTAGCTCCATCCAACAACGTTGTCACATGTTTAGCTCATTCTGCGAGAAGATGTACTTCACATTCTTATGATCTGTAAAGATCTGACACACTTCCCCATAAAGATAGTGTCTCCAAATCTTTAACGCATGAACCACTGCTGCCAATTCCAAATCATGGGTCAGGTAGTTCTCCTCATGTTTCTTAAGCTGTCGCAAAGCATAAGAAACCACATGATCTTCCTGCATCAACATGCATCCTAAGACCTTCTTGGAAGCATCGCAGGAAACAACGTAGCCCGTCCCAGGCTTTGGTAGGACTAACACTGGAGCACTAGTCAACTTTTCCTTCAAACTGTGTAAAGCTTTCTAACAACGATCATCCCAGATAAAAGGTACATCCTTCCTAGTCAACCTTGTCATTGGCAACGCGATCACACTAAAGTCCTTTATAAACCTCCGGTAGTATCCTACTTAACCCTGGAAAACTATGAACTTCCGTCGGCGTCTTTGGTTGCTCCCAATCTGCAACTGACTCCACCTTCCTGGGGTCCACTTTGACTCCTTCTACAGATATCACATGACCCAAGAAAGTTACTTCTTGCAACCAGAACTTACACTTACTGAACTTGGCATACAACTGATGTTGGCCAAGAAGAGTCAACGCTTGTCGAAGATGTCGCTCATGCTCTTGCCTGTCTCAACTATAGATCAAAATGTCATCTATAAAGACTACAACAAACTGATCTAGGAACAGATGGAACACTCGATTCATCAGGTCCATAAAAGCAGCAGGTGCATTGGTTAGCCCAAACGACATAACCACAAACTCATAGTGACCATACCTCATCCTAAAAGCTGACTTTGGTATATCATCTGCCTTAATCCTCAACTGATGATATCCAGACCGTAGATCGATCTTTGAAAACACTATAGCACCACGCAACTGATCGAACAGATCATCTATCCTCGGCGACGGGTACTTGTTCTTGATCGTGACTTTGTTCAGCTGTCGCTAGTCTATGCATAGCCGCATCGATCTGTCCTTTTTCATAACAAACAGGACTAGAGCACCCCCAGGCGATGTGCTTGATCAGATGAAACCTTTCTCCAACAATTCCTGTAACTGCTTCTTGAGCTCTGCCATCTCGGGTGGAGCCATCCTATACAGCGTCTGTGCAAGTGGTTGTGTTCCTGGAACCAGATTGATCTCAAAATCAATCTCTTGAGGTAGAGGAACACCAGGGAACTCATCAGGAAACACATCTGCAAACTCTCGGACAACCGTCACCTCCTCAAGGCTAGGACCCTTCGCCTTGATTTCCACAACGTGAGCCGAAAACACCTTACAACCTTGCCGCAACAACTTTTCTACCACCATAGATGACACCAGACGTGTCAGGAGAATCTTTCTATCTCCTTGGAAGACCCACTTCTTACTGCCGTTATCAAACACTACCTGCTTGGAACCACAGTCCAACACAACCTTATACTTCTCTAAGGTATCCATCCCAAGGATCACATCGAATCCATGCGTATCAAGTGGTATAAGATCCACTTGTATATTGTGTCCCAAAAAAGATAGAACACGGGATGGACATACTTCCCGAAGCATCGAAGAACCGTCAAGAGGGGTTTCTAACAACAAGCTATCTTTCTTACAACTAACAGGTAAACGATAGTTTTCAAGCATACTATGGGCAATAAAAGAGGGTGTAGCACCTGGGTCAACTAGAACAGATATAAAGAAAGAAGAAGACAAATCAGAATGAAATAACTCCATCTGACCTGCCACCACTCGCGGGTTGACTATCGCCTCCGGCTGATTCATAGCATAGAATCGAGCCATTGCTTATGGTCACCCACGTCCTCTGCTTCCTTGAGTAGACAATCATGCTTGCAATGCTTGATCGCTTCCTCTCCCTCTGCTACCACTGGGCTGCTGTCTATCTGCCCCTTGCTGATTTTGCCTTGGCTGTTGTGTCACTTCAATATCTTTCCTTGGGCAGTTTGACTTGAAATGCCCTGTCTGTCCGCAGATATAGCATGCTCTATCATCAAATTGTGGCCTAGACGGCCCTGTCAATGCCACTGAAGTTGTACTATGCACCTTTGACGGTGATGAAACATAACCTCTTCCCTTACTTGGAGACTACTATGACGGTACACTAGAACCTCTCATCATGGAAGGTGCTGAAAACCTTGGCTTCTTGAAGCCACTCGACCTATGTACCTAAAACTGAGCAGGCCTCTTGTTGGTCATGTCCTCTCTCTTTTCCCTAACTGACCGTTCGATCCTCCGGACATATCCACGAACGTAGAAAACCGCTCTCAGTTTTCCAACGCAGAAGTAGGAGTTGGCAACTCAACACTCAGGCCTTTCTCAAAACGTCTGATCCGCTCGTCATCTGTTGGTGCCATGTGAGTACAAAACCTCAACAGGTCCATGAACTTGGCTTCATACTCAGTGATGTTCATCGTTCCTTGACGCAGGTGCCCAAACTAGTTGATCTTCTCATCCAGATACACCTTCGGAAAGTATCTGATGACGAACTCTCGTCGAAAGACCTCCCAACCGATCACCTCACTGGGTCACTTTTCCTCCTCGATGGCCCACCAGTGGCCAACACCACCCTTCAGAAGGTAGACAACGTGCTTGACTTTATCTGCTTCAGGGACGTCGAGGATCCGGAAGGCCTTCTCAAGACCTGTCCGCCACATATCTGCATCTGCTGGATTAGTCGTTCTAGCATAGTCCGAAGCTCCGACTCGGCGAAGCCGCTCAAAGGTCTTCCCAATACCCAATGTTTCACCATGGGGAGCCGGTGCTCTCGGTGGGGGCATTGGCAATCTCTCTACCATGAGATTCATCGTAGCCATCATCTGCCCCATAAGCTGCTGGTAGGTAGGGTTTTCGAGAATGGCTGGGTCAAGTTGGGGAATCTCAAGCACCTGATCTTCATTTGCCTGCCCTCCAGCTCCATCAACTGATACAGCCTCGCTGCTCTCAGCAACATGTTCTTCATGATTTCCATACATCTTGGCTTTTTCTTTCGCTGAGGGCAGAAGATGATTGTAAGAAAATCTAGAAAACTCACAAGAACAGACACAACCTAGTCCTAGATCCATGTAGACTCAGCAAACCTAGGGCTCTGATACCAAGCTTGTGGTGACACTTCTCACTATCACACAGACAACGAGGTGCCATGCGAAAACATGTGGAAAACACCATAAACCACCTATTATAAAAGACACGGGGTAATTAAAACCGATTTTAGGAAGCAGATAAACTAAGAAACTATTACATCTAGATCCTCATCCTGCAAGAAAATAGGTTATAAAAACATTTACAAGTCTTGATACGGGTTCACAGCTTAAAATATCAGTTGTCTTGTCATCACATGAGTTCATCACCTGTTTATACATACATAACGGGCCACATCCGGCCAGCAACATGATATTCAAAGATTCATGAGCTATACATCGTAAAACAACGTCAAAATGCCTCCGAGGACCTGGGAGTACATGGATGACTCTAGGACACTACTACAAAACAACCAAAATAGCAACGTATCCATCTCTTTCCTTCTACAACTCTTCTTGCTTCTCGGCCGCAACCCCGCAATTACCACCCCGTCTAGCGCGATCACCTAAAAGGTTGTAAACCAACGGGGTGCGACACATAGTCCCAGCGAGAAACATAACTCCCTGCCGAAACTATAAACCTCAAAGGTTAAAGCAGATAATAGCAAATAATTGAATAAGTATAATAAGAGCAGCATACTAAGCAAAGTTATTCATACATCAAGCTTACCAAGATGTACGGAAGGCATATAACCAAGTAGTTCTTTATGGAACATGATTGACAAGATAAGATTTATAAGATCTTACCACATGACATAAGGAACGTATAAGTATCTGCAAGGTACAACAAGACCAACTACACAAGTAGGACCTCAACCAATGTTCCGTGATTTGCCTTAAGCAATAAATACTATTTGGCTGGATTACGTATTATTATGCCATAAGGAAGTGAGCCGCACCACTCAGATCCAACCGACAGCTGCGAAACCCGGAGCCGATGCCATACAATATCAATGAAAGAGCCAGACTCCACGACCTCACCACCTCGTGGTCAGTGCACGAGAACCAAAGCAGGACCGTAGTCTCATGCTGAAGTAGCCTCAGCCATAGGGTCAGCTCCCGTAGGCTACCCTTTCTCTAGCCCGCCTTGGTACAGGTCTCGGTGCTAGTATATCTGAGCCACGGGCTAGTTCACTGTGCTCCCTGGGCCATGAACGCATTCATGCTCTATCACACTGAGCCATGAGCCTGTTCACCATGCTCTTATACACATCTTGAGTCTACAACCGAAGTTGCACTCGAATCCTCTCTATTTTAGGCTAGGAGAAACCTCGCATATTCAACAACATGCGCTCCGGGTTAACCCGCAGGAGAACTCGTTTCACCATCACCAGCTACTGACGATGATGGATCTATGGCCAGGGAAAACTACATAAAATATTTTACTGTAATTAATTTAGTATGTTTTAAGTGAATTTTTGCGGGAACCAAGTTGTATAAAATGAAATCATTGAGTTATATTATTACTTATCATCATCACATTGTCCTGGGATCTCAATCCCTTATCGCAGAAAGTCACTGCCTCTCAAGGCATCATCCTCATCTCACATCATCACTTGGGATAAAATCCCTATCTCACCATTAAGAGGATAGTATCTCACTAGGCACACAGCATTCATCAGGTTCACAGACCTATCTTAATATACTAGTGATACATGTTATCTCATCAACAAGAGTTATCATCATGATACAGTATTATTCAAACTCATAAGCCTCATAGTTTTTTTTTCCTGACTATGAATTCATCTTATAGCCTACATGGTTAGTACACACAACAAAAGAGATAACTTTAAAATTACTAGATATATCTATCTCCACTGTTTATCATGCCATGTTTACATAGGTGCGTCCTGCTATATCAATTATCTCACTACTATCAAATCATGGGAATCTATTCAAAACATGTGATAGTATCTGGCATCAACTTTAAGTATCAAACATGTTAAAGGTTCACAATCCATAATCCATAATTCATTCTCAACAAGGATGTGATTACATGATAAAGATCTATCAGATGGGTTTCCGGGTGGAACATGACCCTCTCTAGAAGTGCCCACTACCCTCACAAGAAGTGTGACGGGTAGGGCACTCCCCCCCCACTAGAGGTGGCATCATGTAGGGAAACTTCCGTCATATCACCCAAGCACTCTAGCCATGCATCGTCCAACCCTAAAGCAAGGATGTTGGGCTACCACCTCAAGGTGTGTCATGCAACTAGGAAGAACACAAAGTGCATCGTGCAGCTAAGTCTAAGGGGCATGTCATGCATCAAAGGTGACAACATTCTACTGGACCGAACAAGGCCTTATCGGCCTACCATGTTTAGGGTTAGGGTTATATTGGGCAACATCTACCATATCGGCTAGAGCCATGGGGCCTAGGCCAACCCCAAACGGTATCGATCACCACTCAAGGGTGTCGTACATCCAAAGGTCAAAACATATCGTGCAACTCTGATGCACAAACCAGGTGAACAAGACACTATCATGCAACTAGGTTAGGAGAGGGTATCGTGCAAGAGGCTAAGCATGAAGCAGCTATCTATCCATGTCGACTGGACCCTATCGCCCAACACACAAGGGTATCAGCCACCAAACAAACTCCATATAGGCACAATGACCAGGGGTACAACTCAAGACTAAGAAAACAAGCAGCACTATCCCAAAGTCATATCGTGCAAGATACAACCCAACCAGATCGTCGTCAACCTCAAGCACAAGGGCACCAAACCCTAATTGATCAAGAAGATCGACTCACCTCTCAACAACCAAGAGAGAGGGGTCTTGCACAAACTCTATCACAAATCAGGCAACCACAAGGATCCACCATAACATAGGTCATCCAAAGCTCACCTCTCAAATCTATGGTGAGAGGAGGGTGTTGTCCTAGCAACTAGGATGTAGACTCACCTCTCAACTTAAACGAGAGAGGGGTATTGCCCACATCTCTAGATATCAGACTCACTACTCATAACTAAGGAGAGAAGAGGGGTATTGCACAATAAGGAACTCTAAACCATGGTTCGGCCAATAAGGGTACAAAGGTACAAAACCTCAACCGTAACAATAAGATCACTAAGGCTAAAGGTGCAACTAAGCAATAAACTTATCTTAGAACATACATGGCCGATTATGAACATATGAAAACATACATGAATATAGAATAAGGTAGTATGGTTAGGGTTAGGAGTTATTTAACCCGCCTTAAGCCAGCTCCAAGCTCCTAACACCAAGCTTCCAAGCTTAAGCACCACCACAAGAAGGATATCAAATCACTCTAGGGTTTGGCCACCACTAGAGGAAGAAGAAGACTCCAAGGAGAAGGATCGGTCACCCAGATTTGCAAAGGAAGAGTGTCGTACACCAAGGAAGAGAGAAACCAAGGAACTAAAGAGATCCTTAGCAAGAGAAAGAAGGTACATATATAGGAGAGGGTGGAGGAGAAACCAAGGTAAGACTAGGCAAGGTGTCACCCACCTAGGGACACTTGTCCATGGGCAATGCCACCTCCTTATCTCGCCTTATACACATGTCCAAGGCCATTTCCACATGCAAGCATCATGCACCAAGTGTCCACTAGTGGTGACACAAACGAGGTCAAAGGGTCAAAGGGGTCCATGGCCGATACACCCCATCTCCATGCCCGACACACCTCCCTGGTGACACACTTATGGCCGATACAAGGCACTCTAGCCAGACACAAGGTCCAACAAGGTAAGGGCAAGGCCCAAGCAAGGCAAAACAATGCCCAATAAAGCTCATCCAAACCCAAAGCAACTCAAGCAACGATCCCAACCCTTCCTCTCAACACTAGAGGAAGCAAGGAGAGAGAAGAACACTTCTCAAGGTGACAACTTGCTCATCAACCCTAGACTTGGGTGAATTGCAAGTAGCACCTCCAACACTCAACAAACACAAGCAAACCCTAATCACCACTAAAGGTGATTAGCAAGCAACTAAACACCGAGGTTAGGCAAAACAAACAGGATAAGCCCAAAACGGGGGTCAGGGTGCGTACAAAGATGGTAGAAGAAAAGTGAGTTAAAGAGGGGTACAGATGTGGATATCAACATGAGATCTTCTGCATAAAAGTTACTCCAACAATTTCATCAAGAAATGACACACCACATGAATAAGCAATATTAAATCCACATTTCGATCATTAGATTCTATAAAACTCTAAGTGTTAGTGACTTGCTTCAATCACAATTCAACCAAACACTTCACAAGAATAAGAGAGGTGCTTAACATGAAAAAAGTCAAGATTGATGCCATCTAGCAATAAACCATGATAATTCATTTGCATTTGTGCAATGTCATCATTTTCAATCCAATAAGTAGAGATTGGGTCAAAACACACTTTTTAGCAAGAAATTCTAAATTTGGGCAAAATTGGCCAAAACGGCGTCAAGTTGCCTTCAATCACATATAAGCCTTCATTATGGAAAAATAAGGCAAGAAGCAAGCAAATCCTAGTTTAAATACAAAAAATTACCAAAAATCTACATGATGTGCAAATGCATGGCAAGAAGAGTAATTTTTTTGAAAATTATGCAAAAAGTAAAAGAAAGTAAACTAGATGATATAAAAGCATGCAAAGAAGGTAAAATCTAATATAGATAGAAAGAGCACACAAAAAATGAGAAAATAAACTAAATGGCAGGTGAAATGCAAAAAAAGGGTGACATGGGAAAAAGGGCATACTGCCCGACCACCCTAAATTTTTGAATCATGTTGTCCTCAGCATGACGCTAATGTATAGGAGTGGTAGGGTAGATGATCATTGTGGTGTCTCTAGTGGTGGTCCTCCTTGTGGTGGAGGATGCTGGTAGTAAGTGCCCCAATAGTCTGACTGTGGTGATGGTTAAGAATCTGGGTATGTAGACGGTTCTCCACACCAATCTCCCCCCCATTGGGGCTTCCTCTGTGCCTGGGCATGCTGAAACTGATACATGTGGTTGATATGATAATGCATCTATTGATGATCCAACCACATTGCATCCTATGAGCACTGATAACCCTCCTGTGCCCTTAGGATCCAATCATGTGTGCTTTGAATGCTCTCTAGCTACGCATGAATACTCGACATGTTGTATGCATCCAACGAAGGCTATTGTGGTTGTTGTAATGTCTCCACCTCACGTCTCCTCACCCTGGTGCATATCTCTCCTTGACTGTCCTTTTCCTCTTGGTGGCTTTCTATGACTCTCCAAGTACTTTAGGCAGATCTCTGGGTTGTTGCTGCTATGTGTCTCTAGGGTGCTCCTCTTCCCACCTCCTCAAAATATCCAAAACATCCAGATGTGGACCACACCCCTCTAGCAGAGGTTTGGCATAGTAGGGGATCTCCAACAAAACTCTTTCATAAGGTGGGTTGACCTGGTAGAAAATCTTCTAATCAATCATTGAAATCATGGATGAGGAAGTCAAGTGGTGTAGGTCCACGAGCTTTCCTCCTTCTGCGTTGGTGTAGCCAGATACATCATGCTCTAGGGCTAGAGAAATTGAGGTCACAATCTCTCCCATAATAAAAGGATTCTTGCTCTTAGAAGGAATTGTATTCATGTGATCAATGATGAGAGACCCCAAAATTACATGTTTTACCTGCACCATCCATCCTAATACAAAGAGGTCTTTTTTGGTACACCTACCTTGATTCTCATACAGGTCGAAGATGGTGTTCGCCAAGACCTTCTGAATGTATCTCAAGACGAGATTGTGAATCAGACTTGTCTTTGATTTTCCAACCACTAAATTTCTTTCCCCTGTAAGCCTCTTCCACATGGTTGTATAGTTCATATTGGTTTATCTATGTGTGCTTCCTTGATCAAGTAATTTTGCTGCCTCATGGGTGGGAGTGAAAATTCCATTGAGAAAGAATGCAGTGATGAAGTAAGTGACCTTCCGCAAGATGATACTAATGGCATCATGTGAGACTTTCTCTAAGGTTGCAAAGAATTGATGTGTAATCTCAAAGTAAGCCTCCTGGACTGCACTGAACACCTCAAATAACTCGACAGGTTCCAAGATATCCTTAAAAAAATCAAATATGCCCAAAGTCTCCATCGTCTCCTGGAAATCATAGCGAGTGACAATCACTTGACGTGTCATGCACTCTAGGTGCTTTGGCTTCTTCACCTTCTTGATCTTACCCTCAGGTGCTACCTCATGATGTGCCTCAGGTACATCCTCCTATCGTTCATATGGCATTGCTTCATCTCATCATCTAAAAGTAACTTCCGGCATGTTCCCGACTGTGGTTGTGGTGTTGTAGATGCCGAAGGACGTGTCAAAGTTGATTCCCTATCTGCTAAAGTGGATGGCTAAGGCAGTGATGGTGGTGGTGCTTCTATGGAGGAAATGGACTACCAAGCTGCTATCCCACTTTGGCTAGGTAATCTAGAGGATTCCTCTATCACATGATCTACCGCTGCCGCCATATGAGGTGATCCTCCATTAGAACTAAGGGCTGTCGATAGCAGTGAAGGATCTTGGGACGATGTCGGTGCTAAAGAAGAGATGTTCTTGGGTCAACGACCATAGGATATCACATCCTTGGTCTTAGCCACGACTTGCTTAACCATTTGCTTCATCTTTGGATGAAACTGGTGGAGAAATGTGTGGTTTTAGATATTTTCACAGTTCTACATAGGTGGGGTGGAATGGAGAGAAAGTGGAGAAATTTGGGGGTGAAATTGGGAGGAAATGATGGATGGAGGTAGGGAGATGATTTAGGATGAATTGAGGGTGACTTGAGTTGAATCTGTGGTGGAATGGGGCTGGTGCAGTGCTGCACGGCTGCTCTCTCATGTGGAACGACCATTCAATCGCACGGGGGTGAATGAACAAGTGAAGAGAAAAATTGTAAATTACTAGTTTAAGTATTGGATTAGACTGCAGCACGACCATGCTATGCGGTACGACCATGTTGGCATGCCTACTGCATGGATGTGGCACCCCACACGGCCGTTCTGACTAGGTAGCTACACGGCCATACTGCCGAGCATGGCCGCATCGAGCCTGTTCTTCGATTCTTCATTTTCTTGATTTCTCTGTTGATTTGAGTGTACAACCACATCCGTTCATGACACCACGACCGTGGTGAGAATTGTGGTTGTGCATTTCAACTTGAAACTCATCAAAACATAAATTATTTGATGCAAAGTGATTTTTCATGAGTTCTTTATCTAAATTTCATCTAATTTTCCTCATGTCAACCTATTTTCACGTGCACATCTTAAAACTCAACCAAAACTATTAAAAACAAGTGTGTGTGTGTGTTTTCTTCAAAAAGTGTTAAAATAACCAAAGAGTATAAAAAATAAGAGGTTGGGTGAAAATTCCCCAAACCTAGGTGTGTTGCCTCCCACAAGCACGGAGTTTCAAGCCTTCAGCTGGGTTTCATAGAGATTCTTGCGTCATTCATCCATTTGGAGTTCTCATGTGCCCATTCTTGCAATAAATGCATCTCTCATTTGCACTCAACCTATGCTCCTTATCCCTTTGATCACAAAAGTTGTCATCAAATCTTTCATCCAGATCTCTTCCTCTCAAATGACCAATTGGACTCTTGAATTGACATGTCCAATATCCTCATCTTGAACTTGCCAATTTAAGGACTTGTATATGTTGATCTTTATCTTCATGTCCATTAAAGAGTCTGTGATTATCCCACTGTGAACATGTATCTTGACATCATCTGTAGATAAGAATGGTCTTCCCAAGATGATAGGGATCTTCCTATCATCCAGCTCCATGTTAAGAATAATAAAATCCGTCAGGAAAACTTCTCATCTTTCCATGTCTATCATCACCAAAACATCATCCACTCTTCCTCTTGGCACTTTCATGGAACGGTCTGCCAATTGGAGAGTGCAGTGTACCTGTTTCAACTTTCCTAATCCCAACTCAATGTAGACACTATATGGCATCAAACTCACACTAGATCCCAATTAAAGTAGGGATTTGTCTATGCAATGTCTCCCAATGAATCTAGGTATGATTGGGGCTCCTGGGTCTTTCATCTTCACTAGAAGTGAGTGTTGGAGGATAGAGATCACTTGTTCGGTCAGCTTGACTCTCTTGGGTGTTCTCCCTGTTGGCCTTCTCTTCACAATGCATAAGTTCTTAAAAAACTTGGCATATGATGGGATTTGCATGATATGGCATGCTAACCTTCATTTGGCGAAACACCTCAAGAATGTCAACATTTTTCTTTTGCCTCCTCCTTATTTCTGGTGACTCATCTAATGCTTCAACAAATGGTGGCCCTCTTGCTTTGTCCTTTCTTGCATCAACATGATCCTCTTGTGGTATGTCATTAAGTGGAACACTAGGGATGGTAGGACCTACAAATGGAGTATGAGTTGGAGCACATGGTATCCCAAACTTAAAAAGAGGTATCACAAAATCGTCTTTGACAATATCAATCACAATATCACCGCTTGGCTGCCTTTGCTTTTCTTTATCAACTTTTCTTTGACATGTTGTCTGCTCAAGAGATTTTCCACTCCTTAGAACTATCACATCACTTCCTTTCTCATGATAGTCATTACAATTAAAGCAAATGCAACACTTTGCACTGAGTAAAATTGATTCATACATAGTCCTTGATAAAAGGGAAACTACAATACATCTAATATACTCTGGTAACAAGACTATGCACAAAAAGATATGTCTAAACTCTGGACCGTCTTGGTAGATGGCACCCACTAGGCAAGTTTGAAAATCTCCTAGACCTTTACTTGTTCCTTTAATCCTTAGCTGCTCCAAATCCTGTTGACATCGCGTCCCCAACCATGCATTGGAAAAAACAATCGTTAGAGTAAGTGGCATGAGTATTCTAAAGTATACATTGCTAAAGAATTGAAATATTACAAATGATTCTTGAACATCATAAATATGAAATGAACATTTAACTCTGATTAAATCTAGAAACATATTATCTCTCATTTCTTAAACTCTTATTTTCTATTCTATCTTTTCTAGAAACCTATACTCTGGGTCTCATGGCCTACGCCAAAGTGTCTGAATCATAAATATCTTATCTGAATTCCTCTCATCACACTCGTGGATGAGATTACAGGCATGATCTAATATTAAGTGTCTTTTACTTACAATTTTTATCTATTTGTGGCCACCATTATACAATAAGTCCTCTGTGATACCGAAGTGTCCTCTATGGTGCAACACACCCTCTGTTGGCACAACATGCCCTCTGTTGATACCGAAGTGTCCTCTATGGTGCAGCACACCCTCTGTTGGCACAACAGGGGGTGGAGGTGGCACTTGGTATTGAAATTGAGGTGGAGGGGAGAATTGAGGTTGGAAGGTAAATTGTTGGGAAAGTTGTGGTGATGGAGGGGGAGGAGGAGTGTAAGGATTTGGATGGCCTTGGAAATGGTAAATGGGCTACACTTGCATGGAGGTGGACCATAGAGAACTTGAGTGGATTGCGTAGGTCTACTTGCTTCATTGAAACTCATTATGGGCTTCGAAGACAGCTTTTCTTCTTGGAGAGCAATTATGGAAGATCACTTCTCTATTCTTTCCTGAAGTCTTGTCACATTCATTTGTATGTTATCAAAGGACGTGATTGAGTGCATCTACTATTGAGATCACTGGTTACCAGCTCACGGTTAGAAGTCTCCACTTGACTTCATGTTGAATGATTCCAAAGATGACTACATAGTGTTCAAAAGTTGTCTTAGTGTGTCAACCACTCTTGGGACAACAAGGATGTAATTTTTCCTTCTATAAGTTTAATACACTTCCTCCCTAGTTTATTGATAGTCAACTTTCCATAAAAGTTTAAGAGACAAAACCCTTTCACGGAGAGAAAATATAGATGACAAGGAAGGATAAAACAGAGAATATGACATTCTTCCTTCTAGTCAAGACCTAGAAAAAAACACGATTTTGAATCAAAGAAGATCTCATTATCAATAAAGATCATGAACCTTTAACAATGTGGATTGTGACGTGGTTTGGGCTTAAGATGTGGATTGCATAAGGATGCTACAAATTGTGGTCCCTACTAGACATTTTCTACTTGCCAAAATTTGATAGTCAAGAGCGTTGTAGGAGAAACAGTATAGCGGAATCCCTCTGGATAGCTATATGTAAAAGTAGAGTGCGAGAATAGTTGAAGAGAGATAAAACTTTGAGTATAAGAGGATTCATGCGGGCCATGTATGACAAATGCTATTTATCTCCAAATAATTTTAGTTGTGAGTTAAGAGTATGGGCATGTGTGTAACGGAAGAATCCTTATATCATTGATTGTGACAGTTTTATGTAGTTAAGTAAGTCAATAACAACAAAAAATGAT
Organism: Alisma plantago-aquatica; assembly: GCA_963693085.1. Classification (NCBI taxonomy): domain Eukaryota; kingdom Viridiplantae; phylum Streptophyta; class Magnoliopsida; order Alismatales; family Alismataceae; genus Alisma; species Alisma plantago-aquatica. Next base: position 1,048,303,587 of record OY856412.1, on the reverse strand, counting down.
ACAATTTTGTTGTACTTTATGTAAACGACTAAACATATAATTTCACAATTCAATCATGTTCATGTTCTAATGTTTTGTGGTGTCAATTATATTATGAGTTTATAATTTTTATACTGAATGATGTTGTTGAAAAATTCAATAATCAATTGATAATGAGTGTAATTTTAGATTTCTAGTCATTTGTATAGAAGACGAGTAAAAGATTTGCATAACGCTACCCATTCGTGGTTTTGTATTTAGATTAAATAAGGACAATTCACAAGTATTTCAAAACGTACAAATTGATGTTCTTATATATATTTGAGAAAATTTTAAGGGAGTCCCATCTCATATAAAGTAATACAAACGTACTACTAGAAAATATTGTTGGTGGCTCATGGAAAGTTTATCTAACCACTTCTACTTGAAAATATTGTTTGCAATGATACTGAAGGCAAAAGACTGTTTCACTACCAATAGTAAAGTCAAATTAAAAGGCTTACCCTGTGACTCATATCACAATTTTCAGTCAGGTCCTTTGACTTATTATAGTACCAGCTCCATCATTGATTTACCTTCATGTCAAACATCCTAGGATTATACGTTGTTGGAGCAGCAGGAGGGCCACCTCACCCTATTGTACCAATTTACAATAAGTTTATTTTCTTAATCTGCTAGTCTGCTACGTGGTCCTTTTCCTCCCTGAAAGCCATGTTGGCTAAATTGGATACTAGTATAATCCCTTTGTTTTGATGATGAAAAACATTTCATCTTGTCGATCTAACGTGCTACTTGAGTGTTGCAGGAATAAAGTGGATGACAAATATTTGGAAGATCTATATGCTAAATTGCTTTTATTTCATGAATGTAATCAATTGTAAAACTTGTACAAATATATAATGTACAAGTATTTAGACATCATGTAAATCAAGTGTTAGATCTTCCTTAGCCAATCACAACACTTAGATAGGTCATCCCCTTCAATAGTGTCACATCTACTCACTCATACACAAACTTAGTACTTAGTTTAAAACATTGAAACAGGGTCAATCTCGGTCGACAATATTCTCGACTGAGACACTCTCGGTCGAAAAACTCCTCGACCGAGAAAGACCCAAGTAGCCGTTAGACACAGCAGACAAGGTAGTTGGCAGTTGGAGATGAACATTTCATACACTTTCTCCAGACAGTCCTTCGGTCGACAAGTCCTTGACCGAGAAGGACTCTCGGTCGACAATTCTTCGACCGAGATGTGTTCTGTCTGCAATTTTCAGAGTTAATTAACTAGTCATTGCTAAAGCAACTAAAGTGTACCTAACGGCTAGTTAAGCACTTAGAACCCCCTAGAAAGTGTCTAGAACGTCCTTAAGAACTTGTAGGTCATTCCTATAAATAGGACAAGCCTTAGGACACCCCTACACACACTTGTGCAACACTTGAGCATATACTTGCAATTGGCTATTCATTCTTGTGAGCAATAGAGCAATTCCAACAATTGGCTATTCATTCCCATTGCTCCAATTTCGTGTCCTATAGGCTAGCATCTCCTATCCACAGCAATTACACTTGTATATACATTGGTTAGGAGATCAAAACGCTTGATATAGGAAATCAAGCCTTGAGCTACAAGTGGTATTGTAATTTCCATTTTTCCTTCTTGTTCCTTTTTATCCTTTGTATTCTCCTTGCTACTCCTAGGGTTGGAGGTTGCAGATTGGAGAAGGTTCTTCTCGGTGGAGAAGGTGGACTTCGGACTACTTCAAGAAGGCTGTTGCAACGGGAAGCTACTTTAAGAGGAAGGCTACTTCAAGGTGGAGCTTGAAGTTACTTCAAGAAGGCTGCTTCAAGGTTGGTGCAACTACTTCTAGGTGAAGGCTGTCCGAAGGGTTTGTTGAAAGAATTGTAATTTTATGTAATATCCTTGCGAGGTAATAAAATTTAATTCTTTCAAAATCCTGATTGGGTAAGCAACCGGGTAGTGGATTGACTGCCTTAGTATTTGCTAAGGTTGGAACCACTCTAAATCCTTGTCCCCTTGTCCAATATTTTTGTGGTTGGTTGTTTGAGTTAAATTATTATTAAAATATCCATAAAACCCTATTCACCCCCCCTCTAGTGGTTTTTCAATTGGTATCAGAGAAGGTTTCAAGGAGCTCTAATCGAGTCTTGAAGAATGGGTGACGGGTTGCTCAACAACCTCAACTTGGAAGGAACACTCGTGGCTAGACCTCCAGCTTTTGATGGAACTAACTACACCTACTGGAAGAGGAGGATGCAATTTTACTTCCAAGGAATTAGTTGGGACTTATGGAGAATGGTATCAACTACTTATGAACTTCCTCAAGTGGAGTATGCAAATTGGGATGCTAATACGGTAAAGTCTACCCAAATGAATGCAAAAGCCGTAAGTATACTTTATTGCTCAATTTCCGTTGGTGAGTTCAATAGAATATCAAATTGTGAAACGACTTATGAAATATGGCATAGACTTTCTATAACATATGAAGGAACTGTTCAAGTTAAGAATTCTAAAATCGGAATGCTTAAACAGAAATTTGAACAATTTCGTATGGATCAAAATAAGTCTATTAGTGAAATGTATGCAAAATTCACTTCTATTGTGAATGGTTTAAATGCTTTAGGTAAAGTAATTAGAAAAGAAGATCAAGTGTCAAAAATCCTTAGGTCTCTTCCTCCCAAATACAAGCCTAAGGTGACTGCTATTTAAGAAGCAAATGATCTCACCCGACTAAGGATGGAACAACTTATTGGCAACCTAGAAGCACATGAGGCATCTTTAGAAGAGGAAGAAAGATGAGAACGTGAATTTCAACAAGGGAAAAAGAAGGACATTGCATTCAAAGCATCAACCAAGATTATTCATGACACAAGTGAAGATGATAGTGAAGAAGAAACTCTCATTGTAAATGGTAAGCAATATAAAAGTTTTAAAACTAACAAAACTTCTAGGGTGCTTTGAATGTGGCAAAAAGGGACACATGAAAAGTAATTTCCCAAAACTCAAGAAAGGAAAGAAATAATCTCACAAAAAGAAAGAAAAAGCATATAAAGCTGCATGGGATGATTCAAGTGATGATAGTGATGATTGAAAAGAAGAAGTAGAATGTCTTATTGCTACAACAAATGAAGAAGAAGAAGAAGAGGTAAGTCTTTTTGATCTACCAAAAGAAGATCTAATTCCTAGTCTTCAAGATACACATGAGAAATATATTGAGTGCAAGAAGAAATTTAAGAAATCAAATAAAGTAAATGATGAGTTAAATGCTAAACATATTGCTCTCAAATCTCAAAATGAAGATCTCAAAAAGGCTATTGAAGATTATGATATTAAGCTGAAATCCGTAGAAGCAAATTATAATCTTCATTCCCTTGAAAAGTTAAACTTGCAAACTCAAGTAAATGATCTTCAAAAACAACCTGTTTTGTGTACACATCTAGATTATGATATTATTGTGAAAGAAAGAGATTCTTTGTTATCTAATCTAGATCAAGAAAAATTAGATATCAAGAAGAAAATGGATGAGATTATGAAGTTACAACAAAAAGTGAGTAGCTTGAGTAACAATAACATTCTTGATAATTTCTTAAATGATCCTTATCGTCAAATTGGAAGGAGAGGACTAGGTTATAAGACTAAGGGAAAATCTTATCAAAAACCTAGTTGGAGAAGGACAAGTGCTAAAGAATCAATCCATGTATGTACTCAAGAACAACTCAACTCCTAGAAAGAGAAATGAGATTGACTCTATTAGTTGTCATTATTGTTTGCGTCTTGGACACTACTCTTTTTCATGTCCATACAAGAAAAGGAATTATGATCTATCTTGGGTTCCTAAAACTTAGAAGTTTGAATTTGACTAGTTGAGATTTGACCTAAACTGATTCTTGATATACAAATGTCATATCTCAACACAATTGAGCTTTCACTTTCATATTCTTATTTGACTTAGAAACAATTACTGAAAATAGTTCTGAAACAGTACAGAAACCTTCTCGGTCGAGAACTTGTCGACCGAGAACATTGTCGGTCGAGAAATAGTCGACCGAGCAGGTTCCTGTTTTCAAGTTTGCAATAAATCTGAACCTGTTTTCAATTAATCTATTTTGCTATCAATTTGTTGTTAATAATTGATTTAATATGCAAATCAAGAATGAATCTTGGAGACCATCTTTTCATGAAGACATATTGATCTTTAGTATTATGAATTGTTGAATTAAAGTATAATATTATGAATATGAAATTCATTAAACATATTACAAAAAGTGCTATAAGAAGACTGATTTTGCACAAACATTATTATTTGATTGAAAACGTTTATCAAGCATGTTCATGGTGTGTCTTAAATTTGAAAATCCATAAATGAGATTATTTTGGTTTATCCTAAGTATTTCTTGGTCTATCTATATAGGAACTATGTATATTGAAATTTAGTTTACATGATCATTATCATTGTATTTCAATCTTGATCATTGCATTGTGGATATGTTACTACTGTTCTATCATAATTATTATGCGATGATCATTGTGTTTCAGCTGATATGAAGATGCCATTTTGCATAAATAGTAAATTTTCATTGCATAAATGCATTTTAATTTGAAAATCTGCAGAAATTATACTTCACAAATGAATGTTTAAATGTGAAATCTGCAGAACTTGCCTCATGGTTGAAATTAACTTTGACCAAGGGGCGATATAGTCAAATTCAAGGTTGACCTAAAATAAGCTTGACAAAATGCTTATTTGTACATCATTTTACTGCACTTAATCTTAGTATCTTGATTCAAAAGATATTCATCATATTGAAAACATGATTTTAGTACAAAAGCTCTAATAAAAGATTAAAATCAAATCTTAACAACCTATTGTGACCTTAGAATTCTTAAATTTGACTATAAGATTAAGGGGGATCTCACACAAACTATCTTGATTATAAGATTAAGAAGCTTACAAAACTTTGTAAATATCATTTGAAGCTTATTATGACCTTAGTATTTTTAAATTTTGGTTATGAAAATAAAGGAATCTACAAATTTCATGAATGTAATATATATCTTGTTTGTAATGGAATTCTCTAAACAAATCAGGGCTTAACATCCCGTGCTTTTGGTTAGAGACACCTTTCATGAACTCTAAGTTTAAGGGATTCCCATATCATTTTCAGGGCTTAACATCCCTTGTAAAATGGGTGAGAAATCAATACACAAATGCCATGAACTTAAAAGGAACTCATATCATTTCAAGTCTTAACATCCTTTGCAAATGATTGAGAAATACATTGTGGCTAAATTTGACAATAAATGGCTTACATTTATATATTAATCCCTTGAATTTAAAGTTAAGGAGGAGCATAGCATAAAATTAAGGGGGAGAATTAGAAAGTTATACTAAATGATTATCTTGGATATCTTTTTGAAATGACAAAGGGGGAGAAATAATATAAAATCAAACACATAAAATAAAATGAGTTTCATAATATCTCGGCCAGCACCCACTTGCAAAACAAGAATTGCTACAAAAGGTAAATTTCAGGTATGAAACTCACATGATTTATATTTCCTTATTTTATATTAGGAAATGTTTGTCATCTTCAAAAAGGGGGAGATTGTTGGCTAAATTGGATAATAGTATAATCCCTTTGTTTTGATGATGACAAACATTTCATTCTTGTCGATCTAACGTGCTACTTGAGTGTTGCAGGAATAAAGTGGATGACAAATATTTGGAAGATTTATATGCTAAATTGATTTTATTTCATGAATGTAATCAATTGTAAAACTTCTACAAATATATAACGTACAAGTACTTAGACATCATGTAAATCAAGCGTTAGATCTTCCTTAGCCAATCACAACACTTAGATAGGTCATCCCCTTCAATAGTGTCACATCTGCTCAATCATACACAAACTTAGTACTTAATTTTAAAACATTGAAATAGGGTCAATCTTGGTCGACAATATTCTTGACCGAGACACTCTCGGTCGACAAACTCCTCGACTGAGAAAGACCCACGTAGCCGTTAGACACAGCAGACAAGGTAGTTGGCAGTTGGAGATGAACGTTGCATACACTTGCTCCAGACAGTCCTTCGGTCGACAAGCCCTTGACCGAGAAGGACTCTCAGTCGACAATTCTTCGACCGAGATGTGTTCTATCTGCAATTTTCAGAGTTAATTAACTAGTCGTTGCTAAAGCAACTAAAGTGTACCTAATGACTAGTTAAGCACTTAGAACCCCCTAGAAAGTGTCTAGAATGTCCTTAAGCGCTTGTAGGTCATTCCTATAAATAGGACAAGCCTTAGGACACCCCTACACACACTTGTGCAACACTTGAGCATATACTTGCAATTGGCTATTCATTCTTGTGAGCAATAGAGTGATTCCAACAATTGTCTATTCATTCCCATTGCTCCAATTTCGTGTCCTATAGGCTAGCATCTCCTATCCACAACACTAACACTTCTATATACATTGGTTAGGAGATCAAAACGCTTGATATAGGAAATCAAGCCTTGAGCTACAAGTGGTATTGTAATTTTCATTTTTCCTTCTTGTTCCTTTTTATCCTTTGTATTCTCCTTGCTACTCCTAGGGTTGGAGGCTGCGGATTGGAGAAGGTTCTTCTCGGTGGAGAAGGTGGACTTCGTACTACTTCAAGAAGGCTGTTGCAACGGGAAGCTACTTCAAGAGGAAGGCTACTTCAAGGGGGAGCTTGAAGTTACTTCAAGAAGGCTGCTTCAAGGTTGGTGCAACTACTTCTAGGTGAAGGTTGTCCGAAGGGTTTGGTGAAAGAATTGTAATTTTATGTAATATCCTTGCGAGGTAATAAAATTTAATTGTTTCAAAATCCCAGTTGGGTAAGCAACCGGGTAGTGGATTGACTGCCTTAGTATTTGCTAAGGTTGGAACCACTCGAAATCCTTGTCCCCTTGTCCAATATTTTTTTGGTTGGTTGTTTGAGTTAAAATTATTATTAAAATATCCATAAAACCCTATTCACCCCCCCTCTAGTGGTTTTTCAATTGGTATCATAGCAGGCTTCAAGGAGCTCTAATCGAGTCTTGAAGAATGGTTGACGGGTTGCTCAACAACCTCAACTTGGAAGGAACACTCGTGGCTAGAGCTCCAGCTTTTGACGGAACTAACTACACCTACTGGAAGAGGAGGATGCAATTTTACTTCCAAGGAATCAGTTGGGACTTATGGAGAATGGTATCAACTCCTTATGAACTTCCTCAAGTGGAGTATGCAAATTGGGATGCTAATACGGTAAAGTCTGCCCAAATGAATGCAAAAGCCGTAAGTATACTTTATTGCTCAATTTCCGTTGGTGAGTTCAATAGAATATCAAATTGTGAAACAGCTTATGAAATATGGCATAAACTTTCTATAATATATGAAGGAACTGTTCAAGTTAAGAATTCTAAAATCGGAATGCTGAAACAGAAATTTGAACAATTTTGTATGGATCAAAATGAGTCTATTAGTGAAATGTATGCAAAATTCTCTTCTATTGTGAATGGTTTAAATGCTTTAGGTAAAGTAATTAGCGAAGAAGATCAAGTGTTAAAAATCCTTACGTCTCTTCCTCCCAAATACAAGCCTAAGGTGACTGCTATTGAAGAAGCAAATGATCTCACCCGGCTAAGGATGGAACAACTTATTGGCAACCTAGAAGCACATCAGGCATCTTTAGAAGAGGAAGAAAAACGAGAATGTGAATTTCAACAAGGGAAAAAGAAGGACATTGCATTCAAAGCATCAACCAAGATTAGTCATGACACAAGTGAAGATGATAGTGAAGAAGAAACTCTCATTGTAAACAGTAAGCAATATAAAAGTTTTAAAACTAACAAAACTTCTAGTGTTTCTTCTTCCAGGTGCTTTGAATGTGGCAAAAAGGGACACATGAAAAGTGATTGCCCAAAACTCAAGAAAGGAAAGAAATCATCTCACAAGAAGAAAGAAAAAGCATATAAAGCTGCATGGGATGATTCAAGTGATGATAGTGATGATGGAAAAGAAGAAGTAGAATGTCTTATTGCTACAACAAATGAAGAAGAAGAAGAGGTAAGTCTTTTTGATCTACCAAAAGAAGATCTAATTGCTAGTCTTCAAGATACACATGAGAAATATATTGAGTGCAAGAAGAAATTTAAGAAATCAAATAAAGTAAATGATGAGTTAAATGCTAAACTTATTGCTCTCAAATCTCAAAATGAAGATCTCAAAAAGGCTATTGAAGATTATGATATTAAGCTGAAATCCATAGAAGCAAATTGTAATTTTCTTTCCCTTGAAAAGTTAAACTTGCATTCTCAAGTAAATGATCTTCAAAAACAACCTATTTTGTGTACACATCTAGATTATGATATTATTGTGAATGAAAGAGATTCTTTGTTATCTAATCTAGATCAAGCAAAATTAGATATCAAGAAGAAAATGGATGAGTTTATGAAGTTACAACAAAAAGTGAGTAGCTTGAGTAACAATAACATTCTTGATAATATCATAAATGATCCTTATCGTAAAATTGGAAGGAGAGGACTAGGTTATAAGACTAAGGGAAAATCTTATCAAAAACCTAGTTGGAGAAGGACACAAGTGCTAAAGAATCAATCCATGTATGTACTCAAGAACAACTCAACTCCTAGAAAGAGAAATGAGATTGACTCTATTAGTTGTCATTATTGTTTGCGTCTTGGACACTACTCTTTTTCATGTCCATACAAGAAAAGGAATGATGATCTATCTTGGGTTCCTAAAACTTAGAAGTTTGAATTTGACTAGTTGATATTTGACCTAAACTGATTCTTGATATACAAATGTCATATCTCAACACAATTGAGCTTTCACTTTCATATTCTTATTTGACTTAGAAACAATTACTGAAAACAGTTCTGAAACAGTACATAAACCTTCTCGGTCGAGAACTTGTCGACCGAGAACATTGTTGGTCGAGAAATAGTCGACCGAGCAGGTTCCTATTTTCAAGTTTGCAATAAATCTGAACCTATTTTCAATTAATCTATTTTGCTATCAATTTGTTGTTAATAATTGATTTAATATGCAAATCAAGAATGAATCTTAGAGACCATCTTTTCATCAAGACATATTGATCTTTACTATCATGAATTGTTGAATTAAAGTATAATATTATGAATATGAAATTCATTAAACATATTACAAAAAGTGCTATAAGAAGACTGATTTTGTACAAACCTTATTCTTTGATTGAAAACGTTTATCAAGCATGTTCATGGTGTGTCTTAAATTTGAAAATCCATAAATGAGATTATTTTGGTTTATCCTAAGTATTTCTTGGTCTATCTATATAGGAACTATGTATATTGAAATTTAGTTTACATGATCATTATCATTGTATTTCAATCTTGATCATTGCATTGTGGATATGTTACTGCTATTCTATCATAATTATTATGAGATGATCATTGTGTTTCAACTCATATGAAGATGCCATTTTGCATAAATAGTAAATTTTCATGGCATAAATGCATTTTAATTTGAAAATCTACAGAAATTATACCTCACAAATGAATGTTCAAATGTGAAATCTATAGGACTTGCCTCTTGGTTGAAATTAACTTTGACCAAGGGGCGCTATGGTCGAAGTCAAGGTTGACCTAAAATAAGCTAGACAAAATGCTTATTTGTACATCATTTTACTGCACTTAATCTTAGTATCTTGATTCAAAAGATATTCATCATATTGAAAACATGATTTTAGTACAATAGCTCTAATAAAAGGTCAAAATCAAATCTTAACAACCTATTGTGACCTTAGAATTCTTAAATTTGACTATAAGATTAAGGGGGAGCTCACACAAACTATCTTGATTATAAGATTAAGAAGCTTACAAAACTTTGTAAATATCATTTGAAGCTTGTTATGACCTTAGTATTTTTAATTTTGGTTATGAAAATAAAGGAATCTACAAATTTCATGAATGTAATATATATCTTGTTTCTAATGGAATTCTCTAAACAAATCAGGGCTTAACATCCCGTGCTTTTGGTTAGAGACACCTTTCATGAACTCTAAGCTTAAGGGATTCTCATATCATTTTCAGGGCTTAACATCCCTTGTAAAATGGGTGAGAAATCAATACACAATGCCATGAACTTAAAAGGAACTCATATCATTTCAAGGCTTAACATCCTTTGCAAATGATTGAGAAATACATTGTGGCTAAATTTGACAATAAATGGCTTACATTTATAAATTAGGGAGTATTAGGCCCAATTATCATCTTTGGGTGTCTCTCTCTCTAGGGTTCGCCCTTCTCTCTTCCCCTCCCGGTGGCTAGCGCTGGGGGGAGGAAGTGTCTCCGATGCTTTCCTCCCCCTGGCCTATCACCGGTCTAGGCGAGCGAGATGTAGGTGCTTTTCTCTAGAGGAAGGAGAAGGCCTGGTGACTCTCGGTGGTTCGATTTTGCGGGGGATGCGATGCACGCAGGTCAGATCTGGGACAGGAGTCGGCTACTTCGGCTCTACCGACTCCAGCTTGCTCAAGCGAGGCAGTTGGAGAGAAGTTACTCTGCTCCAGATTCGAAGATCACTTGCTGCTCCATCACGCCAACGACGTTGGGTTCCCCTCCTTACTGGCACCCTCTCATCCTACCTCCGAGCAATATCTGGTGCTTCCTCGACGACGACGGCGGGTCTCAGTTTCTCTTCTGGACTGCTCGGAGATGAGGCCTTCCTCATGCTGTGGTGGTGGTGCCCTCATCGGCCGTCTGCCTCCTTGGCTGTAGGGCGGCTGAAGGTAGCTAGACGTCTTGTGCTGTCTGCAGCCGCTTGTGGGGTTGGGATGGGGGGGGTTCCTTCTTCCTTTCTTCTCAGTCCTCTCTGATGCTGCGAGCACCATGTATTTCGTGTCATTTTCGGCTCCAGACAGCAGGACCTCTACTCCGACGTCCATTCCGCTGTTGTCCTGTATAACCAGGGCATCGTCCGTGGGCGGCCCTCCGGTCACTCTACTGGACGGTGGGTGGTGAGGAGGTGTGGCGCCTGCTGCTAGGTGAGGTCCTCTGCTGCTGCGGCGTGTTCGCTAGTGCAGTGATCTTCTACGGCTGGCTGCTCCTAGAAGTTGCGCTCAGGCGTGGCTAGTTGTTCCTTGGAACTACACCGATCCTTGGAGCTGTGCTCTGTAGGCGTGGGTTTCTGTTGGGTTTGCTCCTGATCAAGACAATAGCAAAGTGTTGTTGGGGTCGCTTCCCGTGTTCTCCTTCTTTGCTGTGTTTGGAACACCCCTGGGGTGTTTGTTGAAAAGGCTCTTCGTAAGAAGTTGGCTGCTGTTTCTATCATTTCTTCACTATCACTTAATTCAACATTCTATAATCCATACACATCCTCAAAGAACCATCCTTCTTCTTTACAAATAGATCATGAGCTCCCCATGGTGAGACATTGGGGCTATCAAACCCCATGTCGAATGTTCTTGCATTTTCTTATTAAGTTCTGTAGGTTCCATACAATAGGGTGGTTTTTATATGGAGGTCATACCCAGTAAAATATTGATGGTGAACTCAACCTCTCGAGAAGGGGGAATACCAGGAAACTCTTCATGAAACACATCAGAAAATTCTTGAATTACTTCAATATTTTCTAACAAAGACGGTGAAGGGTCCATGACAACAGAGGCCAAATAAGCACGAAATCCATGGGAGATAAGTTTTTCATATTTCATGGTCGATATGATGAATTTCCTTTCTTCATATTTTATACCATTTATGCAAAACCATCTGCCATTAGGGTGAACCAAGTTGACCTTCTTCTCGTTAGAAAACAAGGCTACCATAAACTTTTTCGACCAATCCATACCCAGGATGACGTCGAAAGACGTCATGTGCAAGCGGATGAACCTAGTTGTAAATATCTTTATGGATATACATAAATCTAGGGGTGGTTTTCTCATATAGGAAGAGGATATCTTACCACTAGGAGTTTGTACGTCAAGAATATAGCTCATATATGCAGGCTCGATGTCTAACATCTCAGCAAGCTTAGAAGATATAAAGGTGTTTGAAGAACCATAATCAAACAAAGATTTTATGGGTTGTAGATGGAGATGTATAATACCGTCTATTACTTCATTGTCATCACTGTCGTCCGCAACATCCATCACAAAAACACGTATGACACGGTGCTCTACCAGAGCATGTTGATCTTGAGGATTGTTGTTTTCATTGTTGTTTTTGGGACACTGATTAGGATGAGGTTGAGGCTGATTGGTAGGTTATTGGGAAACCTGCTAGGTAGGAACATGATGTTGTTGCAGTCGAGGGCAGTGAGGTCTGAAGCATCCAGTCTCTCCACACTCATGACAGGTGACTTTCCTTCCATGCTCCAGGATACCCCCCCTAGAGAGTGGTGATGAGGGCAAAACTTGCACTTATCCCATTGTTGGTCATGATCAAAGTTCTTTATCTTATTGTTCTACATTGGATCTTGAAAACCAGGGTAAGATTTGACTACTAGGACTTTGTCCACCATCTTCTGATAGGTCTGAGGAAGCTTGGGAACTAAAGCACGTCCCACATGATAGTTGAGGCCTTACGAGAATAGATCATCCCATAGCTCTTATGTCAACCCAACTTCATAACTCTCAAGTAGTAGGAATCTCTGCATGTGCATAGAGATAGAGAATGATCCTTGTTTTAGACTATAAAACTCTGCTTCTTTCTTCTTAAGAGAGACAATGCATATGTACTTCCCACGGAATGACACCAAAAACTGCTCCCAAGTCACAATAGAGATGTCACAAGTTTGCAAGATCTCGTTCCACCAAACACATGTTGGTTCGTCCAACATGTACGAAGAGAACCTAACCTTCTGATGTGGAGGGCATGATATATCCTCAAAAGTCTGGTCGATCGCTAAAACCTAGCTGTCAGTCTTATCGGCCAACTTCAGTTTCTCTTCACCCTTGAAGGAGGGGGTTTGCATCTTCATGAAGTCAGTCAGAGTGTACTCCTTCGACTTATCTGATACTGGATGGGTTTTCAACTTCCCCACTATGGTCATGGTGAGAAATGGTCATAGGTAAGCTAGTTCCTGCTCAAGGGTAGAACCAGTCAAAGTAGAGGTGGTGGTCTCAACAACCCCATGTGCAGAGTTGGAGTTGTTCCTAGAAGGGGGGTCCATGTCAACATGAGGGTTCTCTGGTGTGGAGAATCCATTTGTAGCGTCAGACTGAGGGGTGGTACCAATGTCGCCAAACAGGTTCGATCTCCTAAAATATAGGTTTAATGGATAAGGCATACATACTAAGTAAGGAATAATGAAATAGTTAGATTACCAAGCACAAACATGTATTGAAACCATTCTTGTAAGGAGTGGGGCACAGTAGGGGGCCACTCCTTACTTAAATTTAAGTAAATAATTATAAAATACCCTAATAGATCATATCCTAAAAATAAAAGTCACTCAAGTAATTTGGGGTTCACAATATTTCTTTAAATAGTATGATAACATGAACATAGTTCGGTTACGATAGTAATTTAAATTATTACATGATACTCTCAACAAGGTTAAACTAATGAGCCATAGACAACTTCTAACTAAAAATAAAGCTTAAGTTATTCAGATCAGTTTGTGGTGGGTGACCTCTTCATCTCAGAAAGTCCTCAACTATTAGATCTAGTCGTCACCACCCTAACTCCTGGTCCTCGGGCTGAGAAACCCCTGGGTGAGTTGAAAGAAACACCCACAGTAGGAGAAAACAATAAGAAAAGGATGTCATCAAATATTAAGTATGTGCAATAATTAATAACTAGGCACTACTGTAGGAAAGTCAAAAGAATAGTTTCAAATTGAGGGATATTAAGAGAAATAAGGTCCAAGAGAATTATATCAGGCCAAAAGATGAGGCAAGTCTGACTAAAGAATATCAAGTTGGGAATCTTTCCTTTAAAATTTTCCATTAATATAATAAACAAAGACTAAAGTTATTACAAGTAGGGTTGAGACACCATTGCATCTCAACCTAAAAGTAATGGATGGAGATAGCACACCCTTGGCAAAAAATCACACCTCTATAAATAATGGATGGAAAAGCACGCCCTGGGTGGAAAAGCATGTTGCTATAAATATGGTTGTACATATGTACCACTGCCAAAAATAAAGCTAGTATAAGCATGCACATAAATAGGGAAACACAAGTATAAGTTTGATCAAAATGAAATAATGGGATGACAGAATCCAAATCACATAGGGTCAGAAGGCCCATAAAAATTATGCAAGAAAATAAGATTTCATAATGATGAAAGAGAGACTATATACTCATGCCTCATATGGGAAATTATATTTGGTCATAGTAGTAGTGCCTAAATAATAGAAAAGATGCACATACCTTAACTTGAATTGTTAAATCAGATATTGAATCCTAACCCTCCAAGTCAAAAGTCAACACAGCCTACACATAGGTTTAGATCCATTAGTTAGGGTTTATGTACATGTATTGGGAAAACCCTAGAAATCCAAATCCATTTGTAAAACCCTAGGTCATCTTATGTTAAAGACCTAATGCTGAATTTAAACTTTCTTAATGATATCTTGATCCAAAACCACAATTTTATTATCCATGTGTTGTCTTTGGTTATTTTAAGATCATAAGTGAGATTAAAACCCTAAAACTCAAATCTTCGATGAAAACCTAGATTGACACATGGTTAGATCTTAAAGAGTTAAGATTACTTGGTACCCAATCACGGTTGCCCAACCAGCCCAGGTCCACTGCCAGACCCTCGTCAACTCATCAAAGTATGAAATAAAAGTGGGGTGGCAAAAATACCATAATGCCCCTAGGTGAGAAAACAAGAAAAGAAAATAGGCAGGGGTAAAATGAGAAAAATCTAGGGGAATCATTCCCTTCCTCACATTTCCATGGTTGTGAGCTGTGAAGCAGCATCTTGGGACCACGTTTGGGTGTATCGTAATGTGGTGACAATTCTGCAATTTGTAGATACAAAAACAAAAAACTCGCTTCCAGGAACTCGCCTCCCAATGTGATTAAAAATCGAGGAAACCAACCATTCGGAAGAGGCACCGTGAGCCAGAGAAGGAAAGAAGCATGGAGGTAGACCAAATTGCGATCAAAGAACAAATTGGCTCTGGAGGTTGGTTCGATGGGGTGAGATGAAACCCTAGGATGGTATATTTATACGTAGGGCTTGATCCCCTGGCCAAAGGGCGCGGGGATATAGAATATTGGATCAGAAGTTTTGGGTGTTTCTTGAATTCCTTATTACAAGTACCAAGTAGGGTATATTTATGTGCATATTTTGATTAGGAAACTAAGGGAAGAAAAATCTCAAGCAAAGATGCATCGCAGAGGGAAAAATCTCATTTTTACTATGTTGGCTTTGCCATCTCTACTTGACTTATAAGTGCAAGGTTGAAGATGATGGACTTTCATTTGGTCTGATATCCAATGGTCACAAAATTTCACGTGCATCAATTATATATGTAACATTAACTGAAAATCAAATCTAATTCCAATAAAGTGATAGAAAATTGATTTCTTTTCTTTCTATTTTGATTTGGATGAGTAAATAGGTTCTAAATAAGACGATAATTGGTGGGTAAGGAAATAAGCACCCAAAGAATCCAATTATGGAGTCGAATTTTCCTTTCGAAAAACTTTAATGCGTGAAACACCCAATTTGAGGAGAATTATAGTTTCTTTATACAAAAGCATTCCTTTTTTATTTCTTAACCAAATTTTGGGCGTAACTCTCTCTTAACCGAACCTATCCATGAGAAAAATTTAGAAGACCAATTTTAAAGTTAGATGCCTTAATTTAATAATTTTTCACCAATAATCCCAAAACTAATGAATAACCCATATTTCTTGTATTAAGACTTCAAAATTTTGTATTTTTGCATTGAACTCTCATATTTAAATGATATTATCATCCTAGTACCTACCAATCTAATAAGAGGGTTTCAAATAAAAGATTTAAAATAAAAATAAGTAAAAGGTGATATTTTTTTATAGATTTGAGTATGTTATAGGAACATGAATGTGGAATACCATACAAACCTTCTCGTTTGCCTTGGGGAGGGATAACACCTCTGGTGGACTCCTTCCTCAATATCTTTGATTGATGCCTTCTTCAACAATAATATTTTTGTGTGTTGAAAACAAAAGAAATGATATAGGAAGATGGAATACAATATATACCACATTAGGTGAAGTATATTTGAATTTCCCTCACTAAGTGTTGGCCAAAAAATTTTCCTAGTTCAGAAGCTTTACTATAGACACTATTAGACACTATATCACTCACATGGTTTTTAGAGTTATAATCAATATCAAAGTACACAAATGGTTTTCAAGTGTTTTAGGGATCTTGATGATCCCTTTTATAAGAAATGGGTAGAGATCATGAGAATACTCATTTTATACTTGGAAATGACACCTATTCAAGGTTAATAATTAGTTTTTTTTACCTAATGACTAATTGAGTATGTAACACACTCTATTTGTGAATCTATATTTTTGAGTGAGTTTTCACTTGGTTAAATTTATGTGCCTTCTTGTGGGGTGTTCTTGCAAACGATGAAAACATGAGGGTTGTGTAATAAATTAAATATTATTTGATAGAGATGTCTTGGTTGAACTTATAGTTTGAGCTATCATTTTTTGGTCAAACTTAGGGTTCAACTAAGAATGATTACGAAGTCTTACTTATGATTACAAAAGAAGATTTCTTGATTGAACTATATTTCAACCAGCCAACTCAAAATCAAACTGAGAGTTTGATTGACCAATGTTCTAGATAACAACAATGTGTATTTTGGAGAATATGCACAACTAATTATAACAATTTATTGGTGTTATGGTATGTGCCTGGTGCGATTCCACTAGAGGTGCAACACACTTGCCGATTTGACTCGACTAGATGCGCCCCACAAGGTTGGAACACACGGGATGGGATTGTTCTTTCAAAATTTATAAACCTAAACTAGCTACCTACGTCTACTAAAACACTACACCCGCAAGTGCACGGGGTCGTGTCGTAGTATAGGAAGGTGGCAAGTAAAGGGTTGATCCACAGGGAAAAGAGGGGGTGCTAGAGCTAGGTTAGTTTAGCTAGGTTCCTACTGCAGAGACTAGGGTTAAGGGTTTAAAGGTTGATTTGATTGTTAACTAAGGATGAACAAACAAGATTTTAAAGGCAAGAATGAAACCTATGTTAACCCTAGGTTAGATTAAGACTAAGCAAGCAAGGAAAGACTAAGCTAGGTATGAAAAGACAAATTATGCTAAGGCAAGCAAGAGAAAAGCAAAAGAACAATTAAAGAACTAAACTAGCATAAACAAGGCAAGAGCAAGGCAAGAAGATAACTAAGCAAGGAAAGAACTAATTATGCTAAGAAAGCACAAAACTAAGGTTTCAAGCAGTAAAGAGATGTGTGGGCTGTTTAGGGGTATGAACTTATCACTTAAGTTTGGGGTGACACATGAACATTATGATTCCATTTAGATTATCCAAACCAAACAACAAGTTAGAGTCTAATGAATTAACCTAAGCTACTAACTGACCATGGATATGCTAGGTTGTGCATATGGGAACTAGTCCCTAACACCCCTACTACCCTTACGAGGCTCAATTGGGTTAGGGATTAGGTTCAATTCAATTAGAGTCTAATCAAGTCTAGGTTTCTAGATTAGGCATTCCTAGGGCAATTAGGGGCCGAGGGTAGTAATGGGGAGGTGAAATTAGGGCTTTGGACCCCAATTCCCCCACATTCTAGCCTTGAGAAGGCTCCATGCTAATTGCACTAGAATTATCTAATCTAGATACTTAGATCTCTCACTTAGGTTTAGGGAGATTGATTAGGATGTAGGAAGATGGGAGGCAACCTAGGGATCCAAGAAATGGACCTAGGGGAAAATCCCAAAATTCACACATATAAGCAATTTGCCTAAATTCCTAGGTGATTTCACACACAAACCAACAAGAAATTCATGGAGAATGAGATGCAAATAGAATATAATCATTAACAAATGGAATTACAATGTTTACATGTCATTTTCCCCCAACATGGTATCAAAGTAACATAATTTCCCCCAAACAGCCCACCCACAGGGGCCTAGCTACTCATAGAAATGGAAAATACAAAAAGAGAGAAGAAAGAGGTAGAAGAATCCATGGAGCTCGGTGTAGATGAAGCGATCTTCCTCTCCAGCAGCTGTAGGGTCGTCCTCCTCCTTCTTCTTGGATGGAAAGGTGTAGAATGGTGGTCGGAAGTGGATGAAAGGCTTAGATATGGGGGGTTATGTGGTGGAAATGGTGAAATGGAGTGGACTTGAGGTGGAGGTGAAGTGGAATGGAGTGGAGGTGACAAGGGGGCGAAAATGAGGTTCTAAGCAGCCAACCTCTTGACCCCCAGCTACCACTAGGGCTTATATAGGGATCTAGGGGGTCTAGGGTTAAGTTAGGGGTAAAATGGGGAAAGCAGTGGAAACATTGGTGGATTTTGTGAGTAGCACGGTCGTGGTGGGTCACCACGACCGTGGTGGGTAGGGTAGGCCATGACCGTGGTGGATGGGCACGGTCATGGGTTTATAAAATGTGGGATCACACGGAGGTGTGCATGGATGGTCACGGCCGTGGGGGGTCACCACGGTCATGGTGGACACCTATGGCCACGGGCATGTTGATCACCACGGTCGTTTTGGCCATTTTCATCGATTTCTGGGAGTTTTACTGATTTTTTTGTACTTGGGGCATGTCCACCACGGCCGTAGGGGCTCACCACGGTCGTGGTGGTGTCTCTCCCATGCATTTAAGCCTTGAACTTGATCATCCATGGAGGGTATTGCTTCAAAACTTTCTTTGACCACTTGGGGTAGGTTGGAAGTGGTTTTGGCCTCATTTTGAGCTCCTCCAAGCCTGAGGAAACCCTAGACTGGACCATCCTCTTTCCATGCCATCAAGTAGTGGACAAAGTACCTATAAAACATGGAAAAAGCCTCCATAAGTGCATTTGATATAAATAAGCATATTGGTAGAAATAACATGTAATCTAACATGTATAGATGTGGATGAAATGCAAAATGACACAAGATAAAGCCCTAAAATAGGGTTGAATCACCACCCCAAACTTGAAACATACTTGTCCTCAAGTATGCTCCAACTCAATCTCTCTACAAACTTTTCACAGTCAAGACATGACAAATGCAATGTAAAAGATGATTATCACTGAATGGGATCAAAGATGACTAAGTGCATGCATTTCACCTCTCTTCTCTCCTGCTTTCACAAACCAATCATGAAAAGAGCACAAAGCATATGAACTTCAAATATAGTGCTTAGATTACACAAGATATCCATATTTATTTCATGTAGTTTCGAGTAGACCGTTTCATAATGGCGTTAATCCAAGATGACTAGGAGTGTTGTTTCATCTTCATACTTTTAATCTTATGCTTCGAATCATGCCAAATGACCCACGTGGTTGCGGAAAAAGGAAAAATGAGCTAGGTTTGATGTTTCCTAGCTCGATGGGTATGAAAGTGGAAGAAAGGGTTGTGGTAAGCTTCTTGGAGTGCTTCTACACACTCATCTTTTCTTTATTTGAATGCTCTTAAACATGAGCATCCTTTTATTTTGTTTTTGCTTTTCTTTTTCTTTTCTTTTCTTTTTTGCCCTTGGTGTAGATAGGGCATATGGTGGATAGAGTGAAGAGGGGAGGTAGATATGTGGCCACCCCAAACTTTTGGAGGTGGCCACGGCTAATATGTGCACTTTGGCATCCTTTCATGAGGCGGAGGGGTAAGAAGATGGTGAGTGAAAAGTCGGGTCAAAGAGGGGTCATAGGTATGATTCTCCACATAAGACATCCTGCATTAAATTAATCCAATACTTCATCCTAGATATCACACCACATGAATGAACAAGATGAAATTTATATATCAAACAAGTGATTCCACAAGCACTAAGCGCTCAAAGCTTGCTCAACTTCACAATTCAGCCAAATCAATCACAATCATAAGAGAGGTGATGCACATTTAAAAAGTCAAACATTGATACCACTTAGCAAAAAACAATGATAATTCACTTGCATTTGACAAAGGTCATCATTTTTACTCAAAATAGTAGAGATTGGGTCAAAACACACTTTTTAGACAAGAAATCTCAAATTTGGGCAAAATTGGCAAAATGGTGCCAAGTTGCCTTCAGTCACATCTAAACCTATATTATTGAACTTAAAACAGAAAACAAGAAAATACTAGCTATAACATGCAAGAATTACAAAAATCTACATGAAATGCAATGTATGACAAAATTTTTGAAAACTACGCAAAAATAGCAAGGAAGCAAACTACATGGCATGCAAGTTTGCAAAGAAAGCGCACAAAGTATGGATACACAAATATGAGAGATGGTTATACTGTTCAGTCATCTTGAGCAAAAACTTATAACAAGGAACATAGAGGAAAGTGGGGTAAATAGGGGCTTACCTTCCTACCACCCCAAACTTTTAAACCATGTTGTCCTCAACATGAAATAGAAGCTCAGAATGGTAGGGTAGAGGGAATGGAGTTGTGGTAGATAAATGCCAAGAGGGGAGAGAGATCCCAATGTGTCCATTGAGAAGGGGATAGCCTCCACGGTCGTGGTGTGCACCGCGCCCATTTTGGAATGCATGCAACACGGCCGTGTTGTGTGGCACGGCCGTGCTGATATCCTTTTCGTAGCTTCTCTACTGATTTGCAATTTTCTCTTCATTTTTGTTCTCCTCCTTGTCAATATCATCCATGCATCACTCTCCTTCCAATGCACCTGTCCTAAAATGACATAAACAACAAAAACCATCAAGCATAAAGTGTGTGTGTGTTTTCTTTGAAAGTGTAAAAGCAAAGCAAAAGTATCAAAAATTAAAGTTTGGGTGAAAAAATCCCAAACCTAGGTGGGTTGCCTCCCACAAGTGCTAAGTTTCATGCCTTCAGCTGGTCTTGTTGTTCTTTCACCATCAACCATGGTCCAAAAACAAAATGTTTTCACCCCCATCATAAGCAATCCTCTCAAATGCTTTTCTTGATTGATCTTCCTCCCAAGGATCATGCAAGCTTCGTAAGTCTTTTTCAGCAATTCTCTCTCCTTTGGGATCATCATCATAGATCTTAATCAGCCTTCAGACCCTCAGGAATCTCATGCCATAGGTTTTCTCTCTCTTAAGGAACGGGTCTTCATAGGCACCAAAGAGAGGGGTCTCAATCATATCCATTTGCTCATGTGAAGTAGGGGGAGCATGTGATAGTTGTGGTGGTGGCATCGGTGTTGATGGCTGTTGGACTTTAGGTGGAGGAGGGCATTGAGGTTGGAAGGTGAATTGGTGGGAGGGTTGTAGTGATGGAGGTGGTAGAATGAATTGAGGTTGGAAGGTGAACTGGTAGGAGGGTTGTGGCAATGGAGGTGGTGGTAGTGTGTAAGGCTTAGGATAGCCTTGGTGGTAGGGTAGTGGAGGAGGGAATTGAGGTTGGAAAGTGAAGTGGTGGGAAGGTTGCAACAATGGAGGTGGTGGAGGTGTGTAAGGCTTAGGATATCCTTGGAGGTAGGGTGGTGGAGGAAATGGATGGGTTTGTGCATTTTGGCCTTCCATCTTATCTTCTCCGAGTGGCTTGTCACATGCACAAGGCACAACCAAACAAAAGAAAGCAAGTTCACAAACCAATATACACAAAGAATGCAAAGATTAATGAATAAAGAATAGCAATGATGAGGGCAGTAGGAAAAGTCAAAGAAAAACTAACTAGCTAGGCTGAGCGCCTCTAATCCCCGGCAACGGCACCAGAAAGCTTGGTGTGATTCCGCTAGAGGTGCAACACACTAGCCGATTTGACTCGACTAGATGCGCCCCACGAGGTCGGAACGCACGGGATGGGATTGTGCTTTCGAAATTTATAGACCTAAACTAGCTACCTACGTCTACTAAAACACTACACCCGCAAGCGCACGGGGTCGTGTCGTAGTATAGGAAGGTCGCAAATAAAGGGTCGATCCACAGGGAAAAGAGGGGGCGCTAGAGCTAGGTTAGTTTAGCTAGGTTCCTACTGCAGAGACTAGGGTTAAGGGTTTAAAGGTTGATTTGATTGTTAACTATGGATGAACAAACAAGATTTTAAAGGCAAGAATGAAACATATGTTAACCCTAGGTTAGATTAAGACTAAGCAAGTAAGGAAAGACTAAGCTAGGTATGAAAAGACAAATTATGCTAAGGCAAGTAAGAGAAAAGCAAAAGAACAATTAAGAACTAAACTAGCATAAACAAGGCAAGAGCAAGGCAAGAAGCTAACTAAGCAAGGAAAGAACTAATTATGCTAAGCAAGCACAAAACTAAGGTTTCAAGCAGTAAAGAGATGTTTGGCCTGTTTAGGGGTATGAACTTATCACTTAAGTTGGGGGTGACCTATGAACATTATGATTCCATTTAGATTATCCAAACCAAGCAACAAGTTAGAGTCTAATGAATTAACCTAAGCTACTAACTGGCCATGGATATGCTAGGTTGTGCATAGGGGAACTAGTCCCTAACACCCCCTACTACCCTTACAAGGCTCAATTGGGTTAGGGATTAGGTTCAATTCAATTAGAGTCTAATCAAGTCTAGGTTTCTAGATTAGGCATTTCTAGGGCAATTAGGGGCCAAGGGTAGTAATGGGGAGGTGAAATTAGGGCTTTAGATCCCAATTCCCCCACATTCTAGCCTTGAGAAGGCTCCATGCTAATTGCACTAGAATTATCTAATCTAGCTACTTAGATCTCTCACTTAGGTTTAGGGAGATTGATTAGGATGTAGGAAGATGGGAGGCAACCTAGGGATCCAAGAATTGGACCTAGGGGCCAATCCCAAAATTCACACATATAAGCAATTTGCCTAAATTCCTAGGTGATTTCACACACAAACCAACAAGAAATTCATGGAGAATGAGATGCAAATAGAATATAATCATTAACAAATGGAATTACAACATTTACATGTCATTTTCCCCCAACATGGTATCAAAGTAACATAATTTCCCCCAAACAGCCCACCCACAGGGGCCTAGCTACTCATAGAAATGGAAAATACAAAAAGAGAGAAGAAAGAGGTAGAAGAAGCCATGGAGCTCGGTGTAGATGAAGCGATCTTCCTCTCCAGGAGCTGTAGGGTCGTCCTCCTCCTTCTTCTTGGATGGAAAGGTGTAGAATGGTGGTCGGAAGTGGATGGAAGGCTTAGATATGGGGGTTATGTGGTGGAAATGGTGAAATGGAGTGGATTTGAGGTGGAGGTGAAGTGGAATGGAGTGGAGGTGACAAGGGGGAGAAAATGAGGTTCTAAGAAGCCAACCTCTTGACCTCCAGCTACCACTAGGGCTTATATAGGTATCTAGGGGGTCTAGGGTTAAGTTAGGGGTAAAATGGGGAAAGTACTGGAAAAAATGGTGGATTTTGTGAGTAGCACGGCCGTGGTGGGTCAACACGGCTGTGGTGGGTCAACACGGCCGTGGTGGGTAGGGTAGGCCACGACCGTGGTGGATGGGCACGGTCGTGGGTTTATAAAATGTGGAGATCACAGGGAGGTGTGCATGGATGGCCACGGCCGTGGGGGGTCACCACAGTCGTGGTGGACACCTATGGCCACGAGCATGTTGATCACCACGATCGTTTTGGCCATTTTCATCGATTTCAGGGAGTTTTACTGATTTTTTGTACTTGGGGCATGTCCACCACGGCCGTGGGGGCTCACCACAGTCGTGGTGGTGTCTCTCCCATGCATTTGAGCCTTGAACTTGATCATCCATGGAGGGTATTGCTTCAAAACTTTCTTTGACCACTTGGGGTAGGTTGGAGTCGTTTTGGCCTCATTTTGAGCTTCTATAAGCCTGAGGAAACCCTAGACTGGACCATCCTCTTTCCATGCCATCAAGTAGTGGACAAAGTACCTATAAAACATGCAAAAAGCCTCCATAAGTGCATTTGATATAAATAAGCATATTGGGAGAAATAACATGTAATCTAACAAGTATAGATGTGGCTGAAATGCAAAATGACACAAGATAAAGCCCTAAAATAGGGTTGAATCAGTGCCTATTAGAAATTGCAGAGATATTTTATGGCCACATATCAATTGTTTCTCATTTACGTCAAATGAATTATTTGATGATTTATCACCAACTACAAGAAAAAGGTATACAATCAAACGTTTTGCAAAGCATTTCAGAATTTAGTCTGAACTATCATCAATATTCCTTGAAACATTTGATAACTATATGTCTATATCCGACTAATAATGTGAGGAAAAATTGACTTGTTAAAAACATAAGTTCATATCATGCTCCACTAGGCAAATAAAATTAACGGTCGGCGGCGCCATCTTAAACTTATAATTGGAGGAACCAATTAAAGCGAACACTACATGTCTTGACAAGGTCGGCACCTTCTCATGTGGCCGGACAACAACCAGATAGAACTAAGTTAGCACTAGCTGCGAAAATAAGCAAGGACACAATATGCATTCGGTCCCATCAATAATTGTGGTATAACTTGGAGAAAAATACACAAAATATTTTATACAAATACGGGTGTGATCTTCTTCTTTTTGTTTGTTCCCAGGTTGGAGCTTACTTAGACATAGAGATCTAGGTAGTACGGGTTGTAATATTTGTTACATGATGTTTGTTTCTCATGATGTCTCATGATCTCTTATATACTCATTAGATGCATGTTAAATCTTGTACATCAAAGTTTGCATATCAGTTCCTTCTCATCTGGGTGGGTCGTCGTCACCATTCCGATCATCTATTTGCCCATCTCAAATCCTAGTTCAAACATATTGTTTCATGATGGTCAATCCAATCAAAAGCCAACATAGAAGAGAGTTTTATGTCCATCTTAAGGACAAACAACTGGTTGACGATGTAGTGTTAACTTTATGAATTAATGGTACTTTAAACGATTACACCCAGATGTCCAGGAGGTATTGGTAACGTGCGTTTATGGTCCTCTTGTGTGGGATCAAGTAGACTAGTCAAAAATGGATCATTGACCCGCGGGTACCTGCAGATTGACCCATTTAATATGGATTTGGATAGGTGTTCCAGCCACCCATTTGAATATGGGTCCAATCCAATCCAACTCATTTATTAGCCGGATTTCACGGGTCAACCCACAGACACACAAGGGTAACCCACTTAAATAGAGCAAAAACAGATATTATATTCTGTCGCTGAGAATTTGAGGATACAACTATATACTAAATGAGCATTTCAATAAGTAGTGTTTTGTACTTATGTGTAATTTATATTTGACATATTTAATCGTACACGTGTATATATTTATCAATATTTTCTTTTTGTTTGTCTTACAGACATTTGTGCATTTGTAATAATAACATCATTTTTACTTTGTTGATAGTGATGATAACATCTACATGTATTAAAAAATTACTCCTTTATTATATTTGACTTCAGACATAAAAATTGAGGATTTTTTTAAACTAATTTAGAACACAAAAATTCTATTTTTTATTAAGATTGATGTGAAATGTAGTAAACTAAATAGCATACTTTGTGCTACATATAAAAAAGAGCCGCACATAAAAATACATAAACTTACATTTTTATTGTTTATAGTAAGAATTTTTTCACTGCAAGTTATATGAGTACATGTGGATCGACCTGTGACCTTTCAGATTGGATTTAGATAAAACTTTGTAAGACTCGGTTAAAAGTGGCTCTTTTTTTATCCTTAACAGCCAGATTCACACGTGCAATGATCCGAACCAAACCCAACTCAACCCACCCGTCTGACATGATCGATCAACAAGCACCTTATTCACCTATTGTAGATGGATATAAAGAATATTGTAAGATTTGAATATGGCAATAAAAGTGGGGCATGTTTGCGATATCATCGGCATATGTCAAAAATTCAGAGCTTTTTTAAAATTCCCTCCAATAGGTACATTGGTATGTGCTACTCCGCGAGGTAAGGAGGAGGTGTCCATCTATTTCCTTATGACTGGAGTTTCTCTATGCTCAAACTTCTAGGTTGTAAATTAGAGACAAATAAATACGGTCAGCCAAAGGTGTGCAACAAGGTGATCCTCTAGGCCCATTTCTCTTTTCTCTTGTACTACATCCACTTATTCATGAGATCAGAGAGAATAGTAAACTTCTTTTTCATGTGTGTTATCTTGACGATGGGACCATAAACGGGGGCACATTAGAGGTGTCCAAGGTGTTTGACATCATAAAATGCAGAGGTCCAAATTTGAAGTTTATTCTAAATATCCATAAAACTGAGTTTTTTAGCCATCATGTAATGGTCGTAAGATGCATAGAGGTTAGTTTCCTATGTACATTGGGAGTCTTGTGTTAGGAGTGAACCTACTTGAAGGAGTTGTCAGTAGGGACAAAGGTTTTATTAAAATTTTGGCTATGAGGAGGGCTACAAAGACTGTCAACTTGATGCATCTACTCTCCCAATTGCACGATCCACAAAGTGAGCTTCTTTTATTACTTTTTTGTATGGGTACAACTAAGCCTATGTTCGGCTTCAGGACATGCCAACCCACATACATGGAGTAGGCTATAGCATGGTTTGACAAAGGGTTGCGTAGGTCAATTGAGGATATTATGGTATGTGGATGACCTTTTTTGGGTGACCTCTAATGGCGGGTGTCATCCTTACTCATTAGACTCTATGGTTTGGGTCTGTATTCTACAATGGAGGCTTCTTCATATGTGTGGCCTCTATAACCCAATCTTGGATGCTCTAAGATCATATTTTACAAGACAGTGGGATACACAATATGGATTCCAATTTTAAGTATGATTTAGATTGTCTACGTGTCATGATTCAGTCTTTCGATCTTACATATTTTCCTAATAATGACATCGTCCCCCCTAAAGCTTAGAATGCTTTGGCGAGTTCCCTTTTCAGCAAAATTGTTAAGGATATGGAGACTGAGTTCAACATGACTATTAGAGAAATTAAAGATCTAGAGGAGGGTGGATATATCTTTTTGGAACTTTTAAAATTAATTAAACCATAGAAGAAGAAGGAAACAAGGAGGACACAAGGATGAAGAGTGGTTCCTACCTTTGAAATCAAAGGTAGTGGGTCCACTACTCAATTGTTTCCAATTGGGATTTTGAAAGTGATTTATTTTATTACCTCTTGAGGATGTTACACAAAATAAAATCACCTTCCTTCTACACCCTTGAAGTAGCCTTCTCCTAAAGTAGCTTCAACCTCCTTGAAGAAGCCTTATTGAAGTAATTCCAAGTCAAACAACCTTCTCCTTCTTGAAGTAGCTTCAACGTCCCTTGAAGCAGCCTTGCTTGAAGTAATTGTAAGTACCTCTTGAAGAAGCCTTCTCCACCATGAAGTAGCCCCAAGAAACCTCCTTTCAACAACCTCTAAACCTAGTAGTAGTTAAGGAGAACAATATAAAATATAAAAGAAAGAGATTGGAAGAAAGGAAACACTTCACGGATTTAGTACAACGCCTTAATCCTAAATCAAACGTTAGCCTCTCAAACCACTAAGGATGAACGTTGCTACAAGGTGGATAAGAGGCTATAGCTATAGGACACAAAATTTGAGCTTGAGGAAACAAGATGGCAATAGTAGCTTTGCTTTGTTGCTCACAAGAATGATTGTGTACTTTAGGTGTCCTAATCTCCCCTATTTATAGGAATGGTTTGCAAGTACTTAGGGATGTTCTAGAGGGTTTCTAGAGTGTTATTAGTGCTTAACTAGCCGTTAGGTATCCATTAATTTGCTTGCAATGGATAATTCTTTCAAGCTGAAAAGAACAATCCAGAACCTATCTCGGTCGAGGAACTTGTCGACCAAGATGTGTCTCAGTCGGGCTTTTCTAGGATCGAGGAGGGGTTTGAGGGCAAAATTGTTGCAACTGCTATTTCCAATCACCAACTACTTGGTCTAACGGTCATGGACTTTGGTTGAAACGTGCTCGGTCAAAGATATTGTAGACAGAAAACCTATTTTAGGGCACAAATGAATAAGTTATTGATCTGTTCTTGTAACCTCGACCAAAGTGATTCTCGATTGAGAAAGTCTTCAACTGATTGTGTCTTAGTTGAGAAGTTTGTCGACTGAGAGTGTCCCTATTTCTATTGAATTGCCTTCTAAGAGTGTGTATCATGGGAGATGGTGACTCTAACTCTGGGGGTTGTCTAAGGTTTATGTGTGGATGAGGAAGACCTAATGCTTGATTTACATGATATCTAGGCACTTGTACATTATATACTTGTACAAGTTTTTACATTGAGTACAATCATGAAAACATTGAACATTTAAGCACATTGATCTTCCATTTATAATGATCTTCAATTATCCAATTCCTTATTTCCTTGGACCCTAAAATACTCAAATAGCATGTTAGATCTACAAGAATGAAATGTTTGTCATCATCAAAATAAAGCATTTATTAATGTCCAATTTTTCCAACAATCTCCCCCTTTTGAAGATGATAAAAATTTCTAAAATATAATCAAAAGAATTTAAATAGGATGAGTTTCATACCTGAGATTTACCTTATATGAAGACATTCTCTTGTTTTTCATGAAGTGTGTGCTAATTATCCCTAAAGAGGTATGGAACATAGTATCCATATCTTAAGTAATATAGCATCAATTTTATGTCAAGCCAAAGGATCATGAAACTCATTGAATTTGGTTTATATTAATTCTCCCCTTTTGGCATTTCAAAAAGATAACCAAATGATTATTTATTATTACTCCCTTAATTGGATGCTCTCCCTCAATATGATACTCAAATTTAAAAACAAAGTTATGGAAAAATGTCCAATGCAAACCACAATATAAAATTTTATTATCATGACTAAGAGAACAAGCTCAATTACATTAATAAGATAAATGTTACTAGTAATAAAAGTGATTACAACCAACTCAGTACATAGTTCTACATCACTAAAAAGAACTCAAGATTACATCAACCTTAGGATCTTTCCCAAAAAATGAAGTAGCACCATAGTATTTGACAAGTGTTTCTCAATCAAGTGCACCTATCTTTGCAAGAGAATATGCCTTCAGGAATGTGGGTGCTCGGTCAAATCAAAAATGGGCAGCTATATCTTGGAGTTGCATGTGTGGATATTGGGTATGGGAAAGATCATCGGAGGGTGGAGGTGGAACATGGGTATAATTGATTGAAGGATTGTATGTATAGATACAACCTGGGTAGAGTGAATGAGGGTAAGTATCTGGAATATTAGGATTCAGAGATTGCATTCTTTGATTAAGATAAGTCATGGCATGGTGATTATAATCCAATTGTCTCCCAAGATGATAGGTGGCCCCAGTGAGATAGCAAACATTATTGGCTAGGTATTCTAAGGAGTAGCTAGGAGGAGCAGGAGGTGGAGGATTTTCCTGGGTAGATGTGTCTCCTTCAGTCCTAGACCTCTTATGCCCTAAATCAATGCCCATTTTGTCTATTGTGTTTCTAGTAAGCTTTTGAGGTCACCTATCACACTTATACCCTATATCCTCTAGGTTTTTGTTTAGACAAAATTGGGTGATTTGGAAAATGAAATCAGCATAGGGAGGGTGTCCAGAAATTCAGACATATTGGAAAGAATAATGTGAATGAAGTTTACCGGAATATTTTCTAAGATGGCATAAATGAGATACATTCTAAATTGTGGGATTTCCATTTTATTTTCTCTAACGTAGATGTTGTGGGAGATAATGAGGTTTACTACCCTAGCTTCATGGGTGAGAGATGTTGCATAGTAGGTTCCCCCATTCTCATGACATGAAGTGTTAGGAAGAAAAATGGCCTTTTTGACATCTCCTAAACTAATGGTGTTGTCATTGGTAGAGAGTTTGGATAAAGGATTTCCGGTGGTTAGGTCTATGAAATCTCCATATTCCTCCTCATCTATATCTAACATTTTTAGTATATTGTTTTCAGAGAAGTAGAAGCCTAACCCATCAACCATGGAAGTGAAAGAGAAGGGGTTATTGGAGTCCCTAGTAAGATTAGCATAAAACTCATTTACTATTTGGGTGGACCAAAAATGGAATGATGGTTCAAGAAACTCCATCAATTTTTGCACCTTGAAGAGCTCGGGGAGATCAAGGAGTGTGATGAAGTCATTGGTGTCCATTGGGCATTGATGAAAAGGAGTCTTTGAGGTCATCTTGAGGTAGTGTTCTCCAACAGCAACGTCGTTGAAGGTGATGTCGTTGGTGATGCTCAAAGCTGGAGTGACTTGTCTTCCCTTCCTTGACGCGACTTACTTCTTTCCTCCATGAGAAGAAGATGAGGCCATCTTGAATATTTAGAGGTGGAAGAAGAACTATGGAAAATGGTGGAAGAATGTATCTAAGGAATAGCTCTAAAGATCACTAGAAAGGGACTTGAGAAGAGAGCAAGTGAATTTGTGAAGAGAATAGCCTAGTTGGGATCTATTTATGGCCAAGTCAGGCACTTTCTCGATCGACAAATTCATCGACCAAGATCCCAACGGCTCTCTACTGACACACTCCTCTCTCAACGGCTATCTGGTTAATTGAAATTTTGAAAAAGTAACCGTTGCTAGAGCTCAGTTTGAGAAAATCGTCGACCGAGGTGTATGATTGGCAAGAATTTTCTCAGTCGAAGAAATCTTCTAGAAGAGCTAGAGGGGTCTTCAGCCATGTGGATCAGTCAAATGGAGGGTCCACCAAGAGGCTCTCGGTCGAACTTTTTTTTCGACTGAGACCATTTTTCGGTCCAGAATATGCAAGAGACCAAGTGAATGTCGGTCGAGATATTTGTCGACCGAGACCAGTCTCGGTCGAAAATTTTATGGACCGACTGGACTGTTGTGAGTGATTTTTGGGATGATATTTTGAGCTTGTTTAAGTATTATTCATGATAATATAATATTGAAACTTAGCAAATATTTTAAAAGATCACATGAATTAAGAATAATCAAGAGGTTGGAGCACATATATCAAAGAAAACACCCTCAAGGGGAGTAATGAGTAGCTTCTTCCTAATATATTGAAATTGATCTAGTGGAAGTGGTTTGGTAAAAATATCAGCTAATTGTTCTTCAGTATCAACATGATGAAGAGATATATGATATTAAGAAATGTGATCCCTTAAGAAATGGTGTGGGATTTGATTATGCTTGTCATGACTATGTAGAACATGATTATGGGCCAAGTTTATAGCACTAGTATTATCATAGAAAATTGGCATAGATGAGAATGTAAAGCCATAATCATTCAAGTTTGTTGCATATAAAGTACTTGAGCACAACACATACCAGTCGCCATACATTTGGCTTAAGTGGTGGAAAGGGTGATTGTATTTTATTTCTTACTATACCATGATACTAAAGCTCTTCCTAATAAGAAACATCCACCACTTGTGCTTTTATGATCAACTCGACAACCAACATAATCGACATCGGTGTAAGCTTTTAAATCTAGTGATTGTCCTTTGGGATACCATAATTCATAGTTGGTAGTACCAACAAGATATCGCAGGATTCTTTTAACAGCTTGAAAATGAGATTGCATTGGTTTAAATTGAAATCTAGCACAAAGTCCAATGGAAAACATAATGTCTGGTCTAGAAGCAGTTGAATATAGCAAACTACCAATTATGGCCCTATATAAGGAATCATCAATGGGTTCTCCATCATCGTTCTTGTCAATTTTGGCAGAAGTGGCCATTGTGTGGTAGCATGTTTGTAATTATTCATTCTAAAGTATTTGAAGAGTTCATTAGTGTATTTCTCTTGGCTTAGAAAAATTCAGGTGAGTGTTTGTTTGATTTGAAAACTAAGGAAAATTGTTAATTCTCCCATGAGACTCATTTCAAATTCTTTTTACATTATGTCAATAAATTGTTTGTATAAAGAATAATTTGGGGCACCGAATATGATATCATCAACATATATTTGAACAACAAGAAAATGTGATTTGTATGTTTTAAAAAACAATGTAGAGTCTCAATTTCGAATTGAGAAACTATTGTCGAATATATAGTTTTTAAGTCTTTCATACCAGTTTTTTGGTTCTTGTTAAAGGCCATTAAGTTCTTTCTTAAGTTTGTATACATGATCACTTTTGCAAGAAATTTCAAATCTAGGTGGTTGGGCAACATATACTTCTTCTTCTATGATTCCATTTAAAAAGGAACTTTTTACATCCATTTGGAATAGTTTGATGTCTTTGTGGGCAATTATAGCTAATAGCATTCTAATAGCTTCAAGTCTTTCTATGGGTGCATAAGTTTCATCAAAATCTATTCCTTCTTATTGGTTATACCCTTGATCCAGCAGTCTAGCTTTCTTTCTAACTACCTCCCCGACTTCATTAAGTTTATTTCAAAAAACCCACTTAGTTCCAATGATGGTTTTGTTTTGTGGTTTAGGAACTAAGTCCCATACATTATTTTTTGTGAATTGATTTAGTTCTTCTTGCATAGCCATTATCTAATATTCATCTTTTAGTGCTTCATTTACCTTTTTGGGTTCAATAATTGATACAAATTCCATATTTGCAACATCTCTAAATGATGATCGGGTTTTTACTTTATCAAAAGGATTTTCAATGATTAAATCTTGAGGATGATATTTGATTACTCTAGGGATATTTTGTTGTGTCTCATTTTCTTTATCAATTTTAGAATTTTGATAAGCTTTTGGAGACATAGTTAGGTCTTTAATTTTATGAGTAATGTCATTTATATTTTCTTTTTTTGCATTTTGAGTTGTTATCTCATGAAAAGTGATATGAATTGATTCTTCAACTTTTTTAGAGATAGTATTATAGATTCTAAAAGCCTTACTAGAAGCTGAATATCCTAGGAAGAATGTTTTATGTGATTTGGGGTCATCATCTTTTGTGTTTAGGATATAACAAGGTGTACCAAAGGTACGAAAATAACTGAATCTTGGTTTTTTGTTCAAGATGAGTTCACAGAGAGTTTTCCTAAGATGAGAATGTATTGTTACTCGATTTAATACATAACATGTTGTATTTATCGCTTCGTCCTGAAATGTTTTAGGTGTATTATGTTCAAGTAACATTGTTCTAGCCAGTTCTTGTAAAGACTAATTTTTTCTCTTTACTATGCCATTTTGTTGTGGAGTGCGTGGAGATGAAAAATTATGAGTGTATCCTTGAGATGTACAAATTCTTCAAAAATGTGATTTTCAAATACCCCACCATGATCACTCTTAATTGTACATATTTTATTTTGTAGTTGATTTTTGATCTTAGAGCAAAAGTGTATAAAAGTTCTAATTATATCATCTTTATTTGAAAGAAAATGAACCCACGTGTATCTACTATAATCATCTACAATGACAAGGCAATATCTTTTTCCACCAATAGATTGAGTTCTCATAGGACCAAACAAATCCATGTGAATGAGCTCCAATGATCTAGTACTGCTAAGCAATGTTTTAGATTTGAAAGAAGTTTTATTTTTCTTGCCTAAAGTACATGGTTCACAATCTTCAGGTTTATCAAAGGATATTTTAGGTAAGTCACGTACAAGATCATATTTAATTAACTTTTTGATAAAATGTGAGCTTGCATGACCTAATGTTCTATGCCATAGTTGTAAAGATTCATCTTTTGCAAGAAGACATTTTCCAATAATAGCTTGCATAGAAATAGGTCTAAGTATGTATAGATTTCCTATTCTCTTTCCTTCATAAACAACATATTAGTGTTTTAAATTAGTAGTTTACAACAAGTTTTATTGAATAGGACATCATAGCCACTATTACATAATTGACTATCACAAGCTAAATTTTGATGCAAACCATCAACAAGTAAAACATCTTTAATTTGAAGATTTGTACCAACATTACATATTCCAAGAATATTTCCTTTGGCATTGTCTCCAAATGTGATTGTTCCACTTTTCTTATCTTCAAATATTTGAAAAGCATCTTTGCTTCCAGTCATATGCTTGGAGCAACTACTATCAACCACCTAATCCTGTAAAAGAAATAGATTTTGGTACCCATATGATTGTCTTTTTGGTTAGGAACATTTTATATTTTATATTACATTATTATGGAAGGATTTTGTAGATTTGAACAATAGATTGAGTATAATTACATGTTTATTAATAAAATAGTTGAATCTGAATAGTATTATTCTCAATCGACAATTATCTTAACCGAGATTGGTTTTGGTCGAGTTAGTTGTCAGCCGAATGATTTTCCAGAAAGTGCAAGCTTAAGATAGAAATTTTCTCAGTCAACAATTTTCTCGAACGAAGAGTGTCTCGGTTGAAGATTTTCTCGATGGAGAATGTTTCTACTTCTTTTTCAGAAATTTTATTAATTTCAATTTGAGCATAGATTACTTCAATTATGCAAGGTAAAAATGATTTTAGTTGAGAGAAGACATTATGAATGTCAAAGTAAAGCATTAGGTCAAATCTCAACTGATCCTTTTCAAGTTTCCTAAGTTTGGGGTCTTGGAACCCAAACTAAGTCAACATCCTTTTTCTTGTAAGGGCATGAGAATGAGTAATGTCCAGGACATAAGAAATAGTGACAACAGATGGAATCAATTTCATTTCTCTTTTTATCATTGTGATTATGATTTGAGTTATTCTTGGGTACATATATCATTTTGGTCTTGGGTACTTGTGTTTTTCTAGATTTGGGTTTTTGATGAGATTTATCTTTGGGTACATAAACTAAACCTCTTCTTCTAATTTGATCAGAAGAACTGTTTTGAATTTTATCAAGAATATCCTTTTTTCAAGTTACTAATTTTTTTTTTGTAATTTTGCAATTTCATTCATTTTCTTTTTAATATTTAAGTTTTCTTGATCTAGATTAGAAGATAAACTATCTTTTTCTTTGATAATAGCATCATAATCCGAATGAGTGCATAAAATAGGTTGAGTTTGAAGATTATTTATTTTAGCAAGCAATTCAACTTTTTCTTGGCAAAGAAAGTTATAGTTTGTTACAGCTAGCAACTTTATGTTATGCTCATTGATCGACGATTTTAGGGGATTTCTCTTAGATATAAGACTTTCATTTTTAAAAGAGAGAGTATATAGTTTAGCATGCAAATCATCATCTGTCTTTGTGTGCTTCTTTTATTTCTTCTTGTAATCAATATATTTGTCATGTACTTCTTGAAGACTAGTAACTAAGTCTGCTTTAGATAGTTCAATAAGGCTTACCTCATTTGAGTCTTCATTCTCATCTTCCTTGGCCATAATAAATTCTACATCTTCTTCTCCACTTTCTCTTTCATCACTAGACTCATCCCAAGTAGCTTTGTGGGCTTTATCTCCCACGTATTTCTTCTTAGATGAAGGTTTCTTTCCTTTCTTTACTTTAGGACACTCATTTTTGACATGTCCCTTTTTTCTGCATTCAAATTAAGCACCTAAAAGAAGAGTAAGAAGCACTAGAGTTTTTCTTAGATTTATACCTCCTATTTTTCTTGCCATTTACAATGAGTACATCCTCTTCATCATCTCCTTCACTTGTTTCATCACTTTCTTGAGTGATGACCTTTGATTGGACCTTTGTTGTATCTTTTAGAGCCATGTCATTCCTTCTTCCTTTTTGAAGCTCAAGCTCCAATCTTTCTTCTTCCACCAAGGTGACATTATGAGTTTCTAGGTTACCAATGAGCTACTCCATCATCAATCTGGTGAGATCATTGGATTCTTCAATGGCCATTACCTTTGGCTTGTACTTTAGAGGCAAAGACCTAAGAATTTTGGAGACTTGATCTTCTTCACTTATAGATTTTCCTAATGCACTTAAACCATTAATGATAATAGAAAATCTTACATACATATCACTAATAGATTCATTTGGTTGCACACAAAATTGTTCAAATTTGTGTTTAAGCATACTAATTTTAGAATTTTTAACTTGAATGGTTCCTTCATATGTAATGGAGAGTTTATGCCATATGTCATAAGCAGTTTCACATGAAGAGATTCTATTGAATTCACTTACAGAAATAGAGCAATATTGTATGCTTACCGCCTTTGCATTTAATTGAGCTTGTTTTACTGTGTTTGGATCCCACGTTGCATACTGAGTTTGGGGAAGCTCATATGGTGTAGACACTATCCTCCATCGATCCCAACTGATTCCTTGGAAGTAGAATTTCATTCTTATCTTCCAGTAGTTGTAGTTGCTTCCATAAAATGGTGGTGGTCGAGACACATGGGTTCGCTCCAAGTTAAGGTTGTTGAGTACGTCGTCCCCCATCCTTCAAGACATGTTAAGGCTCCTTGAAGACCTACTCTGATATCAATTGAAAGATCTAGAGGGGGTGAATAGAGATTTTTGGAACTTTTAAAATTAATTAAACAATTAAACCAAAGAAGGAGAAGGAAATAAGGAGGACACAAGGATGTAGAGTGGTTCCTACCTTTGAAATCAAAGGTATCCAGTCCACTACCCAATTGTTTCCAATTGGAACTTTGAAAGTGATTTATTTTATTACCTCTCAAGGATGTTACACAAAATACAATCACCTTACTTATACATCCTTGATGTAGCCTTCTCCTAAAGTAGCTTCAACCTCCTTGAAGGAGCCTTCTTGAAGTAACTCCAAGTCAAACACCCTTCACCTTCTTAAAGTAGCTTCAACTTTCCTTGAAGCAGCCTTCCTTGAAGTAAGTGTAAGTACCTGTTGAAGTGGCCTTATCCACCACGAAGTAGCCCCAAGAAACCTCCTTTCAACATCCTCCAAACCTAGGAGTAGTTAAGGAGAACAATATACAACATAAAAGAAAGAGATTGGAAGAAAGGAAACACTTCACCAATTTAGTATAGCGCCTTAATCCTATATCAAACGTTAGGCCTCTCAAACCACGAACGTTGCTACAAGGTGGCTAAGAGGCGATAGCTATAGGACATGAAAGTTGAGCTTGAGGAAACAAGATGGCAAGAGTAGCTTTGCTTTGTTGCTCACAAGAATGTGTTCCCAAGTGTAATTGTGTACTTTAGGTGTCATAAGGTCTCTCATATTCATAGGAATGGTTTGCAAGTACTTAGGGACATTCTAGAGAGTTTCTAGAGTTTCTTAGTGCTTAACTAGTCGTTAGGTATCCATTAATTTGCTTGTAATGGCTAATTCTTTTGAGCTGAAAAGAACAATCCAGAACCTATCTCGGTTGAGGAACTTGTCGACTGAGATGTGTCTCAATCAAGATTTTCTTCAATCGAGGAGGGGTTTGAGGAAAAATTGTTGCAATGACTATTTCCAAACCCCAACCACCAACTACTTGGTCTAACAGTCATGGACTTTGGTCAAAGCTTGCTTGGTCAAAGATATTGTCGACCGAAAACCTATTTTAGGGCAAAAATGTATAATTTATTGATCCGTACTTGTAACTTTGACTGAAGTGATTCTCGATCGAGCAAGTCTTTGACCAAGTTTGTCTCGGTCGAGAAGTTTGTTGACCGAGAGTATCCCTATTTCTATTTAATCATCTTCTAAATGTGTATATCATGGGTGATGGTGACTATAACTCTGGGGAGGAACCTGTCTAAGGGTTGTGAGTGGATGAGGAAGACCTAACGCTTGATTTACATGATAACTAGGCACTTGTGCATTATATACTTGTACAAGTTTTTACGAAAATATTGAACTTTTAAGCACATTGATCTTACATTTGTGTTGATCTTCAATTATCCAATTCCTTATTTCCTTGGACCCTGAAATGCTCAAACAGCATGTTAGATCCACAAGAATGAAATATTTGTCATCATCAAAACAAAGGGTTTATTAATGTCCAATTTAGCCAAAAACAAAAAGTAGTTTTTCAGTGTTTACAAGCCGAGCATGCTCAAGATTTTCTTCTTGCTATTCCCATTGATGGACTTAGACTGCATATGTCATCAGTGGAGTATCGTACTATTCAAATATCGTCTTACGGTTCCTCTATTCCCAATAGATGAGGCATGTCCATTCTGTCGTAAATCCTTCTTAGACGCCTTTAGGGAGCACGATGTTCATTGTAGAGAACTTCTATTTTTCAAATATAGACATGATCTTGTCAAAGATGTTCTTTATGATGTACTTAGACACGTTGGAGTTGCTTCTAAGAAAGAAGCACCTGTGAATTTTTTGATAGATACACAGGAAGAGCGATCAACATGTAGACCAATAGATGTTTTAATTTTTGGCTGGGCAGGAGGAAAACACACATGTATTGAGTTAACCGGAGTTTCTCCATTGGTGGGCTGAAAGGGTGTGATTTTACCGTGGGACTTGTTGCCCAAAAAACTTCCTCAGCTAAAGTGGTTAAGCATGACAAATCTTGTACTGACAACCAACATATTTCTATCCCTTTCGGATTTCACACTTCTGAGTTCTTAGCATTTGAGGAGGTGGAACTGTAAAGAGACGAGATCACCTCCTTACTAAAATTTAAAGGAAGTACAAAACATTCATATTTTTAGAAAGACAAAAGATATTGAGGGATGCATGTATAATATTCCAAGTAAATAAGCATGCACCAGATACATTACAAAATGTCAATAGCAGCGGAAATAAAAGAACTAAGCCTATTACATGACTTTCATTGTTCATTACATGATTGTTCTCAAAAGAAAAAGATAAGAGAAAAGGATCTAGCTATAGAAACCTAGACATCCTTTCAGATAGCTTGAGATCAACTCCTGAGATGAATTCCTTCAAACTTGTCCTTCTCCTTGCCCAGTGCCAGCACCCAGAAAAAGGGGAAAGAAAATAAGGTATGTGTCACAAAACTAATCTAGGATATCAAGATAAGTACAACAAATAAAAACAAGCTAGGGTTCATCATATGATGAAGATAACAAGAGTATGAGGCTATATTCAAAAGCAACTCGCCATTAACAATTATATGAAAAAGGATTTGCATGTTAGATAATTATGTCTACCTAACTAAGTAGGGTTGAGGCACCTACTGGGCCTCTAACTTTAGGTGAGGGGAGAATAAGACATTCCCAGTCACCTACACAACTATATAGGGGAGAATAAAAACATTCCCCAGGGCGATTAAATATGTGCCCTCTGTGGGTGGTTGTACATAAGTACCGCTACTTTAAATTAAATAGAACATAAATCCACATGCTAGAAAAGTAGTCCTGGCAAGAGTAGTCATAATATTCAATAAGCATGACAGTGGGGTATAAGACCCAACAAGAAGAAATTATAATCTGATTTGAGGCATGAACAACATTAGGATTCAATAATAGAAGATTTAAGGTTCATTTAAGCCTCATTAGGGAATTATAGGGTTTGGCTGCAATTATCCCAACATAGGGTGTAAGGAATGCACATACCTCTCTTACTAATATCAATTACTAACTTTCACCACTTTAATTGAGTCCAAGTTCCACTTTGCCTATTTTCAATGTATTAACATGTATTAGAGTACATAGTGCACATTAATATATAGAAACCCTATTTTTAGAGCTTTTTAGATAAATTCAGATTTAGTTTTTGAAAATATCACCAATGAACTTATTAGGTTTTCGTGATCAAGAAAACATATTTTTATGTTAATTTTGGAGTTATGATGATTAAGATGTAATTTTTATGGATTTTATGCATTAAAATCGTTTTACAAAAATCACCCTTCATCAAACCATGAAATCAAACCTTGAAAATATTTTATTAGATAGAGATTAATTTTCAAATTCCAAAACATATTTATTTGTCAAATTTGGATAAGTGGTTTAGAAGATATGAATTTTGCAATACTGACCAATAGGAAATTGCCACATCATCAAATCGATCGAGATATTTAAAGAGAGGGAGAGGGAGAAAACACCATTTGAACCAAGATCAAGTTTACAGTTTCTTAGATAACCAAACTAGAGATTCTAGAGAAAATAAAATAGCAAGAAATCAAAACCTTAGAAGAACATGGTAAAAAGAGATGGAAATCATCGATTATCAACATAGAAACATGGGTTTTAAGCATGTACTTAAGCAATATATGAGAAGGGGGTTAGCAAAACTTATTTCTAGGAAGGTAATAAGGTTCAAACAGAAAGGATTCCGAGATCCGAAGGTCTGGTTGCTCCAAGACAAGCTCCTTTCTTGAGCAAAGATCACCTTCTCCACTTTAGAGGTGCAAACCCTAGCAAAAGAGCATGGAGATGAGATGTTTTAGGGTTTTAGGTGGAGTTTCACCATGTATGGTCATGGTTCCGACCTAGAAGAAGGTGTAAGGAATACTAACAGTATGAAAATAGGGAAGTAAGGGAGGAAACTTACTAGTTTTGGTCGAAATTACCAAGGAGGAGCTTTAGAAACCCTAATAGAGCAATTTGGAAGCCCTAGGAGCCTTCTTCACCAAGGTAGGCTCCCTCTATTATCTTGGGACAGCAACTTCGTGGCCCAATACAGAAGGAACTATTATATAAGCTAGAGGAAAGAAAAGGGGAGCAGGAGTTTTCGAATTGTGAGTTGGGAAGGGGTATACATGGCTATATATAGAAAGAGGTGAAGCATGAGGTGTCTTAAGGGACTTTCCATGTGTCTTTAGCCTAGGGCTTGATGGCCATGCAAGAGGACAACTCATGGACTCTTCTTGGATATCAAAACTCGGTCCTAAGAGCCCACAGATCTTTCAAGGCCATCCCCACCGTTTTTCAAGAAAGAAATAACCTCATTGGTTAATAGCTTTTAAAGACAAGCACCTTTATAAAGAGGGTAATCCCTATAATGCCCTTGGAAAGAAATACCATCAAACCAAGGTGAAACTAGGTTCTCCAATGGTTTAAAATCTCTTTAATGGTAAGAGAATATCTAAAGATTAAAATTCAGTTGATAATTTGCAAAGAAAACCTCCCAATTGGGTAAATTGCATAAAAGTCCAAAATGTACCTAAAATTGCATAACTTGCACAAACAACATCCAAATCGAACCAAATTTGAAACTTAGCCTCATTTTATATTTGCAAATCATATAAAAAAGTTAGATTAAGGTTTAGATCACTTAATTATGGGAATTAATATTTCACTGAGGTATTTGTGCATAAACCCTCATATTGGTACAATTAGAGAATAAATGTTCACTAAACCACTATAAATTCTACTAATTAAACATAAATGACATAAAGGATAGAAATGATAGGGAAACTTGGGAAAAAGGTTTACATGGAGATTACATCTAAGATTCATTATGGTACTGTAACATCCCTGACCTGGGTTATGCTTTAAACCTAGGTGTTTTGATTAAGAAAGATGATTATATGCTTAATCTTATCTTGTGAAAAGTAATTAGGTCTCAAGAGGAACTTATGTTGCAATTCTAGTCCTTTTTTTATATTGTTGAAATCAATATTTTGCTTGTTTTGGAATAAAGTGAAAATTACCCAAGTTGAGGGGTTTAAATGCAAATTATGCAAGATAATATGTTCCTCATGTGTTGAAGAATCATGAGAGTGAAAATGATGTAGAGGTATGGCTTATGGAAGACTGAGTACCAAGAAAGAGCTGATAAAGCAATGTTTGTGCATTAAAATCTAGTTTTGGTGTAATGTGCAATTTACCCAAAACCTAGGGTTCAATATGCAAATTACCACTTCAATAAGGTCCCTAATGTTTCTTGGCATCATGTAGAGCAAAGAAAATGAGAGGGCCGCCTCATTTGATTTAAGTTGGAGGAGAGAGAATCTTGATATTAAAATAATCAAGATTGAATCCTAATTGAAGCCCTAATTCAATTTAGTGCAAAAATAAATGTATTAATTAAAGGGCCTTCAACCAAAATTATAATGGTTGGATTCATATGTGTGGGGACGTCCTTTATCTTTGCAAGGACCACGAAATATCCTAAGGAGGTGAAAATTCCACTCACCTTATTATAAGAAAAAGAATTTCCACTCAAAAATGGATATTACTATTATAAGGGTTAAGGTGCTTAATTTCTTTTCCCTTAATTCATGGATAATGGAAGGGAGCTCGGTGGGGATAGAGATGCCTTTTCATGCAAGAAACCAAGAGGGAAGTGATGGCAACAATTTTCGAATTAAATGAATTTTCATAAAACATTTTATCTCTCATTGATTTTCTTATAAAAGAGCCTTTACCACTTAAACCAAGGACTTTTTCGACCCCACTTCTTTTCCTTTGCTTGGAGAACGATCAAGGGAGATTGGGAGGATTAGGAGGACGACCCCCAACCTGTTGGTAAGCTTCTTGATCCCTTTTCACCTTGAATCCATGGTGGAAATCACAAATCAATGCATGAATTCTTCCTATTTCGATCCCCTCTTCAATTCTAACCATTCCTTTTCACTCAAAACTTGAGGACGATCCTTGGAATGGTGAAAGGAGTTGCATCCACCATTGTTGGCGTGATCTTGGAGCTTTGGAGCGCAATTGGAGGTGGGTTTTATAACTTAAAACCATAATTTTTTTATTGCATTCAATTCCTTAGCAAATAAATATCTTTTCTTCATTCATAATAATTGATTTGGTTGATTGATGCAATAACCATGGAAATCACAGAAGGTTTTGTGAGTTTAGAGATTGATGATTATGACATCATCACAAGCACACACCTCTCCAAATATCCAAGGCAAACAGTTTCAACTTGTTGGTCCAAACAGTTTCACCAAACCGTTTGGAGACCAAACAGTTTCAAAACTGCGTTAAGGGAGTTGACCATTTGAGATGGTTGACCGTTTGAGGTCATAACCCTAATACATGTTGAATGATAATATAAAGGGTCCAACTGATTAATTCAATTAATAGTTAATCACCAAGTAGCACACCCTAATCGGGTTAAGTGCTGATTTTGTAATTGATTGTGTTGAGTCTTTGGGTTGATTGACCCAAACGGTTTCAAAATGGTTTGGGGATCACCCAAATGGTCTCAAGACCGTTTTAGGGTCAACCAAGACCTTTTGGAGGTCTAGGGTTGAGTATGGTTTGGTATTTGAAGATCCAAAGATACCAAATTGAAATGCAATCAATTGCTGATTTGATAATCAATCCAATGATCCAAACCCTAATTGGATGTCATGGGTTTTGATGATGAGATGGGAAAACGGTTTCAAAACCATTTAGAGGTCAAGCACCTCAAGACCGTATGAGGTAAAGCACCTCAAGACCTTTTGGATGGTCAAAGGTGGTGATTTGAAGGATTTAAGATCCAAAGGTTAATAATTGTTGCACCTCAATAACTTAATTGATTGAAGGTTTCAATGTTGCTAATCATGATCAACCAACTGATGAAAGTACCTCATGAACCCTTGTGGGTTTGGGACTGATTTGGCCCAAACGATCTTGAGACCGTTTGAGTCCAAACGTTCTTTAAACCATTTGGGGTCAAACGGTTTCAAAATAGTTTGGTGATGAAACCTCAAAACTGATTCAAGGTTGATGGTGATTCAATCACTTGGTAATGGAAGGTAATGATTGTTCCAATGATCCAATGATTGATGGTGATGGTAATAAAAAATGGTACAAAGGTTAAAGACCTATAAGTACCTAAATGATTAGTAATATTAAAGGGGTAAACCCTAATCACTATAAGAACAACAATTTGGTACACTATGTCAATAATAGTTGTATGTACTTGAGTGAAGGGTTGATGTGACCTAATCAAGTTGAGAGGATGAAAGAATGGAATTCATACATGAGTATGATTCATGTGGTGATTAAGGGTATGATCCTTAGTAAAGAGATCATAAAACCCTAATCATGAGTATAAACCCTAATTGAGGGTGATTCCATGAGAAACCCTAATGGAGGGTGATTCCATGAGAAACCCTAATTGAGGGTGATTCCATGAGAAACCCTAATTGAGGGTGATTCTATGAGAAACCCTAATT
The DNA here is from genome assembly GCA_963693085.1 of Alisma plantago-aquatica. Lineage (NCBI taxonomy): Eukaryota > Viridiplantae > Streptophyta > Magnoliopsida > Alismatales > Alismataceae > Alisma > Alisma plantago-aquatica. Next base: position 1,048,259,720 of record OY856412.1, on the reverse strand, counting down.
AGGATGAATAGTAAACTCTAAAGTTTAGGCAATATGGTGTGAAAGCCTAATTAAGGTTGATGCTATATGCAATCCTAACTCTAATGAAGTGTGATTCTAAGTGAAACCCCAAAGCCCTAATAAAGGGTAAAGGTATGTGAAACTCTAAATGGAGTTATAATACATAAATCCCTAATCTTGTGCAATATGATGACAAACCAGAACCCTGATAATAAAGTAGTGGGTGAAACCTTATAAAGGTGAAATACCTTAAATGATTGAGTATATGCAACCTTATTGTAGGCAATGCCTTACCCTGAAATGAGTCCATTCCATTAAAGGAAGTTGGACCATTCTTGTGTGTGACCTATGCACTTCATGATGAGAGTGATAGGTTAATGGATGAAAGTATTAAGATGGGAAATACCTTAATACAAGATAAGCTGATAATTAAAGGAAGTTAGAGGTGATGAGGAAAGTGATATACCTTGATGCATTTCAAATCCAATCTATTTGGGTAAGAAACATATGAAGTGTGTTATGCAACTATTACAATGAAATGTAATGAGTTTGATGAACTTTGATAAGTATTGACTAATATACCTTGGGAATGGGGTAAAGCCAAATTAATGTGTATGATGTAATCATACCATGATGAGGATGAGAAATGAACTCATACCTTGAATTGATTATCATTAATGCTATATGACGAGAGTAATGATCTTGAGTAATTACTTATGATATCTTTGAATGCCCCAGAGGTATAGAATAATGAATTAAGGGTTGGACAGATAATATAATCATGAAACCTTAATTAATGAGAAATGGGAAACCCTAACCCTAATTTTGGGTATAGGGAATGAAAAGCCCTATTTGATAGTAAACCCTAATCCTGGTAAACGAATAGTGGTGTTACTATTGTATCACATGATGTGATGAATGACTTGTATGACTGTTATCATGTCTAATAACCATGCAGGTATTATGAGATGATGAACATAGCCAGATTGAGCTGTGACATTTATATAATAAATGTTGATTGGCCTTATGTGCATTGCTTAGTAAAGGTAACAAATGTGCATGAATTTTATGAGTTATATGGGTAAGTTGTTTCCTAGAAAGAGGTGACAAGATATTTTGTGGCCTTATGAGCCATGTTTGATGCTTGTGTAACAAGCATCATGTATACATCGGTCTGAGGACCTGGAGATAATAGTTACTTGGAATAACTACACAAGATTGACATAGTTCGATACCTGGAATAATATCACAGGATTGGTTAACTCCCAATACCTGGAATAATATCACATGATTGGTTAACTCCCAATACCTAGAATAATAACACAGGATTTGTAACAACCCAATACCTAGAATAACTGCATAGGATTGACATAGATCAATACCTGGAATAGTTGCACAGGATTGACATAGATCAATACCTGGAATGCATGCACAGGTTTGGCACAGTCCATTACCTAGAATAATAACACAGGGTTGGTTAAATCCCAATACCTGGAATAATAACACATGATTGGTTAAATCCCAATACCTGGAATAATAACACAAGATTGGTTAAATCCCAATATCTGGAATAATAACACAGGATTGGTTAAATCCCAATACCTGGAATAATAACACAGGATTGGTTAAATCCCAATACCTAGAATAATAACACATGATTGGTTAAATCCAATACCTGGAATAATAACTGCACAAGATTGGTAACAACCCAATACCTGGAATAGTTGCACAGGGTTGACATAGTTCAATACCTGGAATAGTTGCACAAGGTTGACATAGTTCAACACTTGGAATAGTTGTACAGGGTTGACATAGTTCAATACCTGGAATAATTGTGAGGGTTGACATAGTTCAATACCTGGAATAGTTGCATAGGGTTGACATAGTTCAATACCTAGAATAGTTGCACAGGGTTGACATAGTTCAGTACCTAGAATAGTTGCACAGGGTTGACATAGTTCAATACCTGGAATAGTTACATGGGATTGGCATAGTCCAATAATTGTAATGATGTTATAGGATTGGTATTAACCCAATACCTGTGATGATGATACCATATGGGTAATAACCCAATGCCTGTATTGATGATATATGAGTACATGGTGGATATAAATCCTTACTTGTTTAGCAGATTGGCTAAGGCCAACAGATTGAAACAAGAATGTTCATGGATAACATTCCAAGATAATGAGTGTCACAAGAGAAGTTTGATATGATGGTATAATATGATGGATAATGCTATACATGTTTTTCCTATTCCTTATTAAGAGAATAGATGATCTATTGTTCTATCTTAAATAGTTACAATGCTTTAAGATGAGAATGCTTTAAACTGCTTATCATCTGCCCAATTTATATCATTAAATTGCAATAATAATGTTTCTAGCGGAGAGTTATATCTCCCGCTGGGGCAATTTACAATTGTCTCACCCCCTTGGGATCCAACATTTTTTTAGGTGGATGAGCACAGAGGAGATTGAGAACATCTTGCAGAGGTAGAACTTCAGTAGCAGTTGGGACAGCAGTGACAGCTCAGGTTGAGTGTACTGTCTGTCGTGTCTTGTAGATAGAAGTCCTATGTGTCATCTCTGTACTCTCAGGTCCTCGGAGTTGATAGTTAGTGCTTTTAATGAATCGTTTGAGGTTTTGGCTTAATGCCTCGAGGTTCTTATGTTGTCTGTGTTTAGTTTTAACAAGACAGTGGATGTTGTAACCCTCGAGAAGAGATGGTACAAGATATGTACTTATAAACCAGGATGTAAATGTAATACACTGGTTTTTTTTAAAGAGTTTTCCTATGAATGGATCTCTTTGAAAAAGTTTTTAATTTTTAGTGATTTTCAGTAATCCGCTGCAAATTATTCACTTCTTCTTAAGTAAATTTATTTTTGTGAGTTGGATGTCACAATTTAGTGGTATCAGAGCTCTAGGTTTGCTGAGTCTACAGAGACATAGGACTAAGGTAGTAGAGTCTGTTCTAGTGTCATCCAGTGTATCTGATAGTGTATTCTTCTCGTATAAGAGAAGAAGAACTTAAAGATGACTAGGTCACATGAGGAGGTTGCTGCAGAAAGTAGTAATGCTGCACCAAGAAGAGGTGCAGGGGAGCAGGAAAGAGAGAGACAATAGCTTGAGAACCCCCTAGTTGATCCAACTATAATAAGAAATCCTTCTTTAAGTAATACTGTTGAAAAATTTAGGGCAACAGTAACATATATGGTGGATCAAGCATTGGCAATGTAACCCAGATTACCACCCCCAATGAAAATGTCATTCAAATATGTCATCTTATGATTTTCTAGATTAACTGAGAAAGTAATTGATTGAGTTTTCCTTATTAAAAGTCCTATGAGTACTTACTTTTTGCATAGTAAAACATTACAAATGTTTTATGTTGTTCTTACCTCTATAAGAAAAGATGAGGTACAGAGGAGGTTCCTGGATAAAATCAAGGAATGTTAAATCTTATGCTTATGATAATATGAAAAAGAAGGAATATGATAGTATACAAAGTGCATGCCACTTAATCTCAGTATTTATATACCCTGGCCAGGTATACAACTATTGATGATAAAGTGAGTATGGAAATTCTTAGGTTGTTGTCTTTTTGATTGCTTTGATCAAGTGGTCATTCTGAGACAATCTAATGAGTATCATGAAATTAGATATATGGAAAGCATAAGAAAGAGAAGTCTGAGGGAATCTCAGATGAGCATGTTGGTATGAGGAACAAAAAGTGTACTCCTCATAAGATAAGAATAAGAATAAGGGAGATGAACCCTGTTCAATAAAGATGTAAGTATAATAAATATCTTCTCCATAAAGAGGAAATGAGAAATGTGATGAGATCATAAAATGATCATAAACATGCTAGATAATAATAAAGAAAGGGATAATGATATGTAATCATCCTTATAAATTCCTATGTTGAAGGCATGAAACCTAGGATGAGATAAAGAGTAAATGGTTCAGGAATAGTTGAAAATACATGAATTAATAAGAGGAATATGAATCCTTGTTTTCTTTCCTTTTAGGGACATGGCAATCAGGTGGGTCTTAGGACACTTGATGTGCATAAGATAAAAATGTTCATGTGATGGATACTTAGAAAAGTATCAGTTTATCTTGGGCTTTGGTTCCAAGGTGAAGACATATGTAAAAATTAATGTTCCAAGATAAAAGGAAGATAAATATGTGATGTGTTTTCAACACATGTGATAGATACCAAGGTGAAAGATTCTGGTATCTAAGAAATATCAGATGGTTTATGTTGGCTACCTGGAGTGGTCAACAATAAAATTAGATTGATTATATAAAATAGTATGAACATCATATGTTAGGGGTTTATGCTTTTCATAAACATGATATTAATAAAGAATGTATGATGTTTCTCTAAACAAGAAAAGTGTTACTTGACACAAATCGAGTCCACAGTCTATGATGACGAACAGTGGAGCATGTCTTGTGTGTTGATTCTATGAGAATCTTGTATGGAAACACTTTGTGCCGCATCCTTTCCTTCCATATTTTCATGTTGTTAGTCTTCCCTCCACCTTCCTCCAGGTCTGAACCATGGCCTTCCATGGTGAAACCCCACCCAGAACCCATAAAAACCTCATCTCCATGTTCTTTTGTTAGGGTTTTTCATCTCTAAAGTGGAGAAGGTGCTTCTTGCTCGAGATAGGAGCTTTGTTTGAGAAACCAACCTCTCTAAGCTTGGGAACCTTACTTATTGGACTTGTCAACCTTCCCTAGAGATTCTTTGGAGTCCTAGGCTTGACTTGGACTGTTTAGACTCTGAAGTTGAGGTATGATGTTTTCCCTATACTTCTATGTTGAGCAATTCACATACGCTTATTCATTCTTCTTGTCCTATGAACATTAGCCTATACACAATGTCTTTTCTTTTGAAAATCATGGTTCATGTGAACTATCTTATTTGATATTGATCATGTGATCATAGATATTCTTTTAAACTCTTATCTTATGCTTTATTCATGATAGAACTCTAAAAGATGACATGTGATGTCTTTTTCCCACTTATGAGGTGGATGTATATGTTGGTCACTTATGTGGTGACTAGTTTATATATTCTAACTATATTTTCTACTTGCCTCTACATTTAACATGCTATGTGATTCAATAGCACTAGGGTAGTGTAATTGCATTGGTTTTTATGGTAGATGTGTTAATAATTCCTGCCGAGCATATGTGATATTTCTTGCTCTTTTGGGATGGAAAGGAACCTCATACCCAAGTCAAGATGTATGATTCTTGGACCATGTTTTATATATTTGGGAGATTGGTAGTATTCCTTTCTCTTTTTGGTTTCAAGTTGGTGATACTTGGCCACCTTTGTGTGATTATATTGTTCTAGGGATATGTTTATCTCACATGCATGCAGGTTGATGATATGGGGTGTGTGCCCTAATTCTTTACATGTGCTTGTGTGGCACAATCTTTTTGTTTTATTAATGGAAAGTATTCTTTTTTATCATATGATTTAAATTCCTTTTCTCTTGATACCCATTTGGGTGGTCCTTATCCTTTCTATGGGAAGCCTTTTATATTTGATGTCCTTTATTCCATATATTGCTCAATTTCCTATTTAGTATGCACATACCAGCCTTTGTTGGTTTCATCTATTTTCTCTTCTTGCTGACCCTAGGTGAAGTACTGGGATGATAAGGCATGAAGTTTTGGACTAGCTTAAGGAGTTAAAGCTTGGAGACAAATTTGTTATTGTTTAGATTTCCCTCTACTCAAATCATTATGTTGTATCATACATGTAAACCCTTACACGGATATTATGGTGTATTTTTGTACTAACCTGGATATAAATTGAATATAGTCAATATTTTTATTCTGCTGCTATACTTTGGTTGTTTTGAATACTATTTATTGAAATTTGAAAATGTTACACCTATGGCAGGATACCTTTGAGTGTGTTTGGAATGGATGTTTTATTCTTCAATTTTTCTTTAGTAAGGGGGTGAACCCGCCTCCTTACAGTATGGTATCAGAGCCCATAGTAGTTGGAATCTAACTATTTCAATTTTGTCTCCCTAGTTAGAATCCTTGCCTGACCTTTAAGTGACATGTTTGCCCTAGAGTTGATCAATAGATGATGAAGCATTGATTTAGGATCATATAGTTTCACATTAGAATAATGATGAATAGATCCCTAAAATTGTGATGCCCAATCCCCGTGCCATTCAGAAATGACCATGAAGACCGGAGAGTCAACCTTGGTAAACAAACCTTAACATTTTCTTTTCTTAATCACTTAAAATTAACCTAAAGGAAAATCTTATAACTTGGAATAAACTGAAATCTTACTAAACTGCGGAAGCAACTACTATTTACTTTACTAGATAGGTAGAGCAAATTTACACAACATATTACATTTTTCATGCGGAATATAAAGCACAACAGATAACTTAAAACTAAACTACATATTACATTACATTATCTCTCTACCACACCACATGCCCCAAGGACTAAGGGGAAAGGACTAAGAGACCTCTATTCTAACTATGAACTACCTTCGAAGAGCCTGGGTGATAAGATCCTTCAGCTTCCTCGTGCTGACGCTGATCTGAAAAACATTTTCAGTAGTTGGTGAGCTACTGGCTCACTGAATACAATTTCACCCAACCATCGCAGAGAACTTATTTTATGTTTATTAACTAAAATAAAATACATAAATTACTATACTAAGTAGATCTAGAACAATATAGTTAAATAACAGGGAATGGCAGTATTACATTTAATGAACAACTGCTGCAAAACTAAACTCGAATCTTTCTTAACTCTTCTTGCTTATAAGAAATTCTTTAAACTTATATTATCATATTTTAACTTATGCCTAATCATATGTAGTGTACTCTACATATGAAGACTCATAGCAAACTACGATCTTACCTTATAAGACTTAGTTGACACACCCAAGATGCTAAGCGTGACAATGTCACTGGTCTGCAATAGGAAAATGGCTCTCTGGCCTCGGCACACCTGTGGGCCGTAAAAACTTGACTCCTCCTCTAACCTGAGCACACAGGCAGAGTGTCAAGCCACCTATTGGCTTTTTTGTACTCTAGTTCCACTTGAATCTCTGGTTGATGTTGGACACTACATAATATATTTTTAAGGAGACTTACACTAGGGCTTCGTCCCCCGTACCACCTGTTAGTACATTCCGACCCCCGTATACTGGACACTGCCAAGGTTAGGTCATTTAATCCCTACGGCGTAGACCTCTCATAGGGAATCTACGGTGTTCAGGGCCCCTAAGTCTTTAGATTTATTATTCTTGGAAAGCTCTTACTATATTGTATATTTTCCTTACTTATACTTGACTCTGGTACATCTATGATACCGTGTCTATCTATTTGAAGTTTATAATACAACATGTATATCATTCTAAACTTGGCAGAGCATTATATTCAAAACACTGTGATATTCTGAGTAATTATCATACTATACATACAGGCAAACTAAATTTCTTAAATAAACAGAATACATATAAACTTGGCACTTTATACACTAGAATCATGCAATTGAATTTCTTAATATACCGATAAGAGTTAATTACTTATCATGTCAAGAATTATTAATAATAACTGAGAATTTCTAATGATGTCCTTGAGAAACGTGCCAATTTGTGTTAATACTAACCACACATATTAACTATAACTTGGAGTGTGCAAACAAGTTTCCATTAAAACATTGCATGTCATCATCTTTTTCTTTGAAAATGTGCAACTAGTTAAATTACTAAGATCGTACAGCCTGGGTTTATACCTAAATCGTGCAACTACTGTAACCCTGGGGTCGTTCACAAAGTAAGTCATGCCACTTCCTTCCATCTCTTAAACTGAGAAAATCATGATTTGATCAACCGTGTAAATTCCAACAATTCAAATCGTACAAATCAGTTAATAAACTAGGATCATGCAAAATGTGAAGAAGAGAAACGTGCAATAAAACGTTAGGTGATGCCAAGACTGCATGACACTTGGGTAATCATTGTTACCCGCAAAAAAATACAAATCTAATCGAAATTATCCCTTTCATGGAGTTAGTACTGCTTAGTGAGTGAGATTCTACTCACACAGGATCAAGATGGCCGAAATTCAACTGAAATCCACCCAAAACTTGCTTCCGGGCATCAACGGGGTCGTCTTCAACCTCGACTCTGCCCTAGTTTCAAACCTGCTGCAAGCAGCAGCTCCACCTCGCATACAGGAATGAGAGGGGAAGCTTGGTTGGGTGCTAATCGGCGCTGGGAGCTGCGGATTCGAGCTTTGACCTCAAGGTCGGAGTCGAGGGCGGCGTTCTGAGGTGCTAACTGTGCCAAAATGGCCCCTGGCCATGCACCGCACAACTGATGCACTGCTACTGCTAGCCGGCCGGCACCCTAGCTGGTCGGGGTCGTGGTTAGGTGAGGAAGAGAGGAAGAAGAAGAAGGAAGGTGGAAGAAGAAGGAAGAAGCAAAGCACCCAGCAACTCGGCTCTATGGAGCCCTAATCGGCCCCCGCTCCTCTCCCTCTGTTGGTCGGGCAGGCGCTACTCAAGTGGTGCCTTGCACCGATCGGGGGAAAAGAGGATAAGGGAAAGGGGGATAATACATCTATTAATGGGTAAATTGCAGCTTCAGCCTAAGAAATTTGAAAATGCCATAACTTTTGCCTTGAAGGTCCGATTCAAGTGATTTCTTTTGCAATTTTTCAAGAAAAAGATCCATTACAACCTCAAAGCATGAAATCATACTAACTAGGTTGTCTCAAGCTGATCAAAGCACTAATCGTATCTTGAACACTTATCTTAGCTTAATCAACATGGTGATGCACTAATCATTGTACTTATTAGTTAAACTCGGAGTGGGTCATAACAATCTCCCTACATTATAAGAGTTTCATCCCAAAATTCCTAAAAGAGAAAAGGAAACTTGTTATGCATATCTGACTCAAGCTCCCACATGGCTTCCTCTAGGTTGTGGTTCCTCCACAGAACTTTCACTAACGGTATCTCTCGATTCTTGAGCTTCTTAATTCTCCGATCAACTATTTGTACTGGTCCTTCAACATAGGACACATCTTTTCTGAGATGTGCAGGTTCTGGGTCCACTATCTTCTCTGTACCAGGGTAACACTTCTTCACCATCGATACATGAAACACATCATGTAAATTAGATAACTCGGATGGCAAATCCAACCTGTAGGCTACAAGTCCAATACTCTCAATGACAGGATATGGGCCCATAAACCTAGGATCCAGTTTGCCTCTCTTACCAAACCTCAACACTCATTTCCATGGTGAAACTTTTAGATACACTTCATCACCAACCTCAAACTCAAGAGGTCTATGCCTCTTCTCAGCATAACTCTTCTACCTGTTCTGTGCAGCTTTCAGTTGTTCTCTGATCACTGTAATCTTTTCTATAGTCAAATCCACTATCTCTGGTCCAAGAATCTCTTTTTTACCCACCTCATACCAATATATGGGTGATCTACACTTTTTGTCATACAGAACTTCATACGGGGCCACACCAAGACTGGAATGGTGACTATTGTTGTATGCAAAATCTATAAGGCTCAAGTGTTCTTCCCAGCTTCCTCTAAAATGTAAGACACATGCTCTCAGCATGTCCTTAAGAGTCTGAATGGTCCTCTCTGACTGACCATCCGTCTGCGGGTGAAAAGTTTTACTAAATCTCAACTTTGTGCCTAAAGCATGATGCAACTGATTCTGAAACCTAGATGTGAACTTAGGATCTCTATCTGATATTATTGAAATTGGGATACCATGCAACCTGACTATCTCATTCATGTATATCTTAGCCAACTTCAAGACATCAAAGGTTGACTTAACAGGAAGAAAGTGAGCAGACTTAGTCAGTCTATCCACAATTACCCATATCAAGTCACAACCTCTGGATGTCCTGGGAAATCCTACCACAAAATCCATTGTGATATGTTCCCACTTCCACTTTGGTATAGGAAGAGATTGAAAAGTACCTACAGGTTTCTAATGCTCAGCCTTAACCTGTTGGCACACACTACACCAGCCACGTACTCAGCTACATCCTTCTTCATACCTGACCACCAGTATAACTCCTTAAGATTCATGTACATCTTAGTGTTTTCTGGATGCATAGCGTACATCGATGCATGCCCTTCCTCAAGAATATGTTCTTTCAAATCGCTATCTCTAGGTACACACAACATGTCATGCTGATACAACAAACCATCATCTGAAAACCTGAACTATGGTCTTTTTCCCCTGTCATGTCCTACATGATCTGCTATAACTCACTGTCACTCTGCTGTAGTTCCTTGATTTGATCATAAAAGGTAGGCTTGACTTGCATCTGTACACTCAAACCACTCTATTTTGTCACTCCTAACTCTAAGTTCAACTTCCGCATCTCTACTAGCATGTCTCTCTTGAAACATGCCATAGAGAATACATCAGGTTTTGAACTTGACTTCCTGCTCAGGGCATCTGCTACCACATTTGATTTTCCACGATGATAATCTATTGTCACTTCATAATCCTTGATCAATTCTAACCATCTTCGCTATCTTAGATTCAAATCCTTCTGGGTGAAGATATATTTCAAGCTCTTATGATCTGTAAACACCTGGCACGCCTCACCATAAAGATAGTGGCGCCATGTCTTAAGAGCATGAACTATTGCAGCTAACTCCAGATCATGTGTCCGGTAATTCTCCTCATTATTCTTAAGCAATCTAGATGCATAAGCTATACTTTGCCTTCCTGCATCAACACACAGCCTTAACCTCTCCTTAAAGCATCACAAAACACTGTGTAGCCTTTATCTGCCTCGGGCAGGATCAACACCGGTGTTGTAGTCAACCTTTTCTTTAAGATCTGAAAACTCTTCTCATAGTTGTCTGACCAGACAAATGGTGCATCCTTTCTCGTCAAGCGTGTCAGAGGTGACACTACAACACTAAAGTTCTGGATGAACCTCATGTAGTAACCTGCCAATCTTAAGAAGCTTCTGATCTCAGTAGGAGTTTTAGGCTGCTCCCACTGTAGAACAGACTCGACTTTCTTAGGGTCAACACTTACTCCATCTCCTGAAATGGCATGTCCAAGAAAAGACACCTCAGCTAACCAGAACTCACACATACTGAACTTAGCATATAACTGGTGATGTCTCAACAACTACAAAGCTATCCTCAGATGCTGCTCATGCTGCTCATCATCTCTAGAATAAGTCAGAATGTCATCTATGAAAACCACTATGAATTGATCTAAGAACGACTTGAAAATTTGGTTCATCATATCCATGATAGTTGCGGGGGCATTAGTCCGTCCAAATGACATGACCAAAAAATAAAAATGCTTGTAACTTGTTCTGAAAGCCGACTTAAGAATATCTGAAGCCTTTATCCTCAAGTGATGATATCCAGATCTCAAGTCTATCTTAGAAAAGATCGTCTCTCCACGCAATTGATCAAACAGATCATCTATCCTTGGCAATGGGTACTTATTCTTGATAGTGATCTTATTCAACTGTCTGTAATCTATACAAAACCTCATAGTACCATCTTTCTTATTCACAAACAAGACTGGAGCTCCCCATGGCAAAGAACTAGGTCGAATGGAACCCTTATCCAGTAACTCATGTAACTGGATCTTCAGTTCCTTCAACTCTATAGGTGTCATTTTGTAGGCTGGAAACACTACAAGGTGACTACCTGGCAACACCTGGATCTCAAAGTCTATCTCTCTTTCAGGAGGTAGACCTGGCAACTCATCAGGGAAAACATCTGGGAATTCACAGACCATTGGCACATCCCATAGGTTGAATGTGCTCTTCTCTTCTCTGGTATCTACTACATGTGCCAAGAACGCCTCACAACCTCTTTGCAACATCTTATCAGTTACATCGGCTGATATGATACACGTAGGCAAAACTTTCTTGTCCCCAGAAAAGACACAAGAAAATCCATCATGTTGAAAGACAGCCTCTTTCTTCCAACAGACGAGTTGAACTTGATACGTCTCTAGGCAATCCATACCTAAGATAACTTGAAAAGAGTTAACATCTAGGGGTATAAGATTAACAACGATGGTGTAACCACCAAAGGTGAATAAACATCTGGAACAAAACTCTATCAACACTGTCAATTCACCTAATGGAACCCTCAACAACAACTAAAACGGTAACTCCTGGGTCAATAGGTTAAGCTCACAAGCTAAAGAACTATGTATTAACGAGTGAGTAGCACCCAGATCTATCAAAACTATAACTGAAATGCTATTAAAGAGAAGCATTTCTCCTGTAACTACTCGAGAAGAAATAATACCTTCTTGCTATGTCAGAGAGAAGAAGCATCTTGAAGCTCTTCCTCTTCCACATTGTCCTCTTTGTCCTTCCCTTCCACTGGGTGCTCCTCCTCCTCGAGAACCTAAAGCTACTAAAGAACTCGCTCCTCCAGCTGGAGCCTGTCTCGGAACATTCTGGTATTGTGATTGGGAACCCTGTGTTGCCACTTGCTGAAATTGGGGACATTGCCTTCTAAAGTGTCCCACCTGTCCGCAGATGTGACAACCCTGAAAATTTGCACCCCAACACTGACCGGAGTGTGCCTTTCCATAGATATCACACATCGGTATCTCTCTCTTTGGCGGACCTGTCACTGAGGTCGATGATCCAGAAGACCTTCCTCTTGACGCACGGTTCCATCTCCCTGGACTGGATCTTCCCCTACTCTGAGAAGATATCACATCTCTAGATCCTTATTTACTGTAACAGCCAAATCCATGTCCAAGCTTCGAGAAGAAACCACCACCACCTCCTCGGTGTCCACTACTAACTTGTCCTCTTCCAAAGTCTCTAGATCTCTTTCTATTCTCATAGTACTTATCAGCGTTCATAGACTCCTAAATACGTCTTGCTACCTTATGAAACTCTTTAAAGTTCTCTCTTTCTCTTCGGCCAACTGCAGATATACTATGCCAAATTTCGAGCCTCAATCCATCCTAGAATCTTCTACCCTTTTCCACATCATTGAGACAAGATGCGGGAAGAAATTTACCAACCTGGTGAAATATGCCCCGTACTCTCCCACTGACATATTCCCTTGTCTGATGTTCTGTAGCTATCTTATCTTCTCATTTGAAAAGGTAGGTGGGTACTACTTAAGATAGAATTCATCAATGAAATCCTTCCAAGTCAATATCGTGTTCCTCCTTTTATTTTCCACTCCACCCCACCAGAGCTCTACATCACCTTTAAGTAAATAAATTGTGTGATTGATTTGTCTTTCCTCAGATAGCTCCATCAGACGGAACACTTTCTCCAACTATCTCAGCCATTCATCTACCACTGCAGGGTTCGTAGTTCCAACGAATTCGATACCTCCAAGCTTCTTAACCAGCTCATAGGATCTCATCAGATCCTTGCTGCTCGAGATAGAACCTCGCCTCTCCATCTTATAATTTTCCCTAGTCTCAAGAAACATCATGTACATTCTTGATGCCTCATTCACATCATCTCCACCACCTAGACCCATCACCTGAGGATCAGGTCCAATGTGGCTCTCAGCTTGGTCCTCATGACCACGTCCTCTTCCTACCATCTGCAATAGTATAACAGAACACTTCCTATTAGAAAATTGCAATTAGAAGGAAAACACCTAAGTCCTAATCCTATTGGTCTCTTATCATCACCTGACCTTGACTTAGAGTAACTACGTACTCAACCTAGGCTCTGATACCAATCGTTGTGATGCCCCGATCCTCATGCCATTCAGTAATGACCCTGAAGACCGGAGAGTCAACCTGGGTAAACCATCCTTAACTTTTTATTTTCTTAATCACTTAAAATTAACCTAAAGGAAAATCTTATAACTTGGAATAAATTGAAATCGTACTAAACTGCAGAAGCAACTACTATTTACTTTAATAAATAGGTAAAGCAAATTTACACAACATATTACATTTTTCATGCAGAATATAAAGCACAACAGATAACGTAAAACTAAACTACATATTACATTACATTCTCTCACTACCACACCACATGCCCTAAGGATCGAGTGGAAAGGACTAAAAGACCTCTATTCTAACTATGAACTACCTTCTAAGAGCATGGGTGATAAGATCCTTCAGCTTCCTTGTGCTGACATTGACATAAAAAGCATTTTCAGTATGTTGGTGAGCTACTGGCTCAGTGAATAGAATTTCACCCAACCATTGCAGATAACTCATTTTATGTTTATTAAACTGAAATAAAATACAAAAATTACGATACTAAGCAGATCTAGAACAATATAGTTAAGTAACATGGAATGCCAATATTACATTTAAAGAACAACTATTATGAAACTGAACTTGAATCTTTCTTAACTCTTCTTGCTTATAAGAAATTCTTTAAACTTATATTATCATATTTTAACCCCTGATCATATGCAGTGTAATCTACATATGAAGACTTGTAGTGAACTATGATCTTATCGTACAAGACTTAGCTGACACACGCGGGATGCTAAGCCTGACAACGTCGCTGGTCTGCAACAGGAAAATGGCTCTCTGGCCTCAGCACACCTGTGGGCCATAAAAACTGGACTCCTCCTCTAACCTGAGCACACAGGTGGAGTTGTTGGTATGTGTGCCCTGAGAGCCAATCATGGGATGATTGGTGGGATACATTAAGATTGATTTGATAAACATCAAAGGCAAGCTTCCAATTCTTTCTGGTTCAGTCATATGAGATAGTGATAGAACAGATTGAATGTCTAGAGAATGACAGTACTCAATGACGTATGCTTTCAGGTTAAGGACCTAAACGATGAGATCATACGGATGCTAAGAGTTTGTACATTCTTGTTATGTCCCTAGTCGGATGTCATTATGGAAGGTAGATAGACAGCAATGACACATAAGACTAGATTGTGGTGTTGGTTGATGACAGAATCTCATTAGTCATGATATAGAGATATCAAACCAAACACATAGGTACTTGTTAGAGAACAAGGTACCGGACAGACCCACCGTGAGTTTGAAACATGGAACCATGAGATGGTAGTCACAGTCAGTACTCACAGTGATGGTGGTGAGTGTGATTCTTAGACCTAAAATCACTACACTCAACACATGTCGTTGGGCACACTTTGACATCATCAAACACTATCCTGAAACATGGGTTGTTATAAAGGTGATGATTGGGTGGCTTTGACACATTGGGCTTTTGAGGGGTGAGTGATAGATATGGGATTTGTCCCTCCTGAGGGAGTTTGATATCCAAGGCCACTTGATGAGTAGGATTGAGATAGGCGTGCGCACGCATGTGTGAATCAGTATGTGATATTGATGTCATACATATCTCCTTCAATCTACTCTGAGATCAAGAAAGTGAATGAACGTTGACAGGATGACTATTCCATGCCTTGAGTTCATTCGGGATATCAGTGATAAAGGAATTATACATTCACTGTAACACCATTCACGGATTGTAGGATGAAAGTTGTTCTCCAACTTTCTACTTTCACTTGGGTAGCACTGATGTGTGACTAGGCACCGCTCTTTGCTTGTGAAGTCATAAGTGTTATGGACTTTCACTGCCAACGTGAAATGGACCTGCAGGGTCACACACATAGGATTTAACCTGGAAGAGGAGTTTTTTCCACAAGCAATGTTTAGATTGATTACTAAAGGAGTTTAGTAGTTCAATTAAATGTTCAATCAGTAGATAGCTCAGTATCATATGGTTCAAGGTGTTGGACGCATGGATTGGAGTATCGGATTGATTGAAACCGCATTTGACTGATTCTGCACAACCTGTACTCCCAACCGATCGGTTCAAGTGTTGAACCGGTCGGCTGAGGTTGCTGAACCGGTCGGCTCAAGAGTTGAGCCTATCGGCTCAAGCCCAGGGTGAAACGAGCGGTTCAAGTGTTGAACCGATCGGTTCAACTGGTGCAACCAAGCAAGTTGGGAAAGTCAGGTCGGTGAGAATTTTCCTTGCATTTCACTTGCCCAATTTGATTGGAACAAGGATTGGTATTCGATACCAATTAGAAATGAAAGTTGGAAAGTCAATCGGGAACTGATCAAGACCACGAACCGACCGGCTCAGAAGTGAACCGATCGGCTCATGGGTCCCAACCGATCGGTTGGTGCTCCAACCGATCGGTTCAGGTCCCCAACCGACCGGTTCACTTCTGAACCGATCGGTTCAGGTTGCGAGTTGGTTGCTTTTTGTGGAAAAATCCCAAACCCTTCTACTCCTGCTTTAGTCCCATATTGCCGGGCACAGAGAACCCTGTCCCATGACCCGCCTATATATATTGGGGTATTGGGGGCTTCTCAAAGTACAACTCAATGCAAGCCGGTTGCTTTGCGAAGTTGTCGTTCTCTCTGGTTTTGGTAACCATGAGAGATCCCGAGCAAGTGCTTCCCGTAAAAGGGAGGTGCAGCAAGGGAAGGACAACTGCAGTTGCAACTGGTCGCAGGAGAGTGTGTTGGCGACTAGTACGTCAACAGGAGGGTGCGACTCCTTCCACTTCCTTGTGGGACAAGGAGAGTGGAGTTCCAGGTGGTCCGTGTGGACTACTACAGAGGCGGGAGGACACTGCCGCTCAGGAGGACAACTGTCATCCGACAGTCCGGTAGGAGGAGGAGGCGTCAGTCCCGGTGCGACTAGGAGCTGCACAGACGCCGTCCAAGACCGGAGTTGAAGACCGCGCATTGCGCGCGGTATTGTTGCCGAGCAAGCCTCGGAACAAGGTATGATTCCACAAACCATCCTTTCCTATTATATAGACGTTGACTCGTTTCCTCAGTATGGGTTTGGGGAGAAATTTTTTGTTTCCGCTGCCTTCTCTGTCTCCCCAAAAACCCAACAGTGGTATCAGAGCCACGTCAGCTGTTCTATATTATAGGAATATCGATATGATCAATTTTGGTTTGTCGCCTTTATTTATTGCATACGATGCGAATAATATAGGCTTTATGCATGTCCAATCCTAAATCCACAAATCCCTAATTACATATATGATATGTATTATTAATGCACTCGATACGCGTCACCCTTAAACGAGTTTTGTGGTGGATGTGTGTAGCATTATTATGGCCTATAAACCCCTATCTGTGTGTGGTTGTTTGTGGTTGCTTGCATCTTGGTCTGCGCACCGATCTTCCCTCTCTTATTCCTGATGTAACTCGAAATAATTCGAGATTCTTTCCTACCTTTGCTCCCCCCGAATGTAACTCGGGGTTTCCCTTTTTAAAGCAATGTAATAATTAGGATAGATTTTATTTCCTGTTATGTCATAGACCGGCGGACATCAAGACGACAACTAAAACGATCGGTTCAAGGAGTGAACCGATCGGTTGACGTTCCAGACGGTCGGTTCAAGGAGTGAACCGATCGGTTGATGACCGGTTCGAGGAGCGAGACGAGCGGGTGGCGGACATGACGAGATGCACGACGACCAGGCAAACCGATCGGTTGGAGGAGCCAACCGATCAGCTGGTGGCACCCAGACGACCGGCTGGAGAGTACAGATCATTCATGTGATGAGTTGATCAACTCGGATGGCAAGGCACAGAGTTCATCTTGTACAGGTTGCATGTGATGTAGACCTAGATGACCGTGATTCCTCTTGGCTCAAGGAATCACATTAGGATGGCCATAATCATCGCTTTTTATCGTTTGTGCATGTTTTCTGTGGGATATAGCATGTATATGATACGTACTATGTATTGTGGTGATTGGATATGTATATGTATATAAAACCAAATCCCTCATTAAAATATTAAGTTTTAGATGCCTTCCAAATGCGACACACGTGAAAAGCTTGTTCGACCAAGTGTGGGCACACCCTAGCGTGGTGCACCATCTACCTCATGGAAGCGTGAATGATGAATGTGTGGGTCTGCCCTAGCAGGGTGCATATTCATCGTGTTTTCTTTGGGTCGGACTTAACAAGGTGACCTAGATAGGATCTAGTGCCTTGAGGCATGGAGATGATCATTGCAAGGAGTTGTATATGACATCTTATCAAGAGTTGCATATGATGCAATTGGCAAAAGTTGCCTACCTGAGAGATCTATGTTGTGGGTGACAACCCAAGCTGGTCCATGACTTAGAGGATTTCAGGATCTTGCCCACTAGAAGGTTGTACGCTGCAATCTTCCGAATTGATGGTGAGGGCTATCAATTTGAAGTAAAATAGTGGGAGCGATAATTAATTAAAGGCCTAATTATATCGTCAACTTTTCAAATCAATCAAACAAGTCAAAAGAGTTTTGGACTAAAATTGCATATATTTCCTTTTGATAAAATAAATGGTTAATCAACAAATCACTTTATTTGTGATCGGTCTTTGAGATCAACAAATTAAATGGGAATAATTCCACGACTGGTTAGGATGATGAGAAGTGTTCTCAATCAAAGAGCAAAAGCTCTAAGTCCTAGTATACCAGAACCAGATGAACTCGATCCCACCACATCAATGGCTGAAAATATACTTATGGAAGCATACTGAGGATGACATTGATGAGGAGTGCTTGATGTTGTATTCTCTGAACTATGAGTTGCAGAGACAACATGAGACATATGATGTCTCCAAAACACTGTCCTAGTATGGCATGACAGAAGGAGATCCAGTAAGGTATTCACACACTCAATGTGATTGGGTATGTGGAAAGACCTGACTAAGAAGGATTCCATCTGAGCCAAGAGTTGGCTATTGGTATGATACTGCAAATGTTGCGAGAATCATACAATTCATGATAAGCTACAACATGAACAACTTTCACAAGCGTTGACAGAGTTGTTGGACATGTTGAGGATAGTAGAGGCAAAGATGAAGAAAGACAAACCATAATCTTTGATATGATCAAAGAGAAAGGTAATTCTTAAGGGAAAGGATAAGGGCAAAGCAAAGAAGTGTTCTGATGCTAGCCAGCAATCCAAGCCGTCTTCAGCCTCAAGGCACATGGGGAAAGGGTGTATGAGGGAATTTCCCTCTATATCTGGAAGAACAAAAGAAGATGAAGGAGGGGATGGAGATCTCCACCTAAGGTATCATGAAATGAACCGCTTCTTTATCTGAGGTATATGATACCAAGATATGGATATGTCATATATGATATGCAATATCCGCAAAGAAGTGAAGGCCTTTGTGAAAGGACCAAGAAAGAAGTACCCACCATTGGAGCAAGTGTTGCTGCCATAGATAGGAGTATCTTTCAGTTTATTTCAGCCTAAAAGGGCACGAAATATAGTTGAGAACTGCTATTTCATATATTGCCAATAGATAGAAACACTTTATTCTTGCATATTGTATGACAATAATGGCAATTAATAAAGTTGATGTTTCAATCTTAAATATATGATCTTTGTGGCAATGCCTTGTTTATCTTGTGATACATGGTATGCATAAGATAAAATGATACCTAAAGTTATTGATAACTCAAACAATTAAATTAGCATATATCATAAGAAATTCATTTCTAGTTTCCATATGATGGATAAATCTAGACTCTTTTGGCTAGAGAACCAGTAAGAGACATGAATATCTTGGACATGATTAATCAATCTTCACTAATGGTAGTGGGAGAATGATTATCCTATTAGGTATAATACATGTGATGTATTTACATACCTATTGGAACAAATGCTAATACTTCTAATGGTGTTTAGAGAAATACCAATATGAATATCTTGAAGTGTTCAAGATTTTCATAGATGAAGTGCAAATTTGGTAAAGTATTAATTCTTGATGAGATCAAAGAATGAAATACTTGGACCAAATGTTTGAGATCCTTATGAGTGATTATGATAGTGTATCATAGTGAACTCATGATTAAGGCATGGTGATGTCTAAATCAAGAAGGAATCATACTCTAAGGAGTTAGAGAATGATTATCAAATAACTGAATTCTTCTTAATAAAAGAATACCCCACACTAATAAAGGAAATTAAGAATCACAAGGGTTGTGAGTTCTTATATCCTTAACAGATACACCTCAATTATCTATGTGATGAGTTGTTCATGTGATGAGTCAACTATCTAGATGAATATGAGGAACCGAATTTTGAGTTATGATTTATGATCATTACATCCTAAATGACATCCATGTGAACCATAAGGTATGACCTTGATGGTAGCACTCATTGGATCATATCCATAAGTGCAAATAAGTCTTAAGTGTTAAGACACAAGGATAACATTTTGACAAGGATGATGCTTGTTGATTGCAACTTAATGACTGAGACATTTGGCATATGGATACTAAAACCACATTCCTATGAGGAATAAAACAAGGATGTGTACGTGACACAACCTATAAGGTTTATGAATCCACTAATGCAAATGAAGTCTATAAGTTACAATGGACTAATCAATGTGATTGATTGAGTACAAGCAACTCAGAGTTGGATCTTTACTTTGATGATATAGTCAAAGGGTTTGGCTGACATGTCAAAGATAAAGAAGTGATCTGTGATTTAGTGGGAGCGTATTCACATTTCACATGTTGATGTGAAATGGAATTGTTCTAGAATGGAAATCCAAAAGTGGAAATTATCTTTAAGGAAGATAGAGATGTTTCCTATATGATAGGAATAGAGATCTATAGAGATAGTTCTCGAAAAATCTCTTGACCTGGAAAGAGAAAGCATACATTGGCAATCTGTACTGAAGGGTTCAGTATGCACAGATTCAGTGGGAGAAAACTTGTCCATATTATATGGATATTAGCATCCCAAGGCCAAGTGTCCAATTCTTATGAAGAATGGGAACACTAAGAATAGATATGGATCTATCATGTATGTAATCATCCCATTGTCTTGCATGTATGACATGGAAAGAATAAAATGCATTCATCATTTTGTATGTATGACATGACAATATGATGTGCTCATCCTGATAACTCGTATGTGGGACATGACGAGTGGATGTCTGTCTACTTCCAGTAAGGGTTACTGGAATACCATGAGAACTTGATAAGTACTTATGAAGTACTAGTTCCATGGAGATAAGGAAGAGTTTGATGTAAAGAGTTACATTGATGCGAACTTCCGAAAGGACAGAAAATTAATCGCAAAATATACATAGGATATATAAAAGTGAAAGTTGGTTGATAATTGGAAATGTTCCAATAAAACTATTCAAAAGGAAATGTCGAGTATCCGTGTGTTAGAGAACATCAGTGGATACTATATGGATCTAGAAGTTCATGAGATGAACTTATAGATATTCCGGTCATTGATGACTCGTCTGGAATCCTTGATCATGCAATGTGGCTAAAGGTTAGCAAAGGAATACTAGATCGCATATTACGGCAACTCCATCTCATACGTGTGACGTACAGCGGAGAGATGAGAGATATGCAATTTATACTGACTTTGGCAAGGTGTTTCCATTACTCACTATGTTGGCACTAGAGCACAGTAACATATGGGACATGTTTGAATATCACTATGAATATGATTCAAGAGTGATTGGCTCGCAGTGCAAGTGGGAGTCTGTTGGTATGTGTGCCCTGAGAGCCAATCATGGGATGATTGGTGGGATACATTAAGATTGATTTGATAAACATCAAAGGCAAGCTTCCAATTCTTTCTAGTTCAGTCATATGAGATAGTGATAGAACAGATTGAATGTTTAGAGAATGACAATACTCAATGACGTATGCTTTCAGGTTAAGGATCTAAACGATGAGATCATACGGATGCTAAGAGTTTGTACATTCTTGTTATGTCCCTAGTGGGATGTCATTGTGGAAGGTAGATAGACAACAATGACACATAAGAATAGATTGTGGTGTTGGTTGATGACAGAATCTCATTAGTCATGATATAGAGATATCAAACCAAACACATAGGTACTTGTTAGAGAACAAGGTACCGGACAGACCCACCGTGAGTTTGACACATGGAACCATGAGATGGTAGTCACAGTTAGTACTCACAGTGATGGTGGTGAGTGTGATTCTTAGACCTAAAATCACTACACTCAACACATGTCGTTGGGCACACTTTGACATCATCAAACGCAGTCCTGAAACATGGGTTGTTATAAAGGTGATGATTGGGTGGCTTTGACACATGGGTCTTTTGAGGGGTGAGTGATAGATATGGGATTTGTCCCTCCTGAGGGAGTTTGATATCCAAGGCCACTTGATGAGTAGGATTGAGATAGGTGTGCGCACGCATGTGTGAATCAGTATGTGATATTGATGTCATACATATCTCCTTCAATCTACTCTGAGATCAAGAAAGTGAATGAACGTTGACAGGATGACTATTCCATGCCTTGAGTTCATTCGGGATATCAGTGACAAAGGAATTATACATTCACTGTAACACCATTCACGGATTGTAGGATGAAAGTTGTTCTCCAACTTTCTACTTTCACTTGGGTAGCACTGATGTGTGACTAGGCACCGCTCTTTGCTTGTGAAGTCATAAGTGTTATGGACTTTCACTACCAACGTGAAATGGACCTGCAGGGTCACACACATAGGATTTAACCTGGAAGAGGAGTTTTGTCCACAAGCAACGTTTAGATTGATTACTAAAGGAGTTTAGTAGTTAAATTAAATGCTCAATCAGTAGATAGCTCAGTATCATATGGTTCAAGGTGTTGGACGCATTGATTGGAGTATCAGATTGATTGAAATCGCATTTGACTGATTCTGCACAACCTGTACTCCCAACCGATCGGTTCAAGTGTTGAACCGGTCAGCTGAGGTTGCTGAACTGGTCAGCTCAAGAGTTGAGCCTATCGGCTCAAGCCCAGGGTGAAACGAGCGGTTCAAGTGTTGAACCGATCGGTTCAACTGGTGCAACCAAGCAAGTTGGGAAAGTCAGGTCGGTGAGAATTTTCCTTGCATTTCACTTGCCCAATTTGATTGGAACAAGGATTGGTATTCGATACCAATTAGAAATGAAAGTTGGAAAGTCAATCGGGAACTGATCAAGACCACGAACCGACCGGTTCAGAAGTGAACCGATCGGCTCATGGGTCCCAATCGATCAGTTGGTGCTCCAACCGACCGGTTCAGGTCCCCAACCGACCGGTTCACTTGTGAACCGATCAGTTCAGGTTGCGAGTTGGTTGCTTTTTGTGGAAAAATCCCGAACCCTTCTACTCCTGCTTTAGTCCCATATTTTCGGGCACAGAGAACCCTGTCCCATGACCCGCCTATATATATAGGGGTATTGGGGGCTTCTCAAAGTACAACTCAATGCAAGCCGGTTGCTTTGCGAAGTTGTCGTTCTCTATGGTTTTGGTAACCATGAGAGAGCCCAAGCAAGTGCTTCCCGCAAAAGGGAGGTGCAACAAGGGAAGGACAACTGCAGTTGCAACTGGTAGCAGGAGAGTGTGTTGGCGACTAGTACGTCAACAGGAGGGTGCGACTCCTTCCACTTCCTTGTGGGACAAGGAGAGTGGAGTTCCAGGTGGTCCGTGTGGACTACTACAGAGGCGGGAGGACACTGCCGCTCAGGAGGACAACTGTCATCCGACAGTCCGGTAGGAGGAGGAGTCATCAGTCCCGGTGCGACCAGGAGCTGCACAGACGCCGTCCAAGACCGGAGTTGAAGACCCCGCATTGCGCGAGGTATTGTCGCCGAGCAAGCCTCGGGACAAGGTATGATTCCACAAACCATCCTTTCCTATTATATAGACGTTGACGCGTTTCCTCGGTATGGGTTTGGGGAGAAATTTTTTGTTTCCGCTGCCTTCTCTGTCTCCCCAAAAACCCAACAGGAGTGTCAAGCCACCTATTGGCTTTTCTGTACTCTAGTGACACCAAAATCTCTGGTTGATATTGGACACTACATACTGTATTTTTAAGGAGACTTCCACTAGGGCTTCATCCCCCGTACGTCCTGTTAGACGTTTCGACCCCCATATACTGGACACTGCCAGGGTTAGGTTGTTTCATCCCCATGGCGCAGACCTCTCATAGGAAATCTACGGTGTTCAGGGCCCCTAAGTCTATTATTTTATTATTCTTGGAAAGCTCTTACTATAGTGTATCGTTTCCTTACTTATACTTGACTCTGGTATTTCTATGGTACCACGTCTACTTATTTGAAGTTTATAATACAACATGTATATCATTCTAAACTTGGCATAGCATTATATTCAAAACACTATGATGTTCTGAGTAATCATCATACTATACATACAGGCAGACTAAATTTCTTAAATAAATAGAATACATATCAACTTGGCACTTTATACACTAGAATCATGCAAGTGAACTTCTTAATATACTGATAAGAATTAATTACTTATCATGGAAAGAATTACTAATGATCATTGAGAATTTCTAATGATGTCCTTGAGAAATGTGCCAATTCGTGTTAATACTAACCACACATATTAACTATAACTTGGAGTGTGCAAACATGTTTCCATTGAAACATTGCATGTCATCGTCTTTTTCTTTGAAAACGTGCAACTAGTTAAATTACTAGGATCATACAGCCTGGGTTTATACCTAAACCGTGCAACTATTGTAACCCTGGGGTTATGCACAAAGTAAGTCGTGCCACTGCCTTCAATCACTTAAACTGAAAAAATTAGGATTTCATCAACCGTGTAAATTCCAACAATTGAAATCATACAAATCAGTTAATAAACTAGGATCATGCAAACTGTGAAGAAGAGAAACATGCAATAAAAAGTCAGGCGATGCCAAGACTGCACGACACTTGGGTAATCGTTGTTACCTGTGAAAAACACAAATCTAACCGAAATTATCCCTTTCATGGAGTTAGTACTGCTTAGTGAGTGAGATTCTACTCACAGAGGATCGAGATAATCGAAATTCAACCAAAATACGCCCAAAGCTTGCTTCTGGGCATCCGCGGGGTCGTCTTCAACCTTGGCTCTGTCCTGGTTTTGAACCTGCTGCAAGCAGCAGCTCTGCCGTGTGCACAAGAAGGAGAGGGGAAGCTTGGTTGGGTGCTAAACGTGGCTGGGAGCTGCGGATTTGAGCTTTGACCTCAAGGTCGGAGTCGAGGGCGGCATTCCAAGGTGCTAGCTGTGCCAAAATGGCCCCTGGTCGTGCACCGCACAACTGGTGTGTTGCTGCTGCTGGACGGCTGGTGTCCTAGCTGGTCGGGGTCGCGGTTGGGTGAGGAAGAGAGGAGAAGAAGAAGGAAGGTGGAAGAAGAAGGAAGAAGCAAAGCGTCGAGCAACTCGGCTCTATGGAGCACTAATCGGCCCCCGCTCCTCTCCCTCTGCTGGTCAGGCAAGCGTTGCTCAAGCGGTGCCTTGCACTGATCGGGGGAAAAAGGGGATAAGGGAAGGGGGGTAATACATATATTAATGGTTAAATTGTAGCTTTATCCCAAGAAACTTGAAAATGCCATAAATATTTCCTCAAAGGTCCAGTTCAAGTGATTTCTTTTGCAAATTTTCAAGCAACAAATCCATTACAACCTCAAATCATGAAAACATACAAACTAGGTTGTCTCAACCTGATTAAAGCACTAATCGCATCTTGAACACTTATCTTAGCTTAATCAACATGGTGATACACTAATCACTTTACTTACTAGTTAAACTCGGAGTGGGTCATAACAAAAATACTTACAACTAAAAGATGCATAAGTAACCATAGTAACTTGAGGTTGTTTAGTTTGTCCTCTAGGCAACTATTAGGGCATGAAGTTGAAAGCAAAGGTGTCTAGAAAGGATCAGGGTTTGGGAGCTGGCAAGATTTTCCTTCACACCACTAGCTTGGTTTACGAGGACTCCCAAATCCATATGATATCGGCCTGGCCTGAGCTGATATGAATTGTTCAAAATAGCATGCTTTTAGGAAATAGTAGCCTTAGACATCTATATGATTTATCTTTAGGGACCCTATTATGTTGAACTAGTCTCCCAGGTGTAAAGACTTGTTTGAGGATGGATAAGAGAAAGTTTACCCATAGTTCATAGTTAGTCTTTACAAGTTATGTTTCTTTTTTTTTGCATGATGCTTATGTAGTTGGATGTAAGGAAGTGTAGTTGAACCTTTTGTACCTAAAGAATAGTTTTGACTTAATAAGATGAATCCTGTAAGGGTGGTGAATAAGTTGTTTTCTTATATGTGGATGTTTTGATCTCGAGGACAAAATCCCTTTAAGGGGTGGTGTGTTGTAACATACTAGATCTCAGACCCTACCCTGGAAGTTGACGTTTTGGACTTAGCAAAACAAGGTTGAAGGTTAGACCTAAATAGATGTTTAGTATAACCCCAATGAGCTAATGCATGTATAGATCACCTTAATCTAACCTAATGTTCTAACATTAATCTTAGGTCTATATTGGATACATAACCCACATAACTCATTTTGGTAGTAATATGAAGATAAGAAACTTATTGGAGGAATAATTGAGATAATGGGCCGTTAATGGGCCATATGAAATGTCTCATAAAAAGAAGTCTCAAAAGTGGAAACAAACTTCAAATTCAAAATCTACATATCAAAATTAGCCTACATGTCAAATTTCATCTAATTTGGACTCCTTGAAATATTAGGATAAGTTTAGGAGAGAGAAAATGAGTAAAAGGCATAAGTAATGAATAATGTGATTATATAACTTCAAAATATGAAAATAAGGGTAAATTCGTATTCAACACATAAAAGATAACTTGTAGATGAAGTTTGGTCCAATTTGGATGTTGTTTGTGCAAGTTATACAATTTTAGGTACATTATGGACTTTCCTGCAATTTACCCAATTGGGAGGTTTTCTTTGCAAATTATCATATGCATTATAATCCTTATATATTCCCTTACCATTTTCTAGTTTTTGAACTGTAGGGCCCCTAGTTACACCTTGGTTTGAAGGTGTTTCTTTTCAAGGGCATTTAGGGATTACTCTCTTTATAAATGTGCTTATCTTTAGAGGCTATCAACCAATGGGGTTATTTCTTTGATTGGAGGTCGGTTGGGATGGCATATAGGTGTCCATAAACTAACATTTGATATTTAAGAAGCCTTAATGAGCTTTCCTCTTACATGGACATGAAATCCCTAGGCAAAGGACACATGGAAAGCTCCATGGACACCTCATGCTTGACTTCTTCCTTATCCATAAAGGTTTTCATGTCCATAGGCACCCTTAGCATTGGGCACATTGAAAGTAACTTGAAACCTCATGCTTTACTTCTTCCTTATCCATAAAGGCTTGCATGTCCATGGACACCCTTATACATGACTCATGGAAAGTCTCATAGACACCTCATACTTGACCTCTTTCTTTATATAGCCATATCAACCCTTTCCCAACTCCCAATTCGAAAACTCTTGATCTCCTTTATTTCATCTAGCTAAAAGAATCATTCCTACTCTGTTATGCCATGAAGGTACTGTTCCAAGGTAAAAGGAGGTGCCTACCTTGGTGAAGAAGGCTCCTAGGGTTCCAAATTTCTCTATTTAGGATTTCTTAAGCTCCTCCTTGGTGACTTTGACCAAAACTAGTAAGTATCCTCCTTTCCTTCCCTATTTTCATGTTGTTAGTCTTCCTTCAACCTTCCTCCAGCTCAGAACCATGGCCTTCCATGGTGAAACTCCACCTAGAACCCATAAACACCTCATGTCCATGTTCTTTTGTTAAGGTTTTTCATCTCTAAAGTGGAGAACGTGCTTCTTGCTTGAGATAGGAGCTTTATTGGAGAAACCAACCTCTATAAGGTTGGGAACCTTACTTATTGGACTTGTCCACCTTTGTTAGAGGTTCTTTAGAGGCTTAGGATTGACTTGGACTATTTAGACTCTTAAGTTGAGGTATGATGTTCCCTATACTTCTATGTTGAGCAATTCACCTATGATTATTCATTCTCTTTGTCCTATGGACATTAGCCTATACACAATGTATTTTCTATTGAAAATCATGGTTCATGTGAAATACCTTATTTGATATTGATCATGTGATCATGGATATTCTTTTGAACTCTTATCTTATGCTTTTTTCATGATGGAACTCTAAAAGATGACATGTAATGCCTTTTTCTCACATATTAGGTGGATGTTTATGTTGGTCACTTATGTGGCGACTAGTTTATATATCTTAACTATACTTTCTGTTGCATTTTAGGGGAGGCAGAGAAGGCAGCGGAAACAAAAAAAAATCTCCCCAAACCCGGAACAAGGAAACGTGTCAACGTCTATATAATAGGAAAGGATGGTTTGTGGAATCATACCTTGTCCCGAGGCTTGCTCGGCGACAATACCTCGCGCTATGCGCGGTCTTCAAATCCGGTCGTCGACGGTGTCTGTGCAGCTCCTGGTCGCACTGGGACTGACGACTCCTCCTCCTACCGGACTGTCAGATGACAGTTGTCCTCCTGAGCGGCAGAAACCTCCCGCCTCTGAAGTAGTCCACACGAACCACCTGGAACTCCACACTCCTTGTCCCACAAGGAAGTGGAAGGAGTCACACCCTCCTGTTGATGTACTAGTCGCCAACGCACTCTCCTGCTGCCAGTTGCAACTGCAGTTGTCCTTCCCTTGCTGCACCTCCCTTTGAGGGAAGCACTTGCTCGGGCTCTCTCTCGGTTACCAAAACCAGAGAGAACAACAAATTTGCAGAGCAACTGATTGCACTGAGTTGTACTTTGATAAGCCCCCAATACCCCTATATATAGGAGGGTCATGGGACAGGGTTCTCTATCCCGGGCAATGCGGGACTAAAAGCAGGAGTAGAAGGGTTCAAGATTTTCCACAAAAGCAACCAACTCGCAGCCTGAACCGATCAGTTCACAAGTGAACCGGTCGGTTGGGGACCTGAATCGATCGGTTGACACCTCAACCGATCGTTTGGGACACCTCAACCGGTCGGTTCACAAGTGAACCAGTCGGTTGGTGGTCCTGGTCGATTCCTGATTGACTTTCCTTCTTTTTGTTTCTAATTGGTATCGAATACCAATCCTATTCCCAATCTAATTGGGCAATTTGAAACGAAAGGAAAATTCTCACCAATCCTATTTTCCCAAGTTGCTCGGTTGCACCAGTTGAATCGATTGTTTCAACATTTGAAGCAATCGGTTCACCCTGGGCTTGAGACGACCGGTTCAGCAACCTCAACCGACCGGTTCAACACTTGAACCGATTGGTTGGGAGTGCAGGTTGTGTAGAATCAGTCAATTGCGATTTCAATCAATCCGATACTCCAATCAATATGTCCAACACCTTGAACATTATGATATTGAGCTATCAATCAATTGAGTGTTTAATTGAACTGCTAAACTCCTTTAGTAATCAATCTAAACATTGCTTGTGGACAAAACTCCTCTTCCAGGTTCAATCCTATGTGTGTGACCCTGCAAGTCCATTTCACATTGGCAGTGAAAGTCCATAACACTTATGACTTCACAAGCAAAGAGCGGTGCCTAGTCACACATCAGTGCTACCCAAGTGAAAGTAGAAAGTTGGAGAACAAGTTTCAATCCTACAATTCGTGAATGGTGTTACAGTGAATCTATAATTCCTTTGTCATTGATATATCGAATGAACTCAAGGCATGGAACAGTCATCCTGTCAACGTTCATTCACTTTCTTGATCTCAGAGTAGACTGGAAGAGATATGTATGACATCAATATCACATACTAATTCACACATGCGTGTACGCCTTTCTCAATCCTACTCATCAAGTGGCCATGGATATCAAACTCCCTTAGGAGGGACAAATCCCATATCTATCACTCACCCCTCAAAAGCCTCATGTGTCAAAGCCACCCAATCATCACCTTTATAACAACCCATGTTTCAGGATTGCGTTTGATGATGTCAAAGTGTTCCCAACGACATGTGTTGAGTGTAGTGATTTCAGGTCTAAGAATCACACTCACCACCATCACTGTGAGTATTGACTGTGACTACCATGTCATGGTTTCATGTGTCAAACTCACGGTGGGTCTGTCCGGTACACTTGTTCTCTAACAAGTACCTATGTGTTTGGTTTGATATCTCTATATCATGACGAACGAGATTTTGTCATCAACCAACACCACAATCTAGTCTTGTGTGTCATTGTTGTCTATTTACCTTCCACAATGACATCCGACTAGGGACATAACAAGAATGTACAAACTCTTAGCATCCTTATGATCTCATCGTTCATGTCATGAACTTGAAGGCATACGTCATTCAGTACTGTCATTCTCTATACATTCAATATGTTCTATCACTATCTCATATGACTAAACCAGAAAGAATTGGAAGCTTGCCTTTGTTGTTTATCGAATCAATCTTAATGTATCCCACCAATCATCCCATGATTGTCTCTCAGGGCATACATACCAACAGACTCCCACTTGCACTGTGAGCCAATCACCATTGAATCATATTCATAGTGATCTTCAAACATGTCCCACATGTTACTGTGCTCTAGTGCTAACATAGTGAGTAATGGCAACACCTTGCCAAAGTCAGTATAAATTGCATGTCTCACATCTCTTCACTGTACGTCACACGTATGAGATGGAGTTGCCGTAATATGTGATCTAGTATTCCTTTGCTAACCTTTAGCCACATTACATGATCAAGGATTCCATACTTGTCATCAATGAGCAGAATATCTATAAGTTCATCTCATGAACTTCCAGATCTATATAGTATCTACTGCTGTTCTCTAACACATAGATACTCGTCTTTTCCTTTTAAATGGTTTTATTGGAACATTTCCAATTATCAACAAACTTTCACTTTTATACATCCTATGTATATTTTGCGATTAATTTTCTGTCCTTTCGGAAGTTCGCATTAATGTAACTCTTTACATCGAACTCTTCCTTATCTCCATAGAACTAGTACTTCACAAGTACTTATTAAGTTCTCATGGTATTCTAGTAACCCTTACTCGAAGTAGACAGACATCCACTCATCATGTCTCACATGCGAGTTATCAGGATGAGCACATCATATTGCCATGTCATACATACAAGATGATGAATGCATTTTATTCTTGCCATGTCCATACATGCAAGATAATGGGATGATTCCATACATGATAGATCTATATCTATTCTTAGTGTTCCCATTCTTCATAAGAATTGGACACTTGGCCTTGGGATACTAACTCCATGTAGCATGGACAAGTTTTCTCCCACTGAATTTGTGCATACTGAACACTTCAGTACAGATTGCCAATGTATGCTCTCCTTTTCAGGTCAAGAGGTTTTCAAGAACTATCTCTATAGATCTCTATTCCTATCACATAGGAAACATCTCTATCTTCCTTAAATATGACTTCCACTTTTGTATTTCCATTCTTGAACATTTCCATTTCACATCAACATGTGGAATGTGAATACGCTCCCACTAAATCATAGATCCCTTCTTCATCTTTGACATATCAGTCAAACCCTTTGACTATATCATCAAAGTAAAGATCCAATTCTGAGTTGCTTGTACTCAATCAATCATATTGATTAGTCCATTGTAACTTATAGACTTCATTTGCATTAGTGGATTCATAAACCCTTTTAGGTTGTGTCACATACACATCCTTATTTTATTCCTCATAGGAATGCGGTTTTAGTATCCATATGCCAAATGCCTTAGTCATTAAGTTGCAATCAACAAGCATCATCCTTCTCAAAATGTTATCAGTGTATCTTAACATTTAAGATTCATTTGATATCCAATGGGTGCTACCATCAAGGTCATACCTTATGGTTGACATGGATGCCATTTAGGATTTAATGGACATAAACCATAACTCAAAATTTGGTTCCTCATATTTATCTAGATAGTTGACTCATCACATGAACAACTAATCACATAGATAATTGAGGTGTATCTGTTAAGTATATAAGAACTGACAAACCTTGTGATTCTTAATTCCTTTTATTAGTGTGGGGTATTCTTTTATTAATAAGAATTTAGTTATTCGATAATCATTCTCTAACTCCTTAGAGTATGATTCCTTCTTGATTTAGACATCACCATGCCTTAATCAGGAGTTCACTATGATACACTATCATAATCACTCATAAGGATCTCAAACATTTGGTCCAAGTATTTCATTCATTGATCTCATCAAGAATTAACACTTTACCAAATTTATACTTCATTTATGATATCTTGAACACTTCAAGATATTCATATTGGTATTTCTCTAAACACCATTAGAAGTATTAGCATTTGTTCCAATAGGTATGTAAATACATCACATGTATTATACCTAATAGGATAATCATTCTCCTACTACCTTTAGTGAAGATTGATTAATCATGTCCAAGATATTCATGTCTCTTATTGGTTCTCTAACCAAAAGAGTCTAGATTTATCCATCATATGGAAACTAGAAATGAATTTATCATGATTGATGCTAATTTGATTGTTTGAGTTATCGATAACCTTTTAGGTATCATTTTATCTTATGCATATCAAATACCACAAGATAAATAAGGCATTGCCACAAAGATCATATCTTTAAGATTGAAAACTCAACTTTATTAATTGCCATCATTGTCATACAATATGCAAAAAATAAAGTGTTTCTATCCATTGGAAAAAATGAAATAGCAGTTCATAACTATATTACATGCCTTATAGGCTGAAAATAAACTAAAGTACTCCTATCTATGGCGGCAACACTTGCCCCAATTATGAGTGCTTTACACTTTACATCTTGGTATCATATACCTCAAAAAGTGTTACAAGTTTACTTTCATGACACCTTTAAGTAGAGACATCAGTCGCCTCCTTCTTCTTTTGTTCTTCCAGATAGAGAGGACAATTCCTTTTCCAATGCCTTGGCTTTTGACAATGGTGGCAATTTCCTTTCTTGGTCACGCCTCCCTTGGCCTTGAGAGCTGAAGACGGCTTGGACTCCTGGCTAGCATCAGAACCTTTCTTAGCTTTGCCCTTGCCCTTGCGCTTGGACTTGCCTTTCTTGCCCGTGATCACCATCACAGACTTAGGCTTGTCCTTCTTCATCTGTATCTTGGCTATCCTCAACATGCCCAACAACTCTGACAGTGGCCTATCAAAGTTGTTCATGTTGTAGTTCATCACAAACTGACTGTAAGATTCTGGCAACGATTGCAGTATCACGTCAGTAGCCAACTCTTGGCTCAGTGGAAATCCCAGTCTCTGCAGGTTCTCCACATACCCAATCATCTTGAGTGTGTGAGGACCAACTGGATCTCCTTCTGTCATGACGCACTTGAACAATGCCCTAGAAACATTGTATCTCTCTTATCGTGCCTGATCTTCATACATGTTCCTGAGATGTTGAATCATCTCAATGACACCCATGTTCTCATGCTGTCTTTGCAACTCATGGTTCATAGAACATAACATCAAGCACTTTGCATCAATGGCATCATCGGAATGCTTCTTGTAAGCATCCCTTTCTGCCTTTGGTGCATTAGGAGCGAGTTCCTCTGGAATTGGAGTATCCAGGACATAGAGCTTACACTCTTGAGTGAGAACAATTCTCAATGTCTGATACCAGTCGTAGAAGTTTGTCCCATTAAGCATGTCCTAATCAAAAACCGATCGTAAAGAAAAGTTGTTTTTGTTTGTTTCCATTTGAACTACAAAAAGAAATATGCAATTTTAGTCCAAAAACTCATTTTTGACTTATTTGATTGATTTCAAAAATTTTACGATATAATTAGGCCTTTAATTGATTATCGCTCCCACTATTTTACTTCAAATTGATAGCCCTCACCATCAATTCGGAAGATTGCAGCGTACAACCTTCTAGTGGGCAAGATCCTGAAATCCTCTAAGTCATGGACCAGCTAGCGTTGTCACCCACAACATAGATCTCTCAGGTAGGCAACTTTTTCCAATTGCATCATATGCAACTCTTTTTGAATGAACATGCACAACACCTTGCCATCAACATTCCTTGCCTCTGGGCTTAGACGCTCTAAGAAGCACCAGTTAAATCTAACCCAAAAGCCGACACGGTAAACATGCACCCTGCTTTGGCAGAACCTACATGTCTACCCTTCACACTTCCACAAGATAGACGGCGCACCACGCTTTGGCGTAACCTACGCTTGGTCGATCGAGTTTTTCATGTGTTCCGCTAATGGAAGGCATATAAGACTTAATATTTTAATGAGGGATTTGGTTTTTATATACATATACCTATCCAATCACCACAATACACAGTACGTATCATATACATGCTATATCCCACAGAAAACATGCACAAACGATAAAAGTGATGATTATGGCCATCCTAATGTGATTCCTCGAGCCAAGAGGAATCACGGTCATCTAGGTCTACATCACATGCAACCTTTACAAGATGAACATCTGTGCTTTGCCTTCCGAGTTGATCAACTCATCTCATGAATGATCTGTTCTCTCTGGCCGGTCATTTGGTGCCACCAGCCGATCGGTTGGCTCCTCCAACCGATCGGTTTGCCTGGTCGTCGTGCATCTCTTCATGGAAACCATCCGTTCGTCTCGCTCCTCGAACCGGTCATCAACCGATCGGTTCACTCCTTGAACCGATCGTCTGGAACGTCAACCAATCGGTTCACACCTTGAACCGACCGTCTCAGCTGTAGTCTTGATGTCCTCCGTTCTTTGACACAATAGGAAATAAAATTTATCCTAATATTACATTGCTTAAAAAGGGAAACCCCGAGTTACATTCGGGGGGAGGAAAGGTAGGAAAGAATCTCGAATTATTTCGAGTTACATCAGGAATAGGAGATAGGGAAGATCGGTGCGCAGACCGAGATTCAAGCAACCACACACAACCAATCACAGATAGGGTTTATTGGCCATAATCACGCTATACATCCACCACAAAACTCCTTTAAGGGCGACGCGTATCGAGTGAATTAATAATACATATCATATATGTAATTGGGATTTGTGGATTTAGGATTGGACATGCATAAAGCCAATTTTATTCGCATCGTATACAATAAATAAAGGCGGCAAACCAAAATCGATCATATCGATATTTCTAAAATATAGAACAGTTGACGTGGCTCTGATACCACTGTTGGGTTTTACGGGAGGCAGAGAAGGCAGCGGAAACAAAAAAAAATCTCCCCAAACCCGGAACAAGGAAATGCGTCAACGTCTATATAATAGGAAAGGATGATTTGTGGAATCATACCTTGTCCCGAGGCTTGCTCAGCGACAATACCTCGCGCTATGCGCGGTCTTCAAATCTGGTCTTCGACGGTGTCTGTGCAGCTCCTGGTAGCACCGGGACTGACTCCTCATCCTCCTACCGGACTGTCGGATGACAGTTGTCCTCCTGAGCGGCAGAAACCTCCCGCCTCTGAAGTAGTCCACACGGACCACCTGTATGATCGCATAAAAGTTGTACACTTGTCCTCTTCTTCACATGAAATTGAAACTCGCAAGGTAGACTATTTTGATGTACGGAGGCCTTATCTCATCACTTTGTGTGCTTTATAACGTAGGTTGTGTAGTGTTTATATTCACATCCAACTCTGCTCCATTGATTGTTCTCATAAGGATAAATATGGTTCTAACATAACAATCACTCTCACATGTCTTTCTTGCTCATAATCGTTAGATGTTATTATTATTCTCCTAGATCATACCAAATTTGTCTCTACAATTTTTTCTCACTACAATTTGGCTACTTGTTAACACATTGAACTGCCACACCACTTTCGGTTTGAGTTATGTGTTAATTTTCTTGATAAGTTCTTCTATGTGGATTATCCTACAATGGAGAGTATCCATCTGCTTTTTCATCTTACTTTTGGAGATACTTCACAAGCATCACTTTATTAGGTTGCATCTTTTCCATCCTCTCTTGACGCTTGTATATGAGTGTTTATACTTTCTATATATGTACTCTATCGTTTTACTCCTTTATCGGCTACGGAACAGACTATGTGTAGGAGTGTTTATCTTCATCAACTTATGATTCTTAATGCCCTAGAAATTTAGAACTCATGCCATGATGGTATGTAGCATCCTCTTCTCTGAGTTTTACAAGACCAACTGGATCTGAATCACGTTCAAACTTTACATTCAAATGTTTAGCGTCAAAAGTTTAAGGTCAAAGACAGCTAATTCGTAGTTTTTATTCTGATCCTCTCTTTTAGCGGTGTTGCACCAATAATGCAACTACACGGTTGGATCTTGAGTTAAAGCATCCTCAAGTTCCACATCCTACTTTTTTACAAACCTTAGAATTTTCATCATTAATATGGTTGAGGATGATAATTTTTCCTTTAAAAAAGGTACATCTTTTTCATGTGATATCCTCTGTGTGAAACACCTTCCTGACACCATGTGCGGTGCAGCTACTGCAAAGCATCACATGATCTTAGATGTTGTATTTGTTGTTGTTAATCATCGGTGGGATAGACAATATCCTATCTCATTGGCACCTTATGTTTCTAGACCCCTTGACACCTCTACTCAAGCTTGACAATGGCATTCATCCTATTGAGTTGGTATTGTTTGGTGTCATCTTATTTCAAAGATTGAGGCAAAGGGAGTTATACAGACATGATCTCTTATCTTGGATACAACCAATTTAGTTTTGGAATTTATAAGGGTGTTGATGCTCTTTTGCATGTTGTGTGATGACAAGAAACATGTTCATACACACACTTTGGATCTTCTAGACTTCTTCGATGTTGTCAGTATGGTTGATACGTTCATCATATTCTATAAAGTCTATGTTCAATGCTATGTGATTACATGTTGGGCTTAATTTATCTATTGTCTTCCAACTCATCTTTACTTGGATCAAGGTGACCATATCATGTCTTCATATGGGGTTCAACAAGGCGACTCGAGCCAATTCTCTTTTCATTTATTCTTCATCCTATGATTTTTTGGGGGAATATGGGCATAGAGTATAGCAGTGGAAATAAAAAAAATATCTATATGTATTCCCATAACAACAAGATCGCTTCAACTACTATGAAATAGGAAGGATGGTTTAGTGATTTATAACTAGTACTAGAGCAAGTCTAGTGACAAAAACTCACTTCAATGCAACTATGAACAAGTTGCCATTGGTTTGCGGCTGTGAAGCTCCTGGTCTTCACCACGAACAACAAACACGATAGCTTCTATAGTGCCATTGTGGTCTCACCACGGACTGCAAATTGTAATTGCCTCCTAGAAACAATCAAAGGACTCATGCCTCTAGAGTAGTCTACACGGACCAGCTAGAACTCATGTCATTAAACAAGAATGGACGGGAATGAGTTGTCCCTTCTGTTGGTGTACTAGTCACCACTTTTCTCTCCCATAATGACAACCCTCAGTTGTTCTCTCCCATAGCTATCCCTCCCTTGTCGAATAGGACTTGCTTGGGCTCTCTCGATTACCACAACTAGAGAGGACAACAATTGTCTGAAGAATTGATTCTCAGTTGTCTGTGTTGTGTTTTGGGAAGCCCTCAGTACCCCTCCTTTTATAGGCGGGGTTTGGGCCAAGGTTTCCAGTATGCATGGGATTTGTGTGGGAGAGGAAGGGACGGGAAGATATTGAATTTTTACAACCTGCAAACTACGAGATGGTCATCTGGTGACCCATACAGTCATCTAGTCACTTGAGACAGTCGTCTTACACTACCAAATGATTGTTTGGCAGTTTCTCAATCGCACACGAATTTTGCAAATTTGATTCCAATTAATACCACATATTAATTCCTTGCACCGCAAGTAATGTACAATCAAATAGTTCGAAAAACATTCAAAACCTTTGTTCGGCCCAATTGAGCCATCTCACCCAGGCGAGATGCCCGTCTCAATCACCTAGACGGCCATCTGGTGAGTCTGAGATGAGTCGGTCGGTTCAAGGGAAAAACATAGCCAATTCAAATTTTGATTAGCCTCACAACCCAAATGGCCATCTCAATACTTGAGACACCTGTCTGACTTCCCAAACACCCTTATCACTCAGTGAGATGGTCATTTGATAGACCCGTCAGCCAATCAGTTAATATGTTGTGTGAATTGAATACATAAACACTTTAATAATCAATCCAATCATCATTCAAGATAAACTCCTCTTCTAGATGAGTTCCTTTGTGTGTGACCCTATAGGTCCCATATCACGTTGGCAGTGAATGTCCATAACTAGCTTATGACATCACAAGCAAAGAGCGATGCCTAGTCGCACATCAGTGCTACCCAAGTGAATGGAAAGTTGGAGAACAACTTCAACCTACAAGCTATGCAAGGTGTTGTAGTGATTATATAATTCCTTTATCTATGATATCCAATATGAACTCAAGACATGGAATTGTCATCCTCTCAATGTTCAATCCATGTTTCTTGAACCAAGAGCAGACTGTCTGAGATAATGTGACCTCAATATCATATATTGATTCACATGTGCATGTGCATGCATTTCTCAATCTCTCTTATCAAGTGGCCAAGATATCATACTCTAGTAGGAGGGGAAAATCCCATATTTGTCACTCATGATCTATCTCCATGTGTCAAAGTCACCCAATCATCACCTTTATAACAACCCATGTTTCAGGATTGTTTTTGATGATGTCAAAGTGTACCCAACGACATGTGACAAGTGTAGTGATTTTAGGTCTAAGAATCAAAATCACCACCATCACTATGAGAGATGACTATTACCACCATTTATGCTTTTCATGTGTCAATTCTCAAGGTGGGTTTGTCTGATACATTGTTCCCTAACATGTATATGTGTGCTTGGTTTTCTATTTCCATATCATGACTAATGAGATTCTGTCATCAACCAACCCACACTCTAGTCTTATGTGTTATTGGTGTCTAGCTATCTTCGACAGTAACAACTGATTAGGGACATAATAAGAATGTTCATACTCTTAACATCCTTATGATCTCATCCTTCTAAGTCATGTACTTGAATACATACATCGTTGAGTATTGTCATTCTTTAGACATTCATAATATTTCCTCATTATCTCATAATTGAGTGAAATAGATGAATTTGAAGCTTGTATTTATTAGTATTAATCAAATCCTTTATGGTATATGCCAATGTCAACCATCACATGATTGGCTCTCTGGGTATACCTTACCAATAGACTCCCACTTGCACTTAGAGCCAATCACCCGTGAATCATATTCTTAGTGATCAAAAGATGTCCATCATGTTTCTGCTGCACTAGTGCTTAATCAGTGGGTTAGTAACACATTGCTTATAGTCGATATTTTGCATGTGTCCTTGTCTATTCATTGTACAATTTCTTATATGAGACATAATTGTCACAATATGATATCTAATATTCTTTACCTAACAATTAGCTCCATTGTTGTCACAGTATCACTGCTGAGTCATGAATGATTGAAACATCTATAAGTTCATCATATGAACCTTTAGATCCATGTAGTATCACTCTGTGTTCATAATACAAGTATACTCATCTTCTATTGTAGAATAGAATTAATGTCTATTAGTTTGTAACCTTTCCAACTAATCAACACTTCTCCTTTTAAATCAAACATATTTTATCACAATCATTTTGTCATTATGGAAGGTTGCATCGACGTAACTCTTTACATCCAACTCTTCCTTTATTTCTATCCTTAGCAATCTATCTTTAGACACTTCTTAAGTACTAATGGATATCTTTAATTACATTCCAAAAACTCTTATAGGAATTAATATTATCTTGTTATGTCCAATACATACAAGATTATACGGGATATGTACATTTATAACATTCATGGTAGATCCATCATATGGCATTTGATTCATGATATATCCATCATATGGCATTTGAGTCATGATATTTCCATTCTTCACAAGAATTGGAAATTATGATTCATGAGAAACTAATCTGGATTATCCCTTATTGAATTCATTTGCATTGAACTCTTTCAACACATTGCTATTATATTTTCACAAACTTCCATTGTGAAATATTCAAGAACTATCTCATATGTCTTGATCCTTATCTCATAAGATGTTTCAACTTATCCTTCATTGTTGAAGGTGTTCTTACATGCTAGTTCTCAATATTTACAATATTGAGATGTTTATTCCTCATCAAATGTGGAATATTCATATATTCCCACTAAACCTTTTGTAATCATAGATCTCATCTTTTATCTTGATTCAAGTCAAACTCTTTGACTATCTTGTCAATTTAAAAGATCCCATCTCTGAGATGCTTGTTTCAATCCATATTGAACCTTGTAGTTTGTAGAATTTATTTGCATTCTTAAAGTTATGAAACCTTTTAGATTGTATCATGTGTGCATCCTCTAATGTATTCCCTTAAGGAATCCAGTTTCTATCTTCATATGCCAAATCTCATAGTCTATTCTAACTACAACAACAAGCATGCCAATTGATCAATGAATTTCTATCATGCCCAACAACTTGAACTTGATTTGAAATTATCATTCAACCAATATGTCCTTTTATATTATCCATGTAGATATTTTCCACAAGATCCTATTTCTCCCTTTAGGTGTTACACTTTGGGTGGCACTATCAAGGTCCTACATTATCGGCTTACATGGATTCCATATTACTCAGAAATACCTTCTAGTTGGCTCATCTTGTATGACCAACCCGTCTGAATTGTTGGATTTACAGTCCTCCAATCTTATATGTGTTATACTAGAACTATATTGTTCTATGTTACATGTTACATACTCCATAGCACTTGTGATTCTCATGGTTTTCATTGTACCCTTTTGTTGACCTCAAACATTTTGAGTTTTACTTTTGCTCCCACTTATTCTTTAGGAACTCAGTTTCCTATTGACAAAACAGTTTTGTTATTGGATTGGGATTAATAGTAATATATAAAACTCATGGTTTATGGATAAACCTTCTCAAGAAACTTCTTTCTTAATGTATGTTTCAGTCCTTTAGATGTATTGGGACATTCCCAGGTCATTTCATATACGATGTCTTTATAACCATTCATACGGTACATAATTTAGTGATAGGTATATATTCGTGAGGATATAATAAGACTAGATTAATTGATAATTATATCATGACTCATCATGATATCATTCCTTCATTCTGACACATCATCATGTTCAGATGGATTTGACTTGTGATACATTATCATAGTTCTTTGAAGACTCTCAAGATATTGCAAAGTATTTCAACATTTGATCTCATCAAAGTTTCTTAATACTTTCATCAAAGTTATAATTCGTTTATAATATCCTTCAACACTTCTAGATATTAATGGTTATCTCTTACTAGGTACATATCATCATATTACCAGTAAATGGGATGAATTATAAGTAATTATCTATAGAATTCATTCCATAAGATCTTCATGCATCACATGTATGAGGTCTGATGGAAAGATTATCCTCCCACTACA
Organism: Alisma plantago-aquatica; assembly: GCA_963693085.1. Taxonomy (NCBI): domain Eukaryota; kingdom Viridiplantae; phylum Streptophyta; class Magnoliopsida; order Alismatales; family Alismataceae; genus Alisma; species Alisma plantago-aquatica. The sequence continues at coordinate 1,048,218,426 of OY856412.1, read as the reverse complement.
TCTAGTGAAGGATGGCATGTCACTTTGTGCATAAGTAAGGGTTTGCATGTTTCCTTAGTTCAATGACTAAAGGAATCTAGACTAACATGAATATGTATTCTAGACATGCATTTCTTATATGTACATCCAAGGTGACTATTGCGAATGATAATCTTGAGTTATCAATTACATTCCATTTTGTATTAATGGTATAAGCATTCATCTCAAAATCTCTCATACAAAGACCATTTAGATGTTTGGGCATTTCCATGCAAGATCATATCATTTGAAATAGAAACACAACTTTATTGATGTATCATCCTTGTCATACAAGATGCTTTAAATTAAATGTTTCTATTTATTGGCATTATGAAATATTAGTTCTATTAACTCTATTACATTCCCATTTGGGCTAAGATGAATTTAAATGTAGGCTATGGCTTCCACAACTCTTGCTCCGTCTTGACCATCTTTGTCCTTCCATGAAGGCCTTTACTTGTTATCTGATCATGTACATCAAGTATGTCATATCTGTATTTGGTATCACATACCAAAATGAAGAAGTAATCAAATTTATCTTTAACATTTATACCTAAAGTGGGAGGCCTCTGTGCCTTCCTTTCTCTTCTTTATTTCCTCTAACTAGAGTGGGAAATTTATGTTCCAATGTCTAGGCTGGTGACAATGATGACAATCGGCTCTTGTTTTCTTCACTGCACCTTTTGCTTTGAGATCTAAAGACTTGGGCTTCTGGCTAGCTTTAGAACCTTTCTTAGCTTTGCCTTTGATTTTAGACTTGGTCGTTCTCTTACTGATCATCATCACGGACTTGGAATCATCTTTCTTCATTTATTTCTCAGTTGTTCTCAACATGCCCAATAACTCTGCCAACAGTTTGTCAAAGTCACTCATGTTGTAGCTCATGACAAACTGACTATATGACTCTAGCAGGGACTGTAGAATCACGTCACTGGATAACTCTTAACCTAAAGGAAATGCGAGTCTGGCTAGGTTCTCCACATACCCAATCATCTTGAGCACATGATGACCTATTGGGTCACCTTTTTCCATGGTACACTTAAATAGTGCCTTGGAGACATCATATCTCTCTTGTCCTGCCTGATCTTAGAACTTGTTTGTGAGATGTGTGACCATCTCTGTTACATTCATGTTCTCAAGCTACTTCTATAACTCACAGTTCATGGAGCATATCATCATATACTTGACATCTACAACATCTTTAGTATGCTTTCTTTAAGCATCCTTATCAGTCCTTGGTGCATTTTGAGGTGGTTCCTTTGGTTGTGGCGTTTCCAGAACATAGAGCTAGCGCTCCTATGTGAGAATGGTTCTCAACATCCTAAACCAGTCATGGAAGTTGTTCCCAGTGCGTTTGTCCTTCTCAAAGACCGATCATAGAGAAAAGTGATTGTTGTTTGTTTCCATTTGATTGTACAAAATAATTTGCAATTTTGTCAAAAACTCATTTTAATTTGATTTGATTTGATTAAATTTGGGTGATAATAATTAGGTCTTCAATTCGTTATCATTCTCGTCATTTTTTTCAAATTTATAACCCTCAAGTATCAATTCAAAAAATTGTAGCGTGTAATTTTCTAATGAGCCAGATCCAATATATCTAATGTGATCCGATCAACACTGCAAACACAGTCAATCATCAAGGTAGGAAACTATTTCTAATTGTATCATATGAAATTATAGATAGATGATATGTGCAACTCCTTGCCATGATTATCTATATGCCTCTAGGCCCAGATGCTATGAAAATAACCAGTTGAGCCTCACCCAATAGCCAATACGATAATAAAGCACCCCTTGGAGGAAAAACCTATGTTATTACCATCACACTTCCACAAGGTAGATGGCGCACCACGTGGATGCGTAACCTACACTTAGCCAAACAAGTTTTTCATGTGTATTGCTATTAGAAGACATCTTAGACTTAATATGCTTGATTGAGGCATTTTATATATATCATATATATATACATATATTGTATCCAATCACCATATATATAGTATGTATCATATACATGTTATCTCCCACAATCTAAACATGCAATATAAAACAAGAGGCAATGGTTAGGGCCATGTCTACTTGTAATTCCTTGGAGCGACAAGGAATTACTACCACCTAGGTCAATAATCGAATCACATGTATGAACATGTTGTTGGTGTAGATCAGTGCTTGTCAATATGGGTAGATCGGTTCAACCCTTGAACTGACCATCTCACCTCTTTGGTCGGTCGGTTGGTCCTATGGGATGTTGTCTGGCCTCCAATCCAATCCATGTTTGAACTCCTTCCAAACAACTAGTTGGTCTCACTAGTCAGTTGTCTGGTTCCATTGTTATGTCCTTCATGGTCCTCTAGATGGTTAGCTCGTCTCACAAATTCGTTGTCTCATATGGTGATGATCATCTTCCTCGTCGTTTTAAAAAAAGAAACTATCCTATTGATACTTAATTACATTGATAAATAGAAACATCAAGTTGCATTCAAGGGGAGCAAAGGTAGGAAAGAATTAACTTTTAATTGGAAAGAGAGAGGTAGAGGCTCGGTACGCAGACTGAGATAAAATAGGAATAAAACCATACCATCCAACCATACACATATTTAGGGTGTAGGCCATATATATATATATATATATATATATATATATATATATATTTGGGATTATGTGGTCTTTGATGGGATACGCATATGAGATAGTTTAACCATTCACATCATATGCAATAAATAAATGATTAAACTAAAATATGATCATATTGATTATCCTTAATCATAATAAATGTGTGGGTCAGATATCACTATTGAAAAATACGAGCATAGAGTATAGAAGCAGAAACAAAAAAAAATTATCTAATTGTATTTCCATAACAGCAAGATCGCATCAACTACTATGAAATAGGAAGGATGCTCTAGCGAGTTAAAGCTAGTCTTGAAGCAAGTCCATCAGCAAAAACCCACTTCAATGCAATGGTGAACAAGTTTCCCTTAGACGGTGGTTGTACAGCTCCTAATCTTCACCACGCACAATGAACACAACAGTTTTTGCAGTGCCTCTGTGATCTCACAACAAACTGCAAGTTGCAGTTGTCCTCCTAGAAACAACCAAAGGACTCCTACCTCTAGAGTATTCCACACGGACCGACTAGAACTCTAGTCATTCAACAAGAACTCACAGGAAGGATTTGTCCCTCTTGTTGGTTTACTAGTCACCAACTTGCTCTCTCACAATGACAACCCTCGGTTATTCTCGCCCGTAGCTATCCCTCCTATGTCAGGTAGGACTTGCTTGGGCTCTCTTAGTTACCACAAACATAAAAGAAAACAATTGTCAGAGGAACTAATTCTTAGTTGTTTGTGTTGTATTTTGGGAAGCCCCCAGTACCCCTCCTTTTATATATGGGGTTGGGTCTAGGGTTCCCAATCTGTACAGGATTTGTGCGGGAGTGGAAGGGACTGAAAGATCTTAAATTTTCACAACCTGCAAACCATGATACGGTCATCTAGTGACCCCTATGGTCACCTAGTCACTCGAGAGGGTCGTCTCACACTGCCAAACTATCTTGGCAGTTTCCCAATTGCATACAAATTTTGCGATTTCAATTCCAATTAATATAACATATTAATTCCTTGCACCCCAAGTAATGTGCAATCAAAACTAGTTTGGGAAACATCCTAAACCTTTATTTGGACCAACTGAGCCATCTCACCCAAGCAAGATGCATGTCTCATGCACTCACCTAGACGGTTGTCTAGTGAATCTGAGATGAGCTAGTCAGTTCAATCACATTGAACCGGTCGGTTCAAGGGCAGAACTTACCCAATTCAAGCTCTGATCATCCTGACAACCCAAATGACTGTCTTAAGGGTTGTGACACCCATCTAGATGCCCAAACACCTGTCTCATTCAGTGAGATGGTCATTTGACAAACAAGTCAGTCAATATGTTGATATGTTGCATGAATTGAATACTTAAAGACTTTAGTAATCAATCCAATCATCATTCAAGATAAACTTCTCTTCTAGATGATTTCCTTTGTGTGTGACACTATAGGTCCCATATCACATTGGTAGTGAATGTCCATAACTAGCTTATGACATCAAAAGCAAGGAGCAGTGCCTCGTCGCACATCAGTGCTACCCAAGTGAATGGAAAGTTGGAGAGCAACTTCAACCTACAATCTGTGTATGATGTTGTAGTGATTGTATAATTCCTTGGTCTCTGATATCTGGGACAAACTCAAGGCATGGAATCGACATCCTATCAATGTTGAATTCATGTTTCTTGAACTAAGAGCGGACTCTCTGAGATAATGTGACATTAATATCATATATTGATTCACATGTGCATGTGCATGCATTTCTCACTCTTGCTTATCAAGTGGCTAGGATATCATACTCTAGTTGGAGGAGAAAATCACATATCTATCACTCACAATCTATCCCCATGTGTCAAAGTCACTCAATCATCACCTTTATAATAACCCATGTTTCAGGACTACGTTTGATGATGTGAAAGCATACCCAAGGACATGTGACGAGTGAAGTGATTTTAGGTCTAAGAATCATAATCACCACCTTCACTATGAGAGATGACTATGACCACCATTTATGGTTGCCATGTGTCACTTCTCAAGGTGGGTCTGTCTGATACACTATTCCCTAACATGTATCTGTATGCTTGGTTTGATATTGCCATGTCATGACTAATGAGATTTGTCATCAACCAACCCACACCTTAGTCTTATGTGTTATTGGTGTCTATGTACCTTCCAAAGTAACAACTGACTAGGTACATAATAAGAAAATATATACTCTTAACATCCATATGATCTCATCCTTCCAAGTTATGTACTTGAAGACATACATCATTAAGTATTGTCATTCTTTATACATTCATAATATTTCCTCATTATCTCATAACTGAGTGGAACATATGAATTGGAATATTTACTTTATTAGTATTAATCAAATCATTTATGGTATATGCCATGTCAATCATCACATGATTGGCTCTCTGGCATACCTTACCAACAAATTTTGTACTCAAGGGATGTTTTCCATCTTGACTTGTTGTCCTTATACCTTGATGATGGCACTCTCATAGGTGATGTTGTTGAAGTTGTTAAGGCCTTATCTCTCTCACAAGCATTGGGACTAGGTTTTGGACTATATCTTGTCATAACCAAGACAGACATCTTCTGGCCCTCTGAGGACCCTAGAAGAGCCCCCCATATGAAATTTTTTCCTTCCAACATATTATGAACTATGTGGGGTTTTAAGCTTCTTAGTGGACTAGGTTCTTTTGATCCGAGATTTTATTGAATTATTGGGGAAATGTGCAGTCAAATCCATAGCAATGATGGATCTTCTTTCCTTCATCAATGATCCACAAAGGGAACGTCTTCTCCTCAAGTCATTTGTTGGATTGTCAAAATTGTTTTTTTCTCTTCATAAAATGCCACCTGATTATATTACTTCAGCCTTGGATGACTTTAATTATCGACTATGTATTTTCTTATTGCGCATTTTTATTGGTTAAGGCCAAGTATTTGGTGATCTACAATGAAATCTTACTACTCTACCTATGCAACTCAAAGGATTGGGTATTACAACTACCCTGGACATTGGTAGCTATGCCTTTGTTGCCTCTTGAGTCCACACTATAAAGCTTCAAGATCATATTCATAGTGGTGTTGCTCCTATTCCTAATGGTGTCCTATTTTATCATGCTTAATCTTTTATTTCTGCTTTCCTACCATCTTTTTTCTGGTCCAGCTTGTCTTCTATGCCTTCTACCACCCCAAAGACATAATATTTTTTGACATACGCTTACAATAACATGATCTTACAGCACTTCCCGAACTCTGATTTATCTCAAAGACAAGTCATTCTTGCTTTTCTATAGGGTGAACATGCACACGATTTTCTACTTACTATTCCTATTGATGGTCTTAGATTATCTATGACACATGTTGAGTATTGATCCATTCTACATTACCATCTCATGATCTATAATGTTCTCGGATTTGTTTCCTTAGATAAAATTATCATAAAATGAACTATTGGGCTATCTTTATCATCAAAGTGCATCTCCTTTTTAGGGATCTCATCGTTAAGAACTCTGTTGTAAGACCCCTGACATTACTTTTTAGTTGAACATGCTTTTGTATCACAATTAAGTGATTAAATCCTTAATAAAACCATATGAGGTGATTTTATATCATGTGAAAAGCTCAAGTTTCAAGTTTGGCCCAGTTAGGACAATGTTTGTGCAAGTTATGCAATTAAATGCTTGTTTTGGGAGTTTCTACAATTTACCCATATCAGAGGTATTTATTGCAATTCGTCACATGCTTTTGTTTTCATATCACGATTGAGTTGGTTGTTCCTTGGGGTGCTTGGTTGTACCTTGGTTTGGTGGTGATACCTTTCTAGGGTGAGTTAGGGTTTTGGCTCTCATGGATGAGCTACTGTGAGAGGCCTCAAATGATGGTTCCCCAGGATGGATGACATCCAATGGTCATCCTTAGGTGGGGACAACCTATGGTGTTCTCTATAGGTGTTAGGTCAATTATCTTCTCTCTTTTGGTCCCTTGGACCAATGGTTTTCTTGGAAGGGGTGACAAATCGATAGTTTTCCGCCTAGTGACCGAGGGTTTCAATAATTGATAGTCACCAAGTAATGAAACTCGATGGCCACCCTGGGAGAGTAAGGATCCTATGGACTAGCATACTCCACAACACATGGATCTATTACTTCATGTACTTGATGTCCCTTAGCCATTGACACTTGGCAAACATGTTAGGACACCTAAACCTCCTCTTCCCTCTCACCCATAGTTATATAAACTGCCTACCTTCCATGCAAACGAACCTTTTGGACTCCTTTCTCTCCCTTTCTACCTAGATATCTGTCCTCCTTGCTCTAGTGGAAAAGAAGATTCCCAAGGTAGAAGAAGGTGGTCGATCTCCTTGCATGTGTAGTTAGGGTTCAGATCTACCCTCTCTTAGAGCTTGAGGAGCTTTCCTTGCATGATCTTAACCTATGTAGGCAAGCTACCCCCTCTTTCCTTCATTTTCCTTTCTGACCTACCTCCTTCCTTCTTCTTCTTCTTGGTCTTTTCAATGGTTTTCCATGGTAGATCTTTCTCTAAAGCTTAAAGAACCATTCTTTCTTGCTTCCTTGACATTGGGTTTACTCTTTTTCTAGGAGAAGAAGCTTGCTTGGACATGGGGAGTGATAAACTAGGGATTCCTTCCTCTCTTTCTTGAGCTATCTTTCTATTTGGATCATGTTATTTTTCGTAGATGCAAGTTCTACAACTTTCTTCACGTTTATTGTTTGCTTATAGCTTGCATGCACTAGATCTTTCTCTAAAACTAAGTTCTAACTAGAAAGATCACACCATTGCCTAGGATTTGAGATTAGGTGCTAGTTTCTTGGATGTTTTATCATCTTGAATGTGTTCTAAACCTTGTGCATGACCTTTCTTTGGTATAGGAAGCATTAGGGTCTGCTTGAATGACAAATGATGGTTCTTGGTCCCTCTTGAATGATGGGTTTACTTGGTGTTTTAAGGTTGTTTTCTACCTTGTGAAAAACTCAATGTTTTTCCTTCTTGCTTCAATCGATGGATTGGCTTTTAGGGTTGTTTTACTTGTGTTTCTCCTACCAACCGATGATCCTACCTTAGGTTCTATTTTGGCTCCTTTGGTACTTAAGAATCGATGATCTTAGTGTCTAGTGATGGCCTCATTTGATGGTCTTCTTTCCCTTCACCAAACAATGTCTATCCCTTGTGTTTTGCTTTATTTTCACACATGTTGATGACAACCAATGGGAGTACTGAGTCTGACAATCGATGACCCATCTAGTCCATCAACCAATGGTTGTTCTAACTCTAAGACTCGATGGTTAAATGACCTATGATCACCAACTGATGGCTCTATTGAGTCAACATTGGATGGTGTCAACCAATGGAGGTTCTGACTCCTTGACCTGATGGAGGTCTTCCACACCACAACCAATGGTGGCACTGGATACTACAACCGATGGTGATCCATTGTTCCAAAACTGATGGTGGGTTGTATGCCCACAACCGATGGTGCTTCTTATGTCTACAACTGTTGGATATTCTTTGAATTATCAAACAATGGCTTGTCTAGGTTTAGTTGGCGAATCTTTCTAGGTCACAACTCGATGGTTCTCTAGGTGGTTTTTAAAGGTGTTGGTTTGTGTTATAGTTGATGGTTTTACCCCTCCACATCTGATGGTTTTGTTTGATTCTCAAGGTATGATGTTTTGGTTTTATGATATAGAACTGATGGTGACTTGCCCTTAATCATGTAGTCTTACCTTTTCCCTCATATGAATGTAAACTTTTGATCACCATAATGAGATGATGTGAAATGATAATCTACCTTACCTTGATACACCAAACCCTAATACAACTAAGTGGTAATAGTTGATCATACTTGATCAAGCTTGTCGAGACCTAACTCTAATGTGATCCAATAAAATGGTGATAGTTTCTGATACTTAGTTCTCTTGTGTGACTTGTGTGGTGATAGACTATTTCTTCAATATGATTGTAACCCTAATGTGTTGTTATGAGAGCATCCTAATGCAAAGTTATACTAAACATGTGTATCACAAGTATGGTGATGGTTTGTTGAGCCTTTGGTAAGGCATGGAAAGATAATGATGTTCTTGCAGGTGATTATGATGTGATGGTCTTGATGACCCTTGGGCATGGTTGACCCCTATGGAGGTGTGATCCTCTTGCTTATGTCATAGGGAATGGTATCATGAGATGATATGCCAAGATTTAAACATCATACATCTTGTATCTTCTAGAGTTTTGATACATCAATGATTGCTAGAAATGAATTAGGGTTTTGTATGTCCACTTGTTTGATGCAGCCTTAATTCACCCAATTGGAAATAACTAATCAAGTGAAACCCTAATTATGTAGTTGCCCTAGATCTCGTATAGTGTCAGAACTTGTTGGTTGGTGAAATGAGTATTCCTAAGGGAAACGTGAAGTGCATATTGTTGAGTATGTGAGGTGCAAGTGACTGTGTGTCCTTGACATCTTGATCCCAAGAGTATGGAGGATGACTATTGCCATGCATAGGTGTGAGCAGTGTTTTAAAAATCAGTGTATGCGGCCGCATAAGCGGTCGTATACAAGGTGCGGACCTCCAAAAAAACGCATAATCAAAATCGGTCCTAAAAGCGGTCCAAGCCGCATAATCGGTTGTACGGCCGCATACAAGGCCGATTATACCCCGATTTTTAGTTAGAGATATTCTGATTTCTTCTTTTATACATTTACATTCATTTATGTTTGTTTAAATTTAGATTATAGTGCATGTTTGTATTTTAAGTTGTGATGATTACATATTTGCATAATTGCATCCATTATTCTTGTAATTGTACTATTTAGATACACAATTGCAAAAATTAAATATGTAAATCATGATTATTATATATATATAATAATTAATTAAAAAAATCCAAAACCGCATATACTTCCGCATATACTCCCGCATACCGCATATACTCTACAAGGTGACCGCTCCGAACGCATAACGCATACCGCTTTTTGAAACACTGGGTGTGAGAATGGTTGTGATCATGTCTGGGAGATTTGCATATATGTGATATATTTTTAGGACATCGATGGGTGTACCTCCATGACAGGGATTAGTACCCTTGTGTCTAGCATCATGACCTATATACCAAGGTGGGCTAGGTGTTTTGAAATTTTACTTTATGTGTCACTACTGTGGACTCGTAGTGATCGACAGTGTGGGAGATCTTGGGATTCTGACTCTTCCCCATATCTTGCATGGCACTATTTTTGACTTAGTAATACACAATTGGAGTTTGAATTGTATATCTCAAACTCCTCATTGCATAATAATAAAATATGTAATCCAGTTGTGTAGTATATCACCTTAGGGATAAACATGTCTCACATTGGTTGTTTACCCTTGCCTCATTTCTATATGTTGCTTAGTTACTATCTTGTGCAACTACTTGGATATATTGTTACGCAAGCCCGTTGATACATTATCTGCTTAAATTTTTGTGATGCTTAATCTATTTATCTGCCTAAACTACCTATACCTATTTATTTTCTTTAATAACATAACATATTGTAATCAATAACTATTGTTGAGAGTCATATCTCTCGTTGGGATGTTGGTCTCACCTCGTGGGTAACCATGTCTTCTTAGGTGGTCAAAATTGATGTGGTCAGGAATGTGCTATTGAGGAGGAGGAGCTTGGAGATCAGTAGACTCTAAAGGTCATATAGTAGTAGTGTTTAGTAGTAGAGTCCTAGAGTCATCCATGTACTCTTAGGTCTAGGTCGAGGATGTTTTGCAGATGATATATATGTATTGACATGAGTTCTTGAAAGTATGCCAGTGGTTGTATATATGGCATGTATATGAGGAACGATATATCTAATGTATACAAGTTGTGGCTAATGCCACTGTACATGCATGTAAATACATGATATGGTATATTCTTTCATGGAAAATTTGGACCTTTATGTTAATGTTTTTGAACATGTTGATGATGTTTAATTGGTTTTAATTTATCTACTTTTCTAGGTATGTGGTTAATTAGTAGTTGATCACATTTTTGGTTTTGAGTAATCTTTTTTGGTGTGATAGTGTATCACATCTATGGACAAGTGTGCTCTGCCCAGAGTATCACTAGGATGGATGACTTGTTGGGAAGCTGATCCCAGGATCTGTGTGAGTAAGGAAAAAGTGTGCCACTGAGGTATTTGATGGTTTGTATGGCCATTTGTCATTCCTAAATCTCTACTAGATCCTTGGGTAGTGGTATGAAACGTTACTCGATCTGGATGCATATGAGTCATTATGCACCTACACTAAAATGGAAAAATATAATGAGGTCATATAGCATTGACGAGGACATCAAGAGTCTAAGTGGGGGATATTATAACATCTCAAGATTTGAGGCCTGAGATAAACTGATTTTATAAGGAATGATTGGACTACTCATATCACCAAAGTAAACCTCCTTTTTAGGGAGCCTGTCAGTAAGAAATTTGTGGTTAAGCGTATTTAGCCTAGAGTAGTTCTAGGATGAGTGACTTGTCGGGAAGTTGATCTTAGGATGTACGTCAATGAGGAAAAAGCATGCAACTAAATCATGTGGTTGTTTGTGCAACCCATCATCATTCCTAAAACTCTACTAGAGCCTTGGGCAATGAGCTCAAGTATTACATGATCCTTTTATATCTTGGCAATGAGCATTTCCCATTTTATCATTCTATAGAGCTTGATTCTACCAGTGAGCATGTTGTACATTTCTGCATCCACCTATGATTCAAGTTTCACCATGATGTTGTTCAAGATATCCTTTTTTATATTATATCTCACGCTAGGGTAAAATCTTCAAAATAATTCCTTTCTACAAACACTTGTGATGGTTTCCACACCCAATGACATGTTGATGTCTTGTTTTTTATTGCACTGAAGAAAATCACACTTGTATTGATCTTAGCAAGGTTTCTTGAAGGTACCAGAACTAAATATCCTTCTTGAAGGCATTCCTAAACCTGAAGGTGGACCTAATGTTATCCTTTTTAATGGTCATAGAGATATCAAAGTAAAGCACATTTTGTCTGAGATTAGAAATAGATGCATTAATGTCCTATTTTGAATGGTTGTGGAGTTATCCAGTTCCTAAATGATATCATATAGATGGATGGAAGGTGGTCATCAAAAGAAACTAACTTACTTACATCAAGAAGCTAGAGATTTTCTTGGCCTCGTTTGTATACTTTATAGAAATAGTGAGGAAAATATGCCACATAATGAATGAATGCTCCTATTCTAAGAGAGTCTGAGAAAAAGTCAGTCTAATTATTAAGGGTACTCCTCAATCCATAGATGTTCGCTATGTAGCAAGAGTAAAGGGCATCATATCTTGTGTTTTTGTGCTCCTTACTAGATTTGAAAGGAAAGAAATTATAGAACTCATGAAGGAAAAGTATGTTCTTCTATCTGTGTATGGAATAACATTATTGGCAACTTTAGTTCTTTGGAGACTGAACTTAGCTCTTTGACACTTCCTGAATTCTGGAAAAGTGATGGACTATAGTAGTTTGGCATGTGTTTTTTTCTTCCTTTTCTTAGTTAGCCTGGTGATTTGACTTCTTTTCCTTGTTGTTGGATCCCTTTTCTTTTGATTTGGTGAGAGCTTGTTGTCACAAAATGTATAGAAAGGAAAATTACTTTTTACAACAAAAAAGCAATAGAAGAGTGTGGTTCACCAAAAAAATGGGTCCTCCTTCCCTCCATTGTCTACTACTGCAATAAGAGTGGGCTTGCCTAAAATTGGATTTACATAGTTTCTTTTGGGTTAAAACTTAAATGACATTTGTTGTTATTTTTGTACCAAAATGACATAATTTTCAACTTAATTTTCAAATGGCACGTTTCTGGCCAATGTGTCTCTAAAGATGAAGCATTCCTCTGATGGGAACAATACATCGCTATGAGGGACACATTGCTACTTTATAGTAGCAATATATGCTCAGATAGGACGTATTGCCCCCATAAAAGCAATGTGTTCCATTTTTTTATAAATTTACAATACCATGTAATGATTTTGTGTGGTATTTGATTATTTTTAATAACTAAAGTAGCTAAAAAACTAACATATTTATTATAATAATTTAATAGGCAATGTAATGGGATAAAATAATTGTCGATATATAATATTTGAAATTACAAAATAATAGTTTATTTAAATATATTAACACAATATTAAAAATATAGTTAAAATATTACATAACTATATACAAAATATATAGTACTTTGTATAAAACAAAATATATAATGTTAGAAGAATTAGTACAATCACAATATTATACATATACAATAAAGTATACCAGAATAATAATAACACATAATTAAAATAAAACATGATACGTTTATATTACAACATGTAATAAAATGACATTGTATTTATTTATTTTTAAACTAATTCGATAGATACAACACTAAAATCAAAAATATATGTGAGATATCAAATCAATTATACAACATATATGATACTTTACATAATAAAAATAATATAATATTTAAATAATATATAGAATTATAATAATATACATGCATAACAAAATATATAGAGAAAATAATAATACATGATTTAAATAAAACATATGATACATATTTTTTGAATCGAAATGAAAGCATAGATTTTCTATCTACTAGTATTAGACTAAGAAGAACATGAGAAACAATGAATTTGACTGAAGTAGATAACATGAGCGATAATACATCTTGTTCCTCCATGATCCAACAGCTATACTTATGAATACCTCATCGTGATGCTTCTTTACATCTTGACATTCCCTCTACACATATGCATTCATCATAAACACATTTGTTGGTTGGTAGGGACATTTTTTTCCTGTCAAGATATTTACAACCCTTGAATGCCATGTTAGATTCTTGATAGAAAATGTCTTGTTGTTCATGGATGTTTTCCTGGTATTTCCTTTACCTATGTTTGGTTGCAACATCACAAACATTTTGAACTCATGGATGTTTCTACCTTCACCTATGCTTGGTTGAAACTTCTCAAACTTTGTGAGCTCTTGATTTACATATGGTGGAAGGAAGATGTATCCAAAAACAACATTGGTTGTGACTTCTCAATAGTATGATACATATTACTTAAGTTACATCATAAAATAAAACAGTGTTGTACTTATTTAGTTTTTTAGATAATGTAGTATTTAGTATATATATTATAATTTTAAATAAAGTAAGACTAATAAAATATAATTGTTCAATAGTACATAATATTTAAAATGTAAATAATAATGTATAATATTAAAATACATAATATATAATATAAAATAGAGAATAGATGCTAAATCAATATATGCAACACGTACAATACATTATCACATAAAATAATTTAATATATTTGTCCAAAATCCCAAATAAATAGGAAACATATATTAACATGATTTCTTTTTTAATCTGAGCTGGTGATTGAATTATTGTACCATTTTATTGTAAACATCTTTACATATATATATATATATATATATATATATATATTTATATATATATATATATATATATATATTTGTATATATATATTGTATATGTATTGACGTGTGTTATGTTTATTATACTAAATTTGTTATTTTTGTTTCTGCATTTTGTAAATAGAGTGTATTTCTTTAATATCTACATTTTATTTTGTTTAAACACTATTTACATTTATAATTGTTGTGTATTTATGAGCTATTGTATTTTCCAATTATTTTATTTTTTTAGCAGTAGTGGAAATATGTAATTAGATGTATATAAGTTAATGTATATTATGGTCACCAATAAATTTAATACATATAATAACAAAACATACATGGTATCATAATTTAAGAAAATAAAATAAATAAAAATAATGTGACCCACATGGGACACATTTCTCCTATGGGAGCAATGTGTCCCGGTTGAAGACGCATTGCTTCTTGAAAATTGTAATGTGTCTCCCATAGGAATGTATTGGCCCCATGAGGAGCCATCTGTCGTCTTTGGAGACGTGTTTGCTCATAAACATATCATTTTGAAAATTCAGTTAGAAATCATATCGTGTTGGTGATAAAAATAGCAAAAAATACCATTCTAGTTTTTAAATCAGAAGTATGGACTTGAATGAAAACGCATTATCATATAAGACGGATGAGGATATTTCTTGGATATCAACTGGGCTCAAGTATCATATAAGCAAAAAATTAGATTGCCCATTATCGAAAGGTTATATACTTTTTCCATTCTGGTATTTTGCTTCATCGTCACATGAAGGTAAGACACCTTGATGTCCTATACCGCAACACACACACGTACTCTGAGAAATACCAAATTAAAATAATCTCAAAATTAATTTGAATGGTTGACTAGAATTAAATAGATCGAGACACTTGGATGCTAGAATATGTTCTAATTTGATTATATGTAATACTAGAAAGTATTAGCCTATTTAGTTAATGGGGTAATTGTCTATTATGTACATGGTCTTGTTTGCCCTAGCCAGTTAGGGTTTACTCCATTTCCTCATAATTTTTCCCTCTCCTATATAAGTAGGAAAAGGGTTTACATATCAATATACAACAACAACAATTACAATGTTTCACACACTTTTCAACATTGCATCAGAGTGTGGCCTAGGGATCTAACCCTAACTGCCACCTCTGCTTCCCTCTCAATCATCCATGATCATGCTTTCCTAGCTACCACCCCTCCTACCTAGAGAGAGAAACAATGAGAGAGAATTGCATGTGTGCAGCCATCGTCTCTATGACTTAGGTTGGTCGACCGTCAGTCACATCCCGACCTCTATGGTTGCATCTCTTCTTCTTTCATATTGATCTTCATCTATGTGATGGAGCCATACTTCTTGGCCATCTATCTTTTTTTATCTATGGTCAAAGTAGCCATTGAGTCTTCCTTGTGACCATTATCATCAAGTCATCACTTTTCCTAAGAAGTTATGTGTGTGGTCGTCTCCCTTTAAGCAACCATGCCAACTCAAGTCTGCCTTCAGTGCCAGAAATAGTCTCCACCGTATCTGCCTCCAAGTCTAGCAGTCGTCGCCACATCCAACTGTCATGCCAGCCATCAAAGCAGCCTCAGTACTTCATCACTACACCACTTCACAAGACCCTGGATGGTGTTATTTCCTGTCTAGTAGGGGTCATGATCAAGCAAGGAATCACCACTGTTTATGAACACAGGAGTACAAAATATAGTGCTAATTCCCATCAACCCATGCTTCTAATTCTATGAGTTCCTTGTCTCCTTGGAGACACTAATTCATGTCAAACTATGCTTATGTGGTATCCTACACGGTGTATTGGCCTACCAACACACCATGTAGCAGCCCAAAATTCACTCGGTTGTGCAAAGATTTGTCCAGATGGCAAGTCACACGGCATGTTGTCAACCAACACATCGTGTCGGAAGGAATCAGTCATCTTCGAGTTCACCCATATCACAAGTTACATGGTGTATTGACATCCAACATGGTGTGTCGGCAGAGATATGGTTTACGTCTCTATCATTTTGCATTGTGTGTAGGATCCCTACATTGTGTGTTGCAAGGAGTCAGACACTTTTGAGCAAATGAGCTACATGACTTGTCAGTCGCCTCACACAGTATGTCATCAGGAGTCTGCCTTTCACCCCTGACAAGTTACATGGCCTATCAAGAACCAAGCACAGTGTGTCAAAAGCAATTTGTATACTTCCAAATCCATTTATGATGTCCTACAAAGGTCTGTCTCTCCTCTAATACCTAATGATAATCTGATCTTATTTTTTTTACCTCCAATATTTTTGGCCAAAAATCCATTTATTTTCTCTATCTGGATCTTATAAATGGGTTGTTTTATTATGACTCTAGTTATCATTTTTCCCACCGAGATTCATTCTAATAGTGTCTCTTGTTTTCCTATTGAGTTTCATTCTATTAGTGCTTCTCTTCTTTCTACCTAGTTTCCATTCTGGTAGTATTTGTGTTTTGTTCTTCTCTACATACTGTGCCTCTCTTTTATCTTTTCCCTTTCTCACCCTCCCATCCATCATGTGTGTGTCTTCCACATGTGGTGGGTCATATTTCCCTTATCCATGCCATCTACTCACTCTTATTGTATTTAGTGTGTCGGGGGGGATAAAGGAGAGAGAGATAGAGAGAGAGGATATGAGGAGAACATGAGAGAGAGCATATGAGGAAAAAGACAAGAGATGAGAGTGATGATATTCCAAGCTATCATCGTGGAGCTTCGTATATTGTTTAGCACATTTGTTCTCCACTTTCAGGAAGCTTTAAAGGATCTTCATTGTATTCTTGACACTGAGTGTCTCGTGTTCGCACAGTATTTTGTACGTCAAGACAAGAGTTTTGTTGTGGCTAACTCCGAACTCTTATTCCCTCCAGTGTTGATGGCATTTTAGTTGATCATCCATGCTACATTCTTATGAGATAAGACAAGAGATACGACTAATTCGGACCTCTTGTCACTCTGGTGTTAATGGTGAGACAGAGGGTTGCTTCTTCATCAGACTTCTTTGAAGCTTTTAATCTTCTAGCATGCACATTCCATATCTGCAAGGATTCATCCGGAGTTATATTCATCGAGCTACTTCATTACGTCTTCTCCGAGTTGCATTTGCTACTTCTATGTGTTGAGACGACACTTCACCACCTCGCCAAGTGTGTTTGTACCACATTATGCATGTTTATGGTCTTTTGTGCTAATTTCAGGTGGCCACACTTCTTGGATGATTTGAAGACACCACTACTGCTACATCGGCATTGTTGCCTTCGCATTTGTATCGTGTTATGTACTTGGGATGTGTTGATGTGCGCTTATTCTACACATACATTCTTATCTAGTGAAGATGGCACTGTCGTGATTTTTATGATTGTCATCTCAAATATACTTCATTCACATTCACTTCAAAAGAAAGACTTTCTCCAAAAGCTTGAGCATTTCCAGCCTACAGAACACATTTCAAAGACGTGTCATCATATGTTTAGTTATGAAGTTTTGTTTAAGGGGTAGTAACAATTTTTTTATGGGGAGTGGTATATTTGTCTTTCATTTATCATTTATTTCTTATCGTGTAATCGAGTCATGTAACTCTAAGTTTGGACATGTGTTCACCCATGTTCCAGCTTGAGGGGAGTGTTAGAAAGCATTAGCATATTTTATTAGTAGGTTAATTAGTCTATTATGTAAAATTGGCCTACTTACCCTGACCCAGTATGTTTACTCCACTTCCTTGTGATTTCCTCCTCTCATGTATATACAATACATTGTGTACATATCAATGTACAAAAACAACAACAACAATTCAGTGTCGCACACACTTGTCAACGTGCAGATTTTCATTTGTTACCTTGATTATATTAGGAATTTGGCAACTAGTCCATGAAGAGAATCCACATATACCCAAACCCCGCTTACCTAACAACATCACATATGTGTACATAGATGTTGAACGCCTGTGAAATAAATATAGCGTAGGCTAGCATATATAAACACGTACAAAAATTGTCCCGTATAACAAAAGGTTGATTCCTAAAATCACCCATATCTGGTCAACAATCAGTATTGAAACAAACAAACATTAGGCAAAAAAAACCCAAAATGGCACGTTTGCCAATTTTAATGGCCAAAATGACATGTTCTTCATCTTAATTCCCAAAATGGCACATTTGCAGGGCAATACGTCCCCGACGGAGACGTATTTCTCTGTCCGAGGGCAATACGTCCCGTCGGGAGATGTATTGGTCCCACAGCAAGGCAAAACATCCCGAGACGGGACGTATTGCTCTACGGTGGGGCCAATAATTCCCAAAACGGGACGTATTGCTCTGCAAGAGAGCAATGTGTCTCCTCTCTTGATACATTGGTCTCACCACAGAACAATACATCCTACCTCAGGATGTATTTCCCTGCTGTGGGGATCAATGTATCAGGAGCAGAGACACCTCAACGGCTAGGAGAGCAATACGTCCCCAATCGGGACGTATTGCCCCCACCTGGCACCCGAACGCTCCCCCAATGGCTACGAAGCCGTTGGGGTGTGACGTCACGTGGGGGTAATATGTCCCAGTTGGGGATGTATTCCTCTCCATATAGGAGACGCAATCAGCCCCCCAAACTCACACTATTTCTCCCATTGCTTCTCTTCTTCTCTACTTCCATTGCTCTGGTCTTCTGTTGCTGATTTCTGGAAAAGCTTGGAGCTGATTTCTCTAGTCTTCTTTCTCCGGCTGGGATTTTGCTAGTATTCTTTCTCTGGTCTGGCTAGGATTTTGTTGGTCTTCTTTCTCTAGTATTCTTCTTCGCAAGGGAGATCTCACCACTTGAGGTATTTTCTCTACTATAATCTTATATTCAAAATTATGAACCTAAAATTGCTATGTAATATTTAAAAAGAAATAATTGGTCTTGCTACTATTTCATTCTAAATATTAAATCAATAATATAGAAAATGACATTTGAAGTAAATGTTATCAACAAAAATCACATTCTTAATGTTTAATTCCAAATAATTTTACTATCTTGATTTAATTTCAAATTCTAAGATTTTTGTTCTAAAATCTTAACTAATCTTCTAAAAATGACGTTATTGTTCTAAATATTAATTACTGCTCTAAAAAAGACATGATTGTTCAAATTAAGTTAATGCACTCTTCTAAAATACATTATACTGTTCAATGATAGGAACATGCCATCTAGTTCACGTTCACAAATTGTCAAGATTCGATATGATGGTCAATTTCTCTCTGATGAGTCTTATTCTAGTCACTCTGTTAGACCCATAAATATTTCACTGATCAATACCCTATCTAAACTAAAATCATATATCCATACGACATCAATTCTAGCCATTTCTCTATCAATATATCCTATCTTTTCCCTGAAGAAGATCATATGCTCATACAAGTTGACGATGATGATGCATATAGAACTTTGTTCCTATTTTCATCTAATTCCTATATTGTTGTGTATCTTGAAAAAACATCTTTCCACCAACATTCTAGTTACATTATTAATGTAAGTGATGAATGGAATCAACCATCTGAATTCTCTCAAAATCCTACTATTGAGAATATTGGTCTTGAGGATCTAAATATTGAACAAGAAGGTGATTATAATAGTGATCAGGAAGGTGATGATAATAGTGATCAGGAAGGTGATGCTAATAGTGATCAAGATGGTGACTCATTAACTGAAACTGATGATCGGTATCAACATCCATTCCCTGATTCTATAGCTGCATTGAGTTATGTCCCATCCATATTTGATAAAGAATGGCCTCGACGCAATCACATTGACTCTAACTATGAAGCTTTTCAAGATGACGAATGGGTGGAAGATTTTCGTAAGGAAGTGCGTCTTAATTACAACCCTTCCAGCGTTGAAATTTGTGAGGGTGATTTATTTGCATTCAAAGTTGTTATGATTGAGACAATTCAAAAATGGTCGGTGCAACACAATGTCCAAATTGTACAAAACGATCAAATAATCGATTTATCAAATTTGTTTGTATCCATGACCAATGATGTCCTTGGAGTTTGGTTGCTTTCTAGTCCAAAAGAGAAGGTGGCATGTAGTGTTGGTATGTATGCCCCTAGAGCAAGTCATATGATGATTGTAATGGGATATTTTGTAAATGATTTGAATAATAATAAAGGCAATTTCCAATCTATATGTTTAAACTGTTTCTGTGATGATGGTGTAACATGATAGATGTCTAAAGAATGATTTTACTCAATGACGTATGCTTTTGGGTTGAGGACCTAAACGACGAGATCATACGGATGTTAAGAGTATACATTCTTGTTTGGTCCCTAGTCGGTTGTTATTGTGGAAATAACCATAGACATCAATAACACTAAAGACTAGATTGTGTGTTGGTTGATGACAAAATCTCATTAGTCATGATATAGTAATATCAAACCAAGCACATAGGTACTTGTTAGAGAACAAGGTATCGGACAGACCCACCGTGAGAGTGACACATGGAACCATGACTTGGTAGTCACAGTCAGCTCTCACAGTGATGGTGGTGAGTGTGATTCTTAGACCTGAAATCACTACACTCAACACATGTTGTTGGGTACACTTTGACATCATCAAACGCAGTCCTGAAACATGGGTTGATATAAAGGTGATGATTGGGTGACATTGACACATGGGGCTTTTGAGGGGTGAGTGATAGATATGGGATTTGTCCCTCCTAAGGGAGTTTGATATCCTTGGCCACTTGATGAGTAGGATTGAGAAAGGCATGCGCATGCACGTGTGAATTAATATGGGATATTGATGTCACACACATCTCACTCGGTCTACTCTGAGATGAAGGAAATGAATGAACATTGACAGGATGAATGTTCCATGCCTCGAGTACATTCTGGATATCAGTGACAAAGGAATTAAACATTCACTGTAACACCATTCACGGATTGTAGGATTGAAAGTTGTTCTCCAACTTTCTATTTCACTTGGGTAGCAATGATGTGTGACTAGACACCGCTCTTTGCTTGTGAAGTCATAAGTGTTATGGACTTTCACTGCCAACGTGAAATGGACCTGCAGGGTCACACACATAGGATTTAACCTGGAAGAGGAGTTTTATCCACAAGCAATGTTTAGATTGATTACTAAAGGAGTTTAGTAGTTCAATTAAAAACTCAATTAATCGATAGCTCAATATCATAATGTTCAAGGTGTTGAACGCATTGATTGGAGTATCAGATTGATTAAAATCGCAATTGACTGATTCTGCACAATCTGCACTCCCAACCGATCGACTCATGTGATGAACCGATCGGCTGAGCTTGGTGAACCGGTCGGCTCAAGTGTTGAGCTGATCAGCTCAAGATCAGGGTGAACTGATTGCTTCAAAGGTTGAAACGATCGATTCAACTGGTGCAACCGAGCAACTTGGGAAAGTAGGATTGGTGAGAATTTTCCTTTCATTTCAATTATCCAATTTGATTGGAAATAGGATTGGTATTTGATACCAATTAGAAACAAAAAGAAGGAAATTCAATCAGGAACCGACCTGGAACCCCAACTGACCGGTTCATGAGTGAACCGACCGGTTCAAGGGTCCCAACTGATCGATTGAGGTTTCAACCGACCGGTTCAGGTCCCCAACCGACCGGTTCACTTGTGAACCGATCGGTTCAGGTTGCGAGTTGGTTGTTTTTGTGGAAAATTTCGAACCCTTCTACTCCTGCTTTTAGTCCCATATTGCCGGGGACAGAGAACCCTGTCCCATGACCCGCCTATATATATAGGGGTATTGGGGGATTCTCAGAGTACAACTCAGTGCAAGCTGGTTGCTCTGCAAAGTTGTCGTTCTCTCTAGTTTTGGTAACTGAGAGAGAGCCCGAGCAAGTGCTTCCCGCAAAGGGAGGTGCAGCAAGGGAAGGACAACTGCAGTTGCAATTGGGAACAAGAGAGTGTGTTGGTGACTAGTATGTCAACTAGAGGGTGAGACTCCTTCCACTTCCTTGTGGGAAAAGGAGTGTGGAGTTCCAGGTGGTCCGTGTGGACTACTTCAGAGGCGGGAGGTCACTTCCGCTCAGGAGGACAACTGTCATCCGACAGTCCGGTAGGAGGAGGAGGAGGAGTCAGTCCCGGTGCGACCAGGAGCTACACAGACACCGTCCAAGACCGGAGGTGAAGATCACGCAAGGCGCAAGGTAGTGTCGCCGAGCAAGCCTCGGGACAAGGTACGATTCACAAACCATATTTCCTATTATATAGACATTGACGCGATTCCTTTTGTTCTGGGTTTGAGGGAGAAAATTTTTTGTTTCCGCTGCTTCTCTGCCTCCTCTAAAACCCAACAGTGGTATCAGAGCCACGTCATCTGTTCTATATTTTAGGATTATCGATATGATCGATTTTGGTTTGTCGCCTTTATTTATTGCATGCGATGCGAATAATATCAGCTTTATACATGTCCAATCCACAAATCCCTAATATACATATATGATATGTAATATTAATGCACTCGATACGCGTCGCCCTTAAACGAGTTTTGTGGTGGATGTGTAGCATTATTATGGCCTATAAACCCCTATATCTGTGTGTGGTTGTTTGTGTGGTTGCTTGCATCTCGGTCTGCGCACCGATTCCCTTTCTCCTATTCCTGATGTAACTCGAAATAATTCGAGAATTCTTTTCCTACCTTTGCTCCCCCCGAATGTAACTCGGGGTTTCACAATTCAATTGTAAATAGGATAGATTTTATTTCCTGTTATGTCAAAGAACGCCGGACGACCTGAAGATGATCGGTTCAAGGAGTGAACCGATCGGTTGGTGATCCAGACGGCCAGTTCGAGGAACGAGATGAGCGGGTGGTGACCTGAGGAGATGCACGATGACCGGTAAACCGATCGGCTGGAGGCGCCAGTCGATCGGCTGGTGGCACCCGAACAACCAACCTGATGGCGAGCCAATCGGTCATGGAGATGAGCTGATCAAACCCAGAAAGGCAGGCACAGATTTCATCTTGTAAAGGTTGCATGTGATGTAGACCTAGATGACTGTGATTCCTATTGGCTCGAGGAATCACAAATAGGATGGCCATAATCATTGCTTTTTATCATTTTGCATGTTTTCTGTGGGATATAGCATGTATATGATACGTACTATATATTATGGTGATTGATATGTATATGTATATAAAAACTAAATCCCTCATTAAAAATTAAGTTTTAGATGCATTCCAAATACGACACACGTGAAAATCTTGATCAACCAAGTGTGGGCACGCCCAAGCGTGGTGCACCGTCTATCTCGTGGAAGCGTGAAGGATGAATGTGTGGGTCTGCCCAAGCAGGGTGCATGTTCATCGTGTCGGCTTTGGGTCGGACTTAACAAGGTGACCTAGATAGGATCTAGTGCCTTGAGGCATGGAGATGATCATTGCAAGGAGTTGCATATGCCATCTTTCAAGAGTTGCATATGATGCAATTGGCAAGAGTTGCCTACCTGGAAGATCTGATATGTGGGTGACAGCCCAAGCTGGTCCATGACTCAGAGGATTTTAGGATCTTGACCCACTAGAAGATTGTACGCTGCAATCTTCCGAATTGATGGTGAGGGCTATCAATTTGAGTCAAAATAGTGGGAGCGGTAATTAATTAAAGGCCTAATTAACTATAATCAAATTTTATTCAAATCTAAAAGGTTTTGACAAATGCAAATTTTCTCTTGTAGAATGGCAAAAGAATCATCTTTTAAAATGGGCAAATTAATTGAGAATAAATTCCATAACTGGTTGAGGACTGTGAGAAGTGTTTTGCACAATCCAGATATACCAGGAGCCTTAGAATCCACTCTATGTACGCTTAATGCGTTAGTGAAGAAGAAAGTAGGTAAGGAAGAGAAGTGTTCTCTCGCCAAACCAATTTCTTCTACATGGAGAGGATGGAAGGAACAATGGAAGAAGAAGTCATAGATAGAGATATCTAGTTTTGGTGTATACGTTATAGAGATTAACTTTACTACTTCTTTGTCATGGGTACTTGATACCGGATGCGGATCTCACATTTGTTCAAATGTGAAGGATCTTAAGAGAAGTAGGCCTTTAGGGAAAGGCGAGGTTGAACTATGTGTTGCTAATGTTGGGTTTTAGGGGAGACAGAGAAGGCAGCGGAAACAAAAAAAATTTCTCCCCAACCCATACCGAGGAAACGCGTCAACATCTATATAATAGGAAAGGATGGTTTGTGGAATCATACCTTGTCCCGAGGCTTGCTCGGCGACAATACCTCGCACAATGCGCGGTCTTCAACTCCGGTCTTGGACGGTGTCTGTGCAGCTCCTCGTCGCACCGGGACTGACTCCTCCTCCTCCTACCGGACTGTCGGATGACAGTTGTCCTCCTAAGCGGTAGTGTCCTCCCGCCTCTGTAGTAGTCCACACGGACCACCTGGAACTCCACTCTCATTGTCCCACAAGGAAGTGGAAGGAGTCACACCCTCCTGTTGACGTACTAGTCGCCAACACACTCTCCTGCTACCAGTTGTAACTGCAGTTGTCCTTCCCTTGCTGCACCTCCCTTTTGCGGGAAGCACTTGCTCGGGATCTCTCATGGTTACCAAAACCAGAGAGAACGACAACTTCGCAAAGCAACCGGCTTGCATTGAGTTGTACTTTGAGAAGCCCCCAATATCCCTATATATATAGGCGGATCATGGGACAGGGTTCTCTGTGCCCGGCAATACGGGACTAAAAGCAGGAGTAGAAGGGTTCGAGATTTTCCACAAAAAGCAACCAACTCGCAACCTGAACCGATCGGTTCACAAGTGAACCGGTCGGTTGGAGCACCAACCGATCGGTTGGGACCCATGAGCCGATCGGTTCACTTCTGAACCGGTCGGTTCGTGGTCCTGATCAGTTCCCGATTGACTTTCCATCTTTCGTTTCTAATTGGTATCGAATACCAATCCTTGTTCCAATCAAATTGGGCAAGTGAAACACAAGGAAAATTCTCACCGACCTGACTTTCCCAACTTTCTCGGTTGCACCAGTTGAACCGATCGGTTCAACACTTGAACCGCTCGTTTCACCCTGGGCTTCAGCCGACCGGTTCAGCAACCTCAGCCGACCGGTTCAACACTTGAACCGATCGGTTGGGAGTATAGGATGTGCAGAATCAGTAAAATATGATTTCAATCAATCCGATACTCCAATCAATGCGTCCAACACCTTGAACCATACGATATTGAGCCATCGACTGATTGAGTGTTTAATTGAACTACTAAACTCCTTTAGTAATCAATCTAAACATTGCTTGTGGACAAAACTCCTCTTCCAGGTTAAATCCTATGTGTGTGACCCTGCAGGTCCATTTCACGTTGGCAGTGAAATTCATAACACTTTATGACTTCACAAGCAAAGAGCGGTGCCTAGTCACACATCAGTGCTACCCAAGTGAAAGTAGAAAGTTGGAGAACAACTTTCATCCTACAATCCATGATTGGTGTTACAGCGAATGTATAATTCCTTTGTCACTGATATCCCGAATGAATTCGAGGTATGGAACAGTCATCCTGTCAACGTTCATTCACTTCCTTGATCTCAGAGTAGACTGGAAGAGATATGTATGACATCAGTATCATATACTGATTCACACATGTGTGCACGCCTTTCTCAATCCTACTCATCAAGTGGCCATGGATATCAAACTCCCTCAGGAAGGACAAATCCCATATCTATCACTCACCCCTCAAAAGCCCCATGTGTCAAAGCCACCCAATCATCACCTTTATAACAATCCATGTTTCAGGACTGCGTTTGATGATGTCAAAGTGTGCCCAACGACATGTGTTGAGTGCAGTGATTTCAGGTCTAAGAATCACACTCACCACCATCACTGTGAGTACTGACTGTGACTACCATCTCATGGTTCCATGTGTCAAACTCACGGTGGGTCTTTCTGGTACACTTGTTCTCTAACAAGTACCTATGTGTTTGGTTTGATATCTCTATATCATGACTAATGAGATTCTGTCATCAACCAACACCACAATCTAGTCTTGTGTGTCATTGCTGTCTATCTACCTTCCACAATGACATCCGACTAGGGACATAACAAGAATGTACAAACTCTTAGCATCTGTATGATCTCATCGTTCAGGTCCTCAACCTGAAAGCATACGTCATTGAGTTCTGTCATTCTTTAGACATTCAATCTGTTCTATCACTATCTCATATGACTGAACCAGAATGAATTGGAAGCTCGCCTTTGATGTTTATCAAATCAATCTTAATGTATCCCACCAATCATCCCATGATTGGCTCTCAGGGAATACATACCAACAGACTCCCACTTGCACTGCGAGCCAATCACTTTTGAATCATATTCATAGTGATCTTCAAACATGTCCCACATGTTATTGTGCTCTTAGTGCGAACATAGTGAGTAATGACAACACCTTGCCAAAGTCAGTATAAACTGCATGTCTCTCATCTCTTCGCTATACGTCGCACGTATGAGATAGAGTTGACGTAATATGTGATCTAGTATTCCATTGCTAACCTTTAGCCACATTGCATGATCAAGGATTCTAGACTTATCATCAATGAGTGGAATATAAGCTCATCCTATGAACTTTCAGATCCATATAGTATCCACTGTTGTTCTCTAACACACAGATACTCGGCATTTCCCCTTTTTAAATGGCTTTATTGGAACATTTCCAATTATCAACAAACTTTCACTTTTATACATCTTATGTATATATATTGCGATTAATTTTATGTCCTTTCGGAAGTTCGCATCAATGTAACTCTTTACATTGAACTCTTCCTTATCTCCATAGAACTAGTACTTCACAAGCACTTATCAAGTTATCATGGTATTCCAGTAACCCTTACTGGAAATAGACAGCCATCCACTCGTCATGTCACACATGCGAGTTATCAGGATGAGCACATCAAATTGCCATGTCCCACATACAAGATGATGAATGCATATTATTCTTGCCATGTCATACATGCAAGATAATGGGATGATTACATACATGATAGATCCATATCTATTCTTAGTGTTCCCATTCTTCATAAGAATTGGACACTTGGCCTTGGGATACTAACTCCATGTAACATGGACAAGTTTTCTCCCACTGAATTTGTGCATACTGAACACTTCAGTACAGATTGCCAATGTATGCTTTCTCTTTCCAGGTCAAGAGGTTTTCGATAACTATCTCTATAGATCTCTATTCCTATCACATAGGAAACATCTCTATCTTCCTTAAAGATAATTTCCACCTTTTGGATTTCCATTTTAGAACAATTTCATTTCACATCAATATGTGGAATGTGAATACGCTCCCACTAAATCACAGATCCCTTCTTTATCTTTGACATACCAGTCAAACCCTTTTGACTATATCATCAAAGTAAAGATCCAATTTTGAGTTGCTTATACTCAATCAATCACATTGATTAGTCCATTGTAACTTATAGACTTCATTTGCATTGGTGGATTCATAAACCTTATAGGTTGTGTCACGTACACATCCTGGTTTTATTCCTCATAGGAATGTGGTTTTAGTATCCATATGCCAAATGTCTTAGTCATTAAGTTGCAATCAACAAGCATCATCCTTCTCAAAATGTTATCCATGTGTCTTAACACTTAAGACTCATTTGCACTTATGGATATGATCCAATGAGTGCTACCATCAAGGTCATACCTTATGGTTCACATGGATATCATTTAGGATGTAATGGTCATAAACCATAACTCAAGATTCGGTTCCTCATATTCATCTTGATAGTTGACTCATCACATGAACAACTCATCACATAGATAATTGAGGTGTATCTGTTAAAGATATAAGAACTCACAACCCTTGTGATTCTTAATTTCTTTTATTAATGTGGGGTATTCATTTATTAAGAAGAATTCAGTTATTTGATAATCATTCTCTAACTCCTTAGAGTATGATTCCTTCTTGATTCAGACATCACCATTCCTTAATCATGAGTTCACTATGATACACTATCATAATCACTCATAAGGATCTCAAACATTTGGTCCAAGTATTTCATTCATTGATCTCATCAAGAATTAATACTTTACCAAATTTGTACTTCATTTATGATAATCTTGAACACTTCAAGACATTCATATTGGTATTTCTCTAAACACCATTTGAAGTATTAGCATTTATTCCAATAGGTATGTAAATACATCACATGTATTATACCTAATAGGATAATCATTCTCCCACTACATTAGTGAAGATTAATTAATCATGTCCAAGATATTCGTGTCCCTTACTGGTTCTCTAACCAAAAGAGTCTAGTTTTATCCATCACATGGAAACTAGAATTGAATTTCTCATGATTAATGCTAATTAGATTGTTTGAGTTATCTATAACTTTTAGGTATCGTCTTATCTTATGCATATCAAATATCACAAGATAAATAAGGCATTGCCACAAAGATCACATCTTTATAAATTGAAACATCTCTTTATTAATTGCCATCATTGTCATACAATATGCAAAAATAAAGTGTTTCTATCTATTGGCGAGTATGAAATAGCAGTTCATAACTGTATTACATGCCTTATTGGCTGAAAATAAACTAAAGTATTCCTATCTATAAAGGCAACACTTGCCCCAAGTAAGAATGCTTTACACTTTACATCTTGATATCATATATCTCAAAAAGTGTTACAAGTTTATTTACATGACACCTTCAAGTAGAGGCTTCATTCGCCTCCTTCTTCTTTTGTTCTTCCAGGTAGAGAGGACAATTCCTTTTCCAATGTCCTGGCTTTTGACAATGGTGGCAATTTCCTTTCTTGGTCACCCCTCCCTTGGCCTTGAGAGCTGAAGATGGCTTGGACTCCTGGCTAGCTTCAGAACCTTTCTTAGCTTTGCCCTTGCCCTTGCGCTTGGACTTGCCTTTCTTGCTCATGATCACCATCACAGACTTAGGCTTGTCCTTCTTCATCTGTAACTCGGCTGTCCTCATCATGCCCAACAACTCTGACAGTGGCCTATCAAAGTTGTTCATGTTGTAGTTCATCACAAACTGACTGTAAGATTATGGCAACGATTGCAGTATCACGTCAGTAGACAACTCTTGGCTCAGTGGAAATCCCAGTCTCTGCAGGTTCTCCACATACCCAATCATCTTGAGTGTGTGAGGACCAACTGGATCTCCTTCTGTCATGACGCACTTGAACAACGCCCTAGAAACATTGTACCTCTCTTGCCGTGCCTGGTCTTCATACATGTTCCTGAGATGCAGAATCATCTCTATGACACCCATGTTCTCATGTTGCCTCTGCAACTCATGGTTCATTGAACATAGCATCAAGCACTTTGCATCAATGGCATCATCAGAATGCTTCTTGTAAGCATCCCTTTCTGTCTTTGGTGCATTAGGAGCGGGTTCCTCTGGAATTGGAGTATCCAGGACATAGAGCTTATGCTCTTGAGTGAGAACAATTCTCAATGTCCGATACCAGTCGTGGAAGTTTGTCCCATTTAGCTTGTCCTTGTCAAGGACCGATCGTAAAGAAAAGTTGTTGTTGTTTGTTGCCATTTGAACTACAAAAGGAAAATATGCAATTTTAGTCCAAAACTCATTTTTGACTTATTTGATTGATTTGAAAGTTTGACGATATAATTAGGCCTTTAATTAATTATCTCTCCCACTATTTTACTTCAAATTGATAGCCCTCACCATCAATTTGGAAGATTGCAGCGTACAATCTTCTAGTGGGCAAGATCCTGAAATCCTCTAAATCATGAGTCAGCTTTGGCTGATCGCCCACAACTTAGATCTCTCAGGTAGGCAACTCTTGCCATTTGCATCATATGCAACTCTTGATAAGATGTCATCTACAACTCCTTACAATGATCATATCTATGCCTCAAGGTACTATATCCTATCTAGATCACCTTGTTAAGTCCGACCCAAAGCAAACACGATGAATATGCACCCTGCTTTGGCAGACCCACACATTCATCCTTCACGCTTCCACGAGATAGACGGTGCACCACGCTTTGGCGTACCCACACTTGGTCGATCAAGCTTTTCACGTGTGTCGCATTTGGAAGGCATCTAAAACTTAATATTTTAATGAGGGATTTGGTTTTATATACATATACATATCCAATCACCACAATACATAGTATGTATCATATACATGCTATATCCCACAGAAAACATGCACAAACGATAAAAAGCGATGATTATGGCCATCCTAATGTGATTCCTCGAGCCAAGAGGAATCACGGTCATCTAGGTCTACATCACATGCAACCTGTACAAGATGAACTTCTGTGCCTTGCCTTCCGAGTTGATCAACTCATCACATGAATGATTTGTACTCTCCAGCCGGTCGTCTGGGTGCCACCAGCCGATCGGTTGGCTCCTCCAACCGATCGGTTCGCCTGGTCATCGTGCATCTCGTCATGTCCGCCACCCACTCGTCTCGCTCCTCGAACCGGTCATCAACCGATCGGTTCACTCCTTGAACCGACCGTCTGGAACGTCAACCAATCGGTTCATGCCTTGAACCGATCGTTTCAGTTGTCGTCTTTATGTCCGCCGGTCTTTGACATAACAGGAAATAAAATCTATCATATTCTATTTATTACATTGCTTTAAAAAGGAAACCCCGAGTTACATTCGGGGGGAGCAAAGGTAAGAAAGAATCTCGAATTATTTCGAGTTACATCAGGAATAAGAGAGGGAAGATCGGTGCGCAGACCGAGATGCAAGCAACCACACACAACCAATCACAGATAGGGGTTTATAGGCTATAATCATGCTACATACATCCACCACAAAACTCGTTTAAGGGCGACGCGTATCGAGTGCATTAATAATACATATCATATATGTAATTAGGGATTTGTGGATTTAGGATTGGACATGCATAAAGCCGATATTATTCGCATCGTATGCAATAAATAAAGGCGACAAACCAAAAATCGATCATATCGATATTCCTAAAATATAGAGCAGTTGACGTGGCTCTGATACCACTGTTGGGTTTTAGGGGAGACAGAGAAGGCAGCGGAAACAAAAAAAATTTCTCCCCAACCCATACCGAAGAAATGCGTCAACGTCTATATAATAGGAAAGGATGGTTTGTGGAATCATACCTTGTCCCGAGGCTTGCTCGGCGACAATACCTCGCGCAATGCGCGGTCTTCAACTCCGGTCTTGGACGGTGTCTGTGCAGCTCCTGGTCGCACCGGGACTGACGACTCCTCCTCCTACCGGACTGTCAGATGACAGTTGTCCTCCTAAGCGGCAGTGTCCTCCCGCCTCTGTAGTAGTCCACACGGACCACCTGGAACTCCACTCTCCTTGTCCCACAAGGAAGTGGAAGGAGTCGCACCCTCCTGTTGACGTACTAGTTGCCAACACACTCTCCTGCTACTAGTTGCAACTACAGTTGTCCTTCCCTTGCTGCACCTCCCTTTTGCGGGAAGCACTTGCTCGGGATCTCTCATGGTTACCAAAACCAGAGAGAACGACAACTTCGCAAAGCAACCGGCTTAAATTGAGTTGTACTTTGAGAAGCCCCCAATACCCCTATATATATAGGCGGATCATGGGACAGGGTTCTCTGTGCCCGGCAATACGGGACTAAAAGCAGGAGTAGAAGGGTTCGAGATTTTCCACAAAAAGCAACCAACTCGCAACCTGAACCGATCGGTTCACAAGTGAACTGGTCGGTTGGGGACCTGAACCGGTCGGTTGGAGCACCAACTGATCGGTTGGGACCCATGAGCCGATCGGTTCACTTCTGAACCGGTCTGTTTGTGGTCCTGATCAGTTCCCGATTGACTTTCCAACTTTCGTTTCTAATTGGTATCGAATACCAATCCTTGTTCCAATCAAATTGGGCAAGTGAAACGCAAGGAAAATTCTCACCGACCTGACTTTCCCAACTTGCTCAGTTGCACCAGTTGAACCGATCGGTTCAACACTTGAACCGCTCGTTTCACCCTGGGCTTGATCCGATCGGCTCAACACTTGATCCGACCGGTTCAGCAACCTCAGCCGACCGGTTCAACACTTGAACCGATCGGTTGGGAGTACAGGTTGTGCAGAATCAGTCAAATGTGATTTCAATCAATCTGATACTCCAATCAATGCGTCCAACACCTTGAACCATACGATATTGAGCCATCGACTGATTGAGTGTTTAATTGAACTACTAAACTCCTTTAGTAATCAATCTAAACATTGCTTGTGGACAAAACTCCTCTTCCAGGTTAAATCCTATGTGTGTGACCCTGCAGGTCCATTTCACGTTGGCAGTGAAAGTTCATAACACTTATGACTTCACAAGCAAAGAGCGGTGCCTAGTCACACATCAGTGCTACCCAAGTGAAAGTAGAAAGTTGGAGAACAACTTTCATCCTACAATTCGTGATTGGTGTTACAGCGAATGTATAATTCCTTTGTCACTGATATCCCGAATGAACTCGAGGCATGGAACAGTCATCCTGTCAACGTTCATTCACTTCCTTGATCTCAGAGTAGACTGGAAGAGATATGTATGACATCAATATCATATACTGATTCACACATGCGTGCACGCCTTTCTCAATCCTACTCATCAAGTGGCCATGGATATCAAACTCCCTCAGGAGGGACAAATCCCATATCTATCACTCACCCCTCAAAAGCCCCATGTGTCAAAGCCACCCAATCATCACCTTTATAACAACCCATGTTTCAGGACTGTGTTTGATGATGTCAAAGTGTGCCCAACGACATGTGTTGAGTGCAGTGATTTCAGGTCTAAGAATCACACTCACCACCATCACTGTGAGTACTGACAGTGACTACCATCTCATGGATCCATGTGTCAAACTCACGGTGGGTCTGTCCGGTACACTTGTTCTCTAACAAGTACCTATGTGTTTGGTTTGATATCTCTATATCATGACTAATGAGATTCTGTCATCAACCAACACCACAATCTAGTCTTGTGTGTCATTGCTGTCTATCTACCTTCCACAATGACAGCCGACTAGGGACATAACAAGAATGTACAAACTCTTAGCATCCGTATGATCTCATCGTTCAGGTCCTCAACCTGAAAGCATACGTCATTGAGTTCTGTCATTCTTTAGACATTCAATCTGTTCTATCACTATCTCATATGACTGAACCAGAATGAATTGGAAGCTCGCCTTCGATGTTTATCAAATCAATCTTAATGTATCCCACCAATCATCCCATGATTGGCTCTCAGGGCATACATACCAACAGCTAATGGGGCAAGAGTTGCCTCCAGTTCCGTAGGAACCTATGAGTTAACTCTACCTAGTGGGCTAATAATAGAGTTGAAGAACTGCTATTATGTACCTGCCATAAATAGGAATATCATTTCCGTCTTTTGTTTGGACAAATATGGATTTGAATTTCTTATTAAGAATGGAAAATGTTCCATTTCTAAAGATGGGATCTTTTATGGCAGTGCCCCTATGTCTTATGATCTATACTTGATAGACTTGGAGACAAGTGTATACAACGTAAACACCAAAAAGCAAAAACTCAATGACTCAAACAAAACATATCTCTGGCATTGTCGTCTAGGGCACATAAATGACAAACGCATTACTAGACTCCATAAAGATGGTTATCTAGACTCTTTTGATTATGAATCAATAGAGACATGTGAATCTTGTTTATTGGGCAAGATGACCAAGACTCCCTTTTTAGGTAAAGGTGAGAGAGCTAGTGATCTATTAGGACTCATACATACTGATGTATGTGGGCCTTTTAGAACTAATGCCAGAGGTGGGTATCAGTACTTCATTACCTTCACTGATGACTTCAGTAGGTATGGCTATGTGTACCTGATGAAACATAAGTCAGAAACCCTTGAAGAGTTCAAGAATTTCATGAATGAAGTACAGAACCAACTTGGTAAAAGTATTAAGGCACTTCGATCTGATCGAGGTGGAGAATACTTGAGCCAGGAGTTTGAGGACCTTCTGCGAGCCCGTGGTATTGTATCACAATGGACTCCGCCTGGAACACTACAACATAATGGTGTGTCTGAAAGAAGGAATCACACATTGTTGGATATGGTGCGATCAATGATGAGTTTTGCTGATCTTCCGATTTTCCTT
This sequence comes from Alisma plantago-aquatica, assembly GCA_963693085.1. Taxonomy (NCBI): domain Eukaryota; kingdom Viridiplantae; phylum Streptophyta; class Magnoliopsida; order Alismatales; family Alismataceae; genus Alisma; species Alisma plantago-aquatica. The sequence continues at coordinate 1,048,184,164 of OY856412.1, read as the reverse complement.
TTGGGGTCATGCTCTTGAAACCGCCGCGTTTACACTTAACCGTGTACCATCTAAATCGGTTCAAAAGATGCCATATGAGATATGGACGGGGAAGCGTCCCGATTTGTCTTTTCTGAAGATTTGGGGTTGTGAGGCTTACGTTAAGAAAATGTTTCCTGATAAGCTTGGACCCAAATCCGATAAATGTTATTTTGTTGGATATCCCAAGGAAACAAGGGGATATTACTTATACCACCCTACTGACAACAAAGTGTTTGTTGCCAGGACAGCTGTGTTCCTAGAGAAGGAATTTATTTCCAAAGGAAGCAGTGGGAGGAATATAGAGCTTGAAGAGGTTCAAGCCCAACAAGAAAACATTGAACCGGTAGATGTACCAGAGGGAAATGCAGATTCACAAGGTGTTGTGGAATCTCACTCTCCTCGGGTAACACAAGGACCTCGTAGATCTAGTAGGACCCGCCTTGAACCTGAGAGGTTTGGATACCTTGTAACTCAGGAAGGTGGTGAGTTGATCATAGATGATGATCCAACTACCTACGTAGAGGCTATGGAGGGACCAGATTCTGAGAAATGGCTTGAGGCCATGAGATCCGAGATGGAATCCATGTACTCCAACAAAGTATGGACTTTGGTGGAACCACCCGAAGGGGTAAAACCCATAGGGTGCAAGTGGGTCTTCAAGAAAAAGACCGACATATATGGCAATGTGCAAACTTATAAAGGTAGATTGGTTGCAAAGGGATTTCGACAAGTTCAAGGTGTTGACTTTGACGACACCTTTTCTCCAGTTGCCATGATTAAGTCCATCAGGATCATGCTTGCTATTGCAGCTTATTATGACTATGAGATTTGGCAGATGGATGTTAAAACCACATTCCTTAACGGGAATATACATGAGGATGTGTACATGACACAGCCTGAAGGTTTTGTAGATCCAAAGAATGCCAATAAAGTCTGTAAACTGCAAAGGTCAATCTATGGATTGAAGCAAGCATCTCGGAGTTGGAATCTTCGATTTGATGAGGAAGTCAAAGTGTTTGGCTTTATTCAAAATGAAGATGAACCTTGTGTGTACAAGAAGGTTAGTGGGAGCTCGACCACATTCCTCATATTGTATGTGGATGACATACTTTTGATGGGGAATGATGTCTTAGCCTTAGAGAAGGTAAAGACTTGGCTTGGGAAAACTTTCTCAATGAAGCACTTAGTAGAAGAATCCTACATTCTAGGAATTAAGATCTATAGAGATAGATCTAGAAGGCTTCTCGGACTAAGTCAGAGCACGTACATCGACAAAGTGCTGAAGCGGTTCAGCATGGAGAACTCAAAGAGAGGCAACATCCCCATGCTACATGGAGTCACCATCTCTAGAGCTCAATGTCCCCAATCTTGTGAAGAGAGGGAGCGGATGAATGGGATCCCATATGCATCAGCCATTGGATCCATCATGTACGCTATGTTGTGCACACGCCCAGATGTCTCATATGCTCTCAGCATGACGAGCAGGTACCAGTCAGATCCTGGGGATGCTCACTGGACAGCCGTGAAGAACATCCTCAAGTACTTGCGAAGGACTAAGGATCAGTTTCTTGTGTACGGCGGCGAGGAAGAGATGGTTGTAAAGGGTTACACCGATGCAAGCTTCCAAACCGATAAAGATGATTACAGATCGCAGTCAGGATTTGTGTTTTGCCTTAATAATGGAGCTGTGAGCTGGAAGAGTTCCAAGCAAGAAACAGTTGCCGATTCTACTACAGAGGTCGAGTATATTGCTGCTTCGCATGTAGCAAAGGAGGTTGTGTGGATCAGGAAGTTCATTTCTGAACTTGGTGTAGTTCCCAGTAGCTGTGATGCAATTGAGCTTTATTGTGACAATAATGGAGCTATTGCACAAGCTAAGGAGCCCAAATCACATCAGCGGTCCAAGCACATATTGCGGTGCTTCCATCTCATACGAGAGATCGTACAGCGAGGAGATGTGAAGATTTGCAAAGTACCAACTGAACACAACATAGCTGATCCACTGACTAAGGCCCTTTCTTAGCAGAAGCATGATGGTCATGCTAGGTCACAAGGACTGCGATTCCTTGGTGACTGGCTCTAAGTGCAAGTGGGAGTCTGTTGGTATGTATGCCCATAGAGCAAGTCATATGATGATTGTAATGGGATATTTTGTAAATGATTTGAATAATAATAAAGGCAATTTCCAATCTATATCTTTAAACTGTTTCTGAGATGATGGTGTAACATGATAGATGTCTAAAGAATGATTTTACTCAATGACGTATGCTTTTGGGTTGAGGACCTAAACGATGAGATCATACATATGTTAAGAGTATACATTCTTGTTTGGTCCCTAGTCAGTTGTTATTATGGAAATAACCATAGACATCAATAACACTAAAGACTAGATTGTGTGTTGGTTGATGATAGAATCTCATTAGTCATGATATAGTGATATCAAACCAAGCACATAGGTACTTGTTAGAGAACAAGGTACCGGACAGACCCACCGTGAGAGTGACACATGGAACCATGACTTGGTAGTCACAGTCAGCTCTCACAGTGATGGTGGTGAGTGTGATTCTTAGACCTGAAATCACTACACTCAACACATGTTGTTGGGTACACTTTGACATCATCAAACGCAGTCCTGAAACATGGGTTGTTATAAAGGTGATGATTGGGTGACTTTGACACATGGGGCTTTTGAGGGGTGAGTGATAGATATGGGATTTGTCCCTCCTAAGGGAGTTTGATATCCTTGGCCACTTGATGAGTAGGATTGAGAAAGGCATGCACATGCACATGTGAATTAATATGTGATATTGATGTCACACACATCTCACTCAGTCTACTCTGAGATCAAGGAAATGAATGAACATTGACAGGATGACTGTTCCATGCCTCGAGTTCATTCTGGATATCAGTGACAAAGGAATTATACATTCACTGTAACACCATTCATGGATTGTAGGATTGAAAGTTGTTCTCCAACTTTCTATTTCACTTGGGTAGCAATGATGTGTGACTAGACACCGCTCTTTGCTTGTGAAGTCATAAGTGTTATGGACTTTCACTGCCAACGTGAAATGGACCTGCAGGGTCACACACATAAGATTTAACTTGGAAGAGGAGTTTTATCCACAAGCAATGTTTAGATTGATTACTAAAGGAGTTTAGTAGTTCAATTAAACACTCAATTAATCGATAGCTCAATATCATAATGTTCAAGGTGTTGGACGCATTGATTGGAGTATCAGATTGATTGAAATCACAATTGACTAATTCTACACAATCTGCACTCCCAACCGATTGGCTCATGTGATGAACCGATCGGCTGAGCTTGGTGAACCGGTCGGCTCAAGTGTTGATCCGATTGGCTCAAGATCAAGGTGAACCGATTGCTTCAAAGGTTGAAACGATCGATTCAACTGGTGCAACCGAGAAACTTGGGAAAGTAGGATTGGTGAGAATTTTCCTTTCATTTCAATTATCCAATTTGATTGGAAATAGGATTGGTATTCGATACCAATTAGAAACAAAAAAAGGAAAGTCAATCGGGAACCGACCTGGAACCCCAACCGACCGGTTCATGAGTGAACTGACCGGTTCAAGGGTCCCAACTGATTGGTTGAGGTGTCAACCGACCGGCTCAGGTCCCCAACCGACCGGTTCACTTGTGAACCAATCGGTTCAGGTTGCGAGTTGGTTGTTTTTGTAGAAAATCTCGTACCTTTCTACTCCTGCTTTTAGTCCCATATTGTCGGGGACAGAGAACCCTGTCCCATGACCCGCCTATATATAGGGGTATTGGGGGCTTCTCAGAGTACAACTCAGTGCAAGCCGGTTGCTCTGCAAAGTTGTCGTTCTCTCTGGTTTTGGTAACTGAGAGAGAGCCCGAGCAAGTGCTTCCCGCAAAGGGAGGTGCAGCAAGGGAAGGACAACTGCAGTTGCAATTGGGAACAAGAGAGTGTGTTGGTGACTAGTACGTCAACTAGAGGGTGTGACTCCTTCCACTTCCTTGTGGGACAAGGAGTGTGGAGTTCCAGGTGGTCCGTGTGGACTACTTCAGAGGCGGGAGGTCACTGCCACTCAGGAGGACAACTGTCATCCGACAGTCCGGTAGGAGGAGGAGGAGTCAGTCCCGGTGCGACCAGGAGTTGCACAGACACCGTCCAAGACCGGAGGTGAAGACCGCGCAAGGCGCGAGGTAGTGTCGCCGAGCAAGCCTCGGGACAAGGTATGATTCACAAACCATCTTTCCTATTATATAGACGTTGACGCGATTCCTTTTGTTCTGGGTTTGAGGGAGAAAATATTTTGTTTCCGCTGCTTCTCTGCCTCCTCTAAAACCCAACATGTAGAAGATAAAATGTTATAGTACAAGCCACAATTGTCAACTAATTGTTTTGAATTAGGACCATTGCCAATGCACGTCAACATATATTGCTCGTATGATAATGTCAATTCTAGTTTCACAATTAGATATGTCCACACAAGAAATTTGTGACAAGGTAAATGCAGAACTAAACCTTCATATATCATACAAGAAGGCATATCTAGCAAGGAGGAAGGATGTCTGTATAATATTTGGAGATTGGGAATCATCATATCATAATTTGTTGTTGTTCCTGATATCTTTATCACAGTATATTACAAGAACTATATATTCTCACCTTGTGGATGATTATACCCTTCAAACTCAAGGCACTCATAGATTGAAGTGGGTGTTTTGGGAATTCGACCCAGCTGTGAGCGGTTGGGTATATTGCAGGCATGTTCCTACTGTTGATGGCACATTTCTAACAGGAAAATATCATGGCACACTTATGGTTGCATGTGGCATAGACGTTGATAATGGTCTATTTTCACTTTCATTTTCTGTTATTGAGGCTGAAAATGGGGACTCATGGGAGTGGTTTTTTGGTACTCTACAAACATGTATTCCGATCAATCAACGTCGCACATATATGTGTATTATTTCTAATCAAATGAGTGGAATTCTTCCAGCAACTGATTTAAAATTTTGACTGGGCTCAACATCATTTTTATCTTCGACATCTTCGTGAGAACTTCCATCAAATGTTCAAGTCACAACCGTTAATGGAACTTATGTGGAAGGCGGGGTCCACAACTGATGTGCTTTAATTTGATCGTCATATGGATGGTATACAAACCGTAGAACCTGCTGCTAAGAATTATTTGATAGCTCGAAATCTTGTACAATGGTCTTTCACATATGACAGAGGTTACAGGTATGGGTCATTGCCTAGCAATAATGTTGAAGAGTTAAATGGAGTCTTAAAAGGTGTTAGGGGTTTACCAATAAAGGCACTAATTGTTGCCACTTACTATCGCTATGTTACAATGTGGTTGGAGAGGCGTAAGGAAGCAATTGATCGTGCAAATAAGGGAGAGAAATGTCCAACAAGGTTTCATAACAAGCTTTATAATGTACAACAAGATGCAGAAAAACTAAGAGTAGCACTCCGAGTGAACAATGATGAATGGCTTGTTGATGACTTTGAAGGACATAAATTTTAGGTCAAAGTGCGTGCAAATGGTGGCAGTGAATGCAGTTGTGGTTTTCCACAACAATGGCATTTTCCATGTTGTCATGTTTGTGGTGCTGCAAGATCTGTCAATTACAAATGTGATGGACTTGTGAGCCAATATTACACAAATGATTCTTATTTGAATGCATATAAACTGAATTTTGTGGTATTCTCAACATGAGGTATTGGCCCCAATTTGATGAAAGTAGGGGTATTTATCCCTTATTACCCCCTATAGATCGAAGGCATGCTGGAAGACCAAACAAAAAAAGAAGACCTTCGACTATGGATGGTGATCCAAATCAATATACATGTCATTGTTCATAAGTGTGGTAGAAGGGGCCATAATAGACGCACATATCGTAATGTAATGTGATGTCATGTAATGTTCTATTTTCAGTCTGTTCAAGTCATGTAATGTTATTATTTTAGTTTGTTCAATTCATGTAATGCCATTATTTCAGTTTGTTCAATCATGTAATGTTTCATTTTAAGTTTGTTCAAGTATTGTAATGTTCTGATTTCAGTTTGTTCAAGTAATATAATATTCTTATTTCACTTTGTTCAAGTAATATAATGTTCTTATCTCAGTTTGTTCAAGCCTCACCTTTGTGAGAGTTTCTTGGGAGATGCACCAGATGGGATGTCTAAGGGGTATATTCATCTTGGGTGGCTGCGTGAGACCTTTAGTGGGATGGATCTCACCTTGGGAGATGAAGAACAACAAAGACAAATGAGGATAAGGTATACTAGGGCATATTTTCTATATTTTTTAGGAAGTTACCTTATTCCATATAGTATCGGGGACAGAGTTCATGTAAGGTACCTCCCACTTGTGGCTGACTTTGTAAGTTGTAGCACTCTATCTTGGTATGTTGCAACTCTAGCATACTTGTATAGGGAGTTGTACAAGGCTACCACTTGTTCCAAGAAAACTGTCCACTTGTCTGGTTGTGTATGTCTACTGCAGATGTGTTGTTGGGAGAGATTAGGAATTGGGCGCCCATGTTCACTTATTATCAACTGGGGGGAGTGGCCAGAAGATGTTCCCTTGGGTTACAGGTATACATTTACACAACTTCTTAAAACATCTTTCTGAATATTTTGTAATGTTTATCTAAATTTAGGTTGTCAATTTATTTAATAGGTGGCCTACTTTTCTTCAAAGGAGTGATACTATGAGAGGATTGGTCCAGTTTTGTGATTATACATTTGACCACATTTTTCCATCTCATGTAGAAGTTACTTCTACTAACATGTTGTATGATATATGTTGTATTTTTTATGCAGTTTACTCATTTTTATATCATACATGTTGTATTGCCTTTTTTGAATAACAAATACAGTTAACTCCTTACAGTGAAGATATTCTAGAGAGACTTCCAGCATTGTGTCGAGAGGGTCGTGACATTTGGTTGGCACGAGTGCCTCTAGTGTGCTACACAGTAGTAGAGTGGCACCTCCCAGACAGAGTACTTGGACAATTCGACTTTGTTCAATTACAACCTACTCATGCCTTACAAAACCTTAGTAGGATAGATGGGAGGGGTCAAGCTGTTGAAGATTGGTTGCATCGCTATAGGGAGGAGGTGTAACTGTGGAACAACAGACGTGAGAGCATATTTCTCCCTCCACCAGAAGACACAGTCTTCAGTCTACAGCTACACTATGCATGGTATCATCCACAATATGTAGTGCCCCCTCTAGCTTAGCCTCTGACTACATGTTATCCAACCAGTTATCGACAACAACAATTTGTGAGTATCATTTTTTTACAAACTATTATTATTGATCTTTATTCTTTGTAATATATGTAAATGGTCTTTATTATTTGTACATACTTTGTTTGAACATGTAGAATCACATGTGCGGATCTGAGCGGCCTTACAGCAAGCCCCTACACAGATCAAAGATGATATCTGCGACATCCAGGGGAGCTACTTTATGAGTCTTCCTGACCATACTCGCCCCTATGATCCCATACCCACTCCTAGTCATACCACTGGTCCTGAACCCACACCCACTCCTACTCCTCATACATCCACCACTCAGTCTGAGCCCATTCCCACTGCTCTTGATCTCACTCCCACTTCTCAGTTCATGGCATGGGGACCGACAGGCCATACTTTTCAGGAGTTGGTTCATTTTCTTCATACATCACCCTACCTCCACCAGCATCCTACTATGGAGCCGGTTCTTCTTCTGTTCCATACACTCCACTCCCACCACCAGTTATTCATGAGAGTCGACCACCATCTTATGCCACATACTCACCGACTCCATTTGATTTCTCAGGATGCACCCCACCTGATGCCCCACATCCTAGTATTCAGAGACCCCTCACCCCACCTCCAGCTTTTCATTACTTCCCTGGTCCTCGTCAGTCTACTGCTACACAGTTGTCCCCCATTGAGGCATCTCCAGATGAGTTCGCTACTCAGGAGTCAGCTGTACATGGAGGTGGGCGAGGACATCGTGGGCGTGGAGGACGTGTTTAGTTTATTACATATTGTATTGTTTTGTATATATGTCTCTGTGAAGGCATTTGTTTAGCTTGTATTTGGATCTATCATATTATGATATCATCTGTTCATTCATGTTGGAACATGTACTGTTATGTATTATTTGGATCTATCATATTATGATATCATTTGTTCGTTCATGTTGTATTTGGATCTATCATATTGTACTGTTATGTATTATTTTCTCTTCAAGTTGGTTCATATTGTAACCTTAATTTAAATTGATATCTCACTTTTTGAGATTAATTTATTCTTATCTAATCAATTAGTAATCAACTATTGTTGGCTGCAATAGCACTTCTATAATCCATACATATGTTTAGAGCTATTCAAATTAACAAATTTATAATAATTGAACATACTATAGACTTTCAAATACAAATGAAATAATTGTAATGTACAAATATAATAAATAGTATTTATATACAAATCAATAAGCATCAAATAATAATTATGAATACACAAAATATTGAATAAAAAACCAATAAGTCATGCATGAGGACGTATTACTATGCGAGAGAGCAATGTGTCTCCGCGTGCGATGCATTGGTCCCACAGTGGGACGTATTACTCTGTGGTGGGATCAATGCGTCGGGAGCAGAGACGCATTGCTCTCTCGCAGAGAAATACGTCCCGCTTCGTGACGTATTAACCCTACCGCAGAGCAATACGTCCCGGTTCGAGACGTATTGCCCTGTTGTGGGACTAATGCGTCTTCGGGCGGAACGTATTGCCCTCAGATAAAGCAATCCGTGTCCACCGGGGACGTATTGCCCAGCAAATGTGTCATTTTGAGAATTAAGATAAATAATGTGCCATTTTGGACATAGAAATGGGCAAACGTGCCATTTTAGTTTTTTTTTCAATAATCATGTGATGATTAAAACCTGCTCCCGGAATTGAGACACTACAGTTGTATTATCACCTTTTTTTTTTTTTGAGAGGGGAGTTGTATTATCACCTATTTCTGCTATAAACTTCGCTTTATTTCCTACGTCTCGGCCTCAATCAGCTGTACCCAAAGAGATTTCACCGGAAATTTTGGATTTTCAGATTTTCTTCTTTAAATCATTTGATGGATACATCCCGAATGTGGGCCTTGGCTTGATAATGACTATCTGGTTTTCACACGGACCGGTAGTACCTGGATTATCTCCATCAGAATTACGTATTCTATGGTGATATCCCTTGATATATCCGTCCAGCTTTGAAGCTTACATGTCGACAAAGGGGTTCAGAATGCTCTCCTAGGTCCTGCTCAGCGCCTCAGCGTATAGGCAATGATCGTGTATTGGACCATCAGCGTCATGATCTTTCGCACCATTTTTGGTTCGCACAATTTGCAGATGTACCGGTGTGCAATCATCTTCGGCCCAGTTAATCGCCCAAAGGCCAGATTCGTTAGAAAATCAACAGCAACGAAGCATTTATTTCCCTAGTGCTGATTCAATCCTAAAGAACGTGAAAGGAAATAGTTACATGTGAAGTGACACAATGCTGAGTTTGTAATGAGGTCATCACTTTTGTAAATACAAAACTTGGTTGAAACCTGGCCGTCTCATTTTATGTTGCGTCTCTTCGTCATATTACATCAGGAAAGGATTGAAATGAGAGAAAAAAGAGTTAATTTGGATGGTAACTACAGCACTTTAATTAGGCGTTAGTGATTATTATAATTTGTATTAAACCCTTACTGCAAAAATCCGTTGTAGTCTAGTTGGTCAGGATACCCGGCTCTCACCTGAGAGATCCGGGTTCATGTCCCGGCAACAGAAATTGTTTTTTGTTCAAGTATTCTGTACCTTTTATTTTAGAAAAAAATCAGTAAAAAGACTCGTAATACATAGCATTTCTGCCTTTGAAACAGGATACAGTGTACATGTTTTCCGGAATCCGTAGAGCTTGTCATGCTGTCACTCTACGAATGAACGACGGCAATCTCCTACTAACCCCACATGATTGATTTGAGGCTGCTTGTTGATAAGGAATCCAAACAAATCGTGAGGCGAGAGAGGTGTAAGTCTACCTTTCAGACGTAATTCCTAACACGTGATTATTGTTTCTTGCGAGCTGCTAATTTCGTCAGGGGAATATAAATTCAATCTGATTTGTTTGACAAATCATAAAACAGCATGCAACTTCATATTTTAAAACTTAGGAGTAAACACACACGTGTCATGCACGTCCATAGTTAAACTGGTTCGACTTCAAATTTATTCAGTTAATTTATTAATGTGTTTTAAAATATATAGTTATTTATATAAATTATGAGTAAATTATTGTTTGATAACACTTTTAGATGGTAGTATTTGTAAGAAACTTAAATGCTATTGGCATGCATGCGTTGTTCACGTTTCTACAAAACGACAACCAATATCAGTTGAGACTAAATACCACAGTTGTTAGTGGGTTATATAAAACGTTTCAAATAAATAAAAAAAATAGATGAGTCCAAGAGTGCAGTAGAGAGGGGAAATGATTGTGGATGGTGTGGGTAGTTTTCTTTACGATGGATAGTTTATTTAGAAGCAAAAAAAAATGAAAAACTTGATTGCGGTTTGTTGGGAATGTTTTGTGGGCATGGTCAATGAGAGAGAGAAAGAGTGAGATAAATCATGATTGGGATTTGTTGGAAAGTTGTTTTGTGGGCGCCCTAAATGAGAGAAAGAGAGAGAGAGAGAGAGCCAGAGACAAAGAGTGGGGGTGTTTTGGGGATCGCTTCCGTTTTTTGGAGGATAGGATAATGATGAAGGAAGATAATGTGGAGAAGGTTAGAGAAACGTTTGGTAACCGTTTTAATAGTATGAGGTGGGAGGAGTTATTAATGTGGATATTATCGTATTACAAATTTATTAGGAGTGAAATTTTTAGAGTTTATTAAAACAAACGTGCAATAATTATCACCAACAAGCGGGTCTTATCGCGATATATAGTTAAGGAATGAAGTCAAGAGACAATATTTTTATGAACGGATTGATTGATCTTATTGAACTAGGAATAATACTTATCACAAAAGGTAGATTTTGATTAATTACAACTAATATACAAGAACAAAAGACTAAAATAAAATCTAAGATTCTCAGATGGATGGATACACTAGGATGAGTAAGTTTGACCACCACTACCTACAATTATTGTCTCACTACATCACAAACGTCATACCCATACAGGAAGGCGGTGGACTATTTTCTCCGTGAAGGGAAGAAGGAGCCTAAGCACGGCATCCATCGTAGACTTGAGTGAGAACACATAAACAATATCACGAAGGCCAGATTTATCCTCCTTTCGGTGTTATGATTAAGCCTAGACAGATATCTCTCTAGGCTCGTTGTCATGTTATCCAAAGAGCATGTATCCTTCGTCCCGAAAAATACATATCTGATGTCTCATTAAAAGTCTAACATAAACCAATCAATATCTTAGATCTTGGGTTGGAAGTTCTCTACATTTGAGACCATGATAAACATGTAAACCTACTGGCCAAACAAGAATACACGTAAGAACACTATTTATTTAGCATGAAAAGAGTTCATACATGCATGGATGCAATAAAAGAATAAAAAAATAGTGGGGTTACTCCCTACGTCCTACTGTGAAGAACTACTCGCAACTCATAGTGAGATCAGAATAAGCAACAAGAAAAAGGAAAAAGATAGCCATCATCTCAGTGGGTAGAAGAGAGATAGCAATAGAGTCGCCCAGGACTGTCATAGGGTGACCCTTCTTTTTCGTTGTCCTTCTTACTTGGATCTGGTCCACGGACGAAGAAGAGCAGGTGAACGGATGGAGGCAGAGGCGTCCTCGACCTTTCTCTGTCGAATAAGAAAGTCGGGCCTTGACAGAGCGGTAGCCTGTCCACCGGGAAAGAGCCATATATATATTTAACTGATATCTTAGGGTCCTATTTATACTTTCCGATAATGAAGTCCAGGAGTCACATATGAATTGCAGCAGTGGGTCTCGGTTGGTCGATAGCAGTTGTGTCAGTCGACATATGTTTGTCAGTCGATGGTTGTCTTTCTGTCTTCTTTACCCGTCGATGATTTTATGTAAACACAGACGTCGTCGAAAGCCTTATCCATGCATGGACGTGACTTGATTAGTTGACTGCTTGGTTGCTTGCAATAAGTGAGGTCGACAGCTGCTGGATGGTGTCGACCTTGATTACTTTGCGCTAATGTCAACCAATGGGATAATGTGTTAGTCGACACTTGTTACTGCCGGGCTGGCAGTATGAGCAGTACTTGTACTTGACGCATAGAAAGCGCAAGGAAGAGAAAGCAATCAGCCAGCTCTATAGCTTTAAGTGGCACACCGTTGATTACATGGCTCTCCATTGGTTAATGGACTTGATGTGAGCTTTCCATGCAAAGATAATTAGCAGGCTGCTGTTGCAATGGTCCTTGATCGACAGATTTAAGTGATCGATACATTTAGATATATAACATTCGTTGCTCTTCATGCATGGTTGATACTTATATTAAGGTTGTGTTTGGCGCACAGACAACACAGGTTTATTTACCGTGGACACATAAATCAGCCTTCAGTTTATCTGCCGCAAGGATTTGGTCCGACACTTTAATAGAGGATTTTCTGATTAATTTACCGTGCGGCATCTTATCTGTCTCCTAAACGGAATAACAAACAACAGTTAATCAAATCTAGACAAATTACCGTGTAGTGCCGGCCGTCTGCCGGTGCAACAAACGCACCCTAAATTGTCAGATGGTCGACAGTTATCAATGCTCTAAGAGTGTCGAATACTTTTATTGCATCGTGGCCAAGTAATCATGATCGATTGCTGATGTGACTTATCCACGCACATTCAAAGGACCAGCTGATGGTATTAATGTTCGATAGCTTTTAACTTATGCTATCTGGCACTTGTTTGAAGAGGAGGGGGAGCGGGGTCTCCCTAAGACTCAAAAAAATAAATATATTTTTGTTGTGCAAGAAAACTTATTTAATTGCCTTGCCTTGATAGCTTGGTCGACAAGAGATTCCACTACGCAAATATGACTCTTTCGATTCCTGGCATCGAGAGCTTTTATCAATTGTCAAGTGCTCGATAGGCATAATTAATTGCCTTACTAATTAATTCATTTGCCTTTTGCCTCCCTAGCTTATTGCTTTACGGACTATTGTCTTGTTGACCAAGCAATGGAAGATATTAATGCGGAGAGAATTAATTGTGTGAAGAGCAATGATCCTAAAACCAGTCAAAACAATGACCTGACGCACATAAATATTTTTTGTTTCTTGATATCAAAGACATGACTGGCCATAAATAAATCTTTGACTTTGCAACGCTTTCCTACACAAAACAAAAGTAACTCCATTAATAAAATTATTGTACGCACAATAAAAGTGGCAAAATTCGGATTTAATCAAAACATCTCATAATCTATACTACTATAAAAAGAGGGAGTTTTTTCAACTATTTACAATCCTATCATTCTAAACTTCTCTGACCAATCACAAGATAGCATTTTGAGTTGTTCTTCTCTCCTTCACTCAATCTCTTCTCACATTTTTTCTCACCTTTTATCACATTTTAATTGATGTTTATCTCCTCGGCAATCAGATTCATGATATCCTCTAACTAATCCCTACGTTTCTCTCTCCCTTCATCCTTACTCTCCACGACATCTTTCAACTAATCTCCATGTTTCCTTCTCCGTGTTTCCCTCTCCCTTCATCTTTACTCTCTACGACATCTTTCAACTAATCCCACGTTTCCAAGCCCCTCTCCACCCGCTCTCTCCTCTCCATATCACGTTGAAACTCTATTCTCTCTAACTTCTTTACAAGAATCAAACGTTTCAAAATAATAAACACACCACCTCTCTTCGTCTCTTCCTATTTTCCTCTCGAAAAATTCAAATGATATTGTTGTTTCCATCATTCATTCATTCAACCACATTCTCCCACAATTATCTCCATCCATGTTCCAACAACTCCTCCCACAATTATCTTCATCACTCTCTTTATGTTCCAACAAATCCCAAATAATTTATTAACACGTGTGTCAATTACTGACCAACATCTATCATATTCAAAAAAATTTGTTCACATTCTCGAGATATTTTCTAATTGTTTGTGAACTATTTACAATTATCTCCACCATTCTCTCGGCCTTCTCACTCCTACTCAACTAATCAATTAACACACGATACAATGGACAACCACCCAATAAATAAATAAGGAAAACAATTTTATATTTAATTTTTCCATTTTACTTTTCAGTGACTACATGATCCATGCAACTTGATTAATAGTAAGTCAAGTATTTCTTTTTATTGATACTTTTTTCACCAAAAACCGATCACGATCCCTCTCCCCGCTCTCTGCATGATATATATAGTAATAACTAAATTGGAAATCTAATGGCGTTAGATAGGAGGTGGGTGGGGGAGAGGAGGAGAGCGGAAAATAGATTACAAAAGAAAAATATATTATATAATGTATTTAATTCATTGTTTAACTAAGAACATACGTGCTTATTATTTTAAAACATGAAAATTTTGAGATGAAAATATAGTTTTTAAACATATTAAGTACTTGACTTTTTTTCATCCAATATAAATTAAACATATTCGGTATGGCATGTGCAGGTGCACGTGTGCGTTTACTAGTTTGTCTAAAAAGATGAGAAAACTAAAATATTAGTAAATATGGGAGTACAAGGCTGCATGAACTTATTTATTGGATAAAATACGACATAAGGATGTAAAATTAGTCTAAGAAATGCAGTAAAAATGGGATAAATATTCGTTCGTCAGTTATGCCAAAAGAGGGACCAGGGACCGTGGGAGGAGTTACGGGAGAGGTATCGACGTGGAGTGGTGGTTGAGAAAATGTGAGAGAGGAAATGCAATTAAAATAGAAAAAAAATATGAGAAAAATCGTGAGAAGAGATTGAATGAAGGAGAGGGCACCATTTCAAAAAATTATATTATGATTGGTCTGAAAAACAAAATGGCATATTTTGTAATTACTTAGAAAAACTCCCTCTCTTTTTAGTAATGTAGATTTTGAAGCATGATATCCATTTTTAAATGTTAACACTTGTAGCAGTAAATTTTCTATTAAGTAAATTAAGTGATGATGTCGTAGTGTGAGGCTATGTTTTCGATTTAAATCATAACAATATTTTATTACTTAAAGTACTTGGTTTTGCTTCTATATTATAAATAAATAATATTCAGTCTATTTATAGTTTCATATCTTGTTTGACATGTTCTTAATGTGCTTAGTAAGGGTTTAGTATAACTGGAATCCTAATTCTGAGTAATTTGAGTTAGGGACATTTTGTCTTCTTGTAGTAATAAAATATGAATAATATCCCATAAATTTACTGTATTATGTTTCTCTGAGGTTTTAGGGTCGCAAGATAGGTCGTAGCCTATTGTCATACGACTCAAGTGATTTTCTTATGAATAGATCCCCATTGTCATAATGTTGTTTACATATAGACCGCTAAGATTTGAAACGGTTGGGTATTAGATCGCCATCCATATCTGCTACTCGTCAGATCATAAATAATCGACTTGTAAGGATGGTTGGATCGGTAGTTGGCCTTGATTCCATCCAAGTCGGGCCAAATTGAGACAATTAGTTGGTTGCCTATTGTATAGTTGGACGATTGATTATGTTTTGTACTAATTATTTGCAATATGAATTGTAATTTCTACAATGCTTAAACCCCTATGTATATGACCATGGTGATAACATTTTAATTTGAGAATATTTTATGCCTCATCAATTTGAGGTATGCACATAATACTTGTGTATTCATTCTTTCTAAGGCATTATGCTAAATACATTTTTGTTGTACAAGAAAACTTATTTAGTTGCCTTGCCTTGATAGCTTGGACGACACATGATTCCACTACGCAAATATTACTCTTTCGATTCCTGGCATCGAGAGCTTTTATCAATTGTCAAGTGCTCGATAGGCATAATTAATTGCCTTCCTAATTAATTCATTTGCCTTTTGCCGCCATAACTTATTGCTTTACGGACTATTGTCTTGTGGACCAAGCAATGGAAGAGATTAATGCGGAGAGAGTTAATTGCGTGAAGAGCAATTATCCTAAAACCAGTCAAAACAATGACCTGACGCACATAAATATTTTTGTTTCTTGATATCAAAGACATAACTGGCCATAAATAAATCTTTGACTTTGCAACGCTTTCCTGCACAAAACAAAAGTAACTCCATTAATTAAATTATTGTACGCACAATAAAAGTGGTAAAATTCGGATTTAATCAAAACAGCTCATAATCTATACTACTAAAAAAAGAGGGAGTTTTTTCAACTATTTACAATTCTACCATTCTAAACTTCTCTGACCGATCACAAGACAACATTTTGAGTTGCTCTTCTCTCCTTCACTCAATCTCTTCTCACGTGTTTTTCTCACCTTTTATCACATTTTAATTGATGTTTATCTTCTCGAAAATCAGATTCATGATATCCTATAACTAATCCCTACGTTTCCCTCTCCCTTCATCCTTACTCTCCACGACATCTTTCAGCTAATCTCCACATTTCCCTCTCCCTTCATCCTTACTCTCCACGACATCTTTCAACTAATCCCACATTTCCACGCCCCTCTCCACCCGCTCTCTCCTCTCCATATCACATTGAAACTCTATTCTCTCTAACTTCTTTACAAGAACGAAACATTTCAAAATAATAAACACACCACCTCTCTTCGTCTGTTCCTATTTTGCTTTCAAAAAATTCAAATGATATTGTTGTTTCCATCATTCATTCAACCACATTCTCCCACAATTATCTCCATCCATGTTCCAACAACTCCTCCCACAATTATCTTCATCACTCTCTATATTCCAACAAATCCCAAATAATTTATTAACACGTGTGTCAATTACTGACCAACATCTATCCTATTCAAAAAAATTGTTCACATTCTCGAGATATTTTCGAACTATTTGTGAACTATTTACAATTATCTCCACCATTCTCTCGGCCTTCTCACTCCTACTCAACTAATTAATTAGCACACGATACAATGGACAACCGCCCAATAAATAAATACAGAAAACAATTTTATATTTAACTTTTCCGTTTTACCTTTCAATGACTACGTGATCCATACAATTTGATTATTAGTAAGCCAAACATTTCTTTTTATTGATACTTTTTTCACCAAAAACCGATCACGATCCCACTGCCCCGTTCTCTGCATGATATATATAGTAATAATTAAATTGCAAAGTGTTAGATAGGAGGTGGGTGGGGGAGAGGAGGAGAGCAGCGAATAGATTACAAAAGAAAAATATGTTATATAATGTATTTAATTCATTGTTTAACTAAGAACATACATACTTATTATTTTAAAACATGAAAATTTTGAGATGAAAATATAGTATTTAAACATATTAAGTACTTGACTTTTTTTCATCCAATGTAAATTAAACATATTCGGTATGGCACGTGCAGGTACACGTGTGTGTTTACTAGTTTATCTAAAAAGATGAGAAAACTAAAATATCAGCAATATCGGCGTGCAAGGCTGCATGAACTTATTTATTGGATAAAATACGACACTAGGATGCAAAATTAGTCTAAAAAATGTAGTAAAAATGGGATGAATACTCGTTCATCAATTATGCCAAAAGAGAGACCAGGGACCGTGGGAGGAGTTACGGGAGAGGTATCGACGTGGAGTGGTGGTTGAGAAAATGCGAGAGAGGAAATGCAATTAAAATAGAAAAAATATGAGAAAAATCGTGAGAAGAGATTAAGTGAAGGAGAGGGCACCATTTCAAAAATTATATTATGATTGGTCTGAAAAACAAAATGGTATATTTTATAATTACTTAGAAAAACTCCCTCTCTTTATAGTAATGTAGATTTTGAAGCATGATATCCATTTTTTAATGTTAACACTTGTAGCAGTAAAGTTTTTATTAAGTAAATTAAGTGATGATGTCGTAGTGTGAGGCCAAGTTTTCGAGTTAAATCATAACAATATTTTATTCTTAAAGTACTTGGTTTTGCTTCCATATATTATAAATAAATAATATTCAGTCTATTTATAGTTTGATATCTTGTTTGACATGTTCTTAATGTGCTTAGTCAGGGTTTAGTATAACTGGAATCCAAATTTGGAGTAATTTGAGTCAGGGACATTTTGTCTTCTTGTAGTAATAAAATATGAATAATATCCCATAAATTTACTATATTATGTTTCTATGAGGTTTTAGGGTCGCAAGATAGGGCGTAGCCTATTGTCATACGACTCAAGTAATTTGCTTATGAATAGGTCCCCATTGTCATAATGTTGTTAACATATAGACCGCTAAGATTTGAAACGGTTGGGTATTAGATCGCCATCCATATCTGCTACTCGTCAGATCATAAATAATCGACTTGTAAGGATGGTTGGATCGATAGTTGGCCTTGATTCCATCCAAGTCGGGCCAAATTGAGACAATTAGTTGGTTGCCTATTGTATAGTTGGACGATTGATTATGTTTTGTACTAATTATTTGCAATATGAATTGTAATTTCTACAATGCTTAAACCCCTATGTATATGACCATGGTGATAACATTTTAATTTGAGAATATTTTATGCCTCATCAATTTGAGGTATGCACATAATACTTGTGTATTCATTCTTTCTGAGGCATTATGCTAAATACATTTTTGTTGTACAAGAAAACTTATTTAATTGCCTTGCCATGATAGCTTGGTCAGGCACGTAATTCCACTACGCAAATATGACTCTTTCGATTCCTGGCATCGAGTGCTTTTATCAATTGTCAAGTGCTCGATAGGCATAATTAATTGCCTTCCTAATTAATTCATTTGCCTTTTGCCTCCATATCTTATTGCTTTACGGACTATTGTCTTGTGGACCAAGCAATGGAAGAGATTAATGCGGAGAGAATTAATTGCGTGAAGAGCAATTATCCTAAAACCAGTCAAAACAATGACCTGACGCTCATAAATATTTTTTGTTTCTTGATATCAAAGACATGACTGGCCATACATAAATCTTTGACTTTGCAACGCTTTCCTACACAAAACAAAAGTAACTCCATTAATAAAATTATTACACGCACAATAAAAGTGGTAAAATTCGGATTTAATCAAAACATCTCATAATATATACTACTATAAAAAGATGGAGTTTATTCAACTATTTACAATCCTACCATTCTAAACTTCTCTGACCAATCATAGGACAGCATTTTGAGTTGCTCTTCTCTCCTTCACTCAATCTTTTCTCACATTTTTTCTCTCCTTTTATCACATTTTAATTGATGTTTATCTCCTCGGCAATCAGATTCATGATATCCTCTAACTAATCCCTACGTTTCCCTCTCCCTTCATCCTTACTCTCCACGACATCTTTCAACTAATCTCCGTGTTTCCCTCTCCCTTCATCCTTACTCTCCACGACATCTTTTAACTAATCCCACATTTCCAAGCCCCTCTCCACCCGCTCTATCCTCTCCATATCACATTGAAACTCTATTCTCTCTAACTTATTTACAAGAACGAAACGTTTCAAAATAATAAACACACCACCTCTTTTCGTCTCTTCCTATTTTCCTCTCAAAAAAATCAAATAATATTGTTGTTTCCATCAGTCATTCATTCAACCACATTCTCCCACAATTATCTCCATCCATGTTCCAACAACTCCTCTCACAATTATCTTCATCACTCTCTCATGTTCCAACAAATCCCAAATAATTTATTAACACGTGTGCCAATTACTGACCAACATCTATCCTATTCAAAAAAAATTTCACATTCTCAAGATATTTTCTAACTATTTGTGAACTATTTACAATTATCTCCACCATTCTCTCGGCCTTCTCACTCCTACTCAACTAATCAATTAGCACACGATACAATGGACAACCACCCAATAAATAAATAAGGAAAATAATTTATATTTAATTTTTCCGTTTTACCTTTCAATGACTACGTGATCCATGCAACTTGATTAATAGTAAGCCAAACATTTCTTTTTATTGATATTTTTTTACCAAAAATCGATCATGATCCCTCTCCCCCGTTCTCTGCCTGATATATATAGTAATAATTAAATTGCAAATCTAATGGCATTAGATAGGAGGTGGGGTGGGGGAGAGGAGGAGAGCGGCAAATAGATTACAAAAGAAAAATATGTTATATAATGTATTTAATTCATTGTTTAACTAAGAACATACGTGCTTATTATTTTAAAACATGAAGATTTTAAGATGAAAATATAGTATTTAAGCATTTTAAGTACTTGACTTTTTTTTCATCCAATATAAATTAAACATATTCGGTATGACACGTGCAGGTACACGTGTGTGTTTACTAGTTTGTCTAAAAAGATGAGAAAACTAAAATATTAGCAATATGGGAGTGCAAGGTCGCATGAATTTATTTATTGGATAAAATACGACATAAGGATTAGTCTAAGAAATGCAGTAAAAATGGGATGAATATTCGTTCATCAGTTATGCCAAAAGAGGGACCAGGGACCGTGGGAGGAGTTACGGGAGAGGTATCGACGTGGAGTGGTGGTTGAGAAAATGTGAGAGAGGAAATGCAATTAAAATAGAAAAAAATATATGAGAAAAATCGTGAGAAGAGATTGAATGAAGGAGAGGGCACCATTTCAAAAAATTATATTATGATTGGTCTGAAAAACAAAATAGCATATTTTGTAATTACTTAGAAAAACTCCCTCTCTTTATAGTAATGTTGATTTTGAAGCATGATATCCATTTTTTAATGTTAACACTTGTAGCAGTAAAGTTTTTATTAAGTAAATTAAGTGATGATGTCGTAGTGTGAGGCCAAGTTTTCAATTTAAATCACAACAATATTTTATTACTTAAAGTACTTGGTTTTGCTTCTATATTATAAATAAATAATATTCAGTCTATTTATAGTTTCATATCTTGTTTGACATGTTCTTAATGTGCTTAGTCAGGGTTTAGTATAACTGGAATCCTAATTTTGAGTAATTTGAGTCAGGGACATTTTGTCTTCTTGTAGTAATAAAATATGAATAATATCCCATAAATTTACTGTATTATGTTTCTCTGAGGTTTTAGGGTCGCAAGATAGGTCGTAGCCTATTGTCATACGACTCAAGTGATTTGCTTATGAATAGGTCCCCATTGTCATAATGTTGTTTACATATAGACCGGTAAGATTTGAAACGGTTGGGTATTAGATCGCCATCCATATCTGCTACTCGTCAGATCATAAATAATCGACTTGTAAGGATGGTTGGATTGATAGTTGGCCTTGATTCCATCCAAGTCGGGCCAAATTGAGACCATTAATTGGTTTCCTATTGTATAGTTGGACGATTGATTATGTTTTGTACTAATTATTTGTAATATGAATTGTAATTTCTACAATGCTTAAACCCCTATGTATATCAGTATTTTTAAAACCGAACCGGACCGGCCGGTCCGACCGGTCAGACCGGTGAACCGGTAGCTGACCGGTCAGACCGGTGAACCGGTAGTTGACCGGTCCGGAAGCCTAAAAAACCGGTAATGTGTCTTTTTCCGGTCCAACCGGTCAGAAATACGGTCCAACCGAACGGATTGAACCAGTGGTTCAAAGAGAAGAAAAAAACAGAAGGTAGAATACATATAGGAATCTACATATATGTATACACATATGGTATATATATGTATGTATGTATGTATTTATTTATAAAGAAAATATACATATAAGGTAAAATGCATATATATATATATATATATATATATATATATATATATATATATATATATATATATATGTATATATGTACAAATATAAGTATATTTGTATATATGCATATATATATATATATGTATGTGTGAATGTATGTGTACATATACATAATAATATATATGTATACATATATATTTATATACATACATATATATAATGTATATATATTCAAATATATATATATATATATATTTATATATATATATATATATATATATATATATATATATATATATATATGTATGAATGTATACATTTGCACAACAATATATATGTATACACATATATTTATATATATATATATGTATGTATGTATTTATTTATATAGAAAATATACATATAAGGTAGAATGCATATATATATGTATATATGTACAAATATAAGTATATTTTTATATATGCATATACATATGTATGTGTGAATGTATGTGTACATCTACATAATAATATATATGTATAAATATATATTTATATACATACATATATATAATGTATATATATTCAAATATATATATATATATATATATATATATATATATATATGAATGTATACATTTGCACAACAATATATATGTATACATATATATATATATATATATATATATATATATATATATATATATATATATATATATATATATATATATATATATATATATATATATATATATATATATATATATATAACTTGTGCAGTTCAACCGGTTTGACCGGTCCGACCGCTAATTGCCTTTTATCATGGTGACCGGTTCGGTTTTTTCAGTTCAAATATTTTTTTATGTCATGCTGACATCATTTCCGGTTCAACCACTCCAGTTGAACCCGACTCAATCCGGTCTGAGTCAGTACCGGTCCGACCACCGGTTCGGTTCTGAAAACATTGATGTATATGACCATGGTGATAACATTTTAATTTGAGAATATTTTATGCCTCATCAATTTGAGGTATGCACATAATAGTTGTGTATTCATTCTTTCTAAGGCATGATTATCAAGACACTCTAGTGATTGGTCTATGTTCGAAAATGTAGGAAATTAACTCCAAAAGAGTTAGGTTGACCAATTCTCATCAACCTCCAGGTAGATATATAAAACTTCTATCAACACTCAAAGGAGGCAATCAAGCAATATTTGGTCAATCATTATATTCTATAATCAACCAAATAAAATAGTTGATTGAGGTCAAATCTGGATTAATGGTAGTCTGAGTCAATTTCAATTGAGCTACTTCATCAAATTAATCAATCGACTAATCAATGGTCGATCAAGATCAAGTACCAATTGACCCACCGGATTGAGGTACAACAATCAAGCTAGATGGTCGATAGCCTCAACAAGCATCACTTAGTTGGAGCTCGGTAGATAATTGAAGACAATAATGTACAAGTATCACATCTTTTTAATTGAGCCAAATGTGTTAACCAAAGGCGATCAAGCTAGTAGATAAATAGTCAAAGGCTAAAGCTTTCCTGCCACATGAAACAATCAACATTGAATCCAACTTTGAGTCATACCTATAAATAAGAACCTCTGATTTTACTACTTTTAAGGCATCTTGACTCTGACAGTTTAGGAATTGTGGAGGAGGAAAGTGCAGCGGAAACAACAAAAAGAATTTTCTTCACGTATCCTACAAGAAGATCTCATCAACAACAACATATTCCTAAAAGAGGGTGTGTGAAGTATACCTTCTCGTAGAGTAGGTCCAACGACGTTCTTCTCACACAGTGGTGTGTGGCATTCCTCGCTTACATGGACAGTCTTCGTCAACATCCTCTGAATGTAATCACTCAACGTCCTTATCTCTATGTAATCCATGTGGATACACTAAAACTCCTCGTCACACTACCTGAGCTGGTGGGAAAGGAGCATCCTTCGCTTGGTGATGTGCTAGCATTGCGATCTCTCTCTCTCTTTCACACAGGGATGATGACAGTAAGGGTTCATGTACAAGAGATTATCTAAAACCCGATTGTCATGTCCTATAAATCAGAGAGAAAAGGGAGCATGATTTTTCAAAAAATATGGAAAATGAAAGGTTGTGGATGCATTTAAACTGGACCACTTGTGGACTACCAAATAGGCAATTAGAATATTCTATATTCATGTCATTTATTAATTAACTAATTAATCTCATTAATCAATCAATTGATGCTTATTCATATGGCTCTAATCGATAGCTCGGGGTTTGCCTGTCGACTTATCATATAGATCAATTATTTGAATCCAATTAATTGGCTTAAACCTTTTAATTAATTAATTAGATTAGATTTAAATATTATTATAGTTGATTACCTAAACATTTTAATAGTCAATTTGACTCAGAACATTTCCAATCATATCCACAATTATATGACTATTTGAATGCATCCTATGTGTGTTACCCTATAGGCTCCAAATTACACTAGCAGTGATGGTATTAATGAAATTATGATTTCACAAGCAACGAGTGATATCTAGTAAGAGTTCATTATTGCCCATGTAATTAGAAAAGTTGGAGAACAACTTTATCTAGTATTGTGACCAATGTATAGTGATTGTATAATCTCTTTGTCTATGATATCTAGATTGAATCCAAGGCATGGAAACATAATCCTCTTGATGTTCTATCTTTATCCCTTGATCAAGTATAGACTATTGAGATACACGCAAGCTAAATATCATATATTGACTCACATGAGCATAGATATGTATTTCATCATCAAGCAGCCATGATATCATTCCAATGAGAGGGACAAATTCCATCGACATCACTCACAATAATCTACATGTGTCATAGCACACCTAAATAGTACTTGTAGAGCAATCCTTTTTAAGGTCATGTTGAGTAGCGTTAAATAACATTTTACTATTGGTATATATATACCCATAGAGCCATCCCAAGCGATTGCATGGAGTTGGATATTAATTAATCAATTAATGTGATTATTTGGTTATTTAATGAATTTTAGAATATTCTAATTAATCCACGAGCGTTTTAATTAACGCGACGTTTCTATTTACCGATGGGTTTAGAAAACCCTACTTCCCTTCGTATCCTATTTAAAGGAGGATTGACGGCTGATATCTATATAAGATAGACAGAGTCTTTTCAGTTTATGTTCACGTACGTAAACCCTAGCCGTCACCGTCCTTAGGAGAGGAAGGAGAGCAACGCGCCGCTAACACGTCGTCGTACAAACACGACTCCTTCCCGCCGGCTTAGGAAGCACGACGTGGAGTTCCAGTCCATCCGCGTGGATGAAGTAGAGACGTAGACGCTGAGACGCCTGCGTTCGGTGGACACGACGACCATCCGTGCACATTACGAGCAGCGCACATCATCGCACAGGAGCATCGTCAGATCTTCCTATGACAACGAACGGGAGAGAAGTTCTGTCCGTGTAGGTCAGCAGCGTTGCACCATCATGCAGCGGGACATCACCGGACTTGCTCCGCGATAAGGTATACCCCGTAAACACTCCTTTCAAATACGTTATCGATGAGATCCTGTTTCGGGTTGTGTAGATTTTGTTGCTTCCACCGGGCATGTTTTCTCCACAAAACCCAACAGTGGTATCAGAGCAACATCAATCTACGGTGTATTTAGATTCGTTTCAATATGATCGAATCGTTGTATACTATTTTTATGTTGCTTACGATGCGAATTAAACCTGCTAATGTGCAAATCTAAACCTAATTCCGCATATGCTGTAGGCTTCTGTTTTTGACGTTTTGGACGGGGTTAACTATGGAAAATATTGATTTTCCTAAGTGCACGGAAGTAAAATTCCGTAGACCTTTCAGGGGCGCTGCCCCTGTGTACCCTGCATAGTCTGCGTGAGAGTCAAAATTTATTTAATGGAGAATGTCTCGCATTACAATTACTGCAATTTTAATATGTATATATGTATATGTAGATATACCTATGATAGCATACACGTCGCCTTTAAAATTTGTTTTATGTGGTGAATGTATGCACGGTTATAGCCCAGTATCCCCTTTTGTGAATGTTGTGAATGAATGTGAATGTCAATCTTATGAATATGTTTGTTTGTGAATGTTATGGATGTATAATGGTTGCATATGGATCTTTTGTATAAAGTATTCGGCTTGCATGTCGAGCCTCATCTCTTATTTCAAAGTGTAATAATTCTTTCCCTTTATATTTGTACTCATATGATGTAATAGAGATAGGATTAGTTTTAGTTTTGTAAACTTGATGTAAGGAGGCCACTTGAAGATCCAACTCCAAGGAGTGTCCATGGAGAAGCACCATGAAGATCTAATTCCAAGAAGCAACCTAAAGATCCAACTCCAAGGAGCATCCATGGAGAAGCAACAAGAAGATCCAATTCCAAGAAGCAACTTGAAGTTCCAATCTCACGAAGCATCTATGAAGTTGTTCATTGTAATGTTGATCATTACATGCTTACAGGTTGAATCACAGGTGTTGCATGAGATGCATAAGACCATAGGTGGACCATTATCCTTTGTTGCTCCAAAGGATTACAATAGTATGGCCATAACCGATGTATTTGTGTTTATGATTGCATGTCTATCGTTTGTGGTTATGGATATAGTAGTATATGATACATACTATAAGTATGTGGTGTTTGGATATGTATATGTATTAATAAAACCCCTCAATTAATAATATTAAGTTTTAGTTGCCTTCCATAAAGCAACACACATGAAAAGCTTGATCGACTATGTGTGGGCACGCCTCCGCGTGGTACACTGTCTATCGCGTGGAAGTGTGATGGTGGGTGTGTGGGTCTGCCTCCGCAGGGTGCACACTCGTCGTGTTGGCTTATGGGTTGGACTTAACTATCCTCCGCGTGGTACACTGTCTATCTCGTGGAAGTGTGATGGTGGGTGTGTGGGTTTGCCTCCGCAGGGTGCACACTCATCGTGTTGGCTTATGGGTTGGACTTAACTAGGGAACCTTGATAGGATCAAGTACCTAGAGGTACACAGATGCATCATGGCAAGGAGTTGTGCATGATCATATTTCCAAGAGTTACATATGATACAATTGGCAAAAGTTTCCTACCTTAGTATTTGGTCTTTGACGCCAGCGTTGGTTGGGCATTGATCCAATTATTTTGGATCTTGGCTCACTAGAAGGTTGTGCATTGCAATCTTCCGAGTTGATAGTGAGGGCTATCAATTTGAATAAAATAGTGGGAGTGTAATTAACTAAAGGCCTAATTAATCTCATTTATCAAATCTTTACAAGTCAAAATGTTTTGGACTAAATGCAAATTTTTCTTTTGTAGCAATCAAATGGCAAACAACACGCACATGTTCTCATTGCGATCGGTCCTTGAGAAGGACAAACTTACCGGAACCAACTTTTAAAACTGGTATAGGACGCTGAGAATTGTTCTCACACATGAGCGTAAGCTCTATGTCCTTGAAACACCAGAGCTAGCGGAGCCCGCCGTAAATGCACCCAAGGCTGAAAAGGATGCTTACAAGAAGCACCTTGATGATGTCATGGATGTCAAGTGCCTGATGTTGTGCTCAATGAACTATGAGTTACAAGAGCAGCATGAGAACATGAATGTCATGGAGATGGTAACACATCTCAAGAACATGTATCAACATCAAGCAAGACAGGAGAGATATGATGTCTCAAAGGCTTTGTTCAGGAGCAAGATGAAAGAGGGAGACTCAGTTGGCACCCATATACTCACTTTAATTGGGTACGTGGAAAGCCTATCCAAGCTGGGATTTCCCCTAGGTCAAGAGTTGGCCACTGATGTGATTCTATAATTGTTTCTTGAATCATATAATCATTTTGTCATGAACTACAACATGAACAATTTTGACAAGCCATTGTTGGAATTGTTGGGCATGTTGAGGACAGCTGAAGCACAGATGAAGAAAGACAAGCCCAAGTCTGTGATGGTGATCGGCAAGGCAAAGGGAAAGTCAAAAGGCAAAGGCAAGGCTAAGAAAGGTTCTAAAGCCGGGCAGAAGCCAAAGTCATCCGTGCTCAAAGCTAAAGGTGGGATCTCCAAAGAAGGCAGTTGTCACCATTGTCACCAGCCTGGACATTGGAAAAGAAATTGTCCTCTCTACCTGGAGGAACTGAGGAAGAAGAAGCAGGGGATAGAGATCTCCACTTCAGGTATATACGTTATTGTGATAAACTTAAATACTTCTTCATCATGGGTACTGGATACCGGATGTGGATCTCACATATGTTCTAATATGCAGGATCTAATAAGAAGTAAGCCTTTACGAAAGGGACAAGTCGAGCTGTGGGTTGCTAATGGAGCAAGAGTTGCTGCCACCACAGTTGGAGTTATTAGTTTATCTTTGCCTACGGACCTTGTAATAGAATTAGAGAATTGCTATTATGTACCTGCCATTAATAGAAATATTATTTCTGTATTTTGTATGGACAAGAGTGGATTTGAATTTCACATTAAGAATGGAATTATTTCTATTTCTAAAGATGAGATCTTTTATGGCAATTCCCCTATGTCTTATGGTATCTACTTGTTAGAACTTGAGACTAGCATATCCAACGTAAATACTAAAAGGTTAAAACTTGACAACTCGAACAAAACATTCTTATGGCATTGTCGTCTTGGGCACATAAACGAGAAGCGCATATCTAGACTCCATAAGGATGGCTATCTAGACTCTTTTGATTTTGAATCATTAGAGACATGTGAGGCATGTTTATTAGGAAAGATGACCAAAAATCCTTTCACTAGACACAGTGAGAGAGCCAGTGATCTACTAGGGCTCATACATACTGATGTATGTGGACCTTTTAGATCAAATGCTAGAGGAGGTTATCAATACTTCATTACCTTCACTGATGACCTCAGTAGGTATGGCTATGTATATATTATGAAACATAAGTCAAAAACTCTTGAAATGTTCAAGACTTTCATGAATGAAGTAGAGAAGCAACTTGGTAAGAGTATTAATGCACTCCGCTCAGATCGAGTGGCGAATACTTAAGCTAAGAGTTTGAGGACCTTCTGAGATACCATGGTATTGTATCACAATGGACTCCACCTGGTACACCACAACATAATGGTGTGTCAGAAAGAAGGAATCGTACACTATTAGACATGGTACGATCAATGATGAGTTCAGCCAAACTTCCAATATTGTTCTGGGGATATGCTCTTGAAACTGCAGCATTTACACTTAACCGTGTACCCTCCAAATCGGTTCAAAAGACACCATATGAGATATGAAATGGGAATCGTATATGTTAGGAAACAATTTCTCGAAAATCTTGGACCCAAATTGGAAAAATGCTATTTTGTTGGATACCCCAAAGAAACTCGGGGATACTTTTTTTTTTGGTGAACGTAGGGTGTTGCCTCTTACTATTAGAAAAAAGCATTCAGCAGTTACAGGGTGTAACCACAGAAAAGAAAGGAAACTGTACAAGGGAAAAGGTAAAAACAGAACTAACTATGTATAAACTACCGTCTCCTTTTGATATAATAACCAAAACCTTTGCGTATCAATGCAGCAACCTCTAAAGATCCTTGCATTTCTTTCTTTCCACATCATATAGATGATTAAACAGGATGTAACCTTCAACTTGCCCTTCAGTTTCAGCAGATCACAGAACGTATCCAGCTATATATTGTGCCCCAGATCAGTTCTCCAAAGCCTCCAAACATCTTCCGCAAATCTGCATTTAAAGAATACATGCAAAGAACTTTCTACATGTTCTTTGCACATCACACACCTCGACGCCATATGATAGCCCACTCTCTGAAGATAGTCAACAGTAGGAATTCTGCCCAGAAACCCCTTCCACAGAAGAATGGACCATCTTCTAGGTACTCCAGACCAGATCCAGCTGCCCCACGCAACACTATGATGTTGTTTTCTAACAAGATTCCAGCAATCCTTCAAACAACAATCATTTTTACCCCTAAAACAGATGTGATCTTCAAAATGAACTTGACATTTGACATTCTCCAGAATATTTTCAACCTTATACGACCCTCTGAAGCTCGGTATTTTCCAGCTATCACCAGCAATACAAGCTTCCACACGGCAGTTCAGCCCTTTGCCCATTCTGAAAACAAAGTCTAAATTCACCTTCTCGATCATTTTTTCCTTTCCCCCTAACCAGGGGTCTCTCCAGAACAGAAATTTTTTACCATTACCCAAACAAAAAACAACTTCTTTAAGAAGGATCTCCCTTTGTTCAAGCAATTTTCTCCAAAGCCAAGAAGAGTTGGCTCCAGATTTGACAGACAAAATAGACTCATTCTTTATGTATCTTCCATTCACCCATTTAACCCATAGGTTATTCTTTTCAGCTGCAACATTCCACAGGTTTCTAATCAAGCCCGCCTTAGATCAATCATCAATACGGCGAATTCCCAGACCTCCTTCCTTCTTGGGTCTACAAACAGCTTCCCAAGAGACAGTATGCATATGTTTTCTTTCTTTAGAGTCTTTCCAAAGGAAGTCCCTCATAAGTTTCTCTAACTCCATGATGACAGATTTAGGAAGAGGAAAAGAAGATGTCCAAAAAATATTATAAGCCGAGAGAGTAGAAATGATTAACTCAACTCTACCCGCTTGAGACAAAAGGTTCCCTTTCCAAGATTCAAGTTTAAATTTGAATTTATCAATAATGGGATGGCACATATCTTTGGTAAGACGATCAGTGAACAGGGGGACACCAAGATACCTCACTAACAAACTGCAGATATCCATATTCAGCACATTCCCCACAATAGGATTATCATCACTTCTACTAAGAAAGATATGACTCTTACTGTTGTTAAGCATTAGACCAGACACCATACTAAAGGAATCAAGAATATCCTTTAAGCAGCTAGCATTCCTTTCATCAGCCTTTGAAAATAAAAGCAAGTCATCATCGAAAATAATATGGGATACTTTTACATCCCCTACACATAAAGGATTCAATCTTCCATCTTTAACCTCTGCATTAATGATCGCAGACAACCCTTGCATAGCGACAACAAAAAGTAAAGGCGAAAGGGGGTTTCCTTGCCTCACCCCGTTTGAAGCCACAAAACTATCAGTAGGGCAACCATTAATAAGAACTTTATAAGAAGCAGTATCAAAAATCTCACAAACCCAATTGAGCCAGCATTCAGGAAAGTCCATCTTCATCATAAGAAACAAAATGTAATCCCTTCTCACTGTATCGTAGGCTTTGGCTAAATCATCCTTAATACACATGTTGCTTTGAGTGCCTCCAAAACTGCTGAGAATTTCGTTAGCAAGTAGAATAGCATCACCTATCCTTCTCCCCTTCACAAAAGCTATCTGATTCATATCAATGATAGACGGCAGCACCAAGGCTAAGCGGTTAGCTAAGATCTTAGCAATAACCTTATAAACAGTGTTACATAAAGAAATGGGCCTGAAATCCTTTAGATTGACCGCACCAGGTACCTTCGGAATGAGAGTAATCATGGTACTATTGCATTCTTTAAGAAGCCTTCCAGAGCTGAAAAAATTCAGAACAGCTAAAGAAACATCATCTCCGATAATATCCCACATCTCCTTAAAGAATACTGCATTAAAGCCATCCGGGACAGGGGCTTTGTCATCACTTAGATGCATAACAACATCATCCATCTCCTTCTTTGTTACCTCACTTCTGAGCATATCAAAATGCTTGATGTCAACTCTAGGCAAGACCCATTCTTCCTTCCAGCTCACTGCATCCTTCGAGGATCTATTAAAAAGACTATTATAAAAATTCTTGACATTCTGACGAATCACTTCCATATCATACACTCTAACTCCCTGTTCATCCTCCAAAACATTAATATTGTTTTTGATCCTTCTTGTTTTCAACGACGCATAGAAAAAGGCAGAGTTTCTGTCTCCCAACTTGAGCCACTAGACCCTACTTTTTTGGCGAAGTAAGGCTTCTTCATCATTGAGAGCTTTAACATTTTCCAGCCTTAAATGAGTCATATTCTTTTGTTTAACTTCATTCGAAGGGTCGACATCAATTTCCCTCTGTAGGCTGAACAAATCCCTTTCAAACTCTCTAGCATTAGAGAAAAAACAACCAACCACCTCACTATTCCATTTTCTAAGAGCACACGAGACAGCATATAACCTTCTGTACACCCTAAACATAGGGGTCCCATGAACCTCAGTATTCAACCAAGCATCACTGACTATGCCTTTGAAAGAGTCTTGATTGACCCAGGAATTAATAAAGTGAAAGGGAGTTCTACCTTTCTTCTTTACCCCCAGCCTTAACATAAGAATCTTATGATCACTTACAACAGCCGGAATGACTTCACCCCAACAGAACGGGAACTCGGACAGGAAACTAACATTGGTAAAAATATGGTCAATCTTCGAAAAAGTACTAATTCCTTTTTTACTGTGGCTATCCCACGTAAAGAAAAAACCTTTAGCTTGCAATTCAATCAGATTTGCCTCAGCAATAGCATCATTAAAATCCTCCATGCTGCGCTTTGAGGGAGGCTGCTTTCCCATCTTTTCATTCATCAAACGAACAGCATTAAAATCCCCTAACACACACCAGTTAACTGGATTCCAGCTGCTAATAGAGACAAGAGAATCCCAGAGAAGAACATGATCCAGATCTGGATTGGCACCATACACAACTGTCATATGAAAGCTAGACAAATCCCTATTGATAACACAATGGATCCATTGATCAGTTTTCTTCAACACCCTGATGTCAAGATCCTTGTTCACCCATATAATCATAATACGAGTATAAGAATAGTACTCAAAATTATCCACAAAGCTAGCATCGGGACAAATCCTGTCAACAAAACTCCTCAGATTCTCTTTTTGGATTCTAGATTCCAGAATGATATAAATGGCCACCTTATTTCTCCTTATCTCATCCCGGATGTGAGGAATTTTATTACTCCCTCCTCTCACATTCCAGGATAGGATACTTAAAGGTTCAGTCATTGGGAGGAAGGGCAGAAGGTTCCCCAACCACCACAGCCGCATCCCCTGATGTATTGACCTCCTCATTATAAATTTCCCCTTCATCAAAATTAGATAGAGGTGAATATTTATTCAACGCTTCTGGGATCACTCTTGTACAACTTTTAGCAACACCTTTTGGAGCAGATTTCCCTTTCTTCTTTTTAGTTTCCCATCCTGAATTTGGAGTATCCACTTGAGTAATCAGTTCAGAAATAATCGCAGATTCAGTAGATTTCTTAGGCTGCTCCACATTAGGACCTCCATTACTTAAATCACCATCTGCTATTCTGTCTTATGCATCCACGAACACTTCTCCATCATCGGTATCATTACTCTTTTTGGGAATCCATTCCATCATCGACTTCTTTTTAGGAGCTCTTCCCTCCATCTTCCTTTGGTCATCACACAGGGACAACTCATGTCCATATAGACCACACATCAAACACTTGTTGGGCTCCCATTCGTATTCAAATTGGATCGTGTCTATCTGACCATCGTCACTTTCAATCTCTAACTCTTTAGGATATGAGAAATCAGAGGATATGACAATCTGAATCCTTGCATAATCCAGTCTTCGGAACTCCGACGTTAGC
This sequence comes from Alisma plantago-aquatica, assembly GCA_963693085.1. NCBI lineage: Eukaryota > Viridiplantae > Streptophyta > Magnoliopsida > Alismatales > Alismataceae > Alisma > Alisma plantago-aquatica. The sequence continues at coordinate 1,048,150,759 of OY856412.1, read as the reverse complement.
TTGTCCAGTCGCAGAGGACGTCCCAGAATAGATCCGATGTTGCTGAACATCTCCATGTCCCATAGCTCTAACGGCAGGTTATAAATCTTCATCCAAATAGGGATATCAGTCAGCTTCATCTTCTCTAGAGGTTCACCCCTCTCCCATTTCTTTATGATCAACGGCTTTCCTGCTACGAACCATGGACCTTTGTCTACTGCCATTTCTAAATCCTCATCATTCTCAAACGATACGATGAAGAAACCTCTTCCTCTGGAGTGTATATCAATCGAACCTCTGACTTTCCATAGCATAGCGAGATGCTTCACCAATGTTGGCCAGTGAGGCTTGAGCCCGATGACATATCCAGCCGCCGTTCTGCTCCATCTAGCAAGATTCCTCTCCACGATGGATTTTGGATACATCAGTTTACCATCAACTAACTGTGCTTTCGTTTTGCTCAGATGAACTGGGCTAGCAACCTTCTTATCCTTGAATAACCCCGACCAGTCCATTGCTTCTTTGGTTACCACAACACTAGGTGGAATAATCACACCACTTCTCTTCCTTGAGTCGAAGGCCGCACAACCTAGATCAGGACCTTCCGCCATCGCATTCGCCGTCTTTGTTCTGCCTGGATCTGGAGGGTCAGACGCCGCCATCACCTTGGCCATCGCCCCCTCGATCGCCCCCTCAGTCACTCCTTCAGTCATCGCTTCGATAAATCCCCGGAGTTCCCGACCTCACTCGATTACTACGCGGCAGCGTGTCTCGAATATCGTCAGAGACTAAGGAAGGAGACGCGTCGTTCACCTCACTGGCATCCATATGTGGCGCTAATAAACTCGGGGATACTACTTCTACACACCAACTGACAACAAAGTGTTTGTTGCTAGGAATGTTGTATTTCTTGAAAAGGAATTTATTTCCAAAGGAATTAGTGGGAGGAATGTAGAGCTCAAAGAAGTTCGAGACCAACAAGAAAGTAGAGAACCTGAGGAGGTACATAAGGAACATGAAGACTCACGAATTGTTGTGGAATTTCAAGTTCCAAATGTAACACAGGAACCTCGTAGGTCTAGTAGGACACGAATTGAGCCTGAGAGATTTGGATTTCTCGTGACTCAAGACAGTGATGAATTGGGCATAGCAGATGAGCCAACTTCCTATCTAGAAGCTACTAAGGGACCAAAATCTGAGAAATGGCTTGAAGCCATGAGATCTGAGATGGAATCCATGTACACGAACAAGGTATGGACCTTGGTGGATCCACCATAAGGGGTAAAACCCATAGGGTGCAAGTGGGTCTTCAAGAAGAAGACTGACATGGATGGAAATGTTCAAACCTATAAAGGTAGATTGGTTGCGAAAGGATTCTGTCAAATTCAAGGTGTTGATTATGACAAGACCTTCTCACCAGTTGCCATGGTTAAATCCATCAAGATCATACTTGCCATTGTAGCTTATCATGACTATGAGATTTGGCAGATGGATGTTAAAACAACATTCCTTAATGGGAATTTACTCGAGGATGTGTACATGACACAACCTGAGGGTTTTATCAATCCAAAGGAAGCCAATAAAGTCTGTAAGCTACAAAGGTCAATCTATGGATTGAAGCAAGCATCTCGGAGCTGGAATCTATGTTTTGATGAAGTAGTCAAAAAGTTTGGCTTTAGTCAAAATGAAGATGAACCTTGTGTTTACAAAAGGGTTAGTGGGAGCACAATTGTATTTCTCATATTGTATGTGGATGACATACTTTTGATGGGAAATGACATCCCTACTCTTCAGACAGTAAAAGGTTGGCTAGGGAAAACTTTCTCTACGAAGGATTTAGGCGAAGCATCCTATATATTAGGGATCAAGATCTATAGAGATAGATCTAGAAGGCTTCTAGGACTAAACCAGAGCACATACATTGACAAGGTGCTAAAGAGGTTTAGCATGGAGGGTTCTAAGAGAGGTAACTTGCCCATGTCCCATGGGGTTACAATCTCTAAAGCCCAGTGTCCTAGTTCATGTGATGAACGGGCACGCATGAGTAAGATTCCATATGCATCAGCAATTGGATCTATCATGTATGCAATGTTATGTACTCATCCTGATGTGTCGTATGCTTTGAGCATGACGAGCCGGTATCAGTCAGATCCAGGTGAATGTCACTTGACAGTCGTAAAGAACATCCTAAAGTACTTGAGAGGGACTAAGGATCAATTCTTGGTATACGGTGGTGAGGAAGAGCTCGTGGTAAAGGGTTACACCGATGCTAGCTTCCAAGCTGACAAAGATGACTACAGATTGCAATCTGGATTTGTGTTTTGCTTGAACAACGGAGCTGTGAGCTGGAAGAGTTCCAAGCAAGAGACGTTTGCGGATTCTACAACAGAGGCTGAATATATTGCCGCATCTAATGCTGCAAAGGAAGTTGTATGGATCAAGAAGTTCATTTATGAACTTGGAGTGGTTCCAAGCGCTAGTGATGCAATTGAGTTGTTTTGCGACAACAATGGAGAAATTGCACAGGCTAAAGAACTTAGATCGCACCAATGTTCCAAACATATTCTATGGCGGTTCCATCTCATACGAGAGATCGTACAATGAGGAGATGTGAAGATTTGTAGAGTACCTACAAAAAGCAATGTGGCTGACCCACTCACAAAAGCACTTTCACAGTAGAAACATGACGGACATGTTCGATCACTTGGATTGAGATTCATGAGTGATTGGGTATAAGTGCAAGTGGGAATCTGTTGGTATGTATGCCTATAGAGACTATCATTCGATGATTGTAATGGGATACTATGTAAACAATTTGTAATACTACATTGATCATATCAATAAAGGCAAGTTTCCAATCTATATGTTTGTGTTTTATATTGTGAGATGACCATAAAACTTATAGATGTCTATAGAATAATATACTCAATGACTATGTCTTCGGGTTGATGACCTGAACAATGAGATCATATGTATGCTAAGAGTATGTATTCTTGTTTGATCCCTAATCGGTTGTTATTGTGGAAATATCCATAGACATCAATAACACACACGATTAGAATGTATGTTGGTTGATGGAAGAATCTCATTATCCATGATATGGAGATATCAAACCAAATACATAGATACTTGTTAGAGAACAGTGTATCGGATAGACCCACCTTGAGAGTGACACATGGATACCATGATTGGTAGTTAGAGTCACATCTCATAATGATGGTGGTGATTGTGGTTCTTATACCTGAAGTCACTACACTTATCACATGTCGTTCAGTGTACTTTGACATCATCCACCGTGGTCCTAAATAAAGATTGCCATAAAGATGGTGCTTGGGTGCACTGTGATACATGGGGATGACTGTGAGTGATGTAGATGGAACTTGTCCTTCCTACCGAAGTTTGATATTCCGGCCACTTGATAAGTGAGACTGAGAAATGCATGGTCATGCTGATGTGAGTCAATATGTGATATTAAGCTTACATATATCTCAGACAGTCTGCTCTAGTTCAAGGAACATGGATTGAACGTTGAAAAGGATAACAATTCCATGACTCGAGTTCAATCTGAATATTAGTGACAAAACAACTATACAATCAATGTAACACCAGTCATGAATGATAGGTCAAGTTGTTCTCCAACTTCTCCAATTACTTGGGTGGCAATGAAGTCTTGCTAGATACCAATCATTGCTTGTGAAATCATAATATGATTATGGATATCACTGCAAACGTAATTTGGAGCCTACCGGGTCACACACATAGGATGTGTTGGAATAGGAGTATAATTGTGGATTTGATTGGAATTGCTCTGAATCACATTGATTACTAAAATGTTTATGTAATGGATTAGAATGATATTGGAGTGACTAGATCTAAGTGCAAGTGGGAGTCTGTTGGTATATATATGCCCATAGAGCCATCCCAAGCGATTGCATGGAGTCGGATATTAATTAATCAATTAATGTGATTATTTGGTTAATTAATGAATTCCAGAATATTATAATTAATCCACGAGTGTTTTAATTAACGTAACATTTCTGTTTATCGATGGGTTTAGGAAATCCTAATTCCCTTCGTATCCTATTTAAAGGAGGATTGATGGCCGATATCTAAATAAGATAGACAGAGGCTTTTCAGTTTACGCTCACGTACGTAAAACCTAGCCGTCACCGTCCTTAGGAGAGGAAGGAGAGCAACGCGCCGCTAGCACGCTGCCGCACAGACACAACTCCTTCCCGCCGGCTTAGGAAGCATGACGTGGAGTTCCAATCCATCCACGTAGACGAAGTAGAGATGCAGACGCTGAGACGCCTGCGTTCGGTGGACACGACGACCATCCGTGCGCGTTACGAGCGGCGCACATCATCGCACAGGAGCGCCGTCAGATCTTCCTGCGACAGCGAACGGGAGAGAAGTTCCATCCGTGTAGGTCAGCAGCGTTGCACCGTTGTGCAGCGGGACATCGCCGGACTTGCTCCGCGATAAGGTATATCCCGCAAACACTCCTTCCAAATACGTTGTTGTCGATGAGATCCTGTTTCAGTTGCGTGGATTTTGTTGCTTCCGCCGCGCATGTTTTCTCCACAAAACCCAACATTTACAACATACAATCATTATAGTGATTTCAAGTCTAATGACCACAATCACTATTATCATATTGAGATGTGATTCTGACCACAATTATTTGCTTCCATATACCACACTCAAAGTGAGTATGTCCAGTACACTTGTTCATAAAAGGCACTTATGTGTTGATTTGATATCTAATATCAGGACTAATGAGACATATTCATCAATCAACACACATATTGGTCTTAATATATTATTTTTATCCTGATATCCATGATAATATCTAACCAGGGAATTGAACAAGAATGAATACTCTTAACATACACATGATCTCATGTTCAAGTCCTCAACACGAATTCACATATTGTTGAGTCATACATTCTTAGCACATAATTGTTATTTATTCATTATCCCATATCAAAACAAGGATAATTATCATAAATTCCTTTATCAATAATCAAATCAATTACAAGATGTGCCATTACAATAATCATATGATTGGATCTCAGGGTGTATCACCAACAGAGGAGACACTACTCACCAAGTCAAAGACCAGATAAAGACTGGTCGATTACGAGAGTGATCGTCCTATTTCCTTTTCCAGTCTGTCTCTCATATACTAGTTCAAGCATTCTACGCCTTGAGAAAGGAGTTCATGAGAAGAACAACAGTCAACCAGAAATAAAGGTGATTAACCTACTGCTCCTTGATCAATCTTAGAGCTCAATCGATCACAGGAGGTGATTCTAAGATTTAAAGGATTGTTTCTTCATGAAGATAATGTTGGTATGTATGCCCAGAGAGTCAATAATATGATGATCATGATGGGATATCCTATAAAATATTTGAGTAATAAAGGCAAGCTTCCAATTCATTGGGTTTCACTCAATTATGAGATAATGCGGAAACATAATGAATGTCAAAATAATGACACTGCTCAATGATGTATGTCTTAAAGTATGTGACTTAAACAATAAGATCAAAAGGATGTTAAGAGTATGTACATTATTATTATATCTCAGGTCAGATGTTACTATGGAAGGAAGATAGACAACAGTAAAACTTAAGGCTAGAGCGTGTGTTGGTTGATGACAAAATCTTACCAGTCATGATATATGTGATATCAAACCAAGCACATAGATACTTGTTAGGGAATAGTGTATCAGGAAAACCCACCTTGACAGTAAAACATTGAAACCATAAGTGGTGGTCATAATCATCTCTCATAATGAAGGTGATGATTATGGTTCTTAGACCTGAGGTCATTGCACTCAATACATGCCATTTGGTATGTTTTGACATCATTCACTGTGATCCTGAATAAGGGTTTCCATAAAGGTGATGATCAGATGTGTTGTGATACATGGAGATGTCTATGAGTGATGTAGAAGGGATTCGTCCCTCCTACTAGAGTTTGATATCTAGGCTACTTGATAAGCGAGATTGAGAAAAGAATGCAAATGCACATGTGAATCAATATATGATATTGAAGTCACATATATCTCAGACAGTCTATTCTGGATCAAGGATCATGGACTGAACATTGAGAGGATGACTATTCCAAGCCTTGAGTTCATTCTGGATGTCAGAAACATAGACAATCATTATAATACCTAAAATAGATTGTAGGTTTTAGTTGTTCTCCAACTTTCTTGATTATTTGGGTAGCAATGATGCGTGACTGGGCACCACTCTTTTCTTGTGATGTCATAAATAGGTTATGTACATTCACTGCCAACATAACATGGAGCCTATGAGGTCACACACAAAGGATACACCTAGAAGAGGATTTTAGTAATGAATGATAATTAAATTGATTGCTAAAGTGTTTAGGTATTTAATTTAAGCAGCATTGGTACAAAATTAACTACTTGGACAACTGAATCGACTTGTTCATGTGTTGAGCAGACCGTTTGTAACACCCCAATTTTCATAACACATGAGCGGAAGCTATATTTTTTTTTCTTTTCTGGGAGTGTCACAAACATGATAATCATTGCAATAAAAGCAAATGAAACACTTTGCATAATTGGAAAAACTGATTCATACATAGTTTTGATAAAGAAAAACAAGTCATATAACATACTCTACTAAGAAGACTATGCATAATAAAATATGTCTAAACTCTGGATCGTATCGGTAGATGGCACCCCACTAGGCAAGCTTGAAAACTTGCTACACCTTTTCTTATTCTTTAAATCTTCCGCTGCGCCAAACCCTGTGGACATCGCGTCCCCAGCCATGCATTGGGAAAAACAGTCGTTAGAGTAAGTGGCATGAGTATTCTAAAATGTACATTACTGAAGAGCTAACAATGTTACAAAATATTCTTAGACATTATAAAACTGATAGCAAAAGCTGATTAAAATCTGAAAACATAATATCTCTCGACTTCTTTAACTCTTATCTTTCTACTCTATCTTTTCTGGAGACCTATATCATGGGTCTCATGACCTACACCAAAGTGTCTAGGTCATACTTATCTCATCTGAATTCCTCTCATCACACTCATGGATGATATTACATACATGCTCTAATCTAAAGTATCTTTTACTTACAATTTTTATCTATTTGTGGCCACCATTATACAATAAGTCCTCCTCTGTTGACACCGAAGTGTCCTCTATGGTGCAATGCACCCTCTGTTGGTACAACATACCCTCTGTTGACACTGAAGTGTCCTCTATGGTGCAACGCACCCTCTGTTGGCACAACGTGCCCTCTGAAATGGAGTAAACACTCCTCTGTATTGGCAACAAATGCCTCTGAATCGTCCCGGGACTCTCTGAATGAGGACTTATCATATAATGTATTATGTGAAGGTTTTGAATTAATTATCTTAAGTCTATCTTTACTAAACTCTGAATCTAAACTTATCTGAAACTGAGTACTCGACACGTACTTAGTTTTGAATCTGAAACTGATTACTGAGTACTGAGCATGTAATGAATTCTGAATCTGAATTTAAATCTGAATCTTTTATTCTTAAGGGATAAACTGAATCTACAACTGAATGTGGATATGAATCTTAATTACTTCAAAATTAAGATTTGGTCTAAAACCCTTATCATGTATCTTTATTCAACATCTGGCTACTCACACAGTGAGTAGTCTAAGATTGAATCTAAATCTCTTATTCTTGAGTTCTAAACTGAATCCATTATTAGATTTAATCATGTATCTCTTTATCTAGGTAAACTTTATTCTAAAACTCTGATTTGGTAAGATTACTTCTCGTTATCTAGGTAAACTTTATTCTAAAACTCTGATTTGGTAAGATTACTTCTCGTTATCTAGGTAAACTTTATTCTAAAACTCTGATTTGGTAAGATGACTTCATTATACCAATTATATCACACATGAGTCTAATGTCTTATGAGACGAGATCTGAAATGAGTATAGAAATACTAAATATACAAAAGTAACTTAAGTAATGTGTATAGCTAAAGTATGATATCTGATTCTTGGCAAGATAATTCATTCTCTGTTAAAACCTCATCAAAATCTGATCTTAATGGACTTAAGTCTTAAAATCATAAACCATAGAATAGAAACCTTAGAAAATCTTAACTTGCATCTTAATCATACTCAATTTAATCTCATTAAGTCTGATCTCAATACATTTGTATGAACTTAAATCTTAAACCTTAAGGTAGAAATCATAAAGATTCTCATTGTGCAACTCAATCATGACTTAATATCTCATAATTTGATAATATCATCACAAACTCATGTTACAACATCTTTAATGCCACTAGTACATTTATCCTAGAAATTGGGCCATGGTCTACCATGTGCAACAACCATATTCTCAAATAATACTTAACTTTTAAACATCAACCTTATTAAAGAATCTATTTTACTTCTTAATTTCTTAGATCACTACATATATAAGAAACCTTGATGACATGTTCCTATTTGAAATCTCAATACATGGTTACATCTATATTTAAGAGATATGATAGAACTATATTTTCTTATCCTTCTTATGAACTTAACTTCATAATCTAGAATCATTCCATGACACATCACTACTTAAGGTATTGAGCATATGAATTTCTACAATCATAAGCACATAAAATATTTCTTACATATTTAACTCAGAATGTAGGACATGAAGGTCTTATCTAAGAAGCATGTAAATGTACTTGATTTGATAAATGTAAATACTCATGGGCATGAACCACTTACCTCTTGTGATGATGATGTCCTTAACTTAGTCTTGATTTCTTGTTCCAAATCTTAATCACCTGGATATAATCAAAGTTTTATAAGTCCAAGTACATGTTCCCTCTTTCTATTTATAAATCTCAAAACCCCATCCTCCTAATTATATATACCAACTTAGGGTTATTATTTAGACTAAACATAACTTTAATCTGAAATCACCATAAAATATTGGTGTTGAAATAAAATAAACTCTTATTATGTAGTTACTATAATATTTATACTCAACATAAATCGTCTTATGCACTAATATGAACATATACTTCATATAGTGAGAATACTTACCAAACATAGTCACATATTAGAAAACTTACTGACTTGGTTAGGAAATCAAAATATAATACCAGCATGCTAATAATATTAGACCTAATTAGCCATACATATACCACTCATTGTCAAGATAATCATCTATTACCCTCACATAATGGTCACTCAGGTCCAAATCTTAATACAAATATGATAACACAAGAAAATCCATCAAATCTCTAGAAGAGTAATCACAGAGTATAGCAAGATCATGTATAAAATATTAGGTCATCTAAAAAAAATCATATCATGGGTGAAATACCCAAAATACCCTTATTAGGGTTCATATCAAAAACATCAATAAAACTTCATATATGAAAGATCAGGGTCTGAATTAATGTTAAACATATCAAAATATACATTCCATAAAATTTGTATGAATTTCTAAATTCGTTTGCTATTTTTAATTGACCAAACATCAAAATCATATAGTTTTGGATACTCTATTTTTAATAAATAACAAATATCAAAATCATAATCTGGAAGTATTTTTATGTGATAGCACTCATCATGAACTTTCTGTACATATCTTGTTTGTCCCAAACCGAGATCTGTAGCTCAAGATATGAATTTTCGAAAGTACCTCAATTTGGATCAACCCCAGCCATTGATCTGGCATCGAAGGGCCATGCTCAGCGGCGCCCCTCCTTTCATTCTCCTCTCTTGGTCACGGATCCAACCTGTGACCCGCTTCCTTCATCACCCGATAGCACATAGCACCTCATCCCCTCTTGTGTGCATGGTGTCGTCACCCAGCCGTCGTGAGAAGGCACTCCGGCGACCCCAACCTCAAGGTGGAGGTCGACGTTCTACAAGGTGAGGAACCAACAGATTCGTCCGGGATTCCTAGCCATGGGCGGCGGCTTCTTGGTGTGCAAGGATGGCGAGATAGAGGATCCCTAACTCAGCCATGCTTTATTCCGCCGTCAGGCTTTCTTCTCGCCCTCTCTATTTCTCACTCTCGGTTTCATGCGAAACCCTAAGATCGAACTTGTTTGCCCCTGGTAAACCGGAATCCGAGGCTTTTATAGCCTCCCATGCTCGCGATCATGAGCGAGGGCCCCCTTTCATGGGTGCTCTGTTCGCGCCCAGCAAACAGGGGTCGCGGCCTCCAGTCCGTGCGGACTGGGGTCGCCCCCTTTTTTTATTTTCTTTTTCTTCTTCTTTTTGATAAAAGTCCAAATATAAGAAATATTTATACAACCCATTCTATAGCTCAGTTTGACTTCAAATTTTGGGGTAATTACTATATTATCATCAACTTCACATGAGCAAGATTTGAAGAAAAAACTAGCTATACAAACACTCCAAACATGTCTTTTCAATAAAAATATTATAATTACTAATTTAATTACCTAGGCCACTATATATATCAAAATCATCTGAAATTTCTCCCAGCATCTTATACTCTAATTATTATTCTAATAAAAATATTTTGAGCATTTATTATGACCATAAAATACTTAATTCTCAATTTGTACCCCAAGGACCTATTTGTAGAACTTAATTAGTCCAATAAGGTTGGAATTGGGCTCTAGGGCACATGGCCCAACCCTTGGTATTTCAAAGGGTCCATGAGCTTGATTGTATTACAAATCATGAAAATAAGTCTTCAACCAATATAATTTCTCAATTGAAGCTCATGTATGACATATGTGATCAATATTTCTTTAGTTACATAACATGAAGACCTAAGTTAGGTCTAAGGCTCAAGCCATGAACTGGACTCAGCATATCATATATTCGTCACATTATTTTTCATAGGAATAATACATTTATATTCATATACAACCGACTACAATCATACATATTTAAGTCGTTATGTGTGTATCAGATGATTTTTATTACACATTTTGTGAACTTTTGCGTACCTAACCATGGTTAGTTCATTACGTCCCTTGGCATGCCTTTACTAGGAAACCCCACATTAAAAGCTTACTTTAGCTATGAAATTGAGGATGTTACAATTCTACCCACCTTGAAATAAATTTCGTCCTCGAAATTTCTCTAGGCTACTACCCACCTTAGGGTTCCACTTACCTCTTGATTTATTGATGATTAACATATGAAAGTACACTTATGTTCAAAATTTTGTATGAAGAGAGATATTTAATGTATTTCATAAAATATTTATGTGAGCATTATCTATTACCTTGGTCTACTTCTCAACTCATACTTAGGGTTTGTAAAACTAAACTTGGATTTATACTTAGGGCATCCATCTCAACCTTGTCATGACTTTCTAACATTAGTTGTACATGACTGTCTAATCTAATGTCCTTCAGGTAACTCCTACATTCCTAGATATGTGGTGATCAGGCACATACCTAGAGATGTGGGATCTTGAGATGCTATCTCTCACTCACCCACTAATACATGTGTCCCATACCACATGGACCAGTAAGAAATGAGAGATGCATAAAAGGTCTACTGCTTAAGACATCCCTCTTCAATCCTCAATTGGCTGGCCATAACCATTGAGGATGAAGATGTTATCTCATTAGCTAGGTTTAGGTTGCTACTTTAGATCTAAACTAGGTTGACTTCTGCCTCTAAGATATCTATCTATTCTGAGTTTAAGTCTCTTAATCACTCTAGGTTATGGTATTCTTCTTTTGGAATCTATCCCTAAACCTTGATCTTACCTCTCCACTTTAGGGTGACTATGAGAATCATGTTTGCCTAGTGGCCATTTACCAAATTGCTCTGATACCATAATGTAACACCCCAATTTTCATAACACATGAGCGGAAGCTATATTTTTTTTCTTTTCTGGGAGTGTCACAAACATGATAATCATTGCAATAAAAGCAAATGAAACACTTTGCATAATTGGAAAAACTGATTCATACATAGTTTTGATAAAGAAAAACAAGTCATATAACATACTCTACTAAGAAGACTATGCATAATAAAATATGTCTAAACTCTGGATCGTCTCGGTAGATGGCACCCCACTAGGCAAGCTTGAAAACCTGCTACACCTTTTCTTATTCTTTAAATCTTCCGCTGCGCCAAACCCTGCGGACATCGCGTCCCCAGCCATGCATTGGGAAAAATAGTCGTTAGAGTAAGTGGCATGAGTATTCTAAAATGTACATTACTGAAGAGCTAACAATGTTACAAAATATTCTTAGACATTATAAAACTGATAGCAAAAGCTGATTAAAATCTGAAAACATAATATCTCTCGACTTCTTTAACTCTTATCTTTCTACTCTATCTTTTCTGGAGACCTATATCATGGGTCTCATGACCTACACCAAAGTGTCTAGGTCATACTTATCTCATCTGAATTCCTCTCATCACACTCATGGATGAGATTACATACATGCTCTAATCTAAAGTATCTTTTACTTACAATTTTTATCTATTTGTGGCAACCATTATACAATAAGTCCTCCTCTGTTGACACCGAAGTGTCCTCTATGGTGCAATGCACCCTCTGTTGGTACAACGTACCCTCTGTTGACACTGAAGTGTCCTCTATGGTGCAACACACCCTCTGTTGGCACAACGTGCCCTCTGAAATGGAGTAAACACTCCTCTGTATTGGCAACAAATGCCTCTGAATCGTCCCGGGACTCTCTGAATGAGGACTTATCATATAATGTATTATGTGAAGGTTTTGAATTAATTATCTTAAGTCTATCTTTACTAAACTCTGAATCTAAACTTATCTGAAACTGAGTACTCGACACGTACTTAGTTTTGAATCTGAAACTGATTACTGAGTACTGAGCATGTACTGAATTCTGAATCTGAATTTAAATCTGAATCTTTTATTCTTAAGGGATAAACTGAATCTACAACTGAATGTGGATATGAATCTTAATTACTTCATAATTAAGATTTGGTCTAAAACCCTTATCATGTATCTTTATTCAACATCTGGCTACTCACACAGTGAGTAGTCTAAGACTGAATCTAAATCTCTTATTCTTGAGTTCTAAACTGAATCCATTATTGGATTTAATCATGTATATCTTTATCTAGGTAAACTTTATTCTAAAACTCTGATTTGGTAAGATTACTTCTCGTTATCTAGGTAAACTTTATTCTAAAACTCTGATTTGGTAAGATTACTTCTCGTTATCTAGGTAAACTTTATTCTAAAACTCTGATTTGGTAAGATGACTTCATTATACCAATTATATCACACATGAGTCTAATGTCTTATGAGACGAGATCTGAAATGAGTATAGAAATACTAAATATACAAAAGTAACTTAAGTAATGTGTATAGCTAAAGTATGATATCTGATTCTTGGCAAGATAATTCATTCTCTGTTAAAACCTCATCAAAATCTGATCTTAATGGACTTAAGTCTTAAAATCATAAACCATAGAATAGAAACCTTAGAAAATCTTAACTTGCATCTTAATCATACTCAATTTAATATCATTAATTCTGATCTCAATACATTTGTATGAACTTAAATCTTAAACCTTAAGGTAGAAATCATAAAGATTCTCATTGTGCAACTCAATCATGACTTAATATCTCATAATTTGATAATATCATCACAAACTCATGTTACAACATCTTTAATGCCACTAGTACATTTATCCTAGAAATTGGGCCATGGTCTACCATGTGCAACAACCATATTCTCAAATAATACTTAACTTTTAAACATCAACCTTATTAAAGAATCTATTTTACTTCTTAATTTCTTAGATCACTACATATATAAGAAACCTTGATGACATGTTCCTATTTGAAATCTCAATACATGGTTACATCTATATTTAAGAGATATGATAGAACTATATTTTCTTATCCTTCTTATGAACTTAACTTCATAATCTAGAATCATTCCATGACACATCACTACTTAAGGTTTTGAGCATATGAATTTCTACAATCATAAGCACATAAAATATTTCTTACATATTTAACTCAGAATGTAGGACATGAAGGTCTTATCTAAGAAGCATGTAAATGTACTTGATTTGATAAACGTAAATACTCATGGGCATGAACCACTTACCTCTTGTGATGATGATGTCCTTAACTTAGTCTTGATTTCTTGTTCCAAATCTTAATCACCTGGATATAATCAAAGTTTTATAAGTCCAAGTACATGTTCCCTCTTTCTATTTCTAAATCTCAAAACCCCATCCTCCTAATTATATATACCAACTTAGGTATTATTTAGACTAAACATAACTTTAATCTGAAATCACCATAAAATATTGGTGTTGAAATAAAATAAACTCTTATTATGTAGTTACTATAATATTTATACTCAACATAAATCGTCTTATGCACTAATATGAACATATACTTCATATAGTGAGAATACTTACCAAACATAGTCACATATTAGAAAACTTACTGACTTGGTTAGGAAATCAAAATATAATACCAGCATGCTAATAATATTAGACCTAATTAGCCATACATATACCACTCATTGTCAAGATAATCATCTATTACCCTCACATAATGGTGACTCAGGTCCAAATCTTAATACAAATATGATAACACAAGAAAATCCATCAAATCTCTAGAAGAGTAATCACACAGTATAGCAAGATCATGTATAAAATATTAGGTCATCTAAAAAAAATCATATCATGGGTGAAATACCCAAAATACCCTTATTAGGGTTCATATCAAAAACATCAATAAAACTTCATATATGAAAGATCAGGGTCTGAATTAATGTTAAACATATCAAAATATACATTCCATAAAATTTGTATGAATTTCTAAATTCGTTTGCTATTTTTAATTGACCAAACATCAAAATCATATAGTTTTGGATACACTATTTTTAATAAATAAAAAATATCAAAATCATTATCTGGAAGTATTTTTATGTGATATTACTCATCATGAACTTTCTGTACGTATCTTGTTTGTCCCAAACCGAGATCTGTAGCTCAAGATATGAATTTTCGAAAGTACCTCAATTTGGATCAACCCCAGCCATTGATCTGGCATCGAAGGGCCATGCTCAGCGGCGCCCCTCCTTTCATTCTCCTCTCTTGGTCACGGATCCAACCTGTGACCCGCTTCCTTCATCACCCGATAGCACATAGCACCTCATCCCCTCTTGTGTGCGTGGAGTCGTCACCCAGCCGTCGTGAGAAGGCACTCTGGCGACCCCAACCTCAAGGTGGAGGTCGACGTTCTACAAGGTGAGGAACCAACAGATTCGTCCGGGATTCCTAGCCATGGGCGGCGGCTTCTTGGTGTGCAAGGATGGAGAGATAGAGGATCCCTAACTCAGCCATGCTTTATTCCGCCGTCAGGCTTTCTTCTCGCCCTCTCTATTTCTCGCTCTCGGTTTCATGCGAAACCCTAAGATCGAACTTGTTAGCCCCTGGTAGACCGGAATCCGAGGCTTTTATAGCCTCCCATGCTCGCGATCATGAGCGAGGGCCCCATTTCATGGGTGCTCTGTTCGTGCCCAGCAAACAGGGGTCGCGGCCTCCAGTCCGTGCGGACTGGGGTCGCCCCCTTTTTTATTTTCTTTTTCTTCTTCTTTTTGATAAAAGTCCAAATATAAGAAATATTTATACAACCCATTCTATAGCTCAGTTTGACTTCAAATTTTGGGGTAATTACTATATTATCATCAACTTCACATGAGCAAGATTTGAAGTAAAAACTAGCTATACAAACACTCCAAACATGTCTTTTCAATAAAAATATTATAATTACTAATTTAATTACCTAGGCCACTATATATATCAAAATCATCTGAAATTTCTCCCAGCATCTTATACTCTAATTATTATTCTAATAAAAATATTTTGAGCATTTATTATGACCATAAAATACTTAATTCTCAATTTGTACCCCAAGGACCTATTTGTAGAACTTAATTAGTCCAATAAGGTTGGAATTGGGCTCTAGGGCACATGGCCCAACCCTTGGTATTTCAAAGGGTCCATGAGCTTGATTGTATTAAAAATCATGAAAATAAGTCTTCAACCAATATAATTTCTCAATTGAAGCTCATGTATGACATATGTGATCAATATTTCTTTAGTTACATAACATGAAGACCTAAGTTAGGTCTAAGGCTCAAGCCATGAACTGGACTCAGCATATCATATATTCGTCACATTATTTTTCATAGGAATAATTCATTTATATTCATATACAACCGACTACAATCATACATATTTAAGTCGTTATGTGTGTATCAGATGATTTGTATTACACATTTTGTGAACTTTTGCGTACCTAACCATGGTTAGTTCATTACGTCCCTTGGCATGCCTTTACTAGGAAACCCCACATTAAAAGCTTACTTTAGCTATGAAATTGAGGATGTTACACCGTTTCAGTGTGTCAGGTCAATAGAACCAAGTTTGGCAATTTTGGATAGTGAACCGATCGACTTAGGTCCATAAATTGATCAACTCAGGTTGTGAACCAAGCAGTTGGTGAATCAATTTGATTGAGTCAAGGATTTGTGTTGATGTGATGTTGTGCATTAAATTGAATATTAATTGACAATATAATTGTTATTGGGAAACATGATGAAACGATCAGTTCACTGGGTGAACCGATCGGCTCACATTTCAACCAATTGGTTCACTTGTGAACTAACCATTTCACTTGTCGCAAGTTGTAAAATTTTGTGAGATTCAGGTCCCTTCCACTCCTACATAGACAGAGAACCCTTACCATGACCCTCCTATATATAGAAGGGTATTGGGGGCTTCCTAGTAAAACAACTCAATTGCCTCTAACAATTTTTGTCCTCTTTAGTTCTGGTAACCAATATAGTACCCGAGCAAGTCTTACTCGATAAAGGGAGGGGTAGTAAGGGAGAACAATTGTTGGAGAGTAAGTTGGTGACTAGTACAACAATGAGAGTGACAACTCTTTCTTGTCTGTATAAGTAGAATGAGAAGAGTTCTAGGTAGTCTATGTGGACTACCATAGTGGTTTGGATACTTTTCCCTCTAGGAAGACAATGTCAACTTGTTGTGGAGACCAAGAGCTATTACAGATGTCATCCCAGTGCAACTGGGAGAGTTGCACTATTATAACAAGAAATAGTTGCTAGACTTTCTCTAGGACTAGGTATGAACTCGTTAAACCATACTTCCCATCACATAGTCTTTTACATGATCCATTGATTACAAGGGAATAAGACAGATAATTTTTTTATTTCCTCTGCCTACTCTGTCGCCATATTTTCCTTATAGTGGTACAAGAGCCACATCAATTTACTATGTATTTGGATAATCAATATGATCGGATTTTTGGTTTTCATTGTTTATTTGTTTCATATGATGTTGATACTTAAACTTCATACTGTGTATATCCGATCAGAGACCATCTAAAATTTCAAACTAATATATTTATATATATATATATATATATATATATATGACATGACATGATATGATATGATATATATATGCAATTTAAATGCATTGCCAGCAAGTTTTGATGATGGATGTATAGAATGGTTATGTCCATTAACCAAAATATTTGTGTGAGGTTGGATGGTTTCTTTTGTTCATTTTTTATCTCAATTTGCATATTGAGCATCGACCTTCTTTTTCCCAATGTAAAGGTATCATTATTTCCTACCTTTACACCCCTAAAATGTAACTTGAGGTTTCCCATTTCAATATAATAAGTTTAATAGTAATAGGATAGTTTCTTTTCTTGCAACGACGGAGATGACGATCAGTGTTAGAAGAGCGGACCATTTCACATGACAAATTGACCAGCCGGAGGATCGAGGAGGGTAGAACACAAGAGAGAAAATTGATCGGCCGGTGGACCTAACTGACCATTTGGAGGTGTCTAGACATCGGTTGGACAGGAGGCCAGACGATCATTTTAGACGACCAACCAATCGGCCAAGAGGCGAGTTGACTGGTCCAAGGGTTGAACCGATCAACTTGGATTGGTAAGCACAGATCTACACCAATAACAAGATTCATGCATGTGATGTTGACCTAGGTGGTAGTAATCCTTGTGGCTCTAAGGAATTATAGTGGTATTCCCATAAGCAACACATATGAATGTTATGGGATATAGCATGTATATTATGTGTACTATATATATATGGTGATTGGATAAAGTATAGGTATCTATAAATACAAACTCCCTCAAATAAAATATTGAGTTTAGATGCCCCATAAGAAACACATATGAAAATATTGACCGACTCAGGATGGGCACCCCAAGGGTAATGTGTTTTCTGTGTCGTGGAAGTGTGATTGTAATAATATGGGCCTGTCAAATGGGTTGCATTGTTCTTGTGTTGGCTTTTGGGTCACACTTAACTTGTGTACTTAATGGGATAAAGCACCAGAGGCATGCAAATGGCTATGGCAAGGAGTTGCGCATATCATCTATCCAAGAATTCCATATGATGTAGTTGGCAAAAGTTTCCTACCTTGATAATTGACTTTGGACGCTGGCATTGGCCATGTAATAGTTGAATTGTTTTGTATCTTGGCTCACTAGGAGGTTGTACGTTGCAATCTTCCGAATTGATATGTGAGAGATATCAATTTGAATAAAATAGCAGGACTGATAGTTAATTAAAGTCCTAATAAAAATCATCAAATTTCATAAAAATTAAATCAAATCAAAACTGAGTTTTTGACAAAACTGTAAATCTTGTGTAGAATCAAATGGCAAAACACAACAACACCTTTTCTCTATGATCAGCCCTTGAGAAAGACAAGTGAAATGGGAACAACTTCCATGACTGGTTCAGGACGTTGAGAATTGTTTTCACACGAGCGCAAGATCTATGTCCTAGATAAGACAAAGCCAGATGAACCTCTTCCTACTACACCTAAGTCTCACAAGGATGCGTACAAGAAGCATATTGAAGATGTTGTTGATGTCAAGTGTCTGATGATGTGCTCCATGAACTATGAGTTGCAAAGACACCATGAGAATATGAATGTAACTGAGATGGTCACTGATAACACCAATTTTTGTGATGTTTTTTCCCTTTATTTTGTTATCAAAACTACCCTTTTCTGCTATTTTCCTCTCTTTTATTAGCACTTTCACAATAATTGGCCAAGCAATGCTCTTAATCCAATATTCCCATCTTTTGCATAGTTTTTCCTCATTTTGGTACAATAAGGCCGTCCCGGCCCACAAATAAGTCCAAGTCTATTTCAGCCTTCCTGACGCCCAATACAACCTCTGCCCGATAGGGTGGAGCAACACAATGACGCACGACAAAGGGATGCCACGCAAGAAGAAGCTAACGGACGACACACCTTCTACCCGATAGGGAGCCAAGCTCGCCCGACAACCCAGCTTGTCGGGCGACACATCCACCCACCGACAGGCGCGCTGCCCATCACGTGACCAATGTCCGACACCCCTGCGCCGAGCGATATCTGTATCGGCCGTCCACCGACCCACGCATAAGGAGGACACGTGGCGCTTGGAGCACCATAACTTCCCCTAACCGCTGCCTATAAATAGCAGCTACAGGAAGATGAAGAGACGAGTTCGGACAGTTGGGAGCTTTGAGCGATCTTCAGAGGAAACCTGCGAGAGCAAGAGTATCGTGCCCCAGTGCTCGTGTCGGGCAACTCTAGGTGAGCTCTTCCTCATCCCGAGAGGGAGGGGATGGTTCACTTAGGACCGTCCCGGCTGACACTGCGGGCCGATATCGGCCAGCGATGACGAGCAACACAAGTGCCCGACAGTAGATGCATAGCTCCATGCCCGACAAGATATCGAACCTGATACGCTTCGCCCATCGAGCGTGCCGCTCGACATGAGCGTATCGGCCAGGGTCCTTGATCGATACTGTCGGCCGTCACGGCGTGCCACCTGAGAGGGCGTGCCGCCTGGCACCTCTGTATCGGGCTAGGCCCCTGACCGATATCAGGCTGGAGAGCTACAGTAGTCTATCGCCCTTCTACATCAAGAAGGCGACATCTATCTTTAATTCTGTTATTTAATTCTTTACTTATGCAATGTATTAAGACCTTTAATGTTTATGGAAATAGAGAAGCTTAATTACTTGTTGCTCTATGCTTGGTGCACAATGTTGGATGACTTCTATGTTTGATATCTGAACTCTAGCTTGCATGTTTGGATCGTGTTTCGCTTAGCTACCGAATCGTGTTTTCCCGTCGCAACAACTTCGAGAGTTGTGTTGTGGCTCTAGTGTTTGGTCCGATTCTGGAGTATGAGAGTGCCTGGAACGGAGTTGTTTCAGTAACATTCCACTTTAACTAAAGCCCAGCAACCTCGAGAGGGGTGTTGATGTAGAGGTTAGAGGTACCTGCTCTGAGAGGAGGGGTGCAGGATGTTACTGATGCCGCTTGTTTTACTAAAGTCTTATCCTTCATACCTTTCTCTAGGTCTAGTTTTATCTTTCTGTTTCTGTTCCATGAAAACCCCTAAAAACTGCTAAAAGACTAAAACCTTTAATCTTTCTTGTAGCTCCACTTGGAGATAGATTTCTTTGTTTTGTTTGTGACATCTTGTTGTTCCCCTTTGGGAATTTGTTATCTATTCATACCTGCCGGAGTGTAGCGTGTCGATTATGAGTTCTCAACACTACCCCCTTGTCCCTGTGTTTGACCCCGTTTATCTACTTTGACCCCGTAAGCAAAGTTGCGGGGGCCTAGAAGGATTCAGGTTTATAAATGTAAAAGCTCGACTACCTCAAATCCGCCTCCACTTTTGGACGCGCGATTTAGGCCGGTCAACTTTTTGGCGCCGTTGTCGGGGACAAGGCAAAAGCGGTACTGTAGATGAATCCAAATCCACTAACTACACTCACGTGCCTCAAGCTTAGAAATAAGTTTGACAGTACTCTTTTTCTTTTTCTTTTTCTTATTGCTATTCTTTGCATAAAATAAATAATTCTATTTTCTGACTTAATTCTTTATGCTATTTCATGTACTCAGAAGGAAGGAAATTCCATTCGACTGAGCACCAGTACCAACCATCATGCCGCCTCGCTTCGAGCCACCCCATTCCGAAGGAGAACGCCAGGGGAGGCCTGATTCGCCTCCTCCTGAGGCCAACGACTGATATGACGGAAATGATCAACTCGAAGATCCAGAATTGGATCAGTTCGAGGAAGATCATCGCCATGACAGGCGTCGCCACCACAGGAACAGGAGAAATAACATCAATCAGTTTCGACGCCGAGAGGGCAGTGACAGCGAAGACTCGGAAGAAGAAGAGAAAACTCTGAGGGAGTTAGCCTCCACAAAAGCTAACAATTCCTGGTGCCCTGTCGTCATTCCACAATTCAATGCCACGAACTTCGAGCTCAAGCCATCTGTCATCTCCATGATTCAGAATAAAAGCTTTAGAGGGAGTTCTAAGAATGACAATCCCTATCACCACTTGGATGCTTTCAAAAACATATGCGACACTATCAAGATGCGGGGAGTCCCCCAAGAGGTAATCTACTGCAAGGGTTTTATCTTTTCCTTGGAAGATAAGGCTCTGCCCTGGTATCTGGGGCTGCCCCACCAAGCTCTGAATAGATGGAGTGCATTGGCGGACGCCTTTGTGAACAAGTTCTATCCAACTGAGAAGACCGTCCGGAACAGACAAAGGATTACATCCTTCATGCAGAAGCCAAGCGAGAACCTCCATGACGCCTGGGAAAGATATCAGGAATATCAGAAGGACTGCCCTCATCACAATTACAAGAAAGGTTTCTTGATCACCACCTTCTATAACGGTTTAACCCCCGAAGAAAGAGTTTCACTGAATGCAGCAGCAGGAAGTGACTTTCTGGGAAAGAAGCCGAGCAAATCCGAGAAGATCATAAAAAACATGGCCGAGCTGCAAGCTGGCACTGACTATGATAGATCCGACAGGGGACAAGCTAAGAAGGCTGGTGCAGGACCTTCTTTTGAATCCAAGGCTCTGGAGACCATCACTTCCCAGATCCGGAGGATCGCAACTGATGTGAAGTAGATAAAGGAGTCCAGTGGGAAAGGAAAGAAGCAAATCGAGAAGGTTATGAAGTGTGTTACCTGTGGGGAAGGCGGCCATGGGGTAGATGATTTCATCTACACCCGACCATAAGCATCAAGCGACACTGAGTCTGAGGCAGAAGAGACTCAAAATGTCTCTTTTGTAAATTTTAAAAGGCCGGACCACCCTGGCTTCAACTATGGCAACAAGGATGCAGCTGAGAATTCTCATCAGCTGCATAACTCCACTAAGCCACCCCAAGATTTTGAGAGGAGGGGAGGACCAAGTCAATTCATCAAAAACACCCCCTTCCAGCCGAACAAAGGAGGTTTCACGGGGCAAGCCAAATACCAAGGATCGGTGAAAGAACAGGGACAGAACAAGGCTTCGAACCAAGCAGATGTGGTGGGATGGTTGTTTGATTTTGTAAAAAGGCAGGACACAATTAACAATCAATTGGCACAGAGCATGCTATCAAATTCAGGTGTTTTGAACTCATTGCAGGCTCAACTGGCAGATATGCAGACGCACCAACGCCAGATTGACCAACAATTAGCTCAAATGGCCGAATTAATGAAGAATCCCTCAGGCAGAATACCGTCCAACACCGAAACTGCAAAGAAGGCAGGGTTGTGACCGAGAAAGGTGGAGATTGAGTTGCAAAGGATGGATGCTGCTAGCGGATAAAGAGTGAAAAAGCTGGAGCCTTCAAGTTGGAGATGAAAACTGCAGTGCTTCTCAGGAGGCAACCCGAGCTTTCTTTTTCTTTCCTAGAATAGGATGCAATTTACTTTCCTGCAAAACAAACATTACACACATTTGGACTGTAATAAGGCCCGAGGCAGTGCATGCGCCACATGCACTGACTCTTCTATTTTATGGGCCACCGCCTTAGTTTTGTTAATCGGGATGGGTAATACCATCTGAGGCCGGGATTTTAGTCTTCGGCCAATGATGTTTTACTCATCAGCCAACTTTTAACCGCTTTGTTTTTATGTTGTAGCGAGAGGGAACCCAACCGGAACTTTGTGTGCACCCTTATCGGGCGGTGGGACTTCGGGGAGCGCAACGGTCGAGCCGACTGATGAACTTTCCGACTTACGTGTGTTGCCCTAAGGACGACGCGCGCCCCAATTTCACAGCTGAGTTTGCTATAAATAGGAATGAATTTTTACCGTGTCAGGATCCTTGCTTTACTTTTCTCGCGCTTCTGTATCGTGCTAGGGAACTTGTGCTTCTGCTCCTGTGTCACGCAAGACTGCATTTCTCTCGTCTCGTGCGGTAGTTCAGAACAGCAAGGTATCGCCCGACAGGCCTATCGCCCGACAGACCGTGTCGACCGATTTGTTCCTTTCTTTGAACACGTTGCCTATCGGTCTGGTGGTTCCTGATCTGAGCAGCCTTGTATCGCCCGATATAGGTGTCGCATAACGTACCTTTTTTTCACGTTTGCCCGATACACTATGTCGAGCGATAACCTTGGCGTTCATCTTGTACCGTCTCGACTGTCTTGTTATCGGGCGACACACTGCTTTGTTTTTAAGAGGACCATATCGGGTATCTTATCCTATCGCCTTCGTATCGCCCGACACAACGCACGTTCATCTCCTTACCGCTAAGACCTTATCATGTGTTTAATCTTTCGACGTAGCGGGCAATACCCATCTCTAGTATCAGGCATAAGGCTTCACTTCTGAAACCAATGTGTCGCCCGATACGAGGGTGTCAGACAGTCTTTGTACAAAGAAATACATGGGCACAAATTTATGCTTTATTATATACTTTTTCCAAGAGTCAACACATTTAATCAAGGTATTTTTCTTATCGTCTTATAGAAATGGCCCGCACCAAGACAACTGCTGTCCCCGTTGATGCACAGGGCAGGAGAGTCTACCCAGAGACTGCTACTGAAGGGCAGATGGCCATGCGTAAGCACCCGAACCCAGGACAGGCTGGGACGTCGGGGACAAAGAAGAGGGATAGGGTTGGAGAGGCGGCGACTCCAATACCAACACCGACACCACTATCAGCAGCAGAACTCCTGGAATCCTTTTCGAGGAGTTTCGAGCCAAGAGACGACGAGCATGCTCGCCGCTATGCTGAGCTGGTGACCAAGGTCTACCGACCGAGCAGGTTCTGCCATAGAGCCTCGTTTGCTGAACTAGGAATCGTGAAGAGGCTGAAGGGCGTCCTAGCTGCGGCAGGGCTGAAGAAGATCTGTTTCAACCGGACTTCTTCGTACACTAAGCTGACAATGGAGTTTATGTCCTCTCTCCACCGGGTGAGGAACTCTGCGGCGGAGAGAGAAGAATTTGGCGGGCCAGACAGACTCTGGGCCCGGCTTTACAATTCAGAGTACACCATCTCCGAGAAGCTTTTGAACAAGATCTTCTCTTCCAATGAGGAGGAGAAGAACTTGATGGACAACGGTGAGAGGATCACCGAGGGAGATGGTTTCAATCCCGTGCAGTTTTGGGGCAAGCTTATCGGCGAATCTTCGTTCAAGCCGGGAAAAAAGGTCATGGAAGTGCACTCCTGCTTCTGGAGGATAGTGCACAAGCTGGTGGCATGCTTGTTGTTCAGCAAGAACGAATCCAACAACATCTACAAGGAAGAGCTCCACGTCATGTGGCACATAATGGAGGGCCGAGTGATCAACCTCGGTCGTTCTTGCTAAATAGACTGCACCCAATGAAGGAGGCCACTAAGGAGTACTGCATGGGTGGCATCGTCAATCTCATTGCAGAAGGACTCGGGTACCCAGACGAGCCGCACAGCCATTCGAGGATGCAAGGCGACGAGGTGTTTGACATCAACTACCTGATTAGGACCAACATCATCAGGAAAGAGGGGAGGAACTTTTTCTACAAGTTTTCAAGGATGGACATACTCCTCCCCCTCCCTCGTTGCATCGACTACGACGTAGAGAAGCTGGTTTTCACCACCGCCGAGATTGAAGCTATAGCAAATAACACGACTACCACCACCAGGGCCACGGAGAGGCCAGCCCCAAAGCTACCGACGACGACTGCTGATCGAGTTGTCATCGCTCCAACCATACCAGCCACTGCCATAGTAAGGACGGTGGTGGCTGAGAAAGAGCCGGTGATCATTGAGGTCACCGAGACAGAGACTTCGGGATCTGCTACGGAAGAGACGTCCGCAGTTCCCGTCACTGTTTCGAGACCTGCAGAGGCGGAAGAGGAACTTCAGCAAGGCAACAACAACGGGATGTTCGACGAGATCCTGAGGGAACTCGAAAGAACACCAACATCGCCGCCGAAGTCCCCACCTGCAGCAGTCGAGGAGATCGCCGACAGTGCAGAGGTGGAGCAGAGTCCGCCCTCACCACGGCCATCCCCACTCAGACGAGAAGGCAAGGCGGCGACACCTGAAAAAGCGCTGAAGCCCCACCCGGCGGCATCTGGATCGCGTACGATTTTTATAGATTCTACCTCTCCTGGTATACCTTCACGCGAGCAGATGTCGCGAGGACGGAAGTGAGACCCACCGCAGCCCCTCCGTCACTCGGAAAGATGCTCGGACACGAGCTCGACGATTTGTGGGAGGTAACGGCCATCAACTCTGTTACTTGTACTTCCCTAACCCGCAAACTTGCATCTTTCCAATACAGGCAGGATAGCCACAAAATCAGGCTGAATAGCCAAGAGAGAGAGTTGCTGACTCTAGCGAGCCTACCCGGCGGACTAGAGGCCTTGAATGCAACAATGCAACAAGTTCTCCAACGACTCGACAGGCTCGAAGAGAGGATGGACAGAAGTGACGACCATCCGCACCGAAGGCAGCCGAGACGGTCGCCGTCACCTCCCAACCGGGGTTCTCATCCCTCTTCATCATGTTCCCCCTCGGGAACAACATCCTCCACCTCCTCCAGCAGACGATCCTCAACGCCCAAGGAGGGGACGCAACAAGGATCAGCTGAAGGAACTTCCGGCGGACAAGAGAGCTCCTTAGGTTTGGGAAATGCAAACATCTCCGTCCCCCTGGATGAAGCCGAAGACGAAAGCATATATATCAGCATCGGGGGAGACTCTTCTGAAGAGTCCGAGGGAGAAAAGGGGGATGTCTACACAGTCAATAAAAGACACCTACCCCGAGGGAAGCGCTCGATGGGGGACAGATTTCGTGAGCCATCCAAGATACCCTCCTTCGAGATGGCCGATTTTGACAGACAAGCCATCAGATACCTGACGATCAGATACCACAAGCTACTGAATAAGGTCTTACAATCGCAGACAGATGAAGATGAAGTCGCCTGGACCGACGGCTACCTTTCGGTGCAGCAGAAGGTTCTTCGCGGCATGTTCCGTACGCCAGTCGTGGTCGGTAAAAGATTATTCAGGGTCCTGTAGAATGCACTAATAGAGAATATCAGCAGCAGGACAGGTCGGAGAGAAATATACACAGCCACCCAGACCTTGGCAAGAAGGCTGATGAAGGGAGATCCAGACTCCCGTGCAGTGACCGACATGCTGCAGCATATTGAAGAGCATAGGTCGAACCTGGTTTTGGCCCCGTACAAGCACTAGGAAGTGTGGTTTCTATGCATGTTAGACCTCAGAAACCGCGGCGTCCGGCTGGTGTGCTGCAGCAATGCCGAAGTGCCACGCTCCGGGGGTGTTTTCTGCCACCTAGAGGACGTAAAGCTGAGACTCCTGCCACTGCGTCTGCTACGAGCCATAAAGCGAGGAAGCCAACGTCACCAAGGACCATGGAACTTCTTCACTATCTGAGACATCCCCGCACAGATAGAAGAGGGGAGCGGAAACAGCGTTATCGCCATCCTGGGTGCAATTGAGGCGCTCAACACATTTGGAAACTTAGGAGTCCTCAAAGGCACGTCCTTTTATCCACGCAGGGGCATTTACGCCATGTTGCTGATCAAGGACAAGCGCTATTTCCGGGATGGAGGGGTGCCGGAGCAGCTGCTGGACAGTGATGTAGAAGAAGATTCTTCTCGATACAGCAGCCCCGCAGAAAAAGAAGAAGAGATAGCAACCGAAATTCATGGGGCGGGCAAGCAGCTGGCGATCCTGAAGAAAGTGCATGGGAGGGAAGACACTTCTTTGCCCGAAGCTTCAGAAAGGCAGATCAAAAATTTCGACCGCTTTTCGTGTGCAACTCTCACACAGGAGCAGGTCAACATAATCCAGCAGAAGTTAGCTGATTCTACCCCATCGGTTGTCACCTTTCAGGCGGGCGATGTCTTAGTCTCGGCCGATAATCTAAGGGACATGGTGAAGGAAGGAGGGTGCTTGGCTGTAACAGTTGCGGCCACTTACATCCAATATATACAGCCAAGGCTAGAACATGCATACATAGCCCATCCTTTGCTTTTTAACGACATTTGCCTCGCCGACGAAACAGGAGCGAAGCAAAATTTCCTGCAAGAATTGAAGAGCGGAGTCGCAGGAACTATCTTCCTGCCAATTCTGCATTACAATCATTGGACGCTCCTGGCGATGTACACTCGGCAACGAGCAGGTATTTTCTACAACAGCTTGGACAGCAACAAGAATCATCCAGTGCTGTGTACATCGGAACCTTTAACACCCGTCGAATGCTTAGTTCAAAAATACTACGACGAAGTATCAAAGATGGTCCAACCGTTCCTCGACACGCAACCAAGCAAATGGCACGAACATCAGTTCTGCCACCGCAGCCCGTGATGCGATGATTTTGAGTCGCATTTATAGACTTGTTTGATATGTGTTTTATGCATTTATTAGTCATTTTCATGGTTAATGTTGCATAATTCATTCACTTTGGTCTATGCTACTTCTTTATGTCAAATTTCCCCTATTTCATCATTTTGAGTATTAATTGTTGGCTAAATGGACATCTATAAAATCCCTTTGTTTTGATTATGACAAACATTTCATTCTTATTTATCTAACGAGCTACTTGAGTGTGCAGGATTATGGTGGATGACGAAGCAACTAGGGAGATCATAAGTTTATAGTTTTATTTTCATGCAATGTAATCACTATTGTAAAAACTTGTACAGTTATATAATGTACAAGTACCTAGATTGCATGTAAATCAAGCATTGGATCTTCCCTAGCTACACACCATAGTTAGACAAGTCATCCCTTCCAATAAGATCACATTATGCACACTCATGCACACACTTAGTATCTTAATTGATAGATTGAAACAGAGTCAATCTCGGTCGACACACTCCTCGACCGAGACACTCTCGGTCGACAACCTTCTCGACCGAGATTGACCTAAAGTAGCCGTTAGACTTAGCAAATGAGTTAGTTGGCAGTTGGAAGTGAACGTTGCACTCAGAGAGCCTGTCGGTTGAGAAAAGCTCGACCGAGTGGGTGTCTCGGTCGACCATCTGTCGACCGAGACGGTCTCTGACAGAATCTGCAGAGTTAAAGCAATTAGCCGTTGTAAAAACGACCAATCTATTCCTAACGGCTAATTGAGCACTTGGAACCCCCTAGAAACTATCTAGAAGGTCCTTAAGCATACTTAGGCTATCCCTATAAATAGAACAAGCCATAGGACACTAGAGATTCACCTTGCTACACTTGAGAATTCTTTCTAAGCACTCTTGAGCAATCTTTTACAAGCAATTGAGCACTGTGATCACTTGGCCATATTCCATCTAGCTCAAGCTCGTCCTATAGGCTAGATTTTCCTAACCCTAGCATCCACAAGTCTATTACCTTGGCTAGGAAAATCCATACGCTTGATATAGGCAATTCAAGCCTTGAGCTTAAAAGGATAAGTTGTACTTTCTTATTTTCCTTCTTGTTCCTTGTAATATTTGTACTCTTCGTTGCTACTCCAGGGAGGAGGCTGCATATAGGAAGAGGGTGAAGCTCTTCGTGTGAAGAGGAGGACTTTGGACTACTTCAGAAGGCTATCTTGACGGGAAGCTACTTCGGGAGGGAGGCTACTTCAAGGGGGAGCTTGAAGTTACTCCAAGGAAGGCTGCTTCAAGGTTGGCAAGATTACTTCTAGGTGAAGGCTGTCCAAAGGGTGTTTAGAGAGTGTTGTAATTTTATGTAACATCCTTAAAAGGTAATAAAATTCAATACTTTCAAAATCCCGGTTGGGTAAGCAACCGGGTAGTGGACTGACTCCTTAGCATTTGCTAAGGTGGAACCACTCTAAACACCTGTGTCTCTCTTCTTATCTTTTACTTTGGTTGTTTGAGTTTAAATTGTTTTAAATTATCATAAAACTCTATTAACCCCCCCTCTAGAGGTTTTCAATTGGTATCAGAGCAGGCTTCAAGGAGCCCTAACAAAGTCTTGAAGAAAAGATGGGGGATGGAGTGCTCAACAACCTCAACATTGAAGGAACGCTCGTTGCTCGACCTCCGGCATTTGACGGGACAAACTATCAATACTGGAAGAGAAGAATGCAATTTTACTTCCAAGGAATCAATTGGGATCTTTGGAGAATGGTATCTACACCATACACACTTCCACAAGACGAGTTCGAAGTATGGGACGCTAATACGGTAAAAATGGCACAAATGAATGCAAAGGCGGTAAGCATTTTATATTGTTCCATTTCAGTAGGTAAATTTAATAGAGTATCAAACTGTGATACCGCATATGACATTTGGCATAGATTATCTATAACATATGAGGGTACGGTTCAAGTTAAAAACTCTAAAGTTAGTTTGCTTAAAACCAAATTTGAACATTTTCGTATGGATCCAAACGAAACTATTAGTGAAATGTATTCAAAATTTTCTACTATTGTCAATGGTTTGAGTGCTTTAGGGAAACCTATTCTTGAGGAAGATCAGGTATCAAAAATACTTCGATCTCTTCCTCCAAAGTACAAACCAAAGGTGACAGCTATTGCAGAAGCAAACGACCTCACTCGCCTCAAAATGGAACAGCTCATCGGAAACTTAGAAGCTCATGAGGCAGACCTAGAAGAGGAAGAGAGAAGAGAACATGAACATCAACGTGGGCCAAAGAAAGACGTGGCTCTCAAAGCATCAAAAGCTCTCTCACAAGAGAGTGAGGAATCTAGTGAAGAAGAAGGAGAAGAAGCATTGATAGTCAATGGTAAGAAATATAGAAGGTTTAAATCTAATAAAATTTCTAGTTCTTCTTCCACTCCCAGGTGCTTCGAATGTGGAAAGAAAGGACATTTCAAAAATGAATGTCCCAAAGCTAAGAAGGGAAAGAAAAGCTCACATAAGAAGAAAGAAAAAGCTTATAAAGCAGCATGGGATGAAACGAGTGAAAGTGAAAGCGGAGAAGACAAGATAGAATGTCTAATGGCAAGAGAAGATGAAGAATCTCAAGAGGTAAGCCTAGTTGATCTTCCTAAAGAAGAGTTAGTAGCTAGCTTACAAGAAACTCATGATAAATATGTTGATGCCAAGAAGAAACTAAAAAGGACTATAAAATCAAACAATGAGCTCATTGCCAAAATAGATGAACTTTCTTCCGAAAAGAATAACATTGATCTTGAAAATGTATCTTTAAAAACATCTTTAGATGATTGCACTAGAAAGCTACTTACTTTGGAAACTAATGTTGATCTTCTATCAAAAGAAAAGACTGATTTGTTAGCTAAACTACAAGCTTTTCAAACTCAACCTATCTTGTGCAATCATTCGGACTATGACATTATTGTAAAAGAAAAGGATTCATTGCTTTCTGATTTAGACCAGGCAAGAAAAGATATACATAAGAAAATGAATAACATTGCTCAGTTGCAACAAGAACTTCATAAGTTAAGAAGAAAAGATATTCTTGATAACATATTAAGAAGTGGTACTACCTTCTATGGAAGAAAAGGTTTGGGATATGTTCCAAAGAGAAACCAAACCAAAAAGACCCAAACTATGTTTGTACCCAAAAACACAATGACTAGAAAAAGAAACGAAGTTGATTCTATTACTTGTCATTTCTGTTTACGTCTTGGTCATTATTGTTTTTCATGCCCCTACAAGACTAAGAAGTCCAACTTAGTTTGGACCCCAAGACCTCAAACTTAGAAGAATGGAATGTAGTTGAGATATGACAAAATACTTAATTTGTGCAATTTATATTGTCCTATCTCAACAAACGATGCTATGCTTATTGGTATTATTTTTCTGCATTGCTGTACTAAAACAGAAACTTCGTCGGTCGAAGTACTGTCGACCGAGCTCTGGGTCGGTCGAAGTAGTGTCGACCGACTGGATGTCTTTAACAAATCAAAAATCTTCCAGTACTCATTTCGGTCGAACACTAGTCAACCGAAAAATTTTCTGTTCTTTTTTGATTGTGATACAGTAACCTTCTCGATCGATAAATGGTCGACCGAGAATTATATCGGTCGAACAATCGTCGACCGACTGGTTTCCTGTATCAGAACTTTTTATACATCAGCAAATTAAAAAGTTTCTAACCTTATCGGACCATCACATGGGTACCAAAATCTATATTCTAATGCAGGAATGGGTCGTTGACAGTGGTTGCTCCAAACATATGACCGGAAACAAGGATGCATTTTCAACTTTTGAAGAAAAGAAAAGTGGGACGGTCACCTTTGGAGACAATGGTAAGGGCAAAATCGTTGGAATAGGTAATGTTGGAACAAATCTTGAAATCAAAAATGTTCTACTAGTTGATGGATTGCATCATAACTTAATAAGTGTAAGTCAACTATGTGATAGCTGTTATGATGTGTTATTTAACAAAACCTGCTGCAAGTTATTGATAGAAAATACTACAACTGTTGTTTATGAAGGAAATAGAGTTGGAAATCTTTATATCCTTAAACCAAACTCTATGAAATCAGTAGTAGGTAAATGCTTACTTGCAAATGAAAACACCTTACAACTATGGCATAAAAAGCTTGGTCATGCTAGTTCACATGCTATTAAAAAGTTAGTAAAATATGATCTTGTTCGTGGATTACCTGCTTTGTCTTTTGATCAAGTTGCAAATTGTGAACCTTGTACAATGGGAAAGCAAACCAAAACATCTTTTAAATCAAAACATGTACTTAGCACCAGTAGATCCTTAGAATTAATTCATATGGATTTATTTGGACCAATGAGAACACAATCTATTGGTGGTAAACGATACTGTTTTGTTATTGTTGATGATTATAGTAGATTTACATGGGTACATTTTATTGCAACAAAAGATGACACTATTCATGTCTTTATGCAATTTTGTTCTAAAATTGAAAATCTTTTACAACATAAAATATGTACCATTAGAAGTGATCACGGTGGCGAATTTGAAAATCATACTTTTGAAACTTTTTGTACATCTCAGGGATATACTCACAATTTCTCTGCTCCACGTACCCCACAACAAAATGGTATTGTGGAAAGGAAAAATCGATCTCTACAAGAAATGGCTAGGACCATGATGCTTGAACACAACACACCTAAAACCTTTTGGGCTGAAGCTGTAAACACAGCTTGTTATGTGCTAAATAGAGTCACGGTTCACTCTCACTTGAAGAAAACTCCATATGAAATAATACACTCTAAGAAACCTAGAGTTGACTACTTTCATACTTTTGGCTCTACATGTTATATTTTAAACACCAAGGATGATAGAGACAAGTTTGATTCTAAATCACAAAAAGCATTCTTCTTGGGATATTCTACTTCTAGCAAAGCGTTTAGGGTATATAACACTATCTCTAGAAAAGTTGAGGAATCCATTCATGTTTCTTTTCATGAGGAATCAAAATCTACAAATTTAGATATCATTGATCTCACAAATCAATTTGAAACTATAACCATTCCAAATGATAATGAGAAAACTCCCACATCCGATCCTCCGGTCGAACCACAACCTACACCTAGGCTGATCAAGGATCATCCCCAAGAGCTAATTATTGGAGATCCAAATGATAAAGTCAAAACTAGGTCCTCTTTCCAAGATGTTGCAAATATGGCCTTTGTCTCTATCATTGAACCTAAGAAAATATCCGAAGCTCTTAAGGATGATTACTGGATAATAGCCATGCAAGAGGAATTAAATCAATTCACTAAAAATGATGTATGGGATTTAGTTCCTAAACCACAAGATAAAACTATCATAGGCACTAAATGGGTTTTTAGGAACAAACTTAATGAGGCAGGAGAAGTCATACGGAATAAAGCACGGTTAGTTGCCCAAGGATATAATCAACAAGAAGGAATTGACTTTGATGAAACATATGCACCCGTAGCTCGACTTGAAGCCATTAGGATGTTATTAGCTATTGCTGCCCATAAAAATATTCAGTTATATCAAATGGATGTCAAAAGTGCATTTCTAAATGGCATCATACAAGAAGAAGTTTATGTTGCTCAACCACCTGGCTTCGAAATCCCAGAAAAGGACGATCATGTTTATAAACTTAAAAAGGCACTTTATGGTCTAAAACAAGCCCCTAGGACTTGGTATGAACGGCTCAAGACATATCTTTTTGATAATGGTTTCTCTATTGGAAATTCAGATTCTACTCTATTTTTCAAAACATATGCATCTGATTTCTTAGTTGTACAAATATATGTTGATGACATTATTTTTGGAGCCTCAAATGAATCATTATGCACACAATTTAGTGACATTATGCAAAAAGAATTT
This sequence comes from Alisma plantago-aquatica, assembly GCA_963693085.1. Lineage (NCBI taxonomy): Eukaryota > Viridiplantae > Streptophyta > Magnoliopsida > Alismatales > Alismataceae > Alisma > Alisma plantago-aquatica. Next base: position 1,048,117,171 of record OY856412.1, on the reverse strand, counting down.
GAAATGAGCCTTATGGGTGAACTAACATTCTTTCTTGGTTTTCAAATTAAGCAAACACCTGCCGGAATTTTTATAAGCCAAGAAAAATACACTAAAGAACTGTTAAAACGCTTTGGGATGGATCAATGCAAACATGCTACTACTCCTATGGCTACTTCTATTAAAATTGATAAGGATGAAAATGGGGAACCTATTGATGATTCTTTATATAGAGCCATGATTGGTAGTTTGCTATATTTAACCGCTTCCCGACCGGACATTATGTTTTCCGTTGGTCTTTGTGCTCGATTTCAATCCCAGCCTATGCATTCTCATTTTCTTGCGGTTAAACGAATCCTTCGATATCTAGCCGGCACTACTTGTTTTGGTTTATGGTATCCAAAAGGACAATCATTGGATTTTAAAGCATATACTGATGCGGATTATGCCGGTTGTCGACTTGATCGCAAAAGTACTAGTGGTGGATGTTTCTTATTAGGTAGAGCCTTAGTATCTTGGTTTAGCAAGAAACAAAACACGGTTGCCCTATCTACCACCGAAGCTGAATATATGGCAGCTGGGTCTTGTTGTGCTCAAGTGCTTTATATGCAACAGGTTTTAAGCGATTATGGTTTTCATCTTTCATCTACACCTATTTTTTGTGACAACACAAGCGCCATAAACTTAGCACACAATCCTATTCTACACAGCCGGGCCAAACATATTGAAATCCGTCATCACTTCTTAAGGGATCACATCTCAAAGAATCATGTTTCCCTTCATCATGTTGATACAGAAAATCAATTAGCTGATATCTTTACAAAACCGCTTCCATTAGATCAATTCAACAACATTAGGAAGCAATTACTTATTACTCCGTTGGAGGATGTTTTCTTTGATATCTGCGGCTCTTAAAAACGACTACTTATGCTTTTATGGTTTGTATCAATATTGATATGAACGTTTCAATTGGTAATTTGCAAATTGTTGCCTCTTAGCTAGACACCTCATTGCTTTACATTTTGGCTATTCAATGGGCATCTTTTTCGTTCATTTTTGATGGGATATCTAACTAAGGGGGAGTTTTTAAATAAAACGGTTATCTTTTTGAGATGACAAAGGGGGAGAGATATATAAAACTATAACTTAATACTTATGACAAACTCAATCAATGAGTTTCATAAATATACTCTTGGCTTTACATTGAAAGTTGCTATATTCCCAAATGAACTGGATTTCATGTTCCATAATTCACTGGGGATACTAAGCACACATTTTATAAATAAGAGGAAAAGTTCCAAACGGCAATCTAAAGGTATGGCATTTATATGTTTTATTCATATTTTGGAAATGTTTGTCATCTTCAAAAAGGGGGAGATTGTTGGCTAAATGGACATCTATAAAATCCCTTTGTTTTGATTATGACAAACATTTCATTCTTATTTATCTAACGAGCTACTTGAGTGTGCAGGATTATGGTGGATGACGAAGCAACTAGGGAGATCATAAGTTTATAGTTTTATTTTCATGCAATGTAATCACTATTGTAAAAACTTGTACAGTTATATAATGTACAAGTACCTAGATTGCATGTAAATCAAGCATTGGATCTTCCCTAGCTACACACCATAGTTAGACAAGTCATCCCTTCCAATAAGATCACATTATGCACACTCATGCACACACTTAGTATCTTAATTGATAGATTGAAACAGAGTCAATCTCGGTCGACACACTCCTCGACCGAGACACTCTCGGTCGACAACCTTCTCGACCGAGATTGACCTAAAGTAGCCGTTAGACTTAGCAAATGAGTTAGTTGGCAGTTGGAAGTGAACGTTGCACTCAGAGAGCCTATCGGTCGAGAAAAGCTCGATCGAGTGGGTGTCTCGGTCGACCATCTGTCGACCGAGACGGTCTCTGACAGAATCTGCAGAGTTAAAGCAATTAGCCGTTGTAAAAACGACCAATCTATTCCTAACGGCTAATTGAGCACTTGGAACCCCCTAGAAACTATCTAGAAGGTCCTTAAGCATACTTAGGCTATCCCTATAAATAGGACAAGCCATAGGACACTAGAGATTCACCTTGCTACACTTGAGAATTCTTTCTAAGCACTCTTGAGCAATCTTTTACAAGCAATTGAGCACTGTGATCACTTGGCCATATTCCATCTAGCTCAAGCTCGTCCTATAGGCTAGATTTTCCTAACCCTAGCATCCACAAGTCTATTACCTTGGCTAGGAAAATCCATACGCTTGATATAGGCAATTCAAGCCTTGAGCTTAAAAGGATAAGTTGTACTTTCTTATTTTCCTTCTTGTTCCTTGTAATATTTGTACTCTTCGTTGCTACTCCAGGGAGGAGGCTGCATATAGGAAGAGGGTGAAGCTCTTCGTGTGAAGAGGAGGACTTTGGACTACTTCAGAAGGCTATCTTGACGGGAAGCTACTTCGGGAGGGAGGCTACTTCAAGGGGGAGCTTGAAGTTACTCCAAGGAAGGCTGCTTCAAGGTTGGCAAGATTACTTCTAGGTGAAGGCTGTCCAAAGGGTGTTTAGAGAGTGTTGTAATTTTATGTAACATCCTTAAAAGGTAATAAAATTCAATACTTTCAAAATCCCGGTTGGGTAAGCAACCGGGTAGTGGACTGACTCCTTAGCATTTGCTAAGGTGGAACCACTCTAAACACCTGTGTCTCTCTTCTTATCTTTTACTTTGGTTGTTTGAGTTTAAATTGTTTTAAATTATCATAAAACTCTATTCACCCCCCCTCTAGAGGTTTTCATTAATTATCGAAAGAATATATTTTCTGTGGATCTATGTGGTTCCGTGTGTTAATTTCAGGAAAAACAAGTATCTGCTGCCGTCGATACCATCGACCGGACCACAGGCTGCTAGCCGCAAGGACCACAACAAGATCGATACTATCGACAGGGATGTCGATGGTACCGAGATACCATCAGGTTGTTGGTGAGGAGCAAGTTGATACTATCGACACGACGGTCGATATTATCGACGGGAGGAGCTTCAGTGACACAAAACGACAAAACTGTCGCTACAGGGTTGTCGATACCATCGACCCGCGTCGATGGTATTGAGATGACATCAGGCGCTCAGACGAAAGAAAAGAAGGATTGTTGCTACCACGCTAGGTCGATACCATCGACCCGTGTCGATGGTATCGACACCGTCAGATATGAGTTTGTTTCAGATTAATCTTAATCGGACGGCCGTGGTTAATTGGCGACCTAATTCGGGAGATATACCTAATGACGGCTCCCTTGACTGGGGAATCACGTCATTAGTTGCTGCACGAATCCCGAAGAGCAAGGAGAGAAGAACGGAGCACGAGAGAATGCCCCAGCCAATCCGGACGCTGAAGAAGACGATTTCCACCACCGAAAGGCGGGAGAACGCGGATTCCATGCCAAGGATCGATTGGACCTTCTCCGTTCAGGGGTTTCACCACTCAATCTTGTTTTTCTAATGTTTCCCCTTTTTTCTACTACATTGTACTCTAAGATGACCATGTGGGGCTAATCCCCTCTGTCTTTAGGATCGGGAGTAGCCCGGGAATTCATTGTATGACGATTTTATTATAGAAATTCATATATTTTCTCTTAAATCCGTGGTATAATTTTATTTTCTCCAATATATTGTTATGCTTGATCACCATAATAATAATCTAATACCCTAAATTGCTTTGAAAGAAGAATTAATGGTTGAAAAGAGACAAAATTCACATTAATTGATAAATCCCTTGAACAAGGTGGTGTAAGATTAATGGTGGATACTGAGAGATCGTTTGTAATGCACCTAGTTTAGGGTATAGGTTACTACGACGGTGGAACCGACCTAGACATAGGTAGTGAATTGTACCACGATAGTGGGCAATTCTGATTTCAGGCCACTACCCGGATAGAGAGATAAAATTGAGTGATTATATGGAATTTAATACAATGAAAACCCGCGGTGAAACCACAATCCTAAAGATCCCATTTTGAATTGATTAAACCAAACATTTAATCGATTGCCTTGTTTTGTTTTCTTTTTGTTTTCTTTTAATTTCAACAACAATTCTCAACTATTTAATCGGTCTAGCTGATCGTGAGCAGTTAGTAAGAGTCTCTGACAATTGCACGTATCCCTGAGTTCGAATCGGGCCTCACAAGGCCTGTAATACTTCGACGCGTTCACTTGTGTTTCAGCGCACAGTAAATCTGCGTCAAGTTTTTGGCACCGTTGCCGGGGATACGGAAATTGTCAGCACTACGAGTGCTGCAAGCGGCCACTCTAGGCCACATTTTTTATTATTTTTTTCATCTCAAAAATTCATAATCTATTTACCGAATATTTGCAATCGTCAAGCATTGTACTAAATTTAATTTTTCAATTTGCAGGTACTGTGTATGGTGCATACGCGTAGTACAGACTACATGGGGCACGCACCAGAGGTTCCACTGACGGGACCTGACGACGAGGAAGGCCACAATCAAGACCATTTAGAAGAAACAGATTCAGAACCTGAACAAGAAAAGATGGAGGACGAGCCACAGACAATATGGGAGAAGATCAAAGCTTCTTCCTCAGCTGCTTCCAAGCGGCCGATCAAGAAGCAAGCGGTGAATATCCCGACATACAAAATTGATCCGGCTTTAATCAACTTGGTGAAGTCAAATGCCTTCCATGGGCTAAAAAATGAAGACCCCGTCGCGTACATAAGTCAATTTGTGGAGAATTGTGATATGGTAAAAATCGACAAATTTTCACAAGATGTGCTCTACTTGAAGCTCTTCCCGAGTTCACTAGCGGGAATTGCGCGCGAATGGCTACATAACTTGGACGATGAATATGTGGAGTCTTGGGACCACATGGTTGAGGTTTTCTTCGAGAGGTTCTTTTCACCCGAGAAGACCAATGACATGATCAGAAAGATCCACAACTTCACCCAACAAGCAGGGGAGACCTATTCTGAGACCTGGGAAAGGTTTCAGATCATGCTCAGGCGTTGCCCGCATCACGGGCTTGATAAAGAGACCCAAGTCAAGATCTTCTATTTTGCTCTCTCTGAGCATGATAGAAGCAACCTCGATTCCCGGTTCTGGATTCTTCTTGAATAACACGGACACTAGATGTTGGGAAATCTTAAGGAACATGGCCAAGAAACAATCATGGGGCGAAAGAGGCGCCGTGGAACAGGTTAGAGCAGTAGGTGAATCTAAGGCAATAAAGGAGCTGAATGAGAAGATGGATCTTCTCGCAAAGAAATTGCTTGCAAAGGAGGATACTGAGTCTGAGGATGAGGCTCAAGTCAAATTCATGAGAAACCAGCAAGGCTACAGGAATAACAACTATTCATGGAGGAAAGACAAGAAGTTTTCCTGGAAGGATCCAAACAACTTCTTGCAGGATCCGGATGCTAAACCCCAACCAGTAGTGGAGGATAAGAGCATAGAGCTGCTCAATCCAGTGATAAAGCAAAACCAAGAACTGATGGCTATTTTCGGCCAGCAAATAAAGCAACAAGGGGAGTTCATGAACCAATTTGGGCAGACACTGCAGAGCCATGGGGCTCAAATGAGGACCATAGAGACGTCCATGGTACAAATGGCAGCCGAGATAGCTAGTTTGAAAAAGTCGGTGCACCCGGGCTTTCCGGGTAATACTAATGTTCCAGAAGGAAATCAGCAGGAGAAGGCCATCTTGCTAAGAAGTGGCAAGAAAGTGTTAAACCCCAGAGCCAATGATCCAAGAAAACCCCAAGAAGAAATTGAAGATGAGGCCACTGAGGAGCTGCCCGTACCGGTCACAGAACAAATTGATGACACAATGGTGGATGCTACTGAAGATCCTATTGCAGAGGAGGAGGAACCTCAGAAAAGGACACCGTATGTGCCACCGCATCAAAGGGCATAGGTTGTCCTGGTTCCTTATCTGAACAGTGCTAAGGCAAGGAAGGTAGACGCTCAATTCAAAAAGTTCTTAGACAGTTTTAGAAAACTTTCAATCAACATCCCTCTATTGGAAGCTATTGAGCAAATCCCTTCTTACGGGAAATTTCTGAAAGACATCATCACTAAGAAAAGAAAAATTTCAGACACTGAAGTAGTTGTGCTTAAAGAGCAGGTGAGTGCCTTTATTATGGGCACGTTGCCACCAAAGAGGCAAGATCCGGGTTGCTTCAACATTTCGTGCTATATCGGGAAAGTCAAATTTGGTGAAGCATTATGTGACTCAGGAGCAAGCATCAATTTAATGCCTCTTTCTACATTCAAAAAGTTGGGATTAAAGGAGTCACGGAAAAGCAACATGACAATTCAATTGGCGGATAACTCTGTGGTGAAACCGTATGGGATTTGTGAAGATGTGCTTGTGAAAGTGGACAGATTTGTATTTCCTACAGATTTTGTCGTCATGGAGATGCAAGATGAACAAGGCAATGAGCTACTACTCGGAAGACCATTCCAAGCTACAACCGACATGATACTCGAGATGGGGAGAGGTCGGTTGACCTTGGGTATAGCCGATGACCGATTTGAGATGGTCATGCCTTCAAGCGCCACTTCACATAAATCCAAGGATCAATGCCACATGGTAAAGCATTTTGATAATACTATCTCACTTTGTCTAGGGAAGCCATTTCTGGATATGGCTCATGTAATGACCAAGGTGGACAAGGGGACTTTGGCTATAGATATCATGGAGCAGACTAAAGTAGTATCCCTTTGCAAGGCTGTCGGGTTCCCGAATGATGAGGATGAGGACATTCCTCCCTCTACAGAGGATGATGTTATAGCAAATTCAGTTTTTGATGCATATCCGAAGTTACCACTGGAGGCTTGTTTAATCAATATCACTTATGATTGGATGAGAAGTAAATCAATCAAGGAGTGTGCCAAGATGCTTCAGATGCTTCCATGTTTCTATGCGAGGTATTATGAAGATTTAGGTGAACTTCCCCCTCTGCTTCAATCATCCTTGATTAACCCACCGGAGTTAGAGTTGAAGCCACTGGCACCGCATCTCAAGTATGCCTTTCTAGCTAAGGAAGAAAAGTTACCGGTGATCATTTCTGCATATCTGAGTGCGGAAGAGGAGGACCAGTTGTTGATAGTGCAGAAGAACCACCGGGGAGCATTTGGGTGGTCCGTTGCAGATATCAAGGGGATTTCCCCTACTTTGTGTCAGCATAAGATTCGGCTCGAGGAGGGAGCCAAGACGGTGATCCAACCGCAACGTCGACTGAATCCGAGCATGATGGAGGTTGTGAAGAAGGAGGTGATTAAGCTTCTTTCCGCAGGTATTATCTATGCAATTTCAGACTCGACATGGGTGAGTCCCACGCAGGTAGTCCCTAAGAAGGGGGGAATAACTGTTACTCAAAACCTTTTAAATGAACCTGTCACCACCCGCTTGGTAACCGGGTGGCGAGTTTGTATTGATTATCGACGTCTTAATGCCGCTACGCTAAAGGATCACTTTCCTCTCCCATTTATTGATCAAATTCTAGAGCGCTTAGCCGGCCAATCTCATTTCTTTTTTCTGGACGGGTATTCGGGATACAATCAAATTTCAATCGACCCTAAGGACCAAGAGAAATCTACTTTCACTTGTCCCTATGGAACTTTTGCGTATCGCCGCATGCCTTTTGGATTATGCAATGCACCAGCGACTTTTCAGTGTTGTATGCTCGCCATTTTTTCCGATATGGTAGAACGCTGTCTTGAAGTCTTTATGGATGATTTTTCAGTTTATGGTGCTTCGTTTGATGAATGCCTTTATAATTTGGATAAGGTGTTACAGAGATGTGAGGACACACATTTGGTCCTCAACTGGGAGAAATGTCATATGATGGTGAGTGAAGGGATAGTGCTAGGACATAAGGTGTCTAGCAAAGGTTTAGAGGTAGATCCGGTAAAAATTGAAGTAATTTCTAAATTTCCCCCACCAAATTCGGTAAAAGGGGTAAGAAGCTTCTTAGTACACGCTGGATTTTATCGTAGGTTCATAAAAGATTTTTCTAAAATCACCAAACCTCTATCCGAGCTTCTCGAGAAAGATGTCGTTTTTTATTTCAATGATAAATGTTTACACACGTTCAACGTGCTGAAAGAAAAGTTGATTTCTGCACCGGTTGTTAAAACACTAGATTGGACTAAGCCGTTTGAACTCATGTGTGATGCATCTGATTTCACTGTAGGAGCTGTTTTGGGACAGCGGGTGGACAATAAACCTGTCGTAATTTTTTATGCTTCCAAGACTTTGAATGATGCTCAATTAAATTACACAACTACTGAAAAAGAATTGCTTGTCGTTGTTTTCACTTTTGAAAAATTCCGGCAATATTTAGTTGGATCGAAAGTAGTAGTTTGGACTGATCACGCCGCTATCAAATATTTGATGGAGAAGAAAGATGCCAAACCTAGATTGATTAGGTGGATTTTACTCCTACAAGAATTTGATATCGAAATCAAAGACAAGGCGGGGATTGAAAATGTTGTCGCGGATCATTTGTCTAGGTTAGAGAGGGTAGATGAAAAAGATTTACACATACCATAACCGAGACATTTCCAGATGAACAACTTTTGAAAGTCAATTCTCAAGATCTGTGGTTTTCCTATATCGTGAATTATCTTGCTTGCAGGATCATCCCGGAAGATTAGACATATCAAGAGAAGAAGAAGTTTTTCCATTCTCTACGATACTATTTTTGGGTTGACCCCATTCTTTTGAAACAATACAGGGACGGTGTACTGCGCAGGTGTGTACTTTAGGTGGAGTACAAGAGTGTTCTTCGCCATTGCCACACTCTTCCTACGGGCGGACACCATGCGAGCTCTCGTACGGCCGCTAAAGTACTGGAAAGTGGCCTATATTGGCCTACTTTGTTTAGAGACGCCTATGAGTTCGTGAGGTAATGCGATTCCTGCCAAAGAGCAGGTAACATTTCAAAGAGACATGAGATGCCCCTAAATGTTTTCCAAGAGGTGGAGGTATTTGACCTATGGGGTATAGATTTCATGGGACCCTTTGTGTCCTCAAATTCGAATTTATATATCCTCTTAGCTGTTGATTATGTGTCGAAGTTAGTAGAAGCAATACCCACAAGGACTAATGATTCTACCGTAGTGTGCAGATTCGTTAAGGAACATATCTTCTGCAGGTTTGGAGTGCCCCGAATGATCATCAGTGATGGGGGTACGCACTTTAAGAATCAAAAGTTCTCGACACTACTGAAGAAATATGGGGTCAAACATAACATTGGTACTCCGTATCACCCGCAAACTCAAGGACAAGTTGAGGTCTCCAATCGTGAAATTAAGAAGATCTTGGAGCGTACGGTGGCTTCCACAAGGAAGAATTGGAGTGCCTTACTGTCGGATGCATTGTGGGCATATAGGACGGCATACAAGACACCTATAGGCACCACGCCTTTTAGGTTGGCGTATGGTCGGGCTTGTCACTTATCGGTAGAGTTAGAGCATAAAGCACACTGGGCGCTAAGAAAGCTCAACTATAGTTATGATGAGGCGGGGAAGAAGAGATTGCTTGAATTAAATGAATTGGATGAGCTACGCATGACTGCAGATGAGAACTCTCGGATATACAAGGAGCGCACTAAGTTGATCCACGATCACCACATTCAGATGTGCACCTTCAAGAAGGGAGATCGTGTGCTTTTGTTCAATTCTAGGCTGAAGTTACATCCCGGGAATTTCAAATCCCGGTGGAGTGGACCATTTACGGTGGAAGAGGTCAAACCACATGGCGCAATCTTGGTGCGCGATGGCGAGACTACATTTTTGGTGAATGGACAGAGGTTGAAGCTATATTTTGGTGAAGATTACACGAAGAAGGTGAATGAGGTCAAACTCATTTCACTTTCGGATGCATGATGTGCTTCAAGTCGTCTAGCCTAAGACGTTAGATAAGGGCGCTTGTTGGGAGGCAACCCAACCATAGGTACTTTAGTTTAGTTCCTTTACATTCGTACTTTGATTTGTTTTAACTTAGTTTTTAGTGTAAAAAAGATACCGTGATCGTTTGCTACATGTGCAGGGTTGAGGCAGAGTCGATACCATCGACCCTTGCGTCGATGGTATCGACTGTGGTACAGGTTGGCGACTGCAGAAATCGCATTGCGTCGATACTATCGATGGCCTCGTCGACGGTATCGACATACCTACAGGCAGATCGCAAAGTCAAGGTCGATGGTATCGGGATTCCAGTCGATACCATCAAGATCTCTGGAGATTTTCAGAAGAAATCGGCTCAGTGAAGTCGATACCATCGACGGCCCTGTCGATGGTATCGACACATTCATGCAAGGAAGGCGGCAGCCGGGCCTCGCGAGGATTTGCCCTAATCAGAGAGTTGATACTATTGACTCGCATCGATAGTATCAACGCGCCACGTCAACGATCCGCAAGGAAAAATCAACGGCATCGCAACAAACAAAGAAGTCGATCCGAGGGACGGGTCGATACTATCGACCCGCGTCGATAGTATCGACACGTTAGCGATCCGGGACCCGCAATCCAGCCATCGACGACCGTCGATACTAGAAAAGAGACGGATCGTGCTACCCGGGTCGATACCATCGATCCGAGTCGATGGTAAGACTAGTTTTCTGGTTGTCTATGATATGTAATAGCTTGAATGCTCGTATTTGGATATGATTGCTTGGTTGAACTAGTATGAGTTATACTTCGCCAAATATAATAGATCATAAATGAGTATGATGGGTTGTAGCTACTAGAGCACATAGCCTAGTGTGGTTGTATGTTGCCTAACATGAATGTATGATTCCTTGGCCCATGTTAGATGTATGATGATACTATATTGCCCACACTCGATGTAAGTCAAGTGCAAGTATGTGTAGTACAACCACATCAAAGTGAATGCAATAAAAGTAATGTTTACATGATTATCGCTTTAAACAATGTTTTCTTATAATCTTTCTTTCTCAAGTTATTTCTATTATGCAAACATATTAGTAGGTATCTTTCTACCCACGTGCACAACACCTTGTGTGTTGATTCATTATTTCACGTATGTTTTAGGTTCAAAGATATCATGGGAGGAAAAAGATGGGAGTGAGCAGTTGTACAGGTTGTACCTATTGTGTAGATCCTAGCTTAGCATACATGTTCATAGACTGTGGAATTTTCATTCAATATGTAAATGTAAATCATTTTGTAATAATTCATATTGTATAAATATACATGTTGAATGTTGAGTATGTTATGGTTGTATGTTCATGTATGTGTATTATGCTTCCGCATCGCTTTCTGATATGATTGGATGATGTTTTCGGATTCTGACATCTCATTCCCAATAGGGTTTGGAGAAATCAAAATCTGGGGACGTCACAGTTGGTATCAGAGCATGAACAATAGCTACACCTGACAATTGCTCACCATGAAACATAAACTAAATTTCACCTTTCACTTAAACCCTAGAAACTTAGTAAGTTATTCTATAGGAATATGGTTTGACATAGCCTCTAAGTTAGAACCTAGATGTTCGAGAACTAGGTTTAGACAAGTGTGTGAAACCCTTTCCATATAGAGCTCATATGTATTGGGTAGCTACACTAGTCTATACCTTGTTCTCACCATTTCACTAGGTGACATAGCACTAGACTATCTACTGTGTGTGGGACACTCGGTTTTGCTGATTTGGTTTTGTTTTCCAATCGGCTCAAGCCTCGACATTTTTCTCTGACGTCTTCTTTCTCGGAGAAAAACTATATAATATTTTATTAGATATATGTAAATATAAAAATGTGTCCCTCACATAGGAGAGTAGTGGGTGTTCATGCAATCTATGTGAAAGGGAGTGACATCATTCTAGAGGAGAGAATAGATCTAGATTAGAAGTCTAGAGCCTCATAAGGTTATGTGATGGATAGATAGACAAAAGAGAGATGAAGGAAATAAGTAATATAGAATCTTATCTAACTTTGATCTGTAATGGCATAAGTTTCTTTATTAAGATTTGAGTTGTATATGAGTTGAATCCTCTCTTAGAGGATCTATGCTTAGTCGTGATGATGAAAGTACATTCCCTTTTCCTACTTAAGATAAGCTAAGTTAAGATAGAGATGAGTGTGCATGAGCCTCAAGCTCTTATACAAGGAGGATATCTAGTGGTAGGGTGAGATATGTGGTGAACTCTAGAGAGAGTAAGACCCACAGGGAGAAGGTCATAGGACCTAGCCTCTGATATATGAGATATGTGTAAAAAAATGTCCTACACTAGATTACTCTCGAGTGTTGAGTTGAGTCCTTAAGCATGATTCAAATCTATATGTGAGAAATGGGTAAAAGAAAAGGATGGGTAGATGACCCATGTGATTAAGACAATCCTTTGGCTAATTTAGGTCCTAGCTTGAGTGACATATTTTCTGGATATCATCATTAGTTGCAAGTGAGGTAATATATGAACTCTAGTTATGAGAGTATGATGCTTTGTGCAAAAGATACTCAATATACATGTTCTCCCTTCTTCTTCTCTTTCTAAATATATGATGATAGAAACCTCACTTGAGCTATATCGATGATTTATATACAAGGAGTCACTCGGATAAGCTTGACCTATTATATATCCCCTTCCTATTTCATACATGTAATATCCAAGTTTGAAATTATGATAAGTTTGACTTTAAAATATTCTTTTCCCCTTCATATGAAACATGAAAGATATGATGCTGAGATCATGGGATAAACTTAGTATATTCTTTTTTTTTCCTTCACATAATACATGTAAGACATAAAAAGTTGAACTCATGAACTTGATGTAAAGATATTTTTGGATCATAGGATATGTGATAAAAAATATAGTTAATAACTTTGATCTTTCACAATGTATGCTTCTAAGTTGAGTATGAATATCACACCATAGGGTGAAACCCTAATGGTCAAGCATGTTACATAAGCCCTTCTTAAGTAAAAAATCCTAATATCAAGGATGAAGATAAATCTCCTCTAATGCTGAAATCATTGTAAGATGTTGATCATAAGACATATTAATGATGCTAGATTTGAACGATCTGATTACCATGGCATATAAACGAATTCCTCTTGAACTTTAAAAGTATGAACGAAACCTGTATCCTTAGGGGTGATGAAATCCTAGGATATCATAATGTCATGTTATGGATAAGACTCTAAGTGATGCTATAATTCTTTATAACAAATGATGACTCAATCTAATAAGGCGGGGTGGGTGCACCCGAGATGCTCTATTTTCTAAGATGAAAAATTAGAGTACATTCATAACTTCGACTGTCTTAGAACCTAGAAGTCATGATCTATATGAAGTTGGAATTTTGATACTACCATGAGTATAATATTCATTGAATTTTGAGGACGAAATTCCTTATAAGGTGGGGTGAATCTGATGACCCTAGATTTTTTTAGTGTTTTTGATACCCAATATAACATTTGGCAGACTATGAATGTTAGGTATATGGTTGAAAAAGAAACCTGGGATGCATCATTGTATTTCAACATGGATTGAATCTTCTATCAAGAGAAGTTGGTTAATTGATTTGTATTTGAGGTCAATACAATTATTTATGAGGTTATCTGAGGAATTTAGTTATATGACCAAATGTTGAATTTTATGTTTGAACTTGGTAACATAGGGCTTTATGTGATGACGAACTCATGCTTAAAAATTTCATTACTTTTGGGTCAACTGTTTGGGAGGTATTGATGTTTGAACTCCAATTGAGTGACTAAGGTTTCAAATGATTTCTAAAAACTAGGTTTGATTTTCAATGGAGTCACACAACCAACCCACATAGCAAAGGGGCACAGTTACAATTTGGCGTGACCCATGGCCTGGAGATGTGGAATCCATATATCTATTAGATAAGAATAAATGGCATTGGATTGAGATTCCCAGTAGCTGTTGCCGATCCACCACTCTCGGAATGACTGAGCATGTGATAGTTCATTATCATCTCCATAATGATAGGAGTAGCAGTCCTTTGACCCCAACAATTAGGTGCTTCACTAGGATAGCCAGGGAGAATGAGCCCTAACACCCCCCAGCCTCTCAATCGCCGTCACCAACCAAGATGAGAACTATCCTAAGTCAGAGAGAGAGAGTACGGTTGAATGGAAGGAGGTCTAGCTCCATCATCAAACTTTGAAGATGAAGTCCCAGATGGTTGTCATCTGCAGAGGATCCAAGCTTCTAGATCCCCAAAGCCCCTCCTCGACACTGTATTGTTGCAGTGAATGCAGGAGGCCCATTTTACTCCTTGATCTACGAATGATCGTGGCGATTCATGCAAGAAACTAGATGAACCTCACCATCGAAGAATCAGAGATCAGGTCGTGGGAAGCTCAGTTCTCGTCATCGCCACCCATGAAGGCCATCATCAGGCTTAGTTGAAGGATACAGATCTACCTTTGATCTTAGATAGGAAAGAGAAGAATGAAGGGACAAGCCCTGATCACTGTTGTTGTTACCTTCAGGGGCTTGCGACAAGGCTCTGGACTGGTTTGGAAAAAGGCACAGAAGCATCAATTAGAAGAGCCCCATTTTGTCGATGTATGTCTTCTCTAGCCTTGTGGAGGGTGGTGGAAGCAGTAGGCCACCGGGCATCGACCCCTGGTTCACGACGCTGGAAGGGCCGCTCAGCAAAAGATGGGTCACCGAGACTGTTGAGAAGTAACAGAGTCATGGAGCGTCACGGAGGGGCGACGGCAAGCTGTTGGCACCATTTTGGGCGAGGACAGAGGAAGACAAATTGGTAGAGCCTTGCTGGAGAGGTAGTGTAGGCGGCCTCCAGTTCTGGACATCGGAGTACCAGTCTCCTGTGCACCGTCACGGGTCGCGTGCGAGGAAGAAAGAGGTGGCCTTGACCCGCCTGGGCCAAAACCGGTCCATTGAGTCAGCCTTCCGCTTGCAAAAATTAAACTGGCCACATGGTGCAATCAGAAGTGGCAACATGATGTGGATCAACGGTCCAAAAAAATCCCATACATGTAAATAGCTTCTAAATCTTAGAAAATATCCTAATCTTGCATAATACCTAGAAAATAGATCCCATGGCCAATAAATGCCCTAAAATACCCCCAAACTCAGAAAAATGTCTACTTCCTTATAAGACCCCTAAATTAGACCTTTGAAGCAGTATTATGGTTGATTTTCCATTTACAAGATGATGCTTCTTTTAAGATTATTTGAATAGTATAATTAGCATATAGTGGCCATAAAACATGGAAATATTACTCTTTAACACTAATATCATTTGGATACTAAATTAAACCTTTTGATATTAATAAATGTCCAAATACTTGGTCTTTTGATATTAGAATGGAATTAGATGCTTTTAACTCGTTTTAATTCTACAAATAGACCGGTCATCAGGAAAATACTAAAACATGAACCAGACCCTAGTTATGACATATGGATCAGTATAAAAATACCAGAGACACATTTTAGATCAGTAACACCTAGATTTTAACCTAAATCCTAAACTGGACCAAAATACCATTAATAATGCTGAACTTTGTATTGATGATGATTATTTGTTATTAATCAGGTGATGACTAGATATCTAGATGTGCAAGAATGATTAGAAATCTCTGAGCTCAGGTATGTGGGATTTATTAAGTATAAGACTAGTTTTCTGGTTGTCTATGATATGTAATATCTTGAATTCTCATATTTGGATATGATTGCTTGGTTGAACTAGTATGAGTTATACTTCGCCAAATATAATAGATCATAAATGTGTATGATGGGTTGTAGCTACTAGAGCACATAGCCTAGTGTGGATGTATGTTTCCTAACATGGATGTATGATTCCTTGGCCCATGTTAGATGTATGATGATACTATATTGCCCATACTAGATGTAAGTCAAGTGCAAGTATGTGTAGTACAACCACATCAAAGTGAATGCAATAAAAGGAATGTTTACCTAATTATCGCTTTAAATAATGTTTTCTTATAATCTTTCTTTCTCAAGTTATTTCTGTTATGCAAACATATTAGTAGGTATCTTTCTACCCACGTGCACAACACCTTGTGTGGTGATTCATTGTTTCACGTATGTTTTAGGTTCAGAGATAGCATGGGAGGAAAAAGATGGGAGTGAGTAGTTGTACAGGTTGTACCTATTGTGTAGATCCTAGCTTAGCATACATGTTCAGAGACTATGGAATTTTCATTCAAATTGTAAATGCAAATCATTTTGTAATAATTCATATTGTATAAATATACATGTTGAATGTTGAGTATGTTATGGTTGTATGTTCATGTATGTGTATTATGCTTCCACATCGCTTTCTGATATGATTGGATGATGTTTTCAAATTCTGACACCTCACTCCCAATAGGGTTTGGAGAAATCAAAATCCGGGGACGTCACACATGTGATCGTCATGAAAACCATGAGTTAACAGATGAAAACCCAAGGTCACACACATGAAAATAGAGCCAAAACTCCACCTTAAACAAGGCAACCAAACCAAGAACCAAGATGGAAAAATCAAGGATAAGTTCCATGATAAACCATCACCATTTCCATAACATAGATTTATAGGTAGGTGAATTAGGATATAAAAAGGAAGCAAGATTAACATAGAATTATAACCCTAATCAAGATATCAATATCAAAAAAAATAATTACGTTTTAGAATAAGATGCATGTAGGTTTAAAGTGATATAATGGAGAGGGTATAGAGTTATATACCCACCTTGGATGATAGTTGCACCACCTCCAAACAAAGCTCCAAAAGCAGAAGGAAACCCTAACTTTGATCTCCTCCATGACCAATCTAGTCACCACCTCAAAAGAGAAGAGGAAACCCTAGGTCAAAGACCAATGAGATAGAGAGATCCAAACTCTATACCAAACAAAGAAGGACAAAGAAGAAGATCTTAATCATGCTTAGGCACTACCATGGAGAACCATGGATTCAACCTCTATGGAGATAAGTTTCTCAAAATAACCACCATGGATGAACCATAGTCTATGACCAAAAGAGAATAAAGGGGGTAGGTTTCTTCAAGAAAATGAGATCAAGAGATGGATCACTTACCAAGGATCAAGGAACCACCAAAGATCACCAAGGAAGAGCTTAATCAAGTTTGGATCACAATAGCCAAAAGACCTCAGCCACCAAGCACCAAGGATGAACTCTTCTTCCCCACCAAGCACATTAGGAATGAGTAAAATATGGAAAGGGAGAACGAGGAAGGATAAAAGAGGTACATGGATGTGTAGGAGATGTGTTCTATACTTAGGAGTATGAGAGAGGTGAAAGGGGGTCAGGTGTCAACATATTGGGATTCCTCATGACACTTTTCCATCAAAGAACAAACATGCATCTACTAAAACCATGCAAACCACTAAGGTCATAAAAAACAAGGAAACCATGCAAACTCATCGAGTCATGGATGACCATCGGTTGTAGGAAACACATGGCCTCAAGGGCTTATGGTCCCATAAACCATGCAATCCAAAGGCATCAAAACCCTTAGTCAAGCAATCCAAAAGAAGGCTCCAAACTCGAGAAACCATAGGGATATCAAAGTACCACCAATAATTCATTCGACCACAGAGAAATCATAAAGGAAAACATGGTTGGTCATTGGAAGACCCAAAACCAAACGATCAACACAAAGGTCAACATCAACATAAGTCATCAAGGCAAACCCTAGAAACCACCCTCAACATATCACCACTTCTCTCCTCATCAAACTAAAGTACAAAAAGGTGCCCCTAGGAATCACCTCTATCTCATGATGCCAAGACACAAAGGGCACAACCTACCTGACAAATTGCAAAATTACCCTTGAACTTGGGTAAATTGCAACTAGGTCTAAAACAAGCAAACATAGCTCAAACAATAGAAAAACATGACAGGACTAAAACCACAAGCATGTCATGTTATATTAAGGCATTTCAAGTGATTAGAATAAGGTTTAAGCATCTTATAAAGCAAAACAATCATACTCAAGCACTAAGCTAGGTCAGGGGCCTTATAGTTCTGGTTCTAGTCTTTCTGGGACATGGAGATTTAGCTCATGATTGAGAACACTTCTTAAAATCCTTAACTAGACATGGAAGTCAATCATGTTTACTTTTGTCCTTCTCAAGGACTGATCAAAATGATAACGTGTTTGTGTTTCTCTATAAAAGAAATTTTGCAACTTTTCAAAACATTTTTGATATCTTTGATTTGATAAGTTAATGATAGTAATTAGGCCTTTAATTAGTTATCGCTCCCACTATTTTGTTCAAATTGATAACCCTCATGTATCAACTTGGAAGATTGTTCCATACAACCTTCTGGTGAGCCAAGATCCAAATCAATTGAATTATTACCCAACGAACGCCTGTGTCCATAACCAAGAATTAAGGTAGGAAACTTTTGACAATTGCATCATATGAAATTCTTGGATAGATGATATGTGCAACTCCTTACCATGATCATATACATGCCTCTGGTGCTTAATCTCATTAAGAATCACCAATCAAGCTTGATCCACAATCCAACAGGATAGAAATGCACCTTGCTTGGGTAGAACCTACATATCTACCATCACACTTCCACGAGATGGACGACGCACCACTCTTGGGTGTAAACTACACTTGGTCAATCAAGCTTTTCATGTTCGACGCTTATGAAAAGCGTCTAAGACTTAAAATTTATATTGAGGGATTTTATATATAAATACATATACATATCCAATCTCCACATACTTAGTATGTATCATATACATGCTATAACCACAAAAGAGAACATGTAATAATTAAAACACACAAGCGAAGGTTATGTCCATACTGTTATAATTCCTTGGAGCCACAAGGAATTACTACAACCAAAGGTCCATATTATATGCAACCTATTTTTGATGAAGATATGTGATAGAACTAATCTGGGTTGATCATTTCAACTCTTGAACTGGTTGGCTTGCTCAATTGAATCCTAAAGAATTCATCTAGTTCTCAGGGTCCAAGAGGCATCTAGACACCTCCAAATGATTGGTTGGGCCACCAGTCGATAGATTCATCCTCATATCATCTGGCCTCCTTGGTCCCCCACTTGATCTGGTTGTCTCAAAAGTCATTCTTTTCACCTTTTTTGCAAATGATCATCTCATATAGAAACATAAATTTGAATTATCCCATTTCTTATTTCATTGTATAAGGAAACATCAAGTTACATTTGAGGGGAAATAGGAAGAATATAACTAATTTACATATGGAAAGAAGAGATATTCTCAATACACAGACTGAGTAACAACATGAATAAATAACCACAACTAAGAACACACATATCTAGGGTTATTGGACATAACCATGCTTTACATACACCATAAAACCAAGTTTTTGGGCGATAGGTATAAATTGCATATATATAAATATATATATATATATATATATATATATATATATATTATTTTGTGGACTTGTATGTGGAATTTATTCAAATATGCACATTAATCATTTTAATATTCACATCTTATGAAATAAAAGAATGAAAACTAAATCTGATCATATTGGTTTAAATCCCAGATACACCATAAATTTATGTGGCTCTGATACCAATGTAGAGAAATTAGGCACAAATATAGGCAGCGGAAACAAAAAATTTAAATACTTGTTTTCCAAAATAGCAAGATCACATTAATAACATTGTATCTAGGAAGGAAGGTTTGTAAGGTTATACCTGGTCCTTGAGAAAGTCCAGCGACATTATCCTTGCAACGGTATGCTTCCTCTTCAAGAAGCAACACACTCCTTCAACATCAACTATTGGTATGGTATGCCTAGAGAGCCAATCATATGATGATTGTGATGAGACATTAGACACCTGATTTGATAACAATAAAGGTAATTCCATCTATTATGTTTGTCTCAGTCATGAGATGATGATACATACATGATAGATGTCTAAAAATGATGTGACTTGATGACATATGTCTTCAGGTTAAGGACCTGAACAATGAGATCATATGTATCTTAAGAGTACATACATTCTTATTATGTCCCTAGTTGGATATTACTATGGAAGCAAAATAGACAACAATAATACATAAGACTAGAGTGTGTGTTGACTGATGACAAAGTCTCATTAGTCATGATATATGATATCAAGTCAAGCACGCTGATATATGTTAGAGAACAATATATTGGATAGACCCACCTTGCGAGTGATAAATAGATACCATGGAATGGTAGTCACAATCATCTCTCATAGTGATGGTGGTGATTGTGGTTCTTAGACTTATAATCACTTCACTCGCCACATGTCATTGGGTACACTTTGACATCATGAAATGCAGTCCTGAAACATGGGATGTTATGAAGGTGATGATTGGGTGACCTTGACACATGGGGACTTGACTATGAGTGATAAATATGGGATTTATCCCTACTAAAAGGAGTATGATATCCAGGGCCCATTAATAAGCGAGACTGAGAATTGTATGGCCATACTCATGTGATTTAGTATATGATATGTGAATTCAGATGCATCTCAGACAGTATTCTCTAGGTCAAGGAACATGGATTGAATGTTGAAGAGAATGATGTTCCACGACTTGAGTTCAATCTGGATGTCAGTGATAAAGGAACTATACGATCATTGTAACACTAATCATAGATTGTAGGTTGAAGTTGTTCTCCAACCTTTTGAGTTACTTGGGTTGTTGATTTACTAGATTCTGCTTGTTGCTTGTGATGTCATAAGTTGTTACCCAAAATCAGTAAAATAAAGGTCACAACATTTTTGTGAATGCATGTAAAAAATAGAGATCTGTCAAACAGATCAAGAGGTGGTAAAGTCAATGAAATATAAACAACTAGCACCAGAAACAACTAGTAAAAAAACCAATTTACTTGGCAAAAACCTTTGAAGAAGGACCAGTATCTGGTAGCAATGTTGATCATTCATGATGGAAATTTCCATAGAACTGCAGAAGTGTCAAACTTTCCAGGAAAGTTTCCAATTCATGGGGGCCAACATAAATTGGAGCCTATAGGGTCACACACATTGGATACTCTTGGAAGAGGATATTGTTTTTAGATTGAGACTAAAGGTGTTTAGGTACTCAAATAAATATACAATTGACTGACTGGACTCAGAACTATCAAGTTCAAGTGTTGAACTAAATGGTTAGAGTGTCAGGTTGATTGGAAACTGCATTGGAAATGTCAGGACTGCCAACTGACCGTTTCACCCTTGTGAGCCGATCGGCTTGTGTGAGCCAACCGACCGATTCACTTGGTGAATCAGGCAGCTCATATTCCTGGCAACTGAGAAAATTGGGATTTGCCCAGTTGGAGGAAAACTTTCATGTTTTAGTTGTTCAATTCAATTGGAATAAGGATGAATCTTTGAATTAAGAGGAAATAATTAAGGAAAGCCAATTGCAGGCAAGTCTGGGAAGTGAAATGATCAGTTAAATGGATGAATCGACCAGTTCACACTCCCAACTAATCAGTTTACTAGTTAATTGATCGACTTACCTTTCTATATGACTGATTCATTTATCAAATGACTGATTCATTTATGAAACAACCAGTTCATTTATGAAACGATTGGTTTGCCTATCGCAGTACAAACTATTCATGGAATTTTTAGATCCTTCTACTCCCTAACATATTGGAAACCCTGACCCTATCCTCTACAGTAAATAGAGGGGTACTGGGGGCCTCTCAGAATGCACAACTCAGAACATCAGTTTCTCTACAAAGTTATTTTCCTCTCTGGTTCTAGTAACCAAGAGATCCTGAGCAAGTGCTACTCAACTAGGGAGGCACAATGAGGGAAAGACAACTACAAACAAGTAGTCTATGTTCGGGAGAGTAGGTTGGTGCTAGTACACTAATAGGAGGGTCATCTCCTCTCTGCCAGTTCTTCTAGAATGGAAGGAGTTCTAGGTGGTCTATGTGGACTATCTACAGAGGCGGGAGATGTCTACTGCTCAGGAAGACATGTCAGCCGCGGTCCATGGTGAAGGCCAGAGTTCATGATGAAAACCAAGAGTTTTACAAACACTGTCTAAGACATGGAATTGAAGACCACACATGGATTTGAGGTATTTTCATTGGGCAAGCCCTAGGACTAGGTATATCTCACTAAAACCATCCTTCCCATTACATTGTCATTGTTGCGATCTCCTATTATGGGTTAATGGTTAGTAAAACTTTTATTTCTTCTACCTACTCCGAGGCTATAAACCCAACTTCAACATCACTTGAACAGTTGTCTCCACCTGCCTCCTAGTCCTGCCACTGTAGACGGCAGTTGACAAAGTCTCATAGTGGTAGAAGTCTCCCACCTCTAGATAAGTCCACATGCACCATTGTGAAATTCACATTGCGCTACCAAAGACAATGGGAAAGAGTCATCCTTTTTTAACGTCAACCTACTAGGGCTGACTCGCTCTCCCACAATTGTCTCTCCCTTTCTATCCCTCCCTTTATTGGGTAGGACCTACTCGAAAGCTCTATTGTTTACCACAACTAGAGAGGACAACAAATTGTCAAAGGTAATTGTCATGTCTAGGAAGCCCGCAATACCCCTCTATTATAGGAGAGGTTAGGTTAGGGTTTGCAATCATTGTGGGAGTCAAAAAGGTCAAATTCACAAATTTTCTATAAATCGTGCATGGCGAACCGGTCAGCTCACACACCCAATTGGTCAGTTGGTGCATGATCTGGTCAGTTTGCTAAGTGAACTGATCAGTTCATGCAGTTCTTATTCTAAATCATATTTCCAATCAATTTTCAATTAATGCACATCATGGTGTTAGCACCAATCCTTGATCCAATCGAATTGGCAACTGAATCGTATGGTTCATCCCATGAACCGGTCGGTTGGGATATGTTAACCGGTCAGTTCACTATGTGAACCGGTCATCTCAGTCCCTGGTTCAGCCATTGATCATCCAAGGTTGATTCCAATTGACCTGACACTCCAACCAATTGGCTCAACACTTGAATCAATATGTTCAAAGTCCAGTTAATCATTTTTTTAACCTCATTTGTTCAATTGAATACCTAAACACCTTTAGTAATCAAATTAAACATCATTCATGAATATACTCCTTTAATCCAAGTGCATTCCTATGTGCGTGACCCTATAGATCCATAATTACGTTGGTAGTCAATGTCCATAACAAACTTATGACATCATAAGAAAAGAGTGGAGTCTAGGAACACATCATTTCTACCCAAGTAACTCTTAAAGTTGGAGAACAACTTCAACCTACAATTCATGATAACTGTCACTATGATTGTATAGTTCCTTTATCTCTAATATTCGATTGCACTCAAGGCATGTAATCATCATCCTCTCAACGTTCAATCCATGTTCCTTGAACTAGAGTAGATTGTCTGATATGCATGTGAGTTCACATATCACATATTGAATTACACGAGTACGGCCATACAATTATCAATCTCGCTTATCAAGAGGCCATGGATATCAATCTGTTGTAGGAGGGATAAATTCCATCTACATCACTCACACTCAGTCCCTGTGTGTCACAACTACCCAATCATCACTATTACGGAAATCCATATTCATGGTTATGTTGGATGATGTCAAAGTATATCGAACGACATGTGGTGAATGTAGTGACTTCACGTATAAGAACCACAATCACCACTATCACTATGAGAGATGATTCTTACTACCATTCCATGGTCTCCATGTACCACTCCCATGGTTGGTCTGCCCAATATATTATTCTCTAACATGTACCTGTGTGCTTGAGTTGATATCACATATCACGACTAATGAGACTCTATCATCAGTCAACACACACTCTAGTCTTATGTATTACTATTGCTTATTTTGCTTCCGCAACAATATCTGATGAGGTACATAACAAGAACATATGTACTCTTAACATTTGCATGATCTCATTGTTCAAGTCATGTACTTGAAGACATACGACATCGAGTAACATCCTTCTTTAGACATATACTATGTATGTGTCATCGTCTCATGATTGATATGAACATAATAGACATAATTACATTTATTGTTATCAAATCAGGTATCTAATGCCTCATTCCAATCATCATACGATTAGCTCTCTGAGCATACATACCAATAGTATCATACTCTAGAATCATGGTCCTAGCCATTTCCTATAAAAACCTATTCTTTCTCTCTACAACCCCATTTTGTTGAGGTGTATGAGGGGAAGAGAAGTTATGTACATAACTTGATTACTCACAAAAATTGTCAAAAAAATCATTTTCAAACTCTCCCCCATGGTCACTATGGATAGAGACGATCCATAAAGAACCTTCATTTTAAACCCATTTGCAAAAAGTAGAGAAAGCATCGAGAGTATCACTTCTTGAAACTAAGAAGAAAGTCCAAGTAAAGCAAGAAAAATCATCAACAATCACGAGGCAATACTTGCCACCACGAAGCGATTGAGTTTTCATAGGTCCAAATAGATCAATATGAAGAAGTTCAAGAGCTCTCATGATCCTAAGGACTCCTTTGGATTTAAAGGAGGATTTGGTTTTCTTTCCTTGTGTACAAGGTTGGCATTCCTCATTCTTCTAAAAATCCAATTTAGGAAGTCCCTTGACCAATTCATTTTTGCTCAACTTCTTCAATTAATGCATATTTACATGATCAATCCTACAGTTCCACAAAGATATATAACTCTTATCAATAGCAAGACATTTACCAACAATAAGCTTAAGATAATCAAGAACAATAACATAAAGGTTTATATTTCTAGTTCCTTTATATATAACACTATAGGAGGGGGAATCTAGAAGCAAGCATTTAAGTGAAGTAAATAAAACAAAATAACCATTATCACATAATTGGATAACACTAATAACATTATGATGTATAGAATCCCCAAGAAGTACATTCTTGATGCCTAGTGAATTACCCACTTCACCCCCACCTGTCACTTTCCCTTTGTTGTTGTCACAATAAATCACCGATCCTCCTTTCTTCTTTTTGAAAAAGTTGAAGTTGCTTATTTCACATGCTTTGTGCTTGGAGAAACCACTATCAACAATCTGTTTTCCTTTTACCTACAAGAAAGGAAGATGTCGGTGCCCAATTCAAACCTTAGGATCCAGAGTTAGCTTTGGGACCCATTTCATCTTTGGGTTGGTTCCCTTATATCTGTAAGGACAATAAGTAGAATAATGATCATCACTTTTGCAATGTGCAAAAATCATAGGGTTCTTAGAGCCATATGATGCTCCATGTAAGATAGGAGGTCCCTTGCTCTTTTTTGAACCCTTTCTATTGCTCTTGGGAGCTCCCTCATATCCCAAACCACTTTTACCATTTTATTTGGTAGAGTGATCTAGCACTTCTTTGAGGGACTTTTTCCCTTAGAGGAATTTTTCAAGGAAGCTCCAAGGTTGTGATTATCAACACTAAGAGTAATGATAGTAGAATAAAGACTAGATAAATTATCTTGAGCATGAAGCATGTCAGCCTCTAAACAGAGGGCTTTAGTATAAATAAAATCTTTCTCATGAATTATGTTGGCTACTTCATTACTTGGGAATAAAGGTCTAGAAGAAAGATCATTTATTTTAGCAAGAAATCTAGAATTTTCAGTCCTAAAAAAAGTAATCTCATCAATATAGATTCTAGTTTCATCCTTAACATTATCACAAACATGTATAAGATCATTGATCTTGGCAACAAGTTTATCATTTTCAGTTCTAATCACCACAAGCTCATCAAGGCGACTTTGGTTCTCATCCCTAAAAATATTCATGTTCTTAAGATAATCCCATTCTCTAACTCAAAGCTATTGTATTGCAACTAAAGGTCATGAAATTGACCTCGTAGAGAATCAATATTATCAATATGAACATTCTCATTTTGATCAAGAATATCAATTTTAGCATGCAAATCATCGATGATTTTGCCTAACCTCTTCTTCTTAGATTTGCATTTAGAATAAGAAAAGAGGGAATCATTAAGCATATCAATGAGGTCTTCTTTAGATAGTTCATTTAAACTTACCTCACTTACCTCATATATGTAATTACTAGTTGAGGTCATGAGAGCAAGGTGCCACTCTCCCTAATTGGAGTTGGAATTACTAGAAGAAGACTCCTCCCATGTGGCATGGGCTACATATTTGCTTCTTATGTCCTTCTTGTCCTTCCTCTTGTAATTTCCATCCTTCTTGTACTCCTCCTTCTTGGAGCTTCTCTTGTAGTAGGACTTCTTTGCCTTGGGGAAATCATTCTTGTAGTGTCCTTTTTGGCCACATTAATAGAACCTTAGATTTGAGAAAGAGGAGGAGGGCTTTTCCTTCAAGTGATTCCCCTTGGAGTAGTTAGCTTCATGATCACTAGGGGATTCATCTTCACTTGAGGAAGGAGGGGTAGGCTAGAAACCAAGTTGCTGTTGAATAACGATGACCTCCATTTGAGCTTTGAATGCATTGTCCTTGATCTTCTTTGACTCTTTCTCTTCTTGCTTCTCATCTTCCTCTTACTTGCCAAGTCTAGACTCATAGGCTTGAAGATTGCCAATAAGCTCTGTGATGGCAATGTCACCAAGGCTTCTTATTTCCTCAAAAGGTTTGACATTGGATTCCACCTTTTGGGAAGAGACCTAAGGATCTTGGAGTTAATGGTGCCTTGATCCATAGGATGACTGAAAGAAGCAAGTCCATTGATGATGGTGTTGATTCTTGAGTACATCTCGACAACTCTTTCCACGTTTCCTATCTTGAAGTTCTCAAGGAGACCTTTGAGCATGTAGATCTTGGACTACTTGAATTACATGGTTCCTTAATAGGTGATGTAAAGTTTGTTCCATATACTCTGGGATGTATCCCAAAAAGATAACCAGTTGAAATTTGAAGGAGTGACGGCTGCATAAATGATGCCTATAAAGTTTGCATTCACATGCGCCTTCTTGAGTGTAGCTTCATCCTAAGTAGCTACATCTCCCACTGGCTCATTGTATGGAAGGATGACTACTTTCCACATGTCGTAGCTTATTCCTTGTAAGTAGAACTACATCTGTCATTTCCAATAAAGAAATTTTGTGTCATCAAAGAGTGGGGGTCTCATGGAGAATCCACCCTCCAAGTTGATAAACTTAGATGGTTGCTTCTCATCTTCTCATCTCATGGGAGATCTTATCATAGAAAACTGTGGCTCTGATACCACTTGCTAGATCAAAGGGATCTAGAGGGGGTGAATAGAGCTAACAAGCACTTAAAAAAATTTCATTAGACCTTCAAGTTACTTCAAAACACGCTATTACAAATATATAATTTATGTATAACTAAGCATACATAGTAAGGTAGAGATATATTGAATGAGATTGAGAACATGCTATGTAGAGTGGTTCTAATCTCCAAACTAGGAGAAAGTCAGTCCACTAACTAGAGAGGTCATGCCCTAGGATTTTGCAACCATAGCATACTTATATTGCATTATAAGACATACAATAAGACCTTCCTTTTATAGGGAAATGATACCTACCCTTCATTTTTAAGGACCAAAAGGATTCAATAAACCTTACAAGGTCTTACTTATACTTCGAGTAAGAGTGTTCAAACTCTATAAGGGATTACCCATTTTTTAAGGATTTAGACACCTTCACCAAGGATCTCCCCTTCTTGCAACAAGTCTTCCGCTTACCCACTCTTCTCAAGAATCTTCAACCTTCACCTTCACCTTCTCCTTCAACTTGGAGAAGATTCCATCGGCTTTTCTTGAAGAAAAGGGTTGGGAAAAGAGAATATTGCGAGCTTCACAAGGATTACAATGAAGTAGTTCTCTCACAATAAACTATCTCACTCATATGGACGTTCTGATTAGTAAGCAAGATAGAGAAAGGGGCTCTATGTGGACGAAATTGCTCAATTAAAGCTAGCTAGGAACATGAGAGGCAAACTTGGGATGAAACCTAAGGGTCCCTATCTATTGTTGGGGATGTCCACTAGCCACTTGAAGAACTTGGAAACAAATTCTAGCATTTGGGGTGTTGCAATAGATCTATTTTTGATGTTTACAAAGCCCGAACGGCTAGAATCACTTTTTATGCACACTCTATACAATGCAGTCGGTCGAGTTTAAATAAATATAACTCGTCCGATTGCACAATGTGACAAAGTAAATTTGAAGCATTGATCGAATTTATCCTGGATGAATCTCGATCGATGGCTTAAATTTGTTCTGTTTGTGTAGGGTGTTAGTCAAGTTTGATCTAGGACAAACTCGGCCGAATTTGGCAATTCTAAAAATCCATCAAGGGTTTCAGTTGAGTTTATCAATGATGAAATTTGACCAAACAAACACTCGGTGATGAATTTTAGAAATCATCATTAGAGTGTGTAAACATTCGATTTAAATGCTCCTATTTTTTTTATCTTAGTTACAAGTTATAGCATCAATACTAATGATTAAAAAAACTATCCTAAGGATTTTAGGATATTTTCCACAAAAGTCTAATTGCATTGACTTTTACTTGTATTTGATCAATCTCGGGCTTGATTGAATTTGATCCTTTTGTGTACTGAATGCCTGAATACAATCTCAAATAGATATATTAGATACATATGAATGTAATGGTTAAGTCATCATCAACATATGTACAATGTATAACTATTAGATCAACACATATGTGAAGGAGGAAGAGGAGAAAGAGATTCAGAGAAGGAGAAAGAGCACAAGCATGACAGAGAGGGACACCTGGGGTGAAGAAACCCGCAATGGTGGTGGACAGTGTCCGAGGCTATGAAAACATATACACAATAATAGACTCGTTTTAGTGGGCATCAGAGAGATAATGGCCGAAAAAGAGAAGCGAGACAAACATTTGTTACTAGTCGGTCGTTCCAAAGCCGTTGGAGCATTATGTGTATCATGCCAAATCCAGCTTCAACACGAGCGGGTTTTGGCTGTGATTTATGAATGTTAACGAAGGATCATTGTGTGTTACAGACAAGGGTATAGCGGTTGTTACAGTTGGGGGTATAGTGGGTGTTACATCAAACATTTTCATTTTTAAAAAATACCATCTCACTTTCTCTTTAACTTTAAAGCTGCTGCAAATGGTAAGTTAGAGGGAGAAAGCTCCAATTTCTCTCTAGATTATCTTTCGGGTCGTCGTCATCCCGGTTTGGCGTCTCCTACCATTCCCGGCGAGCTCCCACCGCCTCTTGCTCCATCTCGACCGTGGCGGAGATGATCATCCACTCTCTTCTGGAGTCCGCCTCTCCCAAATCAGGTTCCAAAAAAACCTTTCTCAGGTAACTCCATCCCTCAAACATCCTTGCTTGTTGGTGGTGCTTGTTCCTTGCTCGGATTCAGTGCATGTCGAGCTTGTACTCAAATTTACTGGTTTTGAAACATCCTCGCCTCTGCCCTCTCAGTTTTTAGCTCCCCAGCTTTTCCGATCAAGTGTCATCATCCCCTACCTTCTCATCGCTTCAGGCAGTGAAACCATGTTCCTGTTTTAGGCCTCTTTAAAGCAGTTTGTAATAAATTCTAGGTTTATCAACATCCTTTGCATCTCACCTCGTGTATCACAAACAGCTCCTAGGTACATGCAAAAACATATCATTGATTACGCCTTTCACTCTTTCCATTCTCTCTGCTGGCTACAACCCTCCTTCCCAAGAACTTCTCTGGCTACCAGATCAAATCAACACAACAGTTGGCCCAGAAACCAACAATAAAGCCCCACCAAATGATCTGATAACACCATGAGAACATGAGGTGTTTTCACCCTCGCCTCATGCATAAAACCACCGTGCATTCAAAAATCTGGCAAGATAACAACCTTCCGATGCGCTCTAAAGAAGCAAAAACCCTTGGTGCCTAGCAACATCACAAAAACTTCATCATCCCCAGTCAACATGAACTCCTGTTTCCCCTACATTGAAATATATCTCGCAGACCCATCCTTTTCAACAAGCATCCCTTTACTGCGAGCTTAGATCTATCACAAGTACGACATCTCTCCTGGAACCAGCATGATCAATATCGACCATCGTTCATTCCAGGTGAAGACCATGGTCAACCCCCACAGAAACAACCTGGGGAAAAAAACCCCTTCCTCCTCATTTCGGATGGCTGGAGCGACATGCGAAATGATCTAAGCCTTCAGCGTGAGTGGTCGATTTTCTTACAACCGATGGAAAATCGCACCTTCCGTGCCTGGGTTTGTGACTTCGTCCACGACTCTCCTCGAGAACTTGCCCACCTCTACAAAAAACATGATCAAGACAGCTCCTCATCATCCAACTCGGCGGATCAACTCTTTGTCAGAGATGAATATCAACCCCCCATGGGAGAAAAATCCTGGCCTATCTCCATCTCTTCAGGTTCAGAGGATGACGAAGATGCTGTCACATCGCCCTTGGATCAACAACATTGTTCTATCACCGAAAGGTACAAGCTTTTTTCTACCCCATCATTTAAGGGTAAAAAATACAAGACAAATCTGTCATCCTTATATAAAACCCTTCTTCCTCAATCCTCCCTGATCGGGGATATCATCCCAAAGGACATTTCTCGCCTAAACTATGCCTTTCCTATCCTGGGCCATGCAAAATCATCCCTTCTCATAAACAATATCCTAGAAACCCCCCCCCCCACCGCCCATATCTGGACTTCGGTCCCCCCAAAAAGACCTTTTCGAGCTATGTGAACAACCACTCAACTTCCAGATGTTTTTCTCGCCGCTTATGTTTCGGTTGCGGTCGTATAGGGCACATAAAAAGGTTCTGCAAAACCCGCCTCTTTCACAGAAGTTTTGTTGTCCCAAAAAGGCCTTTTTCTGATCTCTGGCACAACGCATATCCCCCCATAATCATTACCTTTCAAAAAACTCCTTTGCATGCCTCAAAAATCTCCCACCTAAACATGCAGACGATACCCCTCCTTGTTGCCCGAACACAAACTCCTGGCCTCCTCCAATATTTAAACCCTTTCATGTGCCTAGAAACCTATCAACCGCAAAGCACAATCTACAATGAAAAAACCCTCCTTCTTAAACCCCTTAAAAAACTCTCTGTGAAAACCATCCTTCTACCTCACCAAACATGAAGGTCCCCGACCACCTAGAATATGCTATTGCCCTGGACCTCCCTGCAAACTCAATGCGTTTTCTCAAAGTCTTCACACTTAGAAGTATTCTTATATATGTTGAAAACAACTTGGACAACAACCCTATAAACGTCTTAGACATCACCCGTGCCTTAGCCCTTCTTCTTCCTGGTCACACAATCCTCAAACCAAAAATCTTCTCTCCCACCCAGCTCATCTATACCGTCCCAGAAGGAACGAAGATTAATCACCTTTTCAACCAAGTGCTCACCATTCCATGTGGTTCGAGCTTTATCATGGCTAGACTATCAAAATGGTCTGCTGATTTTGGTTCTTTCCCTACCCCAACTGGTGGCTCTGACTGGGTTGCCATTTCAAATCTCCCTCCTCATCTTTGGGAGATAGAGATCTTTAGAGGCATTGCTCATTCTATCGGGGCTACTCTTCAATATATCAGCCCTGAAACACTACACCCAACTCAATACATCAAAGCTTACTGCATCTTTTCTGTCAAAGTTGCCATCTCTCTTCCGCCATCCATCAATATAAGAATTGGTGAGTCCATCTATCATTTAAAACTCTCAGATGAACATCCTACCATAAACAACACTGCCTTTTCAGACCTTACTTCTCATCCACCATCTTGGTTTAGCCCAAATAAAGATAAAACACCTACCTTGCATTCCAGGGCTTCTATTGACCGAAACCATGTTTGGATACGGAAAACCTCAAACCACTCTGAAAACTCCTATCTCCTTCCAAACAAAAAAAGAACCAAATCTCCTGAACCATCTCTCCATGTTAACAATTTCAAACCTAGAAGCAATTCTTTCCCATCTCCTTCCTCTACGAAGGAAAGCTGCCCATCACCAAACAAAAATCATCAAACAACCATGAATCAAGCTTCATCTCAGCTCAAGGATGATAATTCTTTGCAGAGTTCGGAGCAGGAGAGCCCTCAGCAGAAGGTCACCTCCAGCTACCTACAAAAGATCTTGCAGCCAAACCAAAATGTCTCCAAAGGTTCCAGCATCATCAACAGAACAAAGAAAGGTAACCCTCCTCTTCCCTCTCCCCGCTCTTTCAGTAAAATTTCCACAACAACTTCTTTATCATCAAATCCTACTTATCAAGACAAAAATAAAGATTTAGATACTATAGAGGATTTAGCTTCTTGGTCAAACATAAAAAGCTTCACTTCTTTTGCAAATAAGATAGGTTTTCATTTGAAAGATGATGATGATGCATAAAATGTTCTAAACAACCTTGAAACCTATATGGGATGGACAAAGAAAAGGCGTAATCCTGCTAGCACCTAATCAGTGTCTATCTGATTATCTTTTTTGCTCTTTTCTTTTCCCTTCATTATGAAAATTTCATCTTGGAATATTTTTGGAGCTGCAAATCTTCATAGAAGGAAAAAAATACGCTCCCACATTTATAAAAACAATATCGATCTTATTACCATCCAAGAAACAAAATCCTTTCTTACCCCTTTTGCCCTCAAAACTATTGGAGGTAATACAATCACAAACTAGATTCAACTACCTCCCAAGGGATTCAAAGGAGGTATCATTGTTGGATTTAACAACCAGACTCTAGTTTCACAAAACTCTTCCATCCTCAACTTCTCCATAACCATTGATTTCAAAAACCTCTCTGATGGTTTTCTCTGGTCTTTCTCTGGTGTTTATGGGGAACCTGGATATAACAAATCCCTCTTCCTTGAGGAACTAAACCACCTCATTACAAATTATCACATGTCTCCCTGGGTTCTGGGTGGTGATTTTAATCTGATCACCCAAACCTCAGATAGGCTCAATTCAAATCCCTCCACTTTATTGATGTCAGCAGTTGATAAAAAATTCTGTCAGATGCTTACAAACCACTCTCTGATCGACATCATGCCCTCAAATGCCTTATTTACATGGTCTAGAAACCAGACTTTTGCCAGGATTGATCATTTCATTTGTACAAACCTTTGGGAAGATAAACACCCTCTCTCATCAGTTCATATCTCCCATAGAACCATTTCAGACCACTTCCCACTAATCCTTGAAACTGCTTCTTGCTCATGGGGCTGTCGACCCTTCAAATTTGAAAATAGCTGGCTCTCCATTGAAAACTTATCCAGATCCTATCTTGAAGCTTGGACTCTTGCCAACCCACAAACAACAAAAATTGGTCTTCATATCCTAAACAACACAAAAAATATCAAAACTCACATAAAACAATGGAAACTACAAAACCCTACGAACCTATTTGAACTCCAAAAAAATCTTGAAGATCAGTTTCTCTTTGTTGACAAGGACCCATCTGCTGACCCTGCTCTTGTCCTTTCCATAAAAGCCGATCTTGACCACATAAATAACTGTATTGACACAAGATGGAGACAAAGGGAGAAAATCACTTGGGCTAAAGAAGGGGATAAAAACACAAAATTCTTTCACAAAATTTGTAACCAAAACTTTAGAAATAATGCCATAACCCATCTAATGATAAATGGCAGACTCACATCTCATAAACAACCCATTATAACACACATAAAAAACCATTTCAAAAATATCTTCAATAACAACCACAATCCTATTTGTCTCAATAACTTACAATGCAACACTATTTGTCAAAAAAACATAAAAAATCCTCACGAACTCATCAAACCTTTCACCCTTGAAGAATTACAATCTACTATCTCTGACCTTGGTAAAAATAAATCCCCCGGACTAGATGGTCTAAATGTGGAATTCTACTTGGCAAACTGGAACCACTATAAAAATGATTTCCTTGCCTTTCTATCTGCTTTCCATGCTAGTACAAACCCACAAAATATCATCAAATACATAAATAAAACTTTCATCACCCTGATAAAAAAAATAGTCAGCCTGAAATCATTTCTCAAATCCGTCCTATCAGCCTCATAAATACCTCATACAAAATCATTGCAAAAACATTAGCAAACAGGATCAAGCCTCTCTTGGAAGACATCATCCCTCTTAACCAATCTACCTTCCTAAAAAATAGAAGCATTCAAGATGCCTTCCTAATGGTAAATGAAACGATTCATCTTTGCCACAAAAATAAATCTCCCCTTCTAGCCATCAAACTTGACTTTGAAAAAGCCTTTGATTTTATAAATTGGCAATGCCTTTTAAAAACACTTAAGGGCTTCGGTTTTCCTGACAGATGGATTTCTTGGATCCATGCTTGTATATCAACAAATCACTTTCCACTATCATTAATGGTGTTCCCTTTGGTTATTTCCATACTCAAATGGACTTAGACAAGGGGACCCTCTCTCTCCTTACCTCTTCATCATCCTAACTACTATCCTCTCTCGCATGATTGAGGTCGGCAAACAAAATGGTCTTATCTCCTCTCCTGATGTTTGTAAGGAAAATATCATTCAATTTGTTGATGATACCATCATCTTCTCCTCCCCAGATGAATCCTCCGTTCAAAATATTTTAAGAATCATCGATATCTTTTCATATATCTCTGGGCTAAAAATAAATATACAAAAATCCTCCATCTTTGGGTTAACATTAATCAATCTTCTTTGGAGCACTTTAAAAACCTCCTAAAATGCAAGACTGAAGAATTCCCTATCAAATATCTGGGACTCCCCATCACCCCATATAACATCACAAATGCTACATGGAATCCCATAATATTAAAAATAAACTCCAAACTCACAAACTGGGAAAATAACTTCCTTAACCTCTCAGGTAGGCTCACCCTATCAAACAGTGTCATCACTCCAATAACTACCCACTTCTTGAGTTGCATTCCCTTGCCCTCAAAAACAAAATCCATTCTAGATAAAATTCGGAGAAATTTTCTATGGAACAACTTCCACAAACTGGACAAACCAGGGAAACATTACCATCTTTTAAATTGGAAAACCATTTCAGCTCCTCTTGAACAAGGAGGTTGGGGCATTATCAATATTGAAACACACTCTCTCTGCCTTATTGCCAAAATCATTAATAGTTTGATTCAAAACAAAAACAAAATCTGGACCAATCTCATCAAACACAAATATGGTCAAAACTCTCCACTCTGGCACCAAATCCATCTGAAAACAGCCTCCCCTCTTTGGAAATTCATCAATAAAAACATCCACACGATTACACAAATCATAAACACTCCACCTCATTCACACAAAAATATCTCCTTTTGGTTTGATCCATGGTTTGAAAACAACTTTGTCTTCACTCTCAGACCATCTTGGACTATTCCAAATAATCTCCTCAACATAAGGATTGATAAAGCTCTTACGCTAATCACCAGTAATAGATCAAATTCCCTTAAAAGATGTATTCTATCCCAAGTAAGTCAAAATGAATTCATACATCTAACTCTCTCCCTAGAAAACAACACCTCAAATACCATCACTTGGAAATGGGGAAGAAAATTTTTCGGTTAAACTTGCTTACAACTTCCTCTCCTACAGAGGTCTCTCCCCTTCATCATCAAAGATTTGGAAACAGAAATGTCCTCAAAAATAAAAAAACTTTCCTTTGACTTCTGTTACACAACAAACTTCTTTCAGGTGAAAACATCACAAAAAAGAGTTTCGTAGGCCCATTTAGATGTGTACTTTGTGAAAAAAATAGTGACTCGGTCGACCACATCTTCTTTAAGTGCATTTTTTTCCCAAAATATCTTTTCACACTTTATGAGAAACTGCCTTCCTGAACTCAAGGAAGCCATTTTTCCCATACAAACAACACCATTAAGACTTTACAAGAATTTCAAAAGCAGTGATCTATTCACCACAATCAGCTGGAATCTTTGGAAAGAAAGAAACAACAGAATTTTCAGCAACAAGAAAAACTTGGCCAAAAATATTATAACTCAAATAGATGCCGATCTTCACATCCTTACAAACTGCAGGTAGTCTAGCAGATGGGGGATAGGAAGACTCTCAGGAAGGAGAATCAGAAGCTGCTTTTCTATGTGATCTCAAAGCAATGGTTGACGACGAGACTGGTGTTAGTTTGGTGCAGCAACAACTGTGATTCCTCTTTCAGGCTAATGTCTTTATAAACAACTACGGCGCTTCAATCTTTAATACACCAAGAGGCTTGTTATGAGGTGCCTCCCCCTCTATATCAAAACACTACTTTTATCAGATTGCTTTTCTTTTAGTTTTAATTTTGTTGCTTTGTCAAACATTATGTAAGTTTTTCACATAAGCAGATTTTTCTTACTTGATGTGCTATCAATATATGACTTTACCTTTCCTCAAAAAAAAACTTTATCTTTAACTTTTTGTTTAAGGATTCAATTAAAACTCTTTTGTTTAGGGATTCAATTAAAACTCACGAGTCAATGCCCTAATACACTACACCTATAAAAACTTTATAATCACCACTAATTAAAAACTAAATCTAAAATACTTTGTAAATTGGTTAAATTTTAAAAATTAAATCATATTTTTATAAACTTTCTAATCTCTTTCCATAGCCACATAGGAATATTTATGAAAATATCGTCATAGAAGTGTGAACAATTTTATCACGTAAACTGTCAATTTTATCACTACCAATTTCTCATTTGAAAATAGCCATTTGTATTAATCAATCATCCACTTGCCTACTGGAGGACATGTTCTTCTTTCTTGTAAAGCATCGTCCACCAAGAATATACATGTGTCATCAGTGGTGGATCTTATGCAGGGCTGGGAGGGGCCACGCCCCCACCCCCCAATTTTCAAAAAATATTATATATTATGATACCATGTTTTATCATTTTTAAAAAATATTATATTAGACCGTACTTACGGCCCCTCCAAGGATGTTGATGATTACAAATTGTCATAATATGGTATTCATATGATACACTAGAATGAAATTTCTTTTAAATTAATTAAGATATAAAAATAATAAAAGCGTTGGAAGTGATTATGAATGGGGACTATTTTAGTATGTTTGCTTCCTACGAAGACAACATAATTATTAAATGTTATTATAAATAAATCATTTAACATTAATCTACATGCACTAAATGATAAATATGATAATATATAAGTATAAAAAGATGCAATGTATTAGGAAAGTTTAAAATGAATGATGTAATTAGTTAAATCTGGTAAATATCTAGTAATTGTCTAAATTAAAAAACCAATATGACTATTTAAACACAAATCTTATGAATTAAAATTATATCTGCGTTGTTAATATAAATTGTCCCACAATCATAATACTTTGTTAGATATAAATCCATATAATTTTGGTTGTGGTAAGAAAGGCAAAAAAAAGTAACGATGCATTGAAAAACATATTTATTTAAGTGCCTTTGATTAGTACAAAGAAGGAATAAGGTTTAATCAAATAAATTAATTTGACCACTACAATATGCTATATTTACATTTTTATATTGATAGTGGGATACATAAATAATTTTTTTCATATCTCAACAAATTTCGCACTAAGTTCTGTGTAAAGTCATATGCTATATCTATAATTTAATTTTGACTCTAGGTTACCTAATCAAAATTAGTCAATTATCTATGTTTTCTTTGATTTTTTAATTAAATTTGTTTCTAAATTTCTTTAAAAATGCTACATAAATTTTAGTTTTCCATCAAAACTATCGGTAATGCTATATTCAAAACATTTATTTATATTTTAATTTTTCCAAGTTTTCCTCCACATTTTCCATTCCTATAATTTATGATATTCCTCCCAATTGTTTCTCTTTTTATTTTTTACCCAAAATTGGTTGTAAAAGATGTGAAGCAAAATACACACAATCTTTTTTATTTGTTCACATCTATTTCTCACCCTTTTATATCACTTTCTTCGACCAATTTTTTCTCTTTTCTCTATTCACCTCCATCATTACTATGATACCATACCACGCTTACCATATTTGTTAAGTTTAAATTAGTAGTATCTATTACTTATATTGATTCATTAAATCCTTCAATAAACACAATTAGATTATTTAACATTTGCTAACTATTTTAATAAAAGTCTTCAATAAATTATTAAACACATAATAGTCACATATTTGTGTACCACATCTTTGATTCATGATTTTAAAAGTCACATCTTTTGTAAGATAGATCTTAATTAATCCTTATTTTAAATTAAGAATCTTATTTTTATTTATAATTTAGGCTTATGCATCCTATTTTTATTATTTATATTTTAGTCAAAAATCCTGTGTGAATGGTTACAAAATAGAATATGAATTTTTTTTTTGATAATTTGATTGATCATTGTTGACCAGTGTATCCCAAGTGGTAACAGCTTGCTAACTCCAAATGAAGGACCAAGATTCAAACCACACCAAAAGTACCATGTGAATGGCAATATACATGGATTTGGGATGGGGGTGACCAGACCACACCCTCTCATGCCTCGAGAGTTTATCATGTTGAACTTGACTGAGGTTAATTCTCTTGGTCACAAAAAAAATGATTACTTATTTTTGAAAGAACTATTAGCCAAGATTTTAGAATTGACTTAATGAATGGTTGTTTAAAAAATTTAAAAAAAACAAATACCGTATTTTACAAGTAGAAAATACATACATATGTTTACATATTATATGCTTTGTTAGTTTTGAAATATAATTTTGTTATTATTATTAATTTGATTATACTATTGTTATTTCAAAGATGAGAGATATTTTCATCAAATGTTTTAATTGGACTTTAATTGAATGCAACTGTGGATAGATATTTTTGACCCCCCCCCCCAACATTTGTTGTCAAGTTCCGCCACTGCGTGTCATTGATATCTAAAAGTGTTATTTTACTTTTATTATAGAATGATGAATCTTTTTAATTACAAAAGTGGAATTCTACACATCCCATCTCCTACCAAAATTAAACCCATCTTGTTACCAACGCCCTTCATCCCATCTCCTACCAAGATTAAACTCATCTTGCTACCAACGCCCTACAAGAAAACTTATGATCTGTTAAGGTGGCCATCATCATACAAAATCAATGCATGACGTTTAGATCTGTCACGCCAGAAGGGCTAGTCACCCAAAACAGTTCATCTAAAACTATGTCACGAGTTTGAAATGTGATGCTGAGAACTGTCACGCTGTGTGGCACATATACAAAATAACAATAGAACCTTAAATAGGAGATGATTAACATTGTCACGCTAATGGGGTTGCATCATCATGCAATCGAACGATTGATTATGTGATATGTATGATTGCGTACTAGATCTTTCTGTAATAACCTATACTATCCAAGATACAATGAACACCGAAACGTCGTATCTTGCTTTTATTAATCTTAAAATAGTTCTGCATGGGAAAGGACATAACAACCTTGCCCCTCGCTCAAGTTACAAAGACAACTGAAGATGCTCTCTAACAACAATTTCAGTTTCAGAATGCATACAGCCAAAAAAGAACATTTTCCGTTCAATAATATAATTGATGAGTCCAATTTGAGCTAAGGTATATGTTCATTGATTATTGAGCATTTTTCCCAAATGCCCCACTCTGTCTTTTCCTGAAATTCCAATAACCTCCCTTCTTTTGAAAAATCCCAGCGAATCCCCTATTCAGGCTTTCTTCGTAAAGATCAATGGGCAATTCCCAATCTGCCCTTCTTTCTTCCTCGTTCAGAGTATCAGGAGAGAGAGAACATCATCAGCTACACCGAGGGATATGATCCTTTCCTGTAGTGTCCCAACAAGTTCGCTGAGATTCGAACCCGCAACCTGCACTTCACAAGCTGCATGCTTGACCAACTGAGCTAGTTGGCAAGTACAACAGTCCTAGTCATATATCGGCTGCCTTGTGCATTCTATGATTTCTTTTTTCTTTATAATGAAAAATATA
The DNA here is from genome assembly GCA_963693085.1 of Alisma plantago-aquatica. NCBI lineage: Eukaryota > Viridiplantae > Streptophyta > Magnoliopsida > Alismatales > Alismataceae > Alisma > Alisma plantago-aquatica. The sequence goes on along the minus strand of OY856412.1, from coordinate 1,048,077,303 downwards.
TGTAACATATCTTACCTAGCACGTCACTGTGTTTTGAACAATACATGCTATCGTAAATTTATACTAAAAGAGCTATTGCACGCCAATGTGTTTTGAACAATACATGTTATCGTAAATTTATACTAACAGAGCTATCTAATAACAACAATAAATCACAACGTAAATGCAGATACCAAGGAAACCATTCGATTTTGAACTGCCATATACAATCCAAGAGACATGGACTCCATGAATTTAAATGCTTGACTTTTCGGTTAAACATGTTTGGTTGGGAAGGGCAAAGTTCCATGGAAGACTAAAATGATCAAACCAAATGTTAATAATTAGACTTATATACGTGGGTTGTTCTCTATTTAAAAATCTAGTTGGGAAAACACATTTATCACTACTGTTCAGTTCTAACACCCTCTCCCAGGACCGTATATGAGAATCCTTATTTCCCTTGATATGACAGAGCCAAGGATACGTCATCCATGATTTGTCGTAAAGCTGGGATGTGTGGTTATCATCAAGGCCTAAAAAACTTGTGGTTCAAACTACGGCTGTCGTTAATCAGGGAAAATCTGGGTTGACCAGATTCATTTTAGGTGAATCAAGAAATGCAGGACCGGATCCTGACCAAAATTAATTTCATAACGGCTACACCTGAATCCAAGAATATTAACTTTTGTATGATCCAATAACCAAATATACCAATTTCCATTAAATTCTATGAACCTAAAATGCATAGAAGTTAAAGCAATCTTTATAAAATAAAAAGGGTTAATTTAAAAAAAGGCACAACATTTGTACTTCTTCATATATCTATCATAATGTTTTAAAATTGCATGCATATCATAAATAACCTCTCTACGTATCATTTTTATCAAAGAGTAATTATATTTTTCATAACTCTAAAGCCACTGTCACTAGCATATTTTCTCCTTTACAATGTTGGATTATGGCATCAGCTCCTTTATTTTCACGCCATTGTAACCCTTAAAGTCATAATCTACAGACCATAAATGACGATACCCAGAACATTCTAATATAACTCTTTCAGTTTGGTTATGATGTTGGTCTACAACTCCCTATGTTGACGCAAGTGTCAGTAAACAAATCATTTTTTTTTTGGTTTCTCCCGAGCTCCAATTCCAAAATTAGTAATCGTCCTAATTTTTAAAGATATCAACTGCTGTCCTAACTTCTTAGATTCTTAGTATGAATAGCTGAATGGAGCGAGCTACTTGAAAGATGAACCGGCACCGGGAAGCCAAAGGGAAGTGAGCGAACTTCATTCCGTTAGCCAAAGGGAAGTGAGAGAAGGGAGTTCATTAAAAATCTGCTGCAGGTGAGGGAAGTGAATAGGCATGAGAAGTATCTAGGCCTTCCCACGGTGGTAGGTAGGTCCAAAAAGTAGGTGTTTGCGGCTATAAAAGACAGAGTATGGAAAAAATTACAGGGGTGGAAGGAGCAATTGTTGTCTAGACCAGGGAAGGAGGTGTTGATCAAAGCAGTCATCCAAGCAATTCCTACGTATCTCATGAGCATCTTCAAACTCCCGGAGGGAATTATTGATGATATCCATTCTATGATGGCACGGTTCTGGTGGGGATCGAAGGAGGGGGAAAGGAAAATTCACTGGATGAGCTGGGATAGATTGTGCAAGCCCAAGGAGAGTGGGGGCATGGGGTTTAGGGACCTGAAAGCTTTCAACCAAGCGCTCCTCGCTAAACAAGGATGGAGGTTGGCAGTCTATGGAGATTCTATTGCTGCTCGGATACTCAAGGCGAAATATTACAACACATCTTCTATTCTACATGTCGAGTTAGGGGGGAATCCCAGTTATACATGGAGGAGTATTTGGGGGGCGCTGCAAGTAGTTAAGAGTGGTTTCAGGTGAAGGGTGGGGAATGGAAAAAATATTCATATCTACAAGGAAAGATGGATCCCACACTTGGGGGCACATCGGACAGATACTTGATTCATGGACCAGTGGATTACAGATGGGTAAGCGATTTGATGTTTGGAAGACCTAAGAGGTGGAACAGAGAGGAGGTGGAGACTTGCTTTCCTACACATATAGCACGGAGGATTCTTAACATTCCACTGTCACAGCGAATGGACGAGGAAACTCTTTATTGGGATAAGGAAGGCAATGGGAGGTTTACTGTGAGGAGTGCTTATTTCTTTATCCGGACAAGAGAGGATTTAGTTGACAGCTTGGACATTGATTTGTGGAAGAGGGTTTGGAAGCGAGGTTGGCCATCGAAACTGAAGCAATTCATATGGAGAGCTCTCAGGAATATACTCCCCACTAAGTCAGAACTGCAAAGGAAGCATGTGACACCGGATGACAGCTGCCATCGCTGCGGACAGCGGGAGGATTCTTCTCATGCACTGCTACACTGTGACGTAGCCAGACATGTATGGGCGGCAGGTGTGTTTGATTGGGGCGGACGGCTGGATAATCACGACGTACAGGAGGCGGACAGCAGGAAAAAAGATGAGGGTGCTACTCTTATGTGGGTCTCATGGACAGCGAGGAATAAAATCATTTTTGAGGATCATCCCCCCCATATCCCGGGTCTTGTGGCTTCTTACCTAAGCCTGGTTGTTGACCATGCACGATATCATGGGGCTGTGGGTAGAGCTGCCTTTTCTACTACATCTCCACGTCAGGTTTCATGGCGCTGCCCACCACATGGCTGCGTTAAGATCAATACAGACGCATCAGTCATTTCAACGGAAGAGAACGGATGTGCGGCAGTCATCCGGGATGTTAGCGGACAACTTTTGTGGACCTTCCAATGCCGGTTAGAACAGCCTTACTCGGTGCTTAGTGCGGAGGGTTTGGCTGTCCTACACGGTATGCGACTGGCTCTTAGGGAAGGGTACACAGATGTTGTGGTCGAGACGGACTGCCTGCTACTAGTGGAAGCGGTCAAGAGAGGATACGGCGGACGCGGTTATGAAGACTTTATTTCTCACGATATTGTTGATCTCTCTTGTAGTTTCCTTTCTTTTAATTTGTGTTTTGTTAAACGGCAAGGCAATAGAGTAGCTCATGCCTTAGCCGCTGTTGCCTGTCATTTTGTTAATCCTCACATTATCGGTGACGACTTTGAGGATTGAATCCTTGTACTTGCTGCAAACGATTTGATTACTTAATAAAATGGCGGGTGCCTTTCCTCAAAAAAAAAAAATCAACATTGCCAACCCTTTGAACTAACATCACTTGCTCTGAATGATGAAGCAACCTCTATACAACATGACCACCTTTATCTATCATCTATGCTCACCTTCACGCCTCTAGGGCTAGATAGAGATTGGGCTGCCTCTGCCATTCTGGGACCAACATCATACCACTGTGCATCAGAGAGATGTCCGTCTTCGTATCAATGAACAACATTAAAATAGAGCCAAGATTGAATAGGAGCGAGGCTCACCAGAAAATCCCCAACAGGGAACATGTGTAATCGTTTGTCTTCATGCAACTTTGTCACTATTGGGAATAGAAAAAGGATCCAGCCCATGTCTAGTTGGATTTAGACTTAAGTAGGAGTTGGTTTGTGATATCAATTCTAATAGGAGTCAAATCTAAAAGAGAAAGAAGATGGTTCCCTATGTGCAACAAGGAGTTGGAGTAGAACTTGGACTAGGTCTTAGACAAGGATTTCTATTTGCAACCACATGCATGGAGGCTTATAAATAGAGGCCCTGTGGGAGTCCATTGAGATCATCTCACCGATTAAGATGTGATCCCTCTAGTTGCTTGTTGGTTCCTTCTATGGTAGAGGGTGCCAGAGAACAAAAATAACTAGAGGGGCTCTCTTGATTGAATAAGAGAGGGTCATTGACTTTTCCTTGAAGGAAAATAGCGGCTCACAATTGGTGATACATTTGTGCATTGACAGAGCAACTCTCTTTGCTGATAAGAGAGGACTAGCGACTTTGCCTTGAAGCAAAGTAGCGGTTGGCGGTTACAGACATAGTGTTGCCATAGTGACAACAGTCTGACTCAGTCAGCGGTCATAGGGGCATCAAGCAGTCCCCAGCAATGACAGCGGTCTCATGAGGAGATCAAGTAAAGAATAAGGTTTTGCACACACTAGGTGAGATTCTCTTGTTCCTCATCTTTGTTCTCATGCGGGGAGGGCTACATAGATTTAGGGGGTAATTAAATCCAGGTAGTGTGAGTTGCAATCTTAATTATATAATGCTTGTTAGCGGGTATTTCCTCGTGGTTATTCTCTCCTTATCTTGGGGAGAGTTTTTTACGTTAAATATGGTGTTTATTATTTGGATTTATACACTTGTTGGTAACACTTCCGCAATAAATTTTCGTCACATCCGGGACTGTATTTGTGACGATTCAACATCAAATCAAATCGTCACCAGTAAAATAATTGTGGAATAACCATAAGCAACGGATTAACAAAATCACTAAAAATTAAAACCATTTTATAAAGAGATCTTCTTCCAAGAAACTCTTACCGAAAGAACTAAAACTTTATATACATCAGGGTTCACATTGTACAAACATCATACCATCTCATCTCGTAGATAACGTGTAACATTTGCTTTGTCAAAACATATATTGAAGCAACATAAAACCTCGAGGCATACAAGCCAAAATCTCATATTGTTTATAACACCTTCATGTACTAAATCCAAGGACCTGAGAGTACAGAGATGACACATATGACCTCTATCTACAAGACACGATAGACATTACACTAAACTTGAGTTGTTACTGCTGCCCTTGCTTCTGTTGTTCTCCCTTTGTAGTACAATCTCTACCCCTCGTGCACGTCTACCTAAAAAACATGTGGATCCCACAGGGTGAGAAAATTATCCCAGCGAGAGATATAACTCTCCGCCGACCATATTATTATCACAGTTAAGAAGTATAAAACTGAGCAGTGGTTCTTTTATGATAAAAAGCATGATTAATCACTGTATAAATAGGATAAAGTAATATCTTTACTTAAGAAGAATGATTCATTTATCCATGGTAAAATAGTAAACCATCTATCCACTTGACAAGAAATGTACAGAAACATAAATAACATCTATTCAACTAAGATGTGAAGTGTACATCAACCAATGTCTTTCCATATTTGATCCTTAAACAAATACACTACTCGGTTGATTACATATTACAATCGCATGTATGCCCTGAGGAGATGAAGTATATCGTTCATGCTCCAACCGACCACGGCTACGTAAAGCATCGGTACCATACAAGGTCAATGGAAGAGCCGGCTACCATGACCTCTATCATCTCAGTCAGTGTGAGACCACCAGCAGGACATCTCGTGTCAACTATAACTAGATTACTAGGATACAATGGTATCTTCTCTATAGAGCTACAACAACAACATGCACTCTCTTCAGGGAGATCTCAGTTTATCCATCTCCTAATTATAAGAATAAGGAAGATTACATATCAATTCCTCAACTGTTTGGGAGACTCACATTTCAATCCCGAGCCACATAGAATGAAGAAGGATTCTACGCATCAATTCCTCATTTGGTCGGGATATTCAAATCATCCCATGATAAATACGAAAGGTGTGACATCAGTTCTTCATCAGGATGTCTGGATATAATTCGTCCATCACCCCCACATATTCGAAAATACGCACTCTAGGAAATCCCGTGGGAAAACCTATTTCACCATTCAGCAACTACTGACGCTAATGGATCTATGGTTAGGGAACTACATGTTGAGATTTCTCTTGATTTATTAGGTACCTTACGATATCTCTTAGCATCAAACAAGTTTCAAATATGAATTATTACATATGCTATAAAGAAAGGGTAATACTTTTAAGATCTTTGAAACAATTTGAAAGTATATCACTTGGGATCTCAGTCCCTTATCACATCACTGGGAATTCTCATCCCTGCACATCATCATCATCATGATTATAGGATATGGGTATTCAAACCCTTAGATCACCACATAGCATTGTTACCTCTGTAATAGGTAACTATTACCTCTAGGTCCTCATACCAAGGTATTCATCTCACTTGTAGTATAAGTATTCCAAATAGCTCACATGGTTCATTAATTATTTTGTCACCTCTCACTAGGCAAAGACTATTCACATGGCTCACAAGGCCCATTAAACATCTTGTCATCTCTCACTAGGCAACAACTATTCACATGGCTCATAAGGCCCATTAAACATCTTGTCACCTCTCACTAGGAAACAAATATCTTTTGGGTCATTAGACCACATAAATATTATACTTGTTATACAAGTATTTAACATGTCTCACAAGGCTTATGCAATAAGAGAAATACAACATTCCCATTATTAAGGTTAGGGTTTCCCTTTATAGCCGAATAGGGTTTCAAGTTCATATTTATCAATCCAGACCCTAATTCATTGCTCCACACATCTAGGAGCATACATTTATCATTAAATGAGTATCAACACAAATTATGAGTTTCTCTATCATCCTCACTAGGATGTTAATTACATCATACTTTATTAACTTGGATTAACCCTTACAAAAGGTGTGTTAACCTACACTTATCAAAGTACATTAAACTCATTACATATTAATGTAACAATTGACATGACACACTTTATGTGTTACTCATCCAAGCATATTGGATTTCAGGTGCATCAAGGTGTATCAACCTTGAGGTGTTGGATGTGATATTTATCATGCCTTGATGTATCACTTCCCTCATCACTTTTAAATTATTTAAGTTCATCAACTTATCTTGTATTAGGGTATTTCCCATCCTAATACTTTATGCACTAACTCATCACATTTAACATGTAGTATATTGGCCATAAGTCACACACTTGAATTACCCAACTATCATTAAGTGATATGGACTCATCTCGGGTTAAGGCATTATTGATATAGGGTTGACCATTATCAACCACTATAGGTGTTTCACCTATCAAGGTATTAGCCACATCATTACTTGGTGTTACACTCATCACTCCTAAGAGTGTTTTACCCTCACCTTTATAAGGTGTATTGGGTTGAATCATGTATGTCAAGTTGAACACATGTATTGGGTTAGGTGTATATTGGACTAGGCATCAACATATCCCTCATACCATTACCCATCAAGGTATCAACCTTACTAATCATATAGTGTATCACCTTCACCCTACATGGGTGTAACATCCTCACCTCACTTGAAGATATTGGCCACACCATACTTTAGTGTATTGGCATTTACATGCTCTTGAGTATTTAACTACATTACCACTTTTGTCATCTAGTGTATTGGGTTACCCACCATATTGTTTTAGAGATGTGTGCTCAAAACCATATCCTCCAAGAGGTGTATGCTTAACCCAATATCAGTTTAGAGGTGTATGCTTGCTTACCATATTACCTTAGAGGTGTATGTGTGCTTACCATATAGGGCAAGAGGTGTATGCTTTCTTATCATATCGGGTAAGAGGTGTGTGATTGCTCACCATATCACTTTAGAGGTGTGTGTGTTCTTACCATATCACCTTAGAGGTGTATGTGTTCTTACAATATCACCTTAGAGGTGTATGTGTGCTTATCATATCACCTTAGAGGTGTGTGTGTGTGTGATTCACACCATATCGGGAAAAGAGGTGTGTGTGTGCTTCACACTATATCAGGAAAAGAGGTGTTTGTTTGCTTCATACCATATCGGGTAAAGAAGTGTATCCTTCAACTCCATATCGGGTTAGAGATGCTTACTTATGTGCTTGAACGCGATATCACTTTATAAGGTGATACCATCATCTTCAAGCTCTAGACCTTCGTTATATTTGTTCTAGTACAAGGATAACAGGTCTAAGCAAATACTAGAACTCATATATATATATATATATATATATATATATATATATATATATATATATATATATATATATATATAATGTATATATAGGACAGCGATCCAGTGAGAAACAAATCTTGTGAGAGCATGAGAGGCATTTGAATAACTCTCCACATAGATCAATTTTTCTTAATCCAGCCGTATAGATTACAAGTATACCTTAATATTTACCTTCCTACAAAATTTTAAAACCATCCGATCTGTATATCAGTCATAACAACAATATACTTTTAGACGCTCTATATTGAATTTTAGGCTGACCGTTGGATGTAAAAACTATATATTGTACAAATGGACATGCAAGCAGTGTTTTATTGCAATGATTTTTTGTGGGAAGGTAAATGAAATGATGCTTTATTCATCTATACGGTTGGATTTTAAAAAACAATTCTGAATTTGTAGTTATTCAAATGCCTCTCATGCTCTCACCGTGGGATGTTTCTCACTGGATCGCTACCCTGTATATATATATATATATATATATATCAAGTATTCAAGAAAATTGGAATTGAAAGTATATCATCAATAAAGCAAGAAAGATAGTGAATAATAACATGTTTAGGTTCAAGTTATATAACCTGCCTCAAGAACAACTTCAAAGCTCCAAGATCCAATACTTGATGTTCCTAAGGTTGAAGATGACTTATCAAAAGTCCAAGGCTTGTTCACAAATCCTTCATATACAAGGAATCACCATAGTTAAGAACTTGGTGAAGAAGAAAAGAAAGGAAGATCATAACCCTAGATCTATGTTTCAATCCAAGGTTGAAGATGATCATGACCTCACCTTAGGGTTAAGACTTGATCTCCGTCTTGATCCTTAGAACCTTGCACGATACCTCACTACTCATGCATGGTATTCCCTCACTTGTGTCCGATATCCCCTTCACTTGTGACCAATATCACTTCATTTGACCGATATCAACTTGCTATGGCCGATATCAACATGCTATGGCCGATATCACTTTCTATGACCGATACCCAAGGCCGATACTACTTCACCTATGCATGATACCAGGACTCTATGCACGATATCTAAGTGCAAGGAGGTGGTAGTATTAGAAAATTTTCACTAAGGGGCGAAAGCAAGGGTATATATACTTGAGGTTCATGAAAAAGTGTATATGTGATGTGTCATCATTTTAAGCTACTAGGTGCCATGTGTCCATGCATGGTTGACACATGTACTTAAATGCATTTAAATTCATCTTGAAATGCAAAATAAAAATTGAGGATAATGCAAGGGATAAGGGTCGGCCCTCTTTGGTTATCTTCTAGGGCAAGCCACTTCCACTCACATTATTATTATATTCACAATTCAATACAACCTTTTCAAAGGAAAGTTATAAGCCGATATCTATTGCTTTATTGAGGTTCTTATCTCGTTTTTGAAAAGTCAAAGAGTTGAAAAAACAATATGGGGGTCTCCTATTTGACTCCTTGGCAAACAGGGACTCACATTTAACACTACAACCTGATGCACTCAATACAAGCTCAAATTAAGGTTTCCATTCAATCCTTTTCTTGGTCTTTTCATCATCAATAATACTACCACTCATAAATGATTAAAACATGGCGTATCATACATTCTATATCCTCTAAATGATACATAGAGGAATTAGGAACACTCTAGACGTGGTAATTTGCATATCAACCCTACATTTTGGGTAAATTACAATTTGTACCAAAATTGGTGCACAAAGCACTAGCATTATTCAAACAAGTTCAAACTTGGCATTTAGGATTTCTACAAGCCACCACTTAGCATAGTTCTCTATATTATGATGATAAAACACTTTAATGCACATTCAACATGTGACATTTTGCAATATAACCCCTCATCTTGGGTAAATTGCACTTTGGTCCAAAATAAAGGAACATTGCTCAAACAACATTCAATCAGGACCAAACTTGGAACATAGGTGTGTCACATGATAAAAAACACATTTGAGGATTATATTAAATATCTAAGAACTTACTTAGCCATAAAAAATAGGGTTACCGCATAACCCAAGTTAGGGTCATTGCAGTATTGGTACACCATCCCCAACAAGTGATATCAGAGTGGAGGCTACAAATACTGGTCCAGATTGGGAAGGATGAAAATAGGATGATGATAAAGTTGACAAGTACAAATTGGAAAATTTAGAAACCAAAGATGGAGGATATTCTCTATTGCAAAGATCTATACAATCCAATAGAGGGATAAAAGCCACAGAGTACATTTGATGCATACTGGAAGAAATTAAATAGAAAGATTGTTGGAACATTTTGAAAGTGGCTTGAAATTTTTGTTTTCCATCATATCTCAGAAGAGACCAATGGAAAAGATCTGTGGGAGAAGCTCAAGAAGTTATATGAGCAGAAGACTGCCACAAATAAACCTTTCTTGATTAGAAAGTTGGTGAACCTCAAGAACCGAGACGGTACAATCATCGTCGGGCATATGAATGAATTCCAAAGCCTTATAAATCAACTGGGGTACATGAACATGATTGTTGATGATGAAATCCAGGCTCTATGTCTTCTAGGATCATTACCTGACAATTAGGAGATGCTCATAGTGACAGTCAGCAATTCTGCACAGGAAGGCAAGTTGACACTTGACCAGGTGAAGAGCAGTCTACTGAATGAAGAGACTCGACGACGAGCCTCAGGCGTCAGCGGATCAAAGGTGCAGTTCACATAGAGTAGAGGCATTGATATAGTGAGAGACCATGGTGGATCCAAAAACCATGGTAACTCCCAAAATCTTGAGAAGTCTCATGGTAGATCCAAGTCAAAGAGTAGTAGAGGGTCCATTGCGGAAAGCCATGTCATATTAAAAGTGATTATAAGGTTTGGAAAAAGAAACATGGGTCTCAAGCCAAAGACAAGCAAGATGACGACAATAATACTACATCGACACTCTCAGATGATAAGGACGATGACGATGATGTGGTCTTAACAATCCAAGAGTAGTGTTTGCATGCTGAGGATGATGATTCTAAGTGGGTGTGGATAATGCAGCTTCTTATCATGCTTCACTGAGTAAGGAATTCTTTACTTCATATAGGAGGGAAGATTTTGGGAGGGTGAACATGGGAAATTCTATCTTCTCTATAATTATCAGGAAGTGTTCAAACAAATATTAGTTGCACACTCACACTGAAGGATGTTCATCACGTTCCAGATTTGCGAATGAGTTTGATACCTAGTTCATTATTTGATAGAGAAGGTTTTCATGTATATTTTGGTGGTAGAAAATGCAAGATCACCAAGGGAGATTTGCTTATTATACGAGGCAAATTGTGTCATGCATTGCACAAGACCCAACTTAAAGTGATCAAAAGTGGTCATATACATGCAGTTGAGGACCAATAGATAAATCTATGGCACAAACAACTAGGACACATGAGCGAGAAAGGATTGAAGGTTTTATCAAATAAGAGATTGATTCCTTGTAGCAAGGATATTGGTCCCAATTCATGTGATGAATGTCAGACAGGAAAGTATCAACGTGTTTCTTTCAAGACAAGATCAAAGGTGAAGTCACAACTTCTGCAGCTGGTTCATTCGAATGTCTGCAGTTTGTTTCATGTGGCTTCATTGGGTGGCAATACATATTTTATCACATTCATTGATGATGCATCTAGGAAGGTGTGGGCCTACTTGCTGAAGACCAAGGACCAGGTCTTTCAGTGTTTTCAGAAATTTCATGTCAAGGTGGAGCGGGAGACTACGAAAAAGCTAAAGTGTCTCTACACGGACAATGGAGGAGAGTACACCTTCATGGATTTCCAAGATTACAGTGTGCAACACATAATACGACATGAAAGAACAGAGTCTGGTACACCACAACACAATGGTACATGTAATGATGCTGACCTGGGTTATGAGTTAACCATGTTTGTTTTGGCTAAGTAAGTTTCTTAGAACTTTAATATAATCCTCTAAAGTGTTTTGTTATCATGTGGCAAACTTATGTTTCGAGTTTGGTCCTATTTGAATAATGTTTGAGAAATGTTAAAACATTTTGGACCAAAATGCAATTTACCCAATATAAGGGGTTATATTGCAATATTTCATATTTTGAGCATACCTCATGTGTTTTAGCATTATAAGATAGAGAATTATGCAAGTTAATGGCTTGTAGAAAGCCTAAATTCCAAATTTGAACTTGTTTCAATAATGCTAGTACCTTGTGTATCAATTATGATACAAATTGTAATTTACCCAAAATAAAGGGTTGATATGAAAATTACCACCTCTAGAGTATCCCTAATCTCTCCTAGATTCATTTATAGGAGAGATAAAGAAGGATACACCATTTGTTATTCATTTTTGAATGACGGTACTCTTGGTGATTAAAAGACTAAGAGATGATGTATAGTTGAAGCCCTTACTTGAGTTGTATCATGTTGTAGACTTGATATGGGAGTGCCTATTGGACAAGAAGCCATATAAGAGATACCATATCAGCTTGTGGAGTCTTGGAAAATCCCATGATGGGAAAATCACCTCAATGAGGTGAGATGTATCATTTTAGAACTTCCTTAGAAAAGTTGTATCAGGTTGTGAATAAAGCGGTGATTGAGTTGATATACCTTATCAAAAGAGATAAGTAATGGATGAAGTTTCATATCAAGATTATCCTCAAGTGTTTTTCATGTCAAGATAAATGTGATTGGATGCTTGTACATGTTTCAACCATGCATGGACACGTGGCACCTAGTAGCTTAAAATGATGACACCTCATATACACACTTTTTCATGAACCTCAAGTATATATATCCTTCCTTTCACCTCTTAGTGAAAGTTTTCGAAACCTACCACCTCCTTTCTCTTATATATCGTGCATAGGTGATGTGGTATCGTGCATAGGGCTTGGGTATCATTCATAGAAAGTGGTATCGGCCATAGCATGTTGATATCGGCCATAGCAAGTAGATATTGGCCAAGTGAAGTGATATTGGCCACAAGTGAAGGGGATATCGGCCAAAAGTGAGGGCATATCATGCATGAGTAGTGAGGTATCGTGCAAGGTGCTAAGTAGAAACAAGGATCTCAAATATTAACCCTAAGGTAAGGACATGATCATCTTCAACCTTGGATTGAAGCATGGATCTAGGGTTATGATCTTCCTTTCTTTTCTTCTTCACCAAGTTCTTAACTATGGTGATTCCTTATATATGAAGGAGCTGAATGAGCCTTGAAATTCTGATAAGTCATCTTAAACCTTAGGAATGTGAATCCTTGGAGCTTTGAGCTTTGATGTTGTACTTGAGGAGGGTTATATAACTTGAACCCAAACATGTTATTATTCACCATCTTTCTTGCTATATTTGATGATCTACTTTCAATTCTGAAATTTTCTTGAATACATGATATATATATGAATTCTAGTAGTTTCTTAGACCTGTTATCCTTGTAATAGAACAAGTATAATAAAGGTATAGATATTGAAGATGATGATATCATCTTACAAAGTGATATATGGTTCAAGCACACAAGCAAGCACCTCTAACTCGATATGTTGATGAATATACACCACTAAAATGATATAGATGTCAGTTTATACTTCCTTGCATGATATGATAATGTAGTATACACCTTTTACACGATATGAGGTCAAGCATACACCTCTTTTCCTGATATGGTGTGAAGCACACCCACAACTCTTTACCTGAAATGGTGTGAAGCACACCCACAACTCTTTACCTGATATGGTGTGAAGCACACACACACCTCTTTGCCCGATATGGTGTGAAACACACATACACCTCTAAGGTGATATGCTAAGCACACATACACCTCTAAAGTGATATGGTGAGTAAGCACACACCTCCTACCCAATATGTTAAGCAAGCATACACCTCTAAATCGATTTTGGGTTAAGCATATACCTCTTGGATGATATGGTGTTGAGCACACAACTCTAAAACATTATGGTGGGTAACCCAATACACTACATGACAAAAGTGGTAAGGTGGTTAATACCCTAGAACATGTGATGGCCAATACACTAAAGTATGGTGTGGACAATATCTTCAAGTGATGTGAGGATGTTACACCTATGTAGGCTGAAGGTGATACCATATGATTGGTAAGGTTGATACCTTGATGAGTAAGGGTATGAGGGATATGATGATGCCTTGCTCGATATACACCAAACCCAATACATGTGTTCAACTTGACATACATGATTCAACCCGATACACGTTGTAAAGGTGAGGGAAAACACTCCTAGGAGTGATGAGTATAACACCAAGTAATGGTGTATCTAATACAATGATAGGTGAAATACCTAAAGTGGTTGATAATGGTCAACCCTATATCAACAATGCCTTAATCCGAGATGACTCCGAATCACTTGATGATAGTTGGATAATTCAAGTGTGGAACTTATGGAGAATACACTACAGGATAAATGTGATGAGTTAGTGCATAAAGTCTTAGGATGGGTAGTACCCTAATAAAAGATAAGTTGATGAACTTTAGTAAGATAAAAGTGATGAGGGAAGTGATATATCAAGGCATGATAAATATTTTATCAAACACCTCAAGGTTGATACACCTTGATGCACCTCAAATCCAATATACTTGGATGAGTAACACATGAAGTGTGTCATGTCAATTGTTACATTAAGATGTAACGAGTTTAATGCAGTTTTATAAGTGTAGCCTAACATACCTTGAGAGAGGGTTAAGCCAAGATAATAAAGTATGATGTAATCAATATCCTAGTAAGGATGAGAGAAAAACTCATACTTTGTGTTGATAATCATTTAATGATAAATGATGAGAACAAATAAGTATGATTGAATACTTATGATATCAATGTATGCTCCTAGATTGGTGGAGTAATGAATTAGGGTTTGGATTGATAATATGAACTTGAAACCCTATTTGTCTATAAAGGGAAACCCTAATCCTAATAATTGTTCCCTTGTGAGAGGTGAAAAGATAATTAATGGCCTTGTCAGCCATGTGAATAGTTGTTTCCTAGTGAGAGGTGACAAGATGTTTAATGGCCTTGTGAGCCATGTGAATAGTTGTTGCCTAGTGAGAGGTGACAAGATATTTAATGGCCTTGTGAGCCATGTGAATAGGAATTGCCTAGTGAGAGATGTAATGACCCTGACCTGGGTTATGAGTTAACCCTATTTGTTTTGGATAAGTAAATTTCTTATAACTTTAATATAATCCTCTAAAGTGTTTTGTTATTAGGTAATAAACTTATGCTTTGAGTTTGGTTCGTTTGAATAATGTTTGAGCAATGTTGTCTTATTTTGGACCAAAATGTAATTTACCCAAAATAAGGGGTTATATTGCATATTTCATATTTTGAACATACCTCATGTGTTTTAGCATCATAAGATAGATAATTAAGTAAGTTTGTGGCTTGTAGAAAGCCTAAATTCCAAATTTGAACTTGTTTCAATAAAGCTAGTACCTTGTGTATCAATTTTGGTACAAATTGTAATTTACCCAAAATGAAGGGTTGATATGAAAATTACCACCTCTAGAGTGTTCCTACTCTCTCCTATCATCATGTAGAGGAGATATAAATAAGAATACAGCATGTTTGATTCATATTTGAATGATGGTACTCATGGTGATAAAAGATCAAGAGATGATGTATAGTTGAAGTCCTTACTTGAGTTGTATCGAGTTGTAGACTTTATATGGGAGTGCCTATTGGCCAAGAATCCATAGAAGAGATACCATATCAGTTTGTGGAGTATTGGAAAAGTCTACTATGGGCAAATCACCTAAAGGAGTTGAGATGTATTGGTTTATAACTTCCTTAGAAAAGTTGGACCGGGTTGTGAATAAAGTGGTGATTGAGTTGATATACTTTATCAAAAGAGATAAGTAATCGAAAAAAAATAATCTCTAGATTATCCTAAAGTGTTTTTCATTTCAATATAAATGTGATTGCATGATTGTACATGTGTCAACCATGCATGGACACGTGGAACCTAGTAGCTTAAAATGATGACACCTCACATACACACTTTTTCATGAACCTCAAGTATATATACCCTTCCTATCATCTCTTAGTGAAAATTTTCGAATACTACCACCTGATTTCTCTTATATATCTTTCATAGAGCCTTGGTATCATGCATAGGTGATGTTTTATCATGCATATGGCTTGGGTATCGTCCATAGCAAGTGGTATCGGCCATAGCATGTTGATATCAGCTATATCAAGTTGATATCAGCCAAGTGAAGTGATATTGGCCACAAGTGAAGAGGATATCAGCCACAAGTGAGGGAATATCGTGCATGAGTAGTGAGGTATCATATAAGGTGCTAAGGAGCAAGAAGGAGCTAAAATCTTAACCCTAAGGTAAGGCCATGATCATCTTCAACCTTGGATTGAAGCATGGATCTAGGGTTATGATCTTCCTTTCTTTTCTTCTTCACCAAGTTCTTAACTATGGTGATTCCTTGTATATGAAGGAGTTGTGAACGAGCCTTGGACTTTTGATAAGTCATATTCAACCTTAAGAATGTGAGTCTTTGGAGCATGGAGCTTTGAAGTCGTTCTTGAGGTGGGTTATATAACTTGAACACAAACATGTTATTATTCACCATCTTTCTTGCTATATTTGATGATCTACTTTCAATTATGAAATTTTCTTGAATACTTGTATCTATGAACTCTAGTAGTTGCTTAGACCCGTTATCCTTGTATAAGAACAAGTAGAATGAAGTTCTAGAGCTTGAAGATGATGATATCTTCTTACAAAGTGATATCGGGTTCAAGCACACAAGCAAGCACCTCTAACCCGATATGTTGATGAACATACACCACTAAAATGATATATATGTGAGTTTGTACTTCCTTTCACGATATGGTAATGTATTATACAACTTTCTCATGATATGAGGTCAAGCATACACCTCTTTGTGTGATATGGTGTGAAGCACACACACACCTCTTTACTCTATATGGTGTGAAGCGCGCACACACCTATTTACCCGATATGGTGTGAAGCACACATACACCTCTAAGGTGATATGGTAAGCACACATACACATCTAAGGTGATATGGTAAGCACACATAAACCTCTAAGGTGATATGGTAAGCACACACTTCTTACCCGATATGGTAAGCAAGCATACACCTCTAAACCGATACTGAGTTAAGAATTCACCTCTTGGACGATATGGTGTTGAGCACACACCTCTAAAACATTATGGTGGGTAACCCAATACACTAGATGCCAAAAGTGGTAAGGTGGCTAATACCCTATAACATATGATGGCCAATACACTAAAGTGTGGTGTGGCCAATATCATGAAGTGAGGTGAGGATGTTACACCTATGTAGGGTGAAGGTGATACACCATATGATTGGTAAGGTTGATACCTTAATGAGTAAGGGTATGAGGGATATTATGATGCCTAGCTCGATATACACCCAATCCAATATATGTGTTCAACTTGACATACTTGATTCAACCGGATACACCTTGTAAAGGTGAGGGAAAACCACTCTTAGGAGTGATGAGTATAACACCAAGTAATGGCGTAGCTAATACCTTGATAGGTGAAACACCTAAAGTTGTTGATAATGGTCCACCCTATTAATAATGCCTTAATACGAGATGAGTCCTAATCACTTGATGATAGTTGGGTAATTCAAGTGTGGGACTTATGGCCAATACACTACATGATAAATGTGATGAGTTAGTACATAAAGTATTAGGATGGGAACTACCCTAATACCAGATAAGTTGATGAACTTAAGTAAGATAAAAGTGATGAGGGAAGTGATATATCAAGGCATGATAAATATTATATCCAACACCTCAAGGTTGATACACCTTGATGCACCTCAAATCCAATATACTTGGATGAGTAACACATGAGGTGTGTCATGTCAATCGTTACATTAAGATTTAATGAGTTTAATGCACTTTGATAAGTGTAGGCTAACATACCTTGAGAGTGGGTTAAGCCAAGATAATAAAAGTGATGAGGGAAGTGATATATCAAGGCATGATAAATATTATATCCAACACCTCAAGGTTGATACACCTTGATGCACCTCAAATCCAATATACTTGGATGAGTAACACATGAGATGAATCTAGATGAAACCTCAGAGACTGAAATCTTTCATGGTACTAATGAATCTAGATGTAAAAGAATGCATGTTAACAAAAAAACTCCAGTGAGAAGGAAAAGGTGAAGCAAATTTCACTACATGAAAAGGTGGACCAATATTCAAGCAAATTTTATCCAGTGAGAATAAAAATAGTCTGTGGCGATGCCGTCTGCGGTGATAGGAGACACGACCGTTTCCGGAGAAGGAAAAGGTGAAGGCTCGTCTGGAGATGCGACTATGGGCAGAAAAGATAAGGTTGAAGGATCGTCTTCTAAGGCTCAGCTGAACATCTGGAGCAGTTTATTCAAGAAAGCGATTCAAGGAGATACCTCCCTGGAAAAAATCAGCATCGAGCTTAAAGATCAAACTCTGATTTATCCAAGTGCTGAAGCTGAGAAGAACGCTTAGAAATGAAGGCTCTGTCTTGCAGGTTACGTAGTAGGCTTTAAACCTCATCTTCCCACTCTAGAGCGCTACCTGAGACAGATCTGGGCCTTGAAAGGTTCCATTGAAGTGCTAAATCACGGCAAGGGGTTTTCCTTGATAAGATTTTATGACACCGGAGATCTGGAATCTATTCTAGATGGAGCGGCTTGCTTTGTTAGAGACAAACCATTGATTTTGATGAGATGGAGACCATGGCAGCAACTCAAAAAGTTTAAGTTGGTAGAAGTTCCGATATGGATTCAAGTCCTTGACCTTCCACTTGAACTCTGAGAGAAAGGCATGTTCGATAGAATTGCTTCATTCTTGGGTGATCCACTAAGAGTTGATCGAGCTACATATGACTTTAAGAGATTGGAGTACGCCAGAATGCAGGTTCTCATACTTGCAACTTCTACCTTTCCTAAGAGCCTGGAAAAGGCGAGTGATAAAGGTGAATCCAAAACTATCAAATTCATCTATGAGTGGAAGCCTAAATCGTGCACTGCTTGCAAGCTTTTTGGGCATGAATGCCAGGTCCCTATTCCCCAGAAATAGATCAAAAGAGTGTGGGTTCCCAAAACCAGTTCAGTTCCGACTAATGTAGTTGCAGATTCTAGTGTTGTGCCCGAAGATGCAGACCAATCGATTGAAGAAATGCCTATTAAGAACAGTCCGTCCTATGAAGAGCTGAATCTAGATGAAACCTTAGAGAGTGAAATCTTTCATGGTACTAATGATAAATTTGAAGGAGATGCTACTGACTTGGTTACAACAGGAGAAGTAGGGATCGTGGATCTTATTACTCCGACCAGTATTAACGAAGTTTCCAATTCTGTTGAGGCCAGTCAGGGATCAGATGATTTTTATAAACCAAGGAAATCAAAGAAAACAAAAACAAGAAACAAGAATCAGTCATCAATTGCTTCTGCTAATCCAGGATTGTTTAACAATAGATTTAAAAATCTTGAAAAGGAAGTGGGTGATGACACTGAAACTCTGCCCAGTGAAGTACTGGATGAAAAGGGATCTAATGAATGATCCAAATCTATGTATCGTCTCCTGGAATGTTAGAGGTTTGAATAACAAATTCATCTCTGTCTGGGAGAATCTAAATAAAATGGATCCTCATATAGTTGTCCTTAATGAAATGAGAACTAGAGAAAAGAAGTTTAAGAAGCTATGCAGTAAATATTTTTCTGAATTTAAGTAGATTACTAACCATTCTTCTCACGTTTTGGGGAAAGTGGTTGTTCTTTGGAGAGAGGAGGTCTATTTTGTAATTAAGCTCTTTGAAAGTGATCAGTGTATTCATACCTTGGTTAGAGTTCATAACCATGATTTTAATCTCTTGGTTGTTTATGGCCATAATGAAGACAGGGAAAGAAGTAACCTCTAGGATAATATTGAATCTCTTAACTCTTCTAGTTTTCTCCCTTGGATAATGTTGGGTGATTTCAACGCAGTAAGGCTTGAAAATGAAAAGATTGGCCGAGAACCTCCTACAAAAAAGTCAATGGCCGATTTCAATAATTGTGTCCTCAACTGTGGTTTATTTGAACTGAATTTAAATGGACCTACTTTCTCCTGGGACAATCACCAAGGTGGTGATAGATTCACTACTTCTCGCATTGATAGAATCTTGTATAACAACCTGTTTATAGCAAAATTCTCCAATGTTGCTGGTTTCTTATCAGCAATATAGTTAGTGACCACAAATTGATGAAGCTTAATATTGGGGAAAGAAGGAAAAAATGCACTCCCTTTAGATTTAACAATTTTTGGGTGCAAAGGCCCGATTTCCAAGATACTGTGAAATAGGGTTGGTCTACTAGTAAGGAGGGTTTTCCCCTTTTACAAAGTATACTCTAAAATGAGAAATCTTAGAGCTTGTTTATCTCAGTGGAACAAGGAAAAGGTAGGGAATCTCTTTGATACAGCCAGGTCTGCTGAAAATGCTCTTCTTGAAGCTCAGATCTCTTTGGATGCCAACCCTATGAGTATTGATTTGAGAGACAAAGTTATGCTCTGCAGGAAGATGGCTCAAGAGGCTCTTAAAGATGAAGAGTATCTTTTGAGACAAAAATCTAGAATTCAATGGTTGAAAGAAGGGGATTTGAATACAAATTTTTTTTTTATTCTTCTCTCAAGGTCAGGAGGCATATTAATTTTATTAAATGTCTTGATATTGAGGGGCAGTTGATAACTGATACTGAGGATATTAAGAATCACATTCAGAATTTCTATTCTAATCTTTTTAACAGTGGTCATATTTGCAACACTAATCTTCTTGATACACTTAGTTTCACTAAGTTGAATGATGTCCATAGCTTCACCTTGATAGATTTGTTTCTTCTAATGAGATAGAGGATATTGTGAAGTCTCTTAATACTGACAAATTCCTGGTCCATATGGTTATAATGGAATTTTCTTCAGGAATTGTTGGGATGTTCTTGGATCGGATGTTATCAAAGGTATTCTCCATTTTTTCAGGACCGGAAGACTGCTTAAAGAGTCCAACAAAACTTTTATCTCCTTGATCCCTAAATCTAAGGACTCTCTCAATCTTAAAAATTGGAGGCTAATTGCTCTTTGCAATGTTACTCTCAAGATTATCACAAAGGTTCTTAGCAATAGACTTCAAGGAGTTACCTCTTCCATTATTAGTCCCAGTCAATGTGCTTTTATCAAAGGACGCAGTATCCGAGACGCAGTGCTTTTAAGTAATGAAATCATTCATGATTTTAATAAAAAAGGGGGTAACAAAAATTTGTCTTAAGTTGGATATCTCCAAGGCTTATGATTCTGTATCTTGGGAGTCTTTGTTCCGTATCCTTGAACTCATGGATTTTCCTCATTGTTGGGTTATCTGGTTAAAAGAAATATTTGATACTACTTCCTATGAGGTGCTGGTTAATGGGGAGACTATCAAGTCCTTTAAACCTAGCAACGGTATAAGGCAAGGTGACCCTCTTGCCCCACAACTTTTTGCCTTGGTGATGCAGGTTTTCTCTGTCTTAATGGACATGGTTGTCAATAGTGGTGACTTTAAGCCTCTTTGTGCTTCTGGGAATCTGGATGTCTCTCACTTAATCTTTGCTGATGACCTTATGGTCTTCATGGAAGCTGATGATGGTAGTGCCCAAACTCTAAAAAATATTCTTGATGATTTTTATTCGATTACTTGTCTGAAGTGCAATATTGAGAAAAGCTCGATCATATTCAGCTACGGAGTTAAGAAGGAAAGGTTTATCAACATCTTGGGTATTAATGAAGGTTGCATTGGGAAAAACTATCTTGGTATTCCTCTGTACATTGGGAAGTTGAAAAGGAAACACTGTGGTCCTCTCTTGGACAAAGTCAAATTAAGGCTTGATGGGTGGAAACCAAAATAATTGTCTATGGCAGGAAGGATTGAATTAGCCCAATCGACTTTGGCTTCCATCAGCCTATACTGGTCCAACTGCTTTCCTCTCCCTTTCTTCGTTAATGATGAGATTGAAAAGCTCATCAGGAATTTTATCTGGGGCATTTCTGAAAATCATTCAAATGTGCATTTGATCAAATGGTCTTCTATCACTAAACCCAAGGATGTAGGTGGTCTAAACATCCGCTCTTTCAGAGATATTAACTATTCTTTCCTCATTCTTCATGCTTGGAACCTAGCTAGGAAAGCGGACTCTCTTTGGATAAAGTGGGTTCATGAGAAGTATTTCAACAAAAATACCTTTTGGTCTTTAAACGATAATGGAAACTACTCTTGGCTTATCAATAGAGTTATCAAGGAAAGGGATTTTCTGAAATCGTATATCAATTTTCGAATTGGTGATGGTAATCATACTCTTTTTTTGGGAGATCCTTGGCTCCCAAAAGGTCATTTTGTGGTGGATATTTTAGGCAGGCAAAGTATTATTAAATTGAGTCTGGACCCATTCAGTAAAGTTTCTAGTCTAATTGCTGATGGTAAGTGGATTCTAGATAACACCAGGCTTCATAAAAATCTGAATGATTTGTTGGCTTCTCTTGATAAGCCTTCCCTTGGACCTAATATTATCACTTTAATTGGTCTGACCTCTGTCAAGATGAAGGACATTTGGGACGTTGTTCGTTCTAAAGGAAATCCCAATATATTCTTCAAATGGGTCTGGAGTTTTAAAGCTCCTAGTAGATTTGCAATCCATGCTTGGAAAGTGGGGCATGGTAAACTGCTCACTACTAATTATATTAGAAGAATGGGGATATCCACCCCTTCCTACTACTTTCTTTGCAAATGAGTGAGGAAGATACTACTCACTGTATGTTTAAGTGTATATTTTCCTATTCTATTTGGGACAAAGCTAATAGTTATTTGGACTTTCCTGTTATGCCGAACTCTTGAAGTGATCTGGCATCTTGTTTGAACAAGAGGAACCATCTTATAGCTTTGTGCATTATGTATTGGCTCTGGGATGAAAGGAATCATAGAGTCCATTTAAATAGAGAAAGGGACTAGTCTATCATCTGGGATTTAATTCTGAAGGATGTTCAATCCCTTGAAGGTTGAATAGAATGGTCCTTATGGTGTTCTATTGCTGTAGATTTTTCTATCTTTTGAGGCGCAGACCGTCCTGTCTTCTTGTTAAGCCGAACGTTTGCAGTGATGCTTTGTGGAGTCTTTTTGCTGCTGTTTTGGATCTCTTGAGGTGCAGATTTTTCAGTCCTTATGGTGTTCTGTTGCTGCTGATTTTTCAGTCTTTGAGGTGCAGACCTTCCTGATTTCCTGTTAAGCCGAACGTTTGCAGTGATGGCTTTGTGGAGGCTTTGATCCAGTCATTTGAGGTTCTTCCCTGATATAATAGTTCTGCTGTTGCAGAATATATTGATGGCAGGTGCTTTCTTTCCCCTTTGTAAATAGCTTTTCCTATTTTTGGATAGCTATACTTGTATATAACACAAAGAAAACACAAAAATAGTAATACAATGAGCTCGGTTCACAAAAAAAATAAAGTATGATGTAATCAATATCCTAGTAAGGATTTGAGAGAAACTCATTCTTTGTGTTGATAATCATTTAATGATAAATGATGAGAATAGATAAGTATGATTGAATACTTAATGCCTAGTAAAAGTGATGTGGTATTCAGTGACGAGTTTAAGGGATTGATGTCCCATTATGAAGGTGAAAGGGAAACATAAAGGTATTTCAAATACTATGGAATCCTTAGAAATATGGCCATGATCTTATAGGATTCGTACAATCCAATACCTGGCTGAACTCTCACAGGATTGGGAAAGCCCAATACCTGGATGAATTCTCACATGATTGGGATAACCCAATACCTAGCTATGATCTCACAGAATTGGTACAATCCAATACCTGGCTGTAATATCACAGGATTGGAATAGTCCAATACCTGGCTATGATCTCACAAGATTGGTACAATCCAATACATGGCTGTAATATCACATGATTGGTATAGTCCAATACCTGACTGTGATCTCACAAGATTGGTACAATCTAATACCTGGCTCAACTCTCATAGGATTGGGATAACCCAATACATGGTTGAACTCTCACATGATTGGGATAACCCAATACATGGCTATGATCTTGTAGTTTTGGTACAATCCAATACCTAGCTGTAATATCACAGGATTGGAATAGTCCAATTGTGATCTCACAGGATTGGTGCAATCTAATACAGGGCTACTCAATACCTAGCTGTGATCTCACATGGTTGGTACAATCCAATACCTGGCTGTAATATCATAGGATTGGCATAGTCCAATACCTAGCTATGATCTCACAGGATTGGTGCAATCCAATACCTGGCTGAGCTCTCATAAGATTGGGATAACCCAATACTTGGCTAAACTTTCACAGGATTGAGATAACCCAATACTCGACTATGATCTGACAAGATTGGCATAATCCAATACTTGGCTGTAATATCACAAGATTGGTACAATCCAATACTTGGCTATAATATCACAGGATTGGTACAATCAAATACCTGGCTATAATATCACATGATTGCTACAATCCAATACATGGTTGTAATATCACAGGATTGGTACAATCCAATACCTGGTTGTAATATCACATGATTGGTACAATCCAATATATGGTTGTACTCTTACAAGATTGGTATAAAGTTGGAACATGATGATATTATCACAGGATAAGCTTGAGTTGTTGGTATAATATGATGGGTAAATGATACACATGTTCTTCATATTCCTTATAAAGTGAATAGATGATTTACTGCTCTATCATAGACAGTTGCCATGATTTAAAAGATGAGAGATGTATCCATAGTGATTAACCTTGCTTAGTAATATAAAAGATCCTCTGCTCAGTTTAGTACTATTTACCTGTGATAATAATGTTGTTGGCAGAGAGTTATATCTCTCGCTAGGACAATTGTCTCACCCCGTGGGATTCACATTTTTTTATGTGGACGTTCACATGAGGAAGGATAACAACAACATGGACATCAATTACAACTCAGGTTGAGTGTATAGTCTGTCGTGTCTTATAGATAGAAGTCCTATGTGTCATCTCTATACTCTCAGGTCCTTGGATTTAGAACGTGATGGTTTTATGAACAATCTGAGATTTTGTCTTGCATGTCTTGAGGTTTGATGTTGCTTTAGTATATGTTTTAACAAAGCAACTATTATATGTTAACCTCGAGATGAGATAGTACAGTGTATGTACAATGTGAACCCCGATGTATATAAAGTTTTGAAATGGATCTCTTTGCAAAAATGATTTTAATTTTTAGTGATTTTTGTTAATTCACTTCTTATGATTTTTTCCACATAATTAGTAATGATTTGGCTGTCGATTTGTGACATTCGTTTCAAGAGGTGACAAGATGTTGATCTAAAGATTGATGTAAGAGATGGTAATGTTCAAAATAAACTAGGTAAATAGGAACCCTGTAACATAATAATAATAATAATAAATGGTCACAAGGATAATAATGAAATCTTGGTCACACATACATTATGGGCATAGACAAATAAGGGCTATAGTGTTTTCAATATGCTAAAAAGAAACATGATGAATACTTGTATCACATAAAGGATGTGAATGTGTATGATGGTTCGACTGAGGTATAATGCCTAGTAAAAATGATGTGGTATTCAGTGATGAGTTTAAGGGATTTATGTCCCACAATGAAAGTGAAAGGGAAACATAAAGATATTTCAAGTAATATGGAACCCTTAGCAATATGGCCATGATCTCACAAGATTGGTACAGTCTAATATTTGGCTGAACATGCATAGGATTGAGATAACCCAATACCTGGATGAACTCTCATAGGATTTGGATAACCCAATACCTGGCTACGATCTCACAGGATTGGTATAATCCAATACCTGGATGTAATATCACAGGATTGGCATAGTCCAATACCTGGATGTGATCTCACAGAATTGGTACCATCCAATACCTGGCTGAACTCTCACAGGATTGGGATAGCCTAATACCTGGATGAACTCTCACAGGATTGGGATAACCTAATACTTGGATATGATCTCACAAGATTGGTACAATCCAATATTTGGCTTTAATATCATAGGATTGGCATAGTCCAATACCTAGATGTGATCTCACAAGATTGGTACAATACAATACATGGTTGAACTCTCACAGGATTGGGATAACCCAATACTTGGATATGATCTCATTGGATTGGTACAATCCAATACATGGCTAGAATATCACAAGATTGGCATAGTCCAATACCTGGCTGTGATCTCACAGGATTGGTACAATCTAATACCTAATTGAACTCTCACAGGATTGGGATAACCCAATACATGGATGAACTCTTACAGGATTGGGATAACCCAATACATGGCTATGATCTCACAAGATTGGCAAAATCCAATACTTGGATGTTACGACATCACCTTTCAGTAACCCCCAATTAAGGGAGACCAAGAGGTTGAAGCTGCACCCATTAATCCTGGATCAAAGGTTTGACATATAACCATAAACAATTATTAAATTCTAACAGACGATACTGAAAATGGTAATAAATTTTTTCTTTGCATACCTTGAAAAGTTGGGAACAAACTAACTTCTAACCTCAGCTGAACTATTCTATCTAATTCCTCCTTGTTCTTTAATTCTTGAATTCACAAGGTGTCGCTTTACTGTTTGTACTTTTCATTGTACCTAAAATGCCGACAAACAAAATGTCGGTCAGCCAAAGCTGGTATGTGGAGGAAACAGATAATGTTCAACTATGGTAACAATATAATCATTCAATTAATCATTTAACAACCAAGATTACATTTTAAGCCATACAACTCAATCCATACATATTCTCGAACTCTGGGCTGTCCCTATAGTGGACATGAATATCACCTCTCTTTTAGGTAATAGAGTCGCATGGCACTATCCGAAGATAGCCCAATATCTAACTCATTATGACTTGATGGTCCTACCTCCATGGTAGCCATGTACTAAGTCAACCATAGACCTGATGGACCTACCCAATAGGTAGCCACGTATTAGGTCATCCATAGACCTAATGGACCTACCCAATAGGTAGCCATGTACTAGGTCAACCATAGACCTGATGGACCTACCCAATAGGTAGCCATGTACTAGGCCTTTCTCTAACCTGATGGACCTACCCATAGGCAGCCATGTACTAGGTTAGCTATTATGCCACAAAGAGAATCAGGATCTGAGTTTGTAGGCATATACTCTTTGTGATAGTCATAGCCACATTATAGTTTGCATGAACTAAATAAACATCCAACAATTTATTTAAAGCAGCCGGTAAAACATTCGGAAATCATCGTGAAACTAGAACGGTTATTCATAAGCATAACCACATACCTGTCCAGTAAATTTCTCAAGATAATATCAATTCCAACCAAGAAAGCAATCCAAGGAAGTAATTCAACCACATATTCAAGAATCCTGAAAAACATATGTATTCCATTTACTACACACTTTATCAAGATTCTTTCTATCCAACTTGAAATCGCTTCCTAAGGTTTCTGTATCCATTTTAGGGTTTCGTTTTGCATTTAGGGTTTTCCTTCATCCTTTATCATATTAAACCCTATATTTATGCCATTACTCACAAACCCTAATTATCTCGTCTATTCTTCAATATTAAGGTTATCTTAACCAAAATATAATCCTATTTTCATATTATAGGTGCATTAATCATCAATAAAGCTTCTTTTTCATTAAAGCTACTATTTTATCCTTTTAATCCATAATGAGATCATTATCCGCATCAATCATCAATTTCCAAGTTCATTAGAGCCTAACTAACATATGAACTCATTTGCCATAACTCTACCTTTTATTCATGAGAAAACCCTAATTACTACATTTTGGGTTTTATCCATAATTAGGAACTTTTATATTCAAACTGGATTTAGAACATCATAACTCTATCCTATTCATGGATTTGCACAATTAAAACCATTAAAAGGCATATTTTCCAAAATTAGGGTTTCTAACTCCATTAATGCAAACTTAGGTATATGAAACCCTAAATTAAACCAATTATGTATAAAGATCATCCTTTTAGATTCAAACCATCCTTTTTATCATTAACAGGCTAATACCAACTTTAATCATCTATTAAACCCTACTAATCACTTTAATCATACCAAAATAGGGTTCTTTAAATATTAATACATTAAAGTTGATATTTTTCATTACTTTTCGAATTGCATAAAGAATCAGGCTATAAAACTATTTTTAGTGAATTCCTTGCATTTTTCTGATTAAAATACATATATAACTTGTCCTAAACGGAGTTACCATTAAAAAGTTACGATTTTAACAAAATTACTTACTTTCGGCCAATTGGGAAACACCACGTCATCACTCATGCAATCGTAGGCGCGACTGGTTTAAGACATAACCAAATTTCATTTCTGCCCCTGGTAAAACACGCGCTCCTTCAGCCCGCGGAGGGACATTTTTGTCCATGCGCCTCCTCTCTTCTCCTTCCTCGCGCTACCCTAGCGCTGCTTCCTTGTTAGCGCTGGGCGCGTCTTCTCTACGTCGACCTCGACCCCGCCGGCTGTCCAGGAGTTGCCCCCTGCTTTCGCTGTGCTCCCACGCATGAAAGGGAGCTTCCAGCCCGCGGCCGGTCGTCCAGGGTTAGCGCAAGCAGCCCCTGCCGCCATGGCTGCCCTGCAGTCATCTGTAGGTGTTGCGCAGGTGTAGGGTGCTGACACGAAGGTCTTCCAGCCCTCTTCTGACGACGCAAGAGCATCACAACCTTCTCTATGCTCCCCATTGCTCTCAGGTTCACATCACTCCCTCCGGTTAAGGTTTTGAAAAGAAACAAGAAAGAGAAAGAGAGAGGGGTGCCAATGATCTCCTTGAACTCGGGCTAAGGAGCATACCCTTATATAGAGGAGTATAGCAATGCCCCGGTTCGCCTATCCATGAGGAAACCAAGTTCCTCGTTAAACATGGCAACCACATACTTTCCTTGTTTTATATGTAACTCCTCTTTTCTTTATGATAAGATATCCCTTATCCTTGATTTATTAGAATTCGAATTTCTTCTTACTTACTTTCTCTTTCCTTGATTTTTAATCCCTTGACACGAAATTCTAGTTCTTTTAATCAAATTTACTTTCTTTTTAATAACACCTCATAATTCATTAATAAAGCAACATATTATCCTCTTATTTCGCCTTTTTAGTATTTTCTCTTTTTTTCCTCTTTATTGGGACTCCTTGGTTCCCAAGAAACTTTATGATTTCGAAATTCTTTTCCAAGGATATTTATTATCCTTCTAGATGCATCTAAATGCATTATTTCGCATTATCTTGTGTATTTCTCATTAAAATATCTCTTTTTGAGGATTTCTTTTTATTTCCCTTTTATTTTCCTCATGGGTATTCCTTTTATCATTAACAACCACATGGATACGAAATTTCCCCAAGAAATCTCATTTATGCCTCTTTTCATTCATTTTCCACATTATATCATTATTTCCCAATTTCTTTCTTCATAAAGAAATACTTAATTAATCTTTTCTTTGCCTATTGCTTTCTTTTTGCAACCTTGGACTCCTTGGTACTGAAGGAACCCAAGAGGCACGAAATCCTCTTTGGATTTTCCTTCTGGAGGTTTCCACATATTTTTTTTCTTAAAATTCAATTATCCATTTACTAATTGAATTTCCTTTATTATTTTCCTTTTATTGGGCCCAATAGCCAATAAAGCCCACAACAAAAACATTAAGGCTATTGTAAATGAAATCCATTTATTTGAATCAAATTATATCATTATTTTTTCAAATATCTTTAATATGAGAAATTACATTTCTCACCAATTGAACCCAAAAATTGGGTTTATAACATCATTCCCCTCTTATTAGAATTTTGTCCTCAAAATTTAGGAAAGCAAACAAACAATTCATGATAAGACTTTTCCATGTCCATCATTGGCCCCTACGTGGCTCTGCCGTACTCATGGCGTTTCCAAAGAACCTTTATCATCACATATTCCTTTCTCTGAGTTCTTTCATCCTGGCGTCTATAAACTACACAGGTGACTCAGGCCATGTCAGCCTCCCTTGGGGCTCACTAGGTTCATTTTTCAGCACATGGTCGGGTACCTGACATAGTGCTCTAAATTGGACACATGGAACTCATCTTACATTACTCTATCCTGAGGGGTAGGGTCAAACCTAACCTTCTCCACCCATCCATCTCTAATGGACCCATGTATCGGGGACTCAGCTCTCTTAGTTATAACTTAGAGGGGTCGGATTTTCATATCACATAATCTCCCACAGTGAACTGCATGTCAGTCTACTTTGCATCTGCTCACGACTCTCATCGTCTCTAGGCTCCTTTCAGCCCTTGCACAATCAAAGTGACTTCATCTACACGCACTAGGGTCCTTTTTTTTCTAACCATCATGTGGCCCTTTTCTAACCATCATGAGGTCCTTTTCACCAACATCACCTTACTGAAGTGGTGACTGACACAACCTCCCTTACAGAGCTCCTTATAAAACCTGATACTGGCTATGGTGGTCATTGTCACATCTTTCATAGGACAAGAACTGTCTCTAGATATCACCCTGAAC
The DNA here is from genome assembly GCA_963693085.1 of Alisma plantago-aquatica. NCBI lineage: Eukaryota > Viridiplantae > Streptophyta > Magnoliopsida > Alismatales > Alismataceae > Alisma > Alisma plantago-aquatica. The sequence goes on along the minus strand of OY856412.1, from coordinate 1,048,046,849 downwards.
GAGCACACATGCCCTCATCAGACCCTTTAGTCTGGATCATACTAACCATAGTTAGGGGTGATAAACTATACTAACATTGAGTTCTACATGTACCTACTTCCACTTTATGGAAGTGAACTTTTAGGTCAAACTCAAGAACCTTTGAACTCGCTTCATGGTGTAGTTGAACCATCTCTCTCATGGGTAGTTCAACTAGATCTGTCCCTTAACAGAGCTCTTTCTTTCTCATGTCATCTAGGTAAGGCAATCTACCATAACCCATTTTGCATCTGGACCTTCCTTGGTCTAGGGAAGACCTATCACAACATTCATAGTGATGAACTCCCATTCCCTCTCAGGGACTCTTTTGTCCTCTATATCGATACACTGGTTTACTGGGGTTCATCCTTTATCTCCTGGCTTGCATGGCCATAAACCACATGCAACCTCATCTTAAGCATCCAAAGTGCTATGGCGTATGGTGATCTTCAACCATGATTTCTTGTATGTCATGATTCTTTCAAGATCTAATCCTCTGAAACCCTAAACCACTCTAGTCAGAGTTTCGTCACCTTCTCTTCCAAAGAGGTGCATCTGAGGTTCTACCACCATCCTTTCATTACATCAAGGACTGGACTGGCTAACCAAACCACCCTTAACTTTTCAACGCATCTTGTTACATCTGAGTGTTATCCAAACACCTCTCCTTTTCAAACTTAGGGTTATCCAAACAACCTCTTCTCACATCCTTAGGTATTAGGTAACATTACACTTTCATGTATTTCACTTATGATATTACATCCAACTCCATGTCTATATCCATTAAGAACACTCTCTAATTTCATCATCATTGTGACCAAACTCAATCTTGTATAACTTGTAAGCTCCACATCCTCATAAGGTGACTATCTCAGTCCTCTTAGTGCTAGTAAGCCATCCATGTATCATTCACTTTACCGGGATAGGTTACCTTCTCTATCCCCATCTCTCGTGGCAACGTTCCAACCTACATCATCTCTTATCCTTGGTGTATGGCATGCGTAATGTCCTATCTCTCACCCCCATAACAAGAGGAAATAAGCATTTGGCTGCAGTCCAAATATAGAGTTCTTCCTGTTCTAAGAGTAGAGATGGTACATCCCACCTTTCCAGTACACCTTTAAATCTAAGTTGCAACGTGCCACATATGTCTCTATATGACAACCATTTTGATATCAAACTAGTCTTGAACCTAATAAGGTTTATATCCTTGGTCATCTCCTCTAGGTCTATAGGGTACCGACTCTTTTGGGGTCATCCCTCTTCCCTCATGCATCAAGAGAGTGCCCTACTCATCTGCCCTTTGGGTCCCATGAGTTCATGAAGGTGATCAATCTCCTAACCCATGGCCCTCAGACAATGATAGTTGTTACCTCCCGACCCTATGGTCATGTGCAACTGGGGAATTAGGCAACTCCTACTTTCATCGGTCTTATCCCTACCTGACCCTAGGATAGACTTAGGATTCTCCATAACAGTACATGTTCATTTAGAACCTTACCCAAGTCTTCATCATCTCTCTTTCTGCATTCATGGGCTGACCCTCATCCTTTCATAGGGATCATGGCAACCTGCCTACCTTGGTCAAGCCCTATACCGGTTACCTCCATGGTAACACATCAACATGCACTTAGAGATGGATATCTATGGGCCTACGGGTTCATTCTCATACCATGTACTTTTCACTTAGCTTCTCAAGATCCTAAGAGACCTCTTTAGGTTACCTTAAACTAACCAAAACTGATATACACCCTACCAAAGGGGTCCCTCTCCCAGGATGGGAGGAAAACTATCTCTTGACAACAAGGTCACAAAAGCTCTTAGGTCTAGGGTTTACATCCACATGAGCTTACTTAACCCTAGCAAGCTATTAAGGCACAAGCAGATCACCTATTGTACTATGCTAGGTCATACCTGTCCTCTTTCCTTCAGACTGGATCAAGATCATACCTTCCTTTATCATCATCCTAGCTATGAGGGGTTCATCAAACATACCTTTAATATTAAGGAGTTTCCTTTTTCCTTTATACATGAGGAGTATCGTGCTCGCTTCTATAGGAACTCAACTTCTCATCATGAGCATTAGGTACACCACTTCCCCTCTTAGGCCTAGGAACCCTAGGTTTACTTGTAGGTGTCCAACTGCATGCTCCATCTCTTAACTACGAACCAAGCATGAAAAGGCATGACATGCACTTCTGGTCATCCTTCAACTCGAGCAACACTTAGGGTTGGGTCCTACAACAAGGTACAAGGCCTCATAACCTGCTACTACACCTCTCCAGGGTTTATGAAACTCTTCTTCTCATCTACACCATAGGTGCAAAGGTATAAGTAGACTCATCCTCTCTCTAGGATTTGGTTCTTTCTCATGGTAACCAAGACATCAGCAACCCTAGGGATCAAGCATGTGGCGACCACTATCATTCACTTAGATCGCATCATTCCCGATTCCCCACTGTTCCTCATATCGTGGGGTCTAGGTTTACGACCTTCTTGCTGGGTTTCCTGCTCTCTCCCGAGAGCTAACCCTATAACTAACCTCACCAGTAGAGGTCATCTCTTAAAGAAGGTTCAACCTCAAAAGCATACCCCTACCTGGATGAAGCCTATGTTCAACTTATGTTTGCTCAAGGTTATCCATAACCCCTTATGCTTAACACAAACTTTCTCAGCCAGGGTTTCAACCCTTTTCTCTTACTACTAACGTACCCTGGGTGTATGTTATGACCTACACACATAGGCCCATAGGGTTTCTAAGGTCCTTCACTAACATCATCATCTAAAGAGCTATCCTTCACCCTAACATGCACGACCCTTCCCAGGGTTGGGTTGTCAACAGTGTTAGGTCACTCATGGTTCATATGGCATATCAAAGGCATGTCCCTTCAAACACCTGGTCCAACTTGTCTCTTTCTAACCATCACTTAGGGTTAGGGTTAGCATCATCCCCAGAGGATGTGCCAGGTCTCTACTTGCAATGGAGATCTCTATCTCCCATACTAACTTATCCTCCTGAGAAGAAGGTCTAGCCTCAGGTCCCTTCTGAGGACATGACAACTCATGTCATACGACCTAAGCATGTATCTATTATTTATTTTGTGCTTAATCTATTAATCATATGTCCATGACATCTTATTTAAACTCCTTTCATTAATTTAGTGGAGGATTTCTTAAACCTTATTAACCTTACCCATACCTCAAGAGGGTGAGGAGAAGAAAGAAAACCCTAATCCTTTAGGTCCTTATCAGAATTTTGGTGATGAGAAGGGATGAATAAGATGAGAAGTCCTAAAGGTATCTTATTTCGATTCATACCCTAAGACTTTGGCCAGGCGATCACACGGGTCCGGGAGTCCTCGTATTATGACTAGTGGTGCGGCGGAAAATCTTGCCAGCCCCCTGTCGTGATCCCTTACTAGACACCTCCGTCTTTTAGATATTCCTCTAATAACTCCCTTGGGTTCTATGGAATTTGTAAAATTTAATAATTATTAATGGTTAACTGAGGAACCTACGCTCTGATACCAAATGTTATGACCTCACCTTTCAGTAACCCCCAATTAAGGGAGACCAAGAGGTTGAAGCCACACCCATTAATCCCGGATCAATGGTTCGACATATAACCATAAACAATTATTAAATTCTAACAGACAATACTGAAAATGGTAATAAAATTTTTCTTTGCATACCTTGAAAAGTTGGGAACAAACTAACTTCTAACCTCAGCTGAACTATTCTATCTAATTCCTCCTTGTTCTTTAATTCTTGAGTTCACAAGCTGTCGCTTTACTGTTTTTACTTTTCATTGTACCTAAAACGCCGACAAACAAAACGTCGGTCAGCCAAAGCTGGTATGTGGAGGAAATAAATAATGTTCAACTATGGTAACAATATAATCATTCAATTAATCATTTAACAACCAAGATTACATCTTAAGCCATACAACTCAATCTATACATATTCTCGAACTCTGGGATGTCCCTGCAGTGGACATGAATATCACCTCTCTTTTAGGTAATAGATTCGCATGGCACTATCCGAAGATAGCCCAATATCTAACTCATTATGACTTGATGGTCCTACCTCCATGGTAGCCATTTACTAAGTCAACCATAGACCTGATGGACCTACCCAATAGGTAGCCATGTACTAGGTCATCCATAAACCTGATGGACCTACCCAATAGGTAGACATGTACTAGGTCATCCATAGACCTGATGGACCTACCCAATAGGTAGCCATGTACTAGGCCTTTCTCTAACTTGATGGACCTACCCATAGGCAGCCATGTACTAGATTAGCTATTATGCCACAGAGAGAACTAGGATCTGAGTTTGTAGGCATATACTCTTTGTGATAGTCATAGCCACATTATAGTTTGCATGAACTAAATAAACATTCAACAGTTTATTTAAAGCAACCGGTAAAACATTCGGAAATCACCGTGAAACTAGAACGGTTATTCATAAGCGTAACCACATACCTGTCCAGTAGATTTCTCAAGCTAATATCAATTCCAACCAAGAAAGCAATCCAAGGAAGTAATTCAACCACATATTCAAGAATCCTGAAAAACACATGTATTCCATTTACTACAAACTTTATCAAGATTCTTTCTATCCAACTTGAAATTGCTTCCTAAGGTTTCTGTATCCATTTTAGGGTTTCGTTTTGCATTTAGGGTTTTCCTTCATCCTTTATCATATTAAACCCTATATTTATTCCATTACTCACAAACCCTAATTATCTCATCTATTCTTCAATATTAAGGTTATCTTAACCAAAATATAATCCTATTTTCATATTATAGGCACATTCATCATCAATTAAGCTTCTTTTTCATTAAAGATACTATTTTATCCTTTTAATCCATAATGAGATCATTATCCGCATCAATCATCAATTTCCAAGTTCATTAGAGCCTAACTAACATATGAACTCATTTGCCATAACTCTACCTTTTATTCATGAGAAAACCCTAATTACTACATTTTGGGTTTTATCCATAATTAGGAACTTTTATATTAAAACTAGATTTAGAACATCATAACTCTATCCTATTCATGGATTTGCACAATTAAAACCATTAAAAGGCATATTTTCCAAAATTAGGGTTTCTAACTCCATTAATGCAAACTTAGGTATATGAAACCCTGAATTAAACCAATTATGTATAAAGATCATCCTTTTAGATTCAAATCATCATTTTTATCATTAACAGGCTAATACCAACTTTAATCATCTATTAAACCCTACTAATCACTTTAATCATACCAAAATAGGGTTCTTTAAATATTAATACATTAAAGTTGATATCTTTCATTACTTTTCGAATTGCATAAGGAAACAGGCTATAAAACTATTTTTATTGAATTCCTTGCATTTTTTTGATCAAAATACATATATAACTTGTCCTAAACGGAGTTACCATTAAAAAGTTACGATTTTAACAAAATTACTTACTTTCGGCCAATTGGGAAACGCCACGTCATCACTCATGCAATCGTAGGCACGACTGGTTTAAGACATAACCAAATGTCATTTCTGCCCCTGGTAAAACACGCGCTCCTTCAGCCCGCGGAGGGACATTTTTGTCCACGCGCCTCCTCTCTTCTCCTTCCTCGCGCTACCCTAGCGATGCTTCCTTGTTAGCGCTGGGTGCATCTTCTCCACGTCGACCTCGACCCCGCCGGCTGTCCAGGAGTTGCCCCCTTCTTTCGCTGTGCTCCCGCACATGCAAGGGAGCTTCCAGCCCGCCACCGGTCGTCCAGGGTTAGCGCAAGCAGCCCCTGCCACCATGGCCGCCCTGCAGTCATCTGCAGGTGTTGCGCAGGTGTAGAGTGCCGACACGAAGGTCTTCCAACCCTCTTCTGACGACGCAAGAGCATCACGACCTTCTCGTATGCTCCCCATTGCTCCCAGGTTCACATCACTCCCTCCGGTTAAATTTTTGAAAAGAAACAAGAAAGAGAAAGAGAGAGGGGTGCCAATGATCTCCTTGAACTCGGGCTAAGGAGTATACCCTTATATAGAGGAGTATAGCAATGCCCCGGTTCGCCTATCCATGAGGAAACCAAGTTCCTCGTTAAACATGGAAACCACATACTTTCCTTGTTTTAGATGTAACTCCTCTTTTCTTTATGATAAGATATCCTTTATCCTTGATTTATTAGAATTCGAATTTCTTCTTACATATTTTCTCTTTCCTTGTTTTTTAATCCCTTGACACGAAATTCTATTTCTTTTAATCAAATTTACTTTCTTTTTAACAATACCTCATAATTCATTAATAATGCAACACATTATCCTCTTATTTTGCCTTCTTAGTATTTTCTCTTTTGTTCCTCTTTATTGGGACTCCTTGGTTCCCAAGAAACTTTATGATTTCGAAATTCTTTTCCAAGGATATTTATTATCCTTCTAGATGTATCTAAATGCATTATTTCCCATTATCATGTGTATTTCTCATTAAAATATCTCTTTTTGAGGATTTCTTTTTATTTCCCTTTTATTTTCCTCATGGGTATTCCTTTTATCATTAACAACTACATGGATACGAAATTTCCCCAAGAAATCTCATTTATGCCTCTTTTCATTCATTTTCCACATTATATCATTATTTCCCAATTTCTTTCTTCATAAAGAAATACTTAATTAATCTTTTCTTTTCGTATTGCTTTCTTTTTGCAACCTTGGACTCCTTGGTACCCAAGGAACCCAAGAGGCACGAAATCCTCTTTGGATTTGCCTTCTAGAGGTTTCCACATATTTCTTTTCTTAAAATTCAATTATCCATTTACTAATTGAATTTCCTTTATTATTTTCCTTTTATTGGGCCCAATAGCCAATAAAGCCCACAACAAAAACATCAAGCCTATTGTAAACAATATTCATTTATTTGAAGAAAATTATATCATTATTTGTTCAAATATGTTTAATATGAGAAATTACATTTCTGACCAATTGAACCCAAAAACTGGGGTTATAACATTGGATGTAATATCACAAGATTGGTGCAATCCAATACCTGACTGGAATATCACAGGATTGGTACATTCCAATACGTGACTGTAATATCACATGATTGGTACAATCCAATGCCTGGTTGTAATATCACAGGATTGGTACAATCCAATACCAGGATGTAATATTACATGATTGGATACCTAGATGTACTCTTACAAGATTGGTATAAAGATGGAACATGATGATATTATGACAGGATAAGCTTGAGTTATTGGTTTAATATGATGGGTAAATGCTACACATGTTCTTCATATTCCTTATAAAGTGAAGAGATGATTTACTACTCTATCATAGACAATTTCCATGAGAAGATGATAAATGTTCTAATCTGCTTATCTCCAGTAATTAACCTTAGTTAGTAATATAAAAGAACCTCTACTCAGTTTAATACTATTTACCTATGATAATAACATTGTTGGTAGAGAGTTATATCTCTCGCTGGGACAATTGTCTCACCCTGTGGGATCCACATTTTTTAGGTGGACATACACAAGGGGGTAGAGACTTTACTGCAGAGGAAGGATAATAACAACAGGGACAAAATTAACAGATTAGGTTGAGTGTGCAGTCTATCGTGTCTTCTAGATAGAAGTCATATGTTTCGTCTCTGTACTCTTAGGTCCTTGGATTTAGAACGTGATGGTTTTATGACCAATAGGAGATTTTGACTTGTATGTGTTGAGGTTTGATGTTTATTTAGTATATGTTTTGACAAAGCAACTGTTATATGTTAACTCGAGATGAGATGGTAAAATGTATGTACAGTGTGAACCCCGATGTATATAAAGTTTTGAAATGGATTTCTTTGCAACAAATGATTTTAATTTTTAGTTATTTTTGTTAATTAACTGCTTATGATTTTTCCGCATAATTAATAACGATTTGGCTGTCGGTTTGGTGGCAGTCGTTTCAAGTTTGGTATCAGAGCTTAAGGTTCACTGACTCTGCTCTACTATCCTCCAGTATATCCTATAGTGACTTATTCTTATGCATAACAAATGGTGAAGTTTAAAAATGACTAGAGAACATGAGGAGCACGTTGCTAAGAGCAATGTTGATGCACTAATAGAGGGTGTAAGGGATCATGCAAGAGAAGAATGAGTGCTTGAGAATTTCCATTTTGACTCAATCAGGATAGAGAATCCTGCTTTTTATGCTCTTGTTGGGCAGGTTAGGGCAACAGTGATGATATAGTGGGTTGGATACTAAAAATACAACCTAAGTTACCAGCCCTCAATGCAGACACATTGGGTTTTGAAAGGGTTCCTGAATAACAATCATGTTGGAACAGTGGAAAAGGTAGGAAGGATTAACACCTGGCAAGAAAATAGACTCTTCCATAAGTATAGATAGATAGTACATCTATGATGGCAATTCCCAAGGAGGGGAAATAAGCTGAGAATTAAGGAAATGTCTCAATGATTCTAGAGACATTTGCCTAGTTGTTCTAAAAAGCCAACATTTTTGGTACCACCAGTGCAATAAATGCCTAGTGCACCAGGGCAGTAGTCACTAAGTAAAGGCAAAAGTCCTAACTTTCCACCTATAAGAACTTCTGACTTAGCTTCTACATCGGTAATAAGACCGATAAGGCTAGGGTACGAGGACAAGACATGTTATATATATGGACATGTTGAGCATAATAAACTATTTTATTCAAAAAGAAGGAAGGAAATGACCCAACAACTGAGGCACACTCGGAAGGGCTAATGAAAGTTACAACCTAATAGTATAAAAAGGCAAAAGCAACAACATGAAACAACTAGACTCTATGTTTGAGTCAACTTGAAGTGGTAGATGACTGCGAGCGGTGACAGTCAGATAGAGTGTTTTTCATTCTGATATGTCCCTCTTGATTTTATCGGATAATCATAAGAAGGTAGTTGTTGTTGAGCTTCATTTAATTAGTCCTATGAGGACATGGGAAAGAGATAAGAAGGATGAGAACCTATATTCAATCCAATATTCTTTTATATGTTTTGGAATTTCTCTCTTCATGTAGAAAGGGAAGAGATGAAAAATAAGCACCTAGAGAAAATTAGAGATGCTAAGTAGTAAAATTTAAAGAGATGTTAAAAGTAAGAAACATAATATAAAACAAATGCATACTACCTAAACTTCAATTATTGCATACCCTAGCCAGGTATTCATCTATTAAAAGCAAGGTAAGTATGGAACTCTTAGACTGCTATCTTTCTGATTACTTAATCAAGTAGTCATATTGAGACATTCTAAAGAGCATAATGAAGTAGAATATGTGGCATGAATATTTCTACCACATCATGATTGATATACGGTGGAATCTAAGTTAATCACATAAGAACTTATAGACAAAAGAAGATGTTTAGTATAATGTATACCTTGGTCTAAGGACCTAACAATGACAGTTACCTGATGAGAGGTAACAATGTTTAGTGATGAACTAAGGATTTGAATACCCATATCTAGTAATCATAATGATGATAATACTAAGGGATGATGACATGTAATCATCTCTATAATTCCTATGTTAATGGCAAGCAACCTAAGAGGAAACTAAATTCAAAGACACATGAACGATTGAGAGTTCATGCAATACTCAAGGAAGGTGATAATCTATTTTCTTTACTAAACAAACTTGGATAATTATGGGGTGATAAAAGGACTATGTTTCCTTGTGTTCTTTCTTTTCAAGGACATGACAATCAAGTGAGTCTTATGACAGTTGATGCAGATCGATTAGAAGTAATCTTTTAGATGAATACTTTGAAAAGTATCAGTTAGTCTTGGATGTTAGTTCCAAGACAAGTATATGTGATAAGTAATATGTTTGGTTTTGTTAAATAACTATAGAGGGTGGAAATGATAAGGATGTGATGTGTTTTTGACACATGTAACTAATACTAAGGAAGTTTTAAAGGTATGAGATGGTGAGGACATGACTCCTAATAAATTGATTAATGCTTGATTACCTAGAAAGGATAACTTTGAGGTTTATTGGAGGATATGGACATCACATGTTAGGGGTTTATGCTCTACATAACCATAACATTGATAAGGATGTATTGATTGAAGAAACATTTGTAGAATCATCTTCAGAAAGGTTTATCAAGCTAAGATAACTTCTTAGGGTATCCCCATCTAGATATGTTGAAGTAGCTTATATGTATAACATCTAGAGTCACCTCTGAGATAGTACTTCTTGATATATATATAACCTCTCCTTATGATAATAAAATAAACAACTAACATTATGGTTGATTCTAATTTTAAGTAAGTTAGTGTTGAACCAACATATTAGACTAGTACAACAAAAGTATGATAAGACTTGTAGTCTCAAATAAATGACAGAATGTAACTCTAGCCTGGAAAGGATAGTTGAGTATGATATATTCTATGATAACCATATATGAAAGAACTTTGTTCTGGTCAAATTTCTATGGCATCTCCATGACATAAAGATGGTATAATATTTGATGATATGATGCATGAATGACAATTGTTTTCCTTCATCTCGGATTTCGGAGACAAAATCCTTGTTAGGGGTTTATAACTTGTAATGACCCTGACCTGGGTTATGTGTTAACCCTATTTATTTTTAGCTAAGTAAGTTTCTTAGAACTTTAATATATCCCTCTAAAGTGTTTTTTTATTAGGTGACAAACTTATGTTTCGAGTTTGGTCATGTATGAATAATGTTTGAGCAATGTTATCTTATTTTGGACCAAAATGCAATTTTCCCAAAATAAGGGGTTATATCTCAATACGTCATATGTTGAGCATACCTCATGTGTTTTAGCATCATAATAGAGAGAATGATGTAAGGTGGTGGCTTGTAGAAAGCCTAAATTCCAAATTTGAACTTGTTTCAATAGTGCTAGTACCTTGTGTATCAATTTTGGTACAAATTGTAATTTACCCAAAATGAAGGGTTGACATGAAAATTACCACCTATAGAGTTTCCATACTCTCTCCTAGAATCATCTAGAGGAGAGATAAAGAAGGAGACACCATGTTTGATTCATGTTTGAATGATGGTACTCTTGGTGATGAAAAGACCAAGAGATGATGTATAGTTGAAGCCCTTACTTGAGTTGTATCAAGATGTAGACTTGATATGGGAGTGCCTATTGGCCATGAAACCATATAAGAGATCCCATATCAGTTTGTGGAATCTTGGAAAAGGACATGATGGGAAAATCACCTCAAGGAGGTGAGATGTATCGATTTACAACTTCCTTAGAAATGTTGTATCTGATCCTGAATAAAGTGGTCATTGAGTTGATATACCTTATCAAAAGAGATAAGTAATGTACAAAATTTCATATATAGATTATCCTCAAGTGTTTTTCATGTCAAGATAAATGTGAGTGCATGCTTGTACACGTGTCAACAACCATGCATGGACACGTGGCACCTAGTAGCTTTAAATGATGACAACTCATATACACACTTTTTCATGAACCTCAAGTATATATACCCTTCCTTTCACCTCATAGTGATATTTTTCGAATCTGACCACCTCCTTGCTCTTATATATCATGCATAGAGCCTTGGTATCGTGCATAGGTGATGTGGTATCGTGCATATGTCTTGGGTATCGTCCATAGCAAGTGGTATCAACCATAGCATGTTGATATCGGCCATATCAAGTTGATATCAGCTAAGTGAAGTGATATTGGCCACAAGTGAAGGATATATCAGCCAAAAGTGAGGGAATATCATGAATGAGTAGTAAGGTATCGCGCAAGGTGCTAAGGAGCAAGAAGGAGCTCAAATCTTAACCCTAAGATAAGGCCATGATCATCTTCAACCTTGGACTGAGGCATGGATCTTGGGTTATGATCTTCCTTTCTTTTCTTCTTCACCAAGTTCTTAACTATGGTGATTCCTTGTATATGAAGGAGTTGTGAATGAGCCTTGGACTTTTGATAAGTCATTTTCAACCTTAGGAATGTGAAGCTTTGGAGCTTGGAGCTTTGAAGTTATTCTTGAGGCGGATTACATAAGTTGAACCCAAACATGTTATTATTCACCATCTTTCTTGCTATATTTGATGATCTACTTTTAATTCTGAAATTTTCTTGAATACTTGATATATCTATGAATTATAGTAGTTGCTTAGACTGGTTATCCTTGTACTAGAACAAGTAGAACGAAGGTCTAGATCTTGTATATGATGATATCATCTTACAAAGTGATATCGGGTTCAAGCACACAAGTAAGCACCTCTAACCTGATATGTTGATGTATTGACCACTGAAAAGATATAGATGTGAGTTTGTACTTCCTTGCATAATATGGTAATGCAGTATACACCTTTTGCATGATATGAGGTCAAGCATACATCTCTTTTCCTGATATGGTGTGAAGCACACACACCTCTTTGCCTGATATGGTGTGAAACACCCACACACCTCTTTGCCCGATATGGTGTGAAGCACACATACACCTCTAAGGTGATATGGTAAGCACATATACACCTCTAAAGTGATAATTTGAGAAATCACACACCTCTTACCTCATATAAGCAAGCATACACCTCTAAACTAATATTGGGTTAAGCCTACACCTCATGGACGATATGGTGTTGAGCACACACCTCTAAAACATTATGGTGGGTAACCCAATGCACTAGATGACAAAAGTAGTAAGGTGGTTAATACGCTATAACATGTGATGGCTAATACACTAAAGTATGGTGTCTCCAATATCATCAAGTGAGGTGAGGATTTTACACCTATGCAGGGTGATGGTGATACACCATATGATTGGTAAGGTTGATACCTTGATGAGTAAGGGTATGAGGGATATGATGATGCCTAGCTCGATATACACCTAACCCAAGACATGTGTTCAACTTGAAATACATGATATAACCCAATACACCTTGTAAAGGTGTGGACAAAACACTCTTAGGAGTGACGAGTATAACACTAAATAATGGTGTAGCTAATACCTTGATAGGTGACACACCTAAAGTGATTGATGATGGTCAACCCTATATCAACAATGCCTTAATCCGAGATGAGTCTAAATCACTTGATGATAGTTGGGTAATTCAAGTGCGGGACTCATGGCCAATACACTATAGGATAAATGTGATGAGTTAGTGCATAAAGTATTAAGATGGGAAGTACCCTAATACAAGATAAGTTGATGAACTTAAGTAAGATAAAAGTGATGTGGGAAGTGATATATCAAGGCATGATAAATAGTATATCCAACACCTCAAGGTTGATACACCTTGATGAACCTCAAATACAATATACTTGGATGAGTAACACATGAAGTGTGTCATGTCAATTGTTACATTATGATGTAATGAGTTTAATGCACTTTGATAAGTGCAAACTAACATACCTTGAGAGAGTGTTAAGCTAAGATAATAAAGTATGATGTAATCAATATCCTAGTAAGGATGAGAGACAAAAGTCATACTTTGTGTTGATAATCACTTAATAATAAATGATGAGAATAAATAAGTATGATTGAATACTTATGATATCAATGTATGATCCTAGATGGGTGGAGCAATGAATTAGGGTTTGGATTGATAATATGAACTTGAAACCCTATTCAGATATAAAGGGAAACCCTAACCCTAATAATTGTTGTCTTGTGAGAGGTGACAAGATGTTTAATGGCCTTGTGAGTCATGTGAATAGTTGTTTCCTAGTGAGAGGTGACAAGATGTTTAATGGCCTTGTTAGCCATGTGAATAGTTGTTGCCTAGTGAGAGGTGACAAGATGTTTAATGACCTTATGAGCCATGTGAATAGTTGTTGCCTAGTGAGAGGTGACAAGATGTTGATCCAGAGATTGATGTAAGAGATGGTAATGTTCAAAATAAACCAGGTAAATAGGAACCCCATAACATAATAATAATAATAAATGGTCACAAGGATAATAATGGAATCTTGGTCACACATACATTATGGGCCACTACTACAAAAATGACTTATAACGTCACATTTACAAGTGTCAGTTGTATACAAAAACCGACGCCTAATCCATACATCGTCAGTTAAATAAAATAATTGACATCTATCTGTGAAGGGCAACTAGATGCGGGTATCACTTTTTATTTAGCGTCAGTTTCTTAATAAGAAACCAACACCTAAAATTGACCACCAAATCCAAATTTTCTAGTGAAATCAATTACCTCCATAATTTAACATACAACGTCGGTTTTTAACAAAGAAACCGACGACTAAAGGTTTTCCGTGAGACAGAAATTTGACCAATTTTTATCATCGGTTGTCTTACAATTACCGACGCCGATGAATTTTTGCACGCTTAACCGCGAAAATTTTCACGTCCATGTAGCATCGGTTTTATACGGAAACCGATGACTATAGTCTTAATTCGAGAACATTTATTTTTGTCGGGATATATAGATAGACATCATTTTTTCTAGTTGGAACCGACGACTATCAACTAACAGAAGTGTCGGTTTGTTGTTGGTAACCGACACTTATAGTTTTATGCGTCAGTTAGTTCTAATAACCGACGCCTATTGTTAACTTAACAACACCTGCGTAAGCCAGACTCTTCCCCTTCCTCTGTTTCATTCATTCTCGATTGAGGGTTAGGTCCAGCAATTCCTTTTCTCATCGCCGCCCACTGCTCCTGTGCTCACCGCCTCCACCTTCGTCACCGTTTGCTGGTGCTCTAGTCGCCTCTGCTGCTGCCGCTCGCCTCTGCCGCCGCTGCTCTCTAGGAAACGACTCTCCTGCTCCACGCCGCCGCTGCCTGCTCAACACCGCCACTACAGCCGATTAAACTTCTCGTCTACTCGTCTTCTTCCTCCACGATCGAGCTCACTGCCGACAGAGTTGTTCCTCTTCTTCCTCCACAAGCTCGCTACTGACATGTACAATTAATTTCTTCCACTCTTCTCCTTGTTCGATCGTCCTCCTACTCTTCTTCTTCCTTCTCCTCTTATTCCTCCTATGGCCTTGACATCGGAGGCGGCTATTAACAGTGGTAACTCAGCAAATGTAGTGGTTGTAAGGGCACACTGTCGTAAAAATTTATTTGCATTGAGCATAATGTATACATTTATTCTCAGTTAGTGAACCTGAAAATGAATGTCGTCATTTAGCCATTCAAGAAGCATGGATGTGTGGATGAATAAGAATCATAGTGGACTTGGATTGTATTTTTGCAATTAAGGTTACACATGCATCATATTAAATGATTTCCCATTTGTAGTAGCATGGACTAAGAGAGTCTCACTAAAATTGATGCTTATTTACACCTAATTAATTCATTATAATAGAATTGTGTTGATTGCACTTGTGCTCTTGGGATGAATTGAGTTGTTGTGTCATCGATTTGCATTGTTGACTTGCATATATTTGTTCTTTAGCCTTCAAGTGAGGTATAATCTCACTCTCCCAATGTGCCATTAGGCTTCATTTTGATCAAAATGTTGTACTTGCATATATTTGTGCTTCTAATCCTCAAGCCTGAACTAATTTAGTAAATTTTGATGCATGTTGAAATAAGATTCAACTTGTCCATTCTAGCATCCTAATTTTATTTGATTATGTGCTTTGAACTTTGAAACATGCATGATAAAGATACATTGATGTTAAATATCAAACTTAACTCACATGTGGGTCTTCTATTTCTAAAATGATAATGTGAACTCCTAAATCAGTAACATATATTATTCTTTGTGCACCCAAATACCTTGTGAATCATGTATGTACCCTAAGGTGATTAAATGCCTAAATCTTGACTTGAAATATGACCTAGTATGTATGTTGATATATGAAGCTGTAATGATAATGGTGAAATGGAGTGGATTTGAGGTGGATATGTGGTGGAAATGGTAGGGTAGGTTGGTCACCACAGTCATGTTGATGTGCTACGACCATGGTGAGGGTAGTATAGGATGGTCGTGGGGTAAGAATATGATCATGGTATGGGGCTGGTGGTATGCTATGTTGGTGGCCACGACCATGGCAGAGTGCCACAGTCGTGGTGGGTCACACGGCCGTTTTGGAGGAGGGGCATGTGGTCGTGGGTACTTCCCACGGTCGTGCAAATTTATGACCAAGAACCATCATTTCTACAGGGTTTTTTCCCAAGTCACCACGACCGTGGCTCATGGAGCAGCATCACGGTCATTTTGTTCTTCATTGGCCACGACCGTGGTAGATGGCCACGGTCGTGGCGACTTGGGGGAAAACCCTATTGAAATGCTGGTTCTTGGTCATAAATTCGCATGACCGTGGGAAGTGCCCACGGCCGTGGTGAGGCTTGCACCACTTGATTATCCTTTAAACTTCATCATTCTTGGATGTCTTTTCTTGGTGATGACTCTTGGCCATTGAAGGTAGGTTGAGGGAGATTTTGGGGCCTCCTTTGGACCTCCCCATGAGTGGAGGAGCCCTAGAACTCCTTCTTTCTCTCTCTTCCATCTAAGGCATGGTCCAAGTACCTGAAAACAGTGCAAAGAACATCATAAGTGCATTTGGCAATGATAAACACATTAGGGGCAAAAGCTTGTAATCTAACATGTTTAGATGTGATTTAAGTACAAAATGGCAGAGGATGGAGCTCTAAAATAGGGCTACATCACCCCCTAATTCAAATCTTTGATATATGGAATCATGGTTTATTTATTGTTTAGTATATACTGACAAGCATGATTAAATAATGTTACACAAAACTTAGGATATGAATGATGAAACTAGGATTGTTGGTATAAGAATGACGACATACATGTATTTGTTGGCCTAGAAACCCGTCCAAGATTTACTCATTAGGAGTAAATCTTGGATAGTCCCCAGTTTGGAACTATTCTTGAACACCTAATCTCACTTAGGATGTAAGTGTATAATGTGTATTGCGTTTTCAAGAAAATTTCGGTAGCATTTCCATGTTTGTTTTCTAAGTACATATGTACTTGGAGAACAGTGGGGAAATGTTGCTAAAATTTTCTTGAAAACCCAATGCACATTATACACTTACTAGTGAGATTAGGTGTTAAAGAATGGGATAGGTGGTACACATTTATTATATATAAGAATGACAACACATGTATTTGTTGGCCTAGAAACCCATCCAAGATTTACTCAATAGGAGTAAATCTTGGATAGTCCCCGATTTGGGACTGTTCTTGAACACCTAATCTCACTTAGGATGTAAGTATATATTGTGTATTGGGTTTTCAAGAAAATTTTGGTAGCATTGTTCTCTAAGTACATATGTACTTGGAGAATAGTGGGGAAATGCTGCCAAAATTTTCTTGAAAACCCAATATACATTATACACTTACTAGTGAGATTAGGTGTTCAAGAATGGGATAGGTGGTACATATTTATTATATATAAGAATGACAACACATGTATTTGTTGGCCTAGAAACCCGTCCAAGATTTACTCAATAGGAGTAAATCTTGGATAGTCCCCAGTTTGGGACTGTTCTTGAATACCTAATCTCACTTAGGATGTAAGTGTATAATGTGTATTGGGTTTTCAAGAAACTTTTGGTAGCATTTCTCTGTTTGTTCTCTAAGTACATATGTACTTGGAGAACAGCGGGGAAATGCTGCCGAGATTTTCTTGAAAACCCAATACACATTATACACTTACTAGTAAGATTATGTGTTCAAGAATGGAATAGGTGGTACACATTTATTATATATAAGAATGACAACACATGTATTTGTTGGCCTAGAAACCCGTCCAAGATTTACTCAATAGGAGTAAATCTTAATTATATATAAGACCTTAAACCCTAAAGTTTTAACCATGCATAAACTCTAATTTGTTAACCCTAGACCCTAATCTTGTTGTAATATATACTTGTTTGTTATTCGATCATAGAATGGATAGATCATGGATGTCCATTCGCAATCGCTGCACCCCAAAGTTTATTTCTGGTCTTGATCAGTTTATTAGATTTGCCGAGGAACATAGGAAACAACCTGGAGATAGGTTCTACTATCCATGTAGGCATTGCGGTAACAACTTAAAAGTTAGCACTGGTGATGAAATCAAAAGTCATGTCATGTGCAAAGGGATTGTACAAGGCTATACATAATGGCACTAGCATGGAGAGATTTCAAACTCAAAACCAATGGATGTCGATAGCAGTGCTTGTGTGGAAGAAGAAATTGCCTCCGATGACATAGATGTGAATGAACCAGTTCCAGAAGACATCATTGATGCGATGTTGGAAAGTCGTGGGGTAGAGCACACCAAAGCCGATCCACCTCCCATGTTTAGCAACATTGTGCATGATGCTGAGATACTGTTATACACATGTTGTACTAAGTTTATGAAGCTTAGCACTGTGTTGAGATTGTATAAGCTGAAAGCTAACAATAGATGGAGCGACAAAAGCTTCATGTCATTGTTGTCTTTTTTGAAAGAAATGCTTCCTGAAGGAAACGAGCTTCCAATCTCAACATACCAGGTAAAGAAATTGTTCTACCCAATGGGAATGGAGGCCAAGAAGATACACACATGCCCGAATGATTGTATATTATTTCAAAAAGACTGTGTAGATTTGAAAGATTGTCCAAAATGTGGTGCGTCACGGTATCAATTGATGACTTTAGGGGAGTCCAAAACTGGTTCTCCTGCCAAGGTGATGTGGTATCTACCTATAATATCACAGTTTCAATGCTTGTTTGCCAATCCGATAGATGCAAAGAATTTTAGATGGCATGCAGATGTTAAGAAAAATAATTATGGGATCCTACGACATGCGTCTGATTCCCCACAGTGGAAGAAGATTGATTTATTGTACCCTAAATTTGCTGAAGAAGTTAGGAATCTAAGACTTGGGCTATCTATAGATGGGATGAATCCGTATGGGACATTGAGCAGCCAACATAGAACTTGGCCAGTCATGCTTGTTATATACAATCTTCTTCCCTGGCTGTGTATAAAAAATAAGTATGTTATGTTGTCATTATTGATATCAGGCCCTAAACAACCTGGAAATGATATTGATGTTTATCTTGAACCTCTGATTGATGACTTAAAGAAACTCAGGGGTGAAGGTGTGATGACCTATGATGCTTCACGAAGAGAGACATTTTGTTTGCATGCTATGTTGTTTTGCACTATTAATAACTTTCCAGCATATGGGAATTTGTCTGGATATAGTGTCAAAGGAGCTAAAGTGTGTCCTATATGTGAAGAGAACACTGATTCAACAAGACTAAAACATGGCGGCAAGACTGTATATCTTGGTCATTAAGGTTTCTTCCAAAATTCCATCCGTATCGTAGGAAGCACAAAGCATTCAATGGATGGAATGAGGAACAGAGTGCACCTAAACATATATCGGGGGAGGTTGTTTGTGAAAGAGTAAAAGACTTTGTCAATGAATTTGGTAAGAGATCATAATGTACTATGGACACACGAAGTGACAAATATTTATTCAAGAATAAGTCAATATTTTGGGATCTTCCTTATTGGAGTTCTTTGACAATCAGGCATTGTATCAATGTCATGCACATTGAGAAAAATATTTGTGATAGCATCATTGGTACTCTGTTGAATATACCAGGTAAGACTAAAGATGGCATAAAATCTAGACCGGACCTACATGAAATGGGAATAAGGTCATAATTAACAGAATTACGTGAAATGGGAAATCGGAGAACATACTTACCTCCTGCTTGTTACACGTTGTCTAGAAAGGAGAAGAAAGCTTTTTGTGAATGCTTGGTAAATGTTAAGGTGCCATAGGGTTACTCATCCAACGTGCGTAGATTGATATCAATGAAAGATCTGAAGTTGATAGGTCTTAAATCTCATGATTGTCACAGTCTAATGCAACAAATATTGCCCGTGGCAATTCGATCTATATTGCCGAAGCATGTAAGATTTGCAATCACCAGACTTTGTTTCTTTTTCAACAGTCTGTGCAGCAAAGTTATTGACCCTGATACTCTCGATACTTTGCAAAGAGAAGTGGTTGTTACCCTATGTCATCTTGAGATGTATTTTCCTCCTTTGTTCTTTGATATCATGGTACATCTTGTTGTCCACTTGACTAGGGAAGTCAAAATGTTGGGACCAATTTTCTTGCATTGGATGTATCCCTTTGAACAATACATGAGCATTTTTAAATGTGATGTTCGAAACCGTTATCGGCCTGAAGGGAGTATTATTGAGGGTTATGTGGCGAGAGAGGTTATGGATTTTTGCAATGACTTTCTGAGTGGTAATGACACTCCTGGTAATGAAAAGAATATTGAGGAGCAATTTGGCAAAGGAATTTTGGGATCACGGGTGAAAGTAATCATCCGTGAGCAGTTGGAACAAGGTCACTAGTATATTTTACACAACATGGACGAAGCGAGTGTTTATATTGAGGAACATACCAATTTCATCAAGAGACAATATCCTTGAGCCAATTCAATGTGGCTTGCTAGATTTCATAATAAGACATTTATTAAGTGGTTTGAAGATAAAGTCTTACATCAACTATCTCAAACTCCAGATGATATTACTGAAACTATCAAATGCCTCTCCTTTAAACCAAAATTTAATGTTATGTCTTATGAAGGGTATGAAATTAATGGATTCACATATTACACAAAGCACCAAGGTGATAAGTGTGTCATCCAAAATAGTGGGGTCACCCTTCAAGCGTCGACTATGTTTTTTGCAAGTGCAAAGGATAAGAGTCCACATGAAGCTAAAATGTCATATTACGGTGTCATTGAAGATTTCAGAATTCCGCTCTTCAAATGTAATTGGATTGATAACACCAAAGGAGTTATAGTGGATGAATTGGGTTTCACTTTAGTGAACTTTGAAAAGATTGGCGAGAAGGGTAAACCATTCGTATTGGCATCACAGGAAAAACAAGTATTTTATGTTGATGATCCTGCAAATAATAAATGGTCATTTGTTCTTCATTATAAAAGATAGTTCATTGAAGATCCTATAGATGAAGAAGAGTACTATGATAAGTATGATGACTCCAGTCCATTCTCAGTTGGGTTGCCAACACAACAAAATATTGAAGCTAATGATGACTTGTATGTGCACAGGGATCACAATGAAGGATTGTTAATTGATAAACAATCGCAATATTAGAGGCATTCATGTTTATATTTTTTTATGTGTTTCATTTTTCAATGTTTCATTTGTATATGTGAACTATACAATGTTTCATTTTTCAATGTTTCATTATCTTTTAGTTATGTCAAATGCTAAATGTTTGATTTTTTAATGAAATTTTCAGATGGCTGTGCATGGGCATGATGACCATGATTTCCATGATGAGCATGGTGAGGATACCAATGCGCTGCCTCACAATGTAAGTTTTGAAATATATCATATATTTCTATCTATATGTCCATTTATAGTTATATCCTATACGTGTGTTTATTTTGTCAAATTTTAGGTTGATGATGCACATGTACCCTCTGAAGCACTTGAGGCACTAGATGAGCAGTACCAAAAAGTTGACAAGAGAAGGGGCATCACTGTGATGAAGAAGTTAACAACGCTAAGGGGCAATGGACCCAAACTGGTTGTGGTTTTTGATAATGCAGGAAATGCAATTGTAGTGAACCGCAATTTGTTTGTTTCATATCTTGGGTATGTTACTCGTAGCCATTGTGGTTGTAAGATAGATTCTTGGCATAAACTTCCTAAGGGGAAGAAAGACTTAATATGGAAGGATTTATGTGTGAGTTATTGTTATTTGCGATTCTATTTTGTAGATTGCTAATTTTTTGGATACTAGTTAATAGCAATTCTATTTTGTAGAGTATATTTGTGTTGGATGAAAAGTTGCATCGTAAATGCATGATGCAACGCTGTGGGAGAGTCCTAAGGAACTATATGACAAATCTCACCCAAGAATAATAAAAGATGGTGAGAAGAGGAAGAAGTTAGCCACTGAACAGTGGAACTTCCTAGACCAAGAAGAATGGGATGTGTTTGTTGTTTCAAGAAACACTGATGAATGCAGGGTATTAGGTGTTACTCCCTATTTAATTAATATACATTGTATTCACCTATTCAAGATTAACCTTTAGTGTTAGTAACCAAATCAATGTGCATACTAACTAGGCTATCAGTGAAGCGCAAAGAGTAAGGCATGCACTGAATGTGCATGACCACACAATGGGTCCAAAGGGCTATGCAGGCATTCGCCAAAGACTACAAGCTGAGTGTACTGCTCAGTCTATTGCTACTCAGGAGTCCCCTACTATAGGTACCACACCTCTGCCTTGCCATGATGTCTGGATAGCTGGGAGGCAAAACAAGAAGGGAGAAATAATGAATCCTGCAACTGTTGAGGAAGCTGCAAAAATGATAAAATACAACTCTTAGAGCAATTTGTTTGAATATTGATTATTTGTGGTGTTTACTAACTTATCAATTTCTATTGATGGCGATTAGCGATAGCTGCATGAGCTGAGGAAACAAGGCAAGTTCATCCCTGAGGGTACAAGGGATGAATTGATAGTTGCTTTGGGTAACCCAGAGCATCCTGGACGTGTTAGGGGTTCAGGCGCTGGTGTGGGCATCAAAGCGTTCTTTGGGCCATCCCAATGAAAACATGTCCCAAAAGCGGGAATTTCATAAGAAGAGGTAACCTATTCTTTTTTTAGAATGTTACTGGAAAAGAGAATTCAATAATCAGAAGCTAACATTTCTTTTATCCATGTATAGGTAGATGTGTTAATTGATAGGAGAATTCAAGAAGCAATGGTGAAATGGAAGGCGTCTTAGACTGCCACTCAAACAGTACCTATGGTGTCCCACTCTACTCCTACTGTAGAGGTTGGGAGTAATCATGTAGACCCACCACCTAGCACATCCGCTGTAAGTATTTTTATGACATAGTAGCTAGTCTCTGCAAGATGATATGTTTACAAGATGATATATATATATATATATATATATATATATATATATATATATATATGTATATAACATTCTTTACGTAAATTTGTAGGGGTTGAAGAAATTCCGTCTAAAAAGTAACGAATACATCGTTGCAGAGGAGTCAACTTACCCATCCCTTCCAGGGGAAATGTTTCATGGGTCTCCATTACCAAATGGTTGGGTTTGTGTGAGCCGACTACGTATATTCCCCAATTGGATAGATCTACAATTGCCATATGCCCACCTAGATTGTGAAACACCTGGTGAGGCAGAAGGCAGAGTGATATTGTGGCCCAAAGCGGATGTCGTTTATACTGAAATTGTATGGTAAATTTACATTACGTTAAATTGTTAGTGTGTATATACGAGGTCAATTGATCTGAAATTATATATGCAGGTTAAAATGAAGACACCCAGAGAATCTAGGCCTCCACCTCCACCTCCTACATTACCAAGTTGGGTTCCACATGACCTACATGCCCCGTTAGGTCCTAATTGTAGGGGTATGGCAGTATGGTTAGGCGAACATGATATAAATTTCCCTATAAATGTTTATATAGATGCAGATGTTGTAGGTCAATAATACGAAACCAAAGTATTATACAAGATATTTTGGAGTTGTTTTTCTATGATTGGCTGAATACATCTGTGATAGAGCTATGGATAAGGTGAGATCTTGTTTATACATCTGTATACCTTATGTAGGATCTGGTGATCTGGTTTCTTATATATTAATGCATGCGTAATACATGTTTTGCAACTATTTAGACATGAAATGTGTAGATTTTTCAATTGAACATGTAGGATTTTTTATTCCATCTTTGATTAGTCTAGTAGCTAAAGACCCTACAACAGTTCAAAAATATTTTTGTGATGCTTTTACAAATTTTGGTCACAATAAGAAGACGGTGATAATAACTCCATTCAATGTGGAGTAAGTTTACTTTGCTTATAATTTGGACTTAAGAAAATTACATTTTTATTGTGGATTTCGAGTTATTAATTTTTAACTTTTTTACCTCTAGGGGTACGCATTGGGAGTTACTAGTTATTGTCCCCGAGACGTTCACTGTCTATTATCTAGATCCTAAGGGGACTAAATTGAATCCAACAAATGGACATGCAATGAAAATATCATTATTCTGGTGAGAAATATTTTATTTTTATATCTGTTAACATATATTATTACATTACTATTTAATTATGCAATTTATTGTGTTACATTAATATGTAAGGGTTTACATGAGTTCAAAAAGGCTGGAGGAAAGGTCCCCTAGAAAAAGAACCAACCAATAATTTTGGAGAATGTAAAAGTAAGTTCCCAACTCTAATGTATATATTATTTATGTGAACTGTGCTTATTTGTATTTTTTAATATTTTGTATGTTTCAATTTATAGTGTGCTACACAAGACAACGGTTGGGCATGTGCATACTATGTGATGTGATTTATGCACATGATTATCAAATATGTCACAGTGGACATCGATACCATACCTGAGGTATTATATATAGTCTCATTGGATAATATGAAATATATCAATCTTATTTATATATTATTAATTATATATATACATCATTCTATTATACATCATTCTCTTTGTAGGTGTTTAAAACTGACCACACTATAGGTAAGGCCTTATCAGATGTACATGCTTCCTATATGACGGAAGAGTTAAATGATGTAAGAGAAGAATGGGCAAAAGTCATACAAGTAGTGGGGGTTTTAAAATATAATTGGGATGTTGATAGAGATAATGACTAAAGAATGATGTTTTGTAAATGAATTTTTCTAAATTGTGATATGTGTGAATGTTTCAACATGTGTCTAAATATTTAGACATGTGTGAATGTAAAAATGAAAAAACTACATGTTTTTACACAAATGTTTCTACATGTGCATGTGTGAATTTGAAAATGAAAGGAACTGCAGGTTGCTACATGAATTTTCTACATGTGTCTGAATGTTTCTGCATGTGTGAATGTGAAAATGAAAGGAACTGTAGGTTTGTGTCCTGTTTCTACACAAGTGTGAATCTTGTTAAATTTGCATGTTTATGGCCTGTTGTAGGATGATATCAATGGATGTCATAAACCTGTAGTTCAGTTCCACTAAATTGCAGGTTTCTTTATCCTGCGACCAGCCACAGTAGACCTACAAACTGATAAGAAAAAAATCAAAACATAGGTGTTGGTTATTAGTCGAAAACCGACAACAAAGGCTTGCATCGTCGGTTAATAGAAAAAACTGACGTCTAATGTGGCCAGACAACACGGTTGTACTAGCCAGCACGACCGTGGTGGCAGGCGTTGGTTATTACTACAAAACTGACGTCGATGGTGTCCTAGATGGGTTTGGGCGTCAGTTTCCCTACTAATAACCGATGCCTATAGTGCCCCTGTTGCCGCCCTTTTTGTGGCACGAAGGGTTATGGCGTCAGTTTTCCCACTAATAATTGACGCCTATAGTGCCCCTGCTACCACCCTTTTATGGCGTGAAGGGTTCTGGCGTCGGTTTTCCCACTAATATCCGACAGCTATAGTGCCCCTGCTGGCACATTTTGGGTGGCATGAAGGCTTTTGGCGTCGGTTTTAAAACCGACGCCTAAGGGTTCACCTTTTAGTGTCACCCACAAAGGTGTTGCTTTTTAACCAACACCAAAGTCCTTAAATAACTGACACCAAAAGTCAGTTCTGTAGTAGTGGGCATAGACAAATAAGGGCTATAGTGTTTTTAATATGCTAAAAAGAAATATGAGGAAAAATTGAATCACATAAAGGATGTGAATGTGTATGATGGTTCAACTGAGGTATAATGCCTAGTAAAAGTGATTTGGCATTCAATGATGAGTTTAAGGGATTGATGTCCCATAATGAAAGTGAAAGGGAAACATAAAGGTATTTCAACTACGATGGAATCCTTAGCAATATGGCCATGATCTCGCATGATTTGTATAATCCAATACCTGGCTGAACACTCAGATGATTGGGATAATCCAATGCCCGACCACGATCTCACAAAATTGGTACAATCCAATACTTGGTTGTAATATCACAGGATTGGCATAGTCCAATACCTAACTATGATCTCACAGGATTGGAATAACCCAATTCCTGGATGAACTCTAACATGATTGGGATAACCCCATACATGGCTATGATCTCACATGATTGGTACAATCCAATACCTGGCTGTAATATCACAAGATTGGCATAGTCCAATACTTGGTTGTGATCTCACAGGATTGGTATAATCTAATACCTGGCTAAACTCGCACAAGATTGGGATAACCCAATACATGGCTATGATCTCACAATATTGGTAAAATCCAATACCTGGCTGTAATATCACAGGATTGGCATAGTCTAATACTTGGTTGTGATCTTACATGATTGGTACAATCCAACACATGGCTGAAATCTCACAAGATTGGGATGACCCAATACTTGGATGAACTCTCAGAGGATTGGGATTACCCAATACCTGGCTATGATCTCACATGATTGGCATAATCCAATACCTTGTTGTAATATCATAGGATTGGTACAATCCAAAACCTGGTTGTGATATCACATGATTGGTACAATCCAATCCCTGACTGTAATATCACATGATTGCTACAATCTAATACTTGGCAGTAATATCACAAGATTGGTACAATCTAATACCTAGCTATAATATCACATGATTGGTATAATCTAATACCTGGCTGTAAAATCACATGATTGGTACAATCCAATACCTAGCTTTAATATCACAGGATTGGTACAATCTAATACCTAGATGTACTCTTACAAGATTGGTATAAAGCTTTAACATGATGATATTATCACAGGATAAGCTTGAGTTGTTGGTATAATATGATGGGTAAATGATACATGTATTCTTCATATTCCTTATAAAGTGAATAGATGATTTACTTCTCTATCATAGATAGTTGCCATGCTTTGAAAGATGAGAAATGTTGTAATCTGCTTATACACAATGGTTAACCTTCCTTAGTAATATAAAAAAACCTCTGCTCAGTTTAATACTATTTACCTACGATAATAAAATTGTTGGCGGAGAGTTATATCTCTCACTGGGACAATTGTCTCACCCCGTGGGTTCCACATTTTTTTAGGTGGACGTGCACAAGGGGGTAGAGACCGTACTATAGAGGAAGGATAACAACAGCAGGGACAACAGTAACAACTCAGGTTGAGTGTAGAATCTGTCATGTCTTGTAGTTTGAAGTCCTATTTGTCGTCTTTGTACTCTCAGGTCCTTGGATTTATAACGTGATGGTTTTATGAACAATATGAGATTTTGGCTTGTATGCCTCAAGGTTTGATGTTGATTTAGTATATGTTTTGACAAATAAACTGTTATATGTTAACCTCAAGATGAGATGGTACAGTGTATGTACAATGTGAACCCTGATGTATATAAAGTTTTGAAATGGATCTCTTTGCAAAAATGGTTTTAGTTTTTAGAGATTTTTGTTAATCCACTGCTTATGATTTTTTCACATTATTAGTAAGAATTTGTCTGTCGGTTTGGTGGCAGTCATTTCAGTACAGCTAAGACAATGAACCATACCATAGTGAAGAAAGTTAGATGCACATTGAAGACTGCAAAGTTGCCAAAGACATTCTAGGGCAATACAGTGTGTATTTCCTACTATCTGACTAATTGATCTCAAATAGTTCCTTTGGGGTTTGATATACCTGAGAAGGTATGGACATTGAATGATGCATCCTATGCTCATTTACGAGTTTTTGGGTGCAAGGCTTATGCACATGTTCCAAATGAAAAGAGGCAAAAGCTGGATGATAAAGTGGTTTCATGTATCTTTCTTGTCTATAGAGATCATAAGTTTGGCTACATGTTATGGGATCATGTAAAAAGGACCATGAGAAAACGCATAGATGTGACATTTTGTGAGAGTCAAATAGTTATAAAGCATGAGAGTGATGATGTAGAGGCTGCAGGATCTGGTGATAGTTCTTCTGATGATGAGTATGAAGATGCTTCAACTTCTTCACAGGTGTAGTCTTTAGATGATGAAGAAGAACATCAAGATCACCTTGAGTAGCAGAGTGAGAGCACGTCGAGTGTTCCTATTCCAGACACACAATTGAGTGATTCAAATTCATAGTCAGAGACCTCTAGGTAGGGGGAGGCAAGATCATCACCATGCAGTCCTCAGAGCAGCAATTGAGGAGGTCTGATAGAGTTCGTCATCCTTCATCTTGATATTCGACATCTCAGTATATTCTCCTTACTGATGAAGGGAAGTCAGAGAATTATCATGAGGCACAAACTTATAGAGATAAAGCACAGTGGCATCAGGAAATGCAAGAGGAGATGTAATTTTTAGATTGTGATATAAATGAAAAGAACAATACTAATTTGAGATAGGGATGTAATTTTTACAACGTTGCGACATATTTATTAAGTTGGGAAAATGTTACATCTTTATATGAAATAAATCCAAATAAAAATTACAGATAGAAAGTGATTATATTGTTTCTATTATTATATAAAATAAAGTATTTTGTGTAATTAATCATGCTAACATAGTATATAAGGAAGTATATATTAATTAACAAGGCATTTGGAAGTCTGAAAAACTGTTACAAGTAGTATATAATTATTTGTAACTTTCATCATAGGGAAGAAAGTAGAAAGGACTTGTAGCATATAGTATTTCTCATATTGCATATATACGGTAACATGCTAACATATAATGACAGTTTCAATTGAATTGATTTCTACACTGGTTCACCATATTTTTATCTTGATTTATAAAAGTTCCATCATCTACCCATATTCGTCTACTAATATTATTAGTAACTCCAATCCAACATTGATTACTTCTACTTCAAATAAAGTCATCAGTAAAATTAGATCTATTTTTATTACTTCCAAGTAAATCATGCTTTTTAGGTCTACTAGCAAAAGAAACGTGCTAAGCACATATTATACAAAAACATTAACCTAATTTATATGATGCCCACACAATGATCTTAAAAAATATTGAAGAAATAACCAAAATTGCAATTGAAAAGACATGTATCTGATTTTTTAATGACTCTAACAAAAACAAAATTGTAAGAATAAAAAAATATAAATCTAGATTTAAAAAATAAAAAAGACAAACACACATAGATCATTTTATATCTACAATGTTTTTGTAATAGCTCTAATAATGAAACAACATTATAAGAACCATACAAATAGAAATTCAGAATAAAAAAATTACACAAACGTCTAGTTGGACTAACATGTAAAATACCTCACAAAATAGCTAGTTGGGAAACAAAATAACAACAAACATGTCTACTCTGAACAATATGTACATGTACAATTTAAAATTCGATAATCTTTTTTGACTCATATTATAATTATATTGTCATACACAATAATTTATATACAACTCAATATGAATGTGTAAACTAACTAATTAACCCATATGACTCCATCCAACATAAATAAAAGACATATACATAATGAATAGATTACCACTTTGCCATATTGCTAATAGAAAAGAACTGACTAAGAAGCATGTTGTTCAACTACTATAAGACACATAACAGACTGATGAGCCAAACACCTGACGTATGACGATTCTATACATGGCAGTTCTATAACATATTTATCTATATTTCCATGTGGCACCATAGTAAAAAAAGACTGATGGATAATAAAGATGACAATAAAATATCAAATAACCAACCGATCAAAACATATTAAAAAAATAAAAAAAATATTTTATAATCGATAACCAACTATGTAGGCAGTTACAAAAAATTATGATAAAAATAACAAATCAAGGAAGCATCTCAAAAAGCTGGCACACAATGTTTACATTTACTCTTTTTATAGAGTAGTAGATATGTATAAACTCAAACTCAATTCTAAGAAAATTTTAGATTTTTGGAGTCTTGCTCAGTTTTGGGTTGGTTCTAAAGAATCATGAGTGGAATATGCTTAGACACGTCAAGTCAAACTCGATCAAATGGGTCTGGCCTAGTTTAGCTTTCCTTGAATACACTATGGTGGACATTATACATTTGGTCAAAAGTTTCACATTATGTATTTGCTTAGTATACGATTATTGACGTATTCATGACACACTAATGTATTATAGGTAGATTATTGAATTGTTTAGCACATGTAAATAGAGATGGCATGTATAAGCTTCACATACTAAGATTAGTAGACAAGTATATATGTTTATGTTGTACACTTTACTTTAGTTTGTTTTAACTATAAAGAAAGAATTAAAAAAAGTTAAACACCTAGGAAGAATTATGTTGTACAAATTTTTTTCTATTACTAACACAAAATCATTTGTATGGGAAGTTTAGTAAAATGGGGTGCCACTGCTGATGGAGATGATTCTTCTCATGTACACAGTCGCTAGATAGAGAAAAGTTAATATGGAACTCATTTTCGCCCTAGTTTTCTTGGAACTCAAGGTGTAAATCATATTTATACATAAGGAGTCCAGAAAACTCTATGTAAGTAGTTTTCCGGAGTTGTGGAAAATCAATCATTTAAACATGTCTCAAAATTTGAATTCCTTTTATTCTTAATACACTTATAGTGAATCAATCGGAGCCTTAGAGAAATTACATTACCCAAGTTCAATGTCAATAAAGAGAGTTCTTGATTACAAAACGTGACAAAGGCATAACTTAAAACATATACATTAACATATTAACAACTTCTTGAGTATTTCTCCACTGAAGGCTCTTGTGGTATGTAGGACAAACTCTTTTAGAAAACTAGTTTATGCACGTGCTCCACACGTCATAGGACATTGTTACCTTTAACTTTACCATCCACATAATAATTGTTTGACTTGATTATGCTCATTTATTTGAAAAGGAAACCCGATAAAAAATGTAACTAAAATTAACCAATAATATAGTATAATTATCTTTCTCTTCAAAAATAATATTATGCATTATATTAACTTTTTGGTGAATATTTAGCAAGAGGATTATTGTTCACAAACAACACATCATATAGACTTATTGCACTAATATAATATTTAGTAACCTTAGAGGGGTATGGATCATGCACAAGTGGTTGGGGTGGAAGGTCCTTGATATCTTCTTCGATCACCACAATAGTGTGGGAGAGATATGTGCAAAAAATATTAATCTTAACGCATAATCATATACTAGGTAAATAGTTTAGAGTGACTTTTTTAGTGGAATTTGGACAACCTATCATCTAGCTCGTTTTCCTCCTAAAAACATGCTTTATTTTAGGTTGATCTTAGTAAATAATTTAGTAAGAAAAATAAATATAATCTAAGATAAACATAACGCTCAATAAAAATAGGTGTTTCTTTAGCTACAAGATAATGTGGAAAGAAGATAGTATTCCACGTTGTATTAGGTAAAAAATTCATTGCATCACATATTTTTTAGTATGAATTGAACAACATGTCATTTTGTATTGGGCTTGATCTAATTTTTTTTTGTTCCTGACAAAGTTTTAAACTTTAGCCGTCCCACTCTAGATTATATGTAAAAAATTACAACTACCTTCTAGTGAAGCGGTATGGGTCGTGCTATTACATAGGACTACATGAACCTTCCGTTTAAGGATGGCAGAATAGAAAAATGGAACTTCAATATCATAGTGAAGATAAACCAAAAGTGGATCATATATTGCTCATAATATAATCATTGATAGGATGATGACGTATGAGGTAAAATTATGCTCTATAGATCACTCACGATTCATATACGATATTTGTACTCAATTTCTATAAGAATCAATTTGGCTAAGATGTGGAAATTATCATGGAACCTATTCAACATGTCTGAAAATTGTGCATACATAGTGAGAGATGACTTGGCTGATTTTAGGTATGTAGTTATACCATCCATATATGTTTTTCTCATTTGATAAATACTTCTGAAGACCCAAGGTGGGTATAGGTAGAGGTATTTGGTGTACCATGTACACTCTTCATTGTAGATAGAATTATATTCATAGTTTTTGGTATCTATTTACTCTCAAAAGAACATGAAATGATGACTATTTCTCAATTCCACACCATAAACTTTGAGTTATATGATCCTAGAAAAAGTTTATGACATGTGACAATGACACCAAGATTTATTAAACATATTACTGAAGGCAATAACTTAATAACTATGTTGATAAAGTTTTGACCACACTTTTTGATGATAAATATATAATAATATAGAAATTGCATGGATACAAGATCAACCAAATCCCTTGTCATAATAAAATTTCCCAGTTTTTAAGAAATAAATCATAAAAGATATATTGAGGATTTTTAAAGATTCATTTTACACTTATTTATGCAACTGATTTAGAATCTAGATTTCTAAAATTTGAATTATGGACCCTTTAATATTGAAATATATATATATATATATATATATATATATACATATACATATACAGACATATATATATTCTAAACAAACATAACAAATTGTTGGGGTGAATTTGCATGTTATAAAAGTAATCATCACATAAATGGATAAAAATACAACAAAAGGGAAAGTTGACTTAAAAATTATCATGATGGATATTATTATATTATTTAAGATGCATATAAATAATGGATGTCATTCATGTGCTACGATTTATAGGGAACTCAAGTGTCAAGAGAGTTTGAGTACATAAACCCATGCATATGATCTTAAGTTACTTTTAATGACCCTGACCTGGGTTATGAGTTAACCCTATTGGTTTTGGATAAGTAAGTTTCTTAGAACTTTAATTAAATCCTCTAAGGTGTTTTGTTATCATGCGACACACTTATGTTTCAAATTTTGTCCTGATTGAATGTTGTTTGAGCAATGTTCCTTTATTTTGGACCAAAGTGCAATTTACCAAAGATAAGTGGTTATATTGCAAAATGTCACATTTTGAACATGACTTAAGTGTTTTAGCATCATAAGAGACAAAATTATGCTAAGTAGTGGCTTGTGGAAAGTCAAAATGCCAAATTTGAAAATGTCTGAATAATGCTAGTACCTTGTGCACCAATTTTGGTACAAATTGTAATTTACCCAAAATGTAGGGTTGATATGCAAATTACCACCTATATAGTGTTCATACTTCCTATATGTATCATTAATATGAGAGAGAAACAAGGATGCACCATATTTGAATCATTTTTGAGTGGTAGTATTCTTGGTGATGAAAAGACCAAGAAAGGGTTGAATATGAAACACTAACTTGAGTTGTATCGAGTTGTAGACTTGATATGGCCAAGGAGCGATATAAGAGATCCCATATAGGTTTGTGAACTCTTATCAAAGTCTATGATGGGAAAATCACCTCAAGTAGGTGATCCATGACGAGTAATATGCTCCTTGCAAAATTTGTATCAGTTTGCATATTTTATGAGATAAATATCAGATATCTTATTTGAAAAGATAACTAATGGCCAAAATATCATCTCTAGATTATCCTGAAGTGTTTTGCATGTCAATATAAATGTGATTGCCTGCATATACACGTGTCAACCATGCATGTACATGTGGCACCTAGTAGCTTAAAATGATGGCACCTCATATACACACTTTTTCATGAACCTCAAGTATATATAGCCTTCCTTTCACCTCTTAGTGAAATTTTTCGACTCCTACCACATTCTTTCTATTATATATCACTTATAGAGTCTTGGTATCATGCATATGCAAAGTGGTACCATACATCAGGCCTTGGTATCGGCCATAGCAAGTGATATCGGCCATAGGAAGTGATATAGGCAATAGCAAGTTGATATCGACCATAGTCGAGTGAAATTGGCCACAAGTGAAAGGGATATCAACCACAAGTGAGGGCATATCGTGCATAAGTAGTGAGGTATCATGCATGGTGCTAAGGATTAAGAAGGAGTTCAAGTGTTAACCCTAAGGTGAGGACATGATCATCTTCAACCTTGGATTAAAGCATGGATCTAGGGTTGAGATCTTCCTTTCTTTTCTTCTTCACCAAGTTCGTAAGTATGGTGATTCCATGTATACGAAGGAGTTTTGAACGAGCCTTGGACTTTTGATAAGTCATTTTAAACCTTAGGAATGTGAATCTTTAGAGCTTGGATCTTTGAAGTTGTTCTTGAGGTAGGTTATATAACTTGAACCCAAACATGTTATTACTCACCATCTTTATTTCTATATTTGATGATCTACTTTCAATTCTGAGATTTTCTTGAATACTTGATATATCTACGAGTTATAGTAGTTTCTTAGACCAATTGTCCTTGCACTAGAACAAGTTTAATGAAGGTGTAGAGCTTTAAGATGATGGTATCCCTTACATAGTGATATCAGGTTCAAGCACACAAGCAAGAACCTCTAACCCGATATGGTGATGCACATACACCACTAAAATGATATGGATATGAGTTTATACTTCCTTGCATGATATGGTAATGTAGTATACACCTCTTACACGACATGAGGTCAAGAAAAAACCTCTTGCATGATATATTGTCAAGTACACATTGCCAAACTAATATGATAAACCCTAGAGTATGGATGACTTAAAATAATGATGAGTTTAGACCTCAAGGGCGATATAGTAAGCACACATACACCTCAAGGTCAATATGGTAAGAACACATACTCCTCAAGGTCGATATGGTAAGAAATCGTACACCTCTTGCCCAATATAGTAAGCATACACACACCTCTTTGTCCGATATGGTGTGAAGCACACACACACACCTCTTTGCCCGATATGGTGTGAAGCACACACACACCTCTTTGCCCGATATGGTGTGAAGCATACACACACCTCTTGCCTGATATGGAAGCAAGCACACACCTTTTTCCCGATATAGAAGAAAACATACACCTCTTGTCCGATATGGAGGCACACATACACCTCTTGGGTGATATGGGTAGCAAGCATACACCTCTAAACCGATATTGGGTTAAGCATACACCTCTTGGATGATATGGTGTTGAGCACACGTCTCTAAAATGATATGGTGGGTAACCCAATACACTAGATGACAAAAATGGTAAAGTGGTTAATACCCTAGAACATGTGATGGCGAATACACTAATGTATGGTGTGACCAATATCTTCAAGTAAGGTGAGGATGTTACACCCATGAAGGGTGAAGTTGATACACCATATGATTGGTAAGGTTGATACCTTGATGGTTAAGGGTATGAGGGATATGATGATTCCTAGCTTGATATACACCTAACCCAATACATGTGTTCAACTTGATATACATGATGCAACCCGATACACCTTGTAAAGGTGAGGGAAAAACACTCTTAGGAGTGATGAGTGTAACATCAAGTAACAGTGTGATTAATACCTTGATAGGTGAAATACCTAAAGTGGTTGATAATGGTCAACCCTATATAAACAATGCCTTAACCCGATATGAGTCCATATCAGTTGATGATAGTTGGGTAATTTAAGTGTGTAACTTATGGCAAATACACTACAGGATAAATGTGATGAGTTAGTGCATAAAGTATCAGGATGGGAAATACCCTAATACAAGATAAGTTCATGAACTTAAGTAAGTTAAAAGTGATGAGGGAAGTGATACACCAAGGCATGATAAATATCACATCCAACACCTCAAGGTTGATACACCTGGATGAACCTCAAATCCAATATACTTGGATGAGTAACACATGAAGTGTGTCATGTCAACTGTTACATTAAGATGTAATGAGTTTAATGCACTTTGATAAGTGTGGGCTAACCTACCTTGAGAAAGGGTTAAGCCAAGTTAATAAAGTATGATGTAATGAATATCCCAGTGAGGATGAGAGATAAACTCATACTTTGTGTTGATAATCATTTAATGATAAATCATGAATAAATAAGTATGATTGAATATTTATGATATCAATGTATGCTCCTAGAAGTGTGGAGCAATGAATTAGGGTTTGGATTGATGATATGCACTTGAAATACTATTTGGCTATTAAGGGAAACCCTAACCCTAATAATGGGAAAAGTTGTATTTCTCTTATTGTATAAGCCTTGTGAGACATGTTAAATACTTGTATAAAAAGTATAATGTTTATGTGGTATGATGACCTAAAAGATAATTGTTGCCTAGTGAGAGGTGACAAAGATGTTTAATGGTCCTTGTGATCCATGTGAATAGTTTTTGCCTAGTGAGAGGTGACAAGACCTCTAAATGGGCCTTACGATCCATCTGAGATGGTTGTACAACAAGTATCATGTATCCTTTAGTATGAGGACCTAAAGGTAATAGTTACCTATTATAGAGGTGACAATACTAAGTGGTGATTTAAGGGTTTGAATACCCAGATCTAGTAATCATGATGATAATGATGTGAAGGGAAGAGAACTCCTAGTGATGTGATAAGGGACTGAGATCCTGAGTGATATACTTTCAATATGTTCCAAAGATCTTAAAAGTACTACCCTTTCTTTATAGAATATGTCATAATTCATGTTTGAAACTTGGTTGATGCTAAAAGATATTGTAATGTACCTAATTAATCAAGAAAAATCTCATCATGTAGTGCCCTGACCATAGATCCATTCAGCATCAGAAATTGCTGATGGTGAAATGAGTTTAACTCGGTGAGCATATTTTTGAATATGCAGGGGTGATGGACGAATTATATGTAGATGTCCCGATGAAGAGATGATGTCACACCTTTCTTATTTATCATGGGATGATGTGAATCTCCTGACCAAATGAGGAATTGTTGTGTAGAATCCTTCTTCATTATATGTGGATTCTCCCAAACAGTTGAGGAATTGAAGTGTAATCTTCCTTATTCTTATAATTTGGGGATGGATAAATTGATATCTCCTTGAAGAGAGTACATGTTACGATTGTAACTCTATAGCGAGGATGTCGCTATACCTCGGCATGATATTTGCAGTTGACACAAGATGTCCTGCTAGCAAATGACATGAGATGTCCTGATAAGCTAAGTGGGTCTCGTCCTGACCGAGACATGTGTGATCTTGGCAATCGGCTCTTTCCTTGACCTTTATGGTACCGATTTTGACTTCACAGTGGTCGGTTGGAGCATGAATGGTATACTTCTTCTGCTCAGGGCATAAGTGTGATTGTAATATGTAATCAGTCGAGTAGCATATTTTTTTAAGGATCAAATGCGAAAAGATATTAGTTGATGTACACTTCAGTTATACATCTTAGTTGATAGATGTTATTTATGTTTCTTTACATTCCTTTTAAAGTGAATAGATGGTTTATTGCTCTATCATGGATAAATGCATCATTTTTCTTAAATAAAGAGATTACTTTGTCTTGTTTATACAGTGATTAATCATACTTACTAATATAAAACAACCTCTGCTCAGTTTTATATTGCTTATCTGTGATAATAATATGGTCGGAGGAGAGTTATATCTCTCATTGGGACAATTGTCTCACCTCATGGGATCAACAATTTTTAGGTGGACGTGCACGTGACGGTAGAGACCTTTCTATATAGGGAGAGCAACAGGTGGGGCAGCAATAACAACTCAGGTTGAGTGTACTGTCTGTCGTGTCTTGTAGATAGAATACCTATGTGTAGTCTCTGTACTCTCGGGTCCTTGGAGTCAGTTCGTAATGGTTTCATGAACGATCTGAGATTTTGGCTTGTATGCCTCGAGGTTTTATGTACTTAAGTATATGTTTTGATAGAGCAACTGTTATATGTTGTCCTCGAGATGAGATGAAATAGTGTATGTACAATGTGAATCATGATATGTATAAGTTTTAGATCTTTCAATAAGAGTTTTCCTAGAAGAGGATATCCTTGCAAAATGGTTTTAAATTTTAGTGATTTTTGTTAATCCTCTATTTATGGTAATTCTGCATTTATTACTGGTGATGGCTTGATTTGATGTCGTGTCATCACAAAGTTTTGGTATTAGAGCTTAAGGTTCACAGAGTCTATAAAGACATAGGACTATGGTGTTGAGTCTGCTCTAGTGTCCTACAACATACCCTATGGTGACTTCTACTTAAGCAGAAGAAAAGGTGAAGTTTAAAAATGACTAAAGAAAACAAGGAACACGTTGCTAAGAGAAATGTTGTTGCACCAGGAGAGGGTGCAAGGGATCATGCAAGGGAAGAATGAGTGCCTGAGAATTCCCATCTTGAGCCAATCATGATAGGGAATCCTGCCTTTTATGCTCTTGTTAGGTAGGTGAGGACAACAGTGATGCAAATAGTAGGTTGGATACTAGAATTACAACCTAGGTTATCAGTCCTCAATGCAGAAACTTTAGGTTCTGAAAGTGGTCCTAAATGACATAGTCATGTTGGAATAGTGGAAAAGGTGGGAAGGATTAAAATATGGCTAGAAAATAGACTCTGTCATAAGTATAAACAGATAGTACATATGTGATGGCAATTCCTAAGAAGGGGCAATAAGTTGAGAACTAAGGTAAGGTATCTACAATTCTAGAGACATTTGCCTAACTGTTCTAAAAAGCTAGTGTTTTTGATGCCATCAGTGTAAAATGCCTAGTGCACCGGGGTAGTAGTCACTAAGTAAAGGCAAAGGTCCTAACTTTCCACCTGTAAGAACTCCTGACTTAGCTTCTACATCGGTAATAAGACCGATAAGACCATGGTACACACATAAAACATGTTATAGACATGGAAATGTTGATCATACTAAACCCTTTTGTTTAAAAAGTAGGGAGGAAATGATCCAACAACTGAGGCAGACATGGGAGGGCCTACAAAAGATACAGTCCAATAGTGTAAAAAGGTAAAAGCAACAACATGAAATAGCTAGACTCTATGTTTTGAGTCAACCTGAAGTGGTAGATGACAACGAGGGGTGATAGTCAGATAGAGCTTTTTCATTATGATATGTCTTCTTTTGATTTTATCTGATAATCATAAGAAGGATTGCTATTGTTGACTTCCCTTTGGTTGTCCTATGGGAACATGGGGAAGAAATGATGAGGACTAGAATTTATATTATGTTTAGTATTCTTTTAAATGCTTTATAATTTCTCTTATCCATATAAAAAGGCAGAGATGTAAGTGAGATGCCTAGAGAAATCTAGGGATATTAAGTCATGTAACTTGGATGATATGAAAAGTAAGGTATATGATACAAACAAGGTGCATAATACTTAATCTCAGTACTTGTATACCCTGGACAGGTATTCAACTATTGAAGGTAGGGTAAGTATGGTACTCTTAGATTGCTATCTTTCTGATTACTCTGATCAAGTAATCATTTTGAGACAATCTAAAGAGCATAATGAAATTTAAAATATGGCATGGATATTTCTATCACATCCTAAGTACAATAAAATGGAGTCTGAGATTATCTCATATCAACATGTGAGTATGAGAAAGTATAAAGTACAATTCTCATGATAAGTGAAAGGGAACAAGAAAGATGATCCATGTTCAAATAAAGAATATGTGAAGGATAATGATCTCTTCCATAATTTGAAAATGAGAAATGTGATAAAATCATAAAATGTTCATGAACATGTTAGAAAATAACAAAGAAAGGAGTGATGATATGAAATCACCCTTATAATTCCTATGCTGATGGCAAGGAACCTAGGATGAAACAAGAGTAAATGACTCATGAATAGTTGAGAGTTCATGCAATAATTAGAGGAGATGATAATCTCTTCTCTTTGATAAACAACCATGGGTGATGATGGGGTGATAATAGGAATATGTTTCTTTGTGTCTTTCCTTTTAGGGACATGGAAATCAAGTGAGTCTTATTACACTTGATGTTCATGAGTTAGAAGTGTTCTATTTATGGATACTTGGAAAAGTATCAGTTCATCTTGGACTTTGGTTCCACAATAACGATATGTGTAATAAGTAATGTCCCAAGATGAAAGAAAGATCCTTTTGTATGTTTGGTTTTGGTAATAACAACAGAAGATGGAAATGGTGGGGAAGTGATGTGATTTTGACACATGTGGCATATACCAATGTAAGGAATTATGGTATCCAAGACGTGTCAGGTGGTATGAGAAAATGAGAACATGACTCTTGATAAAATGATTAATGTTTGGTTACCAAGAAGGGACAACTTTGAGATCATTCTAGTTACATACTACAGTATGTATACCATATGTTAAGGGTTTATGCTCTACATAAACATAACATCAATAAGGATGTATTAATATAAGGAACAATTATAGAATCATTTTGGGAAAAAGCTTATCAAGCTAAAAATGATTCCTTAGAATATCGCTATCTAGATCTGTTGAGGCAGCTTATACATAACACCTAGAGATACATCTAAGATAAGTTCTTCTTTAATAAGTGGCCTTTCCTTATGACAAGAGAATGTACAACTAGGAAAATAGTTGGTAAAAGTCATAAGAAAGTTTAGTGTTGTGTCATTAGATTAGATGGCACAACAGATACATGTTAAGACTTGTAGTCCCAAGTGGGTGATAGAATGTAACTCTGATTTTTCCTTGAGGTGAAATAGTAAACTAAGTGAGGATTTTGGAAGACTCCCAATATCAAGAATCTTATCACATAAAAAATTTAAGATGGGAAGGTGACAAGTCAATAAGGTTTGACACCTAAATTATTTGAAGTATGAATAGTACTTCTCTAACTTACAAAGTATTACCTAACATAGAGTTGACTCTATAGTCATTAATGAAAAGGACAATTGAATATGTGTCCTATATGAATGATTCTATGATGACCCTAAATGGAAGGACTTTGTATTGGTCAAAGTTTTATGGCATCTCCATGACATCAAGATGTTATGTGGAGACTTGATGATATGATGCATGAATGACAATTGTCTTCCTTCATCTAGGATTTTGGGGATGAAATCCTTATTAGGGGTTTATAACTTGTAATGACCCTGACCTGGGTTATGAGTTAATCCTATTGGTTTTGGATAATAAGTTTCTTAGAAATTTAATATAATCCTCTAAGGTTCTTTGTTATCATGTGACACACTTATGTTTCAAGTTTGGTCTTGATTGAATGTTGTTTGAGCAATGTTGCTTTGTTTTGGACCAAAGTGCAATTTACCCAAGATAAGGGGTTATATTGCAAAATGTCATATGTTGAACATGACTTAAGTGTTTTATCATCATAAGAGAGAGAATGATGCTAAGTAGTGGCTTGTGGAAAGCCTAAATGCCAAGTTTGATCTTGTTTGAATAATGTCAGTACCTTGTGCACCAATTTTGGTACAAATTGTAATTTACCCAAAATGTAGGGTTGATATGTAAATTATCACCTCTAGAGTGTTCCTACTTCCTCTTTGTATAATTTATAGGAGATAGAAAGAAGGAGACACCATGCTTGAATCATTTTTGAGTGGTAGTATTCTTGGTGATGAAAAGACCAAGAAAGGGTTGAGTATGAAACACTAACTTGAGTTGTATCGAGTTGTAGACTTGATATGGGAGTTCCTATCAGCCAAGGATCCATAGAAGAGATCCCATATTGGTTTTAAACTCTTTTAAAAGGCTATGATGGGAAAACCAGCTCAAAGAGGTGATCCATGACGAGTTAGATGCTCCTTGCAAAAGTTGTATCAGTTTGCATATTTTGTGAGATAATGATGAGATATCTTATTAAACAAGATAACTAATGGCTGAAATATCATCTCTAGATTATCTTCAAGTGTTTTTCATGTCAAGATAAATGTGAGTGCATCCATTTACATGTGTCAACCATGCATGGACACGTGGCACCTAGTAGCTTAAAATGATGACACCTCATATACACACTTTTTCATGACCCTCAAGTATATATACCCTTCCTTTCACCTCTTAGTGAAAATTTTCAAATCCTACCACCTCCTTTCTCTTAGATATCATGAATATAGTATTTTTATTGTGCATAGGTGAAGTTTTATTGTGCATAGGGACTTGTTATCGGCCATAGCAAGTGATATCGGCCATAGAAAGTGATATCGGCCATAGCAAGTTGATATCGGCCATAGTGAAGTGAAATTGGCCACAAGTGAAAGGGATATTGGCCACCAATGATGTCATATCATGCATAAGTAGTGAGGTATCATGCATGGTGCTTAGGATCAAGAAGGAGTTCAAGTATTAACCCTAAGGTGAGGCCATGATCATCTTCAACCTTGGATTAAAGCATGGATCTAGGGTTGAGATCTTCCTTTTTTTCCTTCTTCACCAAGTTTTTAACTATGGTAATGCCTTGTATATGAAGGAGTTGTGAACGATCCTTGGAATTTTGATAAGTCATATTCAACCTTAGGAACGTGAATCTTTGGATCTTGGAGCTTTGAATTTGTTCTTGAGGTGGGTTATATAACTTGAACCCAAACATGTTATTACTCACCATCTTTATTGCTATATTTGATGATCTACTTTCAGTTCTGAGATTTTCTTGAATACTTGATATATCTATGAGTTCTAGTAGTTGCTTGGACCTGTTATCCTTGTACTAGAACAAGTAGAATTAATGAAGGTCTAGAGCTTGAAGATGATGGTATCACCTTACATAGTGATATCAGGTTCAAGCACACAAGCAAGCACCTCTAACCCGATATAATGATGCACATACACCACTAAAACGATATGGATATGAGTTTATACTTGCTTTCACGATATGGTAATGTAGTATACACCTTTTCAGGATATGAGGTCAAGAAAACACCTCTTTCATGATATAGTTTCAAGTACACACCTCCAAACTGATATGATAAACCCGAGAGGATGGGTGACTTAAAATAATGATGAGTTTACACCTCAAGGGTGCTATGGTAAGCACATGTACACCTCAAGGTTGATATGGTAAGTAAGCTTACACCTCTTACCCAATATAGTAAGCATACACACACCTCTTTGCCCGATATGGTCGGAAGCGCACGCACCTCTTTGACCGATATGGTGTGAAGCACACACACACCTCTTTGCCCGATACGATGTGAAGCATACACACACCTCTTGCCCAATATGGAAGCAAGCACACACCTTTTGCACAATATGGAAGCAAACATGCACCTCTTGCCTGATATGGAGGCACACATGCACCTCTTGGGTGATATGGGTAGCAAGAATACACCTCTAAACTTATATTGGGTTAAGCATACACCTCTTGGATGATATGATGTTGAGCACACATCTCTAAAATGATATGGTGGGTAACCCAATATACTAGATGACAAAAATGGTAAGGTGGTTAATACCCTAGAACATGTGAGGGATAATACACTAAAGTATGGTGTGGCCAATATCTTCATTTGAGATGAGATTGTTACACCCATGAGGGTTGAAGTTGATACACCATATGATTGGTAAGGTTGATACCTCGATGGGTAAGGGTATGAGGGATATGACGATTCCTATCTCAATATACACATAACCTAATACATGTGTTCAACTTGATATACATGATTCAACCCGATACACCTTGTAAAGGTGACGATAAAACACTCTTAGGAGTGATGAGTGTAACATCAAGTAATGGTGTGATTAATACCTTGATAGGTGAAACACCTAAGGTGGTTGATATTGGTCAACCCTATATCAACAATGCATTAACCCGAGATGAGTTCATATCACTTAATGACAGTTGGGTAATTCAAGTGTGTGACTTATGGCTAATACACTACATAATAAATGTGATGAGTTAGTGCATAAAGTATTAGGATGGGAAATACCCTAATACAAGATAAGTTGATGAACTTAAGTAAGTTAAAAGTGATGAGGGAAGTGATACACCAAGGCATGATAAATATCATATCCAACACCTCAAGGTTGATACACCTTGATGCACCTCAAATCCAATATAAGTGGAGGAGTAAAAGTTGAAGTGTGTCATGTCAATTGTTACGTTAACATGTAATGAGTTTAATGCACTTTGATAAGTGTAGGATAACATACCTTGAGAAAGATTTAAGCCAAGTTAATAAAGTATGATGTAATCAATATCCCAGTGAGGATGAGACAAAAACTCATACTTTGTGTTGATAATCATTTAATGATAAATGATGAATACATAAGTATGATTGTATACTTATGATATCAATGTATGCTCCTAGATGTGTGGAGCAATGAATTAGGGTTTGGATTGATGATATGCACTTGAAATCCTATTCTACTATAAAGGAAAACCCTAACCCTAATAATGGAAAGGTTGTATTTCTCTTATTGTATAAGCCTTGTGAGACATGTTGAATACCTGTATAAAAAGTATAATGTTTATTTGGTCTAA
The DNA here is from genome assembly GCA_963693085.1 of Alisma plantago-aquatica. Classification (NCBI taxonomy): domain Eukaryota; kingdom Viridiplantae; phylum Streptophyta; class Magnoliopsida; order Alismatales; family Alismataceae; genus Alisma; species Alisma plantago-aquatica. Next base: position 1,048,002,749 of record OY856412.1, on the reverse strand, counting down.
TGACTTAAAAGGTAATTGTTGCCTAGTGAGAGGTGACAAAGATTTTAATGGGCCTTGTGAGCCATGTGAATAGTTGTTGCCTAGTTAGAGGTGACAAGACCTCTAAATGGGCCTTGCGAGCCATGTGAGATGCTTGTGCAACAAGTACCATGTATACCTTGGTCTGAGGACCCAAAGGTAATAGTTACCTATTACAAATGTGACAATGCTAAGCGGTGATCTAAGGGTTTGAATGCCCAGATCTAGTAATCATGATGATGATGATGTGAAGGGATGAGAATTCCCAGTGATGTGATAAGGAACTGAGATCCCGAGTGATATACTTTCAAAATGTTCCAAATATCTTAAGAGTACTACCCTTTCTTTATAGAATCTGTTATAATTCATTTTTGAAACTTGGTTGATGCTAAAAGATACTAAAATGTACCTTATTAATAAAGAGAAATCTCATCATGTAGTGCCCTGACCATAGATCCATTCAGCGTCCAAAATTGCTGATGGTGAAACGAGTTTAACTCGGAGAGAATATTTTTGAATATGTAGGGGTCTTGGACAAATGATATCCAAACATCCCAATGAAGAAATGATGTCGCACATTTCTTATTTATCATGGGATGATGTGAATCTCCCGACAAAATGAGGAATTGATGCGTAGAATCCTTCTTCATTCTATGTGGATCGGGATTGAAATGTGATTCTATTGAACAATAGAGGAATTGATGTGTAATCTTCCTTATTCTTATGATCTGGGGATGGATAAACTGAGATCTCCCTGAAGAGAGTAGATGTTGTGGCTGTAACTCTATAGTGAAGATGCCTCTATACCCCAAAATGCTATTTGTAGTTGACACGAGATGTCCTTCGAGTAGATGACACGAGTGACCGGCCTAAATCGCGCGTCCTAAAATTGGAGGCGTATTTGAGGTAGTCGAGCCTCGCATTTATAACCCGAATCCTTCTAGGCCCCCAGAACTTTGTTTACGGGGTCGAAGTTGTCATACGGGGTCGAACACAGGGACAAGGTGGGTTGTGTTGACGACTCTGAATCGACACTCTACACTCTGGTGGATATAAAGAGATATTAAAGTTCCCCGAAGGGAACAACAAGATGTCACGATTAAATCAAAGAAAACTATATCCAACTGGAGCTACAAGAAAGATTAAGATTTTGTCATTTAGCAGTTTTTAGGAATTTTCATGCAACAGAAAATAGAAAGATAAACTGCAGTTTAAGGCGTAATGCAAGGGATAAGACTTTAGAACGACAAGCGGTAGTAGTAACACCCTGCAACCCTCCTCTCAGAGCGGGTGCCTCTAACCAAGCTTCAACACCCCTCTCGAGGTTGCTGGACTCAAGTTAGAGTGGAATGATACTAAAACAACTCCGTTCCGGGCACTCTCGTACTCCAGAATCGGACCGAACACTAGAGCCACAACCCAACTCTCGAAGTAGTTGCGACGGGAAAGACGATTCGGTAGCTAAGCGAAACGCGATCCAAAACATGCAAGCTAGAGTTCAGATATCCAACACAGCAGTTACCCAATCATAAGGCACTAAGCATTAAACAAATAGCAATTAAGCATTTCTATTTCCATCAGCAATAAGGGTCTTAATAAGGGTCTTAATACAGTGCATAAGCTAAGAATTTAAATAACATAATTAAAGATAGATGTCGCCTCCTTGATGTAGAAGGGCGACAGACTACTACTACTCCCAGCCCGATACCGTCCAGGGACCCATGCCGGTACAGCCGTTTCGGGCGGCACGAACTCTCAAACGGCACGCCTAACAGACGACTGTATCGTTCGAAGACCCTGGCCGATACGCTCATGTCGGGCGGCACACCCTTTCAGGCGGCACGACTGACGGGCGGAGCGTATCGGGTTCGGTATCGTGTCAGGCACGGATTTACTTATACTACTGTCGGGCATTGTTGTCAGGCACTCGTGTCGCGTATCTACGTCGGCCGATATCGGCCCTCAGTGTCGTCCGGTACAGTCCTAGGTGAACCGATCCCCTCCCTCTCGGGATGAGGAAGAGCTCACCTAGTGTCGCCCGGTACGAGCACTGGGGCACGATACGGTTGCTCTCGCACTTCTCTCGCAGATAGCCCAAGTACCCCACTGTCCGAACTGTGAACTGGCCAGCCGTCCCGACCTCTCCAACCTCCGACGTCTCCGACCTGTCTTTTTGGCTTCCTGTAGCTGCTATTTATACCGGCAGTTGAAGGAGTTATGGTGCTGGAAACGCCACGTAGCTCCCTTATACGCCGGTCGATGGATGTGGACGGCCGATACAGGTATGTATTCGGCGCGAGGCGCTGGCTATCGGTCACGTGGCTGGTGGCACGCCTGCCGGTGGGTGGATGTGTCGCCCGACGAGTTTGGTCGTCGATGCGGCTTTGGCTCCCTGTCGGGTAAACGGTATGTCGGCCGACACGTCCTCCTTGCGCAGCGCCCTTCTCCGCCGATCATTCTCGTGTCGCCCAGCCCCTGTCGGGCTGGGTTGTATCGGGCGTCAGGAAGGTCGAGACGGGCTTAGACTTATTGTGGGCCGGAATCGGCCTTATTGCACAAAAATAAGGAAAACTCTGTAGAAGATAGGAAAAATTGGAATAAGAGCGTTGCTTGGCCAATTATTGCGAAAATGCTAATAAAATAGAGGAAAATAGCAGAAAAGGGTAGTTTTGATAACAGAATAAAGGGCAAAAACGTCACAAAATTTGGTGTTATCAACTCCCCCAAACTTAGCTTTTTGATTGTCCTCAATCAATATTTAAACTAGACTTTGTGTTGCTTCTTCTTGCACAGCAAAACTTTAAGGCTAAAGGGTAGCACAAGATTTGCGATGTCTTGGAGGTAATGCTGTCTTAAAGCGAACAAAAGACCTTGCCCTACTTGCCTTATTATTTAAGTAAAATTTTTATTCTCCACAGCTTCAGCGAGACTTTGGTGTATGATTCCGAAGTTAGCTTCCACACCAAACAACTTTATTTTAAGGGCAGAAAGTTGTGTATAGGGTAGGCTAAGGCTTTTTGGGTTTTTCTTCTTGTTTCCCATCAGTCCATCCAGGTAAGGGTCCGTTAACGGGCAAGTGGTCCCTGCAGTCCAAGCCAGTTGGCTTTAGAGCAGTGATTTCACATCCTACGTACCACTACCCCGGATCTACCATGCCTAAAGATGGGTACTTTTGGAAAGCAAGGGTGTATATATATTTTTTTCTTTTCTTTTATTGGGCACAACTCTCATACTTTTATTCACGCTCATAAGGCTTCTTTCTCTTTTTGGGATTTTTGCTGGGTAAGGGAAAACAAAAGAGATATCTGCTGTTTGGGCAGCTTTTTCCTTCTCCATACTCGTCTCTTAGCTGTTTGCGAGATTATTATTTTTCGAAAATTTTTGGATGGCAAGGCACAATCTTTTGTTTGCTTGAGACAACATTATCAGAAAGATATGACAGAACTTGTAACTCGTTAAATATACAGAAAGTAAACTTTGCAAGAAGTCACAACATGTTTTTATTATTATTACAGCAACTTTGTACATATGCATAGGGACAGGAAATTTGCAAAGGAAAGATTTTTGAAAATTTTTATATGGCATGCATGCGTACATCAGATATACAGGGAGCTATAAGGGCACATCAGGTAAAAGAGAATGAATATCGTAGAAAGCTTGAAGAGATAAAATTTTTATACCTCCCTCACTGGCATACCCCCCCAAACTTACTTTCTACTCTGTCCCAGAGTAGAGAAGAAAGCAAAAGTGAGGTAAAGCTCAGCCAGTGAGGGTTAGCTTTCTGATGTGCTGCAAAATGCTCCTACGAAGTTGCATCATGCCATTGGGAGGTTGTCTAGCGGGTTCGCTTCGGCGGTGTAGCAGTTGAGTGTGAGCGTAACCCTCAAAATTCACTTCTGGCCCACCTTTTCTTCACATCTCCGTTGTAAACAAAAACAAAGGGACTAATTATCCGTCCCTAGTTTAGTTCCCAGGAGTGTGTAGTCAGGGTGGGCCCTCTCCCTTAAGAGGGCGGAACCAGGGTGCCTCGAACTTGTTCAGAGGCCTTGGTTGCCGCACTCATAGCTAGGCGACTCGCTATTGGAGCTACCAGATCAAGAGGAATCTTCCCTTCCATTGTTGTTGCCGTTTCTGCCCGACGGTTGTTGCTGATCCGTGCGCCGTGATTGCTGGCGCGGTAGGTGGTTTTCTCCATACGAGCCATACCTGCTATTTAAAATTTATTTATTCATCCGTTAGGCAAGAAAGATGAAAAGAAAGAAAACTTATTAAAACTGGGCGATAAGCGATCGGATGACACGATGTTGTCGCGCGATAAGGCTCGACGCCCAACACAGGTGTGTCGGGCGATTCGAGGTCACACGAAGCAAAAACATGACATCTCCGTGAGAAGCATGACGCCCGATACGAAACATCGGGAAAACGCTATCGACCGGCGTTACGCGCGAAAGCATGTCGGGCGATAGAAAATCTGCAGGTCATGTAAACCCGATAAGCGGCTCGGTAACAGTTACTGGCGTCGGGCGACAGGGTTATCGGCCGATAAACGTGTCGGTCTACAAACCTATCGGGTGACAAGCCATGTCGTTCGGTAAGAAAACAACAAGCCGGCTGATACGCCTCACACGATACAAAAATCTGTGCCGGGAGAGAGATAACGTGTCGGGCGAAAGACGTGTCGGGCTATACCTTTGCTCTCAGGAGGCATCGCCCGATACTAGGGCGAAGGCAAGATGGACGACACACGAGCAAAAGGGAGGATCAAAGCATGCGTTCCAGGTGGCAAAAAGGAGAAAATGATAGCCCGACACGAAGAAACCTCCACACTATCTATAGAGAACCCAGCTGGGGGTGAAACGTGTAAAACATGGCGCGCGTCGGGCGTTTTAGTCACGCTATTCCCGAGACGCGAAGTCCCATTGGTCAGTCCAAGGGTCATCCGCTGCCCTTGCATCGCCCGGGGCGAGGCTGCCCGATACAAGATGTTCTGCGCCCAGCTGGTCGACACGGTAGAAAAGCGGGCGGTCAAAAGGCCAAAACTAAACCTGTGTGAAGTAAAAGGCCATTGCAGGGTAAAACATCATTGGTATAGAGAAGGATCTTTTACCTCAGATGGTATTACTCCTCAATGCTCCACAAAACACAACGATGGCCCATAAAGCAAAATGAGTCAGCACACGTGCGCATGTACTGACTCGCGCCTTATTACAGTCCATAATGGTTGTTTTTACAAAGAAAACAAATGTATCCTAATCTATGACTCGGGCTGCCTCCCGAGGAGCGCTGAAGTTTCCGTCGCCAGCTCGACTGGTGTAGGCTCTTCGGTTGTATCCACATCCAGTAAGTCAATTTCTGCTTTCCTGACAAAAGCTTCGTCCTCATAAAACCTTTTCACTCTGTGCCCGTTCACTTTGAAGATCTTGGTCGGGTCATCTTTGTCACGGAGCTCCATCATTCCTGATGGGTATATCTTTGCCACAGAAAACGGCCCCGACCATCTTGTCTGTAATTTCCTAAGAAAAAGACGGATGGAGGACTTGAATAACAATACCTTATCCCCTTTGCTCACATCCTTTCTCCTAAGGTGGGCATCATGCCACATTTTTGTTCTTTCCTTGTAGATCTTTGCATTCTCGTAGGCGTGAATCCTCAGCTCTTCGAGCTCTTGAAGCTGTAAAAACCTCTTTTCTCCTGCTTTGTCTAGATCCATATTTAGGAACTTGATCGCCCAAAGGGCCTTGTGTTCTAGTTCCAAAGGCAGATGGCAGGATTTCCCGTATATAAGACGGTAGGGGGTGGTTCCAATGGGCGTCTTGTAAGCAGTACGGTAGGCCCATAATGTGTCGTCAAGTTTCATAGACCAGTCCTTCCGCGTGCGGCTGACAGTCTTTTCTAAGATCCGCTTGATCTGTCTGTTTGAGACCTCTACCTGCCCCGATGTCTGTGGGTGGTAGGGCGTAGCGATCTTATGTTTTACTCCATACTTGCGTAGGAGCGCTTCGAACTGCCTTTCTCCGAAGTGTGACCCGCCGTCGCTTATTACGGTGCGCGGTATACCGAAACGGGGAAACATGGCCTTCTCAAAAAGCTTGATAACCGACTTGGCGTCGCATGTTTGGGTGGCTACCGCCTCTACCCATTTCGACACATAGTCTACTGCCACTAGTATGTATTGATACCCCTGGGATGGGGGAAACGGCCCCATGTAATCAATCCCCCATACGTCAAATATTTCCACTTCGATCCAGCTTGCCATCGGCATTTCATTCCTCCGCCCTATATTCCCCGTTGACTGGCACTCTTTGCAAACCTTTACAAATCGTGCAACATCTTTAAATAAGGAGGGCCAGTAGAATCCTGATTGTAGTACTTTTTCCGCTGTTCTTTCGCTACCCAGGTGTCCACCATAGGGGGAGGCGTGGCATCCCTTCAGGATATCGGCAGTTTCTTCTTCCGGTATGCACCTCCTGTACAAGTTGTTTGCGCATCTTCTGAACAGGAGAGGATCATCCCAATAATAATTCTTGGCATCCGCGAATAGCTTCTTCTTTTGATTGTAGGTGATGTCAGGAGGAAGCTCTCCACAAGCGAGGAAATTGCAGATGTCTGCAAACCTGGGCAATCCTTCTTCTTGAGCTTCAGCCATCATGAGAGCTTCATCGGCAAAGTTGTCGTCGATCTGTGGCCCTCTCTGTCTCTCAGCCACTATCCTCGATAGGTGGTCTGCGACCACATTTTCCGCGCCTTTCTTGTCGATAATTTCATGATCGAACTCTTGGAGCAACAAGGCCCATCTCAACAATCTGGGCTTTGCGTCTTTCTTTTGCATTAAGTATTTTATTGCCCCATGGTCCGTGTATACTTTGACCTTTGATCCGACGAGATACGACCTGAACTTGTCAAACGCGAAGACAACCGCGAGCATTTCCTTCTCGGTGGTTGTGTATTTTACCTGTGCTTCGTCCAACGTGCGACTAGCGTAGAAAATCACATGGTGCTTTTTATCTTTCTTTTGCCCCAGGACTGCTCCCACTGCGTAGTCTCTAGCGTCGCACATTAGCTCAAAGGGTAAACCCCAATTTGGCGCTTGAAGGATAGGTGGTGATACTAAAGCATTTTTCAGGGCCTCAAAAGCACTGAGACAATCGTTAGAGAAAACAAATTCAACATCCTTTACCAGAAGATTGGACAATGGTTTGGAAATCTTTGAGAAGTCCTTGATGAATCTTCGGTAATATCTGGCGTGCCCGAGGAAGCTTCTTATCCCGGTGACGGAATTTGGTAGAGGAAGCTTAGATATAGCTTCGATTTTGCTGGTATCCACCTCGATCCCGCGCCTTGAGATCTTATGCCCTAGAACGATGCCCTCCCGCACCATGAAATGACATTTTTCCCAGTTCAGGACCAGGCTGTTTTCCTCGCACCTTTGAAGTACTAAGGACAGGTTCTTCAGACAGCTATCGAAGTCCTTTCCATAGACGGAGAAGTCATCCATGAAAACTTCCACGATGTCTTCTAGAAAATCTGAGAACATTGATATCATGCATCTTTGAACGGTGGCGGGGGCGTTGCAGAGTCCGAAGGGCATCCTTCTAAAGGCATAAGTGCCGTAAAGGCAGGTGAACGTCGTTTTCTCCTGGTCGTCGGGTAAGATGGGTACTTGGTAGAATCCTGAAAAGCCATCAAGAAAATATAAATAATCGTGATGCGCTAATCTTTCAAGAACTTGGTCAATAAAAGGTAGCGGAAAATGATCCTTTTTTGTAGCCTGATTTAGCTTTCGGTAATCAATGCACATTCGCCAACCGGTGACGGTCCTTACCGCCACTTCGTCACCCTTCTCACCCTTAACCACAGTCATTCCGCCTTTCTTGGGTACTATGTGGATTGGGCTTACCCAGTTGCTGTCGCTAATTGGGTAGATGATCCCCGCGTCCCTAAGCTTTATTACCTCTTTCTTGACGACCTCCTTGAGCATCTGATTCAGCTTCCTCTGGGGTTGGGCCAGAGGCTTGGCAGACTCATCCAAGTTGATGCGATGCATGCAAAGGGCGGGGCTAAGGCCTTTGATATCATCTACAGAATATCCTATAGCCCCCCTGTGGAGTCTTAACTCCTCAAGGAGCCGGTCCAGCTGACTGCTTGAAAGATCGGCATTTACGATGACTGGGTTCTTCTGTTCTTCGTCTAAAAATTCGTACTTCAGTCCTTCCGGTAACGCTTTTAGGTCCGGCTTTGCTCTGGGCGTCTCCTCCTGAGGTTCTACCTCAAGGGAGGCATACTTTGCAGAGTTTACCTCCTCCTCTTCTTCTTGCAAGTCTTTGTCAGAAAGGTTGAAAATGTCGAGATGCTTCACGACCTCAGGATTTTTGAAGTCGAGATCCTGACAGCTTATTGCTCTCGCGAGGGGATCCACTGTCCGGATATCCTCCTCTACTTCCTCGCAGAATTTATTGTAGCTATCCGCAAAACAGGCTAATTCAGACAGGGATGGACCTCTCATGATTTCCTTCATCTTGAAGTCCATGTGGCTGTTTCCAACCCTCAAGGTGATTATCCCTTCAGAGACATCAATCAGTGCCCTCCCTGTTGCCAAGAAAGGGCGTTTGAAGATGATCGGACATCTGGGATCTTCAGCTGTGTCGATCACGACGATGTCGCAGGGAATAAAGAAATCACCGACCCTAATCGGCACATCTTCGACAATGCCTACAGGTCTTTTGAAAGAGTGATCCGCCAGTTCAATCCGCATATTGGTTCGAACCATGTCGGTCAAACCCATCCTTTGCGCGAAACTTAAGGGCGTGAGGCTGATGCTTGCTCCCAAGTCCGCCAGAGCCTTCCTCTCGACATTGTCCTCGATGGCGAATGGGATTGTGAAAGCTCCGGGATCCCTTCTCTTAGTCGGCAAGCTGGGCTTTACGAAGGCAGAGGAAGTAGAGGCCAGGTACACTGTCTCTATCCTTCCTCCCCTTCTTTTCTTCATTATTAGATCTTTGAGAAACTTGGCGTATGTGGGCATCTCCTCCAAAGCGTCAAGGAAGGGGACTTCAAGATGCAGCTTCCTGATTGAGTCCATGAACCTTTCGTGCCGCTTTTTCATATTTGCCTTGATCAGCTTGTATGGGAACGGTACCCTGGGAGCATAAGGATTCCTCCCACCAGATGGCTCATCGGACGGTCTCGGCGTAGGCTCTTCGGCTTCTGCAGGCCTACCTCCATCTCCTGCTGGAACGGCATCCTTGGGCCCTTGCTCAGGTTCCGGTGGGGCTTCATCAGCGCGCTCTACCGTCTTTCCTGATCTAAGCACTACCATTACTGCAGTTTCAGGGTGAGGGAGCATTTTTCCTGCAGGGTTCTTCATCAGAGCAGCCATCTGAGACAGCCGTTGATCGACCTCCCATTGGCGCATCTGCAGACTCACCGTCTGGTGTTGCATGGAATTCAGAGATCCAGGGCTGGTAAGCGTCCCCTGTACCAGCTGGTTGATGATGGTGTCCTGTCTTTTTATGTAGGCAGAAAGCTGACCAACCCAATTAGGTCAGGTCGCTTTCTCGCTTTGGCTCTGACATTCGCCCTCAGAAAGGGGTTGCTCACAACGAGGCATGGTTGACAGTCTCAGTGTTCAGTAGATCAGAGTACCTGAAAACCGCATAAAAATCATGTTTAGAAAATTATAATTGGGGTAAAGAATAATGCATAAAGTAAAAGAAAAAGAAAAAGAAAAAAGAAGTGCTGTCAAGCCTATTTCTAAGCTTGAGGCATGGGAGTGTAGTTAGTGGCTTCGGATTCGTCAACAGTGCCATTTTCCTTGTCCCCGGCAACGGCGCCAGAAAGTTGACCGGCCTAAATCGCGCGTCCTAAAATTGGAGGCGTATTTGAGGTAGTCGAGCCTTCACATTTATAACCTAAATCCTTCTAGGCCCCCGCAACTTTATTTACGGGGTCGAAGTAGTCATACGGGGTCAAACACAGGGACAAGGTGGGTTGTGTTGACGACTCTGAATCGACACTCTACACTCCGGTGGATATAAAGAGATATTAAGTTCCCCGAAGGGAACAACAAGATGTCACGATTAAATCAAAGAAAACTATCTCCAACTGGAGCTACAAGAAAGATTAAGATTTTGTCATTTAGCAGTTTTTAGGAATTTTCATGCAACAAAAAATAGAAAGATAAACTACAGTTTAAGGCGTAATGCAAGGGATAAGACTTTAGAAAGACAAGCGGTAGCAGTAACACCCTGCACCCCTCCTCTCAGAGCGGGTGCCTCTAACCAAGCTTCAACACCCCTCTCGAGGTTGCTGGACTCAAGTTAGAGTGGAATGATACTAAAACAACTCCGTTCCGGGCACTCTCGTACTCCAGAATTGGACCGAACACTAGAGCCACAACCCAACTCTCGAAGTAGTTGCGACGGGAAAGACGATTCGGTAGCTAAGCGAAACGCGATCCAAAACATGCAAGCTAGAGTTCATATATCCAACACAGCAGTTACCCAATCATAAGGCACTAAGCATTAAACAAATAGCAATTAAGCATTTCTATTTCCATCAGCAATAAGGGTCTTAATAAGGGTCTTAATACAGTGCATAAGCTAAGAATTTAAATAACAGAATTAAAGATAGATGTCGCCTCCTTGATGTAGAAGGGCGACAGACTACTACTACTCCCAGCCCGATACCGTCCAGGCACCCATCCCGGTACAGCCGTGTCGGGCGGCACGAACTCTCGAACGACACGCCTAACAGACGACTGTATCATTCGAAGACCCTGGCCGATACGCTCATGTCGGGCGGTACACCCTCTCAGGCGGCATGACTGACGGGCGGAGCGTATCGGGTTCGGTATCGTGTCGGGCACGGATTTACTTATACTACTGTCGGGCATTGTTGTCAGGCACTCGTGTCGCGTATCTACGTCGGCCGATATCGGCCCTCAGTGTCGTCCGGTACAGTCCTAGGTGAACCGATCCCCTCCCTCTCGGGATGAGGAAGAGCTCACCTAGTGTCGCCCGGTACGAGCACTGGGGCACGATACGGTTGCTCTCGCACTTCTCTCACAGATAGCCCAAGTCCCCCACTGTCCGAACTGTGAACTGGCCAGCCGTCCCGACCTCTCCAACCTCCGACGTCTCCGACCTGTCTTTTTGGCTTCCAGTAGCTGCTATTTATACCGGCGGTTGAAGGAGTTATGGTGCTGGAAACACCACGTAGCTCCCTTATACGCCGGTCGATGGATGTGGACGGCCGATACAGGTATGTCTTCGGCGCGAGGCGCTGGCTATCGGTCACGTGGCTGGCGGCACGCCTGCCGGTGGGTGGCTGTGTCGCCCGACGAGTTTGGTCGTCGATGCGGCTTTGGCTCCCTGTCGGGTAGACGGTATGTAGGCCGACACGTCCTCCTTGCGCAGCGCCCTTCTCCGTCGATCATTCTCGTGTCGCCCAGCCCCTGTCGGGCTGGGTTGTATCGGGCGTCAGGAAGGTCGAGACGGGCTTAGACTTATTGTGGGCCGGAATCGGCCTTATTGCACAAAAACAAGGAAAACTCTGTAGAAGATAGGAAAAATTGGAATAAGAGCGTTGCTTGGCCAATTATTGCGAAAATGCTAATAAAATAGAGGAAAATAGCAGAAAAGGGTAGTTTTGATAACAAAATAAAGGGCAAAAACGTCACAAAATTTGGTGTTATCAACGAGATGTCCTGCTAAGCTAAGTGGGTCTCGTACTAACTGAGACAGGCGAGGTCTTGGCAGCCGGCTCTGTCCTTGACCTTGTATGGTACCAATTTTGACTTCGTAGTGGTCGGTTGGAGCATGAACGATATACTCCATCTCCTCAGGACATAAGTTTGATTGTAATATGTAATCATTCGAGTAGCGTATTTGTTTTAGGATCAAATACGGAAAGATATTGGTTGATGTACACTTCAGTTATACATCTTAGTTGATAGATATTATATATGTTTCTTTATATTCCTTATAAAGTGAATAGATAGTTTATTTCTCTTCCATGGATAAGTGCATCATTTTTCTTAAGTAAAGAGATTACTTTGTCATGTTTATATAGTGATTAATCCTGTTTGTTAATATAAAAGAACCTCTACTCAGTTTTATATTACTTATCTGTGATAATAATATGGTCAGAGGAGAGTTATATCTCTGGCTGGGACAATTGTCACACCCCGTGGGATCCATAATTTTTAGGTGTCGTGCACGAGGCGGTAGAGACCTTTCTGCAAAGGGAGAGCAACAACTGGGGTAGCAGTAACAACTCAGGTTGAGTATACTGTCTGTCGTGTCTTGTAGATAGAAGTCCTATGTATCGTCTTTATACTCTCAGGTCCTTGGAGTCAGTTTGTAATGGTTTCATAAATGATCTGAGATTTTGTCTTGTATGCCTCAAGGTTTTATGTCCTTCAATATATGTTTTGACAGAGCAACTGTTATATGTTGTCCTTGAGATGAGATGAAACAATGTATGTACAATGTGAATCATGATATGTATAAGTTTTGGATCTTTCAATAAGAGTTTTCCTGGAAGAGGATCTCCTTGCAAAATGGTTTCAAATTTTAGTAATTTTTGTTAATCCGTTGTTTATGGTGATTCTGCAATTATTACTGGTGATGGCTTGATTTGATGTCGTGTTGTCACATTACTCAAAATGGAAATGATTGAATATTCACAATTTTAAGATCACATTTTCACAAGGAAAATTGCCATACACAAAAACATTTATAATAGTGTTTTCTATTTTAAATTGCATACAAATGTTGCCGAAAAAGGTGCATTCATAAATGTAAGATAAATATATACAAATTCTCACCTTGAATAACAATTTACGTTAACCATAATAACCATTTAACTTCAAAGTATGAGATACAAGGATGTGATATGATCTTTGAAAATACTTCAACTTTTCATTTATAACTTTTCAAATAAATCAAATAGGATAAATTAGACTTCTCATTGCATAACTTGGTAAAATCTATCATAAATTCTATTTTAAACATCTGTTCAACAGATTACATGGTATCCTGACGTTGCAACCACACCAAATGGATTATGCATTGATAGTGTATGAATTGAATATATTTTTAATTCAAATTATATCACATGGTTGCAAGATCGAACAAATAGCCTTTTAAATTCAAATAATGGTACAAAAATGATGTTTTTGAAATGAATGGCTGAATGTATATAATAAGATATATTTTATGATAAAATATAAATGAAACTCATGTTAAATTTCAGGACCAGATCAATGAAAAATTGAAGAAATGCTTATATTATGATCTTAAGCTATATGTAGTTCCTTAACAATGTAATAACCATATTTTGTAATCACCACCATGTCTTGCTTAAAGTAAGCCATGCACCTATTCTAGATATTAGATGATCTATTCTGATTATTTATCATCACAAATGCATAGCTCATCAATTTTGGAGCAATAAAATCCTTAAGTAAGTGAAAGAAAATGTGAATATTTAATGATCTCCTTATGCATGTAAATTTCTTTCAATATTCTAAGGACCTGGATCACATATGTAGTCTCGAGCCTCATAATTCTGATCATATGAACATGACTTCTTCAAACAATATGAATTTGAAAATTTCCTTTGTAATATAAAATACTTGTGATGTACACCTCGTACCAAAGTATTAACATGTTACTCCACTTGAATTAACTTCCTTGGTCATAAAAAGGTGATTAAAAGGTTCAACCTATGGTGTCTAAATATCAATAAAATACATGATAGTGTGATGTAAACTATATCATAATCTAAAAGAAATAAGAGCAGCCCACTCTTAACGAGTAAGACATCAAAGATTCTGGGGTATCGTACACAAATAAAAATTACAAAACCTAAAATATAAAGTACAAAAAGAAACTATCATAAAATGATAATAAAATTGGAAATTATAAAAATGTATAATGGAATGCATTTATGTTGAAAGAAACTTATTGGGGCACAGTAAACAGCCACAATAAATATTTTTCTGAGCATATCATATGATTTATTAAACTCCCAAGATGTTGGTTCAATGCAACTACTATAGTATATCTAACTATAATATGATTTTAAAAGTGGAAAAAGGTTGTGATCATGTTGAAACCAAGTTTTTTATTTTGTGATGTCTGAATTAATGATGAGCAAATGTGTAACGCCTCGAGAGAATGCAAATCAAACAATAATCATAATTATAATGTCAAGAATAAATTACCTTCGTAAGAAGAGTATAGAGCAGACCATCTATTATACTTATTGGCATGGGGCGGCGTTAATTATAATAAGTTTCTCAAAGCAGATATCTTTTGTAGGAACTCCGTATGTACTCCTTGAAGAGGCCAACCTATACTTGCCGTCCTCCTTGAAGTACATGGTTGATCCTGCAAGACGCGAGGCTAGAAGGAAATCACACTATAGAAGTCCCTCATATAAATTTGGATTGCGCAAATGATTGAAACGTGATGACATACCCTCTTGCACATATTGTGACAAGGTACATATAGAGTAATGATGTCGGTGGTTGCTTTCCAAGAATACAGTTCTGAATCTTTTGATGCTGATGACCGTGGGGGAAAGTGGTCTTGCTGCAGATTGTCAATTTAGATCCAAATATAATTGAAGAACGGCACGAAACGGCGACACCTAAGAAAAAACAAATAAATGTCATTAAGAACATGCAAGACAATATTGATAAACGGAGACATCTTCTAATTAATTATCAAGGTGTAATGCGGCACAAATGAGATGCTTTGGAGAGCCGAAGAACATCTATATCATTAAACACGTTCAGAACAATAGATGTATTATTCCCAGAAAAACTGAACTATGGATGCTGGAAAATCGATGAGAAGGTCTGGGAGGCACGTAAAGAGGAGTATGAAGTTTTAGAATAACATCAGAAGAGAGGTACTGTTGGGTGAGAGGATGTTCGGCTAACAAAGAATCCAACGTTTATATGATACAAAGAGGAAGGAGACGAAAGGAAGAGTATGGAATTTTTAAGATAATAACAGGGGAGAGACATTGATGGGCCAAGACATTGGGTTAATAACGAGTCCAACATGCTCGAGATACAAAGATGACGGAGACAAGTAGTGTTTTTTAGATTGGTAGAATAGTAGATGATTTTGCATAGTGATACTCATAGGGGCTTTTAAGTTTGCATGAAATAAATAAACATTCAACAGTTATCATTTGTTCAATCTTTGAGAAACCTCAGCTAACTTCGAGGGTCGATACATGTGAGTGTTTATAATCATAACCACATATCTTTGCCATACAGAAGATATGCAATCATACTTCAAGTATGAACAATCAATCCAATCAACAGATCCAAGCAATCAATCATTCAATCAATACTATTTGTATGTATGTATGCTACATATGTGTCACCATGTATTCACGTCATTTAGATTAACCCCAACTCAGGTCATGCTCTAGGGTTTTGGGGTTATTTCGGGTTTAGGTTAGGAATAAGGGCATCAAAATCTAATTCCATTACACCATCACTCGTTTGAGTTATAAACCCTAATTAGACATTAGACAAAATCCTAATAATAAAATTGAAATCATCTGGATTAGATTATGAGTACTAGGGTCATAGTAGGATATGCACATTGATTTCAAAACCCTAATTCATCGTATTTATATGATTGTTGACCTTAATTATACATCATCATTAACATAATCATACCTATGTGACTTAGTTATATTCAACAATACCTAGTATTATCACAAAAATGGGTTCATCGAGTTAAGCATTATATTCATTGAATCTATGGTTAATATGTAGTAATCACATTAGATTCATGTATCTCTAGATCAAGAAGCATAATATAGATTTGTACATATTTAATTTGTGATCTACTCATTCGTTTAAGAATTTCATATATAGTATAGTTAGTATCCAAGCTACCAATCGAGAAAACCCTTAGCAAAATTCATAAGCAGAAGTCCATGGCAGATGCAGCGGCTGTAGAAGTAGTTATTCCAACGTGCATCGATGCAACTATTATGGCTTAGTGAGAAGTACTCACTACAGAACCTAGAGAACAGGAAGAGGTTGAGTTCAAGACCAGCCTAGAAGGCACTCAAACCAAGGAGCACATGAAAAAATTGTGGGATTTCTCCATCCCTAAAAGGCACCAACTTGACTCATCCAGTCCAACCAACTCGATCGAGATCAGAGCCCAATGGGTCAGCCTACTGCAAAATTCTACCTTTGCAGAAAGGATCAGAGATGATTATCGAGATCATCTTCTCAAATTCATCGATCTTTACTCAATGATGAAGCCATCAAGCACCACTGATGACTCCATGTGACTGCAGCTCTTCAAATACTCTATTATAGACAAAGCCAGAGCATGGTATAATACTCTTCAAGGGGATCTGATCAACACATGGGAGGCCTTAGAAAAAAATTCCTAGAAAAAAATCTACCCTCCTTTGATGGCATACTCGATCTAGGGAGAGATTACAAGATTCAATCAAGTATCCAAGGAATCCCTATATGAAGCATGCGAACAATTCAATGAACTCTTACGCAAGTACCCACACCACAAAATCTCTGAGAACCAGATCATTGAATTATTCTATCGAGGGGTCGACGACGAGATAAAGAAGTTCCTCAATTCCTCATCTAAGGGAAATTGTATGCATCAGAGTTTTGACACCGCACTTAAGATAATCAACCTTGCGGGAAAAAATCAGACCCATTGGACCATACCCTTCGACAAGGGTTTTCCTAAAGTGGCCATGGTAGAAGATCGATCAGAACTCAAATCTATCTCTGAAGCGTCAAAAGCTCTCCCTCCAGTAAGATAATCTCAATAAGTTCTTTTGTAACATCCCTGACCTGGGTTATATCCTAACCCTATAAGTTTTGCTTAAGTAAGATATTTACAGACTTGTTCTAATCTTTTGAAAAGTAATTAAGGCTCTTTGTGAAGTTTATTTTCATGTTTGAGCTTATTTGCAAACTATGGGTGCATTATATGATAGTCTGAGTATAAAGTGTAATTTATGCAAGATGAGGGGTTATATTGCAAATATCACATGTTGAATGTACCCTAAATGTTTTAACATCATAAGAGAGACAATGATGCTAAGTGGTGGCTTGTGGAAAGCCTAAATTCTAAAGTAAGAACTTGTTTGAATAATGCTAAGTTCTTTGTGCATCAATTGTGGTACAAATTGTAAATTATCTAAAATGAAGGGTTGATGTGTAAATTACCACTTCTAGAATATCTCTACTCCTTCCTAGTTTCATCTAAATGAGAGATAAAGAAGGATACACTATGTTTGAATCATCCTAGAGTGGTAGCACTCTTGGTGATGAAAAGACCAAGGAAGTTGTACAGTTGAAGCTTTATATGAGCTATATCAAGTTGTAGACTTGAAATGGGAGTCCCTATTAGCCAAGGAGCCATAGAGGGAGTCTCCAATCAGTTTGATGACTCTTGGATTTGCCCATGACGGGCTAAGCACCTCAAGGAAGTCATATGTAACGGTTTGCAACTTTTCTTTGGAAAAGGTTGTGTTGAATAAAATAATAATGTGAGTGGAATAGCTTGCCCTAGAATATAACTAAGGAGCCCGAACCTTATCCTTTTCATTATCTTTAAGCTTTTATTTTTACATGAAAAGATAAAGATGGTATGCATGAAAATACATGTGTCAATCCATGCATGGACATGTGGCACTTAGTAGCTTAAGGTAATGACACCTCTTACACACTTTTTCATAAACCACAAGTATAAATACCATTATCTTCACTTACTAGTACAATTTTTGGATCATGTTACCATCTTTCCCTTATATATCGTGCATACCACTTTGGTATCATGCATAAACAAAGGAGTATCAAGTTTCAAGCTTGGTATTGGCCATAGAGAAAAGATATCAGATAAGCAAGGTGATATCGACATAGCAAGGCACTATCGGCCACAAGGAGTGAATATATCGTGCAACTGCTAAGGAGCTCAAGCCTTGGACCTTGGATACATTCATCTTCAACCTTGGGAATGTGAAGATTTGGAGCTTGAATCTTGGAAGTTTTTCTAGAGGCGGGTTATATAACTTGAACCCAACTATGTTATTATTCACCTTCAATATTGTTAAATTTGTTGATTTACTTTCAATTTCAAATTCCTTTGAATAATTGATGTTCCATTGAGTTGCAATAAGTTGTTAGGACTGTTGTCCATGAACTAGAATAAGCAAGACAAAGGTCTTGAGGTTGATTATGATGACATCATCATGGTACAACCCGATATGGGGTTGAAGTACCTTAAAACTCGATATGGAACCCAAGATGAAGGGTAACTCGATATGGTAATAGGTGATACCTCATGAACAATATGAGTAATATCTCATGGATGATAGTAGTACTTATTTTTACCTTGTGATCGATATGAGGTTAAGTTCATAATTCATGCATGATATGGTACACTCTACCCGATATGGTTAAAACCCTAGATGAAGAAGTGAAACCCGATATGCCTTTGAAACCTGACATACCCCTATCACTTTGTGATGGGTTGAAGAGCTCAACTAGATACCTTGATTGTTATTTAAATCATATGATACAACTGATTGTCAGAAGGAATGAAAGAATATGAGCATAATGGTTTTCCCGATACACTAACCTGATATGTTAGCCAATGTTCTAACACGATATGAAGACTTAATATAGGAACCCGATATGAGAATCCAATATGGTAACCCAATATGGCATGATGTATAGATATTGCTAAAAACAATACCATGATGAATCATCTATCCTATGCCCAACATGGTGCACACCTTTTACATTATATGGAATCAAATATACCCTTATACCCAATATGAGGTCAAGCATCTAACCCATACACAATATGAGGTTGACTTGAGATGGTAAGAACTAAGTGATAGCTAACCCAAGATGGATACATGATATGGTGTTAGGGGATACAACCTAAAACACGATATGGTGATGTGGTCACACCATATGCCCGATATGGATAGGTGTATCTCAAACATGATATGGTAGCATACACACTATGATGCTCGATATGGTGGGAATACTTCAATCCAATATATTTGACTAAGCGATATATGTTGTGTGTTGTGTTAAATGAAACATTGAAAGATAATGAGTTTAATGCAATTTGATAATTATGAGGTAACATATCTCAAGAGGATAATTGAGTCAACCTAGTAAAAGTATGGTGCACTCAACAATCTAGTAAGGATGAGAGAGAAACTTATATCAACAATGTAATAAGTATATGTTGATACTCCTAGGATTAATGGAGTATGAATTAGGGCTTGATCTTTTATGATGTAATCTTGAAATCTTAAATGGTTAATAAAGGTAAATCATAACCCTAAGACTGGGTGATGAGATTATTTAAAACCCTAATCGGTTGATGAAGGGAAACCCTAACCCTAATTAATGGGAAGAATGTGTTTCTTTTGCATTACATGGTTATGACATGTATTTACTATTATTTTTAGCATGATATACTACCCATGCATGCATCATAAGATGATGACCATAGCTAAGTAAGAGCTATGATATTTATATGATACAGATTCAATGAGCTTTGTGAACTATGTGAATTAATGCCTTAGTCTGATGACCTAGAGGTAATGGTTACCTGACAAGAGGTAACAATACTCAGTGATGAATTACGAGTTTGAATACTCAAGCATGATGATGATAAGAGATTGAGATCCTAAGTGTTAAATGTGTTCCAATGATTCATGAAAGTACTTGATAAAAGTGTTATACCTTTTTTAGTGGCATCTGATATAATTTTTGCTTACAACTTGATTGAGGCTAAAAGATATTGTAATACACTTAATTAAGCAAGTAAAATGTTATCATGTAATTGTCCAGACCATAGATCCATTCACTATCAGGATTTGCTGAATGGTGAAACAAGTTTAACTCGGTATACATATTTTTTAATATGTAATTATTATATCGGGGTGCTCAGTGGACTCCCCAACTACATAGGGGTGCTTAGTGGACTCCCCAACTACACCAGGTTGCTCAATGTACTTCCTGATGAAATTAAAACCAGGATCACTCAGTGGTCTTCCTGATGATAAATAATCTGGGAAAGCTCGGTGGTATTCTCTTGAAGAGACTACATGTTGCGGCTATAACTCTATAAAGAAGATACCATTATACCATGGTAAGCTAATTACAATTGACACAAGATGCCATGCCAGTTATCTCATACTGACTGAGACTGGTGAGGTCTTCACAGCCGACTCTTCCACTGACCTTGTATGGTATCAATGCTTAACATAGTCATGGTCGGTTGGAGCATGAGCGGTATACCTCATCTCGTCTGGGCATAAGTATGAATGTAAAAATGTTATCAATCGTGTAGCATATTTTCTTAAGGGTCAAATATAAAAACCATTGGTTGATGCCTCATTACTTTTATACATCTTAGTAGATAGATGTTATACATGTTCTTCATATTCCTTATAAAGCAAATAGATGTTTCATAATTCTGTTATGAATAGTTGAACTATCTTATCAATGTTAATGTTTTTTACTAAAAATAAACTTGCTTACTTGCATAAAGTATCCACTTCTCAGTTTCATACTATTTCTTGTAATAATAATATTATTGGCAGAGAGTTATATCTCTCGCTAGGACAATAGTCTCACCCCGTGGGTCCACAATTTTTTGGTGGACGTGGACGAGGAAGTAGAAACCGGACTGCAGAGGAAGGACCACATCAACAGGGACATCAGTAATAGCTCAGGTTGAGTATATTGTCTGTCGTGTCTTGTAGATATAAGTCCTATGTGTTGTCTATGTACTCTCAGGTCCTTGGGAGATAGTTCTTAGTGGTTTTTATGTATGACTTGAGATTTTGATTTGTTTACCCTGAGGTTTTATATTGTTGATGTATACATTAAAGTAAAGCAACTGGTACTTGTTATCCTCGAGATGAGATGGTACAATGTATGTATGATATGAACCACATGTATATACAACTTTGGTTCTTTCTGTAAGAGTTTTCTTGGAAAAGGATCTATGTGTAAAATAGTTTTAATTCTTAGTGATTATGTTAATTCTGCTGCTTATGATAATTCAGCGATTATTACTGGTGATGGCTTGATTTGTTATTGTGTCATCACATCTTTAGTATGTATGAAAGAAAGAGACAGTCTCGCCAAGTACAAATTATTGCATTCTCGTGTGAATTTTGTCATGCAATGGACCATATCACGATCCATTTCCAACAAATATGTGTTGTGTTCCATGAGTACAAGTCAAGTACCAGTACATAGTTACTCAAGAAAAAGACATGAAATCAATCTACAATGATCCAGGACAAGAGTACTATAATCCAAATCAAGCTCAAAGTCATCTTGGTTTCCAATATGGGAACCTTGTTGGAGCCGAAGGTCGAAGTCAGATCTCAATCAAACTCACCTAGTGTAGCATACCTGACCTGGGTTCAGGGCTAACCCTATTTTTTTGGCTTGAATAATTTTCATATAACATTAATATAATTCTCTAAAGTGTTTTGTTATCAGGTAACAAATTTATGTTTCAAGTTTGGTCCTCCTTGAATAACGTTTGAACAATGTTCTCTTATTTTGGACCAAAATGCAATTCACCCAAGATGAGGGGTTATATTGCAATATATCACATGTTAAATATACCTCATGTGTTTTAGGATCATAAGAGAGAGAATTATGATAGGTGGTGTCTTGTGGAAAACCTAAATTCCAAGTTTGAACTTGTTTGAATAATGCTAGTGCCATGTATACCAATTTTGGTACAAATTGCAGTTTACCTAAAATGTAGGATTGATATGCCAATTACCACCTCTAGAGTGTCCCTACTCCATATATGTATCAATTAGAGGAGAGAAAAATAAGGATAAACCATGTTGAATCATCTTTGAATGATGGTACTCTTGGTGATGAAAAGACCAAGAGATAATGTATAGTTAAAGCCCTTACATGAGTTGTATCAGGTTGTAGAGCTCACATGAGGGTGCCTATCAGCCATGGATCCATAGGGGGAGTCTCATATCAGTTTGTGAACTCTTGGCCTTATCAATTATGGCCTAAGAACCTCAAGTAGGTGAAGTATATCGGTTTACAAGTTCCTTGAAAAAGTTGTATCGGGTTGTGAATAAAGTGGTGATTGAGTTAATATCTCTTATCAAAAGAGATAAGTGATGGCCGAAATATTATTTGTAGATTATGCTAAAGTGTTTTGCATGAAAAGATAAATAAGATTACATGCATGTACATGTGTCAACCATGCATGCACATGTGGAATCTAGTAGTTTAAAAAGATGACACCTCATATACACTCTTTTTCATGAACCTCAACTATATATACCACTCTTTTCACCTATTAGTGAATTTTTTGAAAATTTACCACACTATTGCTCTTATATATCATGCATAGGTAAAGGGGTATCATTCATAGAGCCTTGGTATCGGCAATAGCAAAGTAATATCGGCCATAGCAAAGTGATATTGGCCAGGTGAAAGGATATCAGTCACAAGTGGTGAGGTATCGTGCATAGTGCTAAGGATCTCAAGTCTTGGACCTTTGATAAGATCATCTTCAACCTTGGGAACATGAAGCTTTGGATCTTGGGGCTTTAAAGTTGTTCTTGAGGCAGGTTATATAACTTGAACCCAATTATGTTATTATTCACCTTCAATTCTGTTGTACTTGTTGATCTACTTTCAATTTATAATTCCCTTGAATAATTGATGATCCTATGAGTTCTAAAAGTTGTTTAGGACTATTTTCCATGAACTAGAATAGTAAGAACAAGAGTGTAGAGGTTGATGATGATGACATCATCAAGTTACAACTGATATCGGATTGAAGCACACACCTCTAACCGGATATAGGGATGGAACCCAATATGATATGAAAATCGATATACCTTGGAACCCGACACCTATTTGCCCGATATGGTGTGATACAAACACCTCTTTTCCCAATATGGTGTGAAGCATACACACACCTCTTTTCCTGATATGGTGTGAAGCTAACACACACCTCTTTGCCCGATATGGTGTGATACACACACCTCTTTTCCCGATACAGTGTGAAGCATACACACACATCTTTGCCTGATATGGTGTGAATCATACACACACATCTTTGGCCGGTATGGTGTGATACATACACCTCTTTTCCCGATATAATGTGAAGCATACACACACCTGTTTACCTAATATGGTGTGAAGCATACACCCACCTCTTTGCCAGATATGGTGTGAAGCAAGCATACACCTCTTTGCCCGATATGGTGTGAAGCTTACACACACCTCTTTGCCTGATATGGTGTGAAGCACACACACACACCTCTTTGCCTGATATGGTATGAAGCACACACAAACCTCTTTGCCTGATATGGTGTGAAGCATACACACACCTCTTTGCCGATATGGTGTGAAGCACACACACCTCTTTGCCCGATATGATGTGAAGCATACACACACCTCTTTGCCCGATATGGTGTAAAGCACACACACACCTTTTTTACCAATATGGTGTGAAACACACACACACTTCATACCCGATATGGTGGAAGCACCTCAATTCAATATGCATGATGGAGTAACACGTGAAGTGTGTTATGTCAAGTAATACATTAAGATGTAAAGAGTTTAATGCACTTTGATTAAGTATACCAATGTATATTGAAGAAAGGGTTGAGCCAACTTAATCAAGTATGATGTAATCAACATACTAGTGAGGATGAGACTGAAACTCATACTTGTGTGATATTCATGTAATGAGCACACATTGATACTCCTAATATGTGTGGAGTATGAATTAGGGTTTGATTCTTGATGATATGTACTTCAAACCCTAATCGGCTTAAAGGGGAAATCCTAACCCTAAAAATTGTTGAAGGTATGAATTTAAATCCTAATCAGCTAGACAGGGAAACCCTAACCCTTATAATGGGAAGGATGTATTTCTCTTATATCACATAGTAATGATATGAATCTAAAATCCTAATCGATTACAATGGGAAACCCTAACCCTAATATTGGGAAGGATGTATTCCTCTTGTATCACATAGTGATGATATGAATTTCAAAATGAATTTGAAACCCTTATCGGTAAGAATGAGAAACCCTAACCCTAATAATGGGAGGATGTACTTCTCTTGTATCATATAGTGATAATATGCATCTAAAACCCAAATCAGTTAAGATGAGAAACCCTAACCCTAATAATGGGAAGGATGTATTTCTCTTATATCACATAGTGATGATATGAATTTGAGATCCTAATGGGTTAGAATGAGAAACCCTAACCCTAACATTGGGAAGGATGTATTTCTCTTATATCACATAGTGATGTTATATACTACTAGTGTTTTTATCATGAAGTGCTTACCATGCAGGAATCATGAGATGATGAGCATAGCCATGTATGAGCTATGATGTTTTATATGATATATATTTAAATGGGCCTTGGGAGCCATGTTAAATACTTGTACAATAAGTATACTGCTTATAGGGTCTGATGACCTAAAAACATAGTTGTTTCCTAGTGAAAGGTGACAAGATATTTAAATGGGCCTTGTGAGCTGTGTGAAATAGTTGTACAATAGGTATAATGTATACCTTGGTCCGAGCACCTAGAGGTAACAGTTTCCTAATGAGAGGTAACAATGTTCAGTGATGAACTAAGGGTTTGAATACCCAGATCAAGCAATCATGATGATGATAATGTTGAGGGATGAGAATTCCCACTAATGTGATAAGGGACTGAGATCTTGAGTGTTATGCAATCAATGTGTTTCAAAGATCATGAAATCACTTGATAAATGTATTACACCTTTCTTTGTAGTATCTGCTATAATTTATGTTTGTGACTTGGTTTATGCTAAAAGATACTGTAATGCACCTAATTAATCAAGTGGAATCTCATCATGCAGTTGCCCTGACCATATATCCATTCAGTGTTAGAATTTGTTGATTGGTGAAATGAGTTCAGAGCATATTTTTGAATATGTGGGGGTGAAGGACGAAGTATATCCATACGTCCTTGTGAAGAATCAATGTCACACCTTCCTTATTTATTTTATATCGGGATGATGTGAATCTCCCAACTAAATGAGGAATTGATGTGTAAATTCTTCTTCATTATGTGTGTATTAGCATTGATGAGAATCTCCTGTCCAAATGGGGAATTGATGTCTAATCTTCCTTATTTACTATAATTCGGGAATGCATAATTAAAATCTCCCTGAAGAGAGTGCATCTTGCGGTTGTAGCTCTATAGTGAAGATACCAGTATACCCTGGTAAGCTAATTGTAGTTGACACAAGAGGTCCTTCCAATAGTTGACACAAGATGTCCTGCTAGTTGTCTCATACTGACCAAGGAGGCAGAGGTCTTGGTAGTCGACTCTTCCATTGACCTTGTATGTTACCGATTTCAACTAAGCGGTGGTCAGTTGGAGAATGAGCGGTATACCTCATCTCCTCAGGTAATAAGTGTGATTTTAAATATGTAATCAGCCATGTAGCATATTTGCTTAAGGATCGAATACGGAAAACACTGGTTGATGTTCACTTCATTTACACATCTTAAACAGATAGATGTTATACATATTCTTCATATTTGTTATAAAGTGAATAGATGATTTATTGCTCTATCATAGATAGTTGCATTACTTTAAAGGATGGGATTGCTCTATTCTTCTTATAAACAATGATTAATCTTACTTATTCATATAAAGTATCCTCTGCTCAGTGTTATACTATTTACCAATGATAATAATATTGTTGGCAGAGAATTATATCTCTCACTGGGACAATTGTCTCACCCCGTGGGATCCACATTTTTTTAGGTGGATGTGCACGAGGGGGTAGAGACCGTACTGCAAAGAGTGAACAACAACAACAGAGGAAACGGTAACAACTTAGGTTGAGTGTATTGACTATCGTGTCTTGTAGATAGAAGTCCTATGTGTCGTCTCTGTACTCTCTGGTCATTGTGACCTAGGGCCTAATTCGAGGGTGTCACAGTTGAGACACCCCCTAGGTATGTCTATCATGACCGACATGGTCTTGGGTATCTTGGGTCTAGATGGGTGCTCATGTGTAGAGTGTCTCAACGTAGGGTTTGTGGTGACCTCGTGTCACGACCTAGTAGTCCTTAGTGGCGTGTCACGTCCATGGGTGGTTCCCTTGGTGTATTGCGGTCATGACATGAGGGTTGGGTTCCTTAGGTGGTTCATAGAGTGTATCATCATGTCTTTCATTCGAGGTTAGAGTGGTTACATGTTGGTCTTTTGAGTGGTCAAGTGTGCCTCTGGCTCCTTGGACTTTTGACACATCATCCTTTGCCTTCTTTCTCATCTTCAATCAATATAAACCCTCTTCTCTCCACACAAGTGAACTCTTTCTTCCATTCATCTTCCTTCTTCTCTTTTTCTTGTTCTTGAAGCTTGGTGATCAAGGAGATCCGACCTTAGATCTTGGTGACCAAACCCTTCTTGCATGTGGTTCTTGTGGTGACCATAGTTCATCATCTACCTTGGTACGTGTTTGCCTTTCCTTGATGGTGTTTCCTTTGATCTCCTACCTCCATATCCTTCTCTTTTATCCTCCCTAAATCATGGTTCATTCATGATGGTTGTTTGGGAGAATAACTCCTCTTCACAAGAGTCATAGACCATGTTCAGAGTGATGTTTCTTCTCTCTTTCTCTCTTTTTCTTTTGGTTCGTCCTAGAGCTCTTTGCTCTCTTCTCTTGATCTATCTTTGATCTTGGTACCTTTTTGTTCTTGAGGCACTCTTGTAACTAAGAGTGGAGTCTTTTGAGGAGGTTCTTCAACCTTTGGATTATGTGCTTGGGGCCATTGATCTTGGATTTTAGAATCCTTGGTGGTGATCTTCCTAAGGAGGGCTATATAACTCTTTGCCCTCTCTAAAATTTGCACTCTTTCATACATGCAAGCTACTATTCTCTCTCTCTCTAATTCTCCCATAACATGCTAACGGATGATGCTTAACTATAGGACTTGGTTGATGTTCAAACCATGCTTGGTTAGGTAGAAATACGAAACCCTAATTTCACATATCCAATTTTGCTAATTGTGGTGTTATAGTGATTTTCCTCCATCGTTTGACCTTGGTCTTGCTTTCATGCAAGGTGTTAGGGTACCTAGATGTTGAAGAGTGGTTGGGTTCTATTTTGAGCACCTTGATTATGGTTTTTTTCCCTTGGGTGAGATTCTTCATTAGTTGTTTCATGATACATGACTTTGGGTTTTGGTGATTGTTTGCATGAGCCTTTTTCCTTCATGATGAGTATGGCTTCCCTTGGTCTCGTTTATATTTTTAGACCAAGATATCACACATTGGGTTGGTCATGACACCCTTCTTCATGTAGGTCGTGACCTAGTGCCAGCTTGATTCCTGTTGTGATGTGATACCCTCTAATGATATGATTTACAGTTTGATATTCCACAGTGATGTGACATTAGTGATAAGCCTTGAGTATCTATGCAACTACGGTCTTGTGAATCGAAGTCAAGAGTTATGTTGTGATAGTGTGACAAGTTCACAACTTTTTAGTTTCGGATATTTGAAAGTTGTACCATGCCTTTATCATTGTAGTGTTTATTATGGTTTTGTACTTAATAACTTGATTGATGCTAAAAGACACTTCATTGGCATAACTAAGAAATGGCCATGCATGAGCCGATCTCATTGTGATTTATGGAACATCCATGCGTGAGTCAGCTTCCTCATTAGATATGGATGTCCATGTGTGAGCCACTTCCTTTTGGGATGGCCATGCATGAGTTGATTCCCATGTGATATATGGATGGCCATGCATCAACCAATCCTTCTATTTGGGATGACCGTGTGTGTGCCTATTCCCTTGTGATATATGGATGGCCATGCATGAGCCACTTTTTTTTTGTGGGACGGCGATGCGTGAGCCTATTCTCTTATGATATATGGACGGCCATGTGTGAGACGACCCATCTTTTGACTATATGTCACTTGTACAAGTTGAGTAATATGACACTATAGTGTCACTCTAGTGCTATCTGAGAGGTGTTAGAAAGGTCATGGAATCATGTTCTTCCACTGACCATGTGTGACACCAATATGGACTTGGTAGTGGTACTTTTGAAAGATCAAATCCCAAAATATTAGATGAGACCATACTTGCTTTTGTAAAGTTTGGTTGGTAGAACATGTACGTGTTCTATGTATTCCTTCTTAGTTTAAAAAATGTTCCATTACTTTGTTATAGTTACTTGATATGCTTAGAGGATGATAATTGCCCTTCTTGCATTAATAATTGAATCTTCTTATCATAGATGTAGCTTAATTTTGTTCTTTAGTTACTTTATATCTGCTTTAATAGTGTTGGAAGAGAGTTACATCTCTCTCTAGGACATATGATCTCACCCCATGGATTTCCACATCACTTAGGTGGTCGTGCATGATGTGGTGGTTATTGTGTAGATGAGGAGGAGAAAAACAAGATTAGTAGTTGTTAAGGTGGACATGTTGCTTATCTTTTGGTGTTAGAGTCCTAGAGTCATCCATGTACACTCACGTCTTGGGGATAGTGCTATATGTTCAGTGGTTGTGATATTGTTTCGAGTTTCTGGCACGTATGCCCCTTGTTATATATAGTTAGCAGATGTACATGTCAATGTAATTGGAACATATATCATGTGTAACCCAAACATAATAATAGGTTGTATTCATACTATTTTATAATATATAATACATATGGTAGGTTATGTATCTTTATGCCATAAGTTTTTTTCTTATGATTCTTTAATGAAATAAATTTTAATTTTGAGTGATTTTCGGTAATCTTCTATTAATGTTTTGTTTTAATCTCGTGGTTTGTGGTGAGTGGTGTCACACTTAACATCTGTAATTAAGATCTTGATCACCAATGTTGTAATCTTCTATAACCTTAATATGACTAATCTAATATAAGTGTTCAAAATCTTGTAACGTGATATATTTGATAATCATGGCTACATTTCATTTAAGTTGAGGTTCTTGAGTCATTGAATCAATAAAAACAATAATTAGGATTTTGAAGCATAAACTTGATGATAACTTCAGACCAAGGAACCCAAAACCTAGATTAGGACTGAGTAGGGTTTAATGCAAATAATGTGTTTGTGACACTTTATGATTTACATAATGCAGATTATAAATGAGAAATGCTTATTTTGCTTGGATCAGTTGATTAGCTTAGTTGAATATACATGAAGTGTATTTTCATGATATGCATGGATCACCGTCAAGGTACATGGTTACGGTTATGTCTACCCAGAAGATGGCTTTCTAATGTTTTTTGAATGAATTCTGAGAAGTGATTTGATAAATAAACTATTGGTTGTTTCTTTAATTCATGTTCAACTATAATGCCAATATGAGTATCACATAAGTAAATGATAATATTCAACACCCTAGGCTAACGTATATCAAAGAGTGATGCACACGAGCCCAATGATCATGCTCAAGATAATATATCCATTAAGGGTTAGAATATGTAAAGAATATGCCAGTCCTTATGTGCAATACTTGATGCTTGTATGTGATTATCTTAGTTGCACACATTGTGGTTTCACCCCGCGTACACAGTATAGTAATATGATGACCGTGTTTTCTTAGTCAGTATTTTAGGTATATGTTTCACATGATAAAAGACATGAAGAATAAGATGAAAGATATCAAAGGTATTAAATCTATATCAAGGAGGACTAGATAGATGATACTCGTTCTCAATAGGTATTAGTTCCATGAGGTATATAATTTTTCAATTTGTAAACAATATTTGGAATGAATGAAATTATTTTCTATTATTTGTTATTTGACTAATCTAGATCCTTAGAAATATAGGTAATGGCTCTCAACTTGAACGTTTTCCTTTATCGGGGGATGCTGAAAGTGAGGTCTTTACAATTTCCATGCTTTCTTGTTGGTCTGGACCTTCTTCATGTTCTATTTTCCTCCCACTAGTTCCTTTAGAAATCAATTCCTTTTCTAGAAATACAACATCCGTGGCAACAAACACTTTGTTGTCAGATGGAGTATAAAAGTAATATCCTTTAGCTTCCCTAGGATATACAAAAAAATAGCATTTATCCAATTTAGGTCCAAGCTTTTTGGGAAACTACTTTTACATATAAGCTTCACAACACTAAAATCTTCATAAAAGACACATTGGAATGTTTCTCATACCATATCTTATATGGTGTCTTTTGAACCGATTTAGATGGTACATGTTTTTGTGAAAATGCCGTAGTTTCAAGATAATAACTCCAGAATGAAGTTGGAAGATCAGCAAAACTCATCATTGGTAACACCATATATAGTACTATGTGATTTCTTCCGTTTAACAGACCATTATTTTGTGGTGTTCCAGGTGGAGTCCATTGTGATACAATACCACTATTTTCTAGAAGGTCATCAAACTCTTGGCTTAAGTATTCTACACCTCAATTAGAATGAAATGCCATAATACTTATTCTAAGTTGGTTCTGTACTTCATTCATCAAATCCTTGAACTTTCAAGAGTTTCTGATTTATATTTCATAAGGTAAGCATAACCATGCCTATTGAAGTTATCAGTGAAAGTAATGAAGTATTGATACCCAGCTATAGCATTTATTCTTAAAGGGCCACACATATATGTATGTATGAGTCCTAATAGATAACTAGCCCTATCACTGTTACCAGTGAAGGGAGTCTTTGTCATATTGCCCAACAAACAAGACTTACATGTCCCTCTTAAGACGAAGTTAGAACATTCTATATATCCATTTTTATGGAGTCCAGGGATGCAATTCTCATTGATGTGCCCAAAGCGACAATGACAATGATATGTTTTATTTGATTCATCAAGTTTTAATCTTTTGGTATTCATATTATAGATATTTGTCATAAAATCTAATAAATAAAGACCAGAAGACATTGGGGCACTGCCATAAAATATCTCATTTTTTGAAATAGAAAATTAACCATTTTATATATAAAATTCTTATCCATACTTGTCCATACAAGATACAAAAATAATGTTTCAATTTATGGTAGGTAAAAAATAACAGTTCTGTAACTCTTTTACAAGCCTCATGGGTAGAGATAAATAATAGGATCCAATTGCAGTGGCAGAAAATCTTGCTCCATTTGTAACACACAATTCAACCTCACCCTTTTGTAAAGTCTAACTTTTTTTCAAATTCAGCATATAAACTATTTACCATACTAAGCACAGCCGATAAACCACTCATATCCATCCCCTCAGACATTTAGCACGTGACTATATTTGGTCTCCTCCCATATGATAAAAGATTTTTTGCGTACGTGGACGTGTAAGAGTCCTGATATCAATTTCAGATTGGACTCTTTGCATGTGATTGTGCTTCCTCCCCACTCTATGACAACCCTAATGAGGTTCCCAACTACCACCACAATGGACGTCTAGGGGAATATGAGAAAGAAAAGGTGATAAATGTACAAGGATGAAGAGAGGTATGTGCAGTGAAGATAAATTATTAACAATGACAACCAGCCACATCAGATTCTCCTCCCCTTATTGGATTGGGTCACTTACATGAAGATTGTGCCTCCCTTCTTGGCATGTTGCTAACCACCACTGTTATTGTGGTTTCAATCACAATCCCAATGGCAGGGTCAATTGATGTTGTTAGATTCATATCCTCTTTGTGAGGACATGATGCATGTACTCGAAGCAACACGATTGATGCCATACCGCCCCAAACATTGGTGAAGGAAAAGTCCATATTCAAGAAGAGAATGACTACATAGCTGTGAACTTTGTTGCAGGCATCACAAAATCTCCAGAGACTAAAATTGTCAAAAAGATGGTGCCTTTTCCATCAAATATTCTGTAAAAGATGTCCAACTTTAAAACGTCTATGTCAATGCAACAAAAATAATGTTGGATAGTTAAGTTGCTTGGTTTATTTTATTTTGTTTTCCTATTTTAGCCACGTTCACTTACAAACCAACAATCAATGTGTACAAATTGTTCTTGTTTAGTTGGAGATTAGGCATGCATGTTCATGCGGAGCTCATACACGACGTGGTCCAAGTGCTCACCCAAAATCATGGGATAATGGCAATGTTAAGCTCAGGCACGTCAATAGATTAGTTTCCCATGAATAAGATCAAATCAAAATAGAAAAGTTGCATCTTTTTTTCATCATCAAAAACCATCTATGTATAGTTTGGTTTGTTAAATACCATCATGTGGTTTCAAAAACTTTGGCTCCTACTCCTATGTCAATGGCGGGTGAGAAGTCAGCAAAAGATGGTTGTGCCCTAGTTGTACCACAAACAATGAAGGAGGACACTGGCTCAACTATCTATCCAACCTTTATGAGGACAAACTAAAAAGATTAAGCGCTGGTCATGTGGTTTATCTTGTAGGCCAGAGGCATGTGGAAGGTGATCGAGGATAGTGTGAACATCGCCGATCATGTTGACTACTGTGATGATCACATGGGACTAGAGGTCATCCTCTATGTTGTGCCGCCAGAGATGTTGGCCACCCTCACCATGAAGAAGACAACAAAGGAAGCTTAGGACACAATAAAGATAATCTTCCTCTGTGTCTAATAGGTGTTCAAGGAGAAGGAACAATCACTCCACAAGGAATTTGAGGGGATCAAGTTCAATGATGGTGAGAATGTTGATGATTTTGCCATGCGTTTAACCAGCATGATGAACTCTCTTATCATCCTTAGTGAAATCATTTATAAGGAGAATCCAATGCAAAAATTTCTAGATGTTGTTCTCCCAAGATAAGTCTCAGGTGGCACTCTCCATTGAGACGTTGATCAATCTCTCCATTCTCTCTATGGAGTATCTAACCAGGAGATTGAAGGTAGTGGAGGATCAGTTCAAGTTTGATTTAAACATCGGTGGGCTCTTACTTCTGTCTAAAGAGGTGTGGCTACACACATACACAAGCAAGAGTAGGATGGCTCATCCAGTAGAAACAACAACACTTGTGGAGGAAAAGGCAACCAATTCTACAATGAAGAACATGGATGCAGTAAGAACAATGGATCATACAACAATAGGGATGCTCTATCCCAGAGCAAAATCCATAATGTCTCAAAGGGCAATTGTCATTATTGTGGCAAGATGAACCATTGGGCTAAATATTTTCAAGAAAAGAAGTGTGGGGAGGCACACTTGATACAAGTTGATGACCTTGAACCTATGTTGCTCATGGTGCATGTGGACATTGTTACCGAGGAGCCATTGCACACCACCAACAAGACCATGATAAATGAGGAGCATGCCCATGTCCATCGTAGGTGAAAGGATGACCCCCATGACAAAGCCTGATATCTAGATATTGGGGCAAGAAAGCACATGACATGGGACAAGATGGTGTTTGCTGAACTTGAAGATGCGGTGAAGGGGACCGTCAAATTTAGAGATGGCTCTATGGTCAACATCTGTGGTCTAGGTACAATGTTATTCATGTTCCATAGTGGTGAACACCGCGTACTCACTGGCATCTATTACATCCCTCACCTCTGCAATCACATTGTGAGCCTTGGCCAGTTGGACAAAATGGATGTCAAATACACATCCAGGATGGTGTTCTATGCATTCACGATTGCGATCGTCAACTACTTGCTATTGTAAACAAAGTGCAATTTGTATTTCTGTGCTTAACATTGATCTTACACAACCATTGTGTCTATATTCCTGACACCATGATGAGTCATGGCATTGGAATGCCCAATATGGGCATGTCAGTTTCCACTCACTTTGCAAGCTAGCATCTCAAGGAATGGTATGAGGTCTACCACACATTCATTAGAGTCAACAGAAGACGGATGTGCCCTAGTTGTCCCAAAAGCAATGAAGGAGGTCAGCGGATCGACTATCTACCCAACCTTGACGAGAACAAACTATGACAATTGGGTGTTGCTCATGTGGGTCATCTTGCAGACGAGAGGCCCGTGAAGGTGATTGAGGATGGTGTGAACGTTCCCGATGATGCTAACTATCGCAAAAATTGCATGGTACTGGAGGCCATCTTTCATGTTGTGTCGCTAGTGATGTTGGCCACCCGTGCCATGAAGAAGGCAATAAAGTAAGCTTGGGACACAATCAAGACATCCACCTAGGTGTCAAACGTGTGTGCAAGGCCAAGGCACAATCACTCTGTGAGGAATTTGAGGGAATCTAGTTCAACAATGGTGATATTTTTGACGAATATGCCATGTGTTTAACTGGCATGATGAACAATCTTACCATCCTCAGAGACACCATTTCTAAGGAGAAGGCAGTGCAAATATTTCTACATGTTGTTCCCCCAATATACTTTTAGGTGGTGCTATCCATCAAGACGTTGATTGATATCTCCATTCTCTTTGTGGAGGAGCTGATTGGGATATTGAAGGCAGTAGAGGAGCAGTTCAAGCTCGATATTCGTGGAAACATTGGTGGGTTCTTGGTACTATCTAAAGAGGAGTGGCTTGGAAACATATTCAAGATAGAGCATGATGACTTTTTTTGGTATCAACATAGGCAATAGCGAGGAAAAGGCAACTAACACTGCAATGAAGGACATGGCCGCAACAAGAACAACAGATCACACAACTATAGGAATGCTTAGTCCTAGCATGACAACTATTATGTCTTGAAGGACAAGTGTTGCTATTGTGGCAAGATGGGCCACCATGCCAAAGATTGTCAAAAGAAGAAGTGCGAGGAGGCACAGTTGAAGGAAGTCAATGACCATGAACCTGCATTGCTCATGGCACATTTCGACATCATGACCAAGAAGTTGGTCATACCACTGACAAAGTCGTGCTCAATGAGGAGCATGTCGAAGTCCATCTTGAGCGTGAGGGCGACCGCCATTACAAAGTCTAGTATCTAGACAGTGGGGCAAGAAACCACATGACGGGGAACAAGATGCCATTTTCTAAACTCGACGATGGGGTGAAGGGGTCTGTCAAGTTCAAATATGGCTCTATGGTCAACATATGTGGCTGAGGTACGGTGTTATTCACATGCCATAGTGGTGAGCATTGTATACTCACTGGCATCTACTACATCCCTTGCCTATAAAGTCACGTTGTAAGCCTTGACCTGCTAGACAAAAATTAATGTCAAATACACATCTAGGACGATGTTCTATGCATCTGCGATCACACTCGTCAGCTACTTGCCAAGGTAAAATGAAGTGCAAATCATCTTTACGTCGTAACCTTGATCTGGCACAACATGTGTGTCTATCTTCCCAGCACAAACACGAGAGATGGTGTTGGTAGGCCCTATATGGGCATCCCAATTTCCGCTCACTTCGCAAGCTATCATCTCAAGGAATGGTATGAGGTTTACCATACATTGATCAGGTGGTTCAACTGTGTGAAGGGTGTTTGGCTGCTAGCAAACGATGTATACCATTTCTAAAAGAGGCTTCCTATCTTGCTGATGGACTGCTCGACCTTGTGTACAGTGACATGTGCATTCCGATCTCACTGATGACGTCAGTAAGCAAATACTACTTATTTCTACTTGTCAATGATTGTATCCGATACATGTTGCTCATCCTCCTCGCCATGAAGGCCTACGCAACAACAACCATCCAATGGGTCCAAGCATGCACCAAGGTCAACACCGGACATAGATTGCATTCACTTAGAACTACCCATGGTGGAGAGTTGAATTCCACAACATTTGCAACATATTGTATTGATCATGGTGTCAAGTGTCAACTCATGTCACCATATTCCCTACAACAAAATGGAGTCGTGGAGCGTAGGAACCAAACAGTGGTGGTAATGGCACTGAGCATCCTGAAGGCCGTGAACTTCCATCACTTTTCTAGGGTGAGGCATCCACCAAGGCAATCTTTCTTGTCAACCAATGTTCCACACAGAGCGTTGAAGGCGAGACACCGTATAAAATGTGGAGCGGCAAGAAACCTAACATGCATTCCCTTCACACCTTTGGGTGTGTAGCACATGTCAAGATTGACGAGTCTAACATGAGAAAACTTGACAATTGTAGCAAGCCCATGTTGTTCAATGACTATGAGGAAGGAACCAGAGCATATAGGGTGTAAGATCTGACTACCAAGAGCGTGTACATCACACACGATTTGGTCTTTGATGGGCATGCTAAGTAGAGCTGGGACACATTAATGGACAACAACAGTGGTGAAATATTTTCCATTGAGTACACCACCGTCCCCACTACAGGTGTTAAGTGGGTCAACCAACCACCACATCCACTTTGATGAGCACGCTTGCATCCCCGTTGTAGACCAAATAGCCCTCAACACTAGCACCAGGCACATCACGAGGAGGCCTAGAGTTTGTGTCTCTGCTGGCAGCAGCCACACCTCCCTCTGAGGTTAGCATTGGCCCACACCTCTATTGGACAATCTAGAACATCTATGAAACCACCACGGTGCACAATCTGGACATTGAAGAGCTCCTTCTCATGGTAATGGTAGGCAAGGAACCTGTGAGCTTCAGCAAGGTGGAGTTGCACCAAAATTGGCGTCATGGAATGCTTGATGAGATGGAGTTCATCTAAGAAATGGTATGTGGCAACTCACAGACTCAAGTGGGTTTATAAGCTGAATAAGGACTCACATGGCATGGTGATCAAGCACAAATCACGCCTAGTTGTGCAAGACTATGTGCAACGACCAGGCGTAAATGTTGAGGAAGTGTCCGTGCCGGTGGACTGCCTCGAGTTGATACTCTTGCTGATCGCACTTGTAGCACATCAAGGTTGGCAGGTACACCATAAGAACGTCAAGTCAGTGTTTCTAAATGAAGACATGGAGGAGGATCTCTATGTTGCTCAACTGCCCGAGCAAAAGTATTGAAGGTCTGAAAGGCAATATAAAGACTGTGACAAGCTCCCCAAGAATGGAAAGCCAAGTTAGATGGCAGCTAGTTGTTGCTTGAGTTTCGCCAAAGTGACTCAGAGCATGCAAGTACGTGTGTGGCACCATAGGCCGGCTCCTACTCATGGAGGTGTACGTGGAGGATCTTATCATCTCTGACACTCATCAACATGAGATTGACAAGTTCAAGAGAGAGATGAAGCAACTCTTTAAGATGAGCGACCTTGGGTTACTAAGCTACTACCTCGGAATTGAGGTGCACGAGGGCGAGAAGGGCATTACCCTCAACCAAACAGCCTACACAAAGAAGATCCGGGAGAAGGCCGACGTGGTGGGATGCAACCCCTGTCATGTGCCAATGGAAGCAAGGCTCAAGTTGAGTAAAATGAGCACCAATCCTCTCGTCGATGCCACACTTTACAAAAGCATTGTGGGTAGCATGCACACCCGCCCAAACATTGCTTACGTCGTGGGCTACACGAGCAGGTTCATGGAAGCTCCAACTGTTGAGCTTATGAGCGAAGTGAAGCACCTACTCTGGTACATCATCGACACACTTCACTATGGCTGCTGCTATAACAAGAATTATGAGGTTCAATGCTTGATCGGATACAAGGACATTAACATGGCCGAAGACCTCGACGGCGGTAAGAGCACGACTGTCGTCCTCTTCTTCCTCGGGCAAAGCCAATCAGTTGGCAATCCCAGAAACAGAAAGTGGTGGCTCTGTCTTCGTGTGAAGCTGAGTACATTGCTGCCACAACTACAGCATGTCAAGGAATCTGACTTGGTCGTTTACTTGGTGATTTGCTGAACCAAGAACCTACCACCGCTCCACTACTCGTCTATAACAAATCTGCCATTTCACTATCCAAGAATCCGATTTTTAGGACCGAAGCAAACATATAGAGTGACGAAATCTGTTGTAACAACCGCTATTACAGATGTTGTGACGGGTATATCCGGACCATACATTCATTTAATAACAATTTATGACTACAGCAACTGGAATAGCATCTAATAACCATTTATGACTACAGCAACTGGAATAACATCTGTGTGAACGCCAAGAAGGTCATAGTGGAGTACGTCGGCGTGGAGGAGCAGGTGGCTGATATCCTACCTAATTAAGCCGCTTGGGCGCGTGAAGTTCCAGGCGCTGCGAGCACAGATTGGAGTTGTCGAAATCAAGCAACACAACAACGAAAATAAGGGGTGTTTGTTGAAAAATTAAGTTACTTGGTTTATTTTATTTCGTTTTTCCTGTTTTAACCGAGTCCATGTACGAGCCCACGATCCATGTGTGCAAACCGTGCGTGGTTAGTTGGAGCTGAGGCATGCCTGTTCATGCGGAGCTCATGCACGACGTGGTCCAACTACTCCCCCAAACTCGTGGGATAATG
The DNA here is from genome assembly GCA_963693085.1 of Alisma plantago-aquatica. Taxonomy (NCBI): domain Eukaryota; kingdom Viridiplantae; phylum Streptophyta; class Magnoliopsida; order Alismatales; family Alismataceae; genus Alisma; species Alisma plantago-aquatica. The sequence continues at coordinate 1,047,964,392 of OY856412.1, read as the reverse complement.
GCAGCGTTAAGCTCAGCCACGTCAGTAAATTAGTTTCTTATAAATAAGAGATCGAATCAAAACAGAAAAGCTGCATCAGCACCAATATCATCTGTTTGTAGTTTGGTTCGTTGTTAAATACCATCAAATAACAGAGATTTAAGTCTTTGGGGTCACATACATCGCCTTAGATCTCTCCTACGTGATTCTCCAGTCAAACACATCACCTAATTTGAGATTGACCGATGCACACTCATAGATATGTTAAGGCTAGCTACAAACACGACACCCACACGTCAACAACAACAACACGTCGACCTTTACTGTGTCCAAGAAGATTTCTGCATTACCAAAATATTTACTTACCATCTCACTGTCGATGCTCTCTTTCATGTGAATGAAATCGATTTCAGGTAGATTACATAGATTTACATACACATCTACATCGGTGCAGAATGAAATTAGATTGAATTCATTTTGATATGCTTATTGACTGACTATTTTCTTCATATACTTCAGGCGGCACATAGGGATTCTTGGCCTTGTATTTTACACTTTACTTATCAATTATTTTTCTACCAGTTGAATTACACTTATAAAATTGTAACGCCAGTGACTGATGGACTATCTTTAAAATCAAAACATAGTTTGGATGTGACTCCTTCGAAAGGTTCGTTAATATTTATGTATTTAAGCATTCAACTTCTTGAAAAATCATTATTTCTTTCAAGGGTGCTTATATGTCTAGAATTGAAGTGTAAGATATCTCAACCTTTCTAATTCTTGCGTTTTATTGTATGAAGCTTTTGAACTTTACGTATTACAATTGTAGAATACTATACTGTCACTAAACAATATAAAATGTTATATTATGTGGTCCTTTAGTCGTCCCGTGGAAACATCAAATCATTACCATTTTATAATGGAATATGATGACATTTGATGTTTGTCATGGTGTCTTATTTCCACGTATTATTTTCCTAAACGCGACAAGTTCTACTTCAAATAATATTTTTCTTTTCTTATTACCCATACTAATTAAATTCAAGGTTATACTAGATACATGTTAAACAAAGATTGACGGCAATATGCATCCTACAACAAACTATATATACTCCGCCTCACTGTTTACATTAATTCTTCTATGTTACAGAGCTCTGAGATATTTCAACTTCTGCCGTTCATTTTATCTATGTTTCTATTTGAATTCAAGTATCCTAACATTGTTTTATTTCTTATATTGCGTCTTTTTATATATATATATACATGTATTGTTGTCATCCTTTGAAGGCACCTTTCGTCATTCCAATCAAGAAAATGTTGAGTTGGGTTTAGAGTACCAGATATGAGTTCTGGAAAATCTCTATGAACAGTCTTTGTTTTGCATTATAAGCAAATTCATATTTTGGGTATTAATGAAAGATTAAAATATGTTGTACTCAGTTAATATTGGTAAACCAGTCTTAAGGTTTGCAGCTTTACATTGTAGCAACATACAAGACTACATGAGGATGTTGTTAAAGCAAGAGTGACATCGTTCTTAGGAATTACATCCTCATACATGACAAATTGTGAGCTTCTTAAAATGAAATTACTTGCTTTCGAGTTTGGTGCATGTCAATGATTGTTCACTTTATTTATGTATCATTCTAAATCAGATCAAGACAGGAGGAATAAACTATGTATTTGCTTTTGTAATGTTGTTGTCTCGCAAATTATATTCTAATCGGTTCATTGGATGCTTGTGTATCCGTCATATCCCTAATTCTACCAGGGATGATGTGCTTCATAAAACATAACTCAACCAAACTTAAAACCTGATCATATCCATTTCCAATATGTAATCGTTTGTAATCTTTACTTAATAATATAATTCATAATACTTATACATACTCATAAATGCAATACTGATGTCAACTACATTCTATCTACGAGGGTATGGAATGTCAATGGTAGGATTTTATTTTTAGTTAGGAACAGGATGGACACGGAACATGTCATGTCTAAGATATTGTTTCTTCTAGGACCGGACATAGTCAGGTAGTCAATATATATTCTTTAGATTGAATATGGCCAAGTAATTGCTATGTCAAACCTCCCTGGCTTGCAATGTAATACTTTTATAAATGCCTTAGTAAAGTACTTGGTCACAATATTCTATTTTTCTATTGTACATTAAATTGATTAATTTTGACTTAATTCATACTTTTTAGCTTGTTGGTTATCATAAATTAGTGATGAAAATATCTCAAATAGTATTGGATTCTTTAAAATAATAAATGTATCATAAAGATTGCTAATAATAAGAGATCTAGAGACTATATGTATAATAAATTATAACACGTATGTTTTGATTAACAAGGTACATATATGATATTCCTTTCTCACATGTGATGAAATGAATTTTTGGATTCACTTGCCATGATATATCTTCTCTATCCAAGAAGATGACATCCAATTGGTTGATCTATTTGTTGTAAACGAGAGGTTTCATGTTCAAGTCTTTGTGAAAATATTGTCGAAAAGTCATGTTTCCCATAAGGATGGTATCAACAAAGTCATGAAGTAGTTGTAACCCATATGTAATTTGATAAAAATGAATACATGAATTGTTGGGCAAATAAAGAAATATGAGAATATTCAATATTTTCTCATATAGAGGAAGGACTATCAGTGAAACCCTTATGACCTATATACATTAATGAAGTTTTCAATTCTTGATATCATTTTATTAAAAAAATAATTATACATATCCTCATAGATGACTTTTTTCTTCAATGAATGTATTTTGGAAGTCGGTCAAATAATCTCCATCAACTACCCTTTACCAGTTAGATGGATACCAATATATTTGGGCAAAATAAAATAATGTAATTTTAGATTTCATGCATGCTAACAAAATGTAGAAATCAGAGTATATTTAGTCATTTTCATTACATACTAGATTTGACAACAATCCAATATCATCAATACCGATAATACTCTTAACTATTAGGCCGGTGTATCATTTAATTCTTGAGTATTAAATTTTTGTGTATATTTTACTCTAAGTATTATCCTTTGTCTTATGATTTATTAAGATTATTTTATGTTGTTCAACATATCAATTGATCATAAATACAAAACTTATGATCTTAAATTTGGGTATGACAAATTATCAAAAGCCACACAATTTTTATTTTATATCTTTGAATAAATGATTATTTTTTGTTTATTTTTATTATCTCCCATTATTTATCAAATTTTCTTATTTTGAAGAATTAATTTTATGATCTACTTGAAATTTTATATACTTATTCTTTCCACATATGTTTTAAAGGTTTTCTATTTTACTATCCTTTTAGAGTAAAATTATTTTTTATATAAAAGAATGAGTACCATATATTGATTGACAGAAACATGGAATTTATCAAGTGACACACGCTAAAACAGAAATAAAAATATGTGAAGCACAAACTATGGTTATAATAGATGGATGTGGTTGATTTGGCAGGTTTTTTTCATAGAAGAAACTTTCTCATTTTGTTAGGTTTTTTTCATTGATTCAAGAACTTTACCTACGATATGAAATAATCATGTGTGTTAATGGAAAAAAAATCTTGACAAGAAATCCATATAATTTATTTTGTTGAAATTTCATTAGGCTTTGATCATAATAATCAATATGGTTCAAGTGAATCTATGCATATTGAAATTTTTGCTAAATATTCTAAAGAAAAATATATGGTCTAAATGGACACAAAAATGGATATATTATCACATATAGAAACTAGGCATTGTCATATTCTTATTTAAATATTATTTTGTTGTGTTAGTTTTTCATATTATGTGTATCACATTAAGGAGAAAAGTCATTACATATTTCATTGGACATTCTCAATGGTCAAAATGACATTGTTATTTTGATCATAGGTGTTAGGCTCTACCCTTTCCTCATAAATCTCAATAAGTTCATTAAATAGTATATGATAAGAAATGAATAGATTTTTTCATTTTCCCCTATCACCATGATCTTCAAGAACTTACCGCATAATTAAACATCCCTTATAATGATAAATTCAAAATATGGAACTTGTAGAAATATATATTATGTTTATCAACATGAATATATAGTTACATTTTTAATGCTTCCACAGGAGATGTCAACAAACATTTAGTGTATACATAAGTTTACTGACATTACTTGTTAGTTACTTTACTTTTATAAACAAATCAAACAATGTTAAAAGATAGGATGCTACAAATTCAAGGTTATGGGGTCAACCATTTGGTTTGAAACTTATTATCCCAAGGGATTTAAACTCAAAACATTGCCATATTTTTTATAAAATCTAAAATTTTCTTCTTTTCTTGTTTTCTCATATAAGTCTGCTCTTAATATCAGAAAGAACACAATAAATACACATTCTTGCATTGTGGCAAGATTATGAATCACCAGAGAGTTAGCATCCCTATAAGTAGTTTGGCTTGATGAACATGGATTTGAATTTTTTGTATAATATGTTAACATTTATTTATTATCATTATTAGAAAATATTTATATACAGTATTTTCATTTGCATTCAGACCTCTTATAATTAATGAAGATGACTCATATTCATAAAATATATGTGTATTTTCCAATTGCAAAAGTTCTTTACATGGCGTTTGGTTTTATGATAGCATGCTTGTGAAGGTAATAATTTTTTTGTTTCTCTATGGTTATGAGTACGTTTTATAAGTGTCCTATTTTTAGTATGACAACTGTGATGATTTTCAAAACTAAGAGAGATATCCTAATGTATAAATGTACCAATCATTGTAATAGGATGCATTTACACAACATCAAGGGACGTATACATGCCCAACTTTTTAGGTATAGAGATATTTTAAATGTTAGGAAGACATGAATGATATTAAGAGAATGAATATTTTCAGAATAAAAAACACAGATTTACATCTCAAAGATAATTTTAAAAATGTATATTCTAATCAACATACTTAAACATAATGAAAGACATATAATGTGATTATGTGAAGGTTACACAAGTTACAATGAAAAGAAGGTAGAAAAGAAAAGTATCATCAAGATATGTAATATATCTACGTTGTCACTCTTGCCATCATTGATAATGTAATAAACACAACATAAGCACATATTGTCGTGGTGTAATTTTGATATATTTCTCATTGACGTATCTAATTAAATTGGAATAGGATGAACTTAATAACTATATCAAATGGTAAATTATATTATTACTTTTAGCATGTGTCATGAGTTGAACTTTCTAGGCAGCACGGAAGAAGTTAAAAGCAATAGTCACATTTTTCTTTGTGAGTGTTATAAGGATTAAAACCCACCTCTTATAAAAATAGAAAATTGTAAAAAAATAAATGGGATTATCTTAATTTACTATTTTTTGTCATAGTAGTGACATGTTTTTTGCATGTGCATTTACTTGTTCAAACATATGTAAGATCCACATCCAATGTCCAATACCTAATATGAAAAGGTAGATAAATTTATCTGAGTAAAGTATATACCTGAAGTGGAGATCTCTCTCCTCTCCTTCTTCTTCCTCAGTTCCTCCAGATAAAGAGGGAAATTTCTTTTCCAATGTCTAGGCTAGTGACAGTGGTGACAATTGCCTCTCTTCGTAACCTCTCCTTTTGGCTTCTGTGTAGAAGACTTGGGCTTCTGGCTAGCTTTACAATTTTTTTAGCTTTACATTTGCCTATATACTTTCCTTTCCTGTATTGATCATCATCACAAACTTGGGCTTGATTTCTTCATTTGTCAAAATTGTTCATATTGTAGTTCACGACAAACTGGTTATATGACTCTGGCAATGACTGCAAAATCACATATGTGGCTAACTCTTGACCAAAGGTAAATCCCAATCTTGTAAGTGTTGGCTAAATTGGACATTATGATAAATCCCTTTATTTTGACTATGAAAAATATTTCATTCTTGTTGATCTAACGTGCTACTTGAGTGTTGTAGGAATAAGGTGGATGACAAAGCTTTGGGAAACCTATATGCTTGAATGCTTGTATTTTTCATGAATGTAATCAATTGTAAAACTTGTACAAACATATAATGTACAAGTACTTAGACATCATATAAATCAAGTGTTAGATCTTCCCTAGCCAATCACTACACTTAGATAGGTCATCCCCTTCAATAGTGTCACATATGCACACTCATACATACACTTAGCACTTTATTTGAAACATTGAAACAAGGTCAATCTCGGTAGACAAAATCCTCGATTGAGACACTCTCGGTCGAAAAACTTCTCGACCGAGAAAGACCCAAGTAGCCGTTAGACACAACTGACAAGGTAGTTGGCAGTTGGAAATAAACGTTGCAAACACTTTCTCCAGAGAGCCTGTTGGTCGACAAATCCTCGACTGAGTAGGTATCTCGGTCGACAATTCCTCGACCGAGATGAGTTCTGACATCAACTTTCAGAATTAATTAACTAGTCGTTACTAAAGCAACTAAAGTGTACCTAACAACTAGTTAAGCACTTAGAACCCCCTAGAAAGTGTCTAGAATGTCCTTAAGCACTTGTAGGACATTCCTATAAATAGGACATGCCTTAGGACACCTAAACTCATCAATATATACTTGTGATACACTTGAGCTTACACTTACAATTGTCAATCTGTTTTGAGAAATTGAGCAACACTTGCATTGGCTATTCTTCTCCTTGCTCCAATTTTGTGTCCTATAGGCTAGCATCTCCTATTCTCAGCATCTACACTTCTATATACATTGGTAAGGAGATCAAAACGCTTGATATAGGAAATCAAGCCTTGAGCTGCAAAGTGGTACTATTTTTCCTTCTTGTTCCTTTTATCCTTTGTATTCTCCTTGCTACACCTAGGGTTGGAGGCTGCAGATTGGAGAAGGTACTTCTCGGTGGAGAAGGTGGACTTCAGACTACTTCAAGAAGGCTATTGCAACGGGAAGCTACTTCAAGAGGAAGGCTACTTCAAGGGGGAGCTTGAAGTTACTTCAAGAAGGCTGCTTCAAGGTTGGTGCAATTACTTCTAGGTGAAGGCTGTCCGAAGGGTTTGGTGAAAGAATTGAGATTTTATGTAAAGTCCTTGCGAGGTAATAAAATTTGATTCTTTCAAAATCCCGGTTGGGTAAGAAACCGGGTAGTGGACTGACTTCCTTAGTATTTGCTAAGGTCGTGACCACTCTAAATCCTTGTTGTAACATCCCTGACCTGGGTTATGAACTAACCCTAGGTGTTTTGCCTAAATATGTAATTAAATCCTTGTGATTAACTTTGGACATGTAATTAAGTTCCTCAGAAACATATATTTCAATTTTGCTCCTTTATATATAAAGTTGTAGCATTGTTTTGTAATACATGGATCTATGTGCAAATTACCCAGTTAAGGGATTAACTTGCAAATTGCACATGTTGAGATGTTCCTCTGATGTTGAGACATCATGAGGATGTTTATGATGAAGTTTGAGGGATTTCCCAAGCTTGAGCACCAAGGTGCAGCTGTGGAAGCAACCCCTGTACTTGAAAACCCTAAATTGGTGTAAAGTGCAATTTACCCAATTTGAGGGGTGCAACTTGTAAAATACATCATCTAAAATATCTGTTATAACTTTTGTCATCATTTAGAGTAGAAATGATGAAGAGGGCAATTCATTTGAATAATCATATAATAAAGAACACCTTTGTGATTGAATAATCAAGGTGTATGTATAATAGCCCTTTTATGTGTATGCTTTAGTGATGGGTTGATCCTCTTTGCCTTCAATTCTTGACCTTAGAAGGAGTTTGTCCTTAGAAATAAGGGGTAGGGACGAACAAAGAAGAAAGAAAGGACTTAAATGAGAAATGGGATAAAGTAGAAGCTTTATGGAGAAATTTCACCCAAAAAATATATATATATATATCACTTCCTTTGCAAGCAAAGGAACGTTTCTTTCATTCCCTCACTTATCCCCCTTGCTCAAACCGACTAAGGCAGAGCTCTGGAGCATAGGAGAATGACCAGGGAGTTCAAGGTAAGTTTGGATCATCCCTTTTTCTTGAATTCATGGAGGAGACTCGTTTTCAAGGTTGAATTCATGGCTAGCTCACCTAGCATTATCTTTCTAGCCATTCCTTTCCAACTTTTCCTTGGAGAATTCACCTTGGCCGACCTGTGGAGCTCAAAGACGCCATTAAATACCTGAAGATTGGAAGCTTGGAGCTCAAGGAACAACCTTTAGGCGGGTTTTATAATTCTAAACCTTATGCTTTGATTATACATCTTTTTCTATGCATATAGTTGCTAGTTCTTCTTGTTTCCTATCTTCCCTTGCATCCTTGCAAGTAAAATCGTGAAGAACTGCTTATGTTCTTGAGGTAGAAGATAAGGGCGTTAATTCCTATGCTTATCCACGAATTTCCACTTTACTAAACGATCCTAACCAATTGCCCATGTGGTTTGCACAACCGTTTGGTGGGCAAACGGTTTCAGGGTCGCATAGAGGCAAACGGTCTCCAAGACCATTTGGTCCAGTTGACCAAGCGACGACCGTATGGTAATCCTGTTCCTAATTATTTATGCTGATCACCCACAAAATTTGAGGGGTTAACTCCAAAGGAATCGTGAGATATAAGCAAATCAATTAGCAAATCCAATTGAATTAAGTTCTGATTTTCAATCTGTTTAATTTGCCCTTTTTGGGCAAACGGTCTCAAGACCGTTTAAGATGGTTGACCAAGCGTTGACCGTTTTGGATTACTGTTCATAATAATGTTGATTAATGATTCACCAAATTTGATGGCTTAATTCCAAATGAGTCATGAGTTGAAGGCTAATCAATAGGGCAAACCCTAATTAAAATCAGTGCTGAAATTCCAATGAGTTAATTAGTGATTTTGGGTTGGTTAGCCCAAACGGTCTCAAGACCATTTGGGGAATCATCCAAACGGTCTCAAGACCGTTTGGGGATCACCCAAGACCGTTTAGAGGTCTGGGGTCAAGTATAGTTGACCAATTAAAGGTCCAAAGGTACCAAATCATATTGCAATTAAGTATTGATGTGATGATCAACTCAATAGATCAAACCTTGATGAATTTTCACTAGAGTCCAAAGATTGGATGGGCAAACGGTCTCAAGACCGTTTGGAACTCATCCAAACCGTCTCAAGACCGTTTGGTGTCAACCCAAGACCGTTTGGAGGTCTAGGGTTAAGGTAATTTGATCAATTGAGAGCCCAATTACAATGGGTTATTGAAATAATTAAATTGCTGATTTGTGACTTAATTAAGTTTCAACCCCTATCAAATCAACTTAGATTTTGATAAATTATTGGGCAAACGGTCTCAAGACCGTTTGGAGGTCATCCAAACGATCTCAAGACCGTTTGGGCCAAGTTTGGGCCCAATTGGAGGTCAATTGATAGGTTCAACCTTGAATTGATTCACATTGTTGAATATTGATGACCATCCGATTTGAAACTCTAATTGAGATGGACTTAACCCTAATTGGCTTTCAATTGAGGGTTAATTTGGTGTCCAATTTCTTGAGGCTCATTCTTTTTGACTCAATTTATAAGTGGTTAACATGGCTTTGGCCAATTGAGGGCTTCAACATACTTAATCATAAACATTTGTAACTTTTGAAGCATGTTGGAGGTCCAAACGGTCTCAAGACCGTTTGAGGCCAAACGGTCTCAAGACTGTTTGGGTCCAAATGGTCTCAAGACCGTTTGGGCTCAAACGATCTCAAGGTCGTTTGGACCAATCGATCTCAAGACAAGTTGATCAAACGGTTTCAAACCGCATAAGCTCAAATGGTTTGGAAAGTCAACCTTTCCAAACGGTCAACACACCCAAACGGTTTGGGCAAACGACCTTGAGGTCATGCGGTCTTGGAGTCAAACCTAGAAAACGGTCAACGCACCCAAACGGTTTCAAACCGTTTGGTAGTTGAAGGTTGAAACCGTTTGGAGGTTTTCAAGGTTATTTATATATAATCACTTGAAGTTGTAATTGGTTCAATGGTGTCTAATCTAAACCCTAATGGTAGCTTAGAACATTAAGGGACTAAGTGATTAATGAATTGACCCATGATGGTGATCATGAGGTAAATTACCAAAATACCCTTGAGGGGTTTAATTGAGTAATACCCTTTTTCTAATAAAACCCTAATCACATGTTAATGATGTTTTGGCTTATGCTAGTCAATGAGGACTTAACCCAACCTGATCTAGAGTGGTGTTATCACCATCTACTAGTAAGAGGAGAGAGAAAGTATCATAAGAGAGAGAAAGTACCCTTTTATAGTGGAAACTTAAGTAAAGTACCTTCAATACACATGAATGTGCATGATTAGGGTATGATCCACCTATGTGAGATCATGGAAACCCTAATTATGATGTTTAGTGAATCTTAATCTATTCTAGGAGCTTTAATGATGATGTTTCTCATACATGATGATGTTATGAGTTCAATTCACCATGAGGTGAATAGTAAACCCTAATTCTAGGGTGAGGACATGTATTGTGAATAGTAAACCCGGATTGATGATTATTGGGGAACTGGACTCTTCTAAGAGTTTGAAAGTGTAATTTCTAGAATGAATTGTTTACTGTTATCAGTTGAATTAACCATGCAGGTTGTCATGAGATGATGATCATATCCAGGTATGGATTATGAAACTATATTCATTGAAAGCATGCTTTAGCTTTATGAATAGTGATTTATCCTGATGCATTGTCAATGGCAACTTATGGATTAAAATGGGCTGTGAGAGCCATAATTACCATCAAGGTCATGCTTTAGAGATGACTTGTGATAAATGTATTGAGATATGATGATTGATGAGAGTTAGGCTTGTTACATTTAGTATTCTCATTTCATAGATGTTATGCTAATGTTATTGTTTGAAGAACAATGTATGATGATACTGAATGTACCTAACTAATCAAGTGTAATGTAGATCCCTGATCATAGATCCATCATTTTCAGAGATCAAATGATGGTGAAACAGGTTTTCCTAAGGGAACTCCTGGATCACATACTTTTGAGTATGTGGGGTATATGGATGTGTAGAACCTTACATCCTAGTGTAGGTGTTTGATGCAGATGTGTAATCCATCAATCCTTCACTACAATCCTATACCGTATCAGTGGATGGTAAACATAAAACCTCCTGATGACGAAGAAAGCACAAATATCCGTATCAGTGGAAGATAAACATGAAATCTCCTGATGACGAAGAGAGTACAGAATGCCACTATAACTCTAAAATAGAGAAGGACCAGATTACCCTGGTAAGCTATTATAGTAGAGGCACGAGATGTCCTACAAGTAATCCTCTTACTGACTGAGGAAGGTGAAGGTCATGAGAATCCGGCTCTTTCGATGACCTAGTATGATACCAAGGCACTTAGCAGTGATTGGTTGGAGGATGAGTGGTAAACCTCATCTCCACAGGGCATAAAAATAATGTTTAAAAAACATAATCCACAGTATAGCATACCTATTAGAGATAACTACGAGTTGATTGATTGATGTTACACTGTATAGTGCAAATGTCTTCATGTTTCATAACTGTTGAACTCATGCTTACTATTAAATCTGATGTTGAATACTTTGAAGCTTTTACTGCTTAAGTTATTCTTTGAGGTACTATAATAAAGCTTCTGGCGGAGAGTTATAACTCTCGCTGGGACAATTATGTAAAATTGTCTCACCCCGTAGACTTCAACTTTTTAGATGGACGTCGAAGACAGAGGAACAGGTCTACAGGTGACCAGTCCCAGCAGCAGCAGCACCAGGAGTAGCAGTAAAATCTCAGGTGGAGATTTAGCCTGCCATGTGGTGTAGTTAGAGTCAGTCCTATGTGTCCTCTGTACTCTCAGGTCCTGGAGTCTTTTGGTCTGAGATTTTGGTTATGAGATCTTGAGATTTTGTATCATGTTGTATATAATTACTCAAGAAGTAATTATCTGAGATGTAAACAGTTTATCTCCTTTTATGAAGGAAGTTTTATGGTTTCAATGCTTTATCTCAAAAAGTTTTAATTTCCGCTGATTTTTGGTATTCCGCTGCTAATCGAATTGCTTCCGCTAGTTTAAATCGTGTTTATATCGTGGTTTGGAGATCAGAGCCCACACTTGTCCCCTTGTCTAATATTCTTGTGGTTGGTTGTTTGAGTTAAATAATTATTGAATTATCTTTAAAACCCTATTCACCCCCTCTAGTGGTTTTTCAATTGGTATCAGAGCAGGCTTCAAGGAACCCTAACCAAGTCTTGAAGAATGGGTGATGGGGTACTCAATAACCTCAACCTTAAAGGAACACTTGTGTCTAGGCCTCCTATGTTTGATGGAACAAACTATACCTACTGGAAGAGAAGGATGCAATTCTACTTCCAAGGGATTAGCTGGGATCTATGGAGGATGGTGTCAACCCCCGATGAGCTTCCTCAAGTGGAATATGCAGCTTGGGACACCAATACGGTAAAGTCGGCTCAAATGAATGCAAAGGTTGTAAGTATTCTCTATTGTTCAATTTCAGTAGGAGAATTTAATAGGATATCAAACTGTGAAACAGCCTATGAAATTTGTCATAGACTTTCCATAACTTATGAAGGGACTGTTCAAGTTAAGAATTCCAAAATTAGTATGCTTAAACAAAAGTTTGAACATCTCCATATGGATCCGAATGAATCTATTAGTGAAATGTATACGAAATTTTCTTCTATTGTGAATGGTTTGAATGCTTTAGGTAAATTTGTTATTGAGGAATATCAGGTGTCAAAGATCCTTAGATCACTTCCTCCCAAATACAAGGCCAAGGTGACGGCCATTGAAGAAGAAAATGACCTCACCCGACTGAGGATGGAACAACTCATTGGAAACCTAGAAGCTCATGAAGCAACCCTATAAGAAGAAGAAAGAAGAGAACGTGAACTTCAACAAGGGAAAAAGAAGGACATTGCATTCAAAGCATCAACCAAGGAAAATCATGACTCAAGTGAAGATGATAGTGAAGAAGAAACTCTCATTGTAAATGGTAAGAAATATAAAAGTTTTAAAACTAATAAAACTTCTAGTGTTTCTTCTTCCAGGTGCTTTGAATGTGGTAAGAAGGGACACATGAAAGGTGATTGTCCAAAACTCAAGAAAGGGAAGAAATCATCTCACAAAAAGAAAGAAAGAGCATATAAAGCTGCATGGGATGATTCAAGTGATGATAGTGATGATGGAAAAGAAAAAGTAGAATGCCTCATTGCTACAACAAATGAAGAAGAAGAAGAAGATGTAAGTCTTTTTGATCTACCAAAAGAAGATCTAATTGCTAGTCTTCAAGATACTCATGAGAAATATATCGAGTACAAGAAGAAATTTAAGAAATCAAATAAATTAAATGATGATTTAAACGTTAAAATTCTTGCTCTTGCATCTGAAAATGAAGATCTCAAAAAGGCAATTGAAGATTATGATATTAAGATTAAATTTTTAGAAGCAAATTGCAATCTTCTTTCCTTAGAAAAGTTAAGCTTGCAAACTCAGGTAAATGATCTTCAAAGTCAATCTATTTTATGTTCACTTTTAGATTATGATAAGGTTGTAAAAGAAAGAAACTCTCTATTATCTGATTTAGATCAAACAAGGAAAGATATAAACAAGAAGATGGATGATATTGTTAAGCTACAAAGAAAAATAAATGAGTTAAGAGGAAATGACATCCTTGATAATATTTTGAAAATTTCCTCTAGTTACAATGGGAGAAGAGTATTAGGATATGATCCAAAGAGAAATCAACCCAAAAGAGCTAAAGCATCCAAGACTAAGACTATGTTTGTACCTAAGAACACAATTCCTAGAAAGAGAAATGAAATTGACTCTATTAGTTGTCATTATTGCTTGCACTTTGGACACTACTCTTTTTCATGCCCATACAAGAAAAGGAATGATGATCTAGCTTGTGTTCCTAAAACTTAGAAACTTAAATTTAACTAGTTGAGATTTGACCTAAACTGATTCTTGATATACAAATGTCATGTCTCAACACAATCGAGCTCTAACTTTCATAATTTTGTTTTTACTTGAAAGCAATTACTCAAAATAGTTCTGAAACAGTACATAACTTTTCTCGGTCGAGAAACTGTCGACCGAGAGAACTGTCGGTCGAAGAAGCGTCGACCGAGAAGGTTACTGATTTCCAGTCTGCAATAAATCTGCTGAATATGATTAATTGCTATCAATTTGTTATTAATGACTGATTTTACATGCATAACAAGAATAAACTTTGAAAACCATCTTTGAAAACTTATAAACCTAAATGAGATTATTTTGGTCTCTCCTCTAAATGGTTTAAAACTGAAAATCATGATTAGTTTAATCAAAAGAAATTACTGTTTTATCATTATTCATGGTCTTTCCTAAAGTATTTCTTGGTGTATCCATATAGGAACCATGTGTATTGATACTTCGTCTAAACAATCATAATCATTGTATTTCATGATATTATCATTATATTGAATGCTTCTATTATTCTATCAAAATCATTGTGCCATGCTCATTATGTTTCATTGGCTTGTTTAGAATAAATCCCTATATACAAACCATGGATGGATAATATTCTTGATCATCATCATTTAGCTTATATGAAGATTTTATTTTGCATAAATAGTAAACTTTCATGGCATAAATGCATCTTAATTTGAAAATCTGCAGAAATTGCCTCTTAGTTGAAATCAAGTTTGACCAAGGGGCGCTATGGTCGTAGTCAAGGTCGACCTAAAATAAGCTTGACAAAATGCTTATTTGTACATCATTTTATTGTACTTAATCGTAGTATCTTGATTTAAAATATACTTTTGATAAAAGTAAAAATCAAATGTGAAGCTTTAAATTGTTTTAATTATAAGATTAAGGGGGAGCTCACAAAAAAAAACAAATTTGATTATTTGATTAAGAAGCTTACAAAAACATTGTAAACATCATTTGAAGCTTGTTATGACCTTAGTATTTTTACTCTTAGTTATGAAGAAATCTACAAATTTCATAAATATGATATATCTTGTTCTTAAATGAATTCTCTAAACAAATCAGGGCTTAACATCCCGTGCATTTTGTTAGAGACATTTTTTATGTACTCTAAGATTAAATGATTCTCATTTCCTTTTCAGGGCTTAACATCCCTTGCAAAATGGATGAGAAATAAATATGTATCATAAGCTTAAGGGAATATCATATCATTTTCAGGGTTTAACATCCCTTGTAAAATGGGTGAGAAATCAATACACATATGCCATGAATTTATAAGGAACTCATATCATTTCAAGGCTTCACATCCTTTGGAAATGATTGAGAAACAAATTGTTGCTAAATTTGACAATAAAATAGTTTACATTAATCACTTAATTTTAATTGGATATCTCGTTAAGGGGGAGAAAAGCATAAAATTTAGAAAGAAAGACACATATATTGGTTATCTTTTTGAAATGACAAAGGGGGAGAAATAATATAAAAACACAAACATAAAATTAAAATGAGTTTCATAATATCTCAGATCATAATATCTCAGATGACTACAAAAGGTAAATTTCAGGTATGAAACTCACATGTTTTATATTTCCTTATTTTATATTTAGGAAATGTTTCTCATCTTCAAAAAGGGGGAGATTGTTGGCTAAATTGGACATTATGATAAATCTCTTTGTTTTGATGATGACAAACATTTCATTCTTGTTGATCTAACATGCTACTTGAGTGTTGCAGGAATAAGGTGGATGAAAAAGCTTTGGGAAACCTATATGCTTGAATGCTTGTATTTTTCATGAATGTAATCAATTGTAAAACTTGTACAAACATATAATGTACAAGTACTTAGACATCATGTAAATCAAGTGTTAGATCTTCCCTAGCCAATCACTACACTTAGATAGGTCATCCCCTTCAATAGTGTCACATATGCACACTCATACATACACTTAGCACTTTATTTGAAACATTGAAATAGGGTCAATCTCGGTCGACAAAATCCTCGACCGAGACACTCTCGGTCGACAAACTTCTCGACCGAGAAAGACCCAAGTAGCCTGTAGACACAGCTGACAAGGTAGTTGGCAGTTGGAGATGAACGTTGCAAACACTTGCTCCAGAGAGCCTGTCGGTCGACAAATCCTCGACTGAGTAGGTATCTCGGTCGACAATTCCTCGATCGAGGTGAGTTATGACGACAACTTTTAGAATTAATTAACTAGCCATTGCTAAAGCAACTAAAGTGTACCTAACGGCTAGTTAAGCACTTAGAACCCCTTAGAAAGTGTCTAGAACGTCCTTAAGCACTTGTAGGACATTCCTATAAATAGGACATGCCTTAGGACACCTAAACTTATCAATCTACACTTGTGATACACTTGAGCTTACACTTGCAATTGTCAATCTATTTTGAGAAATTGAGCAACTTTTGCATTGGCTATTCTTCTCCTTGCTCCAATTTCATGTCCTATAGGCTAGCATCTCCTATCCACATCAATTACACTTCTATTTACATTGGTTAGGAGATCAAAACGCTTGATATAGGAAATCAAGCCTTGAGCTGCAAAGTGGTATTGTAATTTCTATTTTTCCTTCTTATTCCTTTTATCCTTTGTATTCTCCTTGCTACTCCTAGGGTTGGAGGTTGCGGATTGGAGAACGTTCTTCTCGGTGGAGAAGGTGGACTTAGGACTACTTCAAGAAGGCTATTGCAACGGGAAGCTACTTCAAGAGGAAGGCTACTTCAAGGGGGAGCTTGAAGTTACTTCAAGAAGGCTACTTCAAGGTTGGTGCAATTACTTCTAGGTGAAGGCTATCCGAAGGGTTTGGTGAAAGAATTGTAATTTTATGTAAAGTCCTTGCGAGGTAATAAAATTTGATTCTTTCAAAATCCCGGTTGGGTAAGCAACCGCGTAGTGGACTGACTTCCTTAGTATTTGGTAAGGTTGGAACCACTCTAAATCCTTGTCCCCTTGTCCAATATTCTTGTGGTTGGTTGTTTGAGTTAAATAATTATTGAATTATCTTTAAAACCCTATTCACCCCCCTCTAGTGGTTTTTCCGTAAGTTTCTCCCTATATTCAATAAGCTTCTCTTTCCTAATCTTGGTACATGTTCTTAAGATGTGTGACCATCTCAATAGCATCCATGGTCTCATGTTGTCTCTGCAACTCATAGTTCATTGACCACAATATCAGGCACTTGACATCTATGATATCTTTAGAGCGCTTTTTAAAGAATCCATGTCAGCCTTAGGTAGAGTGGGAGAAGGTTCATCCGGCTCTGGTGTTTCCAGGACAGAGAGGTTTCACTCTTATGTGAGAATGATTCTGAACGTCCTAAACTAGTCATGCCAATTATTCTCAAACTTGTCCTTCTCAAGGATTGATCACAAGGAAAACATGTTGTGTCATCATTTGATTCTACAAGAAATTTTCTACGTGTCAAACATTTTGATTTGATTTGATTAAACGAAATTTTACAATGTCTAATTAGGCCTTTAACTAATTATTTCCCCCACTATTTTGCTGAAGTTGATAACCCTCATGTATCAATTTGGAAGATTATAGTGCACAACCTTCTAGTGAGCCAAGACCCTAAATAATTGTGTTATTATTAGGCCAACACCAACATGCATTATCAATTACATAGGTAGGCAAATTTTTCCAATTGCATCTTATGAAACTTTTGAATTGATGATATTCACAACTCCTTTCCATAGTCATCATCTACATGCTTCAAGGTTCTTAATCTCAGTAAGACCACCTAGTTAAGCCTGACCCAAAAGACAACATGTTAGAAATGTACCCTACTTGACAGGCCCACACAACTACCATCACACTTCCACAATATAGACAACATGACATGATTGGTGTGCCCACACTTGTCGATCAAGCTTTTCATATGTGTTGCTTATGAAAAGTATCTAAGACTTCATATTATATTTGAGGGAGTTTATATAAATACATATACATACCCAACCACCACATATTTATAATATGTATCATATATATGATATAACCACAATGAAACATGCAGTAATAAACACAAGTAATGGCTATGGCCATCCGACTGTAATTAATTGAAGCCACAAGGAATTACTACCACCTAAGGTCCACATCATAAGTAACATTGGTGACAATCCATGGTGAACCAAACCATGACGATCGATTCTACCCTTGAACTGGTTGTCTACTCTCCTGGTCAATCAATTGATTACTCAAACTAGTTGTTTGGGCTCTATCCCTTATGATGTCTTGACTCTTCTAGCTGGTTACTTGGGCCACCAACTAATCAATAGCTCCTCCTATTGTCACCTCCTCGGTCCTCCACCCAATCGATTCATCGATTCACCTAATGAGCTGGTCGGCTTGCCTTGTTTGCCATAGTAAGAATTAAAAGTTATCCTAATATTACATTGTAATTGTAATACCTCAAGTCACATTAAGTGGGAATATAGGAAGGAAATAATTAATACTTTGATATATGGAAAAGAAGAAAGAACCTCAGGAGATATAAGAAAGGAACAACAACCATCCACCATGCACAAAAGGTCTAGGTGTATAGGCCATAACCATGCTACTAATCACCAACAAACAATTTTAAGGTGAGGCATATACATTGCATATATATATATATATATGTATCTATGTGTATATATATATTTATTTATTTATATATATATGGGGATCATTTGTGCTGTTTAATCAGATATGCACATTATCCAAATGAATTATTCACATCAGATGCAGTAAATATATAATAAAACCAAAATCTGATCATATCCATTAAATTTCAAAACATAGTAAATTGATGTGGTTCTAATACTACTGTAAGGACATATGTCATCAGGTAAGGAAACAAAAACAATTATTATACTACATATTCCCTAAAGAAGTAGATTGTGTCAACAACTATGCAATGGGAAAGATATTTTTTTTCTTTGTTTTGGGGATTTTATTCATCACGCTATTGGTTCAAGCTAACTATAGAATTCCCCATGTCTATAGGGTTCCCAGTTTCATTGCTCCAGATATCGGAGATGAAATCTGGGTATGACTCCCAACTACACTGTGGAATTACATTATTCGAAGCCCATTTTGCTAAGGTATCTGCAAGCGTGTTGGCCGTTCTTGGAATAAAACACAATACCATATTATGTTTCTTCTTCATCTCTTTCCTGATGGTTGATTCCAGTTGTCTGCACTAAGGCATGACTGGTGGCTTGGAGTTCACAGAGTTACATGCTTGTTTGCTATCTGACTCGATGATCACTGGATCATTATTATCCCACATCATATTAGTAACTTCAAGGATGGCCATCAGCTCCACTTCAAGAATGTATAATGATTGTTTACAGGCTATACCCCCTATAATCTAGTTCGTAGTGTGCTTTCAGATAATGAAACTTATAGCTTATGTATTCCTCTTCGGCCTCACATATCCATCCACATTTACCTTAATTATGTTTAATGGAGGTCTGGTCCATGGAGTTTCAAGTATGTGTCTGCTTCGTTGGATCATATTTTGTGTTGAGAAGGCTCGTAAAGATACATGGACATGATTCCCAATTAATCGAGCTGCCTGTTGTGGTGTGGTCTTGCCATTTTCAAAGATGAGTTGGTTGCTCCATTGCCACAGGAAATTTACTATCGTTGCAAACCATATGGTCTGATGTTCATTTGGTGTGTCATCTTTTAGGTTACTAGATATCCAGGTTTTGAGGTCATCATGGTAAACTATGGTAGTAAGATTGCTTGTAATAAGGTTCTATACTTGGTTTGCAATGTAATAGTCATGTAGAACATGGAGAGTAGACTCCCCATATTGATTACATCTTGGACATAGGGTATTATTAGTGATTCCTCTCTTTGCAGTTATTGTTTTTCATTAGTTCATCATGTAGGGTTTTCCATAAGATGACCTTGATCACCTGCACTGTTTTTAAGGCCCAAACTCACTTCTAAGGTCCCTGTATCGGTTTTTTTATTCTTGTCAAACGTCGTTTGTAGATTGATTTTGTTGAAAAATTCCCTTGGTTATCTTCTATGTAAGAATAACCATGCTCTCCGACCTCATTGTCTGGAGGTATCATTCTCATTATTTGGTTTGTAGTGTTTGGCTCGAAGCAGTATCTGATGAACTCTTTGTCCCACCCTGTACTAGTTGACATTGATGTTACTTTGAGGTCCATTAATTCCTTTGGTATTCTATGTTCAGTCTGTATCGCTGGTATGGCCGACGCTTAGACCCATTTTTCTTTCCATACATCTATTGTCTCCCCATTGAGAATGGGAAGGATCTTTGTGAGGTTATACCTGGTCCTAGAGCAAGTCCAACGATAATCCCCTCACAGTAGCGTTAACCTTTCTTCAAGTTGCACCTAGACGTATATTGTTGTCGGTCTTCAGGTCTGGCACGATGAACGACAATTCACTTCATCCTCCTAGCAGTAGGAAATGGCCTCCTTACTTCTAGAGTAGTTAACACAGACCACTGAGAAATCTTGTTGCTCTCATAGAATGGGAAGAAGGAGTTGTCCCTTCTAGTCATCATGTTGGAGTGAACTTTCTCTCCCAATTGTCTCTCCCTTACTATTCCTCTCTTTGATGGGTAGAACTTACTTAGGTTCTCTTAGTTACCACAACCAGACAAGACAGCAATTTTGAGAGCTTATTATTGTGTCTGGGAAGACCCTAGTACCCTTCTATTTATAGAAGGGCCAGGGTCAAGGTTCTTGATCCATCTGGTAGCCGAAGAGATAGTTCTTCATGAATTTTCTAGAACCTAGGAGTGGTTAACTAGTTGGTTCGCTACCCAACCGATCAGTTCGTGTATGAACCAGTTGGTGTGTGCATGTTTATTGTCCATAATTACATTGGTATTCAATGCATGATTAATCAAAAATATGACTTCAACATAAATCCTTGATCCTATCGAATTGACCATTGAATCAAGTTGTTCATCACGTGAATGGTCATTTGGGACCATGAATTGCTTGATTCACCAAGTAAAATGGTCGACTCATGCCTTGGTTCAATCATTGTTTGACCAATGTCGATTCTAATTGACTTGACACTCCAACCGATTAGTTCAATACATGAATCAGTCAATTACCAATCCAGTTAGTCAATTTCAATCATTTTTGTTTGAATTTAATACCAAAATACATTTGTTAATCAGGTTAAACATCATTCGTGAATAAAATCTTATTCCAAGTGCATCCTATGTGTGTGACCCTATAGGTTTGAAGTTACGTTGGAAGTGAATGTCCATGACCAATTTATGACATCAAAAGCAATGATTAGCATCTATGAAGACATCATTTCTACCCAAGTAATTCATAAAGTTGGAGAGAAAATTCAACCTACAATCTGTAATTGGTGTTACAATGATTGTATAGTTTATTTGTCTTTGATATCCAGATTGAACTTGAGGCATTGAATGGTCATCATCTTCAACATTCAATCCATGTCCATTGAACTAGAGAAGACTGTGTGAGATATATGTGAACTCAATATCATATATTCATTCACATGTGCATGGTTATGCTTTTCTCTATCTCGGTTATCAAGTGTATACGAGGGACATTGTAAGACCGCAAACCTTTTTTTTGAAGCCACCCTTACCTTAATTACATTCTTAAAACCTTAATAACACCCTAATAGGTGTTTTGTATCATTAAAAGATTAAGTTTCAAGTCTGGTCCAGTTTGGTCACTGTTTGAGAAAGTTATGCAATTTTGTGCACGTTTTGGACTTTTATATAATTTACCCACATATATGGTTTTTCTTGAAATTTGTCAAGTGATTTTGTTCCTCACTTGTTTTCATATTATGTTTGGTTGGTGGTGCCATGGGGAACCTTTGTTTGGTGGTGATATCTTTCTAGGGTTGAGTTAGGGTTTACCCTCTCATGGATGAGTTACCTTGGGTGGTGAAACTCGATGGTCCTCCTAGTTGGATGGTATCCTATGGTAATGGGGTCCTATGGTGGTTCCTTGAAGGTCCATATAGGTGTGACAGTTGATGGTTTCCCCTCTTGGATCTCCTTGGGTTGGTGGTTCAACAAGTGGTGGTGCAAATCGATGAGAGCTAGGATATTCGCCCTTATGACCAAAGGGTCATGATCTGATGGTTAACCTTATGTTTTAAGTCCATGGATGGCCTATGATTCAACAAAAAATGGCCTAGAAGACTCCCAAAACTTATGGAGCTGCTGCTTTGCATGAATGGGGTGTTTAAGACCATGAACACTTGGTAAACATAGTAAGACACCTATATCTTATATTCTCTCTCACCCATAGCCCTATATACCTCCCTCCTTACTCCCAAATGAGATATTTAGTCACCTAGATCTCTTTTTTTCATCCTTGTTATTTATATATTCGTCCTCCTAGGCATGGTGGATAAAGAGATGCCCAAGGTAGAAGAAGGTGGCCGATCTTCTTGCATTTGTGGCTAGGGTTCAGATCTACCCCCCCTTGAGCTAGTGGAGCTTTCTTTGCTTGTTATTGACCTAAGAAAGTAAGTTCTCCCATCTTTCCTTCATTTCCCTTTCTTTACTACCTCCTTCCTTCTTCTTTGTCGTGGCCATGGTTTTCCATGTTGGAGCATGCTCTAGAGCTTAAAGAACCCTCATTTCTTGCTTCATTGACCTAGGGTTTTCTCTCTTTCTTAGAGAAGGAGCTTGCTTGGATGTATGGAGTTCTTAAGATAGGGTTTCTACCTCTTTTTATCGAGATACCTTTCTTTTTTAGAGTTTCTTACCTTCCACAACCTTGTTCCCATTGGGATTTGCCTAATGTGCATTCAATGGAAAGACACAAGTACACCTATTGTGCCCTACTTTGACCATATTGAGGAGGAAGGGGGAAATTGCCTCTGAAGTGTCCCTCTATTTACAGAAGTGAAAATTGGTGTAGTGTACTTACTCTAGCTAGAGTGGCAATTACCCAAATTGTGGCACCATGGAACATCACAATTTAAACTCATCCTCAACTCACACCTAGATTCTGGTTCTAAGTAGGGCCAAGATTGTACTTATGGTTCTTGCCCTGGTTGTTGTTCTGAGTGGGATGATTTCTAGAATTTTTGTGTTGGTTTATTTTATTATTTCCATTATTATTATTGTGATTTCCATTTCTTCTTAGACTATGTAGTCTCAATATCAGTAAGCCCTAGGTAGGCTAGGACAGGTAGTACCTTTCCCTATCCCATCCCTAGGGTTCTGTCCATGGCATGGTCATAATATTCCTAAAAAGTGGTAGGTTTGGATGAGGAAATGAATGATTTTAGGGTTATAAAGATCCATCTATGTAACGATCTAGCATATGCTTTTTGGTGAAGTCTATCACACGATGCTCCAAGAGATAGAATTATCAGATATACTCATCTAAAATGTTGCTACCTTGAGTAAGGGTAAGTAACTACTTATGTTTATCTTTCTTTTCATAGGTAGGTTGGGAATATGTAGTAAAAATGGGTATAAAGGCTTCCCGGTTAATAGGGATGACCTATTGTGACCATACATAATTATCCACCACAACTTGGGTGATCCTTTTGATTTGTAGGTAGAAAAAGCGAATTTATTTCTATTCATGGCACCTCAAAACCCTAAGTGTGTTCTCCATGGACACTATCAAAGCATCAACTTTATCCAAGACGTCTCACATATCCTCCCCATTAAAGGCTTCTGGGCTAAGTTTTAGGAAACTATGCAAGGTTATGGATTTTGGGTAATTGGCGGTACTAGTGATACTGTGGACTACTAGGTCATACCAACATCCATAAGAACTTTTTGCTTCATTTGCAACTCTCCATATTAATGGACTTATTAACATGATTGACCTCTTCCTTGTCCTCCTCCTGAGGCCTATTTCCCTTATCCTTCTTGGTCTAGAAGGTCATGCACTGTAATTATTTTTTATGGTACTTGGGTCCACCAACAAAGGTTTAGTTGGTATAAGTTTCTCATATTGCAATTTCAAGTCAAAATTATATCAAATCATGGCAATATCCCAATTCCTATCCATTTTATAAGTTAATTCCAATTTAGTATGTCACTATCCTTTGGCTACTGATGAATGTATATTCATCTACTTTCAAATACAACTTTTATAGCCTTACATAGGAGTGTAGTTCACTTTTGCCAAATTCTAGAAATGAATTGCAATTTGTTCACACCTTAACCATTGATAAAAATTCTAACAATTTAACCCATATTTGGCAGATTCTACCTTCACTGTATTTGGGAAACAAGAAATTGATTCATATTTATGGGAATCAAGGACCAACAGATTCTAGAACAGTAATTTGACAATCTAAGTACATGAAATGATCAACTCATGCTATGAAATGGTCTTTCATTCACAAGGAAAGTTGCACCTTAGAACCACAAATGGTTGTTTCACCCATCAATTCACTTATTCCACACCGGCCAACCAGCAGCCCAAATGGGCATTTGATTTTTCCAAAACGTTTCTGCTCAATATCTCAATCGAGCATTTAAAGTCTCCCAAACAGTCATCTCAGAGTGCTTCATGATTGAGTTTTGTTCAAAAGGTGTTGCTAGTCCATCTCTAGGGTTTTGACATGATGCTTCAAATGTGTTCCTCTCTAGATCAGAACTAGCTAGTTCAGAGCTTGTGATTATACTTCTCAACATACGATAGTCACTTCTTCTCTAACCCACAATTTAGGGTTTCCACCCCCTCCTTCCCATATAAAAGGAGGGGGGACTCCATAAGGAATGGGGTATGAATTTTGTGTGCTTGCACTCTAGATTTCAGCTTTGTTTAATGTATTCCTACAATTGTACTCTCTTGTTCTTCGATAAAATTAGCTTTTCCATCTTCTTTCTTAGTCTTCTTGTTGGGATCAAGGAATTAAGAAGGGCGCCATTTCATTGTCACTAGACCAACATCCCCTGATATCCTTCCCCTTCCTAGTGTATGGCCTCCAATCTTCCTTCCTTTTCCCTGTCTTTCACTTCCATGGATCGTGGATAGTTTTCTATGTTGGGGCATCAAGAGTAGCATCATATACTTTATAGACTAGATATATTTATAAGTGATAATACTTTTTAGATGGTATTTGTATATATTATTTTTTACTTAAATGACTCGGTCTCTTATTTTTCGTCAATTGTTAGTCTTGGGTTATGCGATCGTGGACCCCAATACTTGAAACAACCAAACAACTATAGAATGATCTAGAAGAGACCTCAGATGGATTTTTGTTGGGATGATCGAGCTAGGATCCATAAACACCAGGATCAATGGGTTTGTTGGGAGTTCAACATTTGTAAGTGCATTGAGGATATTTTTGCATATCATCTAAATTGTTTTATCTCTATAGACTATTTTGATCTAGTTTTATGCAGGCTATGTTAGTAAACCCCATAACCCCGATATCCTTTATCATCAACTCAATATTCATTTTCTCAACCGCTTGTCTTTCAATCACTCTTTCCTTCACTTGCAATTTAATTATCCTCATAGTTAATTTATCTTTAGTTATTCTCAACATAATTCTCTCTTTACTTTTTCTTAGCGTAACACTTTCCTTATTTGTTCTTAGTGAAACTTATATTTTATTGCAAAATTATATCCTTGTTCTAGCATAATCAAACCACCAACCAATGGATCTTTACTTTTCCTATACTGATACAATAAGTGTAACACTCTTCATCACAAAGACAATGAGATTACACAAAACCAAGCAGAAATAACCATTAACAGAAGATTTACTAAAATCACTAAAGATTTAAACCATTTTCAAAGAAATCCAATGCCAAGAAGCTCTTTATAGAAAGGCACAAATCCAAACATATACAACATGATGCATCATACATGTGCTATCTTAGCAACATCCTTATTTCATCTGATATTAGTTTGCTTTTAACAAAAGCATGTACATGAGCAACTATTAGAAATTACCACCTTTTAGCCAAAAACTCAAATCCATCATAAAACCAGACATGAAACTATTCCCTAAGGACCTGAGAGTACAGGATGACACATAGGAGTTGTATCTACAACAAGACACAATTGGAAACACACCACTTCAAAATTATAGGTTTTCCTCCTGCTGTTGTCTTTATCAATCTTGTGATTACACTGCCAGGTATTGATCTCTATCAATCTTATGATTATACTTCCATGTATTGATCTTTATCAATCTTGTGATTATACTGCTAGGTATTGATCTTTATCAATCCTGTGATTATTTCCTGGTGATAGGTTAAATGTATTACAACATCTTATAACATCAATCAAGTTATAAGTATGAAAAGTATATCATATTGTCAATAATTCTTTACTAGTTGAGACACCTTTGTGTTACCTTATTAGTTTCATCATGGGATATCAATCCCTTAAACTCATCATTGAGTACCACATCACCTTACTAGGCAATGTGCCTCTTCTCGGTCATCAGACCTATTCACATCCTTCCTATGATACATGTATTTCGTATGCCTCATAAGGCATATTCAAGCTATATTATATTATAAGCACTATATCCCTCATTTGTCTGTGTTCATAATATCTGCTTGGTTCAGATTTCATCATATTATTGTATGCATTAAGTTCTATCAACATGCTATTTCAACTTATACTCCCTCTTGTGATTAGGGTTATGGTTTCTCTTTTCAACCAATTAGGATTTCTAGGGTTATATTCAATAACCAACCCTAAACCATAACTCCTCCTTTCTAGAAGATTATTTTATTATCTTTACATTCATTTGTATCAAAGATAATCATTCAATCAAGTTACAACCCTATCATGATTAGAGCTAGGGGTTCTATTACAGTCGATTAGGGTTTTCTAGGGTTATATTTAACCAACAAACCTTGATTCGTAACTCCTCTCATCTAGGAGCTTATCTCCTTGCCATAAGTATTCAAACATACTTGATTACTTTCATCAATTATCATTAATTGATTATCAATATGAAATATTAGCTTCCTCATATGAGTAGTATATGTTTCTCTCTCATCCTTTCTAGTATATTGATTCCAACATATTATTCCATTGGCTTGACCCTCTCTAGGGTTCATTATCCTACACCTATCAAAATATATTCATCTCATTTCTTCCTAGTGTATCAATTGATAATGTTTATCATGTATCTGCCTACACTCATCAAGGTGTATCATCCTACACTTATCAAGGTGTATCGTCCTAAACTCATCAAGGTGTATCAGCTACACTTATCAAGGTGTATCGGCCTACACTTATCAAGGTGTATTGACCTACACTTATCAAGGTGTATCGGCCAACACTTATCAAGGTGTATCAACCTACACTTTGTTGGCAAAATTGGACATTAATATAATCCCTTTGTTTTGATAATCACAAACATTTCTTTCTTGTGGTTTTAGCTTGCTATTTGAGTGTTTCAGGGACAAGCACATAAGGTGGTGGATAGCAATGTCTTGGAAGATCAATTTGCTAAAATTGCTTTATTTTCGTGATTGTAATCAAATGTAAAAACTTGTACAAGTATATAACGTACAAGTACTTAGATATCATGTAAATAAAACATTTAGATCTTCCCTATCCACACACTACACTTAGATATGTCATCAACTAAGTTAGCGTCACAATTGCACATTGATACACACACTCAGTAAATGAATACATTAAATTAGGGATATTCTCGGTCGACAAAAACTTCGACCGAGACACTCTCAGTCGACAAAGTCCTCGACCGAGAATAGACTCTCCTAGCCATTAGACTGAGTTAGAAAAGTTGTTGGGAGTTGGAATTGAATGTTACAACATATTGACTCAGACTCCCACTCGGTCGTTAAATTCCTCGACTGAGAAACTCTCGGTCAACAAATACTTCGACCGAAAATGGTTCTGTCTGCACTTTTCAGAATTAATTAACTAGCTGTTACAAATGCAATTAGTGGACACTTAACAACTAGTTGAGCACTAAGAACACCCTAGAAGGTGTCTAGAACGTCCCCAAGCATTAGCAAACCACTCCTATAAATAGGACAGCCATTGGACGCCTCAAGGCATCACTTGCATATACAATTCACTTGAGATCACATTCTAGCAAGCCATAAGCAAAGCTTTCTCTTGCAAAACATTTCCACAAGCTGTGAATTCGTGTCCTATAGGCTGATATCTCCTATCCACTATACATTCACATCCATCCACTTTGGTTAGGAGATCAAACACTTGATATAGGATTCAAGCCTTGTGCTTCATTGGTAAAGTTGTACTTTCATGTTTCTTTCTTGTTCCTTTTTATTGCTTCGGTTCTCCTTTGCTACTCCTAGGTTGGAGGCTGCAGAAAGGAGGTTGGAGGAGCTTGTTTGGTGGTAAAGGTAGCTGAGTGTGACTTTGGACTACTTCTAGAAGGTCTCAACGGGAAGCTACTTTAAGGAGGAAGGCTACTTCAAGGGGGAGCTTGAAGTTACTTCAAGTGAAGGCTACTTCAAGGTTGGTGAGATGACTTCGGGGTGAAGGCTGTCCAATGGGTGGTGAAGGTGTTTGTAATTTTATGTAACATCATTGTGAGGTAATAAAATTCAAATACTTTCAAAATCCCGATTGGGAACAACTGGGTAGTGGACTGACTCCCTTAGTTTTTGCTAAGGGTGGAACCACTC
The DNA here is from genome assembly GCA_963693085.1 of Alisma plantago-aquatica. Classification (NCBI taxonomy): domain Eukaryota; kingdom Viridiplantae; phylum Streptophyta; class Magnoliopsida; order Alismatales; family Alismataceae; genus Alisma; species Alisma plantago-aquatica. The sequence continues at coordinate 1,047,935,772 of OY856412.1, read as the reverse complement.
TAAACGTTGTGTCTACTTCTCCAAAATTCAATTGTGGTTGCTTGGTTGAATTAAAGTCATTATAAAACCCTATTCACCCCCCTCTAATGTTTTTCACACTCATCAAGGTATATCAGCCTACACACTAACCCTTGTGTCATCCTAGACACATTCACTTGTGTCAGCCATGTCAACATTGCTTGTATCGACTAAAGCACATATCATGGTATCAGCTTAGAGGTGGTTAGGGTAGCATTGATTGTGAGGTATTTGAGGTATATCGACCATTGTATATTCATGGGGTATTAGCCACAAAACCAATTAGTGTGTCGGCCACATCATCAACTAGGGTATCTGCCTAGTTATCCCTTTGTATATCGGCTATTAGTGTTTTAGTTGTATTGGGTGAACCTTCAACAATATATTAATTTCCTTCTCCAATTAACTTCACAATTACTTGGTGTATAGACCAAGACCTTAAGGAATATATTACTCACACCTTCACATGGTGTGTAGGTCTTAGTGTGTCACCCACCACACTTATATATACTAGAGAGATATTGGTTTGTAAATGTATCCGTTTCTAGGGTTAGGGTTATATGATATTGGGTTAAGCAATATCATATCCCTCAATTCCCTCATTCATTAAGGTAACAACCTTATCCTTCTTTGGTATATCATTATCACCCTTCATATGTACATATATTTTACTATAATCTCTTCTTTTTATCTCAATTTAATACCTTTACCTCACTTGGGTGTAACACCTTTACCTTAGGTGTATCATCCACACCATACTTTGGTGTATCCGCCTCACCATACCATAGTGTATTGACCTTACAACACATTAGTATATCGGCTACAAAACACATTGGTGTATTGACCACACCACACATTGGTGTATTGGCCACACTACCATCTAATCTGTTGACCTCACTATCACCTTATGTTTCTCATAACACATCAAGTAATATCGGTCTTGAGGTGCTAAATGGGATATCGACCTTGAGGTGCTTAGAGGAATGACAACCTTGAGGTGCTTAGATGGATATCAGTTTGGTCATCTTCAAGATTCAAACCTTCATCCCTTAACACTCTAGTTCATAGACAACAATTATGAGTTCTATTTCAGCACTTATTTTCTACAAATTATTAAGATTGTCACATAGAAATACTCAATTCATCTTTTGAAATTGCACAAATTAATATTTTCTCATTTTTATCAGAAATCTGAAAATCTTGTGCATTTTATCGCAGTTTCAGAACTTGAGCCGATTTTCTGGGCTTACCAACGAATCGTTTCATTCTTTCAACCTGGTCATCTGAGTAATAGAACCACTCGTCTTCCATTCCAGCGTCGATCGTTGCTCTCAACCAGACGACCGGCCAGATCTCCCTATTCCCAATACCAAACGCTCAGTTGAAGCCCTAATGATGGGACGATATTCGTCCCACCGAGCGGTTTTGACTGCGCCGCCACCAATATTAGGGTTGGTAGTCGATCGCTTGGCGGCCACCCTCCACCAGCATCCATCTGATCGGTTCGTTGCTGAACCGGTCATTTGGTGGCGCACAGACAACTGAAAAAGCAGCCGCCAGCCTCAAAACTTTCTACCCTAATTGTAAAAGTGCCCCCTCCCTCTCCTATAAAAAGGAGGGGCACTTCCTCCTCGTTGGGACTATCTTGTATTTCTCTTATATTAGCATTCTAGAGCAAATTTTCTTATATTCTTCAAGTTCAAAAATAAAGTAGCCTTGCAATTTTATTACATTTTATTTTAATTTCGTTATTCCATTGTGTTTAGATCTAGTACCTTCTTTTCTCCTCCTCCCTTCTCTTGAGCAATCGAGCAAGGTAGGAAGAGGCATCCATCTTCATTGTCTCTAATCAAGGATTAGTAGTCGTAAGACTCGAAGATGACTAGATCACTTCCTTCCTCCGTCTCTCTTTGCTCCTTCTCCATGAATGACCAGTTCTTTATCAAGGCAAAGGGAATAACCCCTTAGCCATGGCTTTTGATTTCTCCTTAAATGATTCTAGATGGTTTTTGAGATTGATAACTAGTTGATATATCAAAGTGATTAATTGATGATATCAAAAGTTAATCCGAATTGATATGACCTTAGAAATTTGGGTTTAGAACGACAATCTCAATCGCATAAGAGTTTTGAAATGACTGCATATTTTCTCTTTTTAGGATGATGAACTAAGAAACATGAGCACCAGGACCAATGGGCTCATGTGGAGATAATCTTTAGTGGATAACTAATTCACTTTCCTTCATCGAACCCGTCATTTAAGGATTAATCATTTTCCTAGGCTAAGGTGGTGAAAACCCCAAGAGCCTCGATTCTCTCCCTTTGATTTCAACCTTTGTTGGTTTGCTTTCTTTACCTCTAGTCTTTTCCATTCACAATAGTCTGCTTGTGATAAGAATTATTTGTTTCTCTTCCTTGTGACAGGGGCAAAATAAATTCTTATTATTACATTGTTACTCGGTGTTTATTTCTTGTTTTAGTGTAATGAACCAAACCCCTATCCCGATCTTTACTTTCCATTTAAAATATGAAAATACAAAAAAAATAATAAAATAGTTCTTCAAAATTAATTGGGATAAAGGAAGCAATCTTAAAAAGTTGTCTTATGGGGTCGACCCTTCTATACTAGCCTTAATCGGAAGTAGAAAAGGATTAAACTCTAGGATAATAATCTTAGTGATTGTAAGTGCTAAAACGACATATTAACAATTTGGCACCATTGCAGGGGACAACGGATTGTTTTCTTTGAACCCCAAAATTTTTGAAAAACTTTTTTTTTCCTTTTTTATGACTTCCGAGTAACATTCCGGAAGTGATACTCCTCCTTCGGTCGAGTTTTCATTCCCACAGACTAATTTTTTCTACTCATGATTAACTGTTTCATTTGTACATGCGACGCTCGAACATTGATTCTCAATCGTTTGATCCGGAAATAGAAAGGACTTTTCATCGTTTAAACCATCAAAATCTAGGAAGAATGAATGAAGAAGAAGTCGCTCGCAGAATCGACCAAGCTCTCGCAGCTCAAAGAGAGCTCATCCAAGTCAAACAAGCGGAATGAGAAGCCTCTTTATGAGTAGCCTATAGGGTTGGACAAGAAACCATAGAAGCCGATAGGAGGGAAGCCGAAAGGCAAAAACAATTAAAGGACTTTTCTATTCCCAAAATTGCTTACGCACAACATCCGATCATACCTCCTGACATTATTGCTCCTCAATTTGAGATCGGAACCCAATGGATCACCATGATGTGTGCCAACCCCTTCTCAGGCAACAATGGGGAAAGTTGCTAAGATCAACTTCAAAGGTTCATTGACCTTTGCTCTCTGAACAAACTTTCTGGTGTCTTTGAAGATGCCATCCGCCTTAGGTTGTTCAAGTATTCCCTCTCCGGCCAAGCTAGTAGCTGGTACAACACTATGGAGATCGAAGACCATGTCACAACTTGGGAAGTTCTACAAAGCAAGTTTCTTGAAAAAATTTACCCCCCGTCTCTCACCTACAAACTTAGGGGTCAAATAACTCACTTTTCCATGTCCCTAGGAGAGTCTTCAGGAGAAGCCTAGAAGAGGTTCAAAGACTTACTTAGGAAGTGTCCCCCCAATGATATCTCTCAATCCCAACTCATAAAAATATTCTATTGTGGTGTTGATGATGATACCAAATTCTTTCTCAATTCCTCATATGGAGGAAATTTCATGCATCAAAGTTTGACTAGCGCATGGGAAGTAGTCAAACGGGCTTCCGAAACAAGGGATAGAAGAGGAATTGGTGGAATCCTTAAGGTAGCCAAGGTAGAAGTTAATAATGATATCCAAAGCATAGTAGAAAGCCTCAAATTAATTGCCTTAAAACAAGATTAGTTAGAGTCATCCTTGGTCACCCTTATGGAGTCACCCCAACAACTAAAAGCCATGGATTCTCTTTGTGGTATTTGTCAAGGATACAACCATACCTGTAATGACCTAGCATCCCAGTAACCCCTAATTAAGAGAGACCAAGAGGTCAGAGCCGTTATCCCAATTTCCAGATCAAAGGTTCAACAGATAATCAATAATAATTATCAAATTCTACTAAACTAAACTGAAAGGGTGTAATAAAATTTTACTTTTTGAATACCTTTGAAAAACTCAGATTACTAAACTTCTATCCATGTGAGAGAATATTTTAACTAATCCTCCTTGATCGTTAATCCTCACTTAATTCCACATATGCCACTTTACTATTTGTTCTTTTCACTAGAACCTAAAACATCGAAAAATAAAATGTCAGTTAGCATAAAGCTAGTATGTGAGGGAAACAATAATTGTGCAATTAATAACTACATATTGCAATCAATTAGAGTTTAACAATTAACTTTACATTTTAAATATAACTACGTGATCCACACATACCCTATCCTCTGCATTGTCCCTATAGTGGACCAAGATGCTACCTTCCTTACGGTAGATCCCCATTAAACCCCTCATGATCCTACCTAATAGGTGAATCAATTTCTAGGGTTGAGTCACATGGCACGACCCGTAGGTAGCCCACTCCTTAACTCATGGTGCAATAGAGAGTCTCATGGAACTACACATGGGTAGCCCAATTTCTAACTCATGATAGCCCAGACCTTACTCTATGTTACCCTTTTTAGCATTTGCAAAACCACAAAGGAGGATCCAGATCTAAACCAGTTATATACGTATTTATGGTGATAATCATAGTCACTTTATAGTTTCATGAAATAAAAGTCATCCAAGCAGTTATTTTCAGGCAATCGATAAAATGTTCGGGAATCACCGTGAAACTAGAAGGATTAATCATAAATGTAACCACATACCTTATGCCATCACAGAAACCATGTAGAACATCATATACTTTAAGAGTGTATCCAAAAATCCAAGCAAAAGGGTATTCAATCTGAAACAAAGCATACTACATATGTGTCACCATGTATTCATATTATATTATTCAGATCTGGATGCGCTCCTAAACTAGGGTTTAGGAATATCTCATGTTTGGACTATAAGTTAGGGTTACAAACCTTAATCTGATAATACTATGGTTTCTAAGATTACCAATACCATTATACATATTAGATGAAACCCTAATCATCATCTTAAACATATAAGACTACTCATGATACCTATAGCACATTACTAGCATTAGGATTATATCATGATGTCAACATTAGTTTCAAACCCTAAAACAACATATATAAGATTACTATTCTGGACTCATCCATTATCCATCATTACCAAGGTTTTCCTTATTAGACATGTCAAGATCAGGTATTAATATATCATAAACGAATATACCATATTAAGCATCAGACTAAGGCAAATCTAGGTTTTCCCTTTATTCTAATCATATTAATGCATGTATACTTTACAATAGGAAGCATTATAAAGTTCTAATAGTATTCTATTTGTATTCCTTTCATTTTACTGAGCAAGTTTCATAAATAACTTATTATGAACAGAGTTACCAAGAATTAACTATAGATTTTCCAAGATAGATCATTATTGGCCAATTGGAGCACGCCATGTCAGCATATTACCTTTATATATCCTTCATTTTTGGTTGGATCTCAAGAGTGAGGCAAAAGACTCCTCTACCCTCTGCCTTGAACATGCTCCGAGGGGGCATATCAGTCTTTTCATCTTGACCCCTCTCCTTCCTCGTGAAAGGAGGATCCCGTCCGCCTGGAGCGTCCGCAGCCGTGGGAGTTCCTCTCCATCCATACTTGCATAGCCGGTGCACATCCCATGCCCTTCTGTGGGTCACTGTAGACTTCAAGACCTGCTCGGCCATAGCCCAATACTTCCCAAGACGGCGACGCTCCTTCTACATTGTGCTAACCTCCGTACGTCGACGGGCACAGACACAGGTTTAGGGACAACAAGGTAAAACTACCAACTCCCTTTGTTTTTGCATTTCCGTGTGTGATGTTGACCTAATGCCCAGCGTTGTTGCCAACACCCAGCACTATTTCCAATGCCCAATGTTGTTGCCGACCCTGACTCCTCTTACCGAACACCAGGGTTCACCCCAATCGCCATAAACATCTCGTCCGGCTTGCCTCCATATCCCTTATCTGCTGAACTTTCTCTCTTTCACATCTTCTCACATGTGTGTACGCCTCTGTGCTAGTGTGCATGGATGGCGGGGTTCTCAGTGCCACCCTCGGCGAGGCAACTACCTCCTCACGCCAAGCATTCATGTTAAGGGCACCGTTGGCACAGTTGTGCATGCACCTCTGTAGGCCCTTCCCAGCTCCCGCATTCTCTGCAACCAAGAGTGCCGACCCCTGCTTCCTATAGATACCCAGATGACGTTGTCGGTTCCTGGACTCCTTGGGTCCGTGGGGTGTAGTGATGCTTCTACATAGGTTGTAGAGATGGTCTTCCCACCGTTTCACATATCTGTTGGCCTTCCTTAGACTTCAGCCCGACCCTACTTCCTGCAACCTTTGTTTAGATCTTGGGCTACACATGGGGGGAAACAAGAACCCTTCATAGGGAGCACCCTGGGTTATCAAGGCTAGGGATGAGTTCTTTGGTGGCGAGGGCTCTCTATACATTGCCTTATATACACATCTTATGGAAATTCTACTGGTTCCCACGAAGGGGAAAAACAAGAGAGGGAGAGTGGCCGCTTAAACATACCCATGATTCTTGTGAAAGGAAAGTATCAAAAAGTCATTAATCATGTATATCACATTATCCTCTTATTATTTGTATTTTCTCTTTATTCTTATTCATTGGGACTCCTTGGACCCCAAGAAATTCTATTATTTCAAAATTCCTTTTTAAGGATACTTATTATACTCCTAGATGCATCTACATCCTTTATTTCACATTATCTTTTTTATTTCTTTATTAAGATATTCTTTTGCAAGGATTTCCTATTATCTTTCATTTCCTCTGCTCTTTTCCTATTTCTTTAATTAGAAATTACATGTAAATGAATTTTACTCAATTGTGGCCATTACTGCCACTTTCTAGATATTTCCAAGTATTTCTTGCAAATACTTTACTTAATATCCATTATATTTTTCCATTATTTGGAATTCTCCTCTTTTCTCCTGTTTTATATCCATTAATGGATTAATCTAATAATAGGAATCACGAAATTCCTATCAAAAGGGATATTTGCAAAGAAATTCCTTCTTTGAAGCAAAGCGTACAATCTTTTCAATTAAGTTCAAATTCACAAAATCATTATGTATTTCAATTATGAAAACACATGCAAAATTGGGGTTTTAACATCCTTCCCCTCTTATAAGAATTTTGTCCTCAAAATTCCATCAAGCAAACAAACAATTCAGGATAAGACTTTTCCATGTCCATCATTGACCCCTATGTTTCTTTACCCTATCCATGGCGCTTCCAAAGAACCTTTATCATTACTTATTCTTTTATATGAGTTCTTTCACCTTGGCCTCTATAAACCTCATAGGTGACTCAGGTCATTTTAGCCTCCCTTGGAGCTCACTAGGTTCATTGCTCAGCACATGGCCCGGGTACCTCACATAGTGCTCTAAATTGGACACATGGAACTCATCACACATCACATGATCATGAGGGGAAAGGGCAAACTTAACCTTCTCCACCAAACCATGTCAAAAGAACCCATGCATCGGGGACTCAGCTCTCTTAGTTATAACTTAGAGGGGTTGGATTTCATGTCACATATTCCCTCACAGTGAACTACATGTCAGTCTACTTTGCATCAGCTTACAACTCATATTGTCCCTGAGCTCCTTTCAGCCGTTGTATGATCAAAGTGACTTCATATGCACACATTGTGTTCCTTTCTTGACCTTCGTCCCTTCAGCAACATCATCTTAATGAAGTGGTAACCGACACAACCTCCTTTGCAGAGCTTCTTTACATCCCGATACTGGATATGGTGGTTATCATCACATCTTACAAACAACAGAACTGTCTCTATGTATCACCATGAATGAGAACACATGCTCTCATCAGACCCTCTAGTCTGGATCGTACTAACCATTAGTTAGGGGTGATAGAGTGTACTAACATCAAGTTCTTTATGTATCTTCTTACACCTTATGGAAGTGAACCTTTATGTCATACTCAAGAACTTTTGAACTCGCATCATGGTCTCATGTGTAGTTCAACTATATCTGTCCCTTGATAGTACTCTTTCTTTCTCATGTCATATAGGTAAGGAGATCTACCATAAACCATATTGCATCAAGACCTTCCTTGGTCTAGGGGAGACTTACAACATCCATAGTGATGAACTCCCATTCCCTCTCTGGGACTCTTTATCCTCTATGTCAATACACTGGGTTACTAGTGTTCGTCCTTCACCTCCTGGCTTGCATGGCAACATACCACATACAACTTCTTCTTAGGCCTCCAAAGTACTATTGTCACTTATTATGTTGGTAGTACCACGGTATATGGTGATCTTAAATCATGATCTCCCATATTGACATGATTCCTTAAGATTGATTCCTCAGAATCCCTAAACCACTGTAGTTGGGGTTTCATCTCCTTTTTCTCCGGAGAAGTGCATTTGAGATCTACAACCATACTTTCATTGCATCAAGGCCTAAGATAACTAACTTATTAAACAAATCTTGTTACCTCTGAGTGTTAGCCCAAACTATCTCTTTTTCAAACTTAGGGTGAGCCTAACAACTTCTTTTAGCCTCTAGCTAAACTAATCAGCTGCATATCATCCAGAGCATCCATTACCACTTCACATCCTTAAGTGTTAGGTAACGTTGAAGACATACACCACAATGTATTCCACTTATTATCTCATCTCAACTCTAAGTCAATCTTCATCAAGACAACTCTGAGCTTATCCTCATGGTGATCAAACTCAACCTTGTATCACTTGCAAATTCCACATAGCACATGATAAAAACATTCTCATAAGATGACTACCTTATATTCTTAGTGTTTGCAAACCATCCATGTATCGTTCACTCCACCAGGACATGTTTTCATCTCCATCCTGATACCTCATAGCAACGTTCCAACTCACATCATCCTTATTCTAGGTGTATGGTATGCGTACTGTCCTATCTCTCACTCCCATAACAAGAGGAAATAAGCATTTGGCGATCGTCCAAAAACAGAGTTCTTCTTGTTCCAAGAGTAGAGATGGTACATCCCACCTTGCCAATACACCTTTAAATCTAAGTTGAAACGTGCCACATATGTCTCTACATCACAAACATCTCGATATCAAAGTTACTTCCATGGAAAACACATTCCTTGATCATCTCTTCTAGGTCTATAGGGTGCTGACACTTTTGGGGTCATCCCTCTTCCCTTATGCATCGAGAGAGTGCCCTACTCATCTGCTATTTGGGTCCCATGAGTTCATGAAGGTGATCAATCTCCTACCCATGGCCCTCAGACAATGATAGTTGTTACCTCCCGACTCTATGGTCATGTGCAACTAGGGAATTAGGCAACTCCTACTTCCATCAGTCTTTTCCCTACCTGACCCTAGGCTAGACTTAGGATTCTATTATACTACATGTCCAACTTAGAACCTTACCCAAGCCTTCATCATCTCTCTCTCTACATTCATGGGTTGACTTTCATCCTTTCATAGGCGTCATGGCAACCTGCCTAACTTGGTTAGGCCCCATGTTGATTACCTTCATGGTAACACATCCACATGCACTGAGATATGGTTATCTATGGGTCTACAAGTTCATTCTCATACCATGTACTTTTCACTTGCTTTTCAAGATCCTATGAGACCTCTTTAGGTTTCCTCAAAACCCAGAAAACTGGTATACACCCTACCAAAGGGTCCCTCTCCCAGGATGGGAGGAAACTACAACTCTTGACAGCAAGATCACAAACATCCTTAGGGTTTATATTCATATGAGCATGCTTAATCCAACAACTACTAAGGCACAAGAGGACCACCTACTAAACCATGCTAAGTCATACTTATTCTCATCCTCAACATTAGATCAAGATCATGTATACCTTCCCATATCATCAACTTAGCTATGAGGGGTTCATCAAACATACCTTAAACTTAATTAGTTTCCCTTTATTCTATCAATACGAAATACCATGCTCGCACCTATAGAAACTCAAATCTCATCATGAGCATTAGGTACACCACTTCCCCTCTTAGGCCTAGGAACCCTAGGTTCACTTCTCCGATGTCCAATTATCTGTTCAACCTCTTAACCGCGATCCAAACATGTACAAGGTATGACATGCACTTCATGCCATCCTTCTACTCAAGAAACACTTCAGAGTTGAGTCCTCCTTAAGGACAACCAACAAGGTATAAGGCCTCACAACCTGTTACTAAACCTCTCCAGGTCAAAGGAACTCTGCTTCTCATCTATACCATAGGTACAGAGGTACCAGTAGACTCATCCTTTCGGTTCCTCTCATGGCAACCAAGACATCATGAGTCTCTAGGGATCAAGCATGAGGCAACCAAAAACATCTACTTAGGTCACATCATCCTCAACTCCCCACTGTCCCTCATATCTTGGAGTCTAAGATTCCAACCATCTTGCTTGGGTTCTGCTCACGATGAAGGTGGATCAATCTCACCAACATACCCCTACATGGGTGAAGCCTATTCTCAAGCTTATGTTTGCTCAATATTATCCATAGCTCTTTATGCTTATCTTATAAGCTATCCAACTTGCCTTTCTGGCCAGGGTTTTAACCTACTACCAACCCTACTGATGTACTCAAGATGCACACTATACCATGCTCATATCAACCCATAGGGTTTCTATAGGTTCTGTACTAACCTCATCAATGAAGGAGGATTCCTTCACCCTAACATGTATGACCCTACCAGGGTTGGGTCCCCAAAAGGTACTAGGTCAGTCAACCTCACATGGCTCAAACTATCATAGGGATTCAAAACTTCCCTCTCATCATGTCATCTCTCTATCTCTAACCACCATATAAGATGTGCCAGGTCTCTACCTATAATGGAGGTCTCTACCTCCAAGTCTAACTCTCTCTACTCATCCTCCTAGCAAAAAAAAGGTCTAACCTCAGGTCTCTCCTGAGGGAAAGACAACACATGTCATACGACCTAAGCATGCAACTAATCTTTAGTTTATGCTTAAACTATTAAGCTTATGTCCATGACATTTTATTTACATGCTTTTCATTAATTTGGTGGAGGACTCCTTAAACCTTATCAACTTTACCAATACCTCAAGAGGGTGAGGAAGAGAGAGAAAACCTAATCCCTAAAATCTTAACAGAATTAGGGTTGAGAAGGGAGGAAGATAGATGAGAGAGTCCTAAAGGTATCTTATTTTGAGTCAGATCCTAAGACATTGGCCAGGCAGTCACACGGATCTGGGAGTCCTCATATTCTGACTAGCGATGCAGAGGAAAATCTTGCCAGCTCCTAGGTGTGATCCTTTTCTACACACCTCTGTCTTTCATAAAATCCTCTAATATCTCCCTTGGGTTCTACAGTGTTTGTAAAATTTAATAAATATTACAGATTAAATGAGGAACCTATGCTCTGATACCAAATATAACAACCCCGCCACCCAATAACCCCCAATTAAGGGAGACCAAGAGGTCAGAGCTGTTATCCCAATTTCCATATCAATGGTTCAACAGATAATCAATAATAACTATCAAATTCTACTAAACTAAAGTGAAAGGCTGTAATAAAAATTTACTATTTGCATACCTTTGAAAAACTCAAATTACTAAACTTCTATCCATATGAGAGAATATTCTAACAAATCCTCCTTGATCGTTAATCCTCACTTAATTCCACATATGCCACTTTATTGTTTGTTCTTTTCACTAAAACCTAAAACGTCAAAAAACAAAATGTCGGTCAGCATAAAGCTAGTATGTGGGGGGAAACAATAATCATGCAATTAATAATAACATATTGCAATCAATTATAGTTTAACAACCAACTTTACGTTTTAAATATAACTACATGATCCACACATACCCTATCCTCTGCGCTGTCCCTGTAGTGGACCTAGATGCTACCTTCCTTATGGTAGATCCCCATTAAACCCCTCATGATCCTACCTAACAGGTGAATAAATTTCTAGGGTTGAGTGACATGGCACTACTCGTAGGTAGCCCACTCATTAACTCATGGTGTGCTTGAGAGTCTCATGGCACTACACGTGGGTAGCCCAATTTCTAACTCATGATAGCCTAGACCTTACTCTAGGTTACCCTTTTTAGCATTTGCAAAGCCACAGAGGAGGATCTGGATCTAAGCCAGTTATATACATATTTATGGTGATAATCATAGTCACTTTATAGTTGCAAGAAATATAAGTCATCCAAGCAGTTGTTTTCAGGCAACTGATAAAACGTTCGGGAATCACCGTGAAACTAGAACGATTAATCATAAGCATAACCACATACCTTACGCCATCACAGAAACCATGCAGAACATCATATACTTTAAGAGTGTATCCAAACATCCAAGCAAAAGGGTATTCAATCTAAAACAAAGCATACTACATATGTGTCACCATGTATTCATATTATATTGTTTAGATCTGGATGTGCTCCTAAACTAGGGTTTAGGACTATCTCATGTTTGGACTATAAGTTTGGGTTACAAACCTTAATCCGATAATATTATCGTTTCTAAGATTACCAATACCATTATACATATTAGATGAAACCCTAATCATCATCTTAAACATATAAGACTACTCATGATACCTATATCACATTACTAGCATTAGGATTATATCACGATGTCAACATTAGTTTCAAACTCTAAAACAACATATATAAGCTTACTATTCCGGACTCATCCATTATCCATCATTATCAAGGTTTTCCTTATTATACATGTCAAGATCATTTATTAATATATCATGAATGAATATACCTAATTAAGCATCAGACTTAGGCAAATCTAGGTTTTCCCTTTATTCTACTCACATTAACACAAGTATACTTTTACAACAGGAAGCATTATGAAATTCTAATAGTATTTTATTTGTATTCCTCTCATTTTTCTGAGCAAGTTTCATATATAACTTATTACGAACAGAGTTACCAATAATTAACTATAGATTTTCCAAGATAGATCATTATTGGCCAATTAGAGCACGCCACGTCAGCATATTACCTTTAGATATCCTTAATTTTTGGTCGGCTCTCAAGAGTGAGGCAAAAGACTCCTACACCCTCTGCCTTGAACATGCTCCAAGGGGGCATATTAGTCTTTTTGTCTTGACCCTTCTCCTTCCTCGTGGAAGGAGGATCCTGTCCGCCTAGAGCATCCGCAGCCGTAGGAGTTCCTCTCCCTCCATCCTTGCACAGCCAGTGCAGATCCCAGGCCCTTCTGTGGGTCACTATAAACTCCAAGACCTCCTCATCCATAGACCAACATCACCCAGGCCAGCGACGCTCCTTCTCCATTGCGCTGACCTCCGTACGTGGACGGGCGCGGACACAGGTTCAGGGACAACAAGGTAAAACTGCCAACTCCCTTCGTTTTCACGTTTTCGTCTGTGATGTTGACCTAACACCCAGAGTCGTTGCCAAAACCCAGCGTTGTTGCCAACGCCTAGTGCTGTTGCCGACGCCCAGTGTTGTTTTCGACCCCGGCTCCTCTTGTCGAACACTAGGGTTCACCCCTATCTCCGCAAACATCTCCTCCGACTCACCTCCATATTTCTTATCTTCTGAACTTTCTCTCTCTCTCTCATCTTCTCACATGTGTGTATGCCTCTGCACTGGTGTGCATGGATGATGGGGTTCTCAGTGCCAAGGGTGCCTGCCTTCTCTGCAACCAAAGTTGTGGCCCACCTTCTCTGCAACCAAGAGTGCCGACCCCTCCTTCCTATAGATACCCATATGACATTGTCAGTTCCTAGACTCCTTGGGTCCGCGGGGGTCTAGCGATGCAGCTACATAGGTCATTGAGAAGGTCTGCCCACCATTTCACTTCTCTGTTGGCCTTCCTTAGATTTCATCCTGACCCTACTTCTTGCGACCTTTGTTTAGATCTCGGGCTACGCATGGGGGAAACAAGAACCCTTCATAGGGAGCACCTTGGGTTATCGAGGCTAGGGCTGAGTTCTTTGGTGGCGAGGGCTCTCTATACATTTCCTTATATACACATCTTATGGAAACCCTACTAGTTTCCACGAAGGGGAAAAGCAAGAGAGGGAGAGTGGTCGCTTAAGCATACCCACGATTCTTGTGAAAGGATAGTATCAAAAAGTCATTAGTCATGTATATCACATTATCCTCTTACTATCTGCATTTTCTCTTTCTTATTATTCATTGGGTCTCCTTGGACCCCAAGAAATTCTATTTTTTTGAAATTCCTTTTTAAGGATACTTATTATCCTCCTAGATGCATCTACATCCTTTATTTCACATTATCTTTCTTATTTCTTTATTAAGATATTCTTTTGCAAGGATTTCCCATTATCTTTCATTTCCTCTCCTCTTTTCCTATTTCTTTTATTAGAAATCACATGTAAACGAATTTTACTCAAATGTGGCCATTACTTCCACTTTCTAGATATTTCCAAGTATTTCTTGTAAATACTTTACTTAATATCCATTATCTTTTATCTTTTTCCATTATTTGAAATTTTCCTCTTTTCTCCTCTTTTATATTCATTAATGGATTAATATAATAATATGAATCATGAAACTCCTATCAAAAGGGATATTTGCAAAGAAATTCCTTCTTTAAAGCAAAGCGTACAATCTTTTCAATTAAGTCCAAGCTCACAAAACCATTATATTTCAATTATGAAAACACATGCAAAATTGGGGTTTTAACAATACCGCCCTCCACTATCAATATCTCTACAGCATGCCCATGCAACTTGAAATAGGACAAGAACCAGAGGACCTCAATTCCTTCCATACCATACTTGGCCAAGGTTACTATATTCCCAACCAAACTAGAAACCACCATGGTTTTCAATATGGGAACCCTTCTGGTGCCGAGAACTCTAGCCAACTCCAAACCCAACAAAGGCCTCCCTACCCTTAAGGTAACAATCGACCACCACATGGATTCACATACAACAATCAAAGGAACTTTGGAAACCAAGGAAATTACCGAGGAAATTATCTAACCCGACCACCATATCAAGGACAACAATTTCAAAATTTAAACCTTCCTCCTCAAAACCACAATCAACCACCTCCTCAACCAAATGTCCCTACCACCACCCCTTCATCAGACGAATGGATAGCTGCCTTGGAGAAAATCATCATTGCTCAACAAGCTCATCAAAAGGTGACAAACACCCAACTAGCTTGTCTGTTTCCCAACAAAAACCCCCTGCCAGAAATTTTGCAGGGCAGCCTAAAAACAACCCCAAACATCCCGAACAACTCAAGGTTGTCTATACTCATTCGGGAAAAGTGCAAACTCCTCCACCTCCTAAAAAATCTCCTGAAAAATCTCTAGACCCACCTCTAGAATTCGAGGATGAGGACATGGTCATTGTTTTGCCTGAATCTATGTTCAAACCATCCACCCCCACCCCCGAAACCCCTCAAGTAGAAGATGAAGAACCAATCTACAAACCCCGACCTCCCTACCAAGCCCGCCTCAAACAAGCAAGACTTGATGCCCATTTCATGAAATTTAGGGATGCTATGAAAAAAATACATGTCGACATTCCCTTCCTATGCTTTGGCTGGCGTGCCCGCATGGTGCAAGTACATGAAATCTCTCTTGAATAGGAAGTATGTTACTAAAGAATACAAGACTGTTAAACTTGCTAGGACCACTTCAGACATTATCCTAAGTAAGATGCCTAAAAAATAGAAGGATCCAAGTTCTTTTGGAATAGGATGCTACTTGGGTGACAATGCTTGTAGAAAAGTGTTAGCAGATTTGGGAGCCAGTATATCCATCATGCCTTATAGCCTTTGCAAAAGACTCGGATTCAATGACATGTTACCCACAGCCATGACCATCCAACTAGTAGACTCATCCACAACCAAACCCATGGGAATCATAGAAGACATTCCTAGTAAAAGTTGGAAATGATGCATATGTCCCTTGTGATTTTGTGATCATGGACATCAAGTAATATTTACGCTACCCTCTCATTTTCGGACGTCACTTCTTAGCCACTGCTTGTGCCTTAATTGATGTTGAGCATGGCACCATTTTGTTAAGGCTAGGGAAGCAAAACCTTGAGTTTAGGGTGTTTGAAATCATGAGGGGACCTAGTCTAGAGGAAGAAGTCTACCTCCTTGATTGCATTGATGAATTATCCCAACTAAGGCAAGAATGGGAATTAGTTGATGACCCCCTACGCACCGCCCTCACTATCCCCACTGAATGTGATTTTAACAATGAATCATTAAATCAACTCAAAATTCATTTGGATAACTTTGACGAAATCCCATGTGTTGTGATTGAAGACCTAAAAATGATCTCCACCATAAAAGATAAACCTCAACCACCAAAGGCCCCAGAAATGAAGACTCTCCCCATTGGTGTGAAATATGTTTTTCTTGATGAGCTAGAACTGTGCCCGGTTATCATAAACTCTTCCCTTCCACTAGAACAAGAAAACAAACTTATGGTTGAACTTAGAAAAAAAGGAGCTGCCTGACCGGCCTAAATCGTGCATCCAAAAGGATTGGATTTGAAGTACTCAGACTTTTTAAATAGCCCGACTATTAGGCCCCCACAACAATGATGGGGTCTGAAGTAGCGATCGGGGTCAAACAACAGGGACAAGGGTGGTCGTGCTAAGAACGCAGAATCAACACTCTACACTCCGGTAAAAGAAGGGTAAGAACAAAGTTCCCAAGGGAACGACAGGTAAAGATCAATAAAACAAAAGAAAACTACCTCCAACTGGAGTTATAAGGAAGATTAAGGTTTTGGAGTTTATCAATTTTTAGGGGTTTTGTGCAACAGAATCAAAGGAGAAAACACTATTGCCTCGGTAAGGCACAAAAGAGAAAAGCTTTGGCATAACAAGCGGCAACAGAAAACATCCAGTACCCCTTCTCTCAAAGAGGGTACCTCCAACTAAGCTCCAACACCCTCTCTCAAGAGTAGTGGACTTGGGTTGGAGTGGAAAGAATATTGAAGCAGCTCCGACCCTAGGCACTCTCGTACTCCCTGATCGGACCAAACGCTAGAGTTACAACCCCTCTCTCAAGGGAGCTGTAATGGGAAACATGATTTGATAGCTAGTCAAAACATGATCCAAGCATACAAGCTAGAGTTCAGATGCTAGAAAGAAATTGTACAACAAAACAGGACCAAACTTAGAGAAACATGTATTAAAACTCCTCTAATTCCAATAGCATGAGCATTATAGAAAAGATTTAGTTACATTGTGTGAATAAAGAAAGTAAATGACTGAAAAAGGGAAGATAAGTATCGCCTCCTTGATTTAGGAAGGCGACATACAACATCGGATTCCTTAAGGTGCCTCTAGCCCAATATCGGGCGGTAGCTCTGGCCGACATGCTCGTGTCGGGCGGTATGTCGTGACAAGCAAGCATATCGGTCAAGGAACCCTCCTCAATACAATTGTGGTCAGGGTACCACCCTCTCGGGCAACACACCATAATAGACGCTTTGTATCAGGGTCGATATCGTGTCGGGAAAGCGACGACTTAGGGTGTCGGGTTCCTCATATCAGGTGCAGCAGTGAGCCGTCTCGGGTAGGGATCCATCTAGGAACTCAACACATCAGGTGGCCTCCTTAGTCTATATCGGGCTGCTGCTGCTACAGGGACGTATTCTAAGTGAACCACTCCCGCCCCTCTCAGGTTGGGGAAGTGCTCACCTAGTATCGCCCGACACACATCTGGCACGCGACACACTAGCTCCAGATGCCTTCCAAAGTTAGCCTACGCAAGATTCTGTCCTATCCCATCAGAGTCTTGTAGTTGCTATTTATAGGTAGCGGTTGGGAGAAGTTGCGGTTCTCTGGGCGCCACGTGTCCTCCATCTGCTCTATTACCGTGGCTTCAGGGATGATCGTCGTGTATGTCACCCGACATAGTGGGTTTCGGGTAGCAAGTGTGTCGGGTAATCGTGACGGGTGGGCTCCTGCTGGTGGGTGGCTTGTAATCTGCAATACACTTCATCGGTAGAGTAGTCACGGCGCGTACAACTCCCTGTTGAATAAGCGGCATATTGCCCGTCAGAGTTGTTGGATCCTAGATGGGTGATTAGATGCTCTAGAGGGGGGTGAATAGAGCTGAAAGCACTTAAAAAAAACTCATCAAACCTTCAACATATATGACAAGATAAGGTTGCTAAATAGGTAATTTGAGTGCAACTAAATCATGCATAGCAAGGATAAGAGAGATTGAACATGCACCAAATTAGACAAGCTATTTAGAGTGGTTTCACCCTTAAAAATAGAAGTGTGTCAGTCCACTTGCCTAGAGAGGTCAACCTCTAGGACTTCAACCAATTGCACTCTTATATTCACTTATAAGACTTACAATGCATGACCAACAAAGGACTTACCTATCCAATACAAAGAGTCTTCAACCTTACCAAGGACTTACCCACTTTGCAAGAGTCTTCGGCCTTCTCCAAGGACTTACCCACTCTTGCACAAGTCTTCGGCCTTGTAGGAATTACCCACTCTTCTTGGATCTTCCGCCTTTGACTTCACCTTCACTCGGAGAAGCTTTCCACCAAGGTCTTACCCACTTGATCTTGAGTCTTTTGCCTTCTCCAAGGGCTTACCCACTCTAGCTCCAAGTCTTCAGCCTTGATCTTCACCAAGGGACTCCTTCCCTTGTTCTTCTTCACCTCTCTTGGACAAGAGAGAGAACCTTCATTTTCAAGATAGGAAATGAGAGATGGGGAGGTGGTGGAAGTGAGAGCCTCATAAGATATACAAATAAGACTAGCTCTCTTACAAATCTCCTACTCACTCTAATGGATGTAGCAAGTGATTGAGCTTAGAGAGAGAGAGGAGACTGTAGGAAGCACTCAACTATAGAATAGGAACCTCACAAAGAGTTTGCAATGAATTCTCTCAACCTTGGAATGAAGCCCAAGGGGTCCTATTTATAGCTGGGGATGCCTCTTAACCTTTGGGAACACTTGTGAACAAAAAAATAGCCGTTTTGTGGCTTGCAACGGATCTATTTTCACTTGTTGCAACTCCACAACGGCTAGAAACACTTTTCTGCACTTTTCCGTACAGTGCATTCGGTCGAGTTTCTATATGTGTAACTCGACCGATCAAGTAGAAGGCAAACTGATGTTCAAGGGATCGGTCGAGTTTGTCCTGAGGAAACTCGACCGACCACTTCAACAGGAAATGGCCTACTACCCAATCGGTCGAGTTCTGTGAGTGCAAAACTCGACCGATGCAATCTTCAGAAAATCGATCAAGGTTTGATCGGTCTAGTTTCAGGGGGTGAAACTGGACCGACCAAGTGCCTGTAATTGATTTTCGAAGTTGCATTAAAAGTGCTCTAATAATCGATCTAAGTGCTCCTGGTATTTTTCTAAGCTTAATTACAAGTCATACAATCATTACAAGTGATTTACAACATGATTCTAATGGATATACATCATATTACAAAAACGTGCACTTGTATGACTTTGACTTGTCTTTTATCCAATTTGAGATGCGCAAGTTAGGGCAATTGGAGTGTGTCTATACCTAATCTGAAATTACTCAAGTAGAAGCATTAGACACCAATATGTGGAATAGTTAGTCATCATCAAAATACGGGTTTAGTTAATTTAGACGTGAGTCAACATTGACCTAATTGACCTTGAGTCAACATTCTCCCCCTTTTTGAAGATGACAAACCATTCCATAAATGTATTGAAAGCATTTAAGTAAATTCATACCTTTGGAGAAACCTAGGGGTTTCAATAGAATGGAGTTCATATGCTCCCCCTCAATTGATGCACATGGAGTTTTCATACTCCCCCTCAATTGATGCTATTTCTCCTGCATGGTTAGCTTTCATAACATTTATAGAATACTATGTCTTCTACTCATATATGTTCTACACATATATGTCTTCTCCCCTTTACCTTCTCCCTTTTCATGAACATGCTTCTCCTCTTCATGTAAGACATGCCTTCTTCCTCTTTTAAAAGAAGACATACTTTTCTCCCCCTTTGTCATTTCAAAAAGTGGGGTTATGAAGAAATAAGAAACATCACTTTGTTATAGAGAAAGTAGATAACACAAATATATATAAGGAGAGTAGAAGAGCACAAATAGGGTCTTGTCCAAGCATAGAAAGAAAAGCAAGTTAAAACATATACTTGAACAACCCAAAAATGCAAGATAAAGTGCTGCAGAAAAACAATAAATCACAATTTTGACCCTCAAGATGATGAAATTTGACCAAAAACCATCGGAGCTCATGACAAAGCGATGAGTCTTGCTTAGAAGGTCATTTCTGCATAAAAACACTAGTCTTGCACCAAAAACTGAAACTGGAGCAAATCAGCATAAAATCCAAAAAATACTCCAATTTCTACATATAATGTAGCTCTATGTGCCCTGCATCACAATGTTATGCAAGCAACTCAAGATAGTAGATATGCAATTCAAGGAACAATCTTGAGCATGTATTAAATAAGATACAAGCAAAACATATAAATGATCAAAGATACCAATTATTGACAGGGTTAGAACTACATGTATATGAACTACTAGTAGATGATATCACAAGTTAGGACTACTAGTAGGATCTAGATCATAGCAAGAGATACCAAAAGATACACAACATAAAGCAAGCTATGAGTAGATGTAGAGATATATCCAAACAAAGAGATATGCAATTTTAGAAGCATGAGAGGATATAACTCACTAGATATGCATCCTTACCATAAGATGATTACCCCTAAGAACCTCAAGGTTGTATCAAAACAAGATATACACCTAGATAGATGTAGCAAGTTAGAGCACAACGGAAGTGATTTAAGACACAACCAAGAGATCCAAAGAGATCATCATCAAAACCTGCAAAACAACTCAAAGCAAGTAATTGCAAGATATAGATATACCAATTTAGAGCAATTAGAGAGATAGAGTTGTAAGCAAGATATGCAATTTAGAACATGGCAATATGCATATATAAAGATACCAAGGGAGTGCCAAAGAATAAGGCTATTGGTTGAGAAAATCTAGTTTAGAGAGAAATTCTCATCCAATAAGCCAATTGTGTATTCTGTGCATAGTGTTATCGGTCGAGTTCTGAGCATTGACAACTCGACCGATGATAGTTGTTGGCAACACCCATTGGTGCCTATCGGTCGAGTTTCAATAGGGCAAACTCGACCGACAAAGCAGCTGTCAAAGAGCACATATATTTCATAAAAACATGTTTAAAGGCATGCTAAAAATACAAACCATATCCAAACATGTCTAAGCAAGTTAGTAATGCACTATAGAAGCATTAGAAACAATTTTTGAGCAAGAGTGTGAAGAGAATCACAAAATGCCACTTTTGACTCAAAAACCATATGTATAGTGCACACTAACTTGACAAAAACAAGTTAGAAATGATTATAAGCAATAAAACCTTTACCTTTGTACTTACCATTGCTTTTCCACTTGTTGTCTCCCTCTACACATCTCACCTTTCTTCTTTTATGTGGATTGAGAAGTCAATTTACAATTCAATAGATCAAGTCAATCCATTTGCAAGTACCTACAAGAAGAAAGATGAAATGGTCCCCAATCATATTTTTGGGTCCGGAGGAGTTAGCTTAGCAACCCAAATCCTATTGCTCTTGGGTGCTTTCCTAAAAGGACAACAATTAGAATAATGACCTAATTCATTGCAATAGTTGCATGTGCCCATAGTCTTGGAACTAGAGGATTCTCCATGGAATATTGGAGGTCCTTTATCTTGGTTGTTCCCTTGACTACTATCATACCCTAAACCATGTCTACCAATTTTTTAGTAGTATGGTGTAGGATGTCATTAAGATTATTTTTACCCACTAAGAATCTTTGCAAAGAAGATCTCAAACTGTCATTATCATGCTTAAGAGAAGCAATAGTCAAAGAAAATTGATTAATATTATCTCTAGCATGCAAAAGATCATTTTCTAAGCAAAGATATTTAGTTGAATAAGAATCTCGATCAATATGAAGAGCAGCAACATCATTCTCTCTATTTGTAGAACTAGAACAAGGTTCATGCCCATTGATTTTAGCAAGCAAGGAGGCATTTTCAGATTTAAGCACCACTAATTCTCTTTGATAAGAATAGATTTCTTTTCTCCTAGCATCATCAATAAGATTGAGTTCTACGTTTTCATTTTTAAGAGTATCAAGCTCATGCATGAGAGAATCAACAATTAAAGTATGCTCTTCATTAGAACTAGGCATGATAGGTTGAGCTTCTAGAAATTTAATCTTATCAAGTAAACTAGCATTTTCAAGTTTAAGAGAGTCTACTTGGCTAAGACAATCATTTTTATCAATAAGCAAGCAAGAATTAGCATATTCAAGGTCATCTAGTTCTATATGCAAATTATCAACAATTTTAGCAAGCTTTTTCTTTTTCTTTTTAGAAGACTTATAAGAGGCACAAATATCATGAATAATATAAATTAAAGATTCTTTATCTAAAGATTCTAGATTTACCTCATTTGAGTCTTCACTTGTTGATGCTATAAGAGCAAAATGGCATTCTCCTTCATCACTAGAGCTTGAGCTTGATCCTTCACATGAATCTTCACTTGAGCTTGAGTTGGAGGAGCCACTAGAGCTTGAGTGCCATTTCTCCTTGTGAAGATGGGTCTTTTTGCCTTGTGGGCAATCTTCCTTGAAGTGACCCTTCTTTCCACATGTGAAGCACCAGATGGAGGAGGACTTGCCTTTGTAGAGTCTACCCTTGGAGTACATGGCATCTTCTTTAGCTTGAGAGGATGGAGAGACTTTTTCCATGATAGCTTCAATTTGAGCCTTTATTTCAGCCTTCTTTATTCTCTTTAGTTCTTTCTTCTCTTGTCTTTCTACTTCCTCCCTCTTGTCAAGTGTGGCTTCATGTGCTTGTAGATTTCCAATGAGATCTTAAATAGGAATATCCCTAAGCGACCTTGCTTCTTCAATGGAAGTCACCTTGTATTCCCACCTCTTTGGGATAGTTCTAAGGATCTTTGAGTTGATCTCTCCACTAGACATAGGATGTCCTAGAACAGCAAGACCATTCAAGATGGTGTTGAGCCTTGAGTACATGTTGGCTATGCTCTCCTCCTTTCCCATCTTGAAGTTCTCAAGAAACCCTTTGAGCATGTAGACTTTGCTTTCCTTCACTTGATCTGTCCCTTCATAAATGACGCAAAGCTTTCTCCATACCTCATAGGCCGTCTCACAAGAAGAAATCCGGTTGAACTCGGTGGGGGTCATGGAGGAATAAAGGATGTGCATGGCTCTAGCATTCAAGGTTGCTTTCATCAAGGTGGCTTCATCCCATTCTTCAATGTTTGTCTTTGGTAGAATGTATGGGCTGTTCACCATTTGCCACATCTCAAGACTTGATCCTTGGATGTAGAATTGAAGTCTTCTTCTCCAATAGAGGAAGTTGCTCCCATCAAAGATTGGAAGGCTGCTCGAGAGTCTCCCTCCTAGGTAGTCACCCATCTTCTCCTACTTGTTGAAGTATGCTTGGAGAAGACCCGCTCTGATACCACTTGTTGGATCCTAGATGGGTGATTAGATGCTCTCGAGGGGGGGTGAATAGAGCTGAAAGCACTTAAACAAAACTCATCAAACCTTCAAAATATATGACAAGATAAGGTTGCTATAATAGGTAATTTGAGTGCAACTAAATCATGCATAGCAAGGATAAGAGAGATTGAACATGCACCAAATTAGACAAACTATTTAGAGTGGTTCCACACTTCAAACTAGAAGTGTGTCAGTCCACTTGCCTAGAGAGGTCAACCTCTAGGACTTCAA
Organism: Alisma plantago-aquatica; assembly: GCA_963693085.1. Classification (NCBI taxonomy): domain Eukaryota; kingdom Viridiplantae; phylum Streptophyta; class Magnoliopsida; order Alismatales; family Alismataceae; genus Alisma; species Alisma plantago-aquatica. The sequence goes on along the minus strand of OY856412.1, from coordinate 1,047,911,853 downwards.
CCAATTGCACTCTTATATTCACTTATAAGACTTACAATGCATGACCAACAAAGTACTTACCTATCCAATACAAAGAGTCTTCAACCTTACCAAGGACTTACCCACTTTGCAAGAGTCTTCGGCCTTCTCCAAGGACTTACCCACTCTTGCACAAGTCTTCGGCCTTGTAGGAATTACCCACTCTTCTTGGATCTTCTGCCTTTGACTTCACCTTCACTCGGAGAAGCTTTCCACCAAGGTCTTACCCACTTGAGCTTGAGTCTTTTGCCTTCTCCAAGGGCTTACCCACTCTAGCTCCAAGTCTTCAGCCTTGATCTTCACCAAGGGACTCCTTCCCTTATTCTTCTTCACCTCTCTTGGACAAGAGAGAGAACCTTCATCTTCGAGATAGGAAATGAGAGATGGGGAGGTGGTGGAAGTGAGAGCCTCACAAGATATACAAATAAGAATAGCTCTCTTACAAATCTCCTACTCACTCTAATGGATGTAGCAAGTGATTGAGCTTAGAGCGAGAGAGGAGGCTGTAGGAAGCACTCAACTATAGAATAGGAACCTCACAAAGAGTTTGCAATGAATGCTCTCAACCTTGGAATGAAGCCCAAGGGGTCCTATTTATAGCTGGGGATGCCTCTTAACCTTTGGGAACACTTGTGAATGAAAACTAGCCATTTTCTGGCTTGCAACGGATCTATTTTCACTTTTTGCAACTCCACAACGGCTAGAAACACTTTTCTGCACTTTTCCGTACAGTGCATTCGGTCGAGTTTCTATATGTGTAACTCGACCGATCAAGTAGAAGGCAAACCGATGTTCAAGGGATCGGTCGAGTTTGTCCTGAGGAAACTCGACCGACCACTTCAACAGGAAATGGCCTACTACCCAATCGGTCGAGCTCTGTGAGTGCAAAACTCGACCGATGCAATCTTCAGAAAATCGATCAAGGTTTGATCGGTCTAGTTTCAGGGGGTGAAACTGGACCGACCAAGTGCCTGTAATTGATTTTCGAAGTTGCATTAAAAGTGCTCTAATAATCGATCTAAGTGCTCCTGGTATTTTTCTAAGCTTAATTACAAGTCATACAATCATTACAAGTGATTTACAACATGATTCTAATGGATATACATCATATTACAAAAACATGCACTTGTATGACTTTGACTTGTCTTTTCTCCAACTTGAGATGCGCAAGTTAGGGCAATTGGAGTGTGTCTATACCTAATCTGAAATTACTCAAGTATAAGCATTAGACACCAATATGTGGAATGGTTAGTCATCATCAAAACACGGGTTTAGTCAATTTAGACATGAGTCAACATTGACCTAATTGACCTTGAGTCAACAGGAGTCTTCTTGTGCAGCACACCCATGTCACGTAGCATGTGTATCGGGCTGTTGCATGACATGTAATGAGTGTGTCGGCCAACTAGTAGGAGGGTCGATGCAGGTAAACCACGTTCATGGGCCGGGACGGGCCTTTTGCTGATTTTGAGTGGAAAAGCAAGGAAAACTATGTAAAAGATGATAGAAATGAGTTAAGAGCGTAGTGTGGCCTGTTTATCCAAAAAAATGACAAAAGGAGAGGAAAACAGTTTTAAAAGGGCAGTTTTGACAACGAAATATGGGCCATAAATACCACAAAAATGGGTGTTATGAACTCTCATAAACTTAGCATTTTGATTGCCCTCAATCAATTTTTAAAACTTTTTTTTGTGATACTTCTTCTTAGCCCGGTATAGTTTTCAGACAAGGGGTTTGAGCTAGTGTTGAGATGCCTTAAAGAGAATACTACCCGACCACGAACAACCGACTTTGTTTTTCCTGCATTATTTAAGAAAAATTTTCTCTTCAGCTCCGGCGAGACTTGAGTGCATGATTTCGAAGTTATCTTTCACACCAAAGAGCTTTTGGGAACAGCTGCATTTAGGATGGTTTCTTCTTGTTTCCCATCAGTCCATTCAGGTATGGGTCTGTTAACGGGCAAGTGGTCCCTGCAGTCCAAGCCAGTTGGCTTTAGAGCAGTGATTTCACATTCTACGTACCACTTCCACAGATCTACCATGCCTAAAGATGGGTACTTTTGGAAAGACAAGAGTGTTTTTTTTTCAATTGGCACAACTCTCATGTTTTTATTCACTCTCGTAAGGCTTTTCTCTCTTTTTGGGGTTTTGTTGGGTAAGGGAAGACAAGAGAAATTATTGTTGTTTGGGCAACGTTTTCCTTCTGCATACACATCTCTTAGTTGTTGTGAGATTATTTTCATGAAATTTTTTTGGCATGGAAAGACATAGCCTTTTGTCGTTTTGAGACTGCATTTTTAGAAACAGCATAACAAAAACCTGCACCAACTTAGACACAGAGAAAACAAGCTGGAAAGAAGTCATATCAGGTGTTTACTATAGAGTGTCTTTGTACAATTGTATAGAGGCGAAGAAATTTGTATATGCGAAATTTATGTATCAAGCATGTATATGTATATGTACACATGTTAAGTTATAGGAAAAAGAAGAAAAGGTGAAGTTCAGAGGGCTTTTAGTACCTCCCTCACTGATACATAGTACCCCCCCAAACTTACTCGACACTCTATCCCAGAGTTGTGAAATAGATAAGGTAGGATGATGTTAACTCAATGAGGGTTAGCAGGTGAGCGCGCCTTTTCCAGATAGAATCTCCCACACATATTCTCTGTGTTTGTTGTGGTAGTCGATGTGGTGGAGCTGGTCAGGTGTTTCTTTGTTAGATATCCACTCCAACATGAAGATGATGAAGTCGTTGGATAGTGGAATTTGTTGCGGGCTGCGGTGGCAGAACTGAAGCTCGTGCCATTTGCTCACTACTGTCGCCAAGAATGGTTGGATCAACGTCACCACCTCATCATAGTATTTTCATACTAAGCACTCGAGGGTGTCAATGTTGTTGATGTACACTGCACTGAATGATCTTTGTTGATGTCCATGTTGTTGTAGAAGATTCCTGCTTGTAGGCGACTGTACATTGTCAGGGGCGTCCAGTGGTTGTAATGTAGGATAGGTAGGAAGATGATGCGTGGAATCCTACTCTATAACTCTGCTAGAAAAGACTATTTCTCTCTTGGCTCATCGGCAGGGCATATGTCATTGAACATCATTGGATGTGCTATGTATGTGTGTTCAAACTTCTTTTGTACTATCTGGATGTAGGCGGCCGCCACTGATATCACCAAACATCCTCCTTCTTTTACCATGTCCCTTAAATCGTCAATTGGGACTATGATACTACCTGCCTCGTAGATGACGTATGTGGGTCTAGAGTCAGCTAACTTCAGAAGAACTTCATTGACCTACTCCTATGTGAGTGTAGAACATGAGAAACGGTCGAAGTTGTTGATCATTTCTTCTGAGGTTTCAGGCGAAGGGAGGTCTTCAATTCTGCATACTTCTCACAGGATTTCTAACCGCTTGCCTACCCCATAAACGTCTACATCCATCTCATCTTCTTTTTCTGGAGTGCTGCTGCATTGCGAGGATTCATCTTCTTGGTCACTATCCAGCAGCTTTTCTGGTACCCCTGCGTCTTTGAAATAGCACTTGTCTTTGATCAGCAGCAAAAAGTATGTGCTCCTGAGATGGAAGAAGTCTTGGCCCTGGAGATGCCTTATGTTTCCAAATATGTTGAGCAACTCAATGGCGCGCAAGACGATAAGGGTGCTATTCCCACTTCCTGATTCTGCTTGGACGGGGAAGTCTCTGATAGAGAAGAAGTTCCAAATGCCTCTATGATGTTGGACTCCTTTCTTGCTAACTCGGAGATTACACAGCGGGAGAAGCCTAAGACGTTTGCCTTTCGGGCGAGTGAAGGTGTGTCCTGAGCATGGAACCTCCTCATTACAGCAGCTGAAGAGTTGGACGTCATGGTTCCGGAGGTCTGCCCCACACAAGAACCAGTTATTACGGTGCTTGTATGGGTCCAACATGAGGTTCATGTTGTGTTCTTCAATCTATCGCAACATGTTGGCCACCGTGACAGAGTCAGATACTCCCACCATCAACCTTCTTTCCAAGGTCGGGGTGGCATTGTATATTGTTTGCCGACCTATCCTGGTGCTGATATTCTCAATTATTGCACCCTCTAAGACCCTAAATAATCTTTTCCCGACGATGGCTGGCGAGCGGAACATGCTTCTGAGTGCTCCCCATCGTACGAAGAAGTAGTCCTCACTCCAGACGACATCTTCTTCATCATCTTACGACCTCATGACCTTGTCCAGCAATTTCTGGTCCCTGATCATCAGGTATCCGATGGCCCTTTTGTTGAAGTCGGCCATCTCGAAGGAAGGTATCTCCGACGGCACAAAAAATGTGTCTGCCGTCGATTTTCTTCCTCTGGGGGGGTGCCTTTTGTTAGCAACATAGATTTTCCCCCCTATGCCTCTGATTCATCAGAAGAGTCCTCCCTGACGCTGATTGATTTGTAGTTGTCCTCAACTTCGTCCAGGGGGCTGAGGGAGCAACTTCTTCCAAGCCGCGGGAACTCACCTTTCCTGCTAGAGCTCTGTCGGCTGACTTGTGCATCGTCCCTTCCTCAGGCGTTGAGGATGGCCCGCTGGAGGAGGAAGTGGTCGACGTCATGGGTAAGGATGAAGACGAGGAGGGTGGTGATCCTGAACTAGGAGGTGATGGAGATCTCCTCAGCTGCCTTGAGCATGGATGGTCATCCCTCCTGTTCAGCCTCTCCTATTTCGTGTCAAGGCGTTAGAGGGCCTGCTGCAGTGTGGTGTTGAGTGCCTCTAGTTATTCGGGAAGGCCAACTAGAGTTAGCAGTTGCCTCTCCTGGCTATTTAACCTCTGCTGGAAAATAGAAAATTTGCAGGTAAGTGAAGTAAAAGTAGCTGAGTGGCTCCCTGTTACCTCCCGCAAGTGATCGAATTCATGACCCAACATCTGTCCCAGTAACGAAGGGGATGCATCAGATCTCCTTCTTGTCCTTACGACGCTCCTCGCACGTGAGGATCGACCCGACAAGTGTGCGACCTCACTCGGGGTGGTATCAATCTGGATTGTTCGTGAGGTTGTTGCTTCTGGGCGAGGCGTCAGCACTTTCACGGTTGTCTCTGCCTCTCCTTCTTGTGGTGGTAGAGAAGGGTGCAGTGTGGTTTGATGATGCTCCACTTCTCTATTTTTGGTGTCCTACTCTACGGCTACCACAGGAGACACCATTGGTGGCGGAATGGGCTACGTAACCCTGAGCTCCATCTCGAGGATCTCAGTGAATGCTCCATTGTTGGCGTTCGGCTGCACCACTTCTTCTGCCACTGAAGGCACAACAAAAGTCTCAGGTGTTGCATCTATCTTTTCTGTGGTAGCTTCCCTCAGGGCTATTAAGGTTGTCTCAGCCCCGATTGTCTCGACGACCTCCACGATCGCTAGTACTTCTTCAACCGTGAAAAATATCATTGTGGCGGCTGCGACCGGTATGGGAGAAGCGACAACATCTCTATCAGTTGTTGTCGCCTATTGTGCTGGGGTGGTGGGTGGCTCGGCAGGGGCTGTGGAATATTTTTCCTGTCGGGCATTTAAAGGGATCGACCCTCCCGTTGTTTCCACCCTTTCCTATATTCGGGTTGTGGCAGCGTAAGCGGCTTCAACCTCAAACGCTTCAACTTCTGCGTCGGTGAAGACTAGCTTTTCTACATCATAGTTGATGCAGAACGGGAGGGGTAGAAGCTTGGAAGTTCTTGCAACCTTGTAGAAGTAATGTCTGCCCTCCTTTTTGATAATATTTACCTGTTTCAAGAACTTCACGTCGATCCTGTCATCACCTCTAGTTCTTGACATGCTGTGCGGCTCCCTTGGGTACCCCAACCCTGCCGCGATCAGATTGATGATGCCACCCATCCAATACTCCTTGTGGCATCCTTTACGGGGTATAGTCTGTTCAGCAAGAAGCATCGCAAGTTGACCACCTTGCCCTCCATCATGTACCCCATGAGATGGAGTTCTTTGGTGTAGATGTTGCTCGTATCATACTTTCTGAAGAGGATGCAAGCCACTATCTTGTGGAAGATCCTCCAGAAATAGGAGTGGATGGCCGCCACATTGCTTCCTAGATTGTAGTTTGATTCGCTAGTCAGTTTCTTCTAGACACTGACCGGGTTGAAGCCATCACCATCGCCAAGCCTGGCGCCATTGTTCAGCATCTCCATCTTGGCTTCTGAGGAGGAGAATATCTTGTTGAGTAGATTTTCTGAGATCTTGTGCTCAATGTTGTATACCCGGCCTTACAGCCGATCTGCTCCTCCAAAACTCTCCACTTCCTCCGGCCTGTTCTGGACTCACCGGAGAGAGGACATGAACTTCTTTGTGAGCACCGTATATGATCCAGATAGGCTGAAGCAGATCGTATTCGGCCCTACACCTCCCAAGATGTTGTCCATCCTATTGAAGATGCCGATGTGGTGGAAAGATTGCTGGTGGGTGAATCTGGTTGAGCGGTAGATCTTTACCGCCAACTCCGTGTATCTCTACTGATGCTCTTCATCCCTGGGCACGAACTGTCCTAGGGAGTGAGCCAGAGGTTCTGCTGGTGTTGAAGGGGATTTCATCACTTCTGTTCTCAGCCTCTTCTCAGCCATGGATGGCCCAGCTGCATCGTGATTCGGGCATTTCTGCCCGACTGTGGTAGCTTTTGTTGCGGCCTCATTGTTGATCCTCTAGTCTTGTTCATCTACTTGGACGTCGGTTTGTTTGGTGCGGGCCATTTTTGTTATCATAAAACAAAAGTTTAGTAAGCATCTGAATGATTTGTCTTGCCTGATATTGGGTGGCGGGGTCTGTCGCCTGATATCGGATCAGTGATATATTGAAAATTTAACAAAACTTGATAACTTTAAGTCGATATCAGCGAAAAAATTGTGATAGCCCGACATGGTCAGAAAGCAAAGTTGTTGCACGATAAATCAAAAAGCCTGGCCCGATGTTAGAGTTGCCTGACACAACCGTATCGGGCGACAAAACTGGACTATATGATGCTTTCCTGATATGTCGTGTCGGGCGTTATGAAGTTTAGACCGATATCGCCACAAGTTTATCATGCAACACCGGGTGCTCAGAAAAAGGGTGTCGCTCGACACTAGCAAGATGTGAGGCGATATAATATAAAATATTATTATGAACAAAATTGGGCGACATGAACAAAACCAGGTGACACGGGCATTGCCCGATATAGGGTATCGGGCGGGCGCGCGATAGAAGCGCGTTGCGTGACACGGTCAAAAGGGTAGGGTAGCCGACACTAGTGCATGTCGGGTGACACACAAAAAGAACTCAATCCTTTTTCCCGGTACATGATGTGTGACACGGTAGCCTGTCGGGTAAACGAAGTGATACATGTATCGTGTTATACCTTTATCTTCTAAAGGTAACTTGCACGACACGGGAGCAGAAGCTAGGTTGCCCGATATGAGAGCAAAGAGAGATTTAACTGTGCGATACGGGAGTAGGTTCGAAAGTAAATGACAGTGCTCGACAGAGTTGAACCACAATTACTATATATAGCAATTGAGGGCAGGGGTAAAATGGGTAAAATCAGGGCATGTGTCGCCCGAGGAGACAAATCATTCCTGAGACGAGCAGTATAATCAATCCCATCCATCTAATTAAAGGTCATTTACTCGTGCCGCCCGATACGGATGCACTCTACTTGGTGTATTGCCCGATACGACACACCGCTAAGGTGTGATGCCCGGTACCATAGCCCGATAAGGGCGTGTCACATGATGACGCACCCGAGACCTTGCCGGATATTAGCCAGAGAATTTGGTATCATTCAAATCATCTCGGCCTTATACAAAGCTTCAAAGAAGAAAAAGAACAAGATAAAAGATGGAAAACTAAAACTAAAGAGAAGGAAAAAGTGACTGATGGGTAAAAAATCATAGGCCTAAAGTGGGACTCCCAGTCTCAGATAGTATTACTCATCAACACTTATAAAACCAAGCAATGGCCCATAAAATGAGGGAGTCTAAGCATGAGGTGCATGCACTGACTTGAGCCTTATTACAATCATAATGTTCATAATGTTTTTCTTGTAGGAAAGGAAATAGCGTCCTATTCTAAGAAAAGTAAAAACTCAGGCTTCCTCCCGAGGAGCGTTGTAGTTAGCGTCATCACCTCGACAGGCTTAGACCCTTCACTTTGTTCCTTCGGTTGTTTCAGCATCCTGTAAACTTATCTCTGACCTTCTCACGAATGCTTCATCTTCTTAGTACCTTTTTACTCTGTGCCCGTTCACTGGAAAAACCTTGCTAGATTGTCTGTGTCATACAGCTCCATCATTCCTGATGGATATATCTTTGCCACGGTGAAGGGTCCAGACCACCTCGTTTGTAGCTTGCCTGGGAAAATACGAATATAGTATTTAAATAACAAAACTTTATCACCTTCACTCACATCCTTCTTCTTCAGGTGTGCATCATGCCACACCTTGGTCCTCTGCTTGTAAATCATTGCATTCTCATACGCATGTATTCTCAACTCTTTGAGCTCATGTTGCTATAGCTATCTATTCTCCCCTGCCCTCTCTAGGTCGATATTTAGGAATTTAATCGCCCAAAGAGCCTTGTGTTCAAGCTCTAAGGGTAGATGACAAGATTTCCCATAAATCAATTTGTAAGGGGTAGTGCCAATGGGTGCCTTACATGCAGTTATGTAGTCCCAAAGAGCATCGTCAAGCTTCATTCACCAGTCTTTCCGTGTGTGGCCGATAGTCTTTTCTAAAATTTGCTTAATCTGTCTATTCAAAACCTCCACCTGCCCAAAAGTTTGAGGGCGATAGGGTGTAGCAAACTTGTGCTTGACCCCATACTTCTACAGAAGTGCTTCAAACTGTTTCTCCCCATAATGCGATCCGCCATCACTTATCACAGTACGAGGTACTCCAAAGGGAAGAAAGATTGTTTTCTCAAACATCTTGATCAAAGATTTGGAGTCGTAAGTTTGGGTGGCAACAACTTCTACCCATTTAGACACATAGTCCACCACGACTAAAATGTATTGTGTCCTTTTGAAGGGGGAAGGGGACCCATGCAGTCTATTCTACAGACGTCAAAAATCTCGACTTCGACCCAGTTGGCCATAGGAATCTCATTTCTTCTTCCAATGTTTCCTGTCGATTGACATTCTTTACAAACTTTTACATAATCTGCCACATCCTTGAACAATGAAGGCTAGTAAAATTCTGATTGTAGCACCTTAGTAGCAGTCCTTTCACTCCCCATATGTCCTCCATAGAGTGTGGCATGGAATTTCCTCAGAATGTTTGGCACTTCTTCCTCAGGACTACACCTTATATACAGGTTATCCGCACATCTTTTAAAGAGAAGGGGATCATCCCAATAGTAATTCTTTACATAAAAAAAGAGTTTCTTCTTTTGATTGTATGCTATTTCCGGAGGTAACTCCCCACCAGCAAGGTAATTACAAATATCTGCAAACCATGCAAAACTCTCATCTCTGGCTTCTACCATTAGCAAGGCCTCATCTGCATAGTTATCATTGATAGGTGGCTCCTTCTTGTTTTCCGCACCTTTCTTATCAATGATCTCATGATCGAACTCCTGGAGTAGTAAAGCCCACCTTAGCAGTCTGGGCTTAGTGTCCTTTTTCTACATAAGATATCGTATCTCCCCATGGTCGGTGTAGACCTTTAACTTTGTTCCAATCAGATAAGATCTGAACATGTCGAAGGAGAAAAAAATCACAAGCATGTCCTTCTCTGTTGTCGTGTAATTTACCTGTGCTTCGTCAAGAGTATGGCTGGCATAGCAAATGACATGGTGCCTTTTGTCCTTCTTTTGTCCCAGGACTGCCCCTACGACATAGTCACTGGCATCGCATATTAGCTCGAAAGGCAACTCCCAACCCAGAGCTTGAAGGATAGGTGGAGAAACAAGTTCATCTTTCAAAGCCTGAAAAGCATTTAGGAAATCGTTAGTGAAATCGAATTCAACATCCTTAACCAGAAGATTTGACAAAGGTTTAGAGATCTTTAAGAAGTCTTTTATGAATCTTCGATAATAACCAGCGTGCCCGAGAAAACTTTGCACTCCAGTTACAGACTTAGGTGGAGGTAGTCTAGATATAGCTTCAACCTTGCTCACATCTACCTCGATACCTCTCCTCGAGACTTTATGCCCTAACACTATGCCTTCTTATACCATGAAGTGGAACTTCTCCCTGTTGAGGACCAAATTCTTTTCTTCACAACATTGTAGGACCAAAGATAGGTTTTTCAGACAAGCATCGAAGTCCTTCCCATAGATAGAAAAATCATCCATGAAAAATTCCATGATGTCTTCCAGAAAATCCGAAAACATCGAGATCATGCAGTGCTGGAATGTTGTTGGAGCATTGCAAAATTCAAACGACATTCTCCGGAAGGCATAAGTACCATAGAGACAAGTGAAAGTGGTTTTTTCCTGGTCGTACGATAAGATAGGGACTTGATAAAACCCAGAATAACTATCTAAAAAGAAGAAATAGTCATGATGTGCTAATCTTTCTAGAACTTGGTCGATGAAGGGAAGTGGGTAATGATCTTTCTTCATGGCTTGATTCATCTTTCTATAATCTATGCACATTCTCCATCCGGTGATGGTCTAGACCGCTACTTCATCGCCTTAGTCAACTTTCACAACTGTCATGCCTCCTTTCTTTGGTACCAAATGGATGGGACTTACCCAATTGCTATCGCTGATTGGGTAGATAATTCCTGCATCTCTCAGCTTGATTACTTCTTTCTTCATAACTTCTTTTAACATATGGTTCAACTTTCTCTGGGGTTGGACCAGGGATTTTGCGGATTCTTCCAAATTTATGCGATGCATGCATAGCGCAGGGCTAAGTTCCTTGATATCCTCTACCGAATATCTTATAGCTTGGTTATGGAGCCTCAAATCCTCAAGAAGCCTTTCCAATTGTTCTTTCATCAGACTGGCATTAACTATGACTGGATTTCTCCGTTCTTGATCTAGAAATTCATACTTTAAACTCTTCGATAGCTGTTTCAGATCTGGCTTGGTCTTAGGTGCCTTTTCTTCTTCTGGCGTCATTTTCAGAGAAGCAAACTTGACTGTCTCTATAAATTCCTCCTCATCGCTTAGATCTTCATCAAATTGATTTAAGTAATTGTGGAACTCGACAACCTCAGGATCTTCGGAGTAAGAGTCCTGATTGTTCAAAGCCCTCATAAGAGAGTATACCATCACAAAATCTTCTTCTACTTCTTCACAAAATTGGTTGTAGATATCCACGAAGTAGGCAGATTCTAGCAGGGATGGTCCTTTCATAGCGTCTTTTACCTTTAAATCTATGTGATCATTTCCGAAACTCAGATTGATGATTCCTTTAGCAACATCAATCATCGCTCTTCATGTAGCCAAGAAGGGGCGCCCAAAGATGATAGGGCAGTTAGGGTCTTCAACAGTGTCAATGTCAACAATGTCACAAGGAATGAAGAATCTTCCTAGAGGAATTGGAAAATCCTCAACGACTCCCACTGGTCTTTTGAAGGTATGGTCTACCGATTCGATCCTCATGTTGGTCCTGACCATATCAGTTAAACCCAAATGTTGCGCGAGGCTTAAGGGCATTAAACTGATGCTAGCCCCCAGGTCCGCGAGACCTCTCTGCTCGACGTTATCTCCAACATCAAAAGGAATAATAAAGGATCATGGGTCCTTCTTCTTGGTAGGTAAATCTACCTTCACAAAGGAAGAAGACATACTGGCAAGGTGCACCATCTCAATCCTTCCTACTCTTCTTTTCTTGGTGATCAAATCCTTGAAAAACTTGGCGTAGGTCGGCATTTCCTCCAAAGCATCCAGAAATGGCACTTCGAGGTGAAGCTTTCTCACTGACTCCATAAACCTCATATCTCTGTTTAAGATGTGCCTTTATGAGTTTGTAGGGGAAAGGTAATCTTGGAGAGTAAGGACTTCTTTTACCGAATAGGTCCTCTACAAGTTCTGATTCTGGCTCCCTGACATGAGCTTGTTGGTTCTCTCCTTCAGCTGGGTTCTCTATCGCAACCCCTGGTGCAGGTTCTTCAGGCCTTACTGATTCAGGGCGTTCTATTGTTTTTACTGACCTGAGTACCGCCATTTTGGTAGACTCTATATTGGAGGGTATCTTACCTGAAGGATTCTTCATTAACTCAGCCATTTGAGCCAGCTCCTAGTCTATCTAGCGTTGGTGTGTTTGCATATCTGCCATTTGAACCTGCATCATATTCAGAACGCCTGAGTTGGATAATGCGCTTTGTGCCAGCTGATTGTTTATAGTATCTTGTCTCTTGACAAAGTCAAACAGTTGGCCCACCAAGTCCAATTGACTTGAGTTCTTTTCCTGACTCTTCTCCTTAGCTTGTCCCTGGCCTTGGCTAGGGTTATCAGCTTGGCGGTTTTGGTACTTCCCTTACCCTTGAAAGTTTGCCTTGTTTGATTGGAAACTGGTGGTTCTGGTGTACTAATCTTGTCCGCCTCTTTTCTCGAAACCTTGCAGTTGCTTGGGTAGATTATTCAACTGATGCGAGTTTTCCTCCGCATCCTTGTTGCCATAGCTAAAACCAGGGTGGCTAGGGTTATCATCTTGGCGGTTTTGGTACTTCCCTTACCCTTGAAAGTTTGCCTTGTTTGATTGGAAACTGGTGGTTCTGGTGTACTAATCTTGTCCGCCTCTTTTCTCGAAACCTTGCAGTTGCTTGGGTAGATTATTCAACTGATGCGAGTTTTCCTCCGCATCCTTGTTGCCATAGCTAAAACCAGGGTGGTCTGGTCTTTTGAAGTTGATAAAAGTGACGTTCTCAGCTTCCTCTACTTCAGATTCACTTTCACTTGACTCGTCGGGTCGGGTGTAAATGCAGTTATCAATACTGTGTCCACCTTCTCCACAAGTGACACACTTCATCACTTTCTCTATTTGTTTCTTTTGTTTCCCTCCTGATTCTTTTAACTGTCTGACATCAGTGGCTATCTTTTGGATTTGAGTGGTGATAGCTTCAAGAGCCTTGGATTCAACCGACGGTCCTTCATTAGTGGCCTTCATAGCATATCCTCTATCAGTCATGTCGTAGTCGGTACTGGCTTGTAGTTCAGCCATGTTTTCAATGATGTTTTTGGATCTATTGGGCTTTTTCCCAAGAAAGTCGCTTCCTGCAGCTGCATTTAGCGATACTCTTTATTTAGGGGTCAGACCATTATAGAAGGTGGTTATCAGGAAACCCTTCTTGTAGTTGTGGTGAGGGCAGTCTCTCTGATACTCCTGATACCTTTCCCATGTCTCATGAATATTTTCATTTGGCTTCTGCATGAATGACGTGATCCTTTGCCTATTCCTGACAGTTTTCTCCGTAGGGTAAAACTTGTTCATGAAAGCGTCTGCCAGTGTGTTCCATCCATTCAGAGCTTGATGCAGTAGCCCGAGGTACCAGGATAGGGCCTTGTCCTCTAAAGATTGTAGTAAATGACTTCTTGTGTAAGTCCCTGCATTTTGATGGTGTCACAAATATTCTTAAAAGTGTCAAGATGATGATAAGGGTTATCGTTCTTTGAATTCCCTCGAAAGATCTTGTTCTGGATCATAGATACGATAGATGGTTTCAGTTCAAAGTTTGTTGCATTGAATCTTGGGATGACCACAGGACATTTTGAGTTTTTGGCCTTCGTGGCAGCCAACTCCCTGAGGGTCTTTTCTTCTTCGTTAGAATCTTCACTGTCGCTGTCCCCATGGTTCTGCTCTTGATTATGTTGATTCCTTCTGTGTCTGCAGTGATGACAACATCTCTCATGATGATGATCATCCCCAAGTTGTTCTGATTCAGGTTCTTCTAGCTCTTTATGTAAATGATTGTTATTGTAATGGTCATCGTTCCCACGCGGAGGGGAGTGTAGTCCAACTCTAGCATTTTGCTCATCCTCTGAAAGAGGTGGTTCCACGCGAGGTGGCATGACGAACGGTGCTCAACCGAGCAGATTATTTCTTTCCTGAGTACCTGAATAGAACGTATAATCAAGTTAGAAAACTTGTGTTAATGAAACAAACTATTCTATATGCATTTTAGGTTAGAAGACTAAAAGAAATGCTGTTGTCAAGCTTATCACCAAGCTTGAGACACGGGAGTGTAGTCAGTGGATTCGAGTTCGTTAAAAGTACCATTTTTTCTTCTCCCCGACAACGGTGACAAAAAGTTGACCAGCCTAAATCGCGCGACCAAAAGGAGCAGATTTGAAGTAGTCGTACTTTTTAAATAACCAGACTCTTAGGCCCTCGCAACAATGACAGGGTCCAAAGTAGCGATCGGGGTTGAACCACAGGGACAAGGGTGGTCGTTCTAAGAATGCGGAATCAACACTCTACACTGCGATGAAAGAAGGGTAAGAACAAAGTTCCCAAGGGAACAGAAGGTAAAGATCGATAAAACAAAAGAAAACTACCTCCAACTGGAGTTACAAGGAAGACTAAGGTTTTTGCGTTTATCAATTTTTAGGGGTTTTGTGCAACAGAATCAAAGGAGAAAACACTACTTCCTCAGTAAGGCATGAAAGAGGAAAGCTTTGGCATAACAAGCGGCAGTAGAAAACATCTAGTACCCCTTCTCTCAAAGAGGGTACCTCCAACTAAGCTCCAACACCCTCTCTCAAGAGTAGTGGACTTCGGTTGGAGTGGAAAGAATACTGAAGCATTTCCTACCCTGGGCACTCTCGTACTCCCTGATCAGACCAAATGCTAGAGTTACAACCCCTCTCTCGAGGGAGCTGTAATGGGAAACACGATTTGATAGCTAGTCAAAACATGATCCAAGCATACAAGCTAGAGTTCAGATGCTAGATAGCAATCGCCCAACAAAAAGGGACCAAAGTTAGAGAAACGTGTATTAAAAATCCTCTAATTCCAATAGCATGAGCATTATATAAAAGGTTTAGTTACATTGCATGAATAAAGAAAGTAAATGACTGAAAAAAGGGAAGATAGGTATCGCCTCCTTGATTTAGGAAGGCGACATACAATAGTGGGTTCCCTAAGGTGCCTCTAGCCCGATATCGGGCAGTAGCTCTGGCCGACACACTCGTGTTGGGAGGCCAGCCCTGTCGGGCGGTATGTCATGACAGGCAAGCATATCAGTCAAGGCACCCTCCCTGATACAGTCGTGGTCAGGGTACCACCCTCTTGGGCAACACACTATAACAAGTGCTCTGTATCGGGGTCAATATCGTGTTGGGCAAGAGATGACTTAGGGTATCAGGTTCCTCGTACTGGGTGTAGAGGCGAGCCGTCTCAGGAAGGGGTCCGTCTAGGAACCCGGCATATCGGGTGGCCTCCTTGGTCGATATCAGGCTGCTGCGGCTACCGGGACAAATTCTAAGTGAACCACTCCCGCCCCTCTCGGGTTGGGGAAGTGATCACCTAGTATTGCTCGACACACCTCTAGCACGCGACGCACTAGCTCCAGATGCCTTCCAAAGTTAGCCTTCGCGAGATTCTGACCTGTCCCATCGGAGTCTTGTAGCTGCTATTTATAGGTAGAGGTTGGGAGAAGTTGCGGTTCTCTGGGTGCCATGTGTCCTCCATCGGCTCTATTAGCGTGGCTTCAGGGATGATCGATGTGCGTGTCGCCCGACACAGTGGGTGCCAGTTAGCAAGCGTGTCGGGTAATCGTAACGGGTGGACGCCTGCTGGTGGGTGGCTTGTATCGCGTGATACGCTTCATCAGGAGAGTAGTCGTGGTGGGTACAGCTCCCTATCGGGTAAGCGGTGTATCGCCCATCAGAGTCTTCTTGTGCAGCACAACCGTGTCGCACAACATATGTATCGGGTTGCTACACGACAGGTAATGAGTGTGTTGGCCGACTGGTAGGAGGGTCGATGTAGGTAAAACACGTTCATGGGCCGGGACGGGCCTTTTACTGATTTTGAGTGGAAAAGCGAGGAAAACTTTGTAAAAGATGATAGAAATGAGTTAAGAGCGTAGTGTGAACTGTTTATCCAAAAACATGACAAAAGGAGAGGAAAACAGTTTTAAAAGGGTAGTTTTGACAACGAAATATGGGCCATAAATACCACAAAAATGGGTGTTATAACTGCCTTGGAGTACAATATGACAGACTTAGTTGGAATAGATCAATCCATCTGCATCCACAAAATCCCTATGATAGAAGACCACAAACCTTTTCGAGATCCACAATGAAAAATCAACCCAGATATGAAGGAAGTAGTCTGTCTAGAGGTGATCAATCTTTTGACTACAAGAATCATCTATCCCATCTCCAAATCCCCATGGGTCAGCCCAGTTCAAGTTGTTCCCAAAAAGGGAGGGACTACTGTCATTCATAATGAAAAGAATGAACTCATTCCCACTCACATAGTCACATGATGGAGAATGTGCATTGACTACAGGAAGCTCAACAAAGCTACTAGGAAAGATCACTTCCCTCTTCCCTTCTTAGATCAAGTTCTTGAATGTTTAGCCCATCAACAATACTTTTGTTATCTAGATGGCTACTTAGGTTTTTATCAGATTCCCATCCATCATGAAGATCAAGAGAAAACCACTTTCATATGCCCTTTTGGTACATACGCCTTTAGACGAATGCCCTTTGTCTTGTGCAATGCACCAGTCACTTTTCAAAGATTTATGTCTGTGATTTTATCAGGGTTAAATGAAACTATCATGGAAGTGTTCATGAATGATTTCTCCATCTATGGAGACAATTTTGATTCCTGTCTTCAAAACCTCTCTCTTTTCCTTGATAGAAGTATTGAATCACACTTAGTCCTTAATTCGGAGAAGTGTCACTTCATGGTCAAGGAGGGTATTGTTCTAGGCCACAAGGTGAGAAACCAGGGCATTGAAGTAGACCAAGCTAAGATTGAGTTCATCACCAAGCTACCTCCCCAAACCTCAGTCAAAGACATCTGAGCCTTCTTAGGACATGTCGGGCTCTAACGACGATTCATCCGTGATTTTTCCAAAATCACAAAACCTCTCACCAATCTTCTTCAAAAGGATGTGCCTTTCCATTTTGATAAGGCATGCATGGAGAGTTTTCTATGTTTGAAAAATGATCTCTCCACCACTTCTATCATCTGTGCTCCTGACTAGGCCTTACCCTTTAAAATCATGTGCGATGCTAGTGATTTTGTTGTAGGTTCCATTTTAGGACAAAGAATTGACTAGAAACACCACATCATTTATTATGCATCCAAGAACTTAGATGAAGCTTAGTGAAATTACATAGTCACCAAAAAATAAATGCTAGCCATTGTCTATGCATTCAATAAATTTTGCTCATATCTTGTTCGTTCAAAGGTTGTTGTTTACACTGATCATGCAGCCATTCGCTACCTCAGGACCAAGAATTTGAATTTTGACCTTTCCAGGGCTGGAGAGAAACATTTTCTCCAAATAAATGAGCTTGATGAACTTAGGATGAGTGCCTAAAAAAATGCAAGAATCTACAAAGCCGAACCAAAAAGTGGCATGATGGTCATATCAAGCGCAAAGACATTAGAGAAGGGGATCAAGTTTTAGTTTTTAACTCAAGATTATGACTTTTCCCAGGAAAACTCAAGTCGAGATGGTATGGCCCTTATATTGTCAAGTGTGTGTATCCACATGACGCTTTTCTTCTCTGGGATAAAGTTTTGGGTGAATTTAAGGTCAATGGACATCGTCTTAAAAGATACATCGCAACTGAAGATGTCGTCGCCTCAGACTCAACCAAGTATCCACCCTTGGAAAGACCTGAACCTAATCGACCCCGTAACTGTTGGCTAAATGGACATCATTTAAATCCCTTTGTTTTGATAATGACAAAAATTTCATTCTTGTCAATCTAACATGCTACTTGAGTGTTGTAGGAATAAAGTGGATGACAAATATTTGGAAGATCTATATGCTAAATTGCTTTAATTTCATGAATGTAATCAATTGTAAAACTTGTACAAATATATAATGTATAAGTACATAGACATCATTTAAATCAAGCGTTAGATCTTCCTTAACCAATCACAACACTTAGATAGGTCATCCCCTTCAATAGTGTCACAATTGCACACTCATACATACACTTGGTATTCAGTTTAAAACATTGAAATAGGGTCAATCTCGATTGAAAATATTCTTGACCGAGACACTCTAGGTCGAAAAACTCCTTGACTGAGAAAGACCCAGGTAGCCGTTACACACAACAGACAAGGTAGTTGGCAGTTGGAGATGAACGTTACATACACTTGCTCCAGACAGTCCCTCGGTCGATAAGTCCTCGACCGAGATGTGTTCTGTCTGCAATTTACAAAGTTAATTAACTAGTCGTTGCTAAAGCAACTAAAGTGTACCTAACGGCTAGTTAAGCACTTAGAACCCCCTAGAAAGTGTCTAGAACGTCCTTAAGCACTTCTAGGTCATTCGAATAAATAGGACAAGCCTTAGGACACCCCAACACACACTTGTGCAATACTTGAGCTTACACTTGCAATTGGCAATTTGTTTTGAGCAATTGAGCAACACTAGAATTGGCTATTCTTTTCCTTGATCCGAATTTGTATCCTATAGGCTAGCATCTCCTATCCACTAAACCTACACTTCAATATTCATTGGTTAGGCGATCTATACGCTTGATATAGGCAAATCAAGCCTTGTGCTTCAAAGTGGTAATTGTAATTTCCATTTCCTTTCTTGTTCACTCTTAGTGCTTGTACTCTCCTTGCTACTCCTAGGATTGGAGGTTGCGGATTGGAGAGGTTTTAATCTTCTTTGTGAAGAAGGAGGTCTTTGGACTACTTCTAGAATGTTGTTGCAACGGGAAGCTACTTCAAGAGGAAGGCTACTTTAAGGGGGAGCTTGAAGTTACTTCAAGAAGGCTACTTCGAGGTTGGTGCAACTACTTCAAGGTGAAGGTTGTCCAAAGGGTGTAGAAAGCATTGTAATTTTATGTAAATTCCTTGAGAGGTAATAAAATTTAATACTTTCAAAATCCCGGTTGGGTAAGCAACCAGGTAGTGGATTGACTGCGTTAGTATTTGCTAAGGTTGGAACCACTCTAAACACTCCTTAAGATCCTGTAGTTTAGTGGTAGTACATGTCTTAAGATCCTGTTGTCTTAAGATCCTATTCATGTACATGTTCTACTGATTGTTTCCTTACGACTTCCTAAGATTTTCTCTCTCTTAGTCTAGTGTGGGGTGTTTAAATTGAGGTTCTCGCTGAGGTGAGGGTTTCAATTTGGACGTCACACATTAGATTAAGTTTTAGAAAATTCGGGGATGCCATAGACGACCATTGAAGAAGCAAATGACCTCACCCGACTAAGGATGGAGCAACACATTGGCAACCTAGAAGCACATGAGGCAACCTTGGAGGAAGAGGAACGACGAGAACATGAACTGCAACAAGGAAGAAAGAAAGATGTGGCTCTAAAAGCTTCAAAGATCATCTCGCTGGAAAGTGATGAAACAAGTGAAGAAGAAGGAGAAGAAGCCTTAATTGTCAATGGTAAGAAATATAGAAGATTTAGATCTAACAAAATTTCTAGTTCTTCTTCTTATCCTCCTAGGTGTTTTGAATGTGGAAAGAAAGGACATCTCAAAAATGAATTCCCTAAAGCTAAGAAAGGAAAGAAAAGTTCACACAAAAAGAAGGGAGAAAAAGCTTATAAAGCTGCATGGGATGAATCAAGTGAGAGTGAAAGTGAAGAAGAAAAGGTGGAGTGTCTTATGGAAAAAGAAGATGATGAAGATTCCCAAGAGGTAAGCCTTCTTGATTTGCCTAAAGAAGATTTAATTTCTAGTCTATAAGAAACTCATGACAAATATGTTGACTGCAAAAAGAAACTAAATAAGGTCACCAAACCAAATGAGGAATTATATGCTAGATTAAATGATCTTTCTTCTGAAAATAACAATATTGATCTTGAAAATTTATCTTTAAAAACATCTTTAAATGATTGTCACAGAAAGTTACTTACTCTAGAAACGAATCATGAGCTTCTTTCTCAAGAAAAGGTTGATTTGCTTGCTAAACTAAACAATTTTCAGACCCAACCTATTCTATGTAACCATCTAGATTATGATAATGTTGTTAAGGAAAGAAACCCTCTATTATCTGGTTTAGATCAAACAAGGAAAGATATAAACAAGAAGATGGATGAGATCGCTAAGATACAAAGAGAAATAAATGGCTTAAGAGGAAATGATATCCTTGATAATATTCGGAAAAATTCCTCTAGTTACAATGAAAGAAGAGGATTAGGATATGATCCAAAGAGAAATCAACCCAAAAGAGCTAAAGCATCCAAGACTAAGATTATGTTTGTACCTAAGAACACAATTCCTAGAAAGAGAAATGAAATTGACTCTATTACTTGTCATTTTTGTCTACGTCTTAGACATTACTCTTTTTCATGCCCTTACAAGAAGAAGGATTCTGAATTAGTTTGGGTACCCAAACCTCAAACTTAAATTGAATGTATTTTAGTTGAGATATGATCTAATGCTTATTCTTGAAAATCATAATGTTCTCTCTCAACTAAACAAATAGTTTCATGTATTGTGTTAATTTCAGAACTGATATAAATAAATTACTGAAACAGAAACATATTCGGTCGACAAATAGTTCGACCGAGATACTCTCGGTCGAGCAACACTTCGACCAAGAAAATGCCTGTGACAAATTAAAATCTACAGCAAAAATCTTAGTGAAACAACAATCATTCCGATCGAGAAATGATCGATCGGAGCAAAAATCGATCGAAAAATGCTCGACCGAACAGACTTCTGCTTCTATTCATTTTTAATCTGTAAAAAAACAACTTTCTCGATCGACAAATTGGTCGACCGAAACACATGTCGGTCGAACTTTTGTCGACCGAATGAAGTTCTGATCAGCTTTCTTTATTAAAACATGTTCAGTTTAAAATCAAATGTACCTAACCATAACAGACCATCACATGGGTACCAAAACCTACATTTTAATGCAGGATTGGGTGGTCGATAGTGGATGTTCCAAACATATGACTGGAAACAAGGATGTATTTCAAACTTTTGAAGAAAAGAAGAGTGGAACAGTCACCTTTGGAGACAATGGTAAAGGTAAAATTGTTGGGATAGGTAATATTGGTAATAATCTTGAAATAAAGAATGTTTTACTTGTTGATGGCTTGCACCATAATTTAATAAGTGTTAGTCAACTATGTGATAGTGGATATGATGTTTTATTCAACAAAAATTGTTGCAAGTTACTAATAGAAAATACTACAAATGGTGTTGATGAAGGAAAAAGAGTTGGAAATCTCTATATTCTTAGACCTAACTCTATGCAATTTGTAGTTGGAAAATGCTTACTTGCAAATGAAAATTCTTTACAACTATGGAATAAAAGATTAGGTCATGCTAGCTCACATGTCATCAAAAAGCTAGTTAAATATGATCTTGTTCGTGGTTTGCGTAATTTACCTTTTGATCAAACTAAAAATTATGAACCATGTACCTTGGGTAAACAAACTAAAACCACTTTTAAACCCAAAAATGTACTTAGCACCTGTAGATCCCTAGAACTCATTCATATGGATTTATTTGGACCTATGCGGACACAATCAATTGGTGGCAAAAGATATTGTTTTGTTATTGTTGATGATTATAGTAGATATACATGGGTACACTTTCTTGCAAATAAAGATGACACTATTCAAGTTTTTATAAAATTTTGTTCTAAGATTGAAAATCTATTACAAAAGAAAATATGTACAATTAGGAGTGATCATGGCGGAGAATTTGAGAACCATTTATTTGAAGAATTTTGCACATCTCAAGGCTACACTCACAATTTTTCTGCTCCACGCACTCCACAACAAAATGGTATAGTTGAAAGGAAAAATTGTTCACTACAAGAAATGGCTAGGACTATGATGCTCGAACATAATACACCTAGAACGTTTTGGGCTGAAGTGGTAAACACAGCTTGCTATGTGTTGAATAGAGTTACTGTTCATTCCTATTTGAAGAAAACACCATATGAAATCATATATAATAAGAAACCTAGGGTTGACTATTTTCATACTTTCAGATCAACATGCTACATTCTAAACACAAAAGAGGATAGAGAAAAGTTTGACTCTAAATCACATAAAGCCTTTTTCTTGGGATATTCTACCTCTAGCAAAGCATTTAGAGTTTACAACACTATTTCTAGAAAAGTTGAGGAATCAGTTCACATCTCTTTTCATGAAGAGCCACAATATGAAAACCTTGAAGTAATTGATCTTACTCATCATTTAGAAAACTTATCAATACCTAATGATAATGACAAAAACACTACTAGTGATCACCAAGTTGAAACAGAACATGTTCCTAGACTCATTAAGGATCATCCTCAATAATTAATCATTGGAAATCCAAACGATAAAGTCAAAACTCGTTCGTCTTTTAAAGATGTTGCAAATATGGCATTTGTCTCTATAATTGAACCTAGAAAGGTAACTGAAGCTCTCAAAGATGACTATTGGATAATGGAAATGCAAGAAGAATTAAACCAATTCACTAAAAATGATGTATGGGACTTAGTTCCTAAACCACAAGATAAAACTATTATTAGAACTAAATGGGTTTTTAGAAATAAGTTAAATGAAGTAGGGGAAGTGGTAAGAAATAAAGCTAGGCTAGTAGAACAAGGATATAATCAACAAGAAGGGATGAACTTTGATGAAACATATGCACCAGTAGCAAGACTTGATGCAATTAGAATGTTACTAGCTATAGATGCACACAAAAACATCAAACTTTTTCAAATGGATGTAAAAAGTGCATTTCTCAATAGGATAATCCAAGAAGAAGTATATGTTGCCCAACCACCATGTTTTGAAATACCGGAAAAAGATGACTATGTATACAAACTTAAGAAGGCACTTTATGGTTTAAAACAAGCACCTAGAAATTGGTATGAAAGGCTCAAGAACTATTTATTTGATAATGATTTTTCTATTGGAAATTCAGATTCTACTTTATTTTTTAAAACATATGCATCTGATTTTCTAGTTGTTCAAATATATGTTGATGACATTATCTTTGGTTCTTCAAATGAATCATTATGCAAACAATTCAGTGATATTATGCAACAAGAATTTGAAATGAGCCTCATGGGTGAAATAACTTTCTTTCTTGGTTTTGAAATTAAACAAACACCTGCCGGGATTTTTATAAGCCAAGAAAAGTACACCAATGAACTCTTAAAACGTTTTGCAATGGACAAGTGCAAACATGCTACCACTCCAATGGCTACCTCTACTAAAATTGATAAGAATGAAAATGGGGAACCTATTGATGATTCCTTATATAGAGCCATGATTGGTAGTTTGCTTTACTTAACCGCTTCTAGACCGGACATCAATTTTTTCAGTTGGTCTTTGTGCTCGATTTCAATCACAACCTATGCATTCTCACTTTCAAGTCGTCAAACGGATTTTTTGATACTTAGCCGGCACCACATGTTATGGTTTATGGTATCCTAAAGGAAAATCCTTGGATTTTAAAGCTTATACTAATGCCGACTATGCTGATTGTCGACTTGATTGCAAGAGCACTAGTGGTAGTTGTTTCTTGTTAGGAAGAGCCTTAGTATCTTGGTTCAGCAAGAAACAAAATATGGTTGCCCTCTCTACAACTGAAGCTGAATATATGACAGCCGGATATTGTTGTGCTCAAGTGCTCTATATGCAACAAGTGTTAAATTATTATGGCTTTACTTTTTCATCTACGCCTATCTTTTGTGACAACACAAGCGCTATAAACTTAGCACATAATCCCATTCTACACAGCTGAGCTAAACATATTGAAATCTGTCATCACTTTTTATGGGATCATATTTCTAAGAATCATGTATCCCTTCATCATGTTGATACGGAAGATCAATTGGCTGATATTTTTACGAAACTGGTTCCACTAGACCAATTTAACAAAATAAGGAAGCAACTACTCATCACTCCCTTAGAAGATGTTTTCTTTGATATTTGTGCCTCTTAAAAATGATTTTAATCATGTTATTTTTGGCTTTCAAATGCACATCTTTTTATGGTGGATATCCTGGCTATCTTTTTATGGGGGATATCAAATTAAGGGGGAATTTTTTCTATTTTTAACAGATATTTTTTTGAAATGACAAAGGGGGAGAAATAAATGTAAATCTTAAAATGGTAACTTTGAAAAACTGAATCAATGAGTTTCATAATCTCTTGGATTTACATTAAAAGTTTCTATATTCCCTAAAGAATTGGATTCTATGTTCCATACTTCTTTGGGAATAATAAGCACACATTTCATAAACAAGAGAAGAAATTCACAAGGTAAATCTCTGGTATGAAACTCAACTCATTTTAAAGACTAGTTGATTCATATTTTGGAAATGTTTGACATCTTCAAAAAGGGGGAGATTGGTGGCTAAATAGACATCATTTAAATACCTTTGTTTTGATAATGACAAATACTACTTGAGTGTTGCAGGAATAAAGTGGATGACAAATATTTGGAAGATCTATATGCTAAATTGCTTTAATTTCATGAATGTGATCAATTGTAAAACTTGTACAAATATATAATGTACAAGTACTTAGACATCATGTAAATCAAGCGTTAGATATTTCTTAGCCAATCACAACACTTAGATAGGTCACCCCCTTCAATAGTGTCACAATTGCACACTCATACATACACATAGTATTCAGTTTAAAAATTGAAACAGGGTCAATCTCGGTCGACAATATTCTCGACAGAGACACTCTCGATCGACAAACTCCTCGACCGCGAAAGACCCATGTAACTGTTAGACACAGCAGACAAGGTAGTTGGAAGTTGGAGATGAACATTACATACACTTTCTCCAGACAGTCCCTCGGTCGACAAGTCCTCGACCGAGAAGGACTCTCGGTCGACAATTCTTCGACTGAGATGTGTTTTGTCTGCAATTTTCAGAGTTAATTAACTAGTTGTTGCTAAAGCAACTAAAGTGTACCTAACGACTAGTTAAGCACTTAGAACCCTCTAGAAAGTGTCTAGAATGTCCTTAAGAACTTGTAGGTCATTCCTATAAATAGGACAAGCCTTAGGACACCCCAACACACATTTGTGCAATACTTGATCTTACACTTGCAATTGGCAATCTGTTTTGAGCAATTGGGCAACACTAGAAATTGCGTTTAGCAAAAAGATACCTAGAAGCAAAAAAGATGAGTTGCGTGATCTGATGGGAGTCAAAGAGGTGGACAAACACGCATCTTACTTGGGACTACCTGCTGCTATCGGGATGTCAAAGAAAAAAGTTTTTGAATATATTATCGGCAGAATGGGAAACAAACTACAAGGATGGAATGAATGTCTATTATCCAAGCCGGGAAAGGAGGTTCTTATCAAGGCTGTTGTGAAGGCTATTCCTACATATGTCATGAGTGTGTTCCAGTTACCGTCGGGGATTATTGAGGAGATTAACTCTATGGTGGCCAGGTTTTGGTGGGGGGCGAAAGCGGGGGAAAGGAAGATCTCTTGGTTATGTTGGGAGGGGATGTGCAAACCTAAAAGGGAAGGCGGAATGGGCTTCAGAGACATGAAGACTTTTAACCAAGTGTTGTTGGCACGTCAACTTTGTAGATTGTTCACCAAACCCGACAACCTGGTGGCTAGAGTTTTGAAGGCTATGTACTTTCCAAATGATAATGTTCTGCAAGCTCGACTGGGTCTCATTCCGAGCTACACTTGGCGAAGTCTATGGGGAGCAAAATCTCTTCTCCTCCATGGTGTCATGTGTAGGGTCGGAAATGGCCGGGATATCAACATATGGAAGGACAGGTGGCTGCATTGTGACGAGGGGGACCTAACAAGATACAGAATGGGGGACGCAACTACTATGAGCAAGGTTAGTGAGTTGATGGTGGAGGGACGGAGAGAATGGATCGTTGATAGGCTCTTGGACATTTTTCCTAGGAATTTTGCTACATCGATCATGGGGATTCCACTTCCTATTACTGAGCATGAAGATGATATTTTCTGGTGGCCTAATCCAAAAGGAAACTTCATTGTTCGCTCGGCATACTGGTTAGGAAAGTTGGGAGGCACAACCTTGAGGGAAAGGAATAGGGTGGTACCGCACGACCTATGGAGAATAATATGGGGAAGGAGATGGCCTCCAAAACTATCACATTTCCTATGGCGCATTGCTATGGGGAGTCTAGAAACAAGTAGTAGGCTTAGGGACAGACATGTTATGGATGATGGGGTTTGCCCAATCTGCGCTCAACAAGAGGAGACTATCCAACACATGTTGTGTTACTACTCGGGGGCGGATGTAGTGATGAGAGAGAGCTGGTTGCAACCCATGCAACGCCTAGGAAGCGTGCTGAACCTACATGAAGATCTCTTGGAGTTGCTTAGTAACAGCACGGAGGAAGAGAAGGACGAGATAGCTACGGTTTTGGTGGACCATATGGACATGCTGAAATAACAAGATCTTCCAAGACGAGGCCCCTTTCCCGAGACCTATTCTGCAGTCTTACAGAGCAATGATATCGGACTACCGTCGCTACAATTGGGGAGTGGGTGACGGGCAGAGAGAGAACGATGGCACGGGCCGGGAGACTGAGGTGGCGGGCGTTGGAGTTGGAGCAAGGGCGCTGATTGCTGACGGGCAGATGGGTAGCTGCATTTTCTTACACGTAGACACAACGGTGAAGACAGACGGGAGGCGTGCCTTGGGAGGAGTTGTACGTGGTAGGGAGGGCTCGTTCATGGGGGAAATGCAAAAGTGCATAAGAGCTGATTGGACGTCAGACATTGCGGAGGCTATGGGTGCTAGAGAAGGGATTCTTCTTGCTCATGATACGGTGCCAACTAAGAATCATATTTACCTATGCTTGGATTCCCTGAACGTGGTAAGTGCCTTGAAAGACGTGTACAAGCACCCCGGTTACCTAGGCTTGTTGGCTGCGGACATTCGTAGTGTAGCTTACAGTTTCATTTCTTGTAGTTTCATCCATGTAAAACGGGCACAAAACTCTTTGGCCCATTTCATTGCACAAGATGCTCTTAATTCTGGCGGGCATACCTCTAGATGGGCCACAATGCCTGTTCTGTGGAGGGAAGCAACCGAGAATGATGTATTCTTCGTTCCTTGATGGTGCATGAATGAAAGTATCTGACTTCAAAAAAAAAGAATTGGCTATTCTTTTCCTTGATCCAACTTCGTGTTCTATAGGCGAGCATCTCCTATCCACTAAACCTACACTTCAATATTCATTGGTTAGGAGATTTATACGCTTGATATAGACAAATCAAGCCTTGTACTTCAAAGTGATAATTGTAATCTCCATTTCCTTTCTTGTTCACTCTTATTCCTTGTACTCTCCTTGCTACTCCTAGGATTGGAGGCTGCGGATTGGAGAGGTTTTAATCTTCTTAGTGAAGAAGGAGGTATTTGGACTACTTCTAGAAGGCTGTTGCAACGGGAAGCTACTTCAAGAGGAACGCTACTTCAAGGGGGAGCTTGAAGTTACTTCAAAAAGGTTGCTTCATGGTTGGTGTGACTACTTCAAGGTGAAGGCTATCCAAAGGGTGTAGAAAGTATTGTAATTTTATGTAAATTCCTTGATAGGTAATAAAATTTAATACTTTCAAAATCTCGGTTGGGTAAGAAACTGGGTAGTGGAGTGACTGCCTTAGTATTTTCTAAGGTTGGAACCACTCTAAACACATTGTCTCATTATTTCAATTGTGGTTATTTGAGTTAAATTATATTAAAATAATCATAAAACCCTATTCACCCCCCCTCTAGTGGTTTTTCAGCAACTTCCCCAAAATCTAAATCATTTGATCCTTGTTGAGCCACGATGTAAAATAAGGTGCTAGTTGGGAGGTAGCCCAACACTATCTTCCCTTCTTGTTCTTTCTTTTTCATTGTTTCCTTTTCTTTTTATGTTCTGTTTTGCTTCATATCTGTTATCGAACCAACCGGTTACCACCACCATCTGGTTGACTCGTGCTTTATTTTGGGATGCCTCGACATCTCAAATGATCATCTAGGCATCTAGCCGATCAGCTCGCTCCCCGACCGTTCCCCAAAAACTTTAATGCAACTGCCACCCGTTACTTTCTCCTGATAGGTGCCCAAGGCGAACCAACCGATCGGCTGGTTATTCAACCGAACGACTCAAAATTTTCATTAGTCCATATAAAGTAGATGAGGCAAGCTACTTCCCCTGTCTCATTCACTTGCCCTAGCCGCTGCTCTCCCTGCTCACTCCTCACTCAACCTAGCCATCGCTCGCTTGCAGTAGTAGACACCCGACAAGCTTCTCCCGCCCTCTCGGCTTCGTTGCTGCCGCCCACACGACTGCAGTTGTAGACGCCCGGCCCGCACCGCCGTCCTCCCAACTCTAGGCCACTCAGTCGCCCTCCTGGCTAGTAAAACCACCCGGCTCCATCTTCACCCAACCGGTGAGTGCTTCAGATGAGCGACCTACTACGCATCACCACAACCCCTTTTTCCTCAATGAGACGATCGTCGGTGTGCTCTGCCACGTGCTCAGGTTCACTTTTAGCCACCCGCTTGGGTCTTTCAGATGCCCAGTTGGAATCCATCAAAACGCTCGATTTGCAGTTTAGACGATCGTTTCATCTTTTCCAGATGCTCAGTTCACCAGAAACCCGATCGGCTCGTTCTCTGCAGCAGTCATGTTTAACCGTTTCCATAAGGGAAAGGGTAAGGCCTCTGCGTATTCTTCCAGAGACCCTCCTCGCCATTCCAGTTCCCATCCTAGAATCCAATTCCGCATGCCCTCCCCCACTAGCGAGTCTTCCCCTGAGTTGGCTGAAGAGATGCGTCGTGACATCGATGAGGTGGATGAGCTTCTCTGTGAGATGGAGGGCACTCAGAAGGCTGCCAACAATCCGGACTCCACCATCCCTTGTTCACCCCGTATAGCTCCCATTCTGGGTAGCTATGACCAGTTCACTAGTGCCGAGCACCGCCATCGTTATGAGGAGATGTACGCAATCAATGTTTCCCTTCCCCGTTGGGCGTGCGGCACAACCCTAGATGCTTTGGGAATCTGCAACGCTGCCAAAACTATCCTACGCAGAAACAACATCCTTATCTTTCCCTACCATGATACCTTTGTATACTATGATCTTACCCTCAAGTTTTTGAGCACTTTCCGCAGGTTACACTATTCTTTTGGAAACTCGAGTTGCAAATTACAGATTTTTGGGGAAAATCTAGAGTCTTCTGCCAGGAAAATCACTTCTTTTATCCTTGATGGCAGGGATGATTATTGGCTAGAACATTATGTGGTGCATTCTCATGACTCCTACCCAGACAGTTATGATAGAGACAAGTTTTGGGCTGAGATCACTAGGCTCCTATCCCGTCTTCCTAATGGGCCCAAGGCCTCTTGCATCCACAACCCAGTGGTCTGTTACCTTCACTGCATCTTAGCCTGCACCATCTTCGGTCAGGAAGGTACTCAGGGAGCAATCACTCATGTAGAACTTTATGCACTCTGGTGTCTTTCACATGAAGAGCCTTTTAACTAGGGCAATGCTATTATTGAGCACTTTGGTACCCAAGACAGCTGAGCCACTTCCTCTTCTTTTCGTATCAGACACTATGTCACCCAACTCGCAATCTTTTTGGGCTACACCCGCATCGCCTTTCCTCCACTTGAGCTCAAAAATCACCTCATCAATACTCAGTATTTGAAGAATAGCATGTTTATTCATTTGGGCACCGAGTGTGTTTATTACCTTTTGTTTAAAGACACTCATGTGGTCCTCCAGCTCCCATTACATTCGCGGTTTGCGGAAGCAAACTACGTCTATGAGTTAACTGATCTACCAGGCCATATACAAAGATTCAATCTGGAGCATCCAGACCCAACCACTGTCCTCGAGCCACAGCCTCACCGAAGGAGCCTCTCTTTAGAGGCTCATGATGAGGACACTGGACCTCCACTGCCACCTTCTAGACATCACACTATGCGATGAGAAGATGACGACGTCGGCCCCTATGGCTTCTATGAGATTCAGACTTAGCTAAATGAGATTCAACGCGAGTGGCAGAGACAGGGCCACCAGCTCAATCACATGTACCTGATGCATCGTTTGCAGGAGTCTTGGCATGTAGACTGCGATCACTATGCCCCTACTCAACCAACATATGAGGAGTACGGGGCACAACAGAGTTATCCAGGTCCTGACTCTCCTTATTGGGGAAACTACTACTCCTCTCACCAGCAGCACCCTCCACCGCATTGACTCTTCCCTCCATCCGAGTTTGCTCGGGTTGAGCAATATTCTAAGTCCAGGGTGGGGGTGGGTGGTACGTGATCCACCCTCTATCTTCCTTTTTAGAATTTCTTTTTATTTTGTATTACACTATTTTTCTTTCAAACATAGGCCTTTATCTAGTCGGTTGAATGTTGTATTTTATCTGCAAAAACAAAATTTGTCAAAACAATTACATTCTCAAAATTATTCAAAAAACTTTGAAATGTCAAGTTCCCTATGATCATGAAAGTAATTCTTGGAAATGGTGGTAAGCCTTAGAGTATCAAATAGAATCAAAAGCAGATTTTCTTATTTTTAGCATTAGATTAACTTATTCTTTTTACTCTCATATAATGTAGCTACATGTCTTTTCCATCTTATGCAAAAACACTAAAAAAAGTGCTTTTTGTTGCACGGGAAAATAAAACCGCACGCCAAACTCTAAATCCGGGTTGGCATGCTCTTCTTCCATACCCCACAAAGGGGTGTACCATCAAAAGATACCAAAACAAAGGGTACACCAAAAATTGTGGTCAATGTAATCAGTCCATAAAAAAATATATCCCAAGTCGAATAGAGGAGGGATTCTTCCGTCACACCTCAAATTTCTCTATTCCCGTGCAACAATCAACCCAATTAAAAAAAATGAAAATTGAGTGTCGAAGCACAAGTTAGATTAAGATTGTCTTTACAAAGTATAAGTTTAAAAAATTAAGTTATGAAATATGTTTTCATAAGAAACGTTGAGCTTGCAAATTTGTGGTTCTAGGAGATGGGTTGCTTGGCCATGAAAAGGATAGAAGAATGGCTAATCTAGGGAGGATGAACTTGATTTCCAAAATCTTTGAATCATTTTGATCTTTGAATTGCTTTAGGACTAGAAAAACTTTAAGTCTGCAGTATTTTGATGAGTGCTATTTCAACACTTCTTTTCTACTAATTATTAAGCTTGTCACATATAAATACTCAATTCATCTCTTGAAATTGCACAAAGTAATATTTTCTCATTTTTATCAGAAATCTGACAATCTTGTGCATTTTATTGCAGATTCAGAACTTGAGCTGGTCGTCTGGGCTTACCAACCGATCGTTTCATTCTTTCAACTTGATCGTTTAATAGAACCGCTCATCTTCAATTCCAACGTCGATCGTTGCTCTCAATCAGACGACTGACCAGATCTCCCAATTCCCAATACCAAATGCTCGGCCAAAGCCCTAATGATGGGAAGCTATTCGTCCCACCGAACGGTTTTGAATGTGTCACCACCCTAATTAGGGTTGGTAGTCGATCGCTTGGCGGCCGCCCTCCACCAGCATCCAGCCCATCAGTTCACTGCGGAACCGGTCAGTTGGCGGCGTGCACACAGCCGATAAAAACCAGTCGCCAACCACAAAATGTACCACCCTAATTGTAAAAGTGCCCCTTCCCTCTCCTATAAAAGGAAGGGAACTTCCTCCTCCTTGGGACCATCTTGGATTTCTCTTATATTAGCATTCTGGAGCAAATTTTCTTGTATTCTTCTAGTTCAGAAATAAAGTAGCCTTGCAATTTTGTTACATGTTATTTTAATTATGTTATTCCGTTGTGTTTAGATCTAGTACTTTCCTTTCTCCTCCTCCCTTCTCTTATGCAATCGAGAAAGGTAGGAAGAGGCAACCATCTTCATTGTCTCTAATCGAGGATCAGTAGTCGTAAGACTCGAAGATGGCTAGATCACTTCCTTCCTCCATCTCTCTTTGCTCCTTCTCCATGAGTGAGTAGTTCTTTATCGACGCAAGGGGAATAACCCCTTAGCCATGGCTTTTGATTTCTCCTTAAACGATTCTAGATGGTTTTTGAGATTGATAACTAGTTGATATATCAAAGTGATTAATTGATTATATCAAAAGCTAATCCGAATGGATATGACCTTGGAAATTCGGGTTTAGAACGACTATCTCAATCACATAAGAGTTTTGAAATGACCACATATTTTCTCTTTTTAGGATGATGAACTAAGAAGAGCACCATGACCAATGGGCTCATGTGGAGATCATCTTTAGTGGATTTCTAATTCACTTGCCTTCATAGAACCCATCGTTTAAGGATTAAGTGTTTGCCTAGGCTAAGGTGGTGAAAACCCCAAGAGCCTCAATTCTCACCCTTTGATTTCAACCTTTGTTGATTTGCTTTCTTTACTTCTAGTCTTTTCCATTCACAATAGTCTACTTGTGCTAACAATTATTTGTTTCTTCCTTGTGACAGGGGAAAAATAAATTCTTTTTATTACATTGTTACATTGTGTTTATTTCTTGTTTAAGTGTAATCTACCAAACCCCTATCCTGATCTTTACTTTCCATCTAAAATATGAAAATACAAAAAAAAAATAGTTCTTCAAAATTAATCGGGATAAAGGACGCAATCTTGAAAAATTGTCCTGTGGGATCGACCCTTCTATACTAGCCTTAATTGGAAGTAGAAAATGATTAAACTCTAGGATAACAATCTTAGTGATTGTAAGTGATAAAATGATGCATTAACAAACAATTCCATGTTTCTATTGGATTTCATAGATTCATCATTTAAGCAAGTGAAATCAAAATTGAGAAGGAATCACCAAGTATTGTACCATTGAAAGTGCATAACAATAGAATTGAAGTAGATTTATATAACCCACCTCAAGATCATCACTAGAGATTCAACCTCCAAAGCTTCATGCTACCAAGGTTGAAGATAACTTATCAAAAGTCTAAGATTAGGCCATAACTTCACCTCCATCAAGAAGAAGGTATCATAGTAAGGAAGTCAGTGACGAAGGAGAGAAAAAAGAATCATTAGAAGGTGACCATTGCATTACATTGGACAAGATGCTCAACCTTCCTTTTCTTCCTTGATATTATAAGGTAATCTATCAAGTAAGAGATGGTATGAGAGTCCAAATGTTTACTACGAGGAGAAAGGAGAGGCTTTAATAGTTGAGGCTCATGAGAGAGACTATATGTGAGGTGTCATCACCATATGTAACTAATTAACACATGTCCATGCATGGTGCTTCCTGAAAACATGATTATATTGACACATAAAAGTATTATGGATAATCTTAGGGTAAGCTATCGACCATTGGGTATCTTTCTTGACAATATTTCTCAACCCAGTTCTCATCTCATGTACAAACTGATACATCTTTTGTAAGGAACATAAAAAATGACATGCTTCACCTACTTGAGGTTCGTAGACCATCATGACTATTTCTAAAAGTTTCCAAACTGATAGGAGACTTTCTCTATGGTATATAAATTGATAGGAACCCCCAAATACCCTTCATAAGTAGACACAACCTCATATATGATTCAAGATACTCAACATTCTTGAGTTCTTTTACTACCAAGAGTGCTATCACTCAACCAAGACTCAAACAAGGTGCCCCCTCCTTTCTCTCTCCTCTAGATGATACTAAAAGAGAGTAGGGATACTCTAGAGGTGGTAAATTGCACATCAATCCCACATTTTGGGTAAATTCCAAGTTGCATTAAAACTTACAGATAAAGCACAAGCATCATGCATACAATTTCAACTTGGAACTTAGGCTTTCGACAAGGTGCCCCTTAGCATAATGATCTCTCTTATGATGCTAAATTACTAAGGGCACACCCTTCATGTGACATATTGCAAGATAACCCCTTATCTTGGGTAAATTACACTTTGGTCCCAAACAAGCAAACATTGCTCAAACAACATTCAAACAGGACCAAACTTGAAACTTGAGCTCTCTGTTAGTCTTAATTTCTTTTCAAAAGATTAAGAAAAGGTTCTTATTATCTCACTTAGGCAAAAATTTTAGGGTTATCCCAAAACCTAGGTCAGGGGTGTTACAAGTTATCAACCCCTCACAAGGATTTCTTCCCCGAAATCTCAAGAGAAAAGAGATAGGCATTTATTCTTTTAAATATTCATTAAACTTTATGAAACCACCCAATGGAATAAAAAAATAGTAAACTTGCTTTATGAATAAGTGAGATTTTTATATTAAACATCTTACCTCAGTGATATCATGGAACTTTATTCGAAATCAATACAAGATTCATCACATAGGATATATCCTCAGTTCATTTTACCACTTCTGGGTTGTAGAGTTAACACTATGTCAAGTTATGCCTTAACATGGAACAATGTACATACCTTGTACAACTCAGATAGAAATTCTACCATTTTAAGCCACCTTAACAACTTGCAATATTACAAGAGGAGGTTCACAACCTAGGGAGTCATTATATTTATCCGAGGACAAAGGCAAAACTCCAAATTTAAGGGTATTACACATCAAATTCTTATTAGAAAACATTATCTTGATCTGTTATACAATTGGAACTTTTTGGATACTGGGATTCTTCACCTTGGTATCCATTACATATGCTAGAACACATCATGTTCATGTTCATTCAACTTTTTTGATATCAAACACACTAGACGAATCTTTTATTATTATAGAAGGTATGCATAACATTATCAGTCTTATATATCATTTTATTAGAACAAGAATCCAAGCCTTAACTGACACTTTCCAAGCATCCATCTCATGCTCACATCAAAACCATGCACGGGAGGATTCTCGGGTTTCACTAGATAATCTCGTAAGTCAGAAAAAACGTTTTCACTAATTCGACAGAAAATCAAGTGACATAATATTCACTTGACTACCACATCCTTCAAAGGAAAAAACACAAGGAAACATACTCCTCTTATTTCCATATAATTATCCAGGGATTTCTTATAAAGAAGACGAAATTACCAATTTCCTTTGGTTATTATACGATTTTTCAACCGTTCATGTGTCATTCAATCTGATTTCATCTTGGTTTCCTTTCCATTGGCATAGGAATTGTAAAGATGATTACACATCATTACTCCTTGTTGTGTTATTATTTGACATGTTCATGAACATTTCCTTCCTTTGCAATATTTTCTTCTTCACATTATGAAAAAGATCATTACTCTTTACATATCCTTTATTGAGTAGGGATCATCTTCCTTGTTCCCTTTCTCATATCATAATGATTGTACCTTACATTTCCTTATACTCACATGTTGGTCTAAGATTAACTCAGGTACCATTTTATTACAATTAGGATGTAATAAGAACATCCATGCCACATCTCCCATTTCATTATGCTCATTAGATTATCTCAAAATGACAACTTGAATTGAGTAATCATAAAGATAACAATTTAAGAGGTCCATACTTACCTTACCTTTAATAATTGATTACCTAACCTGGGTAGTCAAGCATTGAGATTAGGTAGTATGCATTTTGTTTTATATCATGTTTCTTACCTTAACAATCTCTTTTAAGTTCTAAAAATTGGTATCTCTAATTCTCTCCATGTGTCTCTTTTACACCTCTTCCACTTTTACATGAACAAAAGAAATCACAAAACATTTTAGAGAATACTAGATAGAATAAAGTCTAGTCCTCTTCAACTCTTCCTCATTTCCCCAAAAGGACTAACCAAAGGAAATGTAATAAAAACTATCCTTCTTATGATTAACAAGCTGAATAAAGTGAGATAAGTCAAAATGGAAAAGTTCTATCTGGCATGTAACCTATTATGGGTTATCTGGTGTCTCATGTTGACTCAACGCATAAAGTCTAGCCCTTGCATGTTGCCTACCCCGTAGTCTACTTCCTGAAGTAGATGGACCATCATGTGATGCTTGTCCTAGTCCTTGTCCTTCTACTCCACTAAAGTGTAGTCTTTGTGACCCCTACAGATTATGCCTTGACTATTGGGTTACTTCACTATTTCTTCTTGGAAACACAACATCAAATGTTCTATTTTTACATACATGTGGCAATATTGGGACCCATGTTGTGACCTAGGTAAGATCCTCATTGATACTAAAGGTACACCTGTAATTCCTGGTGGAGGTGAATTCCAACCTCTGGCCCTGCTTGGCGACCACTACATTGGTGTACGAAATGCTTGTTGTTCTGGTGTCATTTGAAAACTTTAGGTATTTAGAACCACCAAACAACTATTCTTGTGACTATGTAGACCTCTTATTGAGGTTTTCCTAATGTTTCTCTATCGCAAACCTTTCTATTCTCCATACAGATTCCACAAATGTGGCAAATCTCTCTACATTCCAAAGCAGCTGTCGGGGTAGACATCTCAACATACAATCCTTTCTCAAAATGTCAGATCCTATACAACTTAGTAGTCACCATTTGAGGACAAAATCACAAAAGTTCTATAAACCTAGACTCATACTCATTAATTGTTAGGGTTCCTTGCCAAATCCCCTCAAATAGTGAGATCATTTTATATAAGTATGTTTGTCGAAAGTACTTATTAACAGATTTTTGACAAAATTCCTCCCAACCAACCTCTTCATCATTCCTTTTTACTCTTCTATTGCCCACCAGTGGCCAACACTCCCCTTAAAAAGGTACCCAACATGCTTGACTTTTTC
Source organism: Alisma plantago-aquatica (assembly GCA_963693085.1). Lineage (NCBI taxonomy): Eukaryota > Viridiplantae > Streptophyta > Magnoliopsida > Alismatales > Alismataceae > Alisma > Alisma plantago-aquatica. The sequence goes on along the minus strand of OY856412.1, from coordinate 1,047,875,075 downwards.
AGTATCTAGGATACTAAAGATCTTGAAAGCATTTTCTAACTCAATGAGCCGCAAATCAACATCTATTAGGTCAACTATTATAGCATATTCTAAAGCTCATGCATGGTGTATCTGTTCAGAGGTCTTACCAGAACCCCAAAATTTTGCATCGGGTATTTGTGCCGTAGTTTTATTGCTAATGCATGGTCCACTATATGAATCATTGTTGTCATAACCTGCCTAATGAGAGCATGAAAAACAGGGCTTCCTATCATGATTGGATTAGGTTGGGGATTCTCAGGCACTTGTTCTTCTCTTACCTGATCCCTTGCACCCTCTTCTGGTGCAACAATATTACTTTTAGCAATATATTCATCATGTTCTCTAGACATGTTTAAGCGTAGTCCTTTCTTCTGCATAAGCAAAAGTCACTATTAGACATATTGGAGGACACTAAAGCAGACTCAACAACCTTAGTTCTATGTCCCTGTAGGCATAGTGAACCTATAGCTTTGATACTAAACTTGTAACACCCATCATCACAAAGACAACAAGATTACACAAACCAAGCAGAAATAACCATTAGTAGCGGATTTACTAAAAGTAACTAAAAATTGAAACCATTTTTCAAGGAAATTCAATGCCAGGAAACTCTTTATAGAAAGGCCCAAATCTAGACATACAACATGATGCACCACACATGTGCTATCTCAACAACATCCTTATTTCTTCAGATATTAGTTTGTTTTTACGAAAAGCATGTACATGAGCAACTATTAGAAATTATTGCCTTTTAGCCATAAACTCAGATCGATCATAAAACTGAATATGAAATTATCTCCCAAGGACCTGAGAGTACATGTAAAACACATAAGACTTCTATCTACAAAAAGACACAACTGGAAACAGGACACTTCAAAATTTATAGGTCTTCCTCCTGCTGTTGTCCTGTCATAGCTACATGATATCTGTTGCCTTGTGCAAATCTATGTAAAACGTTGTAGAACCCATAGGGTGAGACTAAATTCCCAGTGGTAGATATAACTCCCCAACAACACTATTATTATCATAAATATTATTGTTTAATCAAAGTTAATGATAAAACAACAACTATGCTAAGTAGTTTCATTTATAATATGAACATGAACAAGGTATTCTCATAAATGAGCACATCAATGATCTATGATTGTCTAATAGATTATTCAATCTTTTTAGAAGGAATATGAAGAACATGTATATCATTTATCAATCATGACATACCATGTTCTAAAGATTATCCCATGATTATATTATCATGGTATGATATCAAAGAATCATGTGAATATACTTCTAGGTATCGAATTCTATCAATCCTATGATTATAATGCCAGGTAATGATCTCTATCAATCTTGTAATTATATTGTTAGGTATTGATCTCTATTAATCCTGTGATATACTGCCAGGTATTGATCTCTATCAATCCTGTGATTATACTTCCACATATTGATCTCTATCAATCATGTGATTATACTGCCAGGTATTGATCTTTATCAATCATGTGATTATATTGCCAAGTATTGATCTTTATCAATCTTGTGATTATACTTCCAGGTATTGATCTCTATCAATCCCATGATTATACTTCTTTTTATTCATCTCTATCAATCATGTGATTATACTAATAGGTATTAATCTCTATCAATCATGTGACTTTATAGCCAGGTATTGATCTCTATCGATCTTGTGATCATACTGCCAAGTATTGATCTTTATCAAGCTTGTGATTATACTGCCAGGTATTGATCTCCATCAATCATGTGATTATACTACCATGTATTGATCTTTATCAATGATCTTATTATGCTACCAAGTAATGACCTCTGTCAATACTATGATTACACTTCCCCATATTGATCTCTATCAATCCTATGATTATACCACTAGGTGTAACATCCCTGACCTGGGTCTAGGGCTAACCCTATTTGTTTAGCTTAAATAAGTTGCTTATAACTATAATATAATCCTCTAAAGTTTTTAGTTATCAGGTGAGAAACTTATGTTTCATGTTTGGTCATGTTTGAAAAATGTTTGAGCAATGTTCTCTTATTTGGACCAAAATGCAATTTTACCAAGATGAGGGGTTATATTGCAATACGTCACATGTTAAATGTTCCTTAAGTGTTTTAACATCATAAGAGAGAGAATTATGCTAAGTGGTGGCTTGAGGAAAGCCTAAATTCCAAGTTTGAACTTGTTTGATTAATGTTAGTGTCGTGTGCACCAATTTTGGTACAAAGTGTAATTTACCCAAAATGTAGGGTTGATATGTAAATTACCACCTCTACATTGTCCCTACTCCTTCTATGTATCATATAGTGGAGATATAAAGAAGGATACACCATTTTTGAATCACCTTTGAGTGATAGTAGTCTTGGTGATGAAAAGACTAAGAAAGGATTGAATGTGAAAGTCCTTATTTGAGTTGTATCGAATTGTAGACTTGATATGGGAGTGCCTATCAGACAAGGATCCATAAACGGGATACCATATAAGTTTGTGAACTATTTTAAATGCCATGATGGCCTAAGAACCTCAAGGAGGTGATCCATGATGAGTTAGATGCTCCATGCAGAAAGTTGTATTGGTTTGTACATAAGTGAGGTAAAGATGAGATATGTTATCCAACAAGATAAGGAATGGATGAGATATCATCTCTAGATCATCCTCAAGACTTTTGCATGTCACGATAAATGTGAGTGCATGCATGGACATGTGGCAACCATGCATGGCCATGTGTCACCTAGTAGCGTATGGTGAAGACACCTCTTATACACTCTTTCTCATGAACCGCAAGTATATATATCTCTCCTTTCATCCTACTAATGGAAGTTTAAAAACCCCACAACTCTATTTCTTTGATATATCGTGAATAAACTCTTATATATCATACATAGTAGCTTAATGAGAAAGGGGAGCTCGAACACAAAGCTTAAGGTAAGGCCATGGTCGTCTTCAACCTTGGTTGAAGCATGATTTTTGGGTTATAGATATTCCTCTCTTTCCTTATTCACCAAGTTCTTACTATGGTGATTCTTTGTATATCGAGGAGTTGTGAATGATCTTTGGACATTGGATAAGCTCATATTCAACCTTAGGAACATGAAGCTTTGGATTTTGTAGCTTTGAAGTTGTTCTTGAGGCAGGTTATATAACTTGAACCCAACTATGTTATTATTCACCTTCAATATTGTTGAACTTGTTGATCTACTTTCAATTTCGAATTACTTTAATTAATTGATGTTCCTTTGAGTTCCAAAAGTATCTTAGGACTGTTTTCCATGATCTATAATAGTAAGAACAAGAATCTAGAGGTTTATGATGATGACATCATCATGGTCCAATCCAATATTGGGTTGAAGTACCTCTAACCCGATATGATGAGGTGAACATACCACTAGCATGATATGGTAATGAGTAGGTACCTATTGTGCACACCTTGTGCACGATATTTTATTAAGCATACACTATGTGCACAATATAAGGTCAAGTATACACCCTATGCACGACATGAAGTCAAACATATACTCCCACCCGATATAACAAACCCTAGGTAATAAGTATCCTGACATGTTGATACGAAAACACCATAAATATGATATGGTGAGGAGTGTATACCTCATGGGAAATATGAGAAAAACATATACAACCATGAGCATGATATGGGGACAAGTATTCACCTCCTACACGATATGGTGTTAGGATCATACCCCAACCCGATATGGGTGGAAACCCTAGTTGATGATATGAAATCCAATATGTCAAACCCAAGATGATAGGAAACTTGATATGGAGATGAGTGATACCCCATGAACGATATGAGTGACACCTACATATGCCTTGTACACGATTTGAAGTCAAGTTCATACTTCACGGACGATATGTTGTCAAGTGTATACTTTAACCGATATTGTGTTGAAAGCCTAGGCGATGGAATGAAACCTGATACATGCTATTATTTTGTGTAAAGGATTGTTATGAAATAGCTCAACCTGATATTCATCTATCATTCAAAAATATGATAGGACTGATCCTTTGAAGATATGAAAGAGTATGAGCATAATGGTCTACTTAATTTTCTAACCCCATAAGTTACTCAATATGTTAATCCGATATACCAACCCAATATGGGAACCCGAGATGGTATTGTATATAAGCTACTAAAACGATATCATGATGAGGCATATACACCATGACTGATATAGTGCACACCTTGTGCACTATATGGCATCACATATACCCTTATACCCAATATGAGGTCAAGCATTTAGCTCATACACGATATGAAGCTAAGTATCTCTAACTTGAGATGACAAAACCTAAGTGATAGCCAACCCAATTTGGGTACACGTTATGGTAATAGGGGATACACCCTAAACACTATATGGTTATGAGGCAACACCACATGCTCGATATAGATGCACGGTATAGTGATGAGGTTACACCTCATGCCTGATATGAAAGTATGATATGGTGTCAAGTACACACCTTTATACCCAATATGTTGGAAGCATCTCAATTCAATGTAATTGATGGAGTGACAATGTACCTTGAGAGAAGGATTAAACCAAAGTATGATGCAATCAACGTACTAATGAGGATAAGAGAGAAACTTTTACATATGTGATAAATCATGTTAATAAGCATTCATTGATACTCCTAAAGCGAGTGGAGTGTAAATTAGGGTTTGATTCTTGATAATATGATCTTGAATCCTTAACTTTTTAATAAGGGGAAAACCTAACCCTAATGAAGGGTGACAGTATGCACTTACATCCCTAATTAGTTAGATTGACAAACCCTAACCCTAATTATGGGAAGGACGTATTTCTCTTATATCACATAGTAATGATGTGAATTTGAAACCCTATTTGGTTAAAATAGGCAATCCTAACCCTAATAATGGGAAGGATGTATTTCTCTCGAATTGCATAGTAATGTCATATACTACTGGAGTTTTTATCATGAAGTGCAAACTATTCAAGAATCATGAGATGATGAGCATAGCCAGGTATGAGCTATGGTGTTTCATATGATACATATTTAAATGAGCCTTGTGAGCCATGTTAAATATCTATATAACAAGTGTAATGATTATACAGTCTAGTATCTTAAAATATAAGTTGTGCCTAGTGAGAGGTGGATATTTAATGAACCATATGAGCTATGTGAAATACTTGTACAACAAGTGCGATGAATACTTTGGTCTGAGGACCTAGAGGTAATAGTTACCTAATACAGAGGTAACAATGTTCAATGATGATCTACGGGTTTGAATACCCAGATCCAGTAATCATGATGATGATGACAATATGGGATAAGAATTCCCAAAAATGTGATAAGGGACTGAGATCCAGAGTGTTATACATTTAAAGTGTTCCCAAGATTATAAAAGTACTAATCCTTCCTTTATAGCATCTTTTATAATTCATGTTTGAAACTTGGTTGATGCAAAAACATATTGTAATGTACCTAATTAATCAAGTGGAATCTCATCATGTCGTTGCCCTGACCATAGATCCATTCAGTGACAGAAATTGATAACGGTGAAACGAGTCTAACTTGGATAACATATTTTTGAATATGTAGGGGTGAAGGAGGAAGTATATCCATACATCCTAATGAAGAACTGATGTAGCACCTTCCTTATTTATCCCGGGATGATATGAATCTCTCGACCAAATGAGAAATTGATGTGTAAATCCATCTTCATTATTATTATGTGTTGTTGGGATTGATGATAATCTCCCGACCATGTGGGGAATTGATGTATAATCTTACTTTTCCTTATAATCCGAGAAAGCTACGTGGTCTTCTCTCAAAGAGAATACTTGCTATAGCTGTAACTTTATATCAAAGATGTCGCTATACCCCAGCATGCTATTTGTAGTTGACACAAGATGTCCTTCCAGTAGATGACACGAGATGTCCTTCTAAGTTGTCTCATACTGACTGAGACGGTTGGGGTCTTAACACCCGACTCTTCCATTGACCTTGTATGGTATCGATTTGCACTTAGAAAGTGGTCAGATTGAGTATGAATGGCATACTTCATCTCCTTAGGGCATAAGTGTGATTATAATGTGTAACCAGCCATGTAGCGTATTTTCTGAAGGATCAAATATAGAAGGCATTGGTTGATGTACACTTCTTTTATACATCTTTGTTGATAGATGTTATACTTGTTCTTTACGTTTCTTGAAAAGAGAATAGATGATTTATTGCTCTACCATAGATAGATGCATTATTTTAAGAGAAGATATTACTCTATTCTATTTATAATATTGATTAATCCTACTTGTTATTATAAAAGAACCTATGCTTGATTTTATACTGCTTACCTGTGATAATAATATTGTTGGCGGAGAGTTATATCTCTCGCTGGGACAATTGTCTCACCCCGTGGGATCCACAATTTTTAGGTGGATGTGCACGAGGCGTTAGAGACTTTTCTATAGGGGAGAACGACAATAGATGGGGCAGTAGTAACAACTTAGGTTGAGTGAACTATATGTCGTGTCTTGTAGATAGAAGTCCTATGTGTCATCTATACTCTCAAGTCCATGGAGTCTGTACGTAATGGTTTTATGAACGATCTGAGATTTTGGCTTGTATGCCTCAAGGTTTTATGTTGCTTAATTATATGTTTGGATAAGAGCAACTATTATATGTTGTCCTCGAGATGAGATGATACAATGTACGTACAATGTGAACAATGATATGTATAAAGTTTTGGATCTTTCAGTAAGAGTATCGTGAAAGAGGATCTCTTTGCAAATTGTTTTAATTTTTAGTGATTTTGTTAATCTGTTGTTTATGGTTATTCTGCAATTATTACTGTTGATGGCTTGATTTGTTATCAGGCCATCACAAAGTTTTGGTATCAGAGCCAAATGTTCATTGAGTCTACAAAGACATAGGACTAAGGTGTTGAGTCTATTATAGTATTCTCCAGTATATCTTATAGTAACTTCTGCTTATGGAGAAGAAGGGGTAAAGCTTAAAAATGTCTAGAGAACATGAGGAACACATTGCTGAGAGCAATGTTGTTGCACCAAGAGAAGGTGCAAGGGATCGGGCGAGAGAAGAATGTCTGAGAATCCCCAGGTAGATCCATCCATGATAGAGAATCCTACTTTTTATGCTCCTGTTGGGTAGGTTAGGACAATAGTAATGCATATAGTGGACTAGATACTAGCAGCACAACCTAGATTATCAGTCCCCAATGATGAGATTTTGGGCTCTAGTAGGATTTCTGATCAACATAGTTATGTTGGAGCAGTGGAAAATGTCAAAAAAAAAGGTTACGACATGGAATCAGAGTTTGCTACAAGTGTAGGCAACTAGGACATTTTATAAAGGACTATACAGTAAAGGATCATGGGGTAGGAATTAAGAAAAGATCTGCCCAAACACGGGAACAGATACCTAGTAATTCTAAAAAGGGGATTTTTTTCTGCCACCAATGCAACCAACATCTAATGCACCAGGGAAGTGGATACCAAGAAAGGGAAAAGGACCTAATGTTCCACCACTTAAAACTCTTGATTTAACTTCTACATCAGTTATAAGGCCGACAAGACTAGGGAGTGCATATAAGATATGTCATAAATGTAGACAGGTTGGGCATATTAGATCCTTCATGTTTGAATAGAAAGAAGGGAATGACCCAACCACTGAGGCAGAGTCAACAAGACTCTCAAAGGCAATGGTTTAGTAGTGGCACACGAGTGCGTGGACAAGCATCCAAAATAGGTCCATTTGCACCAAATGATAGAGCACGACGTTGGAAATAGGCAACAACAAGATTCTATGCAATGAATCAACCTGAGGCAGTAATTGATCCACGAGTTGAGACAGGTTATATGAAATTGTTTCATTCTGATATGTCTTTTCTTGATTTTATTTGTTAGTTATAAGAAAAGTAGTTGTAGTTGACCTTCCTTTGATTAGTCCCCTGAGGACATAAGGAATATGAGAACTTACATTTTATCTAGTAATCTTTACAATGTTTTATAATTTCTTTTATCTGTATAAGAGAGGATGAGGTGTAAAAGAGATGCTTGGAGACATCCAGGGATGGTAAGTCCTATGTTTTGGATGATATGAAAAGTAAGGTATATGGTATAAACAAGGTGCATACCACCTAATCTCAGTACTTGTATACCCTAACCAGGTATTCATCTATTGAAGGTAAGGTAAGTATGGGACTCTTTGATTGTTATCTTTCTAATTAATCAAATCAAGTAGTCATTTTGAGACAATCTAAAGAGCATAATGAAACTAAAAATATGGCATGGATATTTCTATCCCATCCTAACTGCAATGAAATAGAAACTGATATTATCTGAAACTAGTTTGTGTGTATGGGGAAATAAAAAAGTACAATCCTCATGAAAAGAAAAAGGGATCAAGGGAGATGATCCCTATTCAATAAAGTATATGTGAAAAATAAAGATATTTCCCATGATACAAAAATAAATAAAGTCAAAAAATGACTCATGAACAATTGAAAGTTCATGCAATAATCAGAGGAGATGATAATCTCTTCTCTTTTATAAACAACCCTACATAATGTTGGGGCAGTAGAAAGGAATATGTTTCCTAGTGTTCTTCCCTTGAAGGGACACGACGATTAAGTAAGTCTTATGGCACCTGATGTGCATGGATTAGAAGTAAACTATAGATGGGTACTTTGAAAAGTATTAGCCAATCTTGAATTTTGGTTTAAAGATAAAGTTATATATGTTAAGTAAAGTCCCAAGATGAAAGAAAGATCTTATTATATGTTGGCTTTGGTAATGACAACACATAGATGGAAAGGATGAGGATATGATGTGTTTTTGGGAACATGTAATGGATACCAAGGTAAAGAACCCTAGTATCCAAGAACTTTTAATGGTATGAGAAAATGAGAACATGACTTCTGATATGAATGAATCATGTTTGGTTACCTAGAAGGACCAACATTGAGATAACTATAGTATGGACATCATATGTTAGGGGTTTATGCTCTGCATAAACATAACATTGATAAGGATGTATCAATTGAAGGAACAATTGTAGAATCATTTTGGAAAAATCTTATCAAGCTACAAATAATTCCTTAGAATATCCCTATCTAGATCTATTGAGGCAACTTATACATAACATCTAGAGATACCTCTAAGATAAGTTCTTCTTTTATAAGAAGTTGGTACATATCATAAGAAAGTTTAGTTTTGTGTCAGCAGACTAGAGTGGTACAGTAGATGTATGATAAGACTTGTAGTCCCAATTGGGTGACAGAATGTAACTATAGTCTTTCCTTGGAGAAAAAATGCTATACTAAGTGACGGGGGTATGGTAAACTCCACAGAGTCAAGAATCTTATTACTTAAGAGATGTAAGTTGAGAAGATGACAAATAGATGAGGTTGGACACCTAAATTATTTGAAGCAGAATAGTACTTCTCTGACTTAGAAAGTGTTACATAACATAGAATTGACACTGCAGTCATTAATGAAAAGGACAGTTGACCTTACCATACCTTAGTGTATCATCCTTACTACACATTAGTATATCGGACACAACACACATTGGTGTATCGGCCACACCACACATTGGTGTATCAGCCACACCACCATCTAATGTGTTGATCTCACTGTCACCTTGTGTTACTCAACACATCAAGTAATATCGGTCTTGAGGTGCTAAAAGGGTTATTGACCTTGAGGTGCTTAGAGGGATGACAACCTTGAGGTTCTTGGAGGGATATCGGTTTGGTCATCTTCAAGCTTAAAACCTTCGTCCCTTAACACTCTAGTTCATAGACAACAACTCCATGTTTCTGTTAGCTCTCATATATTCATCATTTAAGCAAGGGAAATCAAAATTGAGAAGGAATCACCAAGTATTGTATAATTGAAAGTGCATAACAACATAATTGAAGTAGAGTTAAATAACCCCCCTCAAGATCATCACTATAGCTTCAAGCACCAAAGATTTACACTCCCAAGGTTGAAAATGACTTATCAAAAGTCCAAGATTCGTCCATAACTTCCCCACCATCAAGAATAAGGTATCATAGTAAGGAACTTGGTGAAGAAGGAGAGCAAGAAAGAGTCATGGTTCAAGAAGCATAGCCCATTCAAGGTAGAAGATGACGATTGCTTTACTTTAGGAAAGCTTCTCGTCCTTCCTATTCTTCCTTGATGTCCTAAGGTCATCCACCAAGTAAGAGATGGTATGAGGGTCGAAATGTTTAATAGGAGGTGAAAGGAGAGGCTTTTGTCGTTGAGGCTGATGAGAGAGACTATATTAGAGGTGTCATCACCATATGTGACTAGGTAACACGTGTCCATGCATGGTTTCTACATGAAAACATGATTCTCTTGACATGAAAACTCTTGTGGATAATCTGAGGGTAATGTATTGGTCATTGGGTATCTTTCTTGACAAGATTCTCAACCCAATACTCATCTCATGTGCAAACTGATACATCTTTTGCAAGGAACACAAAAAATGATATGTTTCACCTACTTGAGGTGCTTATCCCACCATGACTATTCCCAAAAGCTGAAAAACCTATAAGGGACTTCCCCAATGGTTTATAATCTGATTGGAACCCCCCCATACCCTTCTTAAGTCGATACAACCTCATCTATGGTTCAAGATACTCACATTCTTGAGTTCTTTTACTACCAAGAGTGTTATCACTCAAACAAGGCATCCCCTCCTTTATATCTCCTATAGATGATACTAAGAGAGAGAAGGCACACTATAGAGGTGGTAAATTATGCATCATCCCCATAGTTTAGGTAAATTGCAAGTTGAATCAAAACTTACACATAAAGCACAACAATCATCCGTACAAGTTCAACTTAGAACCTAGGATTTCCACAAGGAATACCTTATCATCAGGTACTGTCTTATTATTCTAAAGTACTAAAGGCACACCATTCATGTAACATATTACAAGATAACCCCTTATCTTGAGTAAATTGCACTTTGGTCCCAAATAAGAAAAAAATGCTCAAACAATATTCAAATAGGACCAAACTCGAAAATTTAGCTCTCCTTTAGTCTTAATTACTTTTCAAAAGATTACTACAAGTTTCTTATTATCTTACTTAGGCAAAACATCTAGGGTTATCCCAAAACCTAGGTCAGGGGTGTTACAAATAAGACCCCTGACCTGTGTTTATGGTTAACCCTATTTGCTTTATCTTGATGATGTGCTTAGTGCCTTGATCTAATCCGTTCAAATGATATTAGATCTTGATGAGAGCTTAAGTCTCCAGTTTGAGCTTGTTTGGATGATGTTTGTGCTTTGTGTGCTTGTTTTGGAGAAATTTGCAATTTACCCATATGTGGGGGGTATCCTTGTAATTTTACACCTCTAGAGTGTTCCTTCTCTCTTGTCTTCATAAAAGAGAGAGTGTGGTGCTTTGGGGTGCCTTGTTTGACCCTTGGTTGAGTGGTGTCACGCTTAGTGGTGATTACAATTTCTAGGGTTTTGTGTGCCTTAAACATGTGAACCTTGTTGGTTTGTCTCGACCTAGGTCGCGACCTAGGGTTTGCTAGAAATCGTGGTTGAGACACCTCCCCTAGGTGTGGTGGTCTCAACCAAGGTGGTATTGGGTCGAAATAATGGCTTTGGTGTGGAGTGTCTCGACCTCGGGTGTGTGGTGATCTTTGTGTTGCGACCTAGTGGTGATTGATGGTGATGTAGCGACCATGTTGGGTGACCAAGTGGGTCTTCCCGTGCCTAATAAAAAGTAACAAGCCCATCCCCTGGCAACTCCCAATTAAGGAAGGCCAGGAAACTAGAGTTGTTATCTCAAAAATATGATCAAAATGGTTTTGCGCATAATCAGAAATAATTAATATATTTTACTAAACTACGAAACTTGTTGAAGGATAATAAAAATAAAATATCAACAATGTCTATTTCTAATATGAATTCCAAAAATAGTGCTAAATGTTTTTCATAGTGATGATTAGTAAATGGAAATCCTAGATTTATATGTTGAATACATCATATACTCTTAATTCATGTTGTAGTTCGATATTGTTGAATAATCAATAATGACCATGACAATAATGATGACAATTTGGTTCAATAAAGTGGATAACTATGCATGTGAATAATCAAGGTTATGAAACAAAGGTCATATTTGATTATGTTGATTAATGGACTTGACTAGATCTACATGATCATAACAAAAAATATGTTGGATATAGTGATTAGTGGTTTATACTCTTAATCCATATCCAAACCCCGAACATGACCTTAAAATCCCAGATTAGGGATGAGTAGGGTTTTAATGGGATTAATATGTGATTGGTGACACTTTAGAATTTACGTAATGCAGATTACATGATGATTGCTTGATTTGCTTTCTTGATTAGACTATGCTTGAAGTAAAATTGAATAATCTGCATGGCAAAGGTATGTGGTTTTGCCTAAGATTATCTATTGTAGTTTTACACACTCTATCAGAGGTTTTCCATGCATTGTTGAAATTATATACATGCTGGTTTATTTCATTCCATGCAAACTTTAAAGTGACTATGATTATCACATTATATACAAACATGACTAGCCCAAATCTAGGCCACCTTTGGATCTAAGGAAAGGTCATCCTCTTGAAGAGGGGAAGGCATATTTTGGTACTAGCATGAATAGTGGGTACATGATGAAGTCACTCACCTATATAGGGGGAGACATGATGATGTCATCCGCCTTGATAGGAGAAGACAATGATTACTATAGTATGAGGCCCTGAGGGGTTATGACAGAGTGTGGAGAAACCTAGATTGGGTAGTCCTGGTGAAAATGTTAAATTTGGTTTGTTAAATATTAATTTTTGAATTATGTTGTTATCATTACTTGTGAACATTTGTTTCCCCCACATACCAGTAAGACTTGTCACACTGATCATGTTTTGTTTCATGGCATTTTAGGTATATGATGATATACATGATAAGGGACATAAACATGAAGATGAAACCATGTCAAGACATTAATTTAAGTAAGGAGGATTTAGATAGACACTCCTTCTCTATATATAGTTTCGGTAATGGAATTTCACGTAAGCATTTTGTAAAAAATATTTTCCATTTAATTGAAATTGTTTTCTATTATTTTTTTTTCTAAATCTAGATCCTTGGGAATATAGATAACGAATATCAACTTGAAGGTCTTTCCTTAATTGGGAGATGCGGAAAGTGAGGTCGTTACATTTGGTATCAGATCCATAACCCCTGCAGTATATGGGTCCCACATGGGCCAGTGGCATTCTAGTCTTTGAGTCGTGTGGTCCAAGCATGTTGGAAAGGGCTATTCGTGGTGATGGGCCGACCTTGTGCTGGTAGCCATGGTCGGGAGCTGGTTGTACATGGCCATGTTGGGTTTGCACTAAAATGGGGAAATACTATGAGGCCACATAGTTGATCCTTAATGAGGACATCAAGAGTCTAAGTGGGGGAGATTGTAATGTCCCAGGATTTGAGGCCTCTGATAAAATGATCTTAAAAAGTAATGATTGGATTACCCATACAACCAAGGTGCACCAATCAGGAAAGCATGCTCAGCTTGGAGTAGTACTAGGATGGGTGACCAATCAGGAAGTTGACCCCGACTTATGTGTGAGTGAGGAAAAAGCACACAATTAAGGCTAGTGGTGGTTTGGGGGGTCAGTCGTCATTCCTGAAACACTACTAGAGCCTTGGGTAGTGGGCCCGGTCATTACATTATCTAACTTAGAGTGTATTAGCATCACATTCATGTGGCCTTTAAGTGGTGGCATGTTAGTTTCTTGAGTGGACAAGTGTCCCTTAGGATCTCTATCTTGTTGACAACTCCTCTCTTACCCTACCTCTGTATTCCTTTGCTATATTGATGTATGCACAAATTGTCGTTATTTGGATATCTAATTGGGTTATTTTCTGTGTCATTTGTGCTTAATTGAATATATTTTTAATAAATATTTTACCAAATTAGAAAAATTCACTTGTGCATCATTTCTTATATTTTAACATGCATTTTACATGTTTAAATTATTATAATAATTATTTGATTTTATTCATTGATTATTTTATTGCAGATAATTATTATTTACTGGAGCAAAGTCGATACCATCGACTTGAAACTCGATGGTAGCGACATGGCATCAGAGTACAAATATTTTTTGCTCCAGATTGAAAAGGAAAAGGATGTTTTACTGTGAAGGAGTCGATACCATCGACTTCCAACTCGATACCATCGACTCAGACATTGCTGACCAAATTTTAATGTGTTAAATCTAACACATATTATAAAAAAAATTACATTTTAGGTTTCCTCTTGACCTAAACATGTACGACGGCTATAAAAGGCACCATTAGAACTGCAATTGGGAGATCTATCATGGGGGGACGATACGAAATCCGAACAGAGAGAGAAAAGTAGAGGAACCCTACACGGAAGACCTCAGAGGCGTTTTGGCAGCGGAAACGATGGCAATTCTCTCCATCTTCTCCATATCCACTCTTTAACCCTTTCTCCAATTTACTGTATCTCGAAATTCATGTTTTACATCTTTTCGACTTATTGTGATACCATGTCATCTATTTTCGGCTAAAAATTGTAATTCCTTAGGACCCGGGAGTAGCCCGGGTAATCGTTGTATGATACTTTTTACATAGTTTATCATAATTGATTTCTCAAATCCATGGTATGATGTCGTTTTCTCCATTATATCATTATGATTGATCACCCTAATGATAATATAATACCTTTAATTACTTTGAAAGAAGAATTAACAGTTGAAAAGAGATGATAATCACATTCACTAATAAATCCTTTGAACAAGGTGATGTACAGTTAATGGTGGAAACCCAAAGTATGATCTTCATGCACCTAGTTTAGGGTATAGGTTACTACTACCGTGGAACCAACCTAGATTTAGGTAGTGAATTGTATCACGACAGCGAGCAATTCTGACTATAGGCCACTACCCAGAATAGGAGACGAATTAGGATAATTGTGTAGGAATTAGTACAACGAGAACCTGCGGTGAAACCACAATCCTAAGGATTTCATTTTTAATTGATTAAACCAACCATTTAATCGATTGTTTTCTTTTCTTTTATTTTTATTTTCTTTTTCAATCAACTCTTATTTTTAGCTTAGCTGATCAATCCTAATTAGTAATAGTCTTTAACCTCACAACTCCCCGTGTTCGATAAATCGGGACTCATAATCCCATATTACTTTGACACGTACACTTGCGTATTACACACACGTTATACGCGTGTCAAGTTTTTACACCCGTATGCTTGAATATTGCTCGTTCTCGAGCAACACTACTCTTGGATTTGTTTTAAAAAGTCAGCAAGAAGACAAGTACTTATCAATTAGTTTTTCTAAGTGCCCTCCACCAGTCGGTCCCAAACCGATCATTGTCAACCATTGAACAAGTAACTACTCTAAATCCATCAATAATGTTCATAATAGATGTCTACAATAAAATTAATGAAAAACACTATCAATATGAAGTAGTTAATATCATGGCCAATAGGATACCTGCTTGATGCATCATGTGATCTCCCTATCTACCCTATTTTTAGCAAGATGAACAATTCATGCTTGGGCTTTTTTTTGCTTTTTTTATTTGGAGGAGTAAGGAGATACAACTTTTTTTACACTCTTTCATGACAGAAGATGGTTGAAGATAACAAATATGTAACACCTTATAAAATATGCAATGCAAAGGCGACTATATGAAATTTTGTTATGCAAACTGCAAATGCTCAAAAGATGATATGATTATTTTTCCTTTTCTAATGCATAATGAAAGGAACTAACTATATGCTTCCTATCATGCCATGTAATGCATACAAGAGGAAAATAACTTGGATTAAACTTGATCATCCTATGATGGTGAATGAAAATGAATGGAAGGTGGATGAGTTCACATGAATAAGAGACAATGTCTTTCCCAACCATGATATGTCCCTCTTCTATCAACTTGTGTAATAGGGTAACCTTAGAGTTAATTTCTAGAATTCACATTAAAGATCGTGTTACTGTTTGGTTGGCTTGGACTCAAACATCATCGTCATAACATAAGCCATAGTGTTAAGTTAGGTTTTTTATTCAATCGGTATGTCTTCAAGCTGACTAATCCTAACAATTCCTCCAGTTATGTACTCTTAAACATAGAAAATTTAGCTTAAAGAGCAAAGCATAAAAGCACATTCAATTTTCAACAATTATCATAATTGATACAACATCATCAACAAATGGCTAATCCTAACCAAAATTTTATATTTTGTCCACAAGTACACTAGATAGAAGTGGACACTAAAAAAATGAAAAATCTAAATTTTTTTTTGAAACAGAAACATGTAGATGTATGATAAAAAGAAAAGATGCAAGAAGTAAAATAGAAGCACCATTCGATTCCTCCTCCTAAGCTTGAATATGACATTTTCCGCAATGTCAAAAGTAAAGGAAGACAAATTGAATGATTGTACCGATATGTGAGCTCAGATCTGGGAAAAAGACGAGTGGGTGGGATCCACATGAAGACATGCCCTCCAATAAGCACTCGAGCTTGGTGAAGTGTTGATGCTTGCTCAGCTTGTGAGATGTCACTGATGAGAACTCAGTATTACCGACAGTGAAGTCGGTGGTACCAACTCAATGCGTCCCTGCACACTGAATGCACATATTAAGGCACCTTTTTTACTTGCATCAAAACTAGATATCACAATCTACAAATAGGAATGTAAAAGTAGAATTGAAAGTTTTTCCTCCCACAATCTTCCTTGTTTAACATCCTAGGATGGACACATGTCAATCAACAATAATCAGGTGGTCGTGGAGGAGGGTAAAGCTCTCTCCGCTTCTTCCTTCTAAACATCTGGTTCCTTGCAACAATGAGAAAAAAAAATAGTCAGAAGCAAGATTTTGGGATTATGAGTCCCGAATTATCGAACACGGGGAGTTGTGAGGTTAAAGACTATTACTAATTAGGATTGATCAACTAAGCCGAAAATAAGAGTTGATTGAAAAAGAAAATAAAAAGAAAAGAAAAGAAAACAATCGATTAAATGGTTGGTTTAATCAATTAAAAATGGAATCCTTAGGATTGCGGTTGCACTGCAGGTTCTCATTGTACAATTTCCTACACAATTATCCTAATTTGTCTCCTATTTCGGATAGTGGCATGTAGTCAGAATTGCTCTCTTTCGCGATACAATTCACTACCTAAATCTAGGTCGGTTCCACGGTAGTAGTAACCTATACCCTAAACTAGGTGCATTAAGATCATACTCTGGGTTTCCACCATTAGTTGTACATCACCTTGTTCAAAGGATTTATTAGTCAATGTGATTATCGTCTCTTTTGAACCGTTAATTCTTCTTTCAAAGTAATTAAATGTATTAAATTATCATTAGGGTGATCAATCATAATGATATAATGAAGAAAATAACATCATACCACATATTTGAGAGACAAATTATGATAAACTATGTAAAAAGTATCATACAACGATTACCCGGGCTACTTTCGGGTCCTAAGGAATTAAGATTTTTAGCCGAAAATAGACGACATGGTATCACAGTAAGTCGAAAAGTTGTAAAACATGAATTTCGAGATACAGTAAATTGGAGAAAGGGTTAAAGAGTGGATCTGGAGAATATGGAGAGAATTTGCCGTCATTTCCTCCGCCAAAATGCCTCTGAGGTCTTCCATGGAGGGTTCCTCTACTTTTCTCTCTCTGTTGGGCTACCGTATCGTCCCCCCGTGATAGATCTCCCAATTGCAGTTCTAATGGTGCCTTTTATAGCCGTTGTACATGTTTAGGTCAAGAGGAAACCTAAAATGTAATTTTTGTACAATATGTGTTAGATTTAACACATTAAAATTTGGTCAACAACGTCGGAGTCGATGGTATCGAGTTGGAAGTCGATGGTATTGACTTCTTCACAGTAAAACATCCTTTTCCTTTTCAATCTGGAGCAAAAAATATTTTTACTCTAATGCCATGTCGCTACCATCGAGTTTCAAGTCGATGGTATCTACTTTTCTCTAGTAAATAATAATTATATATATGCAATAAAATAATCAATGAATAAAATCAAATAATTATTATAATAATTAAAACATGTAAAATGCATGTAAAATACATGTAAAAATATAAGAAATGATGCACAAGTGATTTTTACTAATGTGGTAAAATATGTATTAAAAAGATATTCAATTAAACACAAATGACACATAAAATAACCAAATTAGATATCCAAATAACAACAATTTGTGCATACATCACACGCCTAAGCTTGAATATTTCTCGTCCTCGAGCAACACTACTCTTGGATTTGTTTTAAAAAGTCAGCAAGAAGACAAGTACTTGTGAATTAGTTTTTCTAACTGCCCTCCACCAGTCGGTCCCAAACTGATCCTTGCCAACCAATGAACAAGTAATTACTCTAAAGCGATCAATAATGTTCATAATAGATGTCCACAATAAAATTAATGAAAAAACACTATCAATATGAAGCAGTTAATATCATGGCCAATAGGACACCTACTTGATGCATCATGTGATCTCCCTATCTACATTGTTGTGATCTACCTAAATAAACTACTTCGAAGCAGATCCCCAAATAAACATGGATGGGGGGAATTAATTATGATGGTGGCCTACCATGCAGAGAAATGGGTGGAAAATATGGGTGGATATGAAATCAGGAATCACAAGAATAATCCAAATCATTTATGCAAAAAGTAAAAATATGATGCACATGTATGATGGATAAAATGTGAATGTATGACTTTTAATGACTATTTTTTATTTTGGTGGGATGATGCATGCAATGGACGTCTCATCCTAATGATGAGTATAAGTGGAAAGGTGTTTATAAAAAGAATCACAATCCCCTCCTTTGTTGCTTAGAGAGATTATGGAATTGAACTTAAAATCCTTTTCCTCCTTTTCTCCTTTTTTTCTTTTTCTTTTTCAATAACTCTTTTTTTACCTTATTTTTAGCAAGATGATATATAAACCATCTTCTGTCCATGAAAGTGACCTTTTTCAGCCATCTTCTTTCTCCTACCTTGCTTGGTTGTCCTTGGAGCTTGGTGTAGAAAGAAGAAGCTATTCTTGGTGCTTCAGAGATGGTTCAACTTTGCATGTGGTGCTTGTGGTGACCCTTGGTCAGCTTCAACCATGTTGATTGTTTATCTTTCCTCTTTGGTGTTTTCTTTGGATCTTCCACCCAATCTTCTTCCCTTTTTCCATCCATAGACATGTCTTGACATGGTGGTCGTTCTTGAGAGTAAGATCCTCATCACAAGGGTAATATGCCATGTTTTGCAAGGCGACACCCAAGTGAGAGGGAGTTTCATCTCTCTTTTCCCCCTTATTTCTTGTGGTTCATCCTTGAGCTTCATGCCCTCTTTTCATGAGCTATTCTTGGCCTTGGTTGTTATTTTTCTTGAGGTGATCTTGTGGCTGAGAGTGGATCTTTTGGTGAAGGTTGATCATCTTTGGTGATAGTGTGCTTGGAGCTTGCCTTCCTTGGAGTGTTCTTCTTTTAGGAGGGTTATATAACTCTTAACCTTCTTTATGAATGCACTTTTCTTACATGCATGCTACTATTTTTTCTCTCTTGATATTCCCTTGATATGCTAGTGGGTGATGATAGACTCTATAACTTGGATGATGTTGAGATCATGCTTGGTTTGGATGTAATCTAGAATCCTAGTTTTGTAACTATTTTTGGTGTTTGTAGTATAATGGTGGTTTTTCCCTATCTCTTGACCTTGGTCTTGGTTGCATACATGATAAAAAGTGTTTTAGTGTTCTACAAAGTTTTGGTCCTATTTTGGTGGTGTTAAGCATGGTTTTATCTCTTACATAAGGTTCCTTTCATGGTGATTTCATGGACCATGTATTAGGGTTTTGGTAACCATTTTTGAGAGGCATTTTCCTTCTTGGAGATGGTAATATTCCATGTTGTTCTCTTCTATTTTAGTCGTGGTTTACCTCTTTTTTTATCTTGGTCGATCTTTGTTTGTCGATGGTATTTTTCCTTGGTAGTAGTTTGACCATTGGTGGTCATTACACCTTGATCTTTCTTGGGTTAGGACACTTTGGTTCTTGGGTTTGTTTGGGTCAAGTTGTATGAACTAGGGTCACGCCCGGACCTAATTTAAATGGGTTGAGGGTTGTGACATGCCTTGGTTTTTGAGGTTGCAACATGGTTGGGTCTTGGGGTCAACACATGTCCTTGTTGCGGGTCGAGATGGCTATTTGTTCTTGGAGTCACAACATGTTCTACCTTGGTTGGTTGTAACCCTAACCCTAGTTGCTCGAGGCATCTAGTTTTGTTGAGATTTTGACTTGGCTGCTTGTTGGATTGAGACATGTTCCTCCTTAGTGTTTCACAGTCATGACATCATAGGATTGGTGGCAGTCCATACACCAAGGTGGTGGTGGTCGCGACACGTGGTTGATTGAGTACCTAATCAATGCACATCTATAAGTAGTGTATGAGTCACATGTAGTGCTATGTGGATAGTTGTTTCTTAACCCTTATTATAATCCCCAACTATAAAGTTTTCCAAGAATTTGGGAGATGTTCCACCTAGGTTTAGTGTTTGTATACATCTACAAAACCCTAATTGGCTAAGCTTCGAGCTCTAACTGTAATGTTGAGTTATGAGATGTGTCTATTTTCTCTCTAATGAGATGTTCATCATATAGTAATGCTTTCTATCTCTTGTTTATAAGCTCTAACCTTTCATGTGATATGTATGCCATGGCTCGTGTATGCTATGGTGGTGATTATGCGACACATGGTGGTGCTTATGCACATTGATGAGACAATAATGTGGTGATGAACATAGATGGTTCATTGTGATAGGTCATGTGATTGGGTGATGACTTAATGCCTATTGAGAGGTGATACCCTCAAAGTGATGTGATTAAATGAGTGTGATCCCATGGTGACGTGTGACATTGATTGTAGCATAGTGAATGGAAGAGAAGTGAACATCATGTGGTGGTTGTGTGACAAGCTCACACCTCATATGTTGTATACCTTATGAATTTGCAATACACCCTTAGTTTTGTAGAGTTTGTCTTAGATTTATATTAGTAATAAAAGTCACCCAATTGGCTAACTAACCAAGTGAAACCTAATCATGTAGTTTGCCCTATGCCATAGATCCATTGCAGTGTCAACTTTATTTGTTGGACTGGTGAAACGAGTTTAACTCAGAGCATATATTTTTTAATATGTAGGGGTGCAAGTTGAGTATTTCCTTGTATCCATAATTACAGGTTGTGTGAGATAGCCATGCTTGAACCAATCTCCTTGTGATGTGTATGGTCATGCATGAGACAATACTTCTTTTAAGAATGGACATGTGTGAGCCTATTCTTCTAGCGTCGTTACGTGTACCAAGGTGGCTTAGGTGTTTTTATGTGGAGTGGTCGTGGATTCTGTCTCATCCATGGACCTTATATGGCATTGATTTTGACTTAGCAGTGGTCAGTTGTATTTGGGTGGTACAACTCAAATCCTTAGGTCATAATAAAAGATATAATACAACCATGCAACCATGTAGTATATGTGCATAGGGTGACATACGTCTCACATTGTTTGAGCTTAGCCTTATCTTTGTACTGATTTCTTGAATTATAATGTGCTAAGAGAAATAAACTATTACCCATGTTCTTCATATTCCTTCTAAAATTGTATGATGATATACAATCAGTTGTAAATGCCTTACCTACTTAGACAGGGTATATAGTTTAATGCATAACATTGGGTTGAATCTGCTTAACCTGCTAGCTATGTTATCTATCTTCTCTAGTATATCTTTGCTTAAATAGCATTGGCGGAAATTTATATCTCTTATTGGGACATTTGGTCTCACCCTATAGGTTTTCCACATCTTTTAGGTGACTGTGCATGAAGAGGTAGAGGTCGTGCAGCTGAGGAAGAGCAGCAGCTGATAAGATAGGATGTACTATTAGTCTTTTGGTGTTAGAGTCCTAGAGTCGTCCTTGTACACTTGGGTCCTTAGGGTCTTTTTGAATTTTTTTTTGGTTATGTGACTAGTATGAGGTTTTGGCCTATGTGACATGGTTGTACAATTATGACATATATATATATATATATATATATATATATATATATATATATATATATATATATATAATATACATATATATAGTCAGGCTAGAATACACTCGAGTGTACATACCGCACAAATACACTCAAGTGTTCTTTCATATGAAAACTATTTTTTGCAAGATGTAAACCATTGATCTTCATTGTCATACTATAATTATGCTACATACAAATTTTGAGCCCATTTGGTTGAGTATAAGTCACTCATCCAAGGGCAACAAAATAGACGCATGAAACTAATTTGAAATGCATAATTTTTGCAGTCTTTACAACATGACCTATAAATGTCCAAATGTGCTCAAATTTTTTATATGAGTTATGACGTGGTATATAATCACACTAACAAACTCACTTAGGGTTGAAATCTCTGAGCTTTTACTAAAACCTTGTACAATAATACCACCCGCAAGCGGATGGGTCTTATCGCAGTATACTTGAGGATTGAATCCCAAGGGATGACGTTTTTAAGAATCTTTTACTAGTCGAATCTAGTTTAATCAAGACTAATATTTAGAACAAAGGTTGATTTGAGTTTAATTAAACTAAATGTGAGGAAAGTAAAGAGCAGGATTAAAAGTTAATTAAATATTAATGATGGAAATCGTTGGGATGTTTCTGGGTTTCACCGCCACTGCACGTGCAAACACATCCAATCACAAACGTCCAGGAAATATATGACCATCCAAATAGAGCTACTGGAAAGCCCCCCATATGGGCATCAGGTTCACGTAAGCATCACCTTAGGCATAAGATGTCTCATCACCATCCAGATCACATACTTACGACTCCGAAGATACATATATCCAACTAAAGTTGCGGACCCCCCTTAGTGGGAGTCTGGTACACAGAAGAGTCACTGTGGGCTAGATGTCTCGTCACCTCACAGATCACACACTTACAACTTCAGGGAATCCCATCAAATTTCTCATCAGGGAGTCAACCGCATTAATCGACATTCAACTCCTACATATTGAAGTTCTCGCAACATAGGAAAAGAACAAGATAAATGGAAGAAAGTGATCAATCCACAAGCACACATCGACGATTAACAATGAAATGAAGAGTTATATACATGCCATGGAGTGTTTAATAAAAGGACATGTAAGCATGGGCAACAGGGCTAGTTCCTGCACCCCAACGAAAGGAAACTACTCACTCATGGTGAGAGAAATAAGAAGAACAAGATAGAGAGAAGATTACTCCATGAGCATGGTGGAGAAGATGATCGCATCTCGGTGGAGAAACAATCTTCTACACAATGTCGGGGCAGATTTGGATGAGGAGGGAAGAACATCACGGCAGATGGGGCAGATCTTCTCTTTCCACCTTCTCTTTCTTCTCGTAGCCCTCGCTCGCAATAGGAGGAGCAACTCGTGGACGTGATGGCATTGCAGGAACAGTGTGGAAGCGATAGATCTAGATCTATATCTAGATCTAGATTTAGATCTAGACGGGGTGGCTTGCAGATCAGAGTTTCCACTTCAGATCTGGGTGAACGGGGAGCAAGACCACCATGGAAGCAGGCTCTTGGCTGTGGAGATCATCTCCTTAGGCTCAGGGAAGACCTACAACCTAACTGTGTCTGGAGATCCCCCCTAAATGGCTAGGGTCATGTTCTATTTATAGGTAGGCTAGCACCGACTTACTTTCGTGATCGCGGTTAATTGGCAGCATGTCGTGATTCTTTGGTCATGATCTTTGGTCGCGATCTTCTCGGCCTTGGCCAGTAGAGGAGGTCACAGTTGTTTTGTCACGGTTGCGGTTAGTTGATATTGCGGTCGCGATTAGCATTAATCACGATCGCAATTTTCATGTCGCAGTCACGGTCTTTAGGTGGTCGTGATCATAAAGGCACGATCGTAGTCATTGGTGTGGTGCAGGTTGCGGTATTTAGCAGAGGTGATTGTAGGCGCAATTTTTTTTGACGTCGTGACTATGAAATTGCAGACAGGTGTCTGCGTTTCTTGGGGAGTTTAGGTCGTGGCTGCGACGGCTCGATCCGGTCACAGTTAGCTGAATGGGTGCAGGTCATGATCTTTTGGTGACTCGACCCGGTCGCGATTTGAGTAGAGATGTGAAGAGGATTCCGCGCACAAGGGGTGGAGAAGAAGGCCGCGACTAGGATGAGGTCACGATTCTCTTGGTGGTCGTGATCATGGTAGAAGAGGGAGCCATGCGTAGGTAGATGAATAACTGTGACCGCGGTTGGCTAGGGTTAATCATGATCAAAGGGAGAAGTGGGGCCGCTAACCACTGCTAACCATGTTAAATAAGGCTCCATAATGGGCCGAGAAGACAAGGCCCATTGCCCAAATGACCTGCACAAAGGTGCAAAAATCTAATCAAAATAGGGAAAAATTATGATTAAACCAAAAGAAGTAAAATGTTAGAAGATATGGTCGATAAGCATGAGAATGTAAGCAAAACTGGGACAAGGGAGGTGATTGAGCCCAAATGAACATGCATTCATCAAAATACCCCAAACATAAACGTTTCTCGTCCTTGAGTAACACAAAATCTGAAATAGTCACCAAATAAATACTTTCAGTCGTATGATTACCTCATCTTCACATCACAATTGTTTCTTTTCTTCTCGGTATGACTCAACATCTCAACATCCTGAGATCACATAACACATCTTTCCATATCTTTGTTCCCAATTTCATTTCCCAACATCACTTCCTCTCCACGTTTTCTAGCATCAAGCATATTTAAGAGTTTTATAAGAGTCCAGAGACACCCGCGGAACAATAAGTGAGCACCTGTTCTGACACTGGTGTTTTTAGGAATGAGGTAGACATTCATTGTGCCTTTAGGTGGAAAAGGGAGTGAAGGGTGGTATGGAAGGAAGAAATAAATCTCTCCTCTATTCGACTTGAGATTTTTATTATATGGTTGCAATTTCATTGATTGCAACTCTTATTATTATATTTTTTGTGCAAATCTCTCCTCTACTCGACTCAAGATTGCATTTTTTGTGTGCACATTGGCATATTTTCTTGGTGGTATGCCCCTATTACATAGCGAGGGGTATGGAAGAAGTGAATAAAGAAGGAGGAGGTGTGCCACCCCAAACTTAGGGTTTGGCTCTATTTTGTCTATTTTTTTTTCTTTTTGATGGACGAAGGGGTATAAAAATGATGGAAGAAGTGTAGAAGAGAGTTCAGATCAGAATGCAACTTGATTTACAAGTCAGTGCATCAGGTTGTTCTCCTTATCTTACTCTGCTCAAATAATGTCTTAATGAGGATCCACTGGAGATTCCATGCTATTGTTCCACTAGTCCATTAGGAAGCACAAGGTGGTTGATCTCTCTCAGTTCAACTGATACTCGCCATATTTACTTATCATGATGTTAGGATTCATATGCTTCACACGGTGATTTATAACCATTGGCTAGTCTCAGAAATTATCTCCCTTGAGGTTTTGCTTTGACTAAGGAGGGTATGATGACTCAAAACTACATGGAAAGATGAGATAGCCGACTAGGTAATGGCTATGATTGAAACAAAGGTGTCAAAACTTCATCAAGTTTCTATACAAGCTACTTTGAAAATTTTGAAAATTTTTGAAAAAAATGCTCAAAATTGCAATGATGAGATTTTAAGTCTGAAACAAAATGGAGAGGGTGGAAAGTAAAGTACGTACCACCCACCCTACACCCCAAACTTAGAAATTTTATCATCCCGAGCAAACTCTAAATCCGAGATGGAGGGGAAAAATCAGGCTGGTTGGTCCACTAGATGTGGTTGCATTCCTTTCTGCGACACGTCATCCATTTATAAATCTCAAAAATGGAAACTATCAGAACTTAAGATTGCATCTTGCGATGCATTGTCTACCATGTGCAAAATTTCCTAAAATGTAAAAACAAAATTAAGGAAAAGTTCTAATTTAGAATTAAAAGTAAAAGAAAAATTATTAATCGGGTTGCCTCTTGACAAGTGCCTTTATTTTATGTCGATGGCTCGACTGTTGGGTTTTAAGGGAGGCAGAGAAGGTAGTGGAAACAAAATTTTATTCTCCCCAAACCTAGTATGAAGGAATTACGTCAACGTATATACAATAGGAAGGATAGTCTGTAGAGATTTACCTTGTCCCAAGGCTTGCTCGGTGACGTTACCTCGCGGCTTGTGCGGTCTTCACCTCCGGTCTTGGACAGTGTCTGTACAACTCCTGGTCTAACCGGGACTGTCGGGATTGACATCTATCCTCCAAGCGGCAGAAGTATCCCGCCTTTGCAGTCATCAACACAGACTGCCTGGAACTCTGATAGCCTTGTCCCATAAGGCATCGAAAGGATTTGTACCCTCTCTTCGGCGTACTAGTCACCATCATATTCTCTTGCCACCATTCACCTTTCTACAGTTGTCTTTACCTTGTTGTGCCTCCCTTGTCGGGTAGCACTTGCTCAGGCTCTCCTGGTTACCACAACCAGAGAGAACAACAACTTTGCAAAGCAAATGGTGTTTCGAGTTGTTGCACTTTGAGTAGCCCCCAATACCCCTATATATATATAGTAGGGTCACGGGACATGGTTCTCTACCCCGGGCAATGCGGGAATAAAACAGTAGTAGAAGGGTTCAAAATTTCCACAACAACTGACATATTGCGGCATCTGAACCGATCATTTGGGCCCTTAGTCGATCGGTCCATGTCTGAGCTGATCGGTTCGTGGTCCTGGTCCAACTCAAATTGACTTTCATATTTGTTTCCAACTAATCAAATATAAGTCCTTGTCCAAATCGAATTTGTAAAAGTGAAACAAATTTGTATTTGCAAAACAGTCTTCTAACTTTTCAAACAATCTCGGTTGGTCATGCAAATCGACTGGTTCAACAATTGAGCCGATCATTTCATGACACATGAGCCGATCGGTTCATCAACCTGAGCCGATCGGTTCATCACTATTAGCCGATGAGTTGGGGCAACAAACTGTGCAAATTAGTCAATTGTAGTTCCAATCAATTCGATACTCTTAGTCATCTGGTCCAACACCTTGAACAATATGATTTTGAGCTATCAATTAATGGAGTATTTAATTGAACTCCTAAACTCCTTTAGTAATCAATTTAAACATCATTTGTGGATAAACTCCTCTTCCAGGTTAAATCCTATGTGTGTGACCCTGCAGGTTTCATTTCACGTTGGCAGTGAAAGTCTATAACACTTATGACTTCACAAGCAAAGAGTGGTGCCTAGACACACATCAATGCTACCCAAGTTAAAAGGAAAGCTGGAGAACAACTTTCAATCTCACAATCCATGAATGGTGTTACAGCGAATGTATAATTCCTTTGCCACTGATATCCCAAATGAACTCGAGGCATGGAACAGTCATCCTGTCAACGTTCATTCACTTTCTTGATCTCAGAGTAGATTGGAGGAGATATGTATGACATCAATATCACATACTGATTCACACATGTGTGCACACCTATTTCAATCCTACTCATCAAGTGGCCATGGATATCAAACTCCCTCGAGAGGGAAAAATCCCATATCTATCACTCACCCCTCAAAAGCCCCATGTGTCAAAGCCACCCAATCATCACCTTTATAACAATCTGTGTTTCAAGACTGCGTTTGATAATGTCAAAGTGTACCCAACAACATGTGTTGAGTGTAGTGATTTCAGGTCAAAGAATCACACTCACCACCATTACTGTGAGAACTGAATTTGACTACCATGTCATGGTTCCATGTGTCAAACTCACAGTGGGTCTATCTGGTATACTTGTTCTCTAACAAGTACCTATGTGTTTGGTTTTATATCTCCATATCATGACTAACGAGATTCTTTCATCAACCAACACCACAATCTAGTCTTGTGTGTCATTGTTGTCTATCTACCTTCCATAATGACATCCGACTAGGGACATAATAAGAATGTACAAACTCTTAGCATCTGTTTGATCTCATCATTCAGGTTCTTAACCTGAAAGCATCCGTTATTGAGTATTGTCATTCTCTAAACATTTAATCTATTCTATCATTATCTCATATGATTGAACCAGAAAGAATTAGAAGCTTTCCTTTGATGTTTATCAAATCAATCTTAATGTATCCCACCAATCATCCCATGATTGGCTCTCAGGGCATACATACCAATAAACTCCCACTCGCACTGTGAACCAATCACCATTGAATCATATTATTAGTGATCTACAAACATGTCCCACATGTTACTATGCTCTAGTGCTTACGCAGTGAGTTATGGCAACACCTTGCTAAAGTCGGTATTTATTGTATGTCTCTCATCTCTTCTCTGTAACATCACACGTATGAGATGGAGTTGCCATGATATGCAATCTAGTATTCCTTTGCTAACCTTTAGTCACATTGCATGACCAAGCACTCCTAACTTGTCATCAATGACCGGAATAATTATAAGTTCATTTCTATGAACTCCTAGATCCATATAGTATCAACTAATGTTCTCTAACACACGGATACTCGACATTTCCTTTTAAAACGACTTTATTGGAACGTTTCCATTCATCAACAATCATTCACTTTATATATCACAATTAATTTTATGTCCCTTACGGAAGTTCACATCAGTGTAACTCCTTACAGTGAACCCTTCCTTATTTCCATAGAACTAGTACTTCTCAAGAACTTATCAAGTTCTTATGGTATTCCAGTAACCCTTACTGGAACTAGACATACATTCACTTGTCATGTCCCACATACAAGTTATCAGAATGAGCATATCATATTCTCATGCCCTACATACAAGATGATAAATGAATTTTGTTCTTGCTATGTCCATACATGCAAGATAATGTGATGATTACATACATGATAGATCCATATCTATTGTTAGTGTTCCCCTTCTTCATAAGAATTGGACACATGGCCTTGGGATACTAACTCCATGTAACATGGACAAGTTTTCTCCCACTGGATCTTTGCACACTGAACCCTTCAGTATATATTGCCAATTTTGCTCTCTCATTTCAGGTCAAGAGGTTTTTCGAGAACTATCTCTATATATTTCTATTCCTATCATAGGAAACGTCTCTATCTTCCTTAAAGATAAATTCCACTTTGGATTTCCATTCTTATTTCACATCAACATGTGGAATACAAATACGCTCCCACTAATTCACAGATCCATTCTTTATCTTTGATATATCAGTCAAACCCTTCGACCATATTATCAAAGTAAAGATCCAACTCTGAGTTGCTTGTACTTAATCAATCACATTGATTAATCCATTGTAACTTATAGACTTCATTTGCATTAATGGATTCATAAACCTTATAGGTTGTGTCACGTACACATCCTTGTTTTATTCCTCATAGGAATGCAGTTTTAGTATCTATATGCCAAATCTCTTAGTAATTAAGTTGCAGTCAACAAGCATCATCCTTATCAAAATGTTATCCATGTGTCTTAAGGCTTAAGACTCATTTGCACTTATGGATTTCATCCCAATGGGTGCTACCATCAAGGTTATGACTTATGGTTCACATGGAAGTCATTTAGGATGTAATGGTCACACACCATAACTCAAAATCGGATTCCTCATATTCATCTAGATAGTTGACTCATCACATAGATAATCGAGGTGTATCTGTCAAGGATATAAGAACTCACAACTCGTTGTGATTATTAATGTCCTTTATTAGTGTGGGGTATTCTTTATTTAAGAATAAATTAGTTATTTGATAATCACCCTCTAACTCCTTGAGTATGACTCCTTTTGATTTAGATATCACCATGCCTTAATCACGAGCTCACTATGATACACTATCATAATCACTCACAAGGTTCTCAAACATTTGGTCTAAGTATTTCATTCATTGATCTCATCAGGAATTAACACTTTACCAAATTCTTACTTCATCTATGATATTTTTGAACACTTCAAGATATTCATATTGGTATTTCTTTAAACACTATTTGAAGCACTAGCATTAACTCTAGTAGGTATGTAAATACATCACATGTATTATACCTAATAGGATTATCATTCTCCCACTATCACTAGTGAAGATTGATTAATCATGTCTAAGAGATTCATGTCTCTTACTGGTTCTCTAACCAAAAGAGTCTAGATTTATCCATCGTATGGAAACTAGAAATGAGTTTCTCATGTTTTATTCTAATTTGACTGTTTGATCAATAACTTTTAGGTATCATTTTATCTTATGCATACCAAGTACCAAAAGATAAACAAGGCATTGCCATAAAGATCATATCTTTGAAATTGAAACATCAACTTTATTAATTGATATCATTGTCATACAATATGAAAAAATAATGTGTACTATCCATTGGAAAATATGAAATAGAAGTTCATAACTCTATTACATGCCTTCAAGGCTGAAAATAAACTAAAGTACTCCTATTTATGGTGGCAACACTTGCCCCATGTATTGGGTGCTTTACACTTTATATCTTGGTATCACATACCTTAAAAGTGTTATAAGTTTATTTCATGACACCTTCAGGTGGAGACGTCTGTCGCCTCCTTCTTCTTTAGTTCTTCCAGATAGAGTGGACAATTCCTTTTCCAATGTCTTAGCTTTTGACAATGGCGCAATTGCCTCTCTTGGTCACGCCTCCCTTGGCCTTGAGAATTGAAGACGACTTGGGCTGCTGGCTAGCATCATAACCTTTCTTAGCCTTACCTTTTCCCTTACGCTTGGACTTGCCTTTCTTGTTGCTGATCATCATCATAGACTTAGGCTTGTCCTTCTTCATCTGTGCCTCGACTGTCCTCAACATGCCCAACAACTCTGTCAACAACTTGTCAAAGTTGTTCATGTTGTAGTTCATCACAAACTGACTTTAGGATTCCGGTAATGATTGCAGTATCACGTCAGTAGCCAACTCTTGGCTCAGGGGAAATCCAAGTCTTGTCATGTTCTCCACATACCTAATCATTTTGAGTGTGTGAGGACCAACTGGATCTCCTTCTGTCATGACACACTTGAACAACGCCCTGGAGACATCATATCTCTCTTGCCGTGCTTGATCTTCATACATGTTCTTGAGATGCTGAATCATCTCAATGACACCCATGTTCTCATGTTGTCTCTACAATTGGTGGTTCATTGAGAACAACATCAAGCACTTTGCATCAATATCATCTTCAGAATGCTTCTTATAATCATCCCTTTCTGCCTTTGGTGTGGTAGGGGTAGGTTCCTCTGGAACTGGAGTAACCAGGACATACAACTTTCACTCTTGAGTGAGAACAATTCTCAATGTCCTAAACCAGTCATTGAAGTTAGTCCTATTCAGCTTGTCCTTTTCAAGGACTGATCGCAACGAAAAGTGATTGTTGTTTGTTTTTATTTGTACTACAAAAGGAAATATATGCAATTTAGTATA
The DNA here is from genome assembly GCA_963693085.1 of Alisma plantago-aquatica. Taxonomy (NCBI): domain Eukaryota; kingdom Viridiplantae; phylum Streptophyta; class Magnoliopsida; order Alismatales; family Alismataceae; genus Alisma; species Alisma plantago-aquatica. The sequence continues at coordinate 1,047,843,531 of OY856412.1, read as the reverse complement.
AAACTCAATTTTGACTTATTTGATTGATTTGAAGGGTTGACGATATAACTAGGACTTTAATTAATTATTGCTCCCAATATTTTTGTTCAAATTGATAGCCCTCACAATCAATTTGGAAGATTGCAGTGTTCACTCTTCTAGTGGGTGAAGATCCTGAAATCCTCTGAGTCATGGATCAGCTAGGGCTGTCACCCATAACTTAGATAATCCAGGGAGGCAACTCTTGCCAATTGCATCATATGCAACTCTTGAAAGATTTTATGCACAACTCCTTGCCATGATCACCCCATGCCTCAAGGTGCTAGATCCTATCTAGGTCACCTTGTTAAGTCTGACCCAAACCCAACATGATGAATTTGCACCCTGATTGGGCAGACCCACTTACTCATCCTTCACACTTCCATGAGATAGACAGTGCATCACTCTAGGGCATGCCCACACTTGGCCGATCAAGCTTTTCAGATGTGTTGAATTTAGAAGGCATCTAAAACTTTAATATTTAATGAGGGATTTGGTTTTATAGGTACATATACATATCCAATAACCACAATATATAGTATGTATCATATACATGCTATATCCCACAGAAAACATGAAAAATGATAAAAGTGATGATTATGGCCATCCTACTGTGATTCCCCATGCCAAGAGGCAGTCATCTAGGTCTACATCACATGCAACCTGTCTATGATGAAGTGCTATAGCCATCCGAGTTGATCAACTCATCACATGAATGACCTGCTCACCCTGGCCGGTCGTCTGGGTGCCACCAGCCAATTGGTTGGCTTCTCCAACCGATTGGTTCGCCTAGTCATTGTGCATCTCCTCATGGTCATCGCTCGATCGTCTCACTCCATGAACCGGTCAACAATCGATCAGTTCAGTCCTTGAACTGACCGTCTGGAATGTCAACTGATCAGTTCACACCTTGAACTGATCCTCTCAGTCATCGTCAGGGTGTCCACCATTCTTTTGACATAATCTACCTTATTTTACATTTGAATAGGGAAACCCCAAGTTACATTCGGGGGGAGTAAAGTTAGGAAAGAAATATCGATTTATCTCGAGTTACATCAGGAATAAGAGATAGGGAATCAGTGTGCAGAGCAAGATGCAATCAACCACATTCAAACATACACAGACATAGGGTTTATTGGCCATTACCACGCTATACATCAACCAAAAAACTCGTTTAAGGGTGACGCGTATCGAGTGCATTCATATTACATATCATATATGTATATTGGGATTTGTGGATTTAGGTTTGGACATGCATAAAGCCAATTTTATTTGCATAGTATGCAATAAATAAAGGTAACAAGCCAAATCGATCACATCGATAATCCTAAATTATAGAGCAGTTGATGTGGCTCTAATACCACTGTTGGGTTTTAGGGGAGGCAGAGAAGGCAGTGGAAACAACATTTTATTCTCCCCAAACCCAGTCCGAAGGAATCACGTCAACGTCTATACAATAGGAAGGATGGTCTGTAGAGATTTACCTTGTCCCGAGGCTTTCTCGGTGATCTTACCTCGTGGCTTGTGCGGTCTTCACCTCCAGTCTTGGACGGTATCTGTACAGCTCCTGGTCTAACCGGGACTGTCGGGATTGACAGGTTTCCTCTGAGCGGCAGAAGTCTCCCACCTCTATAGTCGTCCACACAGACTGCCTAGAACTCCGATCGCCTTGTCCTATACGGCACCGAAAGGAGTCGTACCCTCCTTTCGGCTTACTAGTCACCGACACACTCTCCTACCACTAGTCCCCTATCTGCATTTGTCTTTCCCTTGTTGTGCCTCCCTTGTCGGGTAGCACTTGCTCGGGCTCTCCTGGTTACCACAACCAGAGAGAACGACAACTTTGTAGAGAAACTGGTGTTCTGAGTTGTTGTACATTGAGAAGCCCCCAATACCCCTATATATATAGTAGGGTCACAGGACAGGGTTCTCTACCTCGGGCAATGCGGGATTAAAGCAGGAGCATAAGGGTTCGAAATTTCCACAACAACTGACATACTTTGGCAGCTGAACTGATTGGTTCACCACCTGAACCGATCGTTTGCGACCCTGAGCCAGTCGGTTTGTTGTCCTGGTCCAACTCAAATTGACTTTCATGTTCATTTCCAACTAATCAAATATTATTCCTTGTCCAAATTGAATTTGTACAAGTGAAACAAATTTGTATTTGCAAAATAGTCTTCTGACTTTTCAAACGATCTCGGTTGGTCATGTGAATCGACTAGTTCAACAATCGAGTCAATCATTTCATGACACATGAGTCGATCGTCTCACCTCTTTGAGCCGATCGTTTCATCAACCTGAGCCGATCGGTTGGGGCAGCAGACTATGCAAATCAGTCAATTGCAACTCCAATCAATTCGATACTCTTAATCATCTGGTCCAACACCTTGAGCACTATGATTTTGAGCTATCAATTAATTTAGTGTTTAATTGAACTTCTAAACCCCTTCAGTAATCAATTTAAACATCGTTTGTGGATAAAATCCTCTTCTAGGTTAAATCCTATGTGTGTTACCCTACCGGTCCATTTCATGTTGGCAATGAAAATCTATAACACTTATGACTTCCCAAGCAAAGAGAGGTGCCTAGTCACACATCAATGCTACCCAAGTGAAAAGGAAAGTTGGAGAACAACTTTCAATCCTACAATCTATGAATGGTGTTACATCGAATGTATAATTCCTTTTCCAATGATATCCCAAATGAACTTGAGGCATGGAACAATCATCTTGTCAACGTTCATTCACTTTCTTTATCTGAGAGTAGATCGGAGGAGATATGTATGTCATCAATATCACATACCGATTCACATGTGTGTGCACGCCTATTTCAATCCTACTCATCAAGTGGCCATGGATATCAAACTCCCTCTGGAGGGACAAATCCCATGTCTATCACTCACCCCTCAAAAGCCCCATGTGTCAAAGCCACCCAATCATCACCTTTATAACAATCCATGTTTCAGGACTGTGTTTGATGATGTCAAAGTGTACCCAACGACATGTGTTGAGTGTAGTGATTTCAGGTCAAAGAATCACACTCACCACCATTACTGTGAGAACTGACTGTGACTACCATGTCATGGTTCCATGTGTCAAACTCACGGTGGGTCTGTCTGGTACACTTGTTCTCTAACAAGTACCTATGTGTTTTGTTTGATATCTCCATATCATGACTAACGAGATTCTATCATCAACCAACACCACAATCTAGTCTTTTGTGTCACTGTTGTCTATCTACCTTCCACAATGACATCTGACTAGGGACAAGAATTAGAATGTATGAACTCTTAGCATATGTATGATCTCATCTTTTAGGTCCTTAACCTGAAAGCATACGTTATTGAGTACTGTCATTTTCTAGACATTCAATCTGTTCTATCATTATCTCATATGACTGAACCAGAAAGAATTGGAAGCTTGCCTTTGATGTTTATAAAATCAATCTTAATGTATCCCACCAATCATCCCATGATTAGCTATCAGGGCATACATACCAACATCGACGTGGTTTCTTCAATTTTCTGGTAGATATGGTTGTTTGGACAAATGCATCAATTCGTTAGTGCTAGTATCAGTTGTGGTGAAATATCTCTTCAAGGGTTGGCCATTTTCCACAAAATCACCTAATTTCTCACTCCATAAAGTAAATGCACCATGTGGATAGATGCTCTTAACAATGTATGGTCCAGACCATCGAGAACGGAGTTTCCCTGGGAATAACCTCAGTCTCGAGTTGAACAACAGAACTTGGTCTCCCACTTGAATGCCCTTCCTCTTCAGATGACCATCATGCCAAAGTTTCATGCGTTCCTTGTAGATTCGTGCATTCTCATAAGATGTCATCCGGAGTTCTTCCAACTTTTGGAGTTGTAGAATCCTGGCTTGGCCAGCTTTCTTCATGTCAAATTTCAGCTGTTTTATTGCCCACCATGCTTTATGTTCCAATTCCACGGGCAGGTGGAATGACTTTCCATAGATCAGTCGGAAGGGTGTTCTTCCAAGAGGAGTTTTGAAAGTGGTTCGGTAAGCCCACAAGGCGTTATTGATTTTCATTGATGAATCCTTTTGATTGCGGCCTATTGTCTTCTCCAGGATAGCCTTGAGTTGATGATTTGAAACCTCTATCTGTCCACTTGTTTGTGGGTGGTAGGGGGAAGCTACCTTGTTCATTACACCATATTTTCTTAACAACGCTTCAAAACTTTTTTTCAAAAAATGAGAACCTCCATCAGAGCTCACACTGTGTAGAACTCCAAAATGGGGAAATATGATGTCTTTGAACATCTTGATAATAGGTTTGGAATCGTTAGTAACGGTAGGTATGGCCTCCACCCATTTAGAGACATATTCGACTGTGACTAGGATGTAGGAAAATCCATATGAGGATGGGAATGGACCCATGTAGTCCACTCCCCAAACATCAAAAAACTCAACTTCTTGCCATAGCTTAAGTGGCATTTCATCTCTTTTCATAATGTTTCCCATTCTCTAACACTTGTCACATCACAAAACAAAGTTTTAAGAATCTTTGGATATGGTTGGCCAAAAGAAACCACATTGCAAAACCTTCAAAGTAGTTTTCTTAGAACTCATATGGCCTCCGACTGGGCCTGTGTGACATTGCTCTAAAACAAGTTGGGCTTCTTCCTCAGATATACAAAATCTGTAGAGACCATCAACACAGAGCTTAAAAAGGTATGGCTCATCCCAGTGATATTGTCTCACATCATGCATGAATTACTTCAATGCATTGCCGATACATTCGAGGTGGATGATGCCAGCGACAAGGTAGTTCACATAGTCTGAGTACCAAGGAGTAGCTTCTGAGACTTTCATGAGATGGTCATCTGGAAGAGAGTCGTTAATTGTGATCTTCTCAATTTCTAGAGTGTGGATACGACTTAAGTGGTCTGCCACAACATATTATGTGCCTCTCTTGTCTCTAATCTCAAGATCAAATTCTTGCAATAGGAGAATCCATCTTATTAGCCTTGGTTTTGCATCTTTCTTTTTTAAGAGGTAATGGATAGCAGCATGATCTGTGTAGATAATGACCTTCAAACCAATGAGGTAGGATCTAAACTTATCAAAGGCATATACGACTACTAGGAGTTTCTTCTCAGTAGTTGCATAGTTCCTCTGAGCTTCATCAAGGGTCTTTGATGCATAATAGATGACATGATGTTTCTTCTCTATACATTGGCCCAGAATGGCACCCACAGCGTAATCACTGGCATCACACATAATTTCAAATGGGTGATCCCAATCTGGAGCTCGAATGATGGGTGTTGTTGTAAGGGCATGCTTTAGATTGTTGAATCTCTTGATACATTCTTCATCAAAATAGAAGTCAGCGTCCTTCAACAACAAGTTTGTCATGGGCTTGGTTATCTTGGAGAAATCCTTGATGAACCTTCTATAGAAGCCCGCATGACCAAGGAATGCACAGACTTATCTTACATTGGTTGGGATAGCAAGTTTAGAAATTACTTCAATCTTTGCTTTGTCTACTTTGATTCCTTGATTGCTGACCCTATGGCCAAGGACAATGCCTTCTTTTACCATAAAGTGACACTTCTCCCAATTCAGCACTAGATGTGCTTCTTTGCATCGTTTGAGGACAAGGGAGAGGTGTTTGAGGCATGTATCATATGAATCCCCGTATATAGAGAAATCATCCATAAAAACTTCCATAATGGTTTCGGTTAAGCCAGGAAATATGGTTGCCATGCAGCGTTGGAAGGTTGTAGGCGCATTACAGAGTCGAAATGGCATCCTTCTGAACGCATATGTTCCAAATGGGCAAGTAAAGGTTGTTTTCTCTTGGTCATCTGGATGTATAGGTATTTGATAGAATCCAGAGTAACCATCAAGATAGAAGAAATATTCTTAGTGAGCCAATCGCTCTAAGAGTTGATCTAGGAAAGGCATCGGGAAATGATCCTTACGTGTGGCGTTGTTCAACTTCCTATAATCGATGCACATCCTCCACCCGGTTACTGTTCGAGTGGGGATGAGTTCATTGTCTTTATTCTGTATCACAGTAGTGCCACCATTCTTTGGGACAACATGTACTAGACTCACCCATGGCGAGTCAGATATAGGATAGATAATTCTAGTAGTGAGCAATTTGATGACTTCACGGCGAACTACTTCTTTCATATTTGGATTAAGCTTTTGTTGATGTTTGACAGTCACTTGTGGTCTTCCACCATAGGGATCTTATGCATGAAAAGTGCTTGACTGACCCCGGTGAGATCACTCATCTTGTAGATGATAGATTTCCTTCTTTTTTTAATTCTTTTAGGAGTTTATCTTCTTGTTTGGTCATTATATCAGAACTTATAATAATTGGACAATCCTTGAGATCATCCAAAAATACGTACTTCCATCCCCCGGGCAGGGGCTTCATTTCAGGGGCTTCTATCTTCTCGCATGGCTCTTCGTCTGCATTCACAACCTTGAGTTCCTTGAATTTGGATTCCGGATCTTCTTCAACAATGTTGAGGTGAAGAACACAATCTTTAACTTGTTTGTCAACGGAGTTATCAGTAGATGGGTTCTTAGAGCCACTTCTAAAGGATAGTCCTGTTCATACTTCTCTTGTGCGAGGAATGACATTTTCTCTATACAATCAATCAAATAGACTTCTTCCTTCATGCTTGTTCTTCGCATGCTTTTATGAACTTTAAACACAAGAGTTTCTTTACCTAGTCTGAGGAGTAGGGTTCCTGCTTCCACATCAATCAAAGCTCTTGCAGTGGCAAGGAACGGATGGCCAAAAATGAGAGGGTATCTGGCATATTCCTTAATGTCCATAATGACAAAGTCACAAGGGACATAAGAGTCTTTGCCTACCTTGATAGGGACATCTTAAATGATTCCCAAGGGAAGAGTCATAGAGTTATCTGCAAGCTGTATGGTCATGCTAGTTGGAAGCAGTTCTTCAAACCCTAGCCTCTTGCAAAGACTAAGTGGAATGATAGGGATGCTCGCACCAAGATCAGCCAATCCCTTCTTACATGAAGAGTCACCAATATGACATGAAATCCCAAAGGATACTGGGTCTTTCTGCTTCTTGGGCATCTTGCTATGAATGATATCGGAGGTGGTTATCACTAACTTGACTGTCTCATATTCTTCGGTTATGTACTTCCTTGTGAGGAGAGACTTTAAGTATTTAGTCCAGGCTGGTATCTCATCCAGCGCATCTAGAAAGGGTATATCAACATGAAGCTTCTTCATAGCTTCCTCAAACTTGTTGAATCAAGTATCAAGCCTTGTCTGCTTCAAACGAGTTAGGAAAGGAGGAAGAGGCTTGTATACTGGCACATCCGACTCAGGTGTTGCTTCGACTTTAGTAACAACAGGTTCCTCCAAACTTGCTTTGTCTGTCTTATCAGTGGTTGGTGGTTCCTTCGTTTGAGATTCAGGTATTGTAGAGTCTTGGATTATCACAAAGTCATCATCATTTATTGCCACTATTGGTATCTTAGCAGGGGGGTCAGAGTATTCTTTCCCGAATCTGGTGGTAACAACCTTCAGTTGTTTAGGATGCTTAGGATTGTTCTCTGGTTGGCCAGCGAAAGTTCCAACAGGTGGCTTGTGGCTAGCTGACAGTTGAGATAGTTGAGATTCAATAGCCTTCTGATGGGCTTGTTGGTTCACTATCATAGTATGTTGGGACTGTAACATCTTCCTAATGGCTGAGAGTTTGTCATCGAGAGAGATGGGACCGACATGTTGCCCTTGTTGTTGATTCTGGTAAGGGACTTAGTTGGGATGCTGGAACTGAGAATTGTTCTGATAATTGTTGTAGTTTCTATTATGGTAATTTTCTCTAAAGTTCCCTTGATTCCCAAAATTTGGTTGTTGGTTATACTGGAATTCTAGCGGGCCTCGTTGTTGATTATTTGAACAAAGTTTTTGTGAGTTTTCCACTCCAAAAGGATTTCCATAATGAAAACCGGGATGGTTCCTAGTCTTATTCGGATTATAGTATCCTTGACCAGGGATGGTGTTGATGGCATTCAGACTTTCCATCTGACCATTATCTTCTTGGGAACAAGTATTGCCTAGAACAACATCATAGAGGATATTACAGGCTAGAGTAGAATGATCAGTTCCTTTACATGCTTCACAAAACAATGAAGCTGACTTGGCTTGTTCTTGTTGTTGAGGGGGTGAACGTCTTCTTTCATAGGCGGAAAAAGATGATTCAAATTGTTCTTTCTTGGCAATAACAAGCTTTAGGGATTCAGCGATATACTTGTACACGGGAGTAGCTTCTGCCATAGCTACCTTCAGCACTCCTTTACTTATGGGTCTACCCCGGTTGGCTTGATTTTTAGCTCCATGGGTGACAACCTTCCATGCGCTATCATAACTTTGACGCATGAAGGTTCCTCCAGATAAGGAGTCCAAAAACTTCTTGATGTCATTATCCACACCCCTAAAATATATTTCAACGAGTTGATTCTTTGGAATGCCATGATGTGGTCACTTGCGTAGGAGCTCTTTATATCTTTCCCATACTTCATCTAGGGATTCTCTAGGGACCTGATTGAACTGTGTTATTTGGCTCCTAAATTCATAGGTGAGAGAAGGAGGATAGAATTTTTCCAGAAAAACATTTTGAAGTTGTTCCCAAGTGGTAACGGGTTCACATTGCAAGGAGTTATACCAACTCATGGCTCTATCAGTGAGAGAATACTTGAAGAGACGGAGTCTGATGGCATCATCATAGACTTCCTTTTGCTTTGACATAGCACACAGATCGATGAACCTCAGAAGATGTTCTTGACTATCTTCTCCTTGCTTACCATAGAAAGAGCTATTATAAAGCAGTGTAATCCAATGTGCTGTTATCTCAAAATTAGGAGCATTGATGGGAGGAGGTTGAACTGGGTGATGAACGTCAACATCTTTAGGGATTGAGAATTCTCTAAGGTCCTTTTGTAACTCAGCTTGTTGAGATGCTGCTTGGGCTACTTGGATTTCCTCTTGAACTATAGCTCGGGCATCTTGCATAAGCCTATCTCTTTGCGCATTATGGGCTTGAGCTACCCTTCAGGAAATTTCCTCCTCTTGAGCCATTCTTGCATGGTTCTCTCTGTTCTAACGATGAAAAGTCTGTCTATCTCAGGGTCAAAGCTAGTGGTGAGTCCGAGACTGTTCGAACGATGCATACACTAGACTTTGTGGATACCTAGGATGGAAAGATCTTTTGGAAGTAAGATGGATGAAATATAATCGAATTCAAGTATATGCTCGATTGTATCAAAATTAAAAGAAAATTCCTAAATTAGCCTTAATAGAACTAGATTTAACCAGATGATTCCATTGTCCCTAACAACAACGCCAGAATTTGACGTGGTATATTATCACACTAACAAACTCACTTAGGGTTGAAATCCCTAAGCTTTTACCAAAGCCTTGAGCAATAATACCACCCGAAAGAGGACGGGTCTTACCGTAGTATAGTTGAGGATCGAATCCCAAGGGACAACGTTTTTAAGAATCTTTTACTAGTTGAATCTAGTTGAATCAAGACTAATATTTAGAACAAAGGTTGATTTGAGTTTAATTGAACTAAATGCGAGGAAGGTAAAGAGCAGGATTAAAAGTTAATTAAAGATTAATGATGGAAATTTTTGGGATGTTCCTGGGTTTCACCGCCACTGCACGTGCAAACACATCCAATCACAAACGTACAAGAAATATATGACCATCCATAGAGCTGTTGCAAAACCCCCCATACGGGCGTCAGGTTCGCGTAAGCATCACCTTAGGTATCATATGTCTCATCACCATCTAGATCACATACTTGCGGCTCCAAAGATACACATTTCCAACTGAAGTTGTGGGCCCCCCTTAGCGTGCGTCAGGCACACAAAAGTGTCACTGTGGGCTAGATGTCTCATCACCTCACAGATCACACACTTACGACTTCAGGGAATCCCATCCAATTTCTCATCAGGGAGTCAACCGCGTTAATCGACATTCAACTCCTACATATTGAAGTTCTCGCAACATAGGAAAAGAACAAGATAAATGCAAGTATTGATCAATCCATAAGCACACATCGACGATTAAAAATGAAATGAAAAGTTATATACATGTCATGGAATGTTTAATAAAAGGACATGTAAGCATGGGCAACGAGGCTAGTCCCCACACCCCAGTGAAAAGAAACTATTCACTCGTAGTGAGAGAAGCAAGAAGAACAAGAGAGAGAGAAGATTATGCCATGAGCATGGTGGAGAAGATGATCGCATCTCGGTGGAGAAACGGTCTTCTACACAACATCAGGGCAGATCTGGACGAGGAGGGAAGAACACCACAGTAGACAGGGCATATCTTCTCTTTCCACCTTCTCTTTCTTCTCATAGACCTCACTCGCAGTAGGAGGAGTAGCTCGTGGATGTGATGGTGGCGTAGGCACTGTATGGATGTAACATATCTAGATCTGGATAATCTAGAACTGGAAGAGGTGGCATGCAGATCTGAGTTTCCACTTCTGATCTGGGTGAACAGGGCACAAGACCACCACGGAGGCAGGCTCTTGGTTGTGGAGATCATCTCCTTAGGCTCAGTGCAGACCTGCATCCTAATGGCATCTGGAGATCCCCCCTAAATGGTTGGGGGTCATGTTCTATTTATAGATGGGCTGGCACCGACTTACTTTCATGATCGCTATTAGTTTTCAGCAGGTCACGATTCTTTGGTCATGATCTTTGGTTGTGATCTTCTCTGTCTTGGCCAGCAGAGAAGGTTGCGGTTGTTTTTCCATGGTCACGATTAGTTGACATTGCGGTTGTGATTAGCATTAATCGTGGTCGATATTTTCATGCCACAGTCACAATCTTCAAGTGGTCACTATCATGAAGGTGTGATCACTGTCATTGGTGTGGTGTAGGTTGCAGTATTTAGCAGAGGTGATCGCAAGCGCGATTTGTTTTGATGTCGCAACTATGGAATTGCGTACAGGTGTCCGCAGTTCTTGGGGAGTTTAGGTCGTGGTTGTGATGGCTCAATCCAGTCACAGTTAGTTTAATGGGTGCAGGTCACGATCTTTTGGAGACTCAACCCGATCATGATTTGAAAAGATATGTGAAGAGGATCGCGAGCACATGGGGTGGAGAAGAAGGCCGGAACCAGGATGAGGTCACGATTCTCTTGGTGGTCACGACCATGGTAGCTGAGGGAACCGCGGGAAGGGAGATGAATAACCGCAACCGCTGTTGGCTAGGGTTAATCGTGATCAAAGGGAGAAGAGGGGCTGCTAACCACTGCTAACCATGTTAAACAAGGCTCCATAATGGGCTGAGAAGACAAGGCCCATTGCCCAAATGACATGCACAAAGGTGCAAAAATCCAATAAAAATAGGGAAAAATTTCGATTAAACCAAAATAAGTAAAATGTTAGAAGATATGGTTGACAAGCATGAGAATGTAAGAAAAACTGGGCCAAGGGAGGTGATTGAGCCCAGATGAACATGCATTCATCAAATTATTCACAAGATGATTAAGAAGATCAACGTATTAGATTTTTTAAAAAAATATTGCACCATGGAAAACTACTTGAGTGTATTCTGCTCTGAATACACTTGAGTGTATTCTAGCCTGACCACACACACACACACACACACACACACACATATATATATATATATATATATTTATATTTATATGTATATATGTATTTATGTATGTATGTATGCATGTATGTATGTATCGAAATCAGGTAAATATATTCTAACTACCTCCTAAAATTATAGGAGGTCAAGAGTACATGTAGGCCCAACGCCATACATTTATCAAAGCATTACAACTCACATAGATTATCTAATGTGTAATTTATGTCTAACACATTTACATATTTTTACATAAATACTAGTAGCATGTGTAGCAACCCCTTGGTGTCGTATGTCATTCCTCTCTTCCCATATATGATAGCATAGACCAGCAAAAAGAAGTTTCTTCCTCTCATATTTGCCACACCCAGACAACATTCTTCTTGGGTCCACAAAAAGTTGAATTTGTAATCTGAATTCCTTGCATAATGACTCCCAAATCTCTTTTTTAAATTTGCATTCACCTACAAGATGGCTATGTGATTCTTCCCCCTCTTGGCATAGTAAGCATAGAATAGAAACTTTATAGTTCCAACTCTTAATCCTGTCAAGAGTAGCACGAGCATTGTGCAGAATTTTATATACACACATACTCCATTTTGGCATATACCTACTGGTCCAAAGTTGTTCTCCGAGTAGGTCCATTGTACCCTTTTGGAAAGTCACCACCCAAATACATAACTTCTGATCTCTGAGCTACCATCCACCAATATCCTTTGCAACAAACAAGTGTTTGACTTGTTGCCACACTTCCGTCATGACATTAATGGTTTGTGAGTATCCTTCCCTTGTTTTTGGCGTAAAATCCAGTCCTCTTGGATAATGTATGTATCAGAATAAGGTAAATATATTCCGACTTCCCCCACCAAATAGTAGGGGGTCAAGAGTTACATATAGCTCCTATGCTCGCTATACACCACAGACGTGAGCAACTCACCCTTCTAGCTACTCTGTAGTTTCATTTTAACATTTTTACATATTTTTGCAGCAATGGTACTCACACTCCTAGCTACTCCTCCGTGCTTACGTGTGTTTCTTTCAGCCCATATGTGTAAGCACAAGGCAGCCAGCATGAACATCTTCTTCTCGATGTTACCGCATCGCTTGACCATCTTCCTGGTATCTTCAATCAGCTCAATATGCAGGTCAGACTCTTTGCAGACGTTATCCCACACGTCCTTAGTGAATGTGTAGCTACCAAAAAGATGGTCATGGGGCCTCCCTCTCCTTACACAGTAAACAAGTAGAAGATATATTGCTATTCCATTTTTGTATTTTGTCCAGAGTTGCTCGCACCCCATGTAATATCTTAAAAACACACACAGACCACTTGGGAACATAATTTCCTGCCCATAAACATTCCATGACTCCATATTTTTCAGCCTTTGATCTTGTGATTTCCCATAGATCAGCCTTTTGATTAATCATTTGCCAGTTGCCATCATGATTCATAGAGAATAGATGTCTCACCTGCGGCCAAAGACTCCTCATCATCTGAATAGTTCGTGTCAATCCCTCTCGAGTTCTTGGCTTGAAGTCCAATCCATGTGGGTATCTTTCTCTCATCCACCTTCCCCATGTGGAGCCTCGTGATTGGTACTGAATGATTCTCTTTAGCGGCCCCCATCTAGCAATGTCACGTGGAGTTTTCAGCTGTAACCCACCTTCTTCCTTAGGTAGAACAAGCCTAGAATAGCACATTGGATGAAAATCACTCGCCCAAATGAAGTTAGCAATCTTCATCTCCATTCTATCAAGCACTGCACTCAGGATCTCACCTTGTTGCACCCAGAAAATGAGAAGACCCTCAATGGCTGCTCTAATAAGAATTGTCCTTCCCACCATAGAAGTCTTTTGGGTAGGCCACCGTGCTATCCTCTCATCCACTTTGTCAATGCATTCAGCAAAATATTTGACTTGTAAGTTGCCACCTACAAGCGGAATTCCCAAATATTTGGTTGGGAACTTACCCAACTCCACGCCCATGGTTTCCTGCAGCCTATTGGCCATCTGATGACAAATCTTTGAGAGAAAGAGATGAGTTTTATTTGCGTTAATATGCAGCCCCGTGTGTTCCCCAAAATCACTAAGAAACTTTTTCAATTCAAGAAGTGTATCCACTTTTGCCTCCATAAATAGAAGAACATCATCAGCAAAAATGAGGTGGCTCATTACCTTCATTCCATGTATAGTATATGCTTTGATTAATTTCCTATCTTCCGCTACCTTGAGCTTCCTTGTAAAGTATTCCATGACCAGAGTAACGAGAAGTGGCGAGAGAGGATCACCTTGCCGTAGACCATTGTTGCATTTGAACATACCAGCTAAAGTACCATTAATCAACATAGAGAAACGCATGGTGCCAACACATTGTTTCATCTAGTCCATCCATGTTTGGGAAAACCCCATCTACTGCATGATCCCCCATAGCTTGTCCCAACTAACACTGTCATAAGCCTTGGACACGTCCAATTTTAGGCAAGCTTTCCGACTTCCCTCATCACATTATAGTCAGCTAAGAACTCCTCAGCAAGCAAGGCACAATCACTAATACTCCTTCCAGTAACAAAAGCTCCTTGGTTTTCAGAAATAAGGAAAGGGAGGACCATCTTCAGTCTAGTAGCCAGAATCTTTGCAATGATCTTATATTGGACAGAACAACAAGCAATAGGGTGAAAATCAGCTAGAGAAGTAGTAATCTTCTTCTTTGGAATGAGGACCAGAAAAGCATGATTGACTTGTCTCACCATGTTACCTCCCTCCAGGAACCATCTAAAATTTTTTAGAAGATCATATTTGATTGTCTCCCAAGCAGATCTGTAGAAGAAGGCATTGAAACCATCTGACCCGGGTGATTTGTTGCAGCCTATACACCATAGGGAATCTTTAACTTCTTGTTCGATAACCTCCCTTGTAAGAATGTTATTGTGAGTGCTAGCCAGCTTGAATTTCCAGTCTAAGTCTACCTCCTCCTTCACCTTTGCTGTGAAATTTTTGTTATATAGCTTGTTGTAGAACTGCACGGCTTGGTCCTCAATGTCTCCTTGCATGTTGACCACTTGTCTGCCCTCATCAATCAGCTCATAGATGATGTTAGTAGCCTCCCTTTTCCTTACTGCAGCATGATACAGCTTTGTATTCCTGTCCCCATCATTCATCCATTTTTCCCTGCTCCTTTGCCAGTAGAATTTTTCTTCAGCTTTCTTTAGATCCTCAAGCATCCTCCTTAGTTCTATGTCCTTTTCTATTAAATCTTTGTTTAGTGGATCTGGCATTAAAGACTTTCTCACCTCACTACACTCCCTTTTAGTTTTCATGATCATATTGGGGATGTTGACCTTCTCTTTCGCCCATTTCTTCAAGGTTGATTTCAACAGTGAAAGTTTCTTAGCAAAGACAAACATAGGATTCCCATGAATGTGTGTGCTCCATACTTCCTTTAGAATATCATCATAACCTTCCCATCATGCCCAAACATTAAGAAATCTGAATGGTCTCCTTTTTTATTTCTTCTCCATTATCTGCACAAGAAGAGGTGCATGATCACTAAGCTTAGAGCCACCTGCCTTTACCTGCACTTTGGGAAAGAGTTTCAACCACTCACCATTGACCAACACTCTATCCAGTTTGCTTGTTATTCTATCCTCCGGGTCTTGTTCATTATTCCATGTGAAGAGATCTCCACCTATCATGGGAAGCTCCGTCAGCTCTGCTTTATCAGTGGCCCTATTAAAAGCATCAATCACACCACGAAGCACAAGTCTACCTCCAAACGTCTCTCCCTATAACCTAACATTATTGAAGTCTCCAATCACCATCCAAGGTGTCTTTATCTACGTAGATAATAGTGCTAGATCATGCCAGAGCTCATTCCTTCTCTTAGCATCATTATGGGCATAAACTACTGTTAGGCACATGTACAGTCTGACTGCGTTCCTGCAATCTAGGGTAATGTGTTGGTCTGTCATCATCATCACTATCATCTGCCATGCATTGGGCTTCCACGCCACACACACCCACGCTAGCTCAGAATGTGGTAGGTTAGATACATGTTCCCATCCTTATGGGAACAAGTACCCAATACTCTACTTATTCGGCTCTCTAATCTTCATTTCAACTAAAGCTACAATTGAGGATCCACTAACACCAATCCACTCCCAAATTTCCTTTTTCTTGTTCCTGTCGCACCCTCCTTTAATGTTCCACATGACAATAGACATGTTTAAAGGTTCTTATTTGCACGAGTGTGCCTGGGCTTCTCCTTCTTCTTATTTTCGTCCCTCTTTTTCTTGGGTTCCACCTGTTCAGGCTCTTCCACATCTGACTCGCTGAGGGCTTCAAACTTGTTGGTAGAGTCTAGAATAGACCCCACCCCCTACATTTTTGGAATACCACTCACGGTCTTTTTCCTAGATGCAGGCATAAATTCACTATCTTCCTTTTGAGTTTCTTCGGTCTCACCACTCTTAGAACCTTTGTCATAAGTGAATGCGGCCGATTGCACCTCAGCAATGGGTTTCTTCTTTGCTTCAGATGCTTGTTGCTTTGAGCTATCCTCTGCATCAACTATCAAATGCTCTTCTACATCACTCATGACTTTAGATTCTCATTCAGTAGTCTTGCTTGAGTCCTCCGCAGACATAGAAGTCTTGTCAACTACTGGTTTCTTGCCCTTTTCGACCCATTGTCTAGCAACAGCCACTGGCTTATTTGCCTCGTGCTTGGAAGCCTTCTCGAGCTCCTTGCATCCTCCATCAGGGTGGTCGAACGCCATGCATTGGCTACAGCGAGGAGGCTTATGATCGTACATGATCTGCACCAGGATGGCCTCCCGACCTCAGACGTTCATCCATACTTGCTCGATGAGTTCCTCTTCCGCCCTGAGTTCAATTAGAACACGTTCCTCATCGGACACCAACAGACGCTCGTCAATATGGAGAACCTTGCCGTCGTCGGCAGCGATGGTCCCTGCTGCCAGTCTCGTCCACGAACGGTCGATGGATCCCAAAGTGATCCACACCGAGATCGTAGCAAAATCATCCCTCTTTAACTCATCCCCGAATCGATAGTCCTTGGCGACCACCAGTTGTTCGTCAAACCAACGCGGCCCTAGGCCGAGCACGACCTGTTTGTCCGTCGAGTTGGAGAACCAGACAAGGAATAAACCATTGTCTTTGGAGATCAGGTCGAACGAGCCCTTAGGGTTCCAAGTGCACTTTATCCAAGAAAGAAGATGCGGGAAGTATGGTCTTTTCCTCACCACATATGTCAAGATGGTGTACTCCCAGACATCTTTCATCTGTTGAAATTCTTCCTCCGCCAAATCTACATGAACCTGTCCCTCCAACCGCCTGGGCGTCAGGAAGGCTACATCGTCCGTCTGGAGAGGCCATGGCTCTTGGAGGACCATCTTCCACTCCTTCTTCTGGGTCGTCGACTTTATACCCCCGTCCAAAGACGTTGTCTCATTGACCATCCTCTCAACAGTCGTTTCCAGTGTCACGGGATTCTGTCTTTCATCATTCCCAGTGCCCGCTGGGTTGGGAACATCGTGTTGTTCTCTTCTCTCTCTCCTAGTTCTATGGGGGTGGTGCGAGATGGGGTTGAGAAGTCATGGCAGTGAGTGGGATGGTGGTTGCGGAAGGGTGGATGCCATCGATCGGGGTGATCGGCGGTGTGGTCGTCGCGCAAGCCAGGTCGCACAGGCACGGGCGATCGCCCAGGAGAGCCCTAGCTTATATAATCGAAATTGTTTGTAACTATATTCTGAGAACCCAAAAAAGGGCACCAAGATTACAGAGGATCATACATTCCTGACCCTACCCAAGACTCCTATGCTCACATGCGAGACATAGGTTACAAGAGATTCCAATTCCTTTTTATGATTAAGGGCATTTCAACAAGGTTTTTAACACGATACAATGACTGAATGTCCCTCTCAATATGACTAAAGACCAGGATTTCATCCTTCTTCTTTTCTCCTAGCCATCTCCTATTTCTTTCAAACCATATAGCACGTACGGAGGATGATAGGCACCAAAGGTGGAAAGTTGCAACATGTTTACCCATGTTTGCAATGTCAGTGAGAGATTGAAGTAGGTTTTTGCATCCAGTAGCATTAAGCTTAAGTCTGCAGTGACCCCAAAGGTACCTCCACCATTTGCATGATGCAAATAGGTGTTCACAGTCATCATCCCCATCATTGCAAAGGAAGCAGGAAGTGGATATATTCGATCTCCACTTTTTGACTTTCATCAGAGTTGGTAGATAATTCTTGTGAGCTCGAAATGTAACAATGCTCCATCTGGGGTGGTGTTGATGGCTCCATAGTACTTCAGTACTAATGTCTTTATGTAGACATCTTCTACAGGCTCGCCAAAGTTCTTCCTCAGCTGTGTTAGGTTTCCACTTTGGCCATAATTCATTCATACATCGCCAAGAAGTAGAGAATCCCCACCTATGTTTTAGCTCTTGATTCACTTGTTGTTTGTACCTGGTTTGCATCCAGGATGCCCAAACGGACTTGCCTGTCATGATTTTTTGAATTCTTTTGACAATAAAGAAATCTTCCAGATCATGTAATGACTGAATGCCTAATCCACCTTCATCGAATGGGTAGGAAACACGTCCCCCTGAAAAAGGATGAATCGAGCTCCCCCACAGGAAGTCTGATAGCATGATTTCCATTCTAGACAAGACGGTTGGAGGCATTTCTCCCATGGTCAACCAGAATCAGATTAAACCCATAGCCGAACTTTTGAGTAAGAAAAGTCTGTCCGCCATTGCCATTTTTGAACCTGGACACTTGCTTATCATATCTTTGAGGTTATCCAAGCATCCATGGAAATGCTTCCTTCGTAGATTTCCTCCATCCAAGGGAAAACCCAAGTATTTAGTAGGCCAGGTACCATGTTGAAGTCCCACATCCTTGACAAGAGTAGGTAAGTTTTTACAAGAGGTAGAGAAGTAGGCATGCGATTTGGTTTCATTCAACCTCATGCCTATCATGTTTCTAAAATTAATGAGCAGCTCCTTCACATTTTTGAGGGTGTTGCTGCAACCCTCAACAAACATCAAGATATCATCTGCAAACAACAAATGGGACATGTCTCTGCAATTCCTTATTGTGAATAATTTGATTCTTTTCTCATCTACAGCCTCCCCTATGAGTTTTGAAAGTCCTTCCATAGCAATGGTAAACAACAAGGGAGATAGGGGATCTCCCTATCGTAAACCATTAGAATTTCCAAAGTGACCCACAGGACTCCCATTCAGTAATAGGGAGAAAGATGATGTCATAACACATTGTTTAATGAGCCTAATCTAGTTTTTTCTGAAACCAAGACCTTGAAGACAGTTCCATAGGTAAGACCACTTCACTGTATCAAAAGCTTTCATTATATCCAGCTTAAGAGAAGCTGATGGAGTGCTTCTTTTCACATTGATGTTTAGAGTGAATTCCGCAGCTAGCATCCCACATTCCTCTATTTTCCTTCCTTTCATGAATGCACCTTGGTTAGGAGATATGATTCTGGGAAGGACATTGGCCAGTCTAGAAGTAATGATCTTCGTGATTGTTTTGTACAAGACCGAGCAGCATGATATAGGTCTAAAGTCCGCAGGTGTAGACACTATGCCCTTCTTTGGTATGAGAGAAAGGAGGACATGGTTAATTTGCCTAACCATGTTAACACCATTGAAGAACCATTTCACAGCTTCACAAAGGTTGTTCTTAATCAAATCCCAATTGTTTCTATATAAGTAGTCGTTGAATCCATGTGGGCCTGGGCTCTTATCTGCACCAATACTCCAAACTGATTCCTTAATTTCCTGATCAGTCAGGCATTTACATAGGTTTTCATTGTCCTCATCTGTGATTAGTTTATCCCATCTGATATCCATAGGATTCATATTCGTATTATCCTCATTATAAAGTTTGTGGAAGAACTCTAATGAGCTAATAGCAATCTCCTCCTCACTATCAATATAATTACCATCCTCATCAAAGATTTCAGTAATTGTATTGACAACATCTCTTCTTTTGACAATTGAATGATAGTGTTTCGTATTCTGATCACCGTTATCAATCCACTTGGCTCTACTTCTTTGCCAGTAGTATAGTTCTTCAGCTTTGTCTAGAGCTTTGATTCTCTTCATGGTCACCGCCTCAGCTTCTATCAGATCTTCATCTAGAGGGTTCCTTCGAAGAACCCTAGCAATGTCATCAAGCTCCCTTTTCTCCGTAGATAACAGGTTGTTGATGTTCACATATTTTTTTAACCAAGTCTTTAAAGCCTTTTTCACATTCTTGAGCTTTTGGTTGAATCTAAACAGTGGGTTGCCATAAGGTTCCTCCTTCCAAGATTTTTCAATAACCTCCTTAAACCCCAGCCAGTCCTGCCATAGGTTAAGAAAGCGGAAAGGTTTGCTTTTCTTCTTAACTTCTCTTAGATTGACCTACAGAGCAGCATGATCAGAGAAACATGAGGTTAGTAATTTAGTCTTCGCACCTTGGAACTTAACCATCCACTCGTCATTAGCCAGTGCATGGTCAAGTTTGTAGGCAATTCTCTTTGCTTTCTTCAGGTTATTATGCCAAGTATAGGATTCATTGCCGATCATAGGGATTTCAGTGAGCCCAGCTTTATCAATAGCAACATTGAAGGTGCTAAGGACTTCAATGAGTACTTCCCATCCTCCAGCTTTCTCTTCCCTTTTTCTAATATTGTTGAAATCCCCGAATACCAACCAGGGGTTATTTATGGAACCAACTAGTTTCTCTAACTTTCTCCATAGCTTAGTCCGTTGACTCATGAGGTTATGCGCATAAACCACTGTCACAGTGATTAGTAGTCCTCCTTTGTTGATACATTTTGCTATAATTTGCTGGTCATCCATGTCCAGAAGATCGAGTTCCCAAGACAAAGGGTTCCAGCCTAAACACACTCTTCCATTATTATTGTGATCATGGTTAGTAAACCATTTCCATCCCGTAGGATACATCCTGCTAACAAGGTGTTTACATTCTTTTTTTATCTTAGTCTCAACTAGACCAGCCAAAGACGCCTGAATAGAACGAATCATGTTTGTAACTTCTCTTCTTTTACATGGCTTGCATGAGCCACGAACATTGGACATGAAAAAGGTCATTAATGACATTTTCCAGAGGTTCGAGTCTTACGTGTCTCGGGTACTCTAGAATTCACACCTCCCTTGGATGTACTCTTCTCTTTCTCCTTGGTCTTCTCTTTCTCAGGACCTTTGTCCTTTGCAGGGCTCTTCTCTTTCGATATGTCAGGTTCCTTCTCTTTGACCCCACTTTCACCAGATTCAGACTGGTTCACCACCATAGTCTCTTTTGATGTGTCAGGCTCCTTCTCTTTGTCCCCTCTTTCACCAGATTCATACTGGTTCATCTCCATAGTCTCGTCTTCTACATCTGAGCATAGGTTCTCAAATCTATTGCTTGTGGAACTTGGACCTGCCTCTTTATCCAAGTTCTTGGAGTTTGGCCTCCGAGAGCTTTTACCTTGTACCTCCTTCAATTCATTGGTAGGTTTCATTGCTGCTTTCTTGTTTTTAGCATGTCGTTCTTCTCCATGAAGAGGACAATTAGTTTCATCATGCTCGAACACTTTGCACTCCTTACATCTTTTAGGGAGATGTTGGTATTAGATCTCGACAGGGATCGGGTCCTTCTTTGGTAGATTCACCCAGATCTCACTAAGTGGATCCTCTTCAGCCTCGATTTTGACTGGTGCTTTGGCTTCTCCCAGAGACTCCTGTTGGATAGATCTGAGATCAACTCTCAACAACTTATCGACTCCTGAAGCCACAATACCCACGGCCTTCTCAGACAAGTTCCTTTCCATGCTTGGTATTTTAATCCAAACAGGGATCAAACTAAACATGTCTTTCTGAAGGTCATCACCTGTATGATGGTCCTTGACAATCACCAGGCGATCGTCGAACCATCTGGGGCCCATATTGATCACAGTATTCTTGTCTTCCTCATTGTTGAATTGGACTAAGAAAAACTTATCTGGCTTTGAATACAGATCAAAGCCACCCTCCAGCTTCCAAACTCTCTTGATCCATGCTATAAAGTGGTAATAGTATGGTCTTTTCCCCATGGTATAGACTGAGACGGTGTGTTCCCAAATCTTTTCCATGGCCGAATATGTGTCTTCATCAATAGTCATGAACCTCTTGCCATCCAAGATAATAGGAGGATCGTACTTTTGCTTCGCCATGAATTGCTCAGCGCCGCTAAAGACCCTGGACCAGGGTTTCATCGGTGCAAATTAAGTCATGGTATCTCACACTCTCGATGAAGATGTGATGGAGGAGGGGTGGCTCCCCCATCGGCGAGGGGGTGTGGGATTGCCTCAGTTCTCCGCCGTAGTCGCCATAGCCCTAGCTTGGATAATGTATGTATGTATGTATATATATGTGTATATATATGTGTGTATATATGCATGTATGTATGTATCTATATATGTATATATATTTATATGTATATATGTATATATATATGTATGTATATATATATATATATATATATATGTGTATATATATATGTATATATATATATGTATATATATATATATATATAGGGTATATCTTCGCTACCCGTGTAGGTAACTAAGATTCTCTACCCGTGCATCAATTTTGTAATGGGATGACACATATATGTAATGAGGCAACCAAATTTGTAATGAGACAACTGAAATTGTAATACAAAAACTCATTTTGTATTACAGTGCTGTTATAGGAATAAATATATATTTATTACTGTAACAACGCTGTAATATAAAATGAGTCTTTGTATTACAATTTCGGTCGTCTCATTACAAATTTGGATTGTCTCATTACAAATGTATACCTTCCCATTACAAAACTGATGCACGGGTAGCGAATCTTAGTTACCCGCACGGGTAGCAAAGATATACCCATATATATATATATATATATATATATATATATATATATATATATATATATATATATATATATATAAATATATATATATGTATGTATATGTATATCTGTGTGTGTAACCAATATCTTATGTAAAAGGTTGATGACAGGAACGTTGATCAACAGTAATGTAAGTACCACGTGATATATTTTGTAGCGCCCAGGCCCACTGCCCAAGGCTCTAGTAGAGTTTCAAAAACGGTGACTATCCCCACAGACCTCCACTAGACTTAACTACACTCTTTGTCCTCATTCACGCGCATGCCAGGATCAACTTCCCGACAGGTCACCAATCCAAGTACTATTCCAAGTTGAGCACACTTAACTATGGAGTTCTTTAGTGATGGGTTACCGGAAAAGGAGGTGCACCGTGGTGATATGGGTAGTTCAATCATTAATTTTAAGAGTATTTTATCCGAGGCCTCAAATCCTGGGATGTTACAATCTCTCCCACTTAGAATCTTGACGTCCTCATCAAGGCTCAACTATAAGGCCTCATAATCTCTTACCCATTTCAGTGCAGACCCATAATGGCCCATGGACACCTAGCTCCTGATCACGGAATACCAGTGCAAGGGTGGCTACGTCAACCATGGACAACCCTTTCCTAGATGCCTAGACCGCACATCTCAAGACTGGAATGCCATGCCGATGTGGGCCCCACCTACTACAGGGGAATTGGCTCTGATACCATTTCTAACACTCGGGCACACTACCCAAGGCTCTAGTCGAGTTTAAGGAATGACAATTGTCCCCAAAGACTACCACTAGCCTTAACTGTGTGCTTTGTCCTCACTCAAATGCAAGCCAAGATCAACTTCCCGACAGGTCACCCATCCCAGTACTACTCCAAGTTGAGCATGCTTAACTATGGAGTTCTTTAGTGATGGGTTCCAAGAAAAGGAGGTGCACCTTGGTGATATGGATAGTCCAATCATTCCTTTTAAGAGTGTTTATCCAAGGCCTCAAATCTTGGGATGTTACATGTTATGTCTTTCGTGTGGCAGGCTTTGTTGACTCATATGTAATAAGTTTTTGGGTTTTGGTGCCTTGATGTATTTAGTTTTAATTTCCCATGTTTTCATATGTATATATATATATATATATATATATATAAATATATATATATATATATATAATTCTCCTTGAGTAGGGTGAGTCATGGAATATAGAAATAAAAGGATATCAAAGTCCCTTTTTCTGGAGCAAGTTGTAATAACAAGAGAAAAGAAATAAAGTTCTGATATACCAATAAAACCTAGGAAGTGTAGAGCCCTAACTCAACCCTAGAGTCAAGAAGGGATTCCTAAGGGTACATATATGTATGTATGCATGTATGTATGCATGTATGAGTATATATATCTATATCTATATATATATATATATATATATATATATATATGTGTGTGTGTGTGTGTGTGTGTGTGTATGTGTGTATATATGTATGTATGTATATATGTATGTATATATATTTATATGTATATATGTATGTATGTATGTATGTATGTATGTATATATATATATATTTATTTATTTATATATGTATATATGTATGTATCGAAATGTGGTAAGCTTTATTCCGAAGTTCCTCTCTTTCCAAATAGATCGAGGGTCAAAGTACAATGTAGTCCTCAAACACTACATAACTCTCTCAAAATGGAAAATAAAAAAGAACGAGACTAACTATGTAGTCTACCAAAGACAACTTTATAGATTTTCTTTACAATACTCTGTATATCTCTCTTTCTATCAATATGTCTTCTTTGGTTTCTTTCTTTCCAGATATAGAAGTAAGTTGCAGATAGTATGAGAAGCATCTTCCGCTTTTGTGTGCTCGTGTTTTTTCCTAATTTGAAGATCATGTCCTTTGCATCAGAAAGCCTGCAAGGTTTGAAGTGTAGTTCTTCGCATACGTTCTTCCAAATGTTAGATGTGAAGCTACATTTCTAAAAGAGATGACATTGTGATTCAATCTGATCGTCGCATAGGTAGCATGCTGTCAGAGAATCAGGATACCACTCATGGATTTTGTCCATAGTAGGTAGAGTGTTATTGGCTGCTCTATAGAGACAAAGAGTCCATTTTGGGGTTTCGTAACTCGTCCATAGAAATCTGGTACCAATGTGATCTACTACATGGGGTCTAACCAGATCCCAGATGTTGATTGAGTCCTTAAGGAGATAGCGCCCGTCCCTGTGAGGGGAAAAAGCATGCTTGATACTTTTCCAAATGGTTGTCATTCTATTTATGATTCTTGAATAACCTTCACGAGTATTAGGTTTGAAGTCCAAACCATTGGGATATATCATCCACATCCATCTGATCCAGACTGAGTTCCTAGCTTGGAAGTTGATAATCCTTCTTGCCGTCCCCCAATCAACAATGATGTTAGGGATCTTGAGCCCAAGTCCTCCTTCTTTGGGAAGAAAAAGTCTCAAGTATCTCATCGGATGGGTCTTGCCTGCGCATATAAAGTTGGAGAGGGTCATCTCTATCCTGTCAAGGACTGCTGCCGGGATTTCCCCTTGCTGTGCCCAGAATTGTAGCAGACCCTCCACAACTGATGATATAAAAGTGACTCTTCCAGCCATAAAGGTCCTCGTAATAGGCCATTTAGCAATCATCTCCTCAAGTCTATCCGTGCATCCGATGAAGTCCTTCACATGTAGTTTACCCCCAGTTAGAGGGAAACCAAGATATTTGGTAGGAAGTTGATTGATCATGATGCCCGAGATATCCACAATTGAGGGGTTTAGAGCGATGCAATTTGAAGAAGTGAACTTCTGTGTCTTTTCCTCATTTATGTGAAGACTTGTTTGATTACCAAATTATGTTAGCAGTTGCTTGAGATTACTGATGTATTTCAGTTTTACTTCGACAAAGATGAGAATGTCATTAGCGAAGATGAGGCGACTCAGGACCTTTGTGTCATGGATGGAGTAGGTAGCTATGTTCTTTGACACCTCTTCTTTGTGCATCATACTAGAGAAATATTCCATCAGAATGGTGAAGAACAATGGGGAAAGAGGGTCCCCTTGCCTCAAGCCATTTGAGATCTGGAATATACCATGAGGTGTGTCGTTCACCAGGACTGGGAAACTGGGAGTGCATACGCATTGCTTCATGAGTGAAATCCATTTTGGCAAAAACCCCATGTTGTCCATAATCCACCAAAGCTTAGGCCAGTGGACACTGTTGAAAGCCTTCGAGACGTCATGTTTCATGCAAAACTTTTTGTAACCTCTGTTAACATTGAACTCAAGAAGGAATTTGTTGGTGGGAAGAGTGCAATCAGGGATGCTCCTTCCCTCAATGAATGCTCCTTGATTGTCAGATATGAGGATTGGTAGTACGAGTTTCAGCCTTTCAGCTAATAATTTGGCTATGATCTTATATTGGACATTGCAATAGGAAATTGGTCCGAAATTGTATAGGGATGCAGTCGTCTTCTTCTTCGAGATAAGAACTAGGAAGGAGTGGTTAACCTTCCTAAGCATACATCCTCCCTCCATAAACCATGTAATGCTATCACATAGGTCTTGTTTGATGGTTTCCCAGGCAAAACGATAGAAGTGGGAATTGAAGCCGTCTGGTCCTGGAGATTTGTGCATTCCAATGCTCCAAAGGGCACTCTTTATCTCATCCTCCATGACCTGTCTGCATAATATGTTGTTGTGAGTAGAAGTGAGCTTGTACCTCCACGTTAGATTTTCATCTCTGGGATCATGTTCCTCAGTGTTCGACTTGTTATAAAGACTTCTGTAGAAGTTATTAGCTTGAACAGTGAGAGATTCAAGATCATTAATAACAATTCCTTCTTCGTTGATGAGTTCAGAAATGGAGTTAAGGGCTTCTCTCTTTCGAATGGCATTGTGGTATAACTTGGTATTCATGTCTCCATCAGTAATCCATTTCTGTCGGCTTCTTTGCCAAGCGAAGTTTTCTTCGGCAACTTTAAGATCAGTGAGCATTCTATTTAGTTTCTCTTCTTCAACAATCAGTGAACCACTGAGAGGATCAGTAATGAGGTTGTCCTTGACAGAAATGAGTTCTATTTTTGTTTCCTGTAGAAGGTTAGGAATATTGACATGTTTTCGATACCAAATTTTGATTGCACTTTTTCATCTCATAAGTTTCCTTGTGAAGATGAACATGGGATTGCCTTCGATCAAAATTTTCCAAGAAGATTGGAGTAGGTCTTCAAATCCATTCCAGTTCATCCAGAAATTGACAAACCGGAAAGGTCTGGGTTTGTTCTTCTTATCTAAGACCTGCATGACAAGGGGGGCATGGTCACTGATGTCCGCACCACCTGCTCTGACACGAGCTTGGGGAAGGGTCTGAAGCCAAAGGTTGTTGACGAGGGCATGATCAAGTTTGCTCGTGATCCTTTTATCAGCTACCTTGCCTTCATTGTTCCAAGTGAATACCTCTGCTCCATTCATAGGAAGTTCACATAGATCAGCAATATTCATCATGTGATTGAATGACTTAATGACAGCTTCAGGGACAATTCTTCCTCCACATTTTTTCTCTTGCAACCTGATATTATTAAAATCACCCATTAATAGCCATGGGATGTTGACCCTTATATTGACTTCCAGCATATCACTCTAAGGTTCCTGTATTTGAGAGTGAAGATTGAAGGCATAAATGGCAGAAAACCAAATAGTTAACCCCCCTTTATTGGTGCAGATAGAATTAATCATTTGCTCTGATTTGTTGTGAACTTGTATGTCCCAAACATTCTGATTCCAGCCCAAACAAATTCTGCCAAGATCGACCTCTTCATGGTTGGATGTATGCGACCAGCCATTAGGGAAGATAGAACTAACATAGTTTTTGTTACCTCTTCTGATCTTTGTTTCTATAATTGCTGCTTGTGAAACTTTGTTAGATTTAATCCAGTGCCTCACCTCCCTCCTCTTGGTAGGATTGCAAATTCCCTTCATGTTCCATACCAATATGGACATGGATTCTTATTTCTTTGGTCTGGCACTCCGCTGAGGAGCCTTCTCCTTCTCCTTGCCTTTGCGGCTCTTGTCTGGTTTTTTGGTTTTCTCATTTTCCATAATTTCTTCAACTTCTTTGTCAGAGTCACTTAGGATACCAAAGGAATTGGGATCCAGTATTTCACCCTCCTCCTTGTCCTCTGATGGTCCCGAAGTGTTGGGTTTTGGTGTAGCACCTTCCTCTTCATCCTCTGGATGAACCGATGTACCTGTTGCAGGGATATTTGCTTTCTTAAACTTCCATGTTTTCTTTGGTTTTCAAAGCCATCTGCATCTTTCTGATTAGGAACAGGTTTGTCAACGGGGCACTCTTCCTTGCCATGTCCAAACACACAGCAAGTGTGGCATTTCTTTGGAAGATGTTCATATTTTATGTTGAATGATATGTCCTCCTTCTTCCCTAGAATGTCCACCCATATGGTATCAGGAGTGTCATTGGTTGTGTCGACTTCCACCAGTACCCTGGCCTCATCGGTGCCAGCGGTTTCAATGGATCTAATTTCCACATGGAGGACTTTGCCTACTCCAGAGGTGATCGTCCCAGCTGCTTTGGTGGTCCAGGTTTTGCCCTTTGAAGGGATACAGATCCAGATTAGAAGAGATGAGAATTCCTCCTTCACCAGTGGATCACCATACTGGTATTGCTTGGCGATCACTAGATGCCCATCAAACCATCTAGGACCACTATTCAGGCAGGCTTTCTTGTCCTTCTCGTTGGAGAATCAGATGATAAAGAAGCCCTATTCTTTGGAAATGACATCAAAGTCTCCGCTTGGCTTCCAAACCCTCCTGATCCATGCCAACAAGTGAGGATAAAAAGGGTGTTTTCCTATCACATAGATGGATACGGAGAACTCCCAAACATTCTTCATGCATCCATATTCTTCATCCTCTAGGTTGACGACAACCTTGCCATCGCGACGGATGGGTTTCGGAAAAGCAAAGGCTGAGCATTCCTTTTTCTATGCAGGGGTCCTCTTAACAACCCGAGTCCATGGGTTCTTCTCTTTGGGTGGTGTCGTTGTAGAGCTTGAACCTTCTCCGGTGTTAAGGTTAGTTGCGGTGGTGTTGGTTGGTTTGGTGGAAGGGTCGGTGGGGGTGGCCTGGCCAGATGTGGCAGCCATGGCCACCGATCCTCTCGGGTCACCTGGCTGATCTCCAAGAAACCCTGGGAGACGGGTATATATGTATGTATGTATGTATTCATGTATATATGTGTGTTTATTCTTATGTAAAAGGTTGATGACAGGAACGTTGATCAACAGTGATGTAAGTACCACGTGATATGTTATGTGTTTCATGTGGAAGGCTTTGTGGACTCTTATGTAATAAGTTTTTTTCTTTTGGTTCCTTGATGTAATTAGTTTTAATTTCCCATGTTTTCCTATGTATATATATATTTATGTATATATATATATATATATATATATATATATATATATATATATATATATATATATATTAATTCTCCTTGAGCAGGGTGAGTCATGGAATATAGAAATAAAAGTATATTGGAGTCGCTTTTTCTAGAGCAAGTTGTAATAATAAGAGAAAAGAAATAAAGTTCTGATATACCAATAAAACCTAGGAAGGGTAGAGCCCTAAATCAACCCTAAAGTTAAGTAGGGATGCTTAAGGGTACATAAGACCCAAGGGGTTAGGAGGTGATCATGCCCTAAGTACATAAGGCCCATGGGGTTAGCAGAAAGCCATGCATGAGTACTTAAGGCCCATGGGGTCAGGAGAATTCCACCTCCATAAGTATGTAAGTGCCAAGCGATCAACATGGAAGGCACTTTATATGTAAATATATATATATATATATTTATATTTATATTTATATATTTATATATATACAAATATTATATATGGGATTAATATAGAAAGATTTCTCCCTCCCTATCTCACGCCCGTGGCGGAGACTGAACGCCCGAGAGGGTGGTAAATCAAGGCAGAAACTGGGATTTGAACCCGGGTCCCTTCATGAGGAGACATCATGTTTGACCACTTGAGCCACTCCTTGTCGGCTATAAAGATTTCCCCCCTCTCCCACGCTTGTGGAAGAGGCCGAACACCCAGAAGGGTGGTAAATCAAGGTGGCAATTGGGATTTGAACATGGGTCCCTTTGTTAGGGGACACCTTGCTTGACCACCTGAGCCACTCCATGAAAACTATTTATATTTATATATGTATGTATGTATGTATGTATGGGATTAAGAGAGAAAGATTTCTCCCCTCTCTCCCATGCCCATAACAGAGGCCGAACACCGGGGAGGGTGGTAAATCAAGGAAGAAACTGGGATTTGAACCCGAGTCCCTTCATGGGGAGACATTGTGCTTGACCACTTGAGCCACTCCTTGTCGGCATGTATGTATCGGAACTGTTTGTAACTATATTCCAAAAACCCCAAAATATAGGGCACCAAGATTACAGAGGATCATACATTTCTGACCCTACCCAAGATTCCTATTCTCACATGTGAGAAATAGGTTACAAGATATTCCAATTCCTTTTTATAATTAAGGGAATTTCAACAAGATTTCTAACAAGATACAAGGATTTAATATCCTTTTCAATATGACTAAAAACCAGGATTTCATCCTTCTTCTTTTCCCCTAGCCATCTCCTGTTCCTTTCAGACCATATAGCATGAACGCAGGAAGATAGACACCAAAGTTGGAATGTTGCAACATGTTTGTCCATGTTTGTAATATCAGTGAGAGAATCAGCTAGATTTTGGCATCCAGTAGCAGTGAGCTTTAGTCTGCAACGGCCCCAAAGATATTTCCACCATTTGCATGAAGCAAATAGGTGATCACAGTCGTCATCCCCCTCATTGTAGAGGAAGCAAGAAGTGGAAATGTTTGGTTTCCACTTTTTAACTTTCATTAGAGTTGGCAGATAATTCTTATGTGCTCGAAAAGTAACAAGGCTCCATCTGGGATGATGTTGATGCCTTCATAACACCTCAGAACCGGTATCTTTAGGAAGACATCTTCTGCAGGCTCTCCAAAGTTCATCTTCAGCTGTGTTAGGTTTCCATTTTGGCCATATTTCATGCATATGATGCCAGGAAGTAGAGAATCCCCATCTATGCTTCAGCTCTTGGTTCACTTGTTGTTTGTATCTGGGTCGGCATGTATGTATGTATGTATGTATGTATGTATGTATCTACGCACACACACACAAACATATATATATATATATATATATATATATATATATATATATATATATATATATATATATATATCTGTGTGTGTGTGTGAGTATATATATATATATATATATATATATATATATATATATATATATATATATATATATATATATATATATATATATATATATATATATATATATATATATATATATATATGTGTGTGTGTGTGTGTGTGTGTGTGTGTAACCAATATCTTATGTAAAAGGTTGATGACAGGAACGTTGATCAACAATGATATAAGTACCACGTGATATGTTATGTGTTTCATGTAGCAAGCTTTGTGGACTCATATGTAATAAGTTTTTGGCTTTTGGTGCCTTGATGTAATTAGTTTTATAAGGCCCATGGGGTGAATAGGAGATCACTCCATAGTTACCTATATACCTATAGATGTTAAGGGGATGGGTAAGGCTAATGATACATGAGATGTGGATATTAGGAATACAAGAACTTATCAAATTATGTTTTAAATAGAATCTTTAAGAGAAATATGAACAAATTCAAGAGTGATAAAGGAAATATCACTTTAGTTCATAAAATTTAATATTTTTCATGGAATAAAACGTAGTCAAGTTTTGGATTTATTAATAAGGATGACTCATCCTCAATTTTTTATTAAAATATAATGTGTTGGTAGACCATCCATGTACATATGATAGGATGAACTTTATATATGGCCTATAGCTAAATGTCTATTTCATCTTATTATGTGTGTAAGAAATTGGGTGGCCACATGTTATGCATAAAATTGACATATGATAATGATTACCCAAAGCTAATTTAATGGAATAATTTTTGGGTTTTGAGGTGTTATGTAACCCTTAAATAAATATAGATGAATGATGATTAGTAGGTTTGAACCATTACGTCTAAAAACCTTTAGGTTCCAGCCTCAGTCATATGAGAATTTTCATATGAATGAATGTTATTGATGATAATCTAGCTAAAACCTATCAAATAAACGTTGTTAGACCTAATGGTTGAGCTTAATAAGAGTAATTATTCACTTTAAATGGATTGGATTTGAATTTTAGGGAAAAAATACCTCTTTAGGGAAGGTTGAATGTAAGATACCTAAACTTGGTAAAAATATATTCCATGGTTATACAGTAATAATGTCTTGAAATTAAATTAAATTCGAGTAATACTATAATGATATGATCAATTACAAATCTAAATTGATTTTTGATGATGAATCTAACCCCTAGACTTGGAACAAGACTATAATTTCATATAATAATGCAATGATTGAACGAACATATAAATTTGAGGCTTGAGTTGAAATATTATGATGAGAATAGCCTCAAATTCGTAGTCTAATTAATCGTATGGACCCTTTGGACGGCCAAAGAATAGGCCATGGGCCTTAGAACCCAATTCAAGCCCATTTGCACTAAGTAAGGTTTAACTATAGACCTCTAAGAGAATAATAACAAGTTTGGTATTTAATGCTCATGATAAATGGTCATGATAAGTTTAATTGTTAGATAATCATATTTTTAGATAAAGACTGACTTTCTAGAACATTCTAATTAATCTTTTAACCTATGTAATTAATTAAATGTTTAACCAGATTTACCTTGCAAACCAATTTTTGTATACTAAACTAACTTGTTTAGGCTTTATATTGTAAATAATGATGGATATTAGAATTTTAAAGATTATCCTAAAATTTGGGGTTAAACAAACTTACATAGTTTCCAAAATAATTAATAATCTATTGTTGGCTTTATCAAAAGTAAAATCAAGGAATTAATAGGGCTAAGAGCCATGAGTCTACATAGAGTCAGTAAGAGGATATAGGTGAGACCACTAGTTATTGAACTCCTCCCATTTCTCTCTAGACTAGTACCTTGTAGAGTAATGTCCCCAAGATCCCTAAACTCCTCTCCTTGTCCAGTTAATAAAATCAATATTTATCAACTTATTTATCTTCAAGAGGTATAACTGAATCCAAAAAACCCTAACCTTCACATCATCTCTAGGTATTGAAGGAATCCCTAATTGGGGATTCTGTAGACATTTCCCTTGGTTTCCATTCCTTGTAATATATGGAAGACATCAACCTATATAAGGATTGGACCATCATTAAAATATAGGAAAGAGCACGATAAACACACAAATTTCCCTTTTCCTCCTCTCCCTACACTCCATTCAATCGGTTGCTTCATCAGGAACCCATACTAAAAAAACTACTTGATCCTCATATTGTAGAGAAATTAGATGGAGCTAAAGCTTCAATAAGGAGTGGTCGTGATGACACTAAATCCAACATACTTTCCATGGAGGCATACCAATGTTATGTGTGCACTAATATCAATAAATATCAAGAAGGAGAATATGCTTATTTTTTGTTATCATCCATAATAAAAAAAGTCAAATCATTGTTCACGACATCATGTAATTCCATACAAATACCATCATTCAAAAAGAAAAAAGTAGGTTTTTACATCTATTTCATAATCAAAATTCTCTATGAATAAAATAAAATCACATAGGATATGATCTTTGTCTTTACATCAACAGGAAAAAGGAAGAGTATAAATTGCCTAAAGAGAAATGGAAGGAGATATATAACATACTCTAGTCCTCTGAGATACTTTGTTATTCTTTTCATGTACTTTGATCCTTTTGAGGTTTCTTTGCCTAAAAAATGTGAAATAGTGAATCAATAATAGATTTTGTGTATGTGAGTAAAATATACATATATATCAAGCTTGCAAACTTGAATTATTTGAGAAATAAAGAAAAGTAAAAGAGAACATTCTTAAATGTGAAAATAGGTAAAAGGAATATTTTAATCATATTTCAATGATTTTTTATTACTTTGTTGACTAGCACATAATGACATATATTATTGGGCCCATTCCTTGTGTATCATGCACTCTAGTATTTCCATGTATACCATATACTCTATGGAGGTGCTAGTCGATAATTCTTTTCCTCTCTTTTGGGGAGATTAATGAACACCATCAGTAACTACAATTTGTTCTCATATTTATTGTTCTTAGTTTCAAGGAAAAGATCGTCCCACATGTACATACATATAATACATATTCTAAAAATAAGGAAAGAAAGACGTCATATTTATTTAACACAAAGAAAAATAGTCTTGTTGTTAGATATTGCACATACCTAATAAAATCAAATTTTGATATCCAAAAGAGTCTATTGAGACTATATAAATGGATTCCTCTGAAAGGAAGTTATGGGTGCATCATTATTACGAGTCCATACGACCCAAGACTAGAATTTTAACTTAACTAGGTTTTTTATGATCAACATATGATTAGACTAGAATTTTCTTGAGAATATAACCTCATTTTAGAGTTATAGGGATAGAGCTAGGGCAAGGGGTAGGTTTGTATCATTAAATGCCTTTATCATTTAGAGAGAGAGAAATTAATATTATGGTTTCAAAGAGTTTTAGATCATCATTGGTAACCTAACCCCCGACCTGTCAACCTATCAGTAGTAGGTAAATGTCCCAAGATGCATCTGTAGAGGTTGCAACTCCACTTGGGAGTCAGCACCTTGTTCCAGACAACCATGAACCAAGGAACAAGAGGGCTGACCCTCCTCTATTTCCCCAGTTTGGGAACCAAGCAGCACCAGCTATCCTAACTTAGTTGGGTGTACTACTGCTTCACCCCCGCTCCACATCGTGGTCATGCATCATCAAACCAGTGAATCCACCACCACCAAAAGCACACTTAGGGATGTGTCGTACCTCTCCCTCATCCATGCTACCCAAGGTGAATCAGGCCTAGTAAGGAACCTATCGACCCAGTAGTAGGTTGCTCTATCTGCCATACTCTGAGTATCCATCACACCGAGGCCGCCTTATTCCCTTAACCTAGCCACAATATCCCACGAAACGTTGTGGCCTTTCCCACCCTAGAGGAAGCTATTCATTATTCTTCTGGCCTTGTCGATGATGAACCTGGGCATTTCTGCCAGCCTAGTCCAGTGTTTGATCTTCGTCGTGGGCACAGATTTGATCAACACCAAGCGACCAGCAAGCGAGATATTATTTTCAGCCCATTTGTCCACCGTGCGTCTGAGGTCATCAATCATTGAGCTATAGTGGTTCTCGTTCCTTCTACCACCCGAAAGAGGTATTCCTAGATATTTCATGAGGAACACCCCCATGGAGATACCATCAACATTCTGTAGTCTCCCCCTTCGTTGATCATAGGATCGGGAGAGGAAGATTTTGGATTTGATTTCACTGATGTACCCCCGGTCAATTTCCCAAAACAGATCATGATACTTTTCACCCTGCTGAGGTATTTCGCATGTCTGGCGGTGAACAACATGACATCATCTACAAACAGGATATGAGATGAGACTGGGACTCCCCCAATCTTGAACACCTTCAGATTCCCATTTTCCAGTTCCCTCTTGATACTTTGTGATAGGAACTCCATGGTAATGACAAAAAGCAAAGGGGATAGCGGGTCACCCTGCCTTAGGCCATTAGAAGCCATGAACAAGCCATGCGACACCCCGTTTACAAGAATAGAAAAGGAAGTGGTTTCCACGCATTGCCTCATCATTTTGATCCATCTGTCTGAGAACCCAAGTGCAAGCATGATTCTCCATAGAGCAGACCAATCCACATGGTCATAAGCCTTCATAATGTCAAATTTGATGCACTCCTTCCTTGTGGCCCTGTTGCGGTTAAAATCCTCCAAAAACTCATTGTCTAGCAGAGCACCCTCCGCCAAAGATCTATCTTTGATAAAAGCGAGTTGTTATGGGGAGATGATCATAGAAATCGCCCTCTTCAACCTACCCGCCAACAACTTGGCCAATACTTTATATAGCATTGTACAACAAGAAATAGGTTTGTAATCTAACATAGAAGTCGGCCTGTTAACCTTTGGTATGAGCCTTATGAAGGCGTGATTTACTTTCCTAACCATGGCGCATCCCACCATGAACCACCTCACCACACAACCCATATCTTCCTCAATGATGTCCCAACAACCACGAAAGAACTTCCCATTAAACATGTCAGGACCAGGAGCTTTGGTCGCGCCAATGGAAAAGATGGCCTCTTTAATTTCTTTGTCAGACACTGGGATGCATATATCCCTATTCATATCCTCCGTCACCATTCTCCTTAGCATCACAACCCCCCTACTATTTTCTTGTTTGTTGTATAATTGCTTGAAGTAGTGGACCGCCTCCAGGGCCACTTCATCAGCACCTCTGATCATCGAGCCATCCTCCTTCATCAAACCGTGAATGCAATCACGCATGTGGTTCTTCTTAGTAGCATTGTGATATATTTTTGTGTTGCGGTCACCATCATTAATCCACTGGATCCTACTTCTCTATCAGTGATACATTTCCTCTGCTTTCTCTAGTTGGAGCAATCTTATAGCTTTACTTTCCTCCATTTTCATCCTGACAGGATCGTCGGGGTATGATCTATGGTCCTCTGCAGCCACTTGATAATCAACAGAAGCCTTTTTAACCAAGACAAGGAGGTTGGAGCATGCGCCTGCACACTCTTTCATGGAAGCCTTGGTCCTTCTTAACTTCTCCGACACCTTGAACAAAGGGTTAACAACCACCCTCTCCGCCCAAGTGCGGGCCTCCACCTCCTTGAACCCTAGCCAATCCACCCAGAAGTTCAGCAACCTGAACAATCTGTTCTTCATGTGGGTGATCAATAGAGGGATCCTGAGCCAAGCATGGTCACTGTTGGGATGACCACCAAGGATCACCTTCGCCTCCAGAAATGTATCAACCAAGCATCGTTCAGTAAACCTCTATCCAGATTACTCCAAATCCTATGTTCATGACTCCTTTTGTTGTGCCAAGTAATGATACCCCCAACCATATTCAATTCCACCAGGTTGGCCACGTCCACCATGTCATCGAACCTCCCTAATATTGAATCAGGTATAGGTTTACCCCCACCTTTTCCCCTGAGTTACAGACATTATTGAAGTCACCCACCACTAGATGAGGGATCTGCTGTTGGGTTGAGGTGATGATATCCTCCCAACATATTCTTCTTCTGCCTTCATTATTTTGCCCACAAACGGCAGTGATCACATAGTGGATGCCACCTGCATTAATGCAACTGAGAACCATCATCTGATCAGTAGCATGGATTACCTGAAGATCCCAAACATTCCTGTCCCACCCAACTACACTGCGGCCAGCATCAACCTCCTCCAAGTTGGACTCCACACCCCAGTCCATAGGGAAGGCACCAGAGAGGCTATTCCTATTAATCCTTTTCACCTTTTTCTCCAAAATGATTTCCAAAGAATCCTGGCTATCCCCTATCACCTTCCTCACATGTCTTTGCTTCTGGGGCATTGAAGCCCCCCTCACATTCCATGTGAGGACTGACATATTAACCTACTTTGTGACCCCCCCTCCAGAGGAGTTCACTCTAGCTGACGTACGCCTTCCCCTCACGTTGGTCGATAGGACCCTATCAGTCTTCCTCCTGCAAGTACCCAAAAGCTCCTCGAGTAGCTCATCAACATCTAGGTTCTCAAGCATCGAGAACTGGTTAGTAGTCGGTGAATGGGTTATGGTCCTGTCTACAAGAACATCAACCCCCTGACTCTCCCTACTCAGAACCTCCACTGCCTCCTCCGCATTCACAGTGTGTAATAGCGGGCTGTCTCTGACCACCCCAGCCTTGACTGAAGCCAAGTCAGGTTCATCCTCAACGTTATCCACACAGGGGCCTTCAGTCCTGCCCGCCGCTTTGTTGTTGGTCCTCCCTCCATTGTCAGGTTTCGTAGAGGTCACCTTCTCTCCTCGCTTAGAAGCGAACCTATCAACCCTCCTTGTGGTGTGGTGCCTGGATTTGGCCTTCTTGTTCGTCTTCGACAAATCAAGAAACACCTTATCTGCCAATGTAGTCCTCTCGCCGAGGTAGCAGTCATCCTCATGCCCAAACACCTTGCAACACTCACATCTATCAGGGAGGGCATCATACATGACCCTGATATCAAGTTCCTTACAGTCAGGCATTTCCAGCATCACCGTCATAGGAAGCACCTGGTCGGCGGTCACCTCGATGCGGATTGTGTTTCTCCCGCGTACCTCCTCTGGGACCAGAAATCAACAACTTTTAGAACTCCAACTCCATTGGCCATCATGGTAATGGCTCTTATCGACCACTGGAGCCCCACATCTGGGAAGGTATCCTAGAGCAGCACGGTGGTCAAAGCGGCCCTCATGAGATCAACCTTTGGTGACCACCCCCTGGTTAATACCAGCTTGTGGTCAAAGAACCAAGGACCCTGGTCCAATGCAATCCTCACATCCTCTTTAGAGGTGAATCTGGCAAGGAAGAGGCCTCCCAACATCGGCATGCATTGGAGCTCACCTTTTGGTTTCCAAGACCTTAGCATCCAACCAAGAAGCTGTTCACAGATTCACCTCCACCCCATAACCTGCACATTGACTGAATTCTTGTGGGATTCATCCATCGCCTCTGCCACTGGACCCGATATGCGCATCTAGGGCCAAACATCATCCTTCCAGAAGCGGGGGGCCCTAGGGTCACCCTCAACCTCTACCGGCTTCAAGCTCCTCTGGATTTCCCTGGTCACCGCGATGGTAGAAGCCCATGAACAGTCGACCGTCACATCCACAGAAGGAATGGACACTAGTATTGAGCCAACTCGGGGGGTGGAGGACAGAGCGGAGGAGCCTGCCCCACCCCTGCCAGCTGTCGGCATAGCACGACTAGCCCTACTAGAGCTGGATCAGAGTGCCCCTAGAGAGAGAGAGACTCTAGAGATGGATCAGAGTACAACACAAAGCAAGACTTCTTATTGCATCATCATTTCCAATTCCTCACAGTTTTTCTGATTAAAGTGGTGTATACATATGCTATCATCTAATATTTCTATGTTTTAATATGATTTTAATAATTTGAATGTGTTATCTATTATTAAATAATAAATAAATAAAATTCCTACCTAGATCGGTAACCCGATTTGAATGTATTAACATATCAAATTGATCAAAGACTTGGTTGAGGCACTCCTATTTCAAGACTGAATTGGGTGATGGTCATTGGTCCAAATCAAATTCATGTGGGTTTCTCTCTCCTCACTTTCTCCCTTTGCTAACTGACAATCCTAGTTGAGATGGTGATTTGTGAGTGGTCTAGTTGGCTCCATATGAGATCCTTTAAGGTGCTTTCCTTCTGTCCAGTTGGTCATCAATCTTGCTTGCACAATTTCTAGTCGTGACTTTGGTGAGAGTGGGTTCCTCTTGTGCTCGCATTCTCAACTGGCTAGAGGTGATGCAACCTAAAGGTTGATGATATGGATCTATATGGTGCTATTGAGTGATGTGAATCCCTCTAGAGCTTTTCTCTATCAAGGTGGGTAACGAGGTTGCCACAGAAAGAGGAGATGAGAGGAGGTAGGAAGTTGTGAGGGGTTAACATGTCATATTGGTCCACTAGAACTTGGTAAAGGTCAAGGCAATGGTGGATTATTGTGAGGAGAGCTCCTACTCTATGTTGCCAAGGTGGCTAAAGGTGAAGACAGTGATGATGGAAGGGGTGGTTAGTGTGGTTATGTGAGGAATTATGGGTGGAGGAGGACTAAAGGACAAGTGGTAGAGCCAAAAGGCTAGTTGTATACGAGTGGAGGTGTCAGTCTTGTGAAACCCTAATTTACACATTCTGCCAAATGAGAGGAGGATAGAAAAGGGAGTTCATTCGTGCAAATCTGAGGGAAAGAGGTGACACATAGGGGATTTTGAGCACACCTCGGTGAGTGGAGTCTCCTACAAATCTCGATCTAGATGTCTAGGTTAGTCAGTTGCACAAATTAGTGTAATGAGCTAGAATTAGTCTCCATTGATACCCCTGAGCCAACTAGAGGTTTAAGATAACTCGAAGCTCGATGGTTTGCAAATAGACTACTGAGATTAAATCATCCATGAGTGGTGCCTGCATCCAAACTCAGTTTCCCCCATGTGATAATATAATATGTCACAACTAAATCAAATAATCCGATAACTTTGGTCTAGGGTCCCTAATTAATGATATATTCATGAAATTTTTTATTTTTAATAACATTCAATTTGCAACTCTGATTGCTATGAGGTTTTGGGTGAAGCCTCCAATTAGGTTCATCTTGATATTAAAAAGTTTTGAATTTGAAATTCAAATATTTGACAACCATGTAATCATAAGGTTACAAATACACATAGATTACCTAATATGCTTCTAGGGCTAGCATTATATCCACACTTTTTGTATATATATGATCAAAGTAGTAGTATGAGTGATTGAAGGCATCAACTAATTTAATTTTGCATTATATCAACACTTTTTGTATATATATGAGCAAATAAGTAGTGTGAGTGATCGAAGGCATCAACTAATTTAATTTGAGAACCTATTATTGTAAATTTTCAATAAAGAGAGGAAATAATAATGTCAAAACTCACTTCATCATATTATCCCCTCCTTTTAGGAATTTTGCCACCAAAATTCAAGCAGATTGATGCAGGTGTGGATATTTATGCTCCATCTAGGGCTTGATCTCTCACATAGCGTCAACCTAATCCTGGTGGCTCTAACATTCATTGTATTGATACATCGATTACTATGAAGCTCCTTTTTCTCACTATCACAAATTTTGACTTGGAATTCAGTAATAAAATAGATCACCTTTCATCTCCATAGGTTTATGGTTCATGATATGAATAGGATCTTTGACATAAGGCTTCAGATTAGATACATGAAACATGTCATCGGTTGCAATGTACTGAGCCTGAAGAGCAAGACGGTACACACATTCATTGATATTCTCCAAGATTTCAAAGGGCCTCATGAATCGAGGATTGAGCTTGCCTATGTTCCTGGACAAGGCTTGAATATGCCTAATCTTTCAGATAACATGATTATTCTTTAAGGTGTCTTCTTATCAGTGAGCATCTGCATAAGACTTCATCATGTAATGTGTCCCCTTCACTCTCTATTATATCACTAAAACCTTTCTTGTGTAAGGTTGCATTTCCTTATAATTTATTAAGGTGTGTTCCCCAACGTCATCCCAGTGTAGTGGAGATCTACATGGTTAGAAATAGAGAGTTTCATATGGAGGCATCCCAATACTTAACTTATAGCTATTAGTATAGGCAAACTCTACTAGGGGGAAATAGTGGCCTCACACACCCTTCTGAATCAATCACACAAATATGTAGAAGATCCTCCATAATTTGCATTGTACACTCTAACTACACATCGGTCTGTGTATGATCTATTGTGTTGAAGTTTAATTTTGTACCCAGTTCTTCTTGAACATGTTTCTACAACTTAAAATTGAACTTTGCATCCATGTCTGAAACAATGGACTCTAGAACTCCATGAAGACATAAAATCTCCTATATATAGAGGTCGGTAAGATCATACACTTTTGATGTTGTCTTCATAGGTAGGAAGTAAGATGATTTTATAAGACAGCCCACTATAACCCATGAAACATCATATGATTTTTGTTCCTAGGTAGACCCACCAAAAAATCCATGGTGATGTGTTCTCATTTCCATTTTTAGATTTGAAGGGGTTTTACTATACCACATGGTTTCTGGTGTTCTGCCTTGATTCTATGGCATGTCAAACATCTGGACACAAATCTAGCAATCTCACACTTCATAATCTTCCACCAAAAGAGTCATTGCAGGTCCTTGTAAATTTTGATTTGTATTAGAAGGAACTATGTATTTAGACCGATGTGAATAACTGAGAATCTTTGTCTTTAAAGTTGACTACTTAGGAACCCACATAAAATTGGGTATGAAAGGCCGCCATCAAGACCCAAAGGCAAGTATGTTTGAGGTTTAGACAAGAGAGAGGAGAGTCCTTCAATACTAAGACTAGCCTTTTGTGCCTCAAGTAACTCAGATTGTAGCCGAAGAATGATAGAAATATTGTTGAAATGAACATCATCATTGATGAACTATGGCTTCCAATCCACTGAGTACTCCATGTTCTTCCACTAGGAATAAAAAAGATGGACATACTACCCTTTTCGACTAAGGGAATCAATGATACATTTGCCTTACCTAGATTGTAGTAAATGGTGAAATCATAGTCCTATAGATACTCAATCCATCGATGTTGATGCAGGTTTGGGTCTTTCTATTTCATATATGCTCAAGCCCATAGGCTTCCCCTTCTAGCCACTTCATGACATTCTAGTGGGTTGAGAACTTTTCTAGAGACAATAGAAGTTAGCTTACCCTTTGCCCAAGGATCTCAGCGCCCACAGCCTAAACTTAACCATAGAGTTGACTCCATGTCTTTTTGGATATAAGCATGAGTCATGGGTTGAAGAAGAAAGAAACCTATTGAAAAAAGTACCTTGCTACCCTGAGACTCATGTGATTACTTTAATAACCACATAGTAGAAGAGAAGTAATTTCTTCTGTTCAAAACCCATATCACATTGATGCTCTCGGCTAATATGGAACTGGCTCACTGGGACTCCAACACAACATGCTTATTGATTAAGCATTAACACAATGTTGGTTCACTAATGATTATTTTGAAATAATTCTAGAAAATTATTGGTAGATCATACAATAGTGAACCTACATATGAAATTGCTCTGAGAAATGTGTACGTCATGAATGAAATGGTTTGAATACCTAGTTCTGATCCTAGTTCCAAAGTATAGGTAATACATGAATTTGACATGGTTAATACATGCAAACCTTATTTTTAATGAGAAAGATGATCAACCATAGAATACATTTATTTTGTGATACTTGATACTGAAGAATATAACTAGATCACAACATAATGGTCATGATGATGATGTATATATAGGGTTTCTTAACGTCAACAATTTTATGTATGTGAAATTAGGTTTTGAAACCAATGTTAATAAAATTTTATGATCTTAATACAAATAATCTGATCAATGCGACACCATATCTTCAATCAAATACTTGGGGTTACACCTAATATATATTTAGGATTCCTGACCCTTGGAAATAATGATGTGATGGAATTAGGGTTTGATACACATATCCCTTGTCCAAACTCGAGATGACCCTAAACTGTAGTTTAATACCTAATTTAGATTTACCTAGTGTCATATGGAAATAATGATGACATACTTGTAGTGTGCATATTTCAAATAATGTTGTGGAACACTTGGATATACACCTGGTTGATTGGACCACTTATACACACTTGAAGTACATAAATAAAAGTGCATGCATTCTACATGATGAAGGTATGGGGTTATTTATGAATAATTGCATATATCAAATTTCAAAAATTGTCAAATATTTCTTGAGGCCTGATAAAATAAACTATTTGGGTGTTTAATTACTTTCAGTTCATCATAATGCTAATATGAGTATCATATAATTGAACTAGAATATTTAGAACCTTGGGCTAATCAATTGCATTTGGTTTTAGATGCCTAGATGTGCTAAGCCTCTTCCATCTTATCCTGCTCTAGAACATATCCTAACCTGCTCCTTGAAGCATTAGTGAAAATAACAAACCCCTCATTTCCAGAGAGTAAAGTCAGAACATGCATTGATGTCAATTTTTTCTTTAGCTCCTGGAAAATAGACTCCCAGTTAGATGACCCTATAAACTTCTCACCACTTTCACTAATATTGGTCATAGGATCTTAAACTTTAGAGTTATTGGGTATGAAGAGACAATAAAATCTAGATAGACCAAGAAACTCCACATTTTATAAGGATTTTGGGAAGGTTGTTAGTCAAGAACAATTGACACTTTTGCAGGATCAATAGATATAATACCTCTAGAGATGACATGGACAAGGGACATGACTTTCTCAATCAAGAATTCACATTTAGATAGTTCCTTATTGATCTTTTATGCTCAAAGGACTTCTAGGACTGCCTTCAAGTTTTCACCATGTTTCTCCATAGTATTAGAATAAATTAGAACAACGTCTATAAGAATGACCATAGACTCATCAAGATAAGGTTGATAGACATTGTTCATAAGATCCATGAAGAAACCAAGTGTGTTGGTTATCCAAAACAACATCATTAGAAATTCGTAATGCCCATAATGAGTTCCAAATGGAATTTTAGAAACATCTCTATCTTTGACCTTAAGTTGATGATAGCCAGAGCGTAGGTCAATTTTGGAGAAAATTTAAGCAATATGAAGTTCATCAAAGAGGTCATCAATGTAGTTAGGAGGGTACTTTTTTTATAGTAGATTAGTTCAACATGTGTTAGAAAATCCATATGTGCATATAACCATCCTTTTTCTTTACGTAGATATCTGGCGCAATGATGGAGCTGGGACTTACACCAAAAGATTACTCTTCCAATGGGAGTCCCAAATATGCACCAAAAACCCCAGAGAGTTGATGTCTTCCCTAGGTTTACCTATAACTGGTGCTTAGATAAATTCTCCAACCCCATAAGAGTATGGAAGCCTTATCGTAGTACATATTTAGGATCGAACCCAAAAGACAACAGTCTTGTTGCAAGCAACAAGATGGAAAATGTATGGAATTTCACTTAGTCACTTACTAGCAGACACTTATATCGAAAGTTGGATTTTGAT
This sequence comes from Alisma plantago-aquatica, assembly GCA_963693085.1. Lineage (NCBI taxonomy): Eukaryota > Viridiplantae > Streptophyta > Magnoliopsida > Alismatales > Alismataceae > Alisma > Alisma plantago-aquatica. The sequence continues at coordinate 1,047,799,073 of OY856412.1, read as the reverse complement.
GTTTTTAAACTAAGAACATGAAAAGTAAAGAAAGCAAGTAAATCTAATGAGTTAAACTATGATAAAAGATCACTAGGGTGTGATCGGTTTTTCACCGCCACTACACATCGATCAACACATGCAAAGAAAAACTTAACCTGCAAAAAGAGTCCAGTCAGTTAGTATCCTTGTAGACTTAGCCTCCTTTCGGGGAATCTAACTACGAGAAGTGCGGGAATGTTGCAACGCCAGCCATTCCCGAACAAATGGTCACATTACTTTGCATCATTCCCCTCACAAAGTGTGTTCCTCGACTTATCAAGGTTGCACTTCCATACGTCAACTGATTCCATTTCATAGTATGAAAGTGCAATGGATGATAGTGAGTTTACTCCACTTCTTGAGATACACTTCTAGATACCAAAACAGATGCATGGTGGATACATGCACCAAGAACCAACATACAAATGAGTTTCGAATCTAATAGTAAAAACGTACACAATTCATACTAAAAGATAAAAGATAACACAAGTTGGAGATCAAGCAACATGCATTCATTAAACGTTTGATGTTGAACTGACAAAGATAAGAACTCTATATTACAACCTAAGGATTACATTTACATGATATGAAAGCATGGGTAGCGGGGCTACTCCCCGCACCCTAGTGAAGGAGACTACTCACTCATGACTAGGACAAAGAAGGAGGCAAGAAGAGAGAGAGAGAGCATCATCCCCATAAAGGATGGAGGAAGGTCAACCCCTTGGAGAGACAACAAAGATCCACCAGTCTTCGCAGGTTGCACGACGATGAGATCTCCCCTTCCCACCTTCTTTGGAGAAGAAGGAGAAAGCAGCTTCAGGATGGAGTATGGGTCTCAGACCGGCAGCCCCAGGGCGGAGGATGGAAGTAGCAAGAGCTCTGGAACGATTGAGGCAGCCTTTGGACGTCTAAAACTTTCTATCTGATGGAGGACCCTTGGGGTCTTATTTATAGGCTTTGAGTGAAGTCCAAACGGTTTGGAGACCATTTGGACCTCAAGACCGTTTGGGACCTCAAGACCGTTCGGACCTTGAGACCGTTTGGCTCCATGCGGTCTTGAGACCGTTTGAACTCCATGCGGTCTCGGGACCGGTTGGCTTCATGCGGTCTTGAGACCGTTTGAACTCCATGCGGTCTCGGGACCATTTGGCTTCATGCAGTCTTGAGATCGTTTGAACTCCATGCGGTCTCGGGACCGTTTAGCTTCATGCGGTCTTGAGGCCGCGTGACTCCATGTGGTCTCGGGACCGGTTGGCTTCATGTAGTCTTGGGATCGTTTGACTCCATGCGGTCTCGAGACCGGTTGGCTTCATGCGGTCTTGGGACCGTGTGACTCCATGCAGTCTCAGGACCGGTTGGCTTCATGCGGTCTTAGGACCGTTTGACTCCATGCGGTCTCGAGACCGGTTGGCTTCATGCAGTCTTGAGGTTGAGTTATTCTTTTATGATTTTTTTGTGGTTTTTCTGCATATATAGAAAGGAAAGTTAGTCTGATGGTATATTTTCAAAAAAGGGTAAAATTAGGATTATGTATAGTTTAAACTTAGAAAGAGTATGGAAAACTAAGAAAACGGACTAAGATAATCGTCCAAAATAGGAGGTTATCACCCCCCTAACTTAGAGTCTAGATTGTCCTCAAGTTAGATAGAGCTGAGACATGTAATGGCGAGGCGAACTTATTTAATTAGGATTTCCATACTCTTGCTTCAATCCTTAACCTGAGTTCCCCTAAGGTCATATCAAGTCTTATTACTTGCCTTGACTCTTTCAGATTTCGAGAGTTTCTTGGGTCTCAGGTTCTTTCTGTATCTCGTTGTTCGCATTGGGACCACCATTATTTTGTGCATGTTGTTGACTCTAATCAGCTTTATACCTCTCTGAAAGACCTACTGGAAGCTAGAGAGGGTATGAGGGTTGGCTAAAGGCTTGAAGTGTAGCTCCCCCTTCAAGTGGGGGAGGGGTTGTCTATGCTTTTTAGGATCTCACTACCGGGCACGACAAATCTGCCTTTATGAGGGCAGCTGAATGTGTCGGCCAGGTGAGTCCTTTATGAGCCTTTCATATAGTTAGATACCTTAGGGTTCCATTACCGGGAACGACACATCTGCCTTTGTGAGGGCAGTGGAATGTGCCGGCCGGATGAAACCTTCATCGGTTCTTTATATAGATCCTTATTCATGGAACAACTCTCATAATTTTATTCATCTCTCTGGCTTTTATTCGATAACTCGCAGGCTTGGGTTTTGGGGTTTTGTTTGGGAATTTATTTTGGGCGGCCAAGCCTCTTTTATTTGAAGAGAGGAAAGTTGTTCTTAGAGTTTTTCAACATGCACTTATTTGGTTTGTGGTCCACTTGCAGAACTACTTGATTTGGAAATTGCTTGATTCCCCTCTCATCCTAGAGATCTTGGCTTATTTCTGCCTTGATTTTGACCTGTGGAGAGTCAGATAAAGAATTGCAGCAAAAGCATGAAAATCAATAGTGGAGTGACATTTATTAAATCGCCATTAAATGTCTAAGTAATATTTACTTTTGGGGACTAACATGATTCTAGAGTTAAATGAGGGTGATTCTACTCAAAAGGGTTAATTAAAAAGAAAGTTAAAAAGGGAAAATGTATAAACAGAGAAAAGAAAAGAAGGAAGAGGGATGTAAAAAAAAAGATACCTCGCCCTTTTCTAATGTACCCCCCTAACTTATCACTCACTCTGTCCTCGGAGTTTCAAAGTGATAGGTTGAGGAGTAATTAGGACAAGGGCTGCAGGCTAAGGTAAATCTGCATTTTCCCCCGGGGAATGAAGTAGGTTGGATTCGAACTATCCTCGTAGAGAGTGGTAATCCACGTCAGTCATCTCCTCTACTGGTCTTTGGAGAACGATGATGGTGTACATCCAGTAGAGGACGTGGAAGCCACAGTCGTTCAATTGTTGGATTTGCTGGGGGCATTTGTGGTAGAAGGAAGGGCGGTGGAAATGTTCTTTGTCGTACGCCCTTGTATGCTGACTCAGAAAATCTATTAACTTGTCGGAGCACTCCTTTTCCACTACTTCTGTTGGCGTCTTTGGTGTCACGACGTAGTTTCTTTGTCATGCGTTGTACTGGCTATCAGAACTATTATATATTGTGGTTGTTCCTTCTGGGAGATATGTTGCCAGGAGCATCCAGTGCTCATGATAGAGGAATGGTAACATGATGAATGTCGGCGTTGTGTGCTGGAGATAGGAGATCAGCGCGTCATTTGTGCCGAAGTTCTTGAGCTTTAGAAGATCATATTTCATATATGGGGACGCCATGTATGTTGTTGGGTTGTTTTGGCCAAGAAGGAACTGATAGGCGGCCATAAGGCTTACATAGAGGGATCCCTTAACCTGTAGAGTCTCTCGTAGTGTGTCTGTCATTACAAGAATGTCCCGAGACATGAATACCAGCCCATCTTTGTCGGCTGAGAGCCGTGCCATAATGAGACGCAACTCGAGGTCGGAGAGACCTTTGAAAGCATCGCAATCAAAATCAGGAAAGGTTGGTTCGATGGCAGACAGAGTAGCTTGCTCGGTGTCTGCGACTGGTGCTTTGGTCTTTTCTGACTCCTTCAGAGTTTGTCGGAAGGGTCGCCGTTGTGGTCGTTGGATAGCTGAGAAAAGGTAGCGAGGAACGTCATCTGGTGCCATAGTTGGGTCCTTGAAGAACCGTCTATCACAGATGAGCTCCATGGCATAATGTCCGCATAAGGAATGAAAATCTTCAGCAACCAGATCATTAAATGGGATTTCCTGGTTCAGCACTTGGATGTGACGTATGGTGCAGAAAGTGCAATCCCCAGATCCCTCGGTGGCTTGAACTTGAGGGTTTATGATTTTGAACCAAGGCTGGCTCCAATCTTGGTGGAGAGATGGGCGTGCAGCCCAAATTAATTTAAGCAGTCGGAAGGGTATACACCTCGCTTCTCCTGCTGCTTCACCGACGAAGTTTATTGTGCCGGCTGGTAGCTCGGCGCCACAGAAATTATACACCTTGGCATCCCGAGCCTCGGTATCCATGATCATAAAAAGCCAGTGGTCTGAAACTTGGAAAGGCACGGTCAGATAGCGTGCCCGACGTGCTAAACCAGCACGTAGCCGCTCGATCGACTTTGCTCTTATGTCTTTGTATAAAAGGCCAATAGACAGAGCAGGCGAGGCGTTAAAGACCGGTTGTTGCCACTTAGAACTTCTGTACATTTCTATACTATTGGCGAGGAGGACATGGAAGATTGCCATAGGCATCGTGGACCGAGGTCGTAGGATGTTGCGGAAGTCTTCACGTGTCATCTTACGCCTAGTTTTGGTGTTGTGATAAATTATGTCTTCCCCTGCCTTTGCATCGTCCACTATAGTGTTCAGTATAAAAATGTCCTGAGCATCTAAAGTGGAGATGGCCGCCATATCCAGGTCATGCATTTTGTGCGGCAGAGGTGGTGGTGGGGGAAGATCTTGTGGTGGGGGAGAAGCAGGTTGTTCGGAGGCCTATTCATGGCCTGGTAGATCATCATCCGAGTCGGAGGCAGAATCGAGGTCTTCATCAGTGTCTAAACTTACTCGTTCTGCCTCACCCTCGTCATAGAGAGAAGGCATGGAGAGAGGTGGAGCAGTTGTTTTTGGTGGGCTAGCGCTGGTTCCTAGCATGCAATGGTGGAACTCAGCGTAAGCCACGTCTTTAACTGCTTTCCCGATGCATCTCAGCACAGAATAATCAAAGAATTGGTCCCCGTATGACATGTTGACATTATCGTTGTGTGGGGACTTGGGGTGATTGTCACTGTCGTGGTGACCTTTGTCGAAACCTCTGTGAGAAGGTCCTGCCGCATTGCCTAGGTCCTCTCCGTCATCATGCTTATCACCAGAGGTGGTGTCTTTGTTTGAGTCAGTAGATGAGTCGGAGTCATCTTCTTCGTCATCATCGCCATCCTTGTCGTCCGCAGCCTTGTCTGCTTGCTTTTTACTTGCGGACGTTTTGCACCGCCGATGGGTGGCTTGTAACTCATCGAAAGCCACTTGCAGATGCTCGTGTTTTTCGAGCAGTGCATCATGGGTTTCTTTGAGGTCGGTATATCTGCCCTCGGCGGAGAGGAGACGTGTTGTAAGATTTGTAACTTGAGCACATAAGTGTTGGATTTCATCGTTATTGGACTCCTCTTGGTGATGTTGTAGCTGTGTGAGTGTGTTGTTGATGGTGTCCAAGCGCGTGCTCAGAACTTCTTGTTGTTTCTGGAGCTCGCCTAGAGTCTCTGGTAGAGGCTGAGTCTGTGTGGAGATCTCATCGACTTGCTTCACCGTGGCTTCTTGCTGACGCTTTGCTCCAAGGACCAAGTCCGACAAGGTGTTGTAGTGGTTGTTGATGTGCTCAACTTGCTTAGCCACCTCATCATGTCGTTGCTGGAAGCCTTGGAGGATGGTGGGTAAGGCTCGGTGTTGTTCGTCGATCGTGGCCACCTGTCGTGATAAACCCTGCACACGAAAAAAATAGAATTTAATATATTAGAAGGATCGGTGAGGAGGTTTTGGACAATGTCGAATTGACGGCCGAATTCCTCACCGATATTGGCAAAAGGGACCCCAGGAGCGGAAGGGTGGGATGGCTGGTGTCTGCGTGGGATGGTGTTAGTGTCTTGCGGAAGAGACACTGATGATGCCCCGAGCTGCGTAGTGACTGTGGATGTAGTCACCGGCGGTGTCGGGGTGATGACGGATGTGAAAAGTGGTGGAATTTGAGGTGAAAGCATTGGTAGTGATAGTGATGGGGTGAAAACTATGGAGGTGAAAGGGAAGGTGGTAAAGTCGGGCATAGGGGTGGAGAAAGGAGAGCCCGAAGGGAATAGGGGTGATGAAGTGGATGTGAATGGTTGCGTGGATGTGATGGGGAAGAAGGGAGTGGTAGATGTTGGAATGGTGGAAGGTGGAGTGGTGGCAGAGGTTAGTTGCTCATGTAGACTCTGAATGAAAGAGTTGATTGAGGAGGAGGTTAAGATTTCTTCATGGAGCTTCTCGGCCTCTGGATTTGGCTTTGATGTTTGTGTCCCCGACAGCTGTTGGGCCTACAATTGCCTTCTAGAAGGTCGTTTTACAGGTATTTTTGTTGGTCGAGCTGCCGGGGCTGTGATGCTTAGCTTCGTTTGTCCCGTTGTAGCTTTCTTTTCAGTTGTTTTAACCGAAGCTAGTAGTTGTGAAAGCTCCTCGTCAGAGAAGAGGAGTTGTTTGGTGTCGTAATTTGCTAGCTCCAGAAGCGGGATGAGTGTTCTGGATGACTTAACCATAGGGCAGAAGACATAGTGTAGTTTCCCATCCTTTTCCTTGATGATGAAGGAGTTCTTCAAAGTTTGTTCATTGGTAAGGATGTCGCCTTTTAGTTGCGTGCAGTGGGGTAGGGGTCTGTCCATCTTGAGGTATTTGATAATAGATGTGACATGCCCCCCCATGCAGATCTCTTTCCCCAGGCTGGAGGTTGATAGTTTATGTATCAATTGTCATCCGATCTTGACCGGCCTTTCGTTAAGAATAGACCAGAGAACGAAAAGATCCGAAATTATAACGTTCCCCCCCTCTGTCCTGGGGAAGAGTGCGCCAGCGAGAATTTTGTGCAGGGTGCGCACAAAGCCAGAGTGTATATTTGACACTTTGCACGTCTTCGCGTCATAGGTGGGGATCCCGGTTAGAGATTTCCAGAATTTGTGTCTGTTGAACTCTAAGTGTTCGGTCCCCACCTCCATGGCTTTCCTCAACTGGTCCTAATTGTCAATGAAGATTGTGTTTAGCATATTTTCCGTTATGACAACCTTGCTTCCGAAGATTTAGGTGACGAGCCTTCTGTCACCCCCGTCCCGTGACCTATCCATGATGTCGACGGGCTCTTTGGTCAGAAAAGTGAAGAATTCTGTAGTGGGTTCGGAGTAGGATACTTCAGGTACTAGACACAACCTGGCGAGGTTGGCTTTGTCTAGAACGTCGAAGGTGCGGTCGTATATCCCCATCCTACGCAGTATGCTACAACACACATACTTGGTGGGTTTTAGTGTTTTGTCAGCGGGGAGGTTGGTTTGGATGAAGAGGTTTTCTGGTGGTGGTGTAGTGGTGGTGATGGGAATGAAAGTGGGGGTGGTAACAGGGATGGTGGTGGTAGTAGCAGGAACAGTGGTGGTAGTGGTGGTAGTAGCAGGGATGATGGTGGTAGGTTTTGCAAAGGGTTGATCCATGGCAGAGGCGGGTCGAACTTGTTTCCTTTCCCGTTTCTTGGAGGGCTGCCCAGATGCAGTCTCCAAGACCTTGCGTTTCCCCTTTTGTTCTTTAGCAGGGGATTCCTCCTCAGAGTTAGGATTGTACTCCGAGCCTTCATCATCAGAATAAGAGATCTCAACTTCTTCTTCAGGTGCCTCAGCTAGGCACTTCTCGAGGCGATCAAGCTCGCACAGAACGTCCATTATTTTGATATTTGGAGGTGCCTTCCTGGTCCTGTTGAAGTCAACTCTTATCTTTTGGAGTCGGGCTTGTTCTTTCAGCAGTTCCTCTCTTTTCCAGATTTCAGGGTCTTCGAACCCGATGACGTTCTTTGCTGGTGATGCCATAGCTGTAAAATGAGAAATCAAGAGTTAGAATAACATGTTTAGAAAGAGTGGATTTTATTTGTATTTATGTGTTTTTGTATTTTTATGAAAATTAAATGAATGTGCAAGGTCAAACGGTTTCAAGACCGTTTGGTCCCAAATGGTTTGGTCCCAAACGGTTTCAGGACCGTTTGGTTCCAAACGTTTTCGAGACCGTTTGGTCCCAAACGGTTTCAAGACTATTTGGTCCCAAACGGTTTCGAGACCGTTTGGTCCCAAATGGTTTCAGAACCGTTTGGTCCCAAACGGTTTCAAGGACCGTTTGGAGAACGAAGCGTCGCGAGGCCATCGACGAAGGCAAAGATGAAGGTAAAATGGTGTAGCGACGACAGATGCGTTGGAGACGACGGCGAAAGTGGCGGTGATCATCGACGATCAGGGCGATGGTGAAAACGATGATAAAAACGACGGTGAATCCGGTGGTGAAAACGACGATGAAGACAGCGATGAAAGTGGCGGTGGCTCTGGTGATGGAAACGGCGGGGAAGACGGCGACGGTGGGCAGGGCCCTTCATGAAAACGGCGAAGACGATGGTGGTGCTGGTGATGGTGGACAGAGTCGATGGTGGCGCCGGAGGCGATGATGGCGGAAGAGAAGAAGGTCGGACTACCTTTCAGTAGGTGGTAATGGCGACGGTGAGGAAGCAAAGGACGGTGGACGGAGGTGCAGTTGCTGCGTAGAAGCACGGGAACCACGTCGCCGGAGGAGAATCGCGCGGGAACAGGGGAAAGCAAGAGCAATAGAATAGAAACACAAGAAAGTTCAAGAGTTCGAAGAGCAAAAGACGAAGGGGTAGGGTTTATATTTATAGGGATTGGTTAACGACCGTTTGCATTCCAAACGGTTTTGAGACTGTTTGGCTCCAAACGGTTTGAAGACCGTTTGGAGTCCAAACGGTTTGAAGACCGTTTGGCTCCAAACGGTTTGAAGACCGTTTGAAGTCCAAACGGTTTCAAGACCGTTTGGCTCCAAACAGTTTCAGGACCGTTTGGATCCAAACGGTTTCAAGACCGTTTGGAGTCCAAATGGTTTCAAGACCGTTTGGCTCCAAACGGTTTCAAGACCGTTTGGAGTCCAAATGGTTTCAAGACCGTTTGGAAGGGCAAAGGCAGAACAAATTTTATATTTTTATGTTTGTTTTTTATTTATATATTTTTATGTTTTTTTTTGTTTATTTTTTTGATAGTTTTGGTTATGTGAATTTTTTTCGTATTTTCATAAAATAAAACTAGGGAAAGTTGAAATCTTGGGTTGCCTCCCAAGTAGCGCCTTGGTTTTACGTCATTGGCTCGATGAAGCTGTAACATTGTCATGTTGTTGGCATAGTATTCGACTGTTCATGTCTGTTCTGCCCGTGCTTAGGGTTTGATTCAGGCTGCCCAGTAAATGTGCCTGCCGGAGGCTTCAACTGTGCAGCAATCTGGGCTAGCTGGGCTTCAACTACTTTCTGTTGAGCATGTTGGTTAGCAAGCATAGTTTGTTGTGATTGTAACATCTGCCTTATCAAGGATATTTCATCTTCCGGTTGGGCAGGAGCATTTTTCAGAGGACTTTGTTGTTGGGTTTGTTGAGATTGTTGAAGTGGTAGTGTATGCAGCTGTGGATGGAGTGGGGGATGAGTGTACTGGTAGTAGGCTGGTTGGTTCCTAGGGTAGTTAGCCCTAGGGAAGTTGTTCCTGGAGTTCCCTTGATTTTGGTTGAAATTGTTTGAGAACCCAGGTGGTAGCCTACTATCAGATCCCCCCTGTGTCTGATGTTGTGGATTTGTAGTTACAGAAGGGTTCCCATATTGGAATCCAGGGTGATTCCTCGGTTGATTGGGATTGTAGTAGACTTGTCCAGGAATAGTGTGGATGGAGTTGACTTGTTCTGGAATCTGATCCCCAGATTGATCAGTACTGGATTCATATGGTTGTGGTGGTGGATGAAGATCCATCATCACATTATACAGCATACCACAGGAAAGGGTCGGATGGTCAAAAGCATGACAAGCCTCACAGGATCCTGTGACGGCTTTGACTTGTTGAACTAGTGGAGTTTTCTTTTTATCAATCTCTCCGAGAGAGGTCTCGAGAGCTTGCTGTTTATGAACAATTGTTTTCAAGGCCTCAACTATTGCCTTCATTTCTATAGATTCTTCAGCTTTGAAAACCTTGAGGACACCTTTACCGGCTGACCGTCCCCAGTTGGACTGGTTTTCAGCTCCGAGTGTAACAATCTTCCATGCGTCCTCATAATTCTTCCTCATGAAGTTTCCTCCAGATGAGGAATCTAAAAACTGTTTAATATCATCGCTCACTCCCCGGTAGAAAGTTTCTATCAGTTGATTCTGGGAGATTCCATGATGGAGGCATTTGCGCAGAAGTTCTTTAAATCTTTCCCATGCCTCAGCAAGGGTTTCTCCAAGCAGCTGAGAGAAGTGATTGATTTGCCCTCTGATTTCATAGGTCAGTGAGGGGGGAAAGAACTTCTCTAAGAACTTTTCCTCTAGGGGGGCCCAGGTGGTTATTATGGGCTCTCTGTCCAGTGAGTTGAACCAAATCAGGGCCCTCCCAGACAAGGTGAAATGGAACAGATGAAGCATTATACCGTCAAAAGTGACACCAGCTTGCGGAACTAGGCGGCACAGCGCCTTAAACCTTTGCAGGTGATCCATGCAATCATCTCTTGAACCTCTGGAGAAAGAGATGCCTTGCATAATTTGGATCCACTGGGTCCGAATCTCGAAGTTTGGGATATTGATAATCGGAGATCGAACCGGGTGGTTATCCTCATAGTTCTTCGGGACAGCGTAGTCCCTCAGTTGTTTGTTCCTTAACTCCAGCTGAGCAACTTGGGTTGCTGCCTCAGCCTCAGCTCTTATGTGGGCTTGCTCCTCTGCACGTATCTCTGCTTGGATTTGGGCACGAGTGTCTGCGATAAGTTGTGCCCGTTGAGCAGCGATGGAAGCATTTACTCTCTCCATCACCACGCAGCTTGGCGTTGTTCGTCAGCCATTTGTCTAGCTCGTTGGCGATTGAGATGGATTCGATGGTGGAAACTTCTCTCTACCTCGGAGTCGTACTCTGGATCACAGGAGAATCTGCGATTATGCGATGATCGCATGCACGTTTTCTACCTGAGCAGAGAAAAGAGAGCACCTTTAGATAATGACAAAGATATGATAGTTTCAAGAAGATATAGAGTTATGATTAAAAAGAAAGTGTAAAATCCTAACCAACTAGGAAGGTACTAAATGAAATTTCAACATTCCGTTGTCCCCAGCAATGGCTCCATTTTTTTGATGGAGTTGGGACTTACACCAAAAGATTACTCTTCCAATGGGAGTCCCAAATATGCACCAAAAACCCCAGAGAGTTGATGTCTTCCCTAGGTTTACCTATAACTGGTGCTTAGATAAATGCTCCAACCCCATAAGAGTATGGAAGCCTTATCGTAGTACAAATTTAGGATCGAACCCAAAAGACAACGGCCTTGTTGCAAGCAACAAGATGGAAAATGTATGGAATTTCACTTAGTCACTTACTAGCAGGCACTTATATCGAAAGTTGGATTTTGATGTTTTTAAACTAAGAACATGAAAAGTAAAGAAAGCAAGTAAATCTAATGAGTTAAACTATGATAAAAGATCACTAGGGTGTGATCGATTTTTCACCGCCACTACACATCGATCAACACATGCAAAGCAAAACTTAACCTGCAAAAAGAGTCCAGTCAGTTAGTATCCTTGTAGACTTAGCCTCCTTTCGGAGAATCTAACTACGAGAAGTGCGGGAATGTTGCAACGCCAGCCATTCCCGAACAAATTGTCACATGACTTTGCATCATTCCCCTCACAAAGTGTGTTCCTCGACTTATCAAGGTTGCACTTCCATACGTCAACTAATTCCATTTCATAGTATGAAAGTGGAACGGATGACAGTGAGTTTACTCCACTTCTTGAGATACACTTCTAGATACCGAAACAGATGCATGGTGGATACATGCACCAAGAACCAACATACAAACGAGTTTCAAATCTAATAGTACAAACGTAGACAATTCATACTAAAAGATAAAAGATAACACAAGTTGGAGATCAAGCAACATGCATTCATTAAACGTTTGATGTTGAACTGACAAAGATAAGAACTCTATATTACAACCTAAGGATTACATTTACATGATATGAAAGCATGGATAGCGGGGCTACTTCCCACACCCTAGTGAAGGAGACTACTCACTCATGACTAGGACAAAGAAGGAGGCAAGAAGAGAGAGAGAGAGCATCATCCCCATAAAGGATGGAGGAAGGCCAACCCCTTGGAGAGAGAGCAACGATCCACCCGTCTTCGCAGGTTGCACGACGATGAGATCTCCCCTTCCCACCTTCTTTGGCGAAGAAGGAGAAAGCAGCTTCAGGATGGAGTATGGGTCTCAGACCGGCAGCCCTAGGGCGGAGGATGGAAGTAGCAAGAGCTCTGGAACGATTGAGGCAGCCTTTGGACGTCTGAAACTTTCTATCTGATGGAGGACCCTTGGGGTCTTATTTATAGGCCTTGAGTGAAGTTCAAACGGTTTGGAGACTGTTTGGACCTCAAGACCATTTGGGACCTCAAGACCGTTCGGACCTTGAGACCGTTTGGCTCCATGTTGTCTTGAGACTGTTTGAACTCCATGCGGTCTTGGGACCGGTTGGCTTCATGCGGTCTTGAGACTGTTTGAACTCAATGTGGTCTCGGGACCATTTGGCTTCATGCGGTCTTGAGACCGTTTGAACTCCATGCGGTCTCGGGGCCGTTTGGCTTCATGCGGTCTTGAGGCGGCGTGACTCCATGCGGTCTCAGGACCGGTTGGCTTCATGCGGTCTTGGGACCGTTTGACTCCATGCGGTCTCGAGACCGGTTGGCTTCATGCGGTCTTGGGACCATGTGACTCCATGCGGTCTCGGGACCAGTTGGCTTCATGCGGTCTTGGGACCGTTTGACTCCATGCGGTCTCGAGACCGGTTGGCTTCATGAGGTCTTGAGGTTGAGTTATTCTTTTATGATTTTTTTGTGCTTTTTCTGCATATATAGAAAGGAAAGTTAGTCTGATGGTATATTTTCAAAAAAAGGGTAAAATTAGGATTATGTATAGTTTAAACTTAGAAAGAGTATGGAAAACTAAGAAAAAGGACTAAGATAATCGTCCAAAATAGGAGGTTATCACGCACCCCAAGGGAAACACTAGGACAAATCAAACCATTATGTAGAAGTTCCTGTAATTATTTTTTTAGCTCCAAAATGGAGGCAAGATCAATCCTATAGAGGTTCCTAGAAATTGGAGTGGTTCCAAGGAGAAGATCTATAGAGAACTCATTGTCGCGCTCAGGAGGAAGCCCAAGCAACTTCTCCAAAATATGTCAAGAAATTCACTTACAACCTCCAAACTTTCTACGGGTCTGGTACTAGGACTAGTCTTGAGACTAATGCGAGGAAGACTTTGCACTCATATAGTCAATATGTGCATAATACATATACAAACAATCCATACCAAGTATAATATAAAAATTTTCCATAGCCAAGAGGATAAATATGAATTGCATGTCATTACTTTCAGATTTTCTAGGCAGGATATCGATCATCTGCTATGTATTGAATATTTTTCCACTATGAGTTGTCACATAAAGAATATATGTGAGATCTTTTATGTGCAAATGCATCATAGAGGCAAAATTCCATGATATGAAAGTATATGTAGATCCGGAATCAAATAAGTCTTTAACAAGATGATTGTTAAGGAAAGTGAGGCCTACAAAAATAATTAATCATAAATATTTGAGGATGTGAGAAAGAATGCTAAGATAAAATGAAAAGATTTAAGGTTTCAAGCAGCTGATTTGGGTTTGCTTTAGCTTCTTCAGAGTAACAACAAACACCCTTGCATTATGGCGCCCCTGAGGAGGTGAACCACTCACTGGGGGTTGGCAAAGATAGATGGAGTAGGATGCCTAGAAATGAAATGACATTCCTTTTATTAATTGTGTTAGACTATCTTGATGTGACGAAATACTACACAATGGTTCCACCCACAAGTCTTGAACTTTGGGTTAAGATGCCTCTACTGATTCTAGTTCTTTCTCTGACCTCCTTTAATGAAAATCCCTTTTCTCAATCCATTTTTATGGCTCAGGTAAACTTCCTAGACTTATTTTTATCAATGGTGGTTAACCCTTGGTACCCATGCCTGAAGGTTTCTATAACACTTGATCCTTTTCCCAGTTAAGGGCCATATCAAGGGCTTCATCAATGTTCTTGGGTCCAAAAGAGATAACTAGGGTTTTTAGGTTGCTAGATAAATAGTCAATGTAATGTTCCAGGAGGCATTCCTCTGTTATGTTCAATGCTTAATGCTTCAGAAGTCAGAATACAGTGCCTAGAGCACTTGTCTCTCTTGAGGATGAGGGGAGACTAGCATAAGGACATTTGTTGTCTTGCAAATAGTCGGTTAACTAGCCGACTTCTGACGGTAATCAACAACAAAGAGGTTCTCTTGACTGAGCTTTGTGTATAACCTCTCCTTCCTCTTTATTTAAACAATGGGATTGAAAAAGACAATGAATATGGTTTTAAATGTTTCTCACTCCATGGTATGAATCTCTATCTCCTTGTTCCTACTAAAATTGACCCACCAGATTTTTGCTCCTCCCATAAGTAGGTGTGTGGTGAATTTAACCTTCTTCTCAGGGGCAACATCTCATATAGGGAAGGTGTTTTCTAGTAATAAGATCCATGTAGCAACCTTGTCCATAACCTTAGGCATGTCTTCACCACAATAGGTAACAGAGTTTAGTTTGACAAATTCAAGCATGGTCAACCCTTTCTTAGATGAACTAGCTTTACAAGTTCCCTTTAGGGAAATGGTCTCCATAATGTCCACTTTGGGTGTTCTTTTTTCTTCCCACCAACCCTTGTCCATAGTTTTAGGATCAAGATCTTTAGAAGCATCATTCCCTTTTCTCTTATTTGAGAAAGATTCCTTTGAACCCTTAGAGTTATGTCTTTTTGGAGGCATCTTGAGAACTAATGAAGTAGATTGGATATTTTTGTTCTCTTTTTCTTTGACATATTTCTTAATTTTCCATAATGATTAATCATAAGATTATTATAATTGTTTACGGAGGATATCATTATTAACCTTATACAAGAATCAATCATCCTTAAGACTCTAAATAGAGTGACACATTACTATCCCATATATAAGAGAGATATGAGAGGGAATGTCTATAGATGCGAAGGATACTTAAATCAGGTATGCCTAAGAGAATGGGACACTTAGGATCTCATCCAGTCAAGACTTACATTGTCATAGGTTGCCTAATGTGCTAAGTAAAGTATCTCTAAGACTTTAGTTATACACGACTGATTCTAGACTATACACCTCCACCCTTTATATCCCTGAATACCTTAGACTCATAATCATGTGAATGAGGTGTTCAAGTAGTTAAGATGTTTGAACTTTGGATATGATACCAACTATGATGATTGAAAATCTAGCAAACTTTCCATGGTGACATACCATTGATATGGGTGCATTCATATCAACAAATGTCATGAGGGAAAAATAAATATTTTTGATTATCATATATAATAAATGGGAGCCATATCATTATTCATAACATCATGTTATCTTAATCTACACAAATACAATCATTCATAAAGAAAAGGTAGTGTTTACAATTATTTGATTTTGAAAAATCTATCTATGGATAAAGAAAAAGTACATAGGATACGATTTGCATCCTAAACATCAATAAGAAAAATGGAAACAATATGAACTACGCAAAAGAGAAATAGAAGGAGATATCTAATCTAATCTAGATCCTCTAAGATACTTTATTATTGCTTTTGAGTACTTTTCTCAATTTAAGGGTTCTTTGCACCTAAAAAAATTGTGAAATAGAGGATCAAAACTAGGTGTTGTGTAAGTGGATAGAAGATACACATATATCAAGTTTGCATACTTGATAAGTTGAGAAATAAAGGAAGGAATAAAGAGTAAAAGAAAACATTATTTAAGATGAAAATAAGCTAACGGTATCATTAATCATATTCAAAAATTCATTTTTATTACTATGGTGGACTAGGACATAATCACATACATTATTGGGCCATTCTTTGTGTACCATGCACTATAGGATATCCATGTACACTGTGTACTCTAGGGAGGTACTAGTCAACATTATATCTTTCCGTCTCTTCAAGGAAGTTTAATGAAAACAATTTGTACCTAAAATTCATTCTCATATTTTATATTCTTAATTTCAAGGCAAAGATTATGCCACATCTGTACTCATATAAGAAATATTCTAAAAATAAAAAGCAATGCTTCGTTTTCATTTCATACAAGGAAAATGAGTTTTATAATTAGATATTCCATTTACCTGATCTTATTAGGTATTTTTTTCAAAAAAGTCTATTGGGATGATGTAAATGGATTACCTTAAAAGAAGTTAAGCGTACGACATTATTCTCATATGAACAAGACTAGGGTTTTCACTTAATAACAATCTTTCCAATTATCTTATGAATAGACCAGAGCTCACTTGAAAAGATAACCTCATTTTAGAGTTATATGGATAACTCCACGGTTAGTTTTAGGTTTGTCTCATGAAACTCCTTTATCAGTTAGAGAGAGAGATAAAAATTAATATTAGGGTTTCATTGAGTTTTAGATCATTTTGGTTATGTAAATTGGGTTTCGTGATCTAAATGGAACAGAGGTACCAATTATTTCTCATGAGTGGAAATCTACTGATATAAGGTCATATCATCATTTTTCATTAATCTAAATAAGTAAATGAAATCAATCAATCACTTATTCAATTAAGGCTTTATGCCATCATTTTTGGAATAGTAGTCAGATCTAGGCAAGGATATCATTTCATTTGGATTTCATGCGTTATTTTCATGAAAATGATATACACATATGTCATCATCATATATTCCTATGATTTACTATGATATACATATGTCATCATCCTTTTTAAATATTTACTATGATATCATTTTAATTTGTATTCCTTGCATTCTTCTAATATAAATGGGTTTTCTATTATTTAAATATTAATATTTAAAAAGCTTACCTAGATCAATAACTTGATATGACTAGATCAATGACTCAGATTGATTAATCACTTAACTGAGGTGCTCCTATTGTGAGAGTGACTTGGATGATGGTGATTGGTCCGCTACACAACTGTCTCTCTCCTCACTTTTCCCCTTTCCTAACTCATAACCCTCGCTCAAATGGTTCTTTACAAGTGGTCCAATTGGCTCCATGTCATATCATTAGAGGTTCTCTCCTTCGAGTCTACTCACGATCAGTATCACGTGCACATCTTCTAGTTGTGACTTTGATCGAGGGTGGTTTTCTCTTATGCTTTCCTTCTGAACCGTCCAGAGGTGGTGCAACCAAAAGGGAGGTGATCTGGATCTAGGCAGCACTATTGAGTATTGTTGCTCCATCTCGAGCTTGAAAATGTCAAGTGGGTGAAGTGGTTGCTAGAGAAAGTGGGATTTAAAAGGATGGAGGAAGTTGTAGGATGGTCAAGATGTCACAGTGGTCTGTTGAAGCTTAGTGAAGGTGAAGCTCATGGTGAATTGATGTGATGTGAGCTCTTGTTCTTGGATGTTGAAGTGATGGAAGGGGTGCTCATGGTTGTTACATGTAGAAATTATTGGTGTGGGAGGACTAGAGGGGAAGTGGAAGAGATAAAGGGGTATTTATATAGGTGTAGAGGAGACAAGCTTGTAAAGAACTAATATGGGCTTGCCTCCAGGTGAGAGGAGAGGAGAGGAGTAAAAGGGAGTTCATTCACATAGATCTAGAGGTGAGGGGTGACATGTAGGGGATAGTTGAGCTCACATTATATAGTGGAGTCTCTCCTACAAATATTCATTTGGACGACTAGGTTGATTAGTTACAAAGATAAGTACCATGAGCTGGACTGAGCCTCCTTCGTTTGCCTGAGCTGACCGGAGGTTGAAGATAACTCATAGAAAAATGGATGAGATTAAATGGTCAATGAGTAAATTGGGGTCGATCCATAGGGACAAAGATGGTATGTGTAATCAAACTTTTAAATTTACATCCCGACACTCATGCCCCCACAATGATAATACCAAGTATGATGTAGTAAATTGGGGTTTACCCATACAAACAACAATGGTATTTGATAGGAAAATAGAGTCTTGGCTTATTTAAACCAACCAAAGGGGTAATATAAAGTTGTGTTTGCTACATAACAGTGAGTCATCAACTAGCAAGTAACAAAACATGAAAAATCCAAGAATCCAGTAAGAGAACAAGAAAGTTAAAAGATTAGGTCACAAGTATGTAGGGGGTACTTGTATTAGATTTCACCATATAAGGTTTCCCACCAACATGAAATTCTCACACCCATTTTATATCCTTATAATGTTTACAAGAAATCATCATAAGTGTCTTTTCACAGCTCTCTTGAGCTTAGGATGGATCTATAGTATAAGGTTGTCCTCTCTCAAGATGGTAGTCAAACAGTCACACGTAAACCATATGATCATTAGCTGAAGTATTCCAACATTCTCATGCAATAATACAACTTAGTAACATTTAGATATAGGTTATCTGTAAAGGTATTAACAATCAAATAATACAAGATGATAGAAAATCATGCAAGTGAGGCTTTTAAGAACAAGAGTATGGAGATTAACATTGCTATGAGCATATATTCAATGAATATAACTATTTACCTATTAGGCGTGCCTTAGTGGCTACTCTAATCTTAACCAATAAGGATAGCAACTCATGGTGGTGAGAAGTTGGGTGAAACTATAAAAATGGTGAGACATGGAGGTGAAAACAAGATGGGGATGAAGGTAGACAAAAGGAGATGATCGGATTCATAGAAGTGGGAGGTAACACCAAAAGTAACCAAAGAATGATCATACTTGATGAATGATTTCCCTACTTTTGAATATGGGGATGTGATGTGGATCAGAGCTCATCATCCTCCTTCCATCAAAGAAGAGATCTGAGCAGTGTTGTGGTGGTTGAAGGTCATAGGCTTCCGGTGATTACTCTTAGGGCTCACGAACTGAAGGTGGGATCAAGATTGATGGAAAGGTAGCTCTTTAGCAGTGCTTAAGTGTCTCTTGAGGTGGTGACCCCCCTTCTCTGTGTCTCTAGTTTCCTATTTATAGCACCCCCTCACATGTTCAAGGTGCTCCAATGAGTGTACTTTACATGCACAACAAGTCTATGCACTTGCCTTGGGGGCACACACTTAACAACCATGAATGATTGCTGCCCAATACCGCCATTGGTAGGTAGGCCAAGCCAGAGGAACCAACTATTTTGGAGTGAGTCGGGCTATCGGGTTTAGGAGAAGTCAAACCATCAGTTTGGGAACTGATGGTTGCTAACTGGAAACGTTGGCCTTTGCTGAATGTAGAGTGGTCGACTATCAGTTTAGAGAACTGATACTTGCACCAATTGGAGAGTAGATGTCGGTCCGCATAGTTGAGTCATTATATGTTGAACATCATAACAATCAGTTGTAAGATTTGATAGTTGTTCTGACTGAATTTGGTTGATGGTTGCATGCCATCAGTTCAAGAGCCAATTAATTGCAATGGTGAAATACTTGGTTTATGATGACATTTATTATTACCATCGGTTGTGGAAACCGATGGGCATTCTATACATGGGTGAAAACCATCATTTAGTGACATACTAGTATGGATACAAGTATTTATCTTTATATCAAGGAATAAATGGTAAACATAAGTAAAATGTAATAAAGTTAAGGTAAATCTACATTGGGAATAATTTAGGGACAAAAATTAGGCATAAAATATCCACAAAATTGGAGGTTATCCACCAACATCCCCAAAACATAGAGTCTAGTTTGTCCTCAAACTAATAAATAGAATTAAAGAAATGAGTAATTTTTGTGGGATTTATTTATTTAGTGATTTTGTTGCATTCCCATGTCCTTATGCCATCCTGAGGTCAAGAAATTTCTATGACTGCTTGGTATGCTAACTACGTTAAATGTCATTTGTGTAGATCCAGAGTTGCATGCCTTTCTTTCCTACTACAACCTTCTTTCTGGAAGGGAATTTATCCTTTATGATGTGCATAAGACTTTGCTTTCCTAGATGCACTTGTGCATGAGTTTCACCATGGGTAGATTTCAGACCCAAGTTTTATTTTGTTGAGGTCCTAGCTATTGTTCTAGGGTAGTCTAAGGATGAGGTGTTTTCTTATCCTTATCAGGGTCACTCAACCATGGCTATTTTTATTGATATTATACCCAACTTTGGGTCCTGATGTAGTGTCATGTGGTTACGCAAGGTTCTCATTCAAATGACAAGTGGGAAGTTTTGGCTTTCAGACTTGTTCCCCTCTACATCTTTTGGATTTTTGGGGCACAACTCTCATGATTTTCTAGCTTTGGCTCTTTCTCATAGGCTTGAGGGTAATTTTTTTTCAAGGATGATTTCGGTCGCTGAGCCTCTTTTTGATACAAAGTGGGGACTTAAGCACTAGAAGGGATATTTGTTTCCCCATTTGCGAGATCCATGCATTTTCCAACTAATATTGAGAGGTTAATGTAATCAATAAGGAGTGTCATTGTTGAAGTCCTCTTTATTTAGGGAATTCATTAGGGACAAAAGCATACTTCCACTATTTATAGTGTCTTGAGATAAGGATAGCGTAAAGACATAGTTGCATACAAAAGATTTTGTTAAGTAATTTTAACACCCCAATGCATTACTCTTGAAATGATTATGCTAAAAAGTAGCTTAAAGACAATAAGTTTTAAGTTTATGGTGGTGACAACAACCAAGAAAATTAGATTCAAACATTTCCTTCAAGGTTCCCTATTCATTAAAATTTCTCCTCTTGCGGTTAAAGAGATGAAATTATATATATACAATGGAAAACTTTGTCCAAATTTGTAGCAAGGATTTTTCATAAGGAAGTAATGAAATCATTGACTTGTTCATCAAGAAAATATACCTTGATCTCCAGTTTGAACCCCTCAAACTTATCATGCACCCTATCCATAGGGTGTCAAAGAGTGAGGTTGAGTAAGAACATGCGATTTAATGGTGTGAGCTTGTAAGAACAAAATTTGAAACAAAGATCTTCAAAGTGTAAGTCTCGCAAAATTGGGGGTAATAATTGTCCTAATAATGTTGCACCTTTTTATGTGATTTGTCTCGCATTTGCATCACCATTAGTATGTAGAAGCCACATTTGTTGGAGCCTAGTACTTGTTGTGGGCTTGTGGGCTGCTTTTATAGATCTGTGGCTTCTCAAATGATAGTCCTTCATTTGGAAGTCCCCTACCAAACATCAGTATTAGCTTGAAATTTTTTGTAGCCACATGTGCGGCTTTCTGTTCCATGAAACTTTTGGCCTTTTATGGAGTGATGCCTTTTTTAAGCTAAACTCAACATCAGAGATATTGTACATGATCATCATTTTGGCATGTGTATCAACTAATAGAAGTGTCCAATGTTTGTCGTGCAAGATGAGGACAAATATGAAGCATGGGACAATGTACTTTAGATGATTGGTTTGTCTCTGGAGCTCCCCTAATTCTTTATTAAATTGGATGTCCCCAACTATGTATTAGTAGGCCATGTAAACATCATCAAGCTCATCATCTAAAAGTAATTGACAAGTTGTCATGACACTAATTGTCATATATCCACCTATCATTAGTATTTCACAAAAGCTGTGTCGGAGGACTTGGACACTGTCCCGTTTGAATATTGTGAAAACCATATATTTGTGTGGCTGGAGTTCCTCCATGATGAATGTTACATCCTCTAAAGACAACCCATAGCAAGTGTCTTTGTAAAAATTCTCAAATGTTGGTTGTATCAAATATGTTGGTGTTTTGTTTTTTCTTCTCTTTTGATCTTTTCTTTGTTAGCCCCTAGATTGGACATAGTTGGGGTATCTATTTCTGCATTGTTGGCCACTTCTTCCACTGCCTCTAGTTCATGGATGTCTTGTTGAGGCGGGGAAGCAACTTCTACTTCTTCATGATTAGTGTTGTCTTTTAGAAGGGAACTTGTGGTTGTTGCAATAAGAGAATTTGTAGTCATATGTACGACTATTGTTTCATATATGGGTGGGAGGGTCGCATGTTTAGATCTGGAGGATATGACAGAGGTATACTTGATTGAGAGGGAGGACCACAGGGCTAGATGTGATATTTTGTGAAGGAGGGACTTCTTTTTCCCTTTCTAGATATTTCAATTGTTCCCTCCATGGGGTTCTTTTAGGAAGGGGGCTAATGAATACATCCTTTTTGGTATGTCTTACATGCATTTTTCATAGAAAACCCATCTATTGTGAATGATTTCCATGACATACTTTCCTCTTAATGCATGCAAATCCTCATTAGAAATTTTCTCAAGAGGAATTCCCATGTTAAGTGCTTCTATGGTACTATACATTATGAAAGTGTTGTCCCCTGAATCACACATTTGTTGGGGTCTGCTTGAGTCGATATAGAATTTTCCCCAATATGGGCAGTACCACTCAGATGTCCTTTGGATAAGGTATTTGAGGTGGATTGATATCATTTGTACTTCCCTTGTCTCTAGCTTTTCAATGATCACCCCTCCACATGGAAGGTCCTTGTCATTGCAGTTGTAGAGTGTGACATGTCGTGTGGAAAGATATGCCACAATCATCATCTGATGATCAAAATCTTTAAAAGGAAGAGTTATATGCTATAGTTTTCTTGTTTTATGCAGTGTTTCTTATAACTCTTCATGTGACAATAACTTGTACTTCTCCACATATTGTTAAGGAATGAGAGGGGATGTGGCATTAAAGATAGGTCCTATCTTGTCCCTGGACATGTATTCCTTGATTATTGTACCATACATGACCTTGAAGGATACCCTACTAATATTTTCTTTATGTCTAAATGTTAGTCGTTGGTCATCACTTGTCTCTTAGTATCAGTTGTTTCTATTGATGATTTTTCTCCCAATTTATATTCATCCAAAATGGCATTCAAGACATGAATGTCATGTAGAAATAGTCATGACACTAATGTCATGTCCATGTCCTTCATCTTGCATGAAAGTGGTGGTGGTGATGTTGGGTTTATATTTGAAACTGGTAGCGGTTCATGGTACATTGGATTTTCTATTTTGTTTGGTGTATTATCAAAAATCTAGTTCATGTTCTCTTTGTCATATTGAATTATATGCTCCTCCATCTCTACCAAGAAATTATTTGGATGAACCTCTCGTTAGATAGGTTCATCTGATAGTAATTTGTTGACAAAGGCTTCATAATCGGTAGGTGGTGGTGGAGCTTTATAGTTGAGTAGAGGATCTAGCCCATTCATTTTGTCCTCAGTTGTTTTTGGTGCCTCCTCCCCTCCCTTTGGTGACATTAGAATGATTTTGTTCTCCTTGATTGTCTTAGCATCTATGATAGGGTGACTTGTTTAGGCATCTCTAGAAAGCCTGGTTTTTTGGTTTTTGGGTTCCCTTTCTTAGTTGTTGTAAGTGGAGTGCCTTAGTGAGGCTGAGAAGTTGGAGGGTTTTTTCACCCTATCTGACCTTTCCCTATTCTCTATAGAATCCTCCTCCCTAGATTTAGTGGATAACACAACTACAACATCATTTTCTAGAGGTGGTGCATGCTTGCCAGTCTATATCTTGGCTAGCACCATATCTGCCTTGAGTTGTATGTCGATGGCAGCTATTGTCGAAGACGAATCTTCTACATTGTCAACCCATTTTCTTTTTGGTGATGCTTTGTCACCAGAAGGTGATGTTGTCGGTGCCTCCTTTTGCTTCATTTCCTTGGTTCCCAATTGCTTGTTCTCCTGGCATAAGTTGTCCCACTCCTATCAGAGAAGGGCAACTTTGTTTGTCATGACTGCCAAGGCCTCCATGAGCTGTATTTGATTTGTAGCTAGAAGGTGCATCTAGTGTGGTAGGCCTAGTAGTAGATGCATGCTAGCTATTATTTTATTTGTCTGCATGGTTAGTACAAACATATTTTCCATTGAATTTGAAACATTTAAAGAAGATATCAAGATCATCTCACAAAAATTGTCTATCTCTTTCCCAATTTTCATGAATCTTATCATGGTAGGGGATCATAATGGTTTCTCAATGTGCCTTCTTGAGCTTTCCTCTTGCTCGAGTTCTTTTGATCGTATTGACATTATTGTCCCTTGTTCACATGTAGGCTATTTTTAGCCTCATAGATTGATGTATATGACCCTATATTAGAAACCTCTCTTTATGAAACCTTGGGAGAAGATTCATATTTGGGCATGGGTTCATTTTACATTCTCCCACAATTTGATTGTTGACACCTTGGTTTGCTGGAGTATCAGCCACAACATTATTGTTGGCATTCTTAGAAACAATATGTGAAGATGCACAACTTGTGTTAATGGAGGGTTCTATCGTATCCTCCCATTTAGGCTCTACTAGTGTCTCTAATGTAATGTTTTTGTTTTTATTGATGAGTCAATATTAAAGTCAACTCCAATCCAAAATATCCTTGGGTACCTTCGACATACTGGTTTGAGGTATAGTCACTGGAATTCCTTCCTCAACTTTTTCTGGTACCTCCATAATATTTATGGCCAGTGTAATATAGGAGGTTTTGGTCCTTCCTCTTCTAGTGTTAATGCCTCAAGTATGGGGGGTCACTTTCATTTTGGTTTAGAGTCATTTTCTTTGGGAGGCATATTATGACACTTTGTTTTGTCGACATTATAATTTTGTCTTTGTATGTTTTAACCTTGACTTGTCTAGTTCTTATTCGCTCAAGGGTGGGAGAGGTACACATCCATCTCTCATCTTTAGTATATTTTCCTCCCCAAATAGTAGTTTGTCATAGTTGTAGTTCCACATTTTGGGGAGAGGAAGGAAGTCTTTGGATATTTAGAATCTGTAGAAATATTTCTACTTCTTCTAGGACGTTGGTGGTAGTAAGATACTTAGCATTAACTAGGATGTCCCTATCGGATCTGAGAAAATTACTAGCGTATACTAGGGTAGCCTAATCGATGGGCAATATATGTGATAAGGCCTCACATGTACAAATCACGGGATCCTTCTAGTGTGGTTGTTGGTTATAGCCTACTGATTAATATCCATCCAATGTTGACGAGCTTGCTTTCCATGATGCTCCACATGATGTGGAGATCCATTCTATTCATGTTCCCTATGTCTGTCATGAAAAATAGGGTGTTGGAAAAGATTTTGTGTACCACTTGCATGAACCGAGAATGCATCGTGGAAACCTTCGACTAGCTTGAGTTGTAGCCACTTTCTCTAGACATCTTCTCGAATGTCTTATTGACGAAGAGACCCCAAACTTATCCAATCACCTTTAGCATTGTTTTTGTCTTTCCTCTTGTTCATCAAAGTTAGTTAAAATGGAATTGAGCCACTTTTCATTAATTACATTGTCGTCTTTGACTATTCATAATGCTAACTTGTAATTTCCCCCACACTCATCTACTTCTTCATTTAGAACCAGCAGTTTCTGCAAAAATGACATGAACTCTAAGGTGAGTTCATGACAGGAGGTGTGGTTGTTAAAGAAAATTTTAAAAATTAATATCATTTCCAAGTTCTCCTTACCCTTTCATAAATTCCTGGTCTTCTCAAGGTGCCCACATCCCTGTACCTCGTGTCTTTAATGTTTTTTTTGCATATCTGATCCTAGTCATTAATGTATTCCTCATCTCTAGGCAGGAAAAGTTATGAGCTTGCTCCCTGTAGATAACATCAGTTGCTTGTAGGACAACCTTGGGGAGTGTTTTGATAGTAGATGTTATTTCCAGATGTGTCTATGTCTTTCCTCTTGTATTGACCTCTTTTGACACCCTGGCCACTATAACATCCCCAAATTTCACCTTCTCGTAACCTCGTGGGACCGAGATGCGGAACTCCAACAATGTTTATCGAAGTATCAAAGTGAGATGCGGAAGCATAAGCATACATAAACATACAACATAACATACACCATTACATTTGTCAACATTCAACATGTATATATTATAAAATGACTTATTTCACATGAGTTACAATTACATATTGATAGGATATTTTACATAAGTCTAAACATGTATGCTAGGATATTAACACAATAGTTAAACATGTACAACTACTCCCTCACATCTTTTCTCCCATGCTATTTCTTAACCTAGAAAATATGTGACATGATGAATCAACAAAAGTTGTATACATGGGTTAAATACATGTATAGTAACTTGCATTATTAAAGATTTGAAGAATGGAAGTAAAATAAAATATTATTTAATGTGATAATCACCTAAACACATATGTTAGGCATATCTTTAGATGCAGTTGTACTACTACTGTTACAAACTTGATTTTGGGTTCATTTGGTGAGGAATGTAATGTCTCATATTAAAGATATTTGAACAAATAACGATATAATGTGGTCCAAATAAATGGATTTCATTTACAATAGCCTTGATGTTTGTGTTGTGGGTTTATTGGCTATTGGGCCTAGATAACAAGAAAATTCAATTAGTGAATGAATAATTGAATATTTGAGAAAAGAAAAATGTAGAAACCTCTAGAAGGCAAATCCGAAGAGGGATTTCGTGCCTCTTGGGTTCCTTGGGTTTCAAGGAATCCAAAGTTGCATAAAGAGTGCAACAAGAAAAGAAAAGATCAATTAAATATTTCTTTATTAAGAAAGAAAATTGAAAACAATGGCAAAATTCAGAAAATAAGTAAAAAGAGGTACAATTGAGTTATCCTTAGTGGAATTTCATATCCCAAGGATTCCTAATGATAAAAGGGATACCAATGAGGAAAATAAATGAGAAATAAAGAGAAATCCTCAAACGGAGCTATTTTAATAAGAAATAAACAAGATAATGAGGAATACTAAAGAATAATGCATTTAGATGCATCTAGAAGGATAATGAATATCGAATAATAAGGATTTCAAAATAATAAAGTTTCTTGGAATCCAAGTAGTCCCAATAAAGAGAAAAGAAAGAGAAAATACCAAAATTGCAAAATAAAAGGATAATGGGGATACATAATTAATGAATTATGCAGTTTTGCTAAAAGGAATGTATTTTCTAATAAAGGAAAATAGGATTTCGTGGCTAATTGGTTAAAAGCCAAGAATAAGAGAATAAGGGAAAAAGGATTTCGAATTTTCTAAAATACCCAATTAATATAGCTATATTAAAAGATAATAAAGAGAGAAGAGGTTGCTAAGGAAATATGATTCCTTTTGGAAAAGGACGTGAGTCCTCATGGATGTACACCTTAGGGCTTTGTTACCCACCCTTATATATAGGGTAGAGCCCTGGTTCATGCCCAAGAGATGGAGAAAGAGAGATCTCATGCTCTCCCCCGTGTCCTTCCATACAAACCATAGTAGAAAGCTTAGATCTACCTCGAGGGCACCAAGAAGAGGTGATGAGGTCTCGTCAGAGGCACTAAGCTCCCATAACGGTCGGAGATGGTCGACCATCGTTTCCATGGTTGCGGCCATGAAGTAGAGTCTACTGAAGGTCGGCGTCAAGACTAAAGGTCGCGAGCTTGGCCAGCCCCAACTAGCTACAACGGCTGCGAGTTGGATGGCACCCCAAGGGTGGTGGGATGTGGCGGAGATAGGGAAGGCATCGATAGTAGCCATCGGGGTCCGAGGAGGAGAGACCAGGCCGCACATGATCCCTGACCTAGTGGCAACAAAAGGTGCTCACGAGGAGTAAGACGACGAGCTGCATTGGACCTTTTTTCCCTTCTGGGATTATCAAGATCAAGGAGTCATGCAAGGGTAAAATCAGGATTTGGTTATGTTTTAAATCAGTCGGGTTACGCAGCTAGCGAGCAATTGCATGGAGCAGGACATGTGGCACCCTTCCATTGGATAAGAGGTATACAATTTAGAAAATTCATAGTTAATTATTGGTCGCTCCAGTGGAAACATATAATACATGAATTTTGATCAGGAGAACGAGAGGAATCCAATAAAAATGATATTAAAGATTGATTCCGTTCCGAATTGAAAAGTACAATAAGTTGAGGAAAAGTTCATTAAAGTAAAGTTAAAAACTTTATTTGTGATTAAAGGTCGAATCTAGTATTCTTAATGGATTAATCAAACTATTAATAACCTATTGAATGATAATGTTAGATTCGAACCTAATATAGATGTAAAATTGGATGATTTAGGGTTTTTACCCTATATGAGAATAATTAAGCATTTAGAAACCCTAATTTAGGGTAAAAGAGGATAACATCATATTTAATTTGAAACAAATGTTTTTATATGATAGTTCTAATCTATTTCGAGCATTAAAGTTCCTAATTATGGATAAAAACCCTAAATATAGTAATTATGGTTTTCTCATGAATAAAAGGTAGAATTATGGCAAATCGAGTTGATATGTGATTAAACCATTATGAACTTTGAATTGATGATAGATGTGCATAATGATCTTGTCATGGATTAGAAGGATAAAAATAATAGCTTTAATGTAAAAGAAGCTTAATGAAATTAATTGATGATTAATTTGCATGTAATATGAAAAATAGAGTTATATGTTGTTAAGATAACCTTAATAATGAAGAATAGATGAGATAATTAGGGTTTATGAGTAATGGCATAAAATTAGGGTTTAATATGGTAAAATATGAAGGGAAACCCTAATTGTAAAATGAAACCCTAAAATGGATACAAAAACCCTAGAAAGTGAATCCAAGTCAATAAAGTAGATTCTTGATAAAGTGTGTAATAAATAGAGTACATATTCTTTTCAAGATTTATGTGATTATTGAATTGCTTGCTTGGATTGCTTTCTTGGGTGTATTTGCTTAATGCTTTTGAAACCATCAAATCAGGTATGTGGTTACGCTTATGAATAATCACTCTAGTTTCGTGGTGATTTCCGAACGTTTTATCGGTTGCTTGAAATTAACTGTTGGATGCCTTTTATTTCATGCAACTATAAAGTGACTATGATTATCACTATGAATATATATAACTGGCTTAGATCTGGATCCACCTCTTTGGCTTGTAAAGGCTAAAAATAGGGTAACCTAGAGTAAGGTCTAGGTTATCGTGGGTTAGAAACTGGGCTACCAAGTGTAGTGCCATGAGACCCTTTAGCATGCCATGAGTTGAGGAGTGGGCTACTTACGGTTAGTGCCATGTGACTCAACCCTAGAAACCGGTTCACCTATGGGTGGGACCATGAGGGGTTTAATGGGGATCTACTATAAGGAAAGTAGTATCCAGGTCCGTTGTAGGGCCAACACAGAGGATAGAGAATGCATGGATCGTGCAATTATATTTAAAACGTAAAATTGTTTGTTAAATGATTAATTGAATGATTATGTTGTTATCAGAGTTGCACATTTATTATTTCCCCCACATACCGACTTCGGTTGACCGACGTTTTGTTTGTCGGCATTTTAGGTACAAGCCAAAAGGACATACAGTAAATCATCATATTGTGAAATACATGAAGTAAATTACAAGGAGGATTAGTTAGAATAGAATCCATAAGTGGATAAAAGTTTAGAGATCCAAGTTTTCAAAAAGGTATGCAAAAGTTTATTTTCTTACAATTTTCTCATTTAGTCTGTTAAAATTTTATAATTGTTCTTGGTTAATTGTCGAACCTTTGATTCGGAAGTTATGGGTGCAGCTTCGACCTCTCAGACTCCCTTAATGGGGGTTTATCAGGAGGTGGGGTCGTAACATTTGGTATCAAAGCGTAGGTTCCTCAGTTAACCATTAATAATTATTAAATTTTACAAACTCCATAGAACCCAAGGGAGTTATTATAGGATTATCCGGAAGATGTAGGTGTCTAGAAAAGGATCACGACTGGGGGCTGGAAATATTTTCCTCCGCACCGCTAGTCAAAATACGAGGACTCCCAGATCCGTGTGACTGCCTGGCCAGAGTCTTAGGGTATGAATCGAAATAAGATACTTGTAGGACTTTCTCATTCATCCCTTCTCATCACAAATTTTGTTAAGGACCTTAAGGATTAGGGTTTTCTCTCTTCTCCTCACCCTCTCGAGGTATGGGTAAGGTTAATAGGGTCTGAGGAATCCTCTAGCAAATTAATGAAAAGAGTGTAAATAAGATGCCATGGACATAAGCTTAATAGATTAAGCGCAAACTAAAGGATAGATACATGCTTATGTCATATGACATAAGTTGTCATGTCCTCAGAAGAGACTTGAGGCTAGACCTTCTTATTAGGAGGATAGATAAAGAGAGTTAGCCTTAGAGATAGAGATCTCCATTACAAGTAGAGACCTGGCACATCCTCCGAGGATGACGTTAACCCTAACCCTCAGTGAAGGTTAGAGAGAGAGATGGCATGATGAGTAAGACCAGGTGTTTGGATGGACATGCCTTGGATGACATATGAGCCATGAGAGGTTGGATTACCAAGTACCTTTGGCGACCCAACCCTAGGAAGGGTCGTGCATGTTAGAGTGAAGGCTAACTCCTTCATTGATGAGGTTAGAGAAAAACCTATAGAATCATATGCACTTGTACAAGTAGGGTATAGCTTGCACCTAGGGCACGGTAGTAGTGCTGACAGTAGGATGAAACCCTGGTTAAGGAATCATGATGGATGGCTTATGAATAAGCATAAAGGGCTATGGATGATATTGAGCAAACATAAGATCGAGCCTAGGCTTCACCCATGTAGAGGATGCTTTTGAGGTTGATCCTTCATGAAGATAGGATCTCTAATGTCGAGGTTGGTTGTAGTGTTAGCTCTAGAGAGAGAACAGGAAACCAAGCAAGAAGGTTGGATTCCTAGACTCCGAGATATGAGGAAAAGTAGGGAGTTGAGGATGATGCGACCTAAGTGGATGATAGTAGTCACCACATTCCTAGAGGTTGATGATGTCTTGGTTTCCATGGGAGGGACCAAACCCTAGAGAGAGGATGAGGCTTCTAGCACCTATGTGCCTATGGTATAAGTGTTCACCTTCTGAGAAAGGAAGAAGAAGATTTGTATACCATGGAGACGATTAGTAATAGGTTATGAGGCATTGTACCTTGTTGGTTGTCCTTGAGGAGGACTCAACTTTAGAGTGTTGATTAAGGCAAAAGGATGACAGGGAGTGTATGTCATTCCCGTTACATGTTTGGTTTGTGGTTAAGAGGTTGAACAAACATCTGGACATCAAGAACATGAACCTAGGGTTCCTAGGCCCAAGATGGGAAGTGGTAATGGATGCTTTGGTTGAGATATATCTGACTAGTTTGGCTAGAAGCTAGAAGAGGTTGTTTGGCTAACCCTAAGTTTGGAAAGAAGATATGTTTGGCTAACACTCTGATGTAACGAGATAAGTTAATGGTTGTTTGGTTATCCAGTCTAGTCCTTGATGCAATGAAAGTATGGTGGTAGAACCTCAGATGCACTACTTTGGAGAGGAAGGTGATGAAACCCCGATTAGAGTGGTTTAGGGTTTCTGAGGGATAGATCCTGAGGAATAATGACACATAGGAGATCATGATCACCATACACCGTACTATGAAGATAATAAGTGACGGTAGTACTTTAGATGCCTAAGATGAAGTTGCATGTGGTATATGGCCATGCAAGCTGAGGGAGAGGGACGAACACCAGTAACCCAGTGTGTTGATGTAAGGGATACAGAGTCCCCGAAAGAGAAAGGGATTTCATCACTATGGATGTTGTAAGTCTCCCCTGGACCAAGGAAGGTCAAAATGCAATATGGGTTATGGTAGATCGCCTTACCTAGATGACATGCGAAAGAAAGAGTTCTGTCAAGGGACAGATCGGGTTGAACTACATATGAGAGAGATGGTTCAACTACACCATGAGATGAGTTAAAAATTTCTTGAGTATAACCTAAAAGTTCACTCTCATGAAGTGGAGGTAGAAACATGAAGAACTTTATGATAGTACAGTTTATCACCCCTATGGTTAGTATGATCCAGACTAAAAGGTATGATGAGAGCATGTGTTCTCGTTAAGGGTTATATCTAGAGACAGTTCTAGTCTTCGGAAAGATGTGATGATGACCACCATAGCCAGTATTGGGATTTAAAGAAGCTCTGTAAGGTAGGTTGTGTCAGTCACCACTTCAGTAAGGTGATGTTGGTGAAAGGACCACGTGATGGTTAGAAAAGGGCCACAGTGCGTGTAAATGAAGTCGCTTTGCTCGTGCAATGGCTGAAAGGAGCATAGAGACGACATGCGTCATGAGTGGATGCAAAATACACTGACATGCAGTTCACTGTGGGAAATATGTGACATGAAAATCCGACCCCTCTAAGTTATAGCCAAGAGAGCTGAGTTCCCGATACATGGGTTCTTATGACATGTTTGGTGGAGAAGGTTAAGTTTGATCTTACCCCTCAGGATAAATTAATGTGTGATGAGTTCCATGTGTCCAATTTAGAGCACTATGTAATATACCCTGACCATGTGTTGAGCAATGAACCTAGTAAGCCCCAAGGGAGGCTGAAATGGCCTGAGTCCACTTGTGCAGTTTATAGTCGCCAGGATGAAAGAACTCAGAGAAAAGAATATGTGATGATAAAGGTTCTTTGGAAGTGTCATGAGTAAGGTAAAGACACATAGGGGCCAATGATGGACATGGAAAAGTCTTATCCTGAATTGTTTGATTGTTTGATAGAATTTTGAGGACTAAATTTCAATAAGAGGGGAAGGATGTTACAACCCTGATTTTGGGTTCATTTGGTGAGGAATGTAATGTCTCATATTAAAGATATTTGAACAAATAATGATATAATGTGGTCCGAATAAATGGATTTCGTTTACAACAGCCTTGATGTTTCTGTTGTGGGCTTTATTGGCTATTGGGCCCAAATAATAAGAAAATTCATGTAGTGAATGAATAATTGAATATTTGAGAAAAGAAAAATGTGGAAACCTCTAGAAGGAAAATCCAAAGAGGGATTTTGTGCCTCTTGTGTTCCTTGGGTTCAAGGAATCCAAAGTTGCATAAAGAGTGCAATAAGAAAAGAAAAGATCAATCAATTAAATATTTCTTTATTAAGAAAGAAATTGAAAACAATGGTAAAAAGTGGAAAATAAGTAAAAAGAGGTACAAGTGAGTTACCCTTAGTGGAATTTAGTATCCCAAGGATTCCTAATGATAAAAGGGATACCAATGAGGAAAATAAAAGAGAAATAAAGAGAAATCCTCAAAAGAAGCTATTTTAATAAGAAATAAACAAGATAATGAGGAATACTAAAGAATAATGAATTTAGATGCATCTAGAAGGATAATGAATATCCAATAAAAAGGATTTTGAAATAATAAAGTTTCTTGGAATCCAAGGAGTCCCAATAAAGAGGAAATAAAGAGAAAATACCAAAATTGCAAAATAAAAGGATAATGGGGATACATAATTAATGAATTATGTGGTTTTGTTAAAAGGAAAGTATTTTCTAATAAAGGAAAATAGGATTTTGTGGATAATGGGTTAAAAGACAAGAATAAGAGAATAAGGGAAAAAGGATTTTGAATTTTCTAAAATACTCAATTAATATAGTTATATTAAAAGATAATAAAGAGAGAAGATGTTGCTAAGGAAATATGATTCCTTTTGGGAAAGGACATGAGTCCTCATGGATGTACACCTTAGGGCTTTGTTACCCACCCTTATATATAGGGTAGAGCCCTGGTTCGTGCCCAAGAGATGAAGAAAGAGACATCTCATGCTCTCCCCTGTGTCCTTCCATACAAACCCTAGTAGAAAGCTTAGATCTACCTTGAGGGCACCAAGAAGAGGTGATGAGGTCTTGTCGGAGGCACGAAGCTCCCACAATGGTCAGAGATGGTCGGCCATCGTTTCCATGGTTGCGGTCATCGAGTAGAGTCTACTGAAGGTCGACGTCAAGACTACAGGTCGTGAGCTTTGCCATCCCCAACCAGCTGCAACAGCTGCGAGTTGGATGGAGCCCCAAGGGCGGTGGGATGTGGCGGAGATAGGGAAGCCATCGGCAGCAGCCATCGGGGTCCGGGGAGGAGAGACCAGGCCACGCATGATCCCTGACCTAGCGGCAACAGAAGGTGCTCACGAGGAGGAAGATGACGGGCTGCATTGGACCTTTTTGCCCTTCCGGGCTTTGCAAGATCAAGGAGTCATGCAAGGGCAAAATCAGGATTTGGTTATGTTTTAAATCATCCGGGTTATGCAGCTAGCGAGCAATTGCATGGAGCAGGACATGTGGCACCCTTCCATTGGCGAAGAGGTATACAATTTACAAAATTCATATTTAATTATTGGTAGCTCCAACAGAAACATATAATACATGAATTTTGATCAAGAGAATGAGAGGAATCCAATAAAAATGATATTAAAGATTGATTTCGTTCCTAATTGTAAAGTACAATAAGTTGAGGAAAATTGCATTAAAGTCATGTTAAAAACCCTATTTATAATTAAATATCGAATCTAGTATGCTTAATGGGTTAATCAAAGTATCAATAACCTATTTATTGATAATGTTAGATTCGAACATGATATAGATGTAAAATTTCACGATTTAGGGTTTTTACCCTATATGAGAATAATTAAGCATTTAGAAACCCTAATTTTGGGTAAAAGAGGATAAGATCATATTTAATTTGAAAAAAAAATTATTATATGATAGTTCTAATCTATTTCAAGCATTAAAGTTCCTAATTATGGATAAAACCCCTAAATATAGTAATTAGAGTTTTCTCATGAATAAAAGGTAGAATTATGGCAAATCGAGTTCATATGTGATTAAACCATAATGAACTTTGAATTGATGATAGATGCGCATAATGATCTTGTCATGGATTAAAAGGATAAAAATTATAGCTTTAATGTAAAAGAAGCCTAATGAAATTAATTGATGATTAATGTGCATGTAATATGAAAATAGAGTTATATGTTGTTAAGATAACCTTAATATTGAAGAATAGATGAGATAATTTGGGTTTATGAGTAATGGCATAAAATTAGGGTTTAATATATAAAAGATGAAGGGAAATCCTAATTGTAAAATGAAACCCTAAAATGGATACAAAACCCTAGAAAGTGAATCCAAGTAAATAAAGTAGATTCTTGATAAAGTGTGTAATAAATAGAGTACATATTCTTTCAATTATGTGATTATTGAATTGCTTGCATGGATTGCATTCTTGGGTGGATTTGCTTAATGCTTGTGAAATCATCAAATCCGGTATGTGGTTATGCTTATGAATAATCTCTCTAGTTTTGCGGCTATTTTTGAATGTTTTATCAGTTGCTTGAAATTAACTGTTGGATGCCTTTTATTTCATGCAACCATAAAGTGAATATGATTATCACTATGAATATATATATAACTGGCTTAGATCCGGATCCACCTCTGTGGCTTGTAAAGGCTAAAAAGGGGGTAACCTAGAGTAAGGTCTAGGTTATCGTGGGTTAGAAACTGGGCTAGCAAGCGTAGTGCCATGAGACCCTTTAGCATGCCATGAGTTAAGGAGTGGGCTACTTACGGGTAGTGCCATGTGACTCAACTCTAGAAACTGGTTCACCTATGGGTGGGACCATGAGGGGTTTAATGAGGATCTACTACAAGGAAAGTAGTATCCAGGTCCACTGCAGGGACAACACAGAGGATAGGGAATGCATGGATCACACAGTTATATTTAAAACATAAAATTGTTTGTGAAATTATTAATTGAATGATTACGTTGTTATCATAGTTGCACGTTTATTGTTTCCCCCACACACTGACTTTGGCTGACCGACGTTTTGTTTGTCGCCGTTTTAGGTACAAGCCAAAAGGACAAACAGTAAATCGTCATATTGTGAAATACATGAAGTAAAATGCAAGGAGGATTAGTTAGAATATAATCCATAAGTGGATAGAAGTTTAGAGATCCAAGTTTTCAAAAAGGTATGCAAAAATTTATTTTCTTACAGTTTTCCCATTTAGTCTGTTAAAATTTGATTATTGTTCTTGATTAATTGTCGAACCTTTGATCCGGAAGTTATGGGTGCGGCTTCGACCTCTCGGTCTCGCTTAATTGGGGATTATCGGGAGGTGGGGTTGTAACAACTACTTATATCTACACTCTATCATACATCCTACATGGGCAAGTTATCATACATCCATATTGGGCAATTCCCCGCCTCTTAGGCTATGAGGTTGTGCTAACATCAGTAGATACAACTCATCTAAACTCTTTTATGTTCCTTTAAGTTTGGTGAAGCATATACTACTAATATGCATCCAAGAATTTATATGCAAATACAAGCATCCAAAGTACATCCTATATTTATACATTCATGGAAACTAGCCTTATACATAATTAAACCCACATACATGAGTTCACAAATTTCTATTTAAATTTTGGACCATCTATATCTCTGGTCATCACATGATTAATAACAATTAATAAGTCTAGAGCCTTATCACTATACCTCCCCCTCCTTCCTTCTTTAGATATATCATCTTCCTCACACTCTACCTTCGACCTATTTATTATTATTGATGTATCTACACTTTTGTAAAGTCATTATGCTGCCTGTTAATATGTGTGTATAAACACCTTACTTGGGTTGGGAGTAGCCACTAAGGCTCTCCCAATATGTATATACTTGCATCCTTTTGATTATATGTATATGCTCCTAACAAGGATTATCTCCATACTCTTGTTCTTAATGCTTCAGTGCATGATTAGCTACCATCTTCTAATGTCTGATTGCTAATGCTTCAAAAGAGTAGTATCAATTTTATCTAAGTATTATGGAGTTGCATGAAAGCATGAAAATGTTGGAGTGATAAATCTAATGGTCATATGGGTTACTTTGTGATTGCTTTGTTGCCATCTCAAGAGAGAGAGAGACAACCTTATAATTTAGATCTATACTAAGCATGAAAGAGGAGGGAATAGACATATATGATGATTGCTTGTAATCTTGCTAAGGATATACAAGAGGGTGTGAGTATTACATGCTGGTGAGAGATCTTAGTAGGTGAAACTCAGTACAAGTTCCCATCCATATTAATTTTGGTTACATCTTTCTTGTTTGTTCTTACTCTCTTGTTTTGTTTTCTTATTTTATCTTGTATTACTTTCTTTGCAGTGACTTCGTTCCTTAGGAACACCATCTTAATCTAACTCTTCATTTGGTGTATTTGATTCGTAGGCTCTATGTTGCTAACACTTTCAACCTTTTCCCTGTGGTTTGATCTCGATGTACTACATCAGACCCCATGTAATAGTTGCGGGGGGCTGAGTTTTGGGTTGCAAATCTAAGAGTTTTACTATTGTATATTCGTTCCATTTTTTGGGCATGTGATTTAGGTCGGTCAACTTTTTGGTGTCATTTATAAGTACAACACAAAACGGTACTGTTAAGAACACGAGTCTACTCACTATACACCCATGGCTCAAGCATAGGAATAAGCTTGACTGCACAAAAACTCTAAATCTGCTACATCTAGATTGCTTAGAGTATTTCATTTTACATGTCCAATCTTCTAACTTGATTGTGATCTATTTAGGTAGCCTAAAGGAGAGAAATTTTAATCAGCACCTCACCCCCTTTTCAAGACAACATGCTACGTCATAGAGATTGTAGTCTTATCAGGGAAGATTAGAATGCAAGAGTCCAACATAATCATCTGCCTCTGGAAAATAATGAAGAATGAGAGGAACATCACCTAGACAATCATCACCATGAGGAAGAAGATCATGAAGAGCAACGTGAAGAGGAGAGAATCAACATGAGAACCATCACCACCACCACAAAAGACAGAAGGAATCATTATGATCACAAATGTGATCATGATAACAAACATGAGGAAGATGATGATGAAGATAAAATGCTTAGAGAATTGACAGCTACCAGAGCTAACGAGTCAAGATGCCCAATCATTGTCCCACAAATATATGCAGCTAACTTTGAGAAAACCTATTGTCATCTTAATGATCCAGAACAAGCTTCTTCGAGGGAATTCAAAGAATGAGAATCCTTACCATCATCTTGATGCCTTCAAAAACATATGTGATACCATCAAGATGAGGGGGATGCCTCAAGAAGTTACATTTGCAAGGGATTCATTTTCTCTTTAGAGGATAAAGTATATCCTGGTATCTTAACCTACCTCAGCATTTCATCAATGGATGTAGACCCCTTGTTGATGCTTATATCACTAAATTCTATCCCACTAATAAAACCATTTGAAATAGGAAAAATATCACTTCCTTCATGCAAAAACCTAGAGAGAATCTTAATGAAGCTTGGGAAAGGTATCAAGAGCATCAAAGACCATGTTTGGTTCTGGATGTGAGAGGGATACAATACATTGTAGTTGTAATATATTTTCATTTAATGATGTATGGCTTCATTACATGTTACAACATTCAACTGCTCCTATCAAAATACTATCAAAACTAAGTTGCGTAGATATATATGTTTTAAAGAAGAGTTTATGTTACTAATCATTAATCCTATTTTAGATGTCGATGAATCTGTAGGAAGTTCCGAGGTGTGATTGTGGTCTAGTTGCAGCATTGCGGGTAAACACAGAGGATGCGGGGTTATAAGATTATGGCATTCTGAGTGAAAGGTCGAGAGAAATGTATTACATATGTCCTAGTCAGGTGCGCTAGAAAAACAACAAATAATCAGTTTCACTTGCTAAGTACATCGTGTATTAGTTGTTATTAACTCGAATTTGGGAAAACATTTTAGGGCAAAGATCAATGAAAATACTTTCTTTGGGCAGTCGATCTCCCCCCAACAACTGATTCATTGAAGGTTGAGATTACGTTACTAACTTGTGAGTACAAGTCAGTGTGAGGCCAGGCGATGAACATGAAGGACTTTGTTGAAATCCATCATGACTCTGAACATGTATACACCTCAAATAGAATGAGTATGAAGTTTTACAAACCTCCATTTTGAAGTTGGAGGAGAGTTGTAGTCTTCTTTTGGAAACTCCTTCACCTATGATGACTCCATAATGTTGTTGTTACACTTACATGACAAGCTCCATAGTTATTTCGTAAATCTGTTGGATGCTTAAGGATGTATCAGCTTTTATTTCCTATGTTATTTGCACACAAAATCGTAATATTACAATTATATCCATTGTGAAACGAGCCCTTATACTATATCAACATTTTACATACATAATTTGTTCTATGGATGGTCATCTAATATGGGGTGCGGAGCACAATCAAATCCTACTTGATGCAATGAGATATCAGTATGACCTGGGGAGATGTGTCGATGGAGCATATACTAGAGAGGCTTGAAGGGAGGCATTGCTTGACATTCATAACATAACAAGCATGTTTTGGATTGATATGTACATGCTGAAAACTCGTTGGAAGAACTTAAGAAACAATTTATCAGACAAAATCAATTCCTTTTGTATGATTGGATGTCTAGGAATGAATTAGCCCTGGCAAATGTGAGGAATGATGCAAACATCAACAATGTTGTTGCAGGAGAAGGTGTTGTAGGCAACAAATGAAAACCATAACCAACAATGTCCATGTTTACATTTAAATAAATCCTCTTTGTTATTGTTGTAATCAGACCGCTTATCTTGCTTCCTACTGCATGTATGCTCTTACTTCATCACAATGTTGTTTATTTATCGCTTCACTACATAGGGGGCTCTTTCTTATATGCATATTAAATAATATATATTCCAATTATCATAGTAACTTCACATACAAAAATAAATCCTTACTATTGCAATATATTACATACAAAAATTTGTATTATGGTTGCACAACAAACAACAATGTATGTTATATGGTGTACAGAGCTTGATATGGTTCTCAGAGGTTTGATGAGATCCCAATATGACATGGGGAGATGTGCGAATGGAGTATATACTACTTAGGCTTGGAGGGAGGTGTGGCATGACTTTCGAAACATAATAGGGGGGCCTTACATTTCTTTGATCGAGGTGCAACTGTGCTGGAAACACCTTAGGAGAGAGTTCATAAGAGATAATCTTTTCATTTTGGGAGATTCTAATCTTTTCATTTTGGGAGATTCATTGCATCCCCCGCCATTAGTTGTGCGACATGTCGTTCAATGAAACTTTGTGACTACGCATCGCACCTATCCACCATGAGTTGTTGAATACCTTACCAATGACAAAAACAACAACACTCCTACACCCTTAGGCGGTTAAGAAAAGGAATGAATATGCACAACTATATACATACATACAAAATTAACATGCCATGTAAGACAATTGTAAAGTTATATATCATTAATATAAACATATTAAATAAATGAGAAAACTCGTTGAATATTCATTTCAATAAACAACACAACATAAGCCACATTATCTATGCAATCATTATTTTTGCAGTTAATTTTATAGTTGTAACGTACAACCATCACAACTTCACATATTTTTACATTGTTAAAAATAGTTCTGTAAGAACAGGACAGAAAAATAGATTCTTGCATGTCTACCAAAAGTTCGAGTAGGTGCAAATTCTCCCAATTTATGGCCGAAGTTAAAAAATTGAAAGGGCCCATTGAGGATTCATAAAAAAAACCATCCAAGCAGTTTCTTGAAAACTAGCTTCAGATATGAAACTTTGAGTGTTTAGAGATGCCTTTACAAGGGATTATCCCAGATCTACGCTAGGTATTAAACCAGACAAAACAACAAGCGGTAAACTCTGAATACTCGATATGACCCCAAGAAATTGTAGCTTTTGAATCTCGCTTGAGAATCAATACATTTTTAAACTAGATCAACATGTAATTGGTTCAGGACGTGTAAGGGCCCATATATTGATAATGTCCCTAAATGCATTTAGGAGGAGCCATGGACCATATCATGACAATATCATCTCACAACAAGTCCCTTGAAATGTATTTGTGAGGATCTTAGCCTCATGTCATTACATTATGATCTCATAAAAGGTCCCTTGACATGCATTTGTGAGGATATTGTCCCATATCATGATAGTGGTCTCTCACAACAAGTCCTTGAAACTGCATTTGTGAGTATCCAGGCCCATATCATGAGAATTCTCTAACGAAAGTCTCCCAAAATGCATGTGAGAGGAGCTACAACCCATAACATGACAATGTTCACAAAAAAAAAAGTCCTCTAAGACAAGTCCATTAAAATACTTTGAGGAGAATCTAGGGCCTATGTTATGACATTGTCTTCTCAAAACTAAGTCCTTGAGATGTGTATATATGTATTGTCCTCTTAACTATTCATAAATGGACATCTATAAGTTTTGGGACAATTGAAGCTTGGTTGATTGGGTGCTTATGGCAGCTACTTCCCATTTGAAAGAATCGTTGCTGGGGGTGGGAGGTCCATGTAATATGTTTACCAGGAGAAATTTTCCTCACAATACAAAGGATCGTTGGCCTTAGAATGATCACCAAAGAGACATGTATGCATTTGGTGACTATTTTCATGCCAATATCCCATTATGAATCACTTAGAATGACTCTCAACAACATTTTCTCTCACACATCTCCTTTACAAGGTGTCAAATAAATGTAGTGATATAAACAAGGCTAACCATCACAAACCAAAACAACACCAACTGTCTCAACCTCAAACCCACGTGGTTCACATCTTTCTTGACCCAAAACACAAGGGAAACGACAATATTAACCAAAACAAGACCCAACAACAAGAACACCAACATTCTCAAGGTCAAAACTCATTGATCCAAGATCATCAAACCTTAAAACGAGCACTGATGTGTTTCTGCCTATGGTGGTACACACTACTAAATTAGAGTTTGAATAGATGCCTATGGTGAGACATTATCGTGATCGAAAGAAATGAAGTATCACGATCAGATCAAAATGAAGTGTCACATCCAGAAGCATAATGGACCATCACAATTGAAACAAGGCCAACAATCACAACCAAAACCATCCCGAGTCCTTCAAAACACATTTGGAAGGTGCCATGACACATATGTTGACAATGTCAACTCACAATAAGTCCTTAAAAATATATTTGGGAGGTGTCAAGTCCCATATCATGACAACGTCCTCTCACAACAAGTCCATGAAAATGCATTTGGGATGTTTCATGGCCCATTTCAAGACAAATTTTATCTCACATCAAGTCCCTAAAAATACATTTGGGAGGTGCCATGACCCAAATCACGGTAATGTATTTTCACAACATCTTCCTTCAAATGCATTAAGGAGGAGCCAGGGCCGATATATTGACAGAGTTCTCTCATAATAAATCCCTAAAAATGCATTTGGGAGGGTTCATGGCCTAGATAATGATAATGCCCTTTCACAACGTGTCTCTTCAAATGCATTAAGGAGAATCCAGGGCCATATATTGATAATGTCCTCTCATAATTAGCCCATGAAAATACATTTAAGTGAAGTTTGGGCCCATATATGCCAACATCCTGTCACGCTAAGTCTTGAAAATACATTTGGGAGGTGCCATGAAGCATATGATCACAATGTCATCTCACAATAATA
This sequence comes from Alisma plantago-aquatica, assembly GCA_963693085.1. NCBI lineage: Eukaryota > Viridiplantae > Streptophyta > Magnoliopsida > Alismatales > Alismataceae > Alisma > Alisma plantago-aquatica. The sequence goes on along the minus strand of OY856412.1, from coordinate 1,047,756,878 downwards.
CCTTAAAAATAAATTTGGGAGGTGTTAGGTCCTATATCATGACAACATCCTCTCACAACAAGTCTATGAACATGCATTTGGAGGGGTGTCAGGGCCCATATCATGACAACATCCTCTCAAAATAAGTCCATCAAAATGCATTTGGGAGGTGTCATTGCCATTTCACGACAAATGTTATCTCATATCAAGTCCCTAAAAATGCATATGGGAGGTGTCATGACCCATATGATGATAGTGTCCTTTCACAACATGTCCTTTGAATGCATTAAGGAGGAGACATGGCATGCATATTGACAATTTCCTCTCATAATAAGCCCCTAAAAATGCATTTGGGCAAAGTTTGGGCCCATATCATGGCAATCTCCTCTGACAAACACAGTGTCGTGACGTCAAAGCACAATGCCATATTGACATATTCCTCTCATAATAAGCCCCTCAGAGCACAACATCACGACCATAACAAACGCAATATCACGACCAGACAAAAATACAATGTCACATCCAAAAGCAGAATGGACCATCACGACTGAAACAAGGCCAACTAACACAACCAAAACCATCCCAAGTCCTTGAAAATACATTTGGGAGGTGTCATGGGACATATGATGATAATGTTATCTCATAGTAAGTCGCAACCCACCCTCACAACACAACGTCATGACCCACCCTCACAACACAACGTCGTGATCCACACTCACAACACAACGTCGCGACTGCATCAAACACATTGTCCCGACCAGACCAAAACAAAGTGTCATGTCCAGAAGCAGAACAAACCATCACAATTGAAACAAGGCCAACCATCACAACCAAAACAACACCAACCATTACAACCAAAACAACACCAACTATCTTGACCTCAACATGTCACTGAATATGTTTTTGGGAGGAACCAGGGCCCATATCATTATGGCATCCTCTCACATCAAGTATTTGAAAATGTATTTGAGAGGAGCCACCTCCAATATCATGACAATGTCCTCTCCCAACATGTCATTGTAATTACATTTGGGAGGATATGTGATCAATATCATGATAGTGTGCTCTCACAGTAAGTCCCTGAAAATAAATTTCTGAGGAGACAGGGCCCATATCATGATGGTGTCATCTCACAACATGTCACTGAATATGTTTTTGGGAGGAACCAGGGCCCATATCATTATGGCATCCTCTCACATCAAGTCTTTGAAAATTCATTTGAGAGGAGCCACCTCTAATATCATGACAGTGTCCTCTCCCAACATGTCATTGTAATTACATTTGGGAGGATATGTAACCAATATCATGATAGTTTGCTCTCATAGTAAGTCCCTGAAAATAAATTTCTAAGGATCCAGGGCCCATATCATGATGGTGTCGTCTCAGAACATGTCACTGAATATGCTTTTGGGAGGAACCATGGCCCATATCATTTTGGCATCCTCTCACATCAAGTATTTGAAAATGCATTTGAGAGGAGCCACCTCCGATATCATGACAATGTCCTCTCCCAATATGTCATTGTAATTGCATTTGGGAGGACCTGTGACCAATATGATGATACTACGTTGTCACAGTAAGTCCCTAAAAATAAATTTTTGAGGAGCCAGGGCCCATATCATGATGGTGTCTTCTCACAACATGTCACTAAATATGCTTTTGGGAGGAACCAGGGCCCATATCATTGTGGCATCCTCTCACATCAAGTATTTGAAAATGCATTTGTGAGGAGCTACCTCCAATATCATGACAATTTCCTCTCCCAAGATGTCATTGTAATTGCATTTGGGAGGATATGTGACCAATATCATGATAGTGTGATCTCACAATAAGTCCTTGAAAATAAATTTCTGAGGATCCAGGGCCCATATCATGATGGTGTCATCTCACAACATGTCGTGGAATATGTTTTAGGGAGGAACCAAGGCCCATATCATTATGGAATCCTCTCACATCAAGTCTTTGAAAATGCATTTGAGAGGAGCCACCTCCATATCATGATAATGTCCTCTCCCAACAAGTCATTAGAAATGTATTTATGAGGATCTACATTCCATATCATGTCAATGTCATATCATAACAAGTCCATAGAAAAATATTTTGGAGGATCCATGACTCATATCATGATAATGTCCTCTCACAACATGTTCCTCAAAGAAAATTTGTGAGGATCCATGGCCCACATCATGATGATGTCCTTTCACAACAATTCCTTCAAAACACATTTAAGGGGAGAAATATCCCATATCATGACAATGTCCTCTCAAAACAAGTCCCTAGAAATACATTTGGGAGGTCCCACAACTAATTCCATGAAATTATCTTCTCACAATAAGTCCCTAAAAATAAATTTGTGAGGAACCAAGGCCTATATCATGATGATGTGCTCTCATAACAAGTCCCTGAATATACTCTAGGGAGGAGAGAGGGTCCATATCATGACAATATCCTCTCACAGAAAGTCCCTCAAAATATATTGGGACGTTACCAGGCCCATAACATGACAAGTATCATCCATTGAAAGTGCACAGAAGTATATTTGAGAGGATTCAAGACCCATATCATGATAGTGTCATTTCAAAACAATTCCCTGGAAATGTATTACGGAGGAGCCATGACCCATATCTTGATAATGTCCTCACATAGAAAGTCCCTAAAAATGTATTTGGATGGAGTTGGGGCCTATATCATGACAATGTCCTCTCATAAAAAGTATATAAAAGTTCTTTTAGGAACCAAGGCCCATAACATGACAATGTCCACTCACATCAAGTCTCCAAAAATGCATTTGGTAGGTGTCAAGTCTCATATTATGATAGTGTCCTCTCATAACAAGTCCTTAAAAATGCTTTGATCAGAGACATGCATGTATGCATTGTCCTCATAGTTGTTCATAAATGAGTTGTGTATGAGTTTGGGGACTATTGAAGAACACTCAGTTGGGTGCTTGCGGAAGCCACCGTCCATTTTTATCAATTGGTGTAGCGGGTGGTTGTCTACACAATCTATTTCCAAGGAGCAATGTGCCTAATAAGACAAAGACATGTTAGCCTTATAATGATCACAAAAGAGACTTGTATGAGTCTGGTGACAATTTTCATGTCAATATACCCTCATGAATGACTTCGATTGAATTATAATGACTCTCAACAACAAAGACCGAAACATGTCCTTTTTAAATAGAAGACATAAAAATCTTCATATAATTTCTCAAAAGGTTACATAAAAGATCTCATTGAAGTGTGAGAAACAAACTGGGTTGTCAATCCTTTTTGGATGGCAAAACCCAAGGACCCAAAAATAAAATCATTACATGTAGATGAAGGTGTCATAAGATTCCTATTTATTATATGTTGAAGGTATTTAAGAAGAGAAACTGCATCGTCGGTAAGAACCCCAAAGGTGTCAATGCGAAAGGTAGAAAATGATGTTGATTGGCCTCACATGTTGCTCCATGTTTATGAAATTTTTGTATTGCTGCCTCAGACACTGCCTACACTGCTTTAAAGTTTTTTGAAAGGATACTTGTCAAGGGAGAAACTCATGTTAGGTCAACACATATATGTTTTCCATTCATCCAGTGAAATAAAAGAATATCTGCAGGTCACAACAAATGAAAACCATCAGATTGAGTGCCAAGGAAGGCTAAAGGAGCTTCTTTCAAAACCTTTAACTCAGCTCGAGAGACAATGTTGAAGAGAGCATCCTGAACAACATCATGATGAAACTTATAACCAGGCAGCGAGCGGTAGTGCACTGCATGATCACCAAAGGCATCAAGATCTGTGATGTTGCAAATTGGACAATGTTCATCACCTTGATACAAGGGAATCATAAGCTGATACTGAAGGATGTCTCAATACTCAATGGGTAACATAGACAAACCACAACCATCAATAGGAACAACCCTCAAGAAATCTTGTGCATGATCGGCTTGTAAAGAAGTGAGAATAGCCTCCTACCATAAGGATAGGTCTCTTGCCATGATTTGATGGATGACCGTTTTGTAGTAAGCATCTGCCAAAATAGACTGGGTCTTTGGGGTGGCAGAAAGCATACTTGTCAACATAGAACAACAAAAAGATGTCAGGATATTGCATATGCTAGCATGTTCTTGGACAAAGGGGAGCCCTGTAGGCATGCATGTGACCTCACACAACATATGTTCTTGGAGATCTGTAGTTTGTATATGAGAGGCAACAAAAGCAAATTTACTGACATCATGAGAGGACTTGATCCCCAATCCCACTATATGCATAGGAAGTGATGCCAAACACCATTGTACATCACCAAAACATGGGCCGTCACCAACCACAATACGCTCCAGACAACGACGAAGACCGTGATAAAAAATATTCAACACATGTGTGATAGAAGGAGGTCTTGTACAAAGACCCCAAACAACAATTTGGGCATCCCAACACAAGACCTACGAAGAAGAAGCTCACATTGTGGGTCTTAGAGTGAGGACATGTGATCCATCATATCAAGAGTCTTCATCACACATTTCTGGAAAAGTTCCTTTGCAAAGGATGCATTTGTAGAAACTGGGCCACCTAGAATCTTCACTCCATGCTCTGGACGTGAGATGTCAGTAGGAAACAAGCCCACATTCAAGCCTCATCTAGGGTCATCAGATGGCCAAAAAATCTATGTCTACTTAGTATTGAGATAAATACCATACATCGGGCATCCCTCATGAATGAGGGATAGAGCCTTCAAAACAACCTCCGTGTCTCCAATGAGGGTACCATCATCAAGGTAGAAAGAAAGGAGGTCAAGTTGACATGCATCCTTTACCTGTAAAATAAGAGGGTGGAGTCCCAGGGAAAAAAGAAGGGGGCCCAATGGGTCACCTTGTACCCCGACAGAAGAAAAAAGAGGCTCTCCATGATCCATATAGAGAGGAGATGGAGACTTGTAGCAAAACTCAACCCATCATGTAATAGAAGGGCAATGAAGATGAACCTCTCAGAATATGGTAGATCTATCAACCATGTTGAAGGCATTGTTGAAGTCAACAAGAGCCATGGTGACCTTAGTACGGTGTTTTTGTTCATAACAAGTCAAATGACAGTATGTAGAAGGGCCTCATCACCACCAAAAATAGCAACACCACACTGATGATCCTTAAGATAAGGGACGACATCAGAACTTACACCCTTTGCCGCAACTTTGGATACAAGGCGCCGCCAAATAGTACCCATAGCAATAGGTTGAATGTCATTGTCTGGTGTGAGAAGATGAGTTAATGGAGCACTGGCAATGTAGGTAGCTAGGGAATCTGGACAACGACCAGTGAGCCAAAGATTCACCACAGTTGAAACTGCATTCAAAAAATCATCTTTCACTACAGTGACAACCCCACACATATAATCAATAAAATGTTGTGCTCGTAGGCCATCACGTGCGCAAGCAGTCCCTTTCTTGAATGATAAAATGGCTTCTTCAACCATGGAGCAAGAAGTAACAAATGGAGAGCTAGAAATTTCAGAATGAGGTTGTACCAATGGCAGTGGAGGTTGAGGGTGTTTAGTTTCAAGATCTGAATGAGTAGTAGCTTTTATGGGGACAACACCACTAGAGGATAGAACACGTAGTAGAAAATTGGCTATCTTTGATCTTAGACTTGGCACATAAAATACAAGCTTCAGAAGAATGTTCTCGCCCAATAGGACAACAATGAACCAAAATCTGAGCCAAGAGTTATTGAATGCCATTAGGTCCTAAATTCCAAGTCTCCAAAGCCTCAAGGATCATAAGTTGTTGTATAGAGATGCATTTTTGAGAAGACTGTTCTTGAGTAGACTTAGGGGAGAAGCGATATAGAACACATGCTGGAAGTAACAAAACACAAATCCATGCATCAATAGAGCGTGGGCAATAAGCCACCTGGAGTAAGCAAGCACGAAGAGTGTCAGCAAAGGGAAAACGACAAATAAGAGGGATGCTCTTTACGGTAAGGACAGCCGTCCAGAAGATAGAATCTAGAAGATCTGTGTTGAGCTATAGTTGGTCAAAAGGAAGAGGTGCTGGCTCAATACACTGGCGAGTTGACATGGTGCAAGGAACATAATCTGGAAAGCCATAATTGATGGGAGCAGGCAAACCAACTATCACATCGAGTGATGCCTCACCAGATTGTTGAGGTAGAGTGGTAGTAACATCAGAGTCATCAGAATCTTGATGAGGATATGCTTTAGACTATGGCAGGATGCCAAGGCATACACCACACATCCAATGCTTGGAAGAACAAAGAGCAAACACCAAGCCCTCCCAAACATAAGCATACTCCAACGCCTTACAGATTCCATCAACACGACTCAATGAAGACAAATGAACAACCCAAAGATGATTAGCAAAACTATTAGATGTTAACAGTTTGCTGCGGCATGTATGGAGGCTCCTAAAAGGACATGAAACTTGTGTAGTAGGTCCAACCATGCAGGATGTAGGCCCCACGCAGCAAGAGACCACAAGAACAACCTCACGACTTTTCACCTATGACGTAGCAAGACAGTCATAATGTGTCGTCGGTGTGGGAGAACTGAATTTTGCCATTAAAGAGAGAAGAACCGAGACATGGAGGGAACCCTCCCGTGTATGGCGGCCAGCAGGGTAGTCCTTCCTATTGGGTTGAACAATGCCAAGCCTACTTAACACACGACTATAGGGAACTATGTATGGGCTGTCGCCTCCGAGGATTGATGTCGGTCTCTATTGTATCGATCCTCAACTTGCTGAGACCTGGACGGCTAGGCACCAGGGATGCTCTGAGCGCGCTCGTGCCCTAATCCCTTGCTGCTATGGGTGTGGCTGCCAAAAAAAGGGCAGCCACCGCCAGTCTGGCCAAGTCCAACAAAAGTCGATAAGTTGAATTAGACTTGAAGTTACCACCGTACCTTTCTGGTCGCTTTCCGTTCGCGTTCGAGAGACACTATGAAAGTTGGATCTTCATACTATGGTGTGGGGCAACGAGACGAGCAGAGAACCCCCTCCATCAGTGACACCAGGGTAGGTGCAATAATTAATCAGAGGTAGGTGGGAGGTAAACAGAATCATCATTGGTGCCCACTACACGCACAGTGGCTTAGCGCCCTCGCATTGCGACGTCGTCCAACACGCGCTGACCAAATAAGTGTTAATATATTCCAAAAAAATATACTTGGGAGGAACAATGACACATTTCTTCCCACAAAAAGTCCCTTTCAATACATTTCTTAGGAATTGGGGTCCATATAGTGACAATGTCCACTCACAACAATTCTCTAAAAATACATATGTGAGGGTTGGGGTCCATATCACGAGAATTTCCTCTAACAGTAAGTCTCCCGTAATGCATTTGCGAGAGTTCAAGGCCCATATCAAGACAGTGTCCTCTCATAGTAATTTTGTAAAAATTCTAAGGTTAGGTGATATGAATTTATGTCATCTATAACTTTGGTGACACACATACATGTCACCAAAATGTTGTCTCCTTGTGTATTGCACTTGACTCATATACATGTGTAAACCGATTCAAATGTATGTCACCTATAGTGTGTCACCCTTTCAAGTATGATAAAATGTTTGTCACCTATGTTGCACAAACTATAGGTGACATACATGTATGTCACCTAAAGTATGTCACCCTTTCAAATATACAAAAATGTATGCATCTATTTTACGTAGGCATACACATATTATAAGTCATGTAGTTGTCACCTAAAGTGCGTAACTTTTTACATGACTGTCACCTAAACTATATTTTTTAGTAGTAGATAATCTTGTTCGTTTGTTAACTGAACCACAAAATGGTTGAAACTGATTTCGTACACCCTCCAATTTGCAGTAGGCCTCCAAAGTAATCGTAGGCGATCACACATAGTCATGTATCCAATTGATCTTCCGATGAATTTAATAATAAATGCATAGCGCCATGGTTTCTATCGGACAACTGAAGCATCTAGTGTGATGAGAAGTTCCACTGACCCTCGTTCTTTTGTCAGGATGATATCGTCAAGGTTAATAGAACATTGATCTCCGTTGGCAGGCCTGTTGAGTTCTCGCAGTTCCTGTTGCTACATCCCGGTTATGCGTTTTCAAAACACTACTAAAAAATAGGATTTAGGTGACATTCAAGTATGTGACCTTTAAGCAAAAGGGTGACATGGTTGCTTATCACCTAGAAAATGTATGTCACCTGTTTAGGGTAGGCTTTGTGCTGGGTAGTCTATGTGCAATAGACGTCACCTATGCTAATTTTTGGTTTCTAAAATATAGCAATAGGTAACAGTATTGAATATCACCAACCTTAAAAAAATCAGTGTAAAGCATGTCATCCATTTCATAAATCAAAGGCTAATAGGTGACATATAAGCAGGACAATGGTTCGAGAGGCACCCAAATGAATCCCTCGTCATGGACTATAGTTGCATCTGCAAACTACAACAGCAAGCTCTGTCAGCAATGCTAGGATGAGTAAGCTCTGATTCAGGAGGAAGGGATCTGGCAGATGATGGCCGTGGATGTAGTCAAGGGCTCGGGTTCTAGCCCATGGTTTAAGGAACTAATTCTTGGGCACGGTTGGAAACAAGAGGGCAATTTCTGGAGTCACTCCAGTGACCATAGTCACCCCTCTCGAAAGCCAACTCAAAAGTTCAATTCAGACATATTTTTAACGAACCACAACTTATCTACATGATCAAGATATAAATATAAGTCAATTGAAAAACATCATAAATGCACAAAAAACGATCTCATTTATTATAATAAGTAATGTTATACAGAATCATTTTGCCATATACATAATCATGATGCCAACTTCACTCATATTCAATATGTATACATGACCCAAACACAACAGGACACAACCTTAAGCTCCGTTTGGTTCACATGATTACAAATAGGATAGGACTTGAATCCCATAGATAAATGCAATCCCATGTTTTTTTGTCCAAAAGACATATTTGAGACTTCACTAGCATGGTCTAAATGTCCCAACTGGACCGAAATTTGCTGCTGCCATGGTTCTTACAGTGTGCAAACGAACACATCAACAAAGCTGCAGACCTCTAGAAATTTGTTGCTGCCATGGTTCTTGCCTTCGTTGATTGCAAATCTAGCATATGTATAAGCATAAATGGAATGTTTTCACCAGCTACAGCAAAGGGACACTTTGTCATTGCACGACCACCTTCCTCTTTATGTAGTAGGCTATTGAAATACAGACTGCCACCCGTAAAATCTGTAGAAGGGTCTTTCCAATGATATGAAACTGCCACCCCAAAAATCTGTAGAAGGGTCTTTCCCTTGCAAACCATTTCTTTCCACTGCTCTAATATCAAACTACGGAGTTCTGTACCAGAAAAGCATGCCTTCTACAAAGCCCTCATGGCATCCTGGAGCACAACCATTGTCATAGGAAACTGCAATACATACTTGTAACTTTAGCAAGCATTCTTCCTAAGAAGGTCTGATTCAAATGAAAGGCGTGCATCGCTGTCTTGTCTCTGCACACACACACGACTGGCCTTTTCCAATCCATACCCCATATCCATTCAGAACCTCAGCAGAAGATGAATGCCAAGCACTGCCCCCTTGATCCAGACCTTGCAAAAGCCTCTAGACCTCCATAAATTAGCTACCTTTCTCCTCCATCGTATTCAAGAGGTTTTTCTTCAGGCCGCTTTCGACTATCTCAATTTGCAGCCTGTGCTATCTACATTTCTCTTATAGGTCACTGGGAGCATGTTGAACAGCACCGAGGAGAAGCTAGCCCAAGTCATCTTTTCTCTCACATAGTAGTTCTGGTTGAGCACTTGCCTAAAACATTGTCACAATTGTTACTAATCATGTCTTGAACAAAGTGACAAAGCATTAAAGAATTAAAGATCGATTGACATGTATGTTAATAAATTTTCACAAAGTTAATCTTTCACAGTTATAGGTGGATTATCGTGAAAATACACAAAGTACGGTTGCTAATCACTCTACATCGCAAAATCCAATGCATTACTATGCAACCAAATAAAGCATTGGGACACATACTCTAGTAGTGCCAGCAACTTTATCTTCAAAAGGCATTGGATGGTCATCTTTGGCCTTATTTTACAGCTGTAAGTATGATCAGTCAGTCACCAACATGTAGCAATAGATAATGGGCATCTAAATAAGCAATATGTATGTTATGGGATATTTATATGCAGTGGGTCACAATGTCATCTACTGGCTGCAGCTGGTGGGGGCATCTTTTATGTTGTTGCCTCTTACTCAACATGCATGCTAGTTATTGCTAGGCCAACTGCCTTGGGCTAAGTGACTCTAGGCATGAATATGTAATTAAGCAGTATGGATATAGAATAGAAGTAGAAAGGTGTGCACATAACAAGCATGTTGCAATCACCACCTAGATCTAGAGAGATTCAAAGGTTTAGGAGAACCATATATGGAACCTAAGTACAATGTTAAATTATTGAATCCTAAGATCTCTGCAAACTAGTTAATTCACCCCTATTTTCCTAAGGTCCAAGAATGCAGTCCCAAGTGTTTCTTTTCTCAGTGATCTTTCTCATTCATCCCTCATGTTGATCCCACCCCACAGCATAATGAAATCACGTGGATATTCTATATATTGTAAATATACTAGGAAGTAGTAAGTGAAAGAACAAGGAAATAAGAATTGGGTAGATTACCAGGTGGCAACGAAGCCACAGTGAGTTATAAATCTCTCAAAGTAGAAGGCGAAGGGTGCCATGAAAATAGTGGCGGTGATGTTCCAATACACTACCAGCAGAAAGTGTTGTGTCTCCTTGAAAGCGGAGCCCACGATGACAAACATCACAGCAAAGTCCATACTCGAGGAAGATCATAGCCAAGTACAAATTAAATCTCTTGATCAGCTCATAGAAAGACATTGTTCTAGTTAGGGTTATAGAAGGAGACTGTTAAAGAATACTTGATAGTTATATGAATATCAGGATGGAACAAGTCAAAGAAGCCTTAAATAACAAACTTAGCCATACCATTGTTTCAATTATCACAAGAATGATATTGAGTATGAGAGCAAAATCTATAGCCAAATGTAGCATTCCAAATAAAAGCTTTTAATCATTTTTATGGACTGAATGGTAGAATGATGGATGATACTTAAACCAATAATCCTATAGGAAGTTCTAAAAATAAGTGGGAAAAATAAATCAACCATTTGAAGTAGGAGTGTAAATACGAAGTTGAATACAATCGAATGTCTAACTTACAAAGAGCTCCTTGTGAAACTTCAATGCAACGACATTGTAGAGATATCCAAGGTCTTTCATATTTATCTACAAAAAATTAGGAATCCAGATATGTAACATGACCTTAACAAAATTTGTTCAATATGGTAAATTAAAACAATAAAGGTTAATAGAATGTATGATCATTAAAGAAATAGCATCCTAAATACATAACTAAATCTAAAACTATTTGGAGCATACCTTATCCTGCAAAGAGCATTGGGGTTCTAAGTCATCCATGTCAAAAGTTGATTACAGAGGATAAAGACCAAAAAAAATAGTTAAAGTCTCCTGAATATCTACACGCCCTCATGTCTGGAGGCCAGAAAATAAAGTAGAACCTGAATAGATTTGAACACAGGAAAGTAGTAAAATTGCAGCAAAGGTTGGCTTAGGATATGCACATAGTTGCTTTCTGTCTTTACCATTCCCTTATACTCACCTTGTACTCTTGCTACAAATGCCAGCTCCACAAATAACAACACCAATTACGAAGGGTAACTAGCATCATAGAGGAAAATTTTATGACTACTTCTAGACTCACAATGCATACATGATACCTTGTGTGTCGACACCTTCGTTAAGATCTATGTTATGGGCTTCTTTTAAAAAAGAATGAGTAGTGTGACTTCCTAGTGATATGAATTTGCCAAGGATGACAACCGAGATGGTGATGGAAGTGACTGTCGTGATGGGCTAACCATCACCATAATAAACACACCTATGCAAGAAGCATAGTATAAAAGGGGAAACCAAATCAGGGAACTAGTGGATTTTAAGGATGGAAGTCAGGCATTTGTCCCCAAGATTTGTACCAACAGGATTGAGGAGGACTTGTATTCCCCAAGATTTATATACAAGATGAACACAAATTGTTCTTGTATTCCAAGGAGCAAGGACATCCAAAGTATCATTAATACCATGCCAGTCAACCAAATAGGACATGTATCACATGCTAAATAATTACACATTCAATAATCAAGAAATATGCCACTGAACCATTATAGTAACAATAGTGGAATGAAATGTCTGAAAACTATCTATTCATTAGACATATCACAAACAAATAATGTAGGATCATCTATAAGTAACATATAACTATGGAAATGTCTAGCTATCATGTCCAACTATATCCACTATGTCTAAAACATGACATGATGGATGACAAATAATTTTTTATTAAATTTCTAAGAGTTAAGAAGAATCTTCATTTTGTGATGAAGCAGAAGCATGCAACATGCATCAAAACTGGCCCTACAAATTAAGAAAACACATATACATTACTTTTTCTACGATGTTTACTCTTAAACACAATCTGTTATATGAAAGCATAAAATACTTCATTACCGATATGTTGAGCATTTTTTGACATAGTGCATCCCTTCTTTCCATCACATGCCTCTTGCCGAGTTTTTTTTCCTAGTGATATGAAAATAAAATTGAGTAGGATATAGATTTAATCAACATATAGATGGTGTACAAGTTATACCAGTGTCACTATTGTAGATTTAGCTTCAGCAAGCTCTTTTGTCCTTATCTTCCAATTTTCTGGTCTTATATTCTAGTTGTTGTTGAAGATTTATGATAGCTGAGTGTAGAGCTTGTTTGCCTTTCCGATTCTTCAAATCTCTATGGGACACTCCAGCACCATATCCCCTTTCATACCCTCCACGATGCGGGCCATGAACATCATCCAAAACAGATCCAAACTCTATTGGATCTTGTGTCTGGTCAACTCCTCTTTCCACGCATGAATGCGCAACTTGCCTCTGATATATCAAAAAAGTAAATGATAATGTATCAAATACTTGAAAGTTATTTAAGAACAAATGTTATTTATTAACACTTACAAGTAAAACTTCTGTCCTCTCATTTGGAAAGTTATCATTCTTATTCACATGAGCGTCAAAATATGCCTTATATTCTGTATGTTGTTCTCTATTTTTTTGCATCTAAACATTTCACATATGGTAAATCAATGATAATATATCAAGTCTTGTTAAATCTAAATGAAAACATCCTAGACAAGAATATTAACAAAGCCTTACCGATTTGTGTCGAAGGGTTGCAATCGAAATAGGCCCACCAGTATATGTGGCTCCCGCTACACTTCGGCTAGCCTTGTTTTTAGTTGCTAGAAGCTAAAATGTTTAAAAATAGTCATGACACATTTGTGTTTATATGAAATATATATGTAACAATGTAACCTCACCTTAGTTTCTTCTTTGTCCCAATAATGTAACAACTCTACCCATTGAGCATCAGAAACCCTCTTGTCCATGCACGTTTCAGGTTGTTCCTCAAAGGACTTGCCATCATGATAATTCCTTTGCTTTAATTTGCACCTCCACGATCTAATATCTCGTTGGACTCTATTCTTGCACCACGAAACAACTCCATCTAGGGGAGCTTGGGTATTCCCGTCAGCCATTACAAATTCAAAATCATCCTACTCAAAAGTTTACAGAACAATATATAAATGACATCAACTCAAACTAAAATGATTAGTGATATTGAAATTAGATATGTTGCATACATTAATAGAATCCAACATATTCACAAAACTTGTCTCATGCTTTTCTCCCCAAGTTTCTGCAATAGGAAAATACTTTATGCGCCGAGCATGTATGCCTATCCATTCTGCTAGCTTGAAAGCGTTATCTCCAACAGGAATTCCCAAGTCCTTACAAACAACACATTTCCATTTTTCCCCTTTCTTGGGGGCAACAGCTTTGTATGTTGTGCATCCCCTTTTTTTTTCTTGGCGATTTCTGAAATATTAACAATTTCAATTGCAAATGACAAGTATTTCTATTTCAATTTAGTTGAAATGCATAACCTGCTTCACATCTTAGTTGTTGTTGATTTACTTTATTAGTTGTCATCTGTTCTTCATATGTGATTCGCCATCAAGATTATCATCATCTTTTTTCATTATAAACAAGTTGAAAACAAAAATAGGTGAGATATGAAAAAGACTTGAGGCATCCACCTAGGACACAAAAAGGAACTACACACTTGGGAATTAACCACCACCCTTCCTTTGAGGACTAGTGGCACCTAGGTGTGAACCTTGACAAAACAAAAGAAAAGAATGTTACCTCCAACATGATCCTCTGAAGTTCCATTGACAAACAACCCATCTTCATTTTCTTCACATTCTATCACTGGAGCTAATGATTCACCTAAAAAAAGTTCCTTAAACATTTAAGTAGTGATTAAAATATTAAATTTGCAATGACCTTTAGAATGAGAGATGATCATATAAATTATCACATACAAATAGACACATAACTCACTTTGATATTCATGTGGATGATTGTCACGTGTATCATTATCACTCATATCAAAGCCTAAGGGTGATTCACACATTTCTCCATATTCTTCAATCTCTTCTGGGGTAATGGATACCCTCTTGGCTCTTTTTGGTGAAAATTTCCCATACACGAACTTCCCTAAATATATTCAATAACACAAATTAATGTGAGGAATAGTTCTATAAAATACAAAATCAAATGAGTGGTTGTGTGCATTCAATATCAAAATACCTAAAGCATCAGTCAATTGTTTTGCACCATGATCCTCTGCATCATTCTGAATAGACTTCTTTTTTTTATTTTGTTGCATTCTTGTCTTGGCACTATTTAAAGTTGACTTCTCAAGAAGAGACTTACCTAAAAACCAAATAGATTGGGTGGGTGGGCGTATTAATAGAAAAAATACATAATTTGTTGTACTTGAAGATGCAACATAGTCTAAGGCAATAATACCATTTTGAATGGCCTTCCTCTTCTTATTTAAATGCATGCTTGCTTTAACATTACTTTGAGTAGCCTCCCCATTCACGTGCTTATCTAAACACATTAAATATTGCACATATAGTAGAAAGGAATAAGTTCTATAAAGCACATAATAAAATAGGTGGGTGGGTCCTCTTCAAGAATATCTTCATCTTCTTTCATTATAAATAGGTTGAAAACAAAAATAGGTGAGATATAAAAAAGACTCAAGCATCCACCCTTCTGTTGAAGACTAGTGGCATAAAAGGAACTAGACACGAAAAGGAACTAAACACTTGGGAATTGCCCACCACCTTTCCGTTGAGGACTAGTGGCACATAGGTGTGTTCCTTAATTTAAAAAAAATAATGTTACCTCCAACATGATCCTTGGAAGTTCCATGGATAGACAACCCATCTTCATTTGTCGTGCATTCTACCACTGGAGCTAATGAATCACCTAAAAAATGAGGTTCCTTGAACATTTAAGTCATAATCACAATATTAAATTTGCAGTGGCCTTTAGAATGAGAGATAGTCATAGAAATTATCACATACAAGTAGACACAACTCACTTGGTTTTTCATGTGGATGATAGTCATGTGTATCATGATCACTCGTATCAAAGCCTAAGGGAGATTCACACATTTCTCCATATTCTTCAATCTCTTCTTGGGTAATAGATACCCTCTTGGCTCTTTTGGGAGAAAATTTCCCATACACAAACTTACCTAAATATATTCAATAATACACATTGATGTAAGGAAGCAGTTCTATAATATATAAAATCAAATGAGTGGTTGTTTGTATTGAATATCAAAATAATTAAAGCATCAGTCAATGGAGTTGCACCATGATCCTCTGCATCATTCTGAATAGACTTCTTTTTATTATTTTGTTGCATTCTTGTCTTCGCACTATTTAAGGCTGACTTTGCAAGCACAGACTTATCTAAACACAAAAATAGATTGGGTGGGTGGGTGTATTAATCCAAAAAATACACAATTTGTTGTACCTGAAGATGCACCATGGTCTGAAGCAACAATACCACTTTGTATGGACTTCCTCTTCTGATTTAAATGTGTGCTTGCCTTGACTTTACTTGGGGCAGCTTTCCCATGCACTGACTTATCTAAATGCATTAAATATTGCACATATAGTAGAAAGGCATAAGTTCTATAAACTACAAAATAGAATAGGTGGGTGAGTGTATTTTAAATAAAAAAACCTAAAACAGTAGTCCTTAGAGTCGAGTCACAGTCTGAGGCATGAAGATCATGCTGAATGGACTTTGTTTTTCTAATTTGGTTTTGCTTGGTGATGTTTGGGGAAGAAGTTCCATAGACAAACTTACCTAAACATACACAATAGCATGCATTAGCAAAAGGAAAAAATCAGTTATAGAGAACACATAATAGAATGTTATCAATCGATAGACTATGACATACCAGAATCTTGGATTTTTTTATATGTTTCAGCAATTGGCATATCTTCATCCAAAATATTAGATCTTGATGGTCGTTTTGTTCCTAATTGTGCTAAAAGAAGTTAGATATTGTGATAGAAAATAGACATACACTTACTGATAAAACATATTACTTGACTTGATCTCGCTCAAGCGTTCCTCAAATGGATCCTTTTTAAAGGTTGCAAAGCTTTTTTTGCTATCTATGACCACATTTTTTGTAGGAAGAGACAACGAGAGTTTCTCTATTTGATTTAGTAATAACAATGAGAGGACAAGGATCAGAAACAATTTGATGAGATGGAGAACATGCAATAACTAAACCAAACTCAATAAGTACATGCAATTCACATTTTAACAATAAAGAATGATTGTTGCACTGAAGAAACAATAACATGACCTAGCGAACACATCGATTTATACCTGAGTTTGATTTGGAACAAATATCAGACGACATTTTGCTCCTAGTTATACCTCGCTTTTCAAGATTTGAAGTTGATAGAAATAATAACAAAAGTTAAATATTTTAAAGAAAAAATGAAAAGGTAAAGTGAAATCAAATAAATTCGTATTTTCACTAACTCTATTTTCTAAATGCACCTTCATCATCATGATTTTTCTTTCCTGATATTTTATTGATGGACTTGTACATTGGTTTAGGAGGCATGACTCTATAAAGAAAATATAAAACAACCATTTTTGAAATTAATGTATGAATTACAAAATTCACCAATCCTTAAAAGAAAACAATTATATAACATGCACATCATTAAATTAATCATACCTCTAATCTCTTCCTCTTTTTAGGTTGTAAAATTTCTTTGACTACATTTTCATGAACTTTTACTCTCCTAGGTATATCACACCTAGTCCATGTGACATCATTGACATCATCCAATCCACAATGAAGAAGTGGCTCGTAACTTCTACCCAAGTGTTCATTGTTTTGTTCATCAATGTGCTCATGTTGAGTATAGACATTTCTAGGTTTCCAATGACACACTGTACTCCAATTCCCATCTACAGGATCTCTCGAATAATATACTTGTTCTGCTTGTTCTGGGAAAATATATGGTTCATCTTCAAAGCTCCACTTACTTGTGTCAACATATGCAATGTTAAAATCATCAACTAAAAACCCTTCCTCATCATTACTATACCAAGAGCATTTGAAAAGATAGTAAGGATTCATTCTATGGTAGTGGATCTCAAGAATGTCATCTAAAAACCCATAATACACTTCACCATCAGGACCATATGTAGCAATGCCACTATTTTGCGTGACACGATTTCTGTCTACATCTTGACAATCAAATTTGTAACCATTTACAAAATAACTTTTGTAGGAATAAACACCTATCTTAGGAGGTCTAGACAAGTATTGGATAGGTTTAGGAAGTGAAGCAAAATTATTCAAAGAAGAAACCTGGAGAATATAAACAAAACTAAGAAATGTGTAAGGAGAAGCAATATGCTGATATCAAACTAATCTACTGTCTTACATGATCTTCAAACCAGCTTACAAATGTTTGGTGGTGATGCAGTTGTAATGTAAAATCATCCCAATCAGGGTGTTGGCACCTCAAATGATCATTGTGTGTCCTATTCATATACATGTAAAATCAGACTATATTAGTCAAATGCAGGGTTTAGTTAAAATTAACCAACTTAATACTTACTTGACATAAGGTTGAACTTCCTCAGTATTAAGCAAGATGAAACGTTGAGCTTGATGAAATTCTTCTTGAGAAATGGTCACAATAATTGATGCTCCTAGTGGACCATCTTGGTACCTTATAGGTTTGTGTAGCTTGGTTTCAACGTCATGCAAGTATCTATCACAAAATATGCTCGCTTCCTCAACTAAGTATCCCTCAGCAATACAACCTTCTGGTCTGCTCTTATTACAAATGTAGTTTTTCAATGTATACAGATATCTTTCAATTGGATACATCCATCTAAATTGGACTGGTCCAGCAAGTTTTGCTTCAGTTGCAAGATGTATAGCTAAATGGACCATAACGTCAAAAAATGCAGGAGGAAAAATCCTTTCGAGTGTGCACATTATGATAGGAACTTTCTGTTCTAATTCTTTCATTTTCTCAACATTTATGACCCTTGCACATAATTCTTTGAAGAAAACACAAAATTCTGTTATGACTTTTCTCACAGGCTTTGTCAATGCTTTTATTATAGCAATAGGAAGAAGATGATGTAGCATTATGTGGTGATCATGACTCTTCATACCCACTAACCTCCTTTCTTCAAGTTAAACCATATGAGAAAAATTTGAAGAAAACCCCTCTGGAAGTTTTATGTCCTTTAAAACAGACAATAGGTTTTCCTTTTCTTCATTAGTCAAGCTATAAATTGCATGAGGAAGTTCCCTAGTATTCTGAGTTGTTGAAATTCTAGGCCACAATGATTTACGTATCTTCATGTGTTGCAAATCTAACCTAGCTTTAATATTGTCCTTGCTACTACCATCTTTTTGTAGTAACCATCCCAAAATATTTTCACTTATGTTCTTTTCAATATTCATCACATCTAGATTGTGTTGTACCAGCAATGAGCTCCAGTAAGGGAGCTCAAAAAATACACTATTCTTTTTCCACCCTTCAGGTAATTTAGGTTGGCCTCGTGAGTCATCATTTGAAAACTTTCCAAATACAATGTTATCATAATCATTCCAGATATGTTTGATTTGTTCCCCATCTAGAGGTTGAGAAGAAGGATCATTTTCCTCATATCCATTGAAGCTCCTTTTATCAACACGCCAAGGGTGATCCTTAGGTAGAAAACGACGATGCCTAAGATACACACACTTTCGACTGTATGGGAGGTAAATGGATCCGTGGTCAACATGACAATAAGGACAAGCCTTGTAACCTTTAGTACTCCAACCAGACAACATACTATACGCTGGAAAATCACTAATTGTCCACAAAAGCATTTCTCTCATACAAAATATTTCTCCTGCATTAGCATCAAAAGTGTTGATGCCATCCCACAACATATTCAATTCATCAATTAATGGTTGCAGGTATACATCGATATCATTTCTAGGTGATTTTGGTCCATCGATAAGAAGGGACAACATCAAAAATGATTGATGCATAGCAAGCCATGGGGGGAGATTATAGCAAATTAAGATTACAGGCCATATGCTTCTACTACTTCCCATTGCAATATTAAAAGGACTAAATCCATCAGTTGCTAAGCCGAGTCTGACATTGCGTGGATCATTGCTAAATGATGGGTGATTAATATCAAAATCCTTCCAAGCCTCAGAGTCTCTAGGATGTGCCATTTCACCCATCTTACCAGTCGGACTACTAGAGTGCCAAATCATTAAAGAAGCAGTCTTTCTTGAATTTAATAATCTTTTAAGTCTTGGAGTTAAAGGAAAATACCTAAGCACTTTTCTTGGTGTCCTTTTCCTAATCTTTATCCTTCTTCCCTTAAAAGTATCATTCCACCTAGAAGTATTACAATTTGGGCACCTATCCAAGTCTTGGTGCTCACCCCTAAATAATATACAATCATTGGGGCATGCATGAATAATCTGAAAATTCAATCCTAATGAAGACATGAGCTTTCTACATTCATACCATTTTGTTGGCAGCTTGTGTCCCTTAGGTAAGGCTATATTAAGAAGTTCCAAATAATCTGACATTGCCTTATTACTAATTTTATTCAAGCATTTGTGTCTCAGTAGGTGAACAATAAATGATAGTTTTGAAAAGTTATCACAACCCGGATATAGTGGTTCACAAGCTTATTTCAATAATTCATCAAACTTGTTATCATCATGTAAAGGGTGTTCAGTATCATTCTCAACATCATGATCGCTCATTTCTACATGATCATAGCAAGCATCATCAATTAAGCCATCTATATCATCAAAAGGTCTATCAAAAGGTTGGTTGGACAAATTTTCTTGTTTTTCATCATGATACACCCAATTAGTGTAAGTCGATAGAAATCCGTATTTGATTACATGCAATTGTATTGTCTCACGATTATAGAAAAACTTGTTTTCACATTTCACACATGGGCAATTCACCTCGAGGTGATTCCTAAAAGCAAAATCCAAAAAGGAAGTGAATCCTATCATGAATGCATTTTTGCAACGATCATGTTTAGATTTTCCTCTATTGATCCAACTTTTATCCATGTCTCCTGAAAAATATCATGAAATTGCATTTTAACATAGTACCAATTTAATGATTTTTGTATATTAATTAAAAAATGAAGTTTTCACAAAGATTATAAAAAAAGTATTATATAGTGTGATCAAGATAATGTTTTAGTTGCAAAATATTTCTCCTGCATAAGCATAAAAAGTGTGGATGCCACCCCACCAATTTAGATTGTATTAATATAAAATCTAAACTACAAAAAATAATGTTTTTGTTGGTGTCATTTCAAGAGGCTGGAGAATATTATTTACACTCGCATAGCCCCCCCTCCCAAGGCTTTAGGCAAGTCGCCTCAAACTAGGCATCGAGCCCCTAAGAATTATGTTTATTAACATAGAATCTAAACCATATTAATCAGAAATAAGAAATATAAAATCTCGACCAAATTAACCTAAAACAGGGAAATGTTTATTGTATTAATATAAAATCTAAACTAAAGAAAATACTATTTTAGTTGTTGTCATTTCAAAATGATGGAGATTTATATATACATTTTTTTGTAGGATTTATTTAAGACTTAGATCTGATTAGGTAGGGTAATGTAAAATCAGGTCTGAGCGGAGAAAACAAATCTAATTGAGGTATATAATTCTGATTTGAGGAGTTTAGTTCTGAGTTGATCAAATTAGATTTCATTTAGGTTGATATAGGATAAGTTTGGAGAACTTAAGTCTAGTTATTTGGTCATATTATACATAATTAGATATGGATTTAAGATGAACAAAGACATCTAATCAAAATAGATAATTAGGGGTCTAGCCTATTCAGGAAAAATCACATCTACTTAGACCCAAAAATACCAAAATTTAAACTTTGAACACAAAGTAGAGAAAGGAACACAATATGAAACTCATTTCCATACTTATTTATAAATGGTGCAGGTTAGAATGTCTTTTTTCTCCGTCATATTCATCCTACAACCTAAACAAGACAACAATCAGAAAATAAAAGTGCAAATTGTCTTTTTTCTTGCCACAAACTAGGCGTCAAGCCTTTAAGAATTATGTTTGTTAATATAAAATTTATACCATATTAATATGTGTAATGGCTTGATTTCCAAGAATGTTGGAGATGATTTGAAATTCAAATTATGAAGGTTGTTATTTACAAATTCAAATTGAGAATAAAGAGGAAAATGAATTATTTTGTTCAAACATCTAGATCAATATGATTGATGTCTATCTTGAGAATTTTGTATATTAATATATAATTGAATTTTGAGAAGCTATCGCAATTTGTTGGAATTACAAATGATGGTTTTGGAGCTATTACATAGTTTTTTAGGCAACTTCCAGTACGATCAACTGTTAGACCCTGAACTACTGCGATGGAGATTATCTCCTAACTCTAGACCCATGAAGTAATACGGTTATAGTTATCAATCCAATTTGGAAATTTTTATTATATATATTTTTGGATGAATATTTTTGAGAAAGTATATCTAGATTACAGAATATTATATATATATATATATATATATATATATATATATATATGAGGAGTATAGTCCTACCACATGGTCTCTTAAACATGGCAAGAATGAGAGGGACCACACTTGCCTCCCTCGATGGTTGTAACAACACTATAGCCATGGTGGACGGTTCTGCATAGTGGCGCATGTGTAGGAACCAAGAGTTTTGCACCCCACCCCCATCCCACCCCACTATGGTCTCATAAGAAGATGATGGCATGTTGGATGAAGCTTTTATATGACAACACAACCATTGAAGAGCGGCATATGGATGTTGGGCGATGGCTCCATGACATATCATGAAGAAGAGCATGAAGGAGAGGAAGTGTGGTGTGGGTATTTGGCTTTGTCTCTATGTGGATCCCAATCCCAACCCATGTATAAGAAGAATATAAGGGGTGTTTCCAAAATAGCATTGATTTATGGGTATGGAAATCAATTGTTAATTTTCAATAGGTAAACCTTACAATATCCATACCTAATTACTTATTTGTCCAAAATAAGCATGTAACTAACAAGTAAAATTTGAGTTTGGTGTGAATTTATTTTATCATTTTATGAATCAAAACTAGTCTAAGATTATATTTTGATGACCAACATTTTTATTAATTGATGTATTTGTAGAAAAAAATGCATTATTTATTTATTTAGGTTTGTTGCTTATATGTAGACAATGGTCTTTGCAGATTTCATATAATGTAATCATTCTTAAATCACTCGATGGAAATTTGGTAGTTTATTATAGTATATGATATGATAAAAGTGTATATGTTATAATGAAATTATTGTTTGAGATGATAAAATATAATGTGCAGTTATATCTTTGCTTTATTTACATATTCTATATATTTTATCATAAAATTCCCATAGGTGATTAGCAATAGATTCTGCAGTGCAGTGTGACTTCAAGATCCTAAATCTAGGGAAACTCTTAATGGTAAGGTGCCTCTATACAAAGAATGTTGTAGATTTTTTTGAATCTTTTAAGCTTTTGCTAAGAGTTATCATAGAGGAAATACATGTTTGATTTCCTTTTTGTTTTAGATCTGATTAGGTAGGATAATTTAAAATCAGGTTTGAACTAGGCCAAATCATGTCACTTTGGCAATCAGGTCTGAGCGGAGAAAACAAATCTAATTGAGGTATATAATTCTGATTTGAGGAGTTTAGTTCTGAGTTGACCAAATTAGATTTCATTTAGGTCGATATAGGATAAGTTTGGAGAACTTAAGTATAGTTATTTGGTCATATTATACATAATTAGATATGGATTTAAGATGAACAAAGACATCTAATCAAAATAGATAATTAGGAGTCTAGCCTATTCAGGCAAAATCACATCTACTTAGACCCAAAAATACCAAAATCTAAACTTTGAACGCAAAGTAGAGAAAGGAACACAATATGAAACTGGTTTCCATACTTATTTATAAATGGTGCAGGTTAGAATGTCTTTTTTCTCCCTCGAAATAGGGTTATGTCATATTCATCCTACAACCTAAACAAGACAACAATCAGAAAATAAAAGTGCAAATTGTCTTTTTTCTCACCACAAACTGGGCATCAAGCCTTTAAGAATTATGTTTGTTAATATAAAATTTATACCATATTAATATGTGCAATGGCTGTTAATATAAAATTTAAACCATATTAACCGTATGTGCAATGGCCAAAGGAAAAGCATTATCAAAGGAGTTTATATATCATATACCACCCCGTTATTTTCTGTATCCACTACATTCTCAAGGAATACTTATTTTCTTAGAGAAATACTCTAGGTATTTACAACACTAAAGACCTTTATTTATGGTCCTACAATCAATTTACATTGTTTTAGAACCGGGTCATCTTACATGTTATGCATTTTGTATTTAAAGAATCAAGAACCACCCTTATGCCCCGAGTAAATGGCTCCCAAAATTATGACAGAGATGGAAGGGACACATATTATGAAAATGCATTCCATTCAGACGCGAGAGGTGAAAGAAATACATGAAGTAGAGGAGAAGAGATGATGGGAGTACCTGTATAGTAGATGTTGATGATTCAACCTCCTAGATCCAATGGTTGCAGATGTCCTTTGGTGGTTGTCAAGATCAGCTGTAGCTACAAAGTCGCAATAAGAATATATCCGTGAGAAGAAATGGACCCCAATTGGAAAAGAAGGCATGGGAAGTTCAAGAATTTTGATACTGCAAAAGCAAAAACAAAACTATATCTACAGATCGTCATATCTACATGCTGAAACAGCTCCTGGGTCAAAAAATTGACTAAGGTTGTTCATTCCTTGGTAATTAATAGATATACATATTTGAGCGATACTCATAAGCATAGACATAGCAATCATGTACAAGACTATTTGAAATAAAGATGTAATATTCATGGGTATAAGTTTTAAGCTAATCTCTTTGTCTATTGTATGTAAGGCAATTTGAATATAAAAAAGTTAGACAAGTCCCAACCCCTAAAAAAGGCACATGTCTCATCTAAATTTCTGGAAGACAATAAGGAATTATTGAAGTTAACAGTCCTTGTAACTACTGCAGACTGCAGTTTTTAGGTGCCTTCGTATTTATCTTAACCCCATGCACTGTCATGGTGTAGTGTTTGAAGGTTTTGTACTTCCCAGCAAACATTTGGGCTTTATTACCATGATTAAAGCATGATGGAATAGAGACCCAATCCCTTATAATTTTTGCGAACACCTTGTGAGCAGGCAACACAACACCAATTTCACAGCTGCAGGCCACCCTTCCGCCCCAAAAAAATGGCTCCGACAACCACAGCAGAGATGGCAGGGACACACATTATGAAGATGCACGCGATTCAGATGTGAAAGGTGAAAGCAATACATGACGTAGAGGAGAAGATATGATGGGGAATCTGTAGAGTGGATGCTGATGATGTTGGAATATTTTGGGAAATATTTTGGGACTCCACAATCCTTATTATTGTGGGATTGTTGGTATTCCGAAATTCATTAATTATCTTCATTATGTGGCCCATATAACAATTGCGGTTAAAAGGAAACGGCTGGAATTAATAAAGGAATTGGGTTTCTATTAGAAGTCTTTTCCTATTATTATGGCAACCTTGATGGACGGCTGCGATTAAAGGATACAGGAAATCCGTCCCTCTCTCTGCCTATAAGTATAACCCTGAGATCCATCTCTTAGGGTTAATCACACTTTACGGAAAACACACTTGACGGCTATAGGCTAAGAGAGAGAATACGTCTTTCGTGGCGAACGACGAACACGGGCGTGGCCTTCTTCACAGACCTTCTCCGAAGATCACCTCCGCAGATCTCATCACCGTTTGCAAACATGTCTACGGGTATGTTTTACTTTAATAGTGACTAGTTTATGATCAAGATCCTAAACCGTACACATGATTAAGCTTTACATGTTTACGTATCACGTTTTTTTATGCTAACATGTGGTATCAGTCGCTTCGTTAAGATCATACTCATAGTCCTAATTAAGAGAAAATATCAGTTTTATCAATTTTCCACAATCTCGGCCACCAGTGTCAGATTTTAACGCACATATACTTTTTTTGATTGGAAACGGCGAGATCTTCAAAATTTGTCGCTTTGCCACAAACTTTTCATTTTTTAGCCAAATTCGGCCGTTTAGACCCTCAAAATCACGTTTTAAGTGATTTCAGGGCCTTTTTTGGGCATAATTGTTGGATAAAATTGATATTAAAAGTTTTATTAGATGTTTCCGCACCTTATGAATGATCCTGGAATTTTATCCTATCATGTTCCGGTCTGTTAAAAAAAAAATTTCCTTACCTTTTTGTTGACTCATATGTCATATATATGGAAAAATATGCTTTAAGAGCAATATTCACATTATACTGTTTTGATAATCACCACAGTGATTTCACTTCGGTTCGTGAATGTTTCTTTTCTTGAGAATATGATGTTCATATAACTGTTTGAAGTTCACCACAGTGGACTCATAGAATGCAATGAATATCGACTAAGTAAACTTATTGTTGGTTATTTACTAGCATTATGTATTACCCACAGGTAGTCAATGCATTAAAAGTAAAATAACTATTACGGAGTTGCTTTAAATCTGTAATTAAGTTGGTATAGGATATCCACAGATACCATACTTGCTTTGATTATTAGTTTAATTCACTCGTTTATGCATAAACCTTAGTCATGTTTGTCTATATGTGTTTACACCTCAAAGATTAATTATCGTGAACATGTTTCTATAATGCAGTTCATCAACCCGCTAGTCTTTATTCTTTTGTCAACTCTGTTCCCGAACTAGATGGGACTAATTACACCGAGTGGAAAGAACATGTTGAATTTTACTTGGGTGTACTTGAGATTGACTCAGGACTTACAGTAGACAAGCCTGCAGATATTACTACTACCTCAACAGAAAGTGAGATCAAAACTTTTAATGCATGGACTAGAGCTAATAAACTTTGCTTGAAATTCATGCGCTTAACCACTGCTAGCAATATCAAGTCTTCTATTTCTGAAAGTGAAGATCTGACTGCTAAGGAATACTTAAGAATACTCACTGAACGCTTTAAGGTTGCTGATAAAGCAATTGCTGGAAAACTTATGGCTGAACTAACGACTGCCCGTTATGATGGTACCAAAACTATGCAGAAACATGTACTTGATATGACTAATCTGGCTGCAAAATTAGGTAAATTGGGCATGACTGTTGCGGATTCGTTCCTAGTCCAATTCATCCTAAACTCGCTGCCTCCCCAGTATGGTCCTTTTCAGATTCACTATAACACGATTAAGGATACGTGGAATGTGAATCAACTGACCAATAAACTGGTTCAGGAAGAGGCTCGAATTAAGCAGCAGAATGGTCATGTTGCTCAGGAAAATTACATGCATGGTAATGGGTATGGGAAGAACAAAGTCGGTAAGAAAAATTGGAAGGGCATTAAGACTAGTCCATCTAATCAGTTAGGCCAATCTGCACCTAAGAAAGCAAGGAAGAATGATAATTTCCACTTTCTGTAAGAAGCCTGGACACATTCAGAAAGATTGCATAAAGCGCAGAGAATGGTTCAAAAAGAAAGGTAAGCCTTTGGCTTTTGTATGTAGTTTCAAATCAAACTTTGTAGAAGCACCTTGTAATACTTGTAGGCCCATATCACGACAGTGACATCTCACAACAAGTCCCTTAAAATGCACTGGGGAGGATCTAGGGCCCACCTCTTGACATTTTTACCGTATTGAGGATTTGGGGTATATGGATAGACATCCAGTTTAGAACACCTAAAAACTATTTACCTAGTCAATTTCACAATTGTGGTACCCTCTTGTGATTCTTACGATGCTCACTTGTAGTACTTGTGATAGTTGCAACATTGCCCTGTGCAACTTGCCATACCCATCTTGCATAGTCGTGAAAATTCTTAAAAATACATTTATGAGGATCCAATGCCCATATCATGATAGTTCTTTCTCACAATAAGTTCTTAAAAATGCTTCAACAAGGAGTCAGGTCTCATATCATGACAATGTCCTCTACAACAAGTGTCTCAAAATGCATATGCAAGGAGTTGGGACCCATATCCTAACAATGTCCTCCCACATCAAGTTCTTGAAAATATATATATGAGGAACTGTGACCCATATCATGAGAATGTCCTCTCACAAAAAGTCCCAAAAATGCATTTGTGAGGAACCAATGTCCATATAATGATAGTGTGCTCTCACAATAAGTCCACAGAAATTCTTCTTTGAGGATCTAGAACCCATATCATGACAATGTCCTCTCACAACAAGTCCCTAGAAATGCATCAACTCATCCCAACACAAGCCATATGTATATTCAAGGTGTATAACTGTCTCTTTTATGACATTCTAAGGCAATGAGAGGAAACTGTCATTATTTGGGCCTTTTTCTCCTCGCAAATGCATTTCTAGGTACTTGTTGTGAGAGGACATTGTCAAATATGGGTCTCGACTCCTCCCAAAAGCATTACCAGGGACTTGTTGTGATAAGACATGGTCATGATATGGGTTGTGGATCCTCCCAATCAATTTCAAGAACTTTTTGTGAGAGGAGAATATCATGGTATGGGCCCTAGCTCCTCCCAAAAGTATATCCAGGGACTTGCTATGAGAGAACACTATCATGCAATGGGCTATATATCCTTAAAAATGCTTTGTCAAAGAAAATCTGTGAGAAAACCATGTCATGATATGGGTTTTCGCTCCTCCCAAATGTATTTTTAGAGACATTTTGTGAAAGGACACTTGCATGATACGCGCATTGGCTCCTCTCAAATGCATTTTTTGAAACTTGTTGTGAGAGGACACTGTCATAGTATGAGCCTTGGCTCATCCCAAATGTATGGGAACTTATAGTGAGATAACACTATCATGAGAGGACACTCTTATGATTACGGCCTTGGCTCGTCCGAAATTTTGGTGGAGTTGGGGCTCATATCATGACAATGGCCTCTCACAACAAATCCCTAAAAATATATTTGGGGGGTGTCAGGGCCCATATCTTGACACTGTCCTATCACAATAACTCCATGAAAATGCAATAAATAGGTACTTTGAAGGATGTTGTGAAGCTTTTTTTTCTCACGATTTTTTGTACATAAATCACACAATAACATACCCTTATAGTTGAATTTAGTATTTGAAAATTAATATGAAATGGCTTGCAACACTCATTTGCGGGTCTTGTATCACTCACTTGCAAGTGCTTGGAAGTCTCACTAGCTGTTCTGACATCACTTGCTTGTAGAGCTTAATGTTGTCGCTTGCTTGGCTTGCAACACTCATCATGACCCATATCATGACA
Source organism: Alisma plantago-aquatica (assembly GCA_963693085.1). Taxonomy (NCBI): domain Eukaryota; kingdom Viridiplantae; phylum Streptophyta; class Magnoliopsida; order Alismatales; family Alismataceae; genus Alisma; species Alisma plantago-aquatica. The sequence continues at coordinate 1,047,727,910 of OY856412.1, read as the reverse complement.
ATGTCATCTCACAACAACTACATGAAAAAGCATTTGCAAGGAGTCGGATGCTTGTAGAAGGCACCACCTGTTTGTAGAAATTTCTACTTGGGGTATGTGGTCTACACAAGCCGCTGCAAAGTTGAAATATATTTGCAAGGATCCAGGGCCAATATCATGACAGTGTCCTATCCCAGTAAGTATATAAAAATACTTCTGGGAGGAGCTAGAGCCCATATCAAGATAATGTTCACTCAGAGGAAATCCCTAGAAATGCTTAGATGGATATGTGTATGAGTTTGGGGTGATCTGAGCATGGTCAGTTGAGTTTTTACAGTAGTCGCTGCTCATTCGAAACAATTATTGATGGGATGGGTGGTCAATGTAAGTCGTTGTTAAGGTGCAATTTGCTAATATTGCTTTTTGAACTATTTTTAGAATGAGTTAGAATTACTCACGGTAGGAATTTTTCTTACACATCACCTTTATAAGCTATCAAATAAATATATTTATACGTCCTTGGAAAAATGCAATATGGTAGGAGTCACGACCCATATCATGATATTTTCCTTTCACAACAATTCCATTTAAATATATTTACATGGAGTTGTGGCCCATATCAAATAGTTTCCTCTTTCATCGAGTCCCTAAAAAGTCATTTGTGAGGATATGGAGCCCATTTTATTAGAATGTCCTCTCACATAAATTCTCACAAAATGCATTCTCGAGGAGCCAGAGCCTATATCATGAAATTGCCCTCTCATAGAAAGTCCATTAAAATACATCTATGAGGAGTTGTAGTCCATACCAAATAGTTTTCTCTTTCATCAAGTCCCTAATAATTCATTGGTGAGGAGATGGAGCCCATTTCAATCGAATGTCCTCTCACATCAAGTCCCACAAAATGTATTTTCAAGGAGCCATGTCCCATGTCGTAGCAGCTTCATCTCACAAAAAGTCTACAAAAATGCCTCTGGGAGGAGCTAGGACTCACATCATGACAATGTTTTCTCACTACAAGTCCCTAAAAATGCTTTGATAATGTCTTGGAAAGACAAAGAATTTGGAATATCAGTTGTGGTACTCACTTGTAGGACTTGTAACACTCTCTAGCTGGGCTCATAAATCTTGCTTGCTGGGATGGTAGCTCTCGTATGCAGTGCTTGCATCTCTTGCTTATGGGGTTTTCAACACTCACTTGCATGTGTTGTAGTGGCATGCAACTTTCTCTAGCTCGGTTTGCAACATTTTCTTACAGGGCCTGCAAGTCTTGATTCCAAGGCATTCAGGTCTTGCTTGATAGGCTTGTAGGTCTCGCTTGTGGGGCTTAAAGGTCTCTCTTATTTGGCTTGCAATACTTTCTATAACCCATATCAATTCAATGTACTCTAACAAAAACTCTCTGAAAATGTATTTGTGAAGAGTTGGGCTCACATCACGAGAGTGTTCTTGTATAAGTAGTCTTTGGAAATGTATTTGTGAGGATCCATAGCCGATATCGTGACATTGTCCTCTTAGTAAAAGTCTCTAGAAACCCATTAGTCATCTGTCATAGTCCATATCATGATGGTATCTCTCATAGTAAGTCTATGAAAATGTATTTGGGAGGAATATTGTAACAAAGCCAACCACACCAAGTCCCTACAAATACATATGGGAGGAGCCAAGGCACTATCATGAGAGTGTCCTCTCATATCAAGTCCCTAAAAATGAATATCGGAGGATTCATGAGCCATATCATGACAATGTTCTCTCACAACAAGTTCCTTGTCCACTCATAGCAAGTCCTTTTTAATACAATTATTAGGAGTTGGGGCCCATATCCTGACAGTGTCCTCTCACAATAAGTTTTTGAAAATGTATTTGTTAGGAGTAGAGGCTCATATCATGAGAATGTCCTCTCACAAAACTCCCCTAAAAAGTATTTGTGAGGAGTCAGAGCCCATATCATGCTAGTGTCCTCTAATAATAAGTATGTGAAAATACTTCTAGGAGGAGTTAGGACCCATATCATGACAGTGTCCTCTCACAATAAATTTTTGGAAATGCTTTGATTGGAGATGTGTATCTATGTGTTATCCTATTAAATATTCATAAAAGATGCGTGTTTGAGATCGGGGACAATCAGAGCATAGTCGGTCATGTGCTTGCGACAACCATCACTCATTTGTGTAAATTGCTATTGATGGTGGGTGGTCTATGCAAGTCCTACCAACGAGCAATTTTCCTTACAAGACAAAGCCCATTAGCCTTAGAATTCTTACAAAATAGACATGTATGAGTTTGGGAAAGATCTTTATCTCAATATCATTAATTTGATGAATAACTCTCATATGGACTTGGAATGACTCTCAACAACAATTTCTCTCACATGTCTCCTTTATGAATTGTCTGTAAATGTGTTCATATATCCACAACAACTGCATTAAGAAAATTATTGATGCTTATTATTGATTAAAATATGTTATATGACTGACATGTCTGTTACCTGAAGTATATGAGACATGTATGTGTGTCACCTAAAAGTTTGGTGATATGTATGTATGTCGCCTAAACAATATATCTCCTTATAAATCACACTTGTGACTCATATACATGTCACCTATATGGTAAACTCTCATTAGAACATAAGTGATACAAATGTATGTCACCTATTGAGTGTAACCCTTTTAAGTATTATAAAATGTTTGCCATCTATGTTACGCAGGATTATGCATACTATAGGTAATTTACATACATGTCACCTAAAGTATGTAGCCCTTTCAAAAATATCAAATTGTATGTCACATATTTTACACAGGTCTATACAAACTATCAGTGATGTACAAACATGTCACCTAAAGTGTATAACCTTTTACATAACTGTCACCTATACCATATTTTTTGGTAGTGAAACCGCCAAATTTTGTAGAACCGGTGTGATATGATTCTCTTCGATTGACAGTGAAGAATCTGGCTAGGAACTAGACGATGGGGTCGTTGGTTGACCTTGCATGCTTTTATAGACTAAGTTCAGACCTAATCGCGAGCTGCAGTGATTCAAAACGTTCGTCATTCGAAGCGTCGTTGGTTTATCCCCTCCAATGCGTTCGATGTTCCAGTATCCATGGCGTCCGTCTTCAGTATTCTTTAGTGATTGCGTTATCATTCAAGAGCGCCTGCTCGCCCCACTGCTTAATCCGCACGTCAAGAGTGCCTGCTCGCCCGGTAGAGGAGGAAAGAGCGTGGCCGTGGCGGTTGGAGGAAAGAACGTTGGGTGGCGGAGGGAAAAGCGGGGCCTGTGGACGAGGAAGAGAGAAAGACCCTGGACGCCTTAAGTTCTATATAATAAGGTTCGGCCAACGTCAAGGACCTTGCTCCCGCTCTGCCTGCTGAGTGAGCCATCTTCCTCAGCCGTTGCTCTACATCAAGCTCTACCTGCAGTGTGCTGTGTCGCCACCTTCCTCAGCCGTTTGTCTACGTCAAGTTCTGCCTGCTGTGTGTGCCGCCTTCCTCAGCCGTTGGCTCTACGTCAACGACACCTTCGACCTAAATATTGTGACGTTGCCCTGGACTCCCTCATGAGGACTCTGAATCAACGTTGCCTGATGACAGGTATAGTTTTGAACTCCTATACCATTCTTTGTGTTTAATACAGATATTTTGTTAGCATTATTTAGTGGTGTTTCAAACCTAAAATAATAGATGTGTCAGTCCCACCACTTCTTGATTTTTAATAACGTCAATTTAACTAATAACTTATGTATTAAACCAATCATTTTCACTTTGTTAGTGGTTTTTCAAACATATAATAATAAATGCATCAGTCCCACCAGTTCTTAATTTTCAATAAGTCAATTTAATTAATAACTGCTGATTTATTTTGAACCAATCATTTTCATTTTGTTAGTGTACACCGAAGACAAAGATAAAAATATATAACCTTCTGCACATCCTCTTAATTAATGTGACAATATACTTTTATGATCTTCCCTTTCCTATGCACATCGTCCTAATCAATATGACAGTATACTTCTTATTATCTTCCCTTTCCAACTAAACATGAAGAATGGGAAATTTGGTATCTTTAACTTGGTGTTAAATGATTGAAGTCACAAAACAATCGAGAATCACGTGAGTGTACAATATTCAATGAAAAAAACTACAACATAAATCAACAACAAATTTCAAAAAAAAAAATTGTTGTATATTATATTATGTGTGACTTTTTACTTACATAACAATATTATCATATCCGTGGACTGCTTGTGAACTTTTTCAATAGTATACAACACTATGTAATATGCTATAAAAAGTTTGAGGGAAAATATCTTTGATAATATTTCCAAATCATAATTGTGAAAACAAACACCTTTTTGTTTAACACTAAATTTTAGGTATTCATGGGCATGTTTTGAAACCTCACAACTATAAGAGTTTTCTTTTGTTCCCCTTTATTATATTTTCTTCTTTATTACAAACAAAAAGAGTTGTAACAAAAGAGAACTTGAAGGGCATATGGGATTCCATACTACAACTCCTACGTTAATATCATATCCAAAATTAAAGTCTCCAAGAAACATTCTTATAGATATGTTTCTTCTTACACATAAAAATTTAGTAATTTAAAAGTTTGGCTCTCTGTTATGTTTTCTACCATATTCGAGCTCATATTTACCCATTGGATAACCTTATATGAATTCAATAAACCTAATGGTCTAGTCACTAGATGGCAAACGTCATTGTACCTCAGTACTGCCCCCACCTTTTAACAATCGCATTGTTGGTTTGTTTTTTTTGGGATAAACAAAGTTGCACTCGATCACCGCTGCAGTTTTTTGGCAGATTTTTTTCTTATCCATAAAATGAACTGCACTGTATTGGACACTTAAATTTTAGTAGTCTTTGTTGTTATTTATTACCTATTAATATTGAATTAGTATGAATATATATAACTGTGTTAATTATATCTCAATAAATGCATGTATTCTCCATGCAGTCACTGTCATTTTCTATTGCTAATATATGTTCTTCGTTAAATGCAGCAATAACCATGATTCTAATAGGATATTTGATGCCATTCCTATATGTGTCCTCCTTGGATGGGTCTTCAGAGTCACTAGACCCAAGTGAGTTCAATGCCTTGGGAGAGTTCTTTCGAGGTGCTAATTTTGTAGTAGGCAGATTCCACGTCGACAATTTTTGCAATTTGACATGCATCAAATGTTATGGTCAACATGTCATCGAAATAATGATGCAAAACTATCAACTCACTGGTCATATCAGTCCCACTTTAGGGAATTTGACTCATCTTCACACAGTTAGACTCGATGGGAATAGACTACGCGGGTCCATCCCAGAGTCACTGACCAGGTTACATGAGTTGACCCTTTTAAATCTAAGTGGGAATCCTCTTACCCCGCCATTCCCACGATTCTCTAAGTCTGTCAATGTGATTCTAAGCGTGATTGTGGCAACTCCTCCCAGTGCATCTCCACCACGTAATGCCAATGGATCCATAATATTTGTTCTGTACATCATCCTGGGTTTATGTATGTTGTTTCTAGGTATGATTTGTGTGTGGAGGTGCTACACTGAATGGTATACACCAAGTTTGAGGTCGGCAGATGAAGGTCCAAGTTTGCAGTTGAGTAATGAAGGTTCAAGTTTGAGATCAAGCAATGAAGGCCCTATTGCACCGTCCTTTCCAGTGGCAGAGGCTGGTCCAAGTTTGAGGTCGAGTAGGGAAAGCCCAATTTCAATATCATTTCAGATGGTAGAGGCTATAACAATGGGCTTTGCACCTGAATCTGTTATTGGCCAAGGCTACACCTCAATTGTTTATAGGGGACAATTACACGATGGCAGGATGACAGCGGTGAAAAAATTGAATACAACTAATCTGTCTCATAAGGAAGCTGTTTTTGTTGCTGAATTAAATGTTCTTTCACAAGTGCAATACCCTAACATAATTAAATTATTGGGGTATTGTAGAGAGGGTGTTGAAATGGCGCTAGCTCTAGAGTTCCTCCCTAAGGGCCCTCTAAGTGACGTTTTGTTCCATTGGAGTAGGCTTAACATCAATCCGCTACAATGGGCAAGAAGAGTTCAAATGGCCAAGGACATTGCAAGTGGTTTGAAGTGCCTCCACAATTTAATGATAGTTCACAGGGATGTCAGGGCAGTAAATGTCTTACTTGATAATGATTTCCATGCAAAACTGTCAGACTTTGGGCTCTCCAAGATTCTACATGGTCAGGATTTATGTAAGTTAATTTACCTTAAAAATAAATAATGTTTTGTATTGTTGTCTTATCAAGTTGTGATACTTTTTATTGTGTAGCGGACATGAGATGTCACATGGCAGCCGATGTGTACGGTTTTGGTGTTCTCCTGATGCAGCTAGTCACTGGTATGACATCTTATGATCCAAGCCGTGGGAGAAAATCTCAAATTCTCTGTCCATTCTTTCGAGGTATCCATGCTCTTGAGAGTCAGACATCTCTCTTGAATATTGTCGACCACTCTTTAAAGTCTCCACAGGACAATGTTGCGTCGATCTCAACAATCGCAGACCTAGCCAAGCAATGCACAGAAGACAAACCAGGGGATAGGCCGAGTATGGACAACATTGTTGAGATATTAGACAGACTAATGTAGATTATGTTTAGGCAGTGTACGATATATGTAATGGACTTGGATGATACAAGCATACTTGTAACTTTTATTATTAAAATTGGATTACTTAAATTATCATATATAATTTAGTTTTCTACCTCCCTTTTCTACACAACCCAGATGCTTTCCAAAATATGTCTTCTATATGAACTTATTTTCATTAATTAAAAAAGAGGCAGTATTATAACTTCAAGAAAATAATTAATAAAACACTACAATACAGAAATACTATAATAGCAGAAAAAGGTATTTATAAAATCATCAAAATATTAAAAAAATTATATTGACAATTTAATAAAAAATCAATAAACATAAAATTACAAAAGTACTCATTAAGCATAATAATACTAAATAAAACAAAATGATACAAAAATAAGATTTATAAAATTACTTAAAAATAGTACAAAAATGAATAAAATAATTAAGTACACAAAATATAAATTCCCAAAATGTACTCATAAATAAAATCCTTAATTACACATAAATAAAATGGAAGTATCAGAAGATAGAAGATAGAATCATACTAATACAAAAATAAAACACTACAATACATGTGCAAAATATAAAGGAACCAACAAATGTGACACATAAAGTAGAAAACAATACAATATGCAATAAAATTATTTAAGTACATGAAAAATACTTATAAAAAATTATGTAAATTCTATACACCTAAATCATAAATGTACTCTAAAATTATATAGTATTAATAAATAAAAAAATAAAATCATAAAGTAGTAAGAAAAATGACTTACAAAGAACATATAAAATCCTTCAATGTACAAAAAAACTATTAATAAATATAACATGCAAGACACACAAACATTTATACAAGTACTAAAAATATGGTAGCAATAGATAAAATAATATAAGAAAATGAAATTAATTAAAAATATATTGTTCATAAATAAAACAAAGAACATAACTGTGAAATTAAAAGTACACTCATACATAAATAGAACATTCAAGTATACAAAAACATTCTAGAACTACTTAAAATATAAAGCAATACTATTAAATTAATTATATTAAATATTATGATAAACATAAAAAATATAAATTACTCTAAATATATTACTCATAAAAAAATAATACAATACATATATATTATTAAGGTACTACAAAATTATAGATTGCAGTCAATTATATTAAATATTTAGTGCACATAAAATTATAGAAGTAATTAAAAATAAATTAGTACTAAAAATAAATAAAACAATAGAGTGCATATAAAATTTATAAAAGGAACCAAAATATACATTACACATTAAAATTATTAAGTAATAAAAATATAAATATTCTCATACAAATATGAATAGCCAGATACATATAAATATTATAAAAAATTCATAAATAAGTAAATAATAAAATACATATAAAAGTATTAAGGTACTCCGAAATCAAATTATACTCATGCATTTATATAATCATTTAAGCCTGAATCCAACCATGTTGGGGTCTACTACATGGGCCCTTCTTCCCAATCAACTTTATTATGTGTCATATTCTGATCAAGATATAAAGATTACAAATCTCTCTTTATAAGTTCCTTCCTTGTGAATTTAGGCCTGCATGTTCTACTTTTAATTGTGCTTAACTCAATATTGTTGCATTGTACATGTGAATTAGTCGGTCTACATTGCACATCTCCATACCGTCTTAGTCGGCCCTTGTGCAACTTGTACTCAACACTCACCACCCTCTCACTTTGATCCTGATATAGCAATTCTCAGTTAATCTTTTGTTGTCTTCCCACACATCCATCTCATCATACACATTTTGTCTACGTACAACTTGTTGAGACCTTATTTCTTGATTTGCGATCATCACATCCATATAGCATGGTTGGTTGTATAAATATTCTATAAAACTTCTTTTTAAAAGGAGAGGGATCTTTCAGTCACATAATACTCTATGTGGCACTCCTCCATTTTGACCATTATATAGTGATCCTATGATAAAATAATCTTCAACATCCCCATCCATTTGAAAAATTGGTCACAAGTAACCAAAATTTTCACATTTTGGTACATCCGCTCCATCCAACTTGGCCCCACCATTCATAGTTTTAGATTCTATTTTGATCCTAATACTCATTCTAGTGATTCTAATGCATTTCATCAAGTTCAACTTTATCATTAAATCCCTTCTTAGTTTCATCAATCAACACAATATCATTAGAAAATAGCATATACCAAGGAATATAATTCTAATGACCCCCTCCCACTGTTATCCCCTATTCAGGCATACCGAGAGGACAATGGACATTAACATAAATACAAGATCAAGGTTTATCAAATTACCAGAAATAATTAATAAATTTCACTAAATGGGAAAAGAGTTTAAACAAAATGAATATTCCATAAAGGATTTACATGTTATGATCTACTAGAGTTTGCATCGCTAACCTAAATCTAACTAGCTAAATCCTTCAATATTATATTACTTCTTTCCATTGGTGCCTTTTTAATTGGATGTAAATTTTCCGTTATACTTGTAGAAATGATAGTAGATTATCCTAAAATGTGGTGAAGACAACTTGGTCAGTATAACAAGTTATATTAATATGTGGGGGAAAGAAAAAGTTCACATTTAAGAGTAACAACATATTTAACCATATGAATAAATAAGATTTCATAAACAGAAACTTCACTTTCTATCTAACTTCTCAAACTTAGTCTCTATGGGATACTCTCTCTTTGGAGTATACATGTGGGAAAACCCTCTCTCTGGTGTTTTTTCCTTGTAGTGGACATGTCATGACCATCCTATCCTAGCTTGGTCTATTGTGGCCTTCCTCTCTTGGTAAGGCCTCATCATGATCATCCTATCGTGGCTTCATCACTTCCTCTTACATCCCAAATGTACCTCTTACAAATAGTAGAGATAGTTGAGCAAGTTATTCTTATATAATATGATAATCATAGTCACTTTATAGATTGCGGCAATCAAATAGACAATCAACAATTTATTTGCAATCCATGTGGAAAACCACATAAATCTTGGGAATCATGTAAGTTGAGTAGTCATAGGCATAACCACATATCTTTCTTAGGAGTACTTGATATCTAAACAAAGCAAAAATAGCAACCACTCTATCAACTATCTTGAAATTAAAGCATAATACTCTTGTGTCACTAATTTATCCAAGATCCACCATTAAAACTAACTTAGGGTTCAAGTTAGGGTTTTATTAGGGTTTCAACATCCTAAACTTTAATTATAACTTTTATGCCGTTTTGATTCACAAATCCTAATTAATAACATTATTAATCTCAAGGAAACCCTAATTCATTTTTTAATGAGTTATAAACCTCAAATTAGATCCAATTTAAGCTTTTTATCCAAAAATACCAATCTTTGATGGTTAAGATCAATTGAACATAGATGGTCCACAAAACACACAATTATGAATGGGGTCGGGTTATATGTTATTTCCAAAAAATATAAAATTTTGACATGTAATATGTTTCCTTGTTAATTGAGTCACTTTAGAATTTCTAGAAAAATCCATCTCCTATTCTGTAAATTGTTTTAATCCCAAATTTTGAGGTAAAATTCTTAATGATATTATCCAGTCATGAGAAATGATTGAGAACAAAATTCAAAATGAAAGATGTTTTTTTATTAACATCCAAGAATTCTCTTGATAAACCACATTTCAAGCACTAAACACATCCTTTTCTCTTTCTTTCTTTTCTATTTTATTTATTTTGATTATTCTTCTTATTTGACACCATGTGAAAATGGAATCCGATTACTAGTGGCCTTGCATACCTCTTTCTAAAGAATTCTACATCCTTCTCATAAAGGCTTCACTTATTTGCTATTATTTTTTGCCTTTGTCTCATTGTTGAATTTTCTTCTATTCTTTTTTCCATATTTCATTATTAGATTATCAAAATAGAAGAAACCACAAATTTCATCATAAAGAAGAATTTGTAAAAGAAAGCCATTCTTGTAAAACAAATTGTAACATATTATTAATATGTCCTTTTTGTTCATATAATTGCATTATATAATTACAAGTGAAAACCCAAGTTATAACATCCTTCCCTTCTTGTAGGAATTTTGTCCTCAAAATTCATCTAATCAGACAAACAATTTAGGATGAGACTTTTCCATATCCATTTTTAGTTCCCCTGTGGCTTCATCCTCTCCAATGTGCTTCCAGTGAAACATTACCATCTCGATCTTTTTTTTCCTGAGTTCCTTCACCTTGGTATATAGTACCGTCATAGGTGACTCAGTGTATGTCAACCTCCCTTGGAGTTCAATAGGTTCAATTCTCAACACACAGTGTAAAGTGCTTTACTAAAATTATGGTAAACAAAAAAACACTAATGTGAAGCAGTGGAATTTTAAACTTTGACTATATTCAATTGTATAAAGAGTAATTTACAAAATTTCCAAAAAGGGTTTACAACTTTATACAACAACATGATCTAGGTAGAGGAAGACTCAAACCAAGTCAATATTGTCTCCAAGGAAAAACAACTTAATATATAGGCAGCTATGTCCAAGATACAAGGTTGAACTTTTTAATCCCTATCCTTAGGCAAGGTCACCAAGCTTCTACTGCACACTCTGATCCTTTACCTGGGTGGGGAAAGGTCACCAAGATTCAACTACGCACTTTGATCCTATACCTAGGTGGTTGGGATCACCTAGCAAGAGAGAGATAAAAGTATGTGTCAATCGAAAGGATAAGGGAAATTATAAATAAAAACATTTCTTAATCACAGATCCACTATACTAAGAGAGTTAAACGTATGAGACAATTATAATAATTAAGATTTAAGAACTTCTTCCAAGATGCATCTACCACAATAATAATCAACAAGCATGAATGATATTTTGACAACAAATATTCTAATGCAGGGTGAGGCACCTACCAGACCTCAATCAAGAGGAGAGGGGGAAATGCACTTCCCAAACCTCAAAAATATATATAATATGGGGAGAAAATGCACATTCCCCAGGGAAAAATTACACATGCCCTCTATGGGTGGTTTGTACTCATGTACACTATATTAGTTATTTGGTCAACAATTCCTCATGCTGAGTAATCCACTTGGCAGTAGTGGAAATATAAATAATATGGCATCATAGAAGATGGGAAATAAAACCCATGAAACAATCTCAATAAATGAATCAACATTGGTAATAACAATATTCAAGTATTTCAAATAAATGAGCCAACACAGGCAATAGAAGATTCAATAAATAAGGAGCCAAATAAAGGAATAGAGAGAAGATATTAAGGCTAGTAGTTTCCTCATTAAGAAAACGGGGACTGGATAAAGCCCAAATGAAGGATAGGTTATTTGCACATATATTCCACAATCATATATTCCCCATAAATAGGTGTCACATACATAAATAGGGGTCATATACTTAAGTAGGGCTGACATACCTTATTAAAGATTCATAACATCACTTGTACAAAATTGATTGTGACCAATTCCATTTTCTCCTAGTTATGAACATTTCACATGTGTTAGTATGTATTAAGGCATAAGGTGTATAAAAGATACTCATTTTAGTCCTTTTAGGAAAACCTTTGATTTAGGACTCAAAACCTAGACCAAAACATTTCTTGAGTTTCACTAATTAAGAAAAAATCATTTATTTCTCAATTTAGAGTTAAAATGAATTAATTACTAATTTTAGAACATTTAACATACTCAAATTGGCATTCAAAGTAAACTTCAAAAAAGGAAATAGAATTAGGACTCAAAAACTATAAATTCATATTCTACATGAAAAATCCTTTCCAACGACTATTTATTTGTATTTATCTGATAAAGCATCGATTTTATACGAATTAAACCATTCAGGCTAATAAAAAAACAAGGAAATCCCACGTAGGTAAGTAAGCAAAAATCACGAAAGACGTACCATTTGCGATAAAATAGAAGACAGGGTGTGTGTGTGGGAAAAACTGTAAAAAACCCCCATTGGTCATCTTCCTCATCGTGAGCCATCCATGGCCGCGATGGAGGTGTTTGCCTACTCGGGCGTTTCCGCATTTTTGTACCAAATCACAAGTTTAGGTACTTGAAACAAAGCCCAAGGTGAGAGGAACTCACCGATGTACTTTATTGGGGCACTGCTATCACCAAGTAGCTGGGAAAAGTGTCGTAAGGCTGGGAGGGAGAAGGAAATGTCGACGCCAAGCTGGGGGTGTTTTGGGCAAATTAATACATGAGGGAGATCACATGGGAGCCAGCGGTGGTGTAGGAGGTCCCTTTTATAGGTGTGGAAGACCTATGAGCCAAAATGACAAGTGGACAGAGAAGGCGTGGTCAGCGCCTATAGGAAATTTGTCCATGGTGCACGAGAGTCGATGTGTGATGGCTTGAATAAGGATTTGCAAAGAGGCAGTTCATAATTTGGCAAAGGAATCACCTGAAAAGACCAAGAAACGAGGGAGAACGAGGTGGAGGAGCCTAGGTGTCATCTTAGTCAGTGGGCTGGAGGTTGAAGATGACACTTGATCCATTGGATTGAGATCCAATGGGGAGCCAGGTACATGACACATGAAATAAATAGAATAAATACAAGTCGGTTGATATCCTATAGTTACACTATATTAAAACTTGTAAAATCCATTTGAAGGGCAAACAAAGTCCAAATGACCTCAAATTTTAACCATAGGTTAATTACAACACATAGAATAATGCTATGTAATACGTTCTAGTTTTACATACATTTTGGCCCTTAAATGCTATATTTATTATTAATGCATAATTTAATGTATAAAATGAATGATTGATGTATCGAAAGTCTCTTGATGACATAAGTGAGTGAAATTCGAGACATATCAACATAAAGAGTCATATCTCAACATAATAGCATCTTTTCATGTATTAATATCATTTTTAGGAGAGAGAAAGAGAAGGGTTGATTACTCTCATATATTAACTCAAATACACATTATTAATCATATATTTATCCAAAAAGATATAAAATCTCTAAATTAACATTATCCACTAATTATCCATCATTAATGGTCATATTGCATTATTAGTCCTCCATTAACACATTAATTGGATTATTTGTGCAAAAACCCATTCATTGACATGAATGTGGGTAAATATATATTTCATCCTCAATAAAGGCTCAAATTGAACATTGATTCCAAAAAAGACACAAAAGATAGGGAAATTTATGAGAAATGTCCAAATGAACTTGAAAGAAAATAAAAGCTCAAAAGTGGGTAAATTGTAGAAAAGACCTTGAAATTTAGTTTGTTACAACCTTCCACCCCTTGAAGAGGATTTTGTCTCTGAAATCACAACAAGAGAGAAGGGTGAGTATGTAACATCTCAACATTAAGCCACTAGGTGGGTACTTCCAAAAACAACTCTACACATAAGTCAAGCTCACTAAGGTTCCCACCATACATATAACCTTTTTATCAAACATAACATAATGAACATTTTTGGCTTCTATCATAATCTCTATCATGAAAAGGCATCATCTTAATATTCTATCACTTTTGTCACATCATTCTCGCATTGTTATAACAAGGATTACATCTCAACATTATATCATATGTATTTCCCTCATCAAGGGTTTTAAGCACAGTTAGGGTTTACAAAGAAATCTCAACATCTATTAATGCATTAGGTTACAATCTTAACAACTTAAATATAATGTCCATTATCCTCATAGTAACATCATATAGGATTATCACATATTATTTTGTAAGAAAAAGATAATATTATCCAAAAAATTATTATGCCATATTAATCCAAATAATGTCACATTAATTTCTATATTACACATAATCGCATTAATGACATCATAAACCATTTTCTCTTATAACACTCCATAACATCACATTAGGCCTTAATGTTCGACCATGTGAATCAAATTACTTATAATCATAGTTGAGCCATTACATGTGTTTTGGTGAATAAGACGGAACATGTTATATATATGAATTGGTTCATATAACAAGTTATGCTAAGGTGACTAATGAGATATATATTAGAGGATAGGGTGTTGTGCCTCACATATGTTGATAACATGGTCTCAAATATAATTAGGTGATCATAATCCACCTACATGAATCAAGGTATATTATGTGATAATGGCACCTAGTGTCACTAGGGCATTATTAAGGCATCAAGGATATATGTATATGTTTACATTACCAAGGCTAGATGATCACTCATTAGGGTTTAGGTCAACATGACCATTACATGCTATGCAGTACTAGCATGCACTAGTCCCTTAATCTTACTAACCATACTATTAGGGTGACATGGTCAACATTAAGTGTATCCACAATTAGTGATGAGTAACTCACTATTATGTGCATCATGAATATGTTATGGTTCAATCATATGAACTATCACTTTAGATGACTTATTATATAATCATCTATATATAAACAAACAAGATGAATTATAATTATAATTTTTTTGCTCAACTCTAACCATATAAGATCACTAATCCCATGTCTATGGAGTTAGGGTTTCCAAGTTTCAGAGTAGCAAGATTTCAATGCATTGTGGGACTCCACCCTCTTAAAAAGGATTTCGTCCTCAAAATTAGAAACTACAAAATCTATAAAGGTATAAAAGCACTAATACTAAAGCCCACGTGTAAAACGATTGAGGTAGAACTATGTATGAGATCCAACACAGTTGTTTTACTAAACACCATTATAAACTTCAAGCCCAACATAGGGTAGGATACTCCCAAACATGGAATTCTAAGGCTCCTTTAAGGAACTTATGGACACATAAGGGGATTCTACATGATTAACCAAATCATCATATACTAGGTTCAAAAGGTTACTTAACAATAAGATAATTTGTCTAAAGGTATGCTATTTTGGGACAGTCAGTATTAGCTCAGGCTAGGCCAGTGTCATATGGATTTGGGAGTCCTCGCAAGAAAATCTAGTGGTGTGGAGGAAAATATTGCTAGCCCCTAGACCCTGAACCATTCCAAAAACCTTTGCTTTCAACTTATGCCCTAGTAGAAACCTAACAGACCAATCACCAAAAAGTTGATCAAATTATATTTCTAGTATGAAATTATTATGATCCTAAATCAAACTTTCACCATTGGTCAACTCTAAGGTGTAAAACTTACTAAAGGGAAACTATATAAGGTAAGGTTCTATCTAGGAGACAAATTGAAATAATCAAGACTCTGACTACCTTGATGCTCTGATACCATGTTGTAAAGACACTGCTTTACTAAAATTATGGTAAACAAAAAAACACCAATGTGAAGTAGTGGAATTTTAAACTTTGACTATATTCAATTGTATGAAGAGTACTTTACAAAATTTCCCAAAAGGGTGTACAACTTTATACACAACAACATGATCTAGACAGAGAAAGACTCAAACCAAATCAATATTGTCTCCAAGGAAAAACAAGTTAATATATAGGAAGCTATGTCCAAGATATAAGGTTGAATTCTTTAATCCCTATCCTTAGGCAAGGTCACCAAGCTTCAACTGTGCACTCTGATCCTATACCTGGGTGGGTGGGATCACCCAACAAGAGAGAGATAAAAGTATGTGTCAATCGAAAGGATAAGGGCAATTGTAAATATAAACATTGCTTAATAAAATATCCACTATACTAAGAGAGTTAAAAGTATAGAGAAAAGTATAATAATTAAGATTTAAGAACTTCTGCTAAGATGCATCTACCACAATAATAATCAATAAGCATGAATGATTTCTTGACAACAAATATTCTAATGTAGGGTGAGGCACCTACCGGACCTCAACCAAGAGAAGAGGGTAAAATTCACATCCCAAACCTCAAAAATATATATAATATGGGGAGAAAATGCACATTCCCCAGGTTAAAATTACATTTGCCCTCTATGGGCAGTTTGTACTCATGTACACTACATTACTTATTTGGTCAACAATTCCTCGTGTTGAGTAATCCACTTGGCAGTAGTGGAAATATAAGTAATATTACATCATAGCAAATGGGGAATAAAAACCATGAAACAATCTCAATAAATGAACCAACGTTGGTAATAGGAATATTCAAGTATTTCAAATAAATCAGACAACACATGCAATAGAAGATTCAAATAAATAAGGAGCCAAATAAAGGAAATAGAGAGAATATATCAATGCTAGCAATTGCCTCACTAAGAAATTGGGGGTTGGATAAAACCCGACTGAAGGATAGCTTATTTGCATATATATTCCACAATCATATATGCCACATAAATAGGTGTCACATACATAAATAGGGGTCACATACTTAAGTAGGGATCACATACCTTATTGAAGATTCATAACATCCATTTCACCAAATTGATTACGACCAATTCCACTTTATCCTAGTTATAAACATTTCACATGTATTAGTATGTATTAAGGCATAAGGTGCATAAAGGCTATTCATTTTAGGCCTTTTAGGAAAACCTTTGGTTTATGACTCAAAACTTAGACCAAAACATTGCTTGAGTTTCACTAATTAAGAAAACATCCTTTATTTCTCAATTTGGAGTTAAAATGAATTAATTACTAATTGTAGAACATTTAACATACTCAAAATGGCATTCAAAGCAAACTTAAAAAAAAGAAATAGAATTAGGACTCAAAAACTAGAAATTCATATTCTACGTGACAAATCCTTTCCAATGATAATTTATTTGTATTTTTCTAATAAATCATTGATTTTATACGAAGTAAACCATTCAGACCAATCATAAAACAAGGAAATGCCACGAAGGCAAGTAAGCAAAAATCACGAAAGACGGAAATAACCTTTGCGATAAAATAGAAGAGAGGGTGCGCATGAGGGAAAATTGTAAAAAACCCATTGGTCATCTTCCTCCTCGCGAGCCAGCCATGGTTGCAATGGAGGTGTTTGCCCAGTTGGGTTTTTCCGCATTTCTGGACTAAATTGCAAGTTTAGGTACTCGAAATGAAACCCAAGGCGAGTGGAACTCACCTGTATGCTTTATTGGGGCACTTCTATCATCGAGCAGCTAGGAAAAGTGTTGCAAGGTAGGGAGGGAGAAGGAGATGTGGCACCAAGTTGGGGGTGTTCTGGGCAAATTAATACATGAGGGAGATCGCACGAGAGCCAGTGGTGGTGTAGGAGGTCCCTTTTATAGGCGTGGAAGACTATTGAGTCGAAATGACAAGTGGGAAGAGAAGGCATGGACAGTGTCTTTGGGTGCTTCGGCCATGGTACACGAGAGTCGACGTGTGATGGCTTGAACGAAGATTCACAAAGAGGTGATTTGTTTGGCGAAGTAATCATGTGAAAAGACTATGAAACAAGGGAGAACGAGGTGGAGGAGCCTAGGCGTCATCTTGGTCGGTGGGGTGGATGTTGAAGATGACACCTGAGCCATTGGATGAAGATCTAATGGGGGTACGGGTCTGTGACACATGAAATAAATGGAATAAATACAAGTTGATTGATATCCTACAGTTACACTATATTAAAAATTGTAAAATCCATTTGAAGTGTCAAATAAAGTTCAAATGACCTCAAATTTTAACCATTGGTTAATAATAATGCCTAGAACGATGCTATGCCATTAGTTTATCATTTTATACACATTTTGGCCCTTAAATGTTATATTGATTATTAATGCATATTTTTAATGTATAAAATGAATGATTAATGTATTGAAAGTCTCTTGATGACATAAGTGAGTGAAATTTGAGACATTTCAACATAAAGAGTTATATCTCAACATAATAGCATCTTTTCATGTATTAATATCATTTTTGAGGAGAGAGAAAGAGAAGGGTTAATTACTCTCATATATTAACTCAAGTACACATTATTAATCATATCTTTATCCAAAAAGATATAAAAGCTCTAAATTAACATTATCCACTAATTATTCATCATTAATGGTCATATTGCATTATTATTCCTCCATTAACACATTAATTGGATTATTTTTGCAAAAACCCATTCATTGACATGAATGTGGGTAAATATAGATTTCATCGTCAATAAAGGCTCAAATCCAGCATTGATGCCAAAAAGGACATAAAGGATAGGGAAATTTATGAAAAAGATCCTAAAGAACTTGAAAGAAAATAAAAGCTCAAAAGTGGGTAAATTGTAGAAAATACCCTGAAATTTAGTCTGTTAGACACGACTTGGGTCTTTCACATAGGGATTTAGGTTGGAAACATGGAACACAACATGCATCTTACTATATCAGAGACAAAGGAACAATATGATCACGGTAACACTATTTATGAAATATAGGTTGAAGTTGTTTTTCAACTTTTCAAATTACTTAGGTAGCAATGATGTGCGACTAGGCACCACTCTTTGCTTGTGATGTCATAAATTGTCAGGGATATTCACTACCAACATAATTCTGGACATATAGGGTCACACACATTGGATACACTTGGATTAAAGGAGTACATTTAGGAATGATGTATATATTGAATGCTAAAGTTGTTTAGGTATTCAATTAATTAATAGATCAACTGATTGGACTCAGCAAGTTCAAGTATTAGACTGAATGATTGGAGTGTCAAGTTGATTATAACTGAAGTTTCTCTAACCTCAACAAGGTCCTCTCACTATAATCATCTTTGTGAAGTGGTGACTAATGTGACATCCCATAAAACACTTCTTACAGAGGCTTCCCCATACTTTCCTTGTAGCTATTATTATAAGCAAACTCATCTAAGGGTAAGTACTTCTCCCACAATCCATCCTAATCGACCGCAAATGCTCTCAAAAGGTCTTCTAAAGTTTGAATTGTCCTTTCTAACTATCCATCAGTCTGAGGTTGATAGGTTGTATTGAATTTTAATCTTGTATTGAGTTCCTCATGCACTTTTTTCCACAACCTAGGGGAGAACTTAGGGTCACGATTTGAGATAATCAAATACAGGACACCATGCAAATGAACTATTTCTCTAACATACAGTTTGGCTAGGTTTGAAACTCTTGAAAGTGATCTTTAAGGCAAGGAAGTGTGCTGATTTGGTTAGGTGATCCACCACAAACCATATTGCATCATGACCTTTCTTGGTCTTAGGGAGACCCCCCACAAACTCCATAGTGATATTGTCCCATTTCCGCTTAGGAATCTCAACCGATTGTAGTAATTTACACCAGGTCCCTGGTGTTCAACCTTCACCATTTGGCATGTGAGATAGCTAGCCACATATGTCGCTATGTCTCTCTTCATCCTAAGCCACTAGAAATATTGTTGCAAGTGTTTAAACATCTTGATAGTGCCAGTGTGTACAATATACTTAGAACCATGAGATTCTTGTAAGATATTAGTCTTCTAGGGTGAATCTTCAGGAACCCAAGCGCAACTCTTGTAGAGGATTCCACCGTCTAGACCTACCAAAAGTTGTGTTTGCAGTTTCTTTGGCAGCCTTCCATCTTTTCAAGCTCTGGGCGGCTATCAACATGGTCAACAGGTCAGGTTTTATCTAAATGTTAGTCAAACAGATTCGATCCTCCAGTGGTTGCAGAAGTCATCTTGCAAACTCCTCCAAGTATTTCTATTGGGTAGATAAGACAATCACACATCATAGCTATTTTAGACGGAGGGCATCTGCTACAACATTAGCTTTTCCTGGGTGATATGCGATGGTAAAATCATAGTCTTTTATATACTCCATCCATCGCCTTTGTCTCAAGTTCATAAATTTTTGAGTCAGAAGGTATTTTTAACTCTTTGGTTATTGAGGATCTGAAAGGTAGATAGATATAGGTAGTGTCTCTAGATCTTAAGGGCATGAATACTTGTTGCTAATTATAGGTCATGTGTTGAGTAGTTCACTTCATTCAGATTAAGCTATCTGGAGGCATAGGAAGCAACATGCTTATTATGATCAAGCACACATACAAGCCCCATTTTCGATGCATCGATGAAGATCATGAAACCTTCATTGCCTAATTGTAGAGTCAACACAGGTTTTGTGGTCAACTTCTCTTTCAACTTTTGGAATTGAGCTTCACACAAGTCAAACAATAAAAACTTCTCATCCTTTTGGGTGAGTTTGATCAGGGGCAACAAGGTCTTTGAGAAATCCTTGCTGAATCATCGGTAATACCTGGCCAATCCTAGGAAGCTACGAATCTTGAAAGGGTTCTTTGGTGCTGACCAATCACGTACCACTGACAATTTAGCAGGATCCATAGAGATATTCCCTCCAGAAATAATGTGTCCAAGGAACATGACACAATCTATCCAAATTACACATTTTGAGAACTTCCCATAGAACTTTTTCTTTCTTAGGATATCAAGGACTCTAACTAGTTGATCACGATTTTATTCTAAGTCATCGGAGTACACCAGGATGTCATCTATGAACACTATAACAAAGGAGTCGAGGAATGGTTGGAACACATTCTTCATGAGGTTCATAAACACACTAGGGGTATTGAATAACCCAAACAACATGACTAAAAACTCATAATGGGCATAGCAAGTTTGGAAAACAGTCTTTGGGATGTCCCCACTCTTGTCTCAGAACTGATGGTAGTCGAATCTCAGGTCAATCTTTGAAAAGATTTAGGTAGACTTAAGCTAATCAAACAAGTCATATATATGAGATAAAGGATACTTGTTCTTAATGGTATAGTCTATGCACATTTAGAGAGATCCATCCTTCTTCTTTACAAAGAGGACTGGTGCTACCCATGGTGTAGTGCTAGGTTGGATGAAGCCTTTGTCCAACAATTCCTATAGTTGCTTTTTCAGCTCAAGTAACTCAGTAGGGGCCATCCTATAAGGTGCCCTGGAAATAGGGTTTATCCTAGGAGCTAACTCTAATAAGAAGTCGACTCCTCTCTCCGAATGTATGCTAGGTAGATTGTCTGGAAACACATATGCATAGTCCCTGACTACCTACTTTTCCTCTAAGGGATGCACCTGGGATCCATCTTGGTAACTACTGCCAGGAATGCTTGATAACCTTTAACCATCATCTACTCTGCCTTCACGACAGGCACATACATGCTAGTGGTGGCATCCTTCCTACCTTTAATGGTAAAAGGTGTAGGGTAATATGACATCAAAGAGGCAGGGGAAATAAAAAATTTACTGACATATTTCCCATTAACATGTAGATTGTGTCAATAATATGCAACGAGAAGGATGGTTTCACGAAGATATATATGGTCTTGGAGAAAGTCCAATGACAATCCTCGTTGATGTAGATGTGCACTCTGTCTTGGATGGTAGTTGTATAGCTCCTAGTTGTGCTCAAACTCGTCTAATTACTCCTCCATGGACAATACAACTGCTGCAATGGCTCCTCAGATCCCACCAAAGACTATGAGTTGATGTTTTCCTCTTAGAAGTGGCCAACATACTCTTACCTCTAGAGTAGTCTACACGAACCAACTAGAACTCCCGTCATCCTAAAAGAATAGACATGAAGGAGTTGTCCCTCCCATTGGTGTACTAGTAACTGACATGCTCTCCCACAACAATGATCCTCACTTATTGTTCTCCCATGGCTATTATTCCCTAGTCAGGTAGGACTTGCATGGGCTCTCGTGGTTAGCACAACCAGATCGAACAATACTTGTCAGAGCACATGATTCTCAATTGTCTATGTAATAGTTGTTCTCTGGGAAGCCCCCAATACCCCTCTATATATAGGAGGGGTTAGGGTCAGGTTTCCCAGTCCCCAACAAATGTGGGACTAAAGTGGGAGTGGAAAGGACAAGAAGATCTTAAATTTTCACAACATTTCTGGAAGTTTATACTACCTACGTGCAATAAAACAACCATCTTACAAAGTGAGATGGTCATCTAGCACGCGGGACGATCATTTCTTTAAGCAAAATGGTCATCAGGGATATGAGTTGGTCATCTCGCTAAATGAGACAGTCATTTCACACTTTTCCAATCAGATATGAATTGGCAAATCATTTGCTAATTAATGTCATGCATTAATTTACTAGCACCCCAAGTATCTGTGCAACTCAAACAAGCTTAAAAGAACTCCAGAATCTTCATTCATCCCAACTAGGTTGTCTCATATAAGCGAGACACCTATCTCACTCACCCAGACGGCTGTCTGGTGAGTTCGAGTCGAGCTAATCGGTTCAACAGCTTGAACCAGTCGGTTCATAGGGCGGAACTAAGACAATTTGATTTTTAATCTTCCTGACAACCCAAACTACCATCTCATCACTTCAAACATGTATCTGGCTGCCAAAATGGCTGTCTCACTTTTGAGATGGTTGTTTGGAAGTTCAATCAGCCAATCTGTCGATCTGTTGTGTTAATTGAGTACCTAAAGACTTTAGTACTTAATTCAATTATCATTTAAGATCAAACTCCTCTTCTATATGAGTTCCTATGTGTGTGACCCTATAAGTCCCATATCACATTGGTAGTGAATGTTCATAACTAACTTATGACATGACAAGCAAAGAGTGGTGTTTAGTCGCACGTCATTGTAACCAAAGTGAATGGAAAGTTGGGGAGAAACTTCAACCTACAATCTGTGTATGGTGTTACAATGTTTGTATAGTTCCTTTATCACTGGTATCTAGATTGAACCAGAGGCATGGAGAAATCATCCTCATTATTATTTAACCTTGTTCCTTGAACCAGAGCAGACTGCATGAGATATATGTAAGCTCAATATCATATATTGACTCATATGAGTATGGCCCTACTTTTCTCAATCTCTCTAATCAAGAGGCCTTGGATGTCATACTCCTGTCGGAGGGAAAAATCCCATATATATAACTCATAGTCAAACCCCATGTGTCAAAGTCACCCAATCATCACTATTATAACAACCCATGTTTCAAGACTACGTTTGATGATGTCAAAGTGTACCCAATCACATGTGATGAGTGTAGTGATTTTAGATCTAAGAACTACAAGCACCACCATCATTGTGAGACCTGACTATGACTTCCATGATGATGGCTTCCATGTGTCAGTCTCACAGTCGATTTGTCCGATACACTATTCTCTAACATGTATTTATGTGCTGGGTTTGATATTTCCATATCATCACTAATGAGATTTAGTCATTAACTAACTCACACTCTGATCTTATGTGTTATTGTGGTCTATAAACCTTCCACATTAACAACTGATCAGGGATATAATGAAAATATGTATATATACTCTTAACATCTGTATGATCTCATCCACAAGGATAGTAACTTGACAACAATGTCATTGAGTAATAGAATTCTCTAGACGTTCACTTTGTATCCTCATTATCTCATAACTGAGTGAAACATATGAATTGGAAGCTTTCCTATATTATTAATCAAATTGTTTACATGTTATGCCATCACAACCATCATATGATTGTCTCTCTGGGAATACATACTAACAGATTCCCACTTGCACTTAGATCCAATAACCCATGGATCTCATCCCGAGTGACCTAACATGACCATCATGCTTCTACTACATAAGTTCTTTTATAGCGAGTTTAGCAACATTTTCTTTAAGTCGGTGTTTTGCAATTTTCACATCTCTTCATTATACAACTACTCGTATGAGATGGAAGTGTTGTAGTATGCTATCCTAGATTCTCAGCCTAAGTAATTGTTCCATCATTGTCATCAGTATTTCTATGTGTCATCAATGGTTTAGAACATCACACAAGTTCACCCATATGAACTTCTTGATCCATACAATATTCTCTATTGTTCTAATAACAGAGAGATACTCAACTTCTTAACAACTATCATTAGCTCAGAACCCTTTCTAGCTTACAGTTGTCATTTGACATCAAACACTATTGTGATCATTTTTTGAGTCCGAAATCTTGCATGGATGTAACCCTTTACATCCAATTCTTTGTTATTACCATAACCAAAGTAACCAATCCTTTAAGTGCTTCACAAGCACATAATGATGTTCATTATGGTATTCTAGTGACTCTCACTAGTATTGACATATCCCCTCTCATCATGTCTAATACATACGAGATTGCTAGGTAGGTATATATATGTCCTCTCATCATGTCAATACATATGAGATGACTGGATATCCTCTCGTCATGTCCAATACATACGAGATTACTAGATATCTTCTCGTCATGTCCAATACACACGAGATAATGGGATACATACATATCATTACATTCAAGATAGATCCAATGACATCTATCCATGTGTCCATGTTCTTCATAAGAAATAGGACACTAGGCTCTTAAAAGACTAATTCCATGGAACATGGACAAGTTTTCTCTCTTTGAGTCTTGCATACCGAACCCTTCATAATATTACCAATGTATGTGCTTTGACTTAGGTCAAGAAGCTTTCTAGATCTATCTGTATAGACCTCGGTCCCTATCACATAGGATGCTTTGCCTAAACCCTTCATATAGAAGGTACTTTCCTTCCTAGGTTTTAACATTTATAGGATAAGGATGTTATTCCACATCATTATGTTGAATACAAATATGATCCACTAAATCTTTTGTAATCACAGATTCCATCTTCATTCTGACTAAAGTCAAACCCTTGACCATCTTATTATATATAAGATTCCATCTCTGAGATGCTTGCTTCAATCCACAAATTGAACTTCGTAGATTATAAAATTTATTTGCATTAAGGGATTTATAAAATCATTAGACTGTGTCATGTACACATCCTCTTAATTATTCCAATTAAGGAATTTGGTTTTAACATCCATATGCCAAATCTCACAGTTATACTAAGTTGCATTAGTAAGCATGATTGAGATGGATATATACCATGGTAACTGGTGAAAGACTTCATATTGTTCAAAACCTTGAACTTGTTTGAAACTCTTTGCAACCAATAGACCCTTCCATGTTAGTATCCTTTCAAAGACCCAAATGCTCCCAATGGGTTTAACCCCTCTAGGTGGATCCATAAAGGTCATACCTTATTGTTTTACATGGAGTCCATCATTGATGTTATGGCCTCAAGCTATTTCTTAGATTATGATCCCTCATTAGCTTCTAGGTAGGTTGTTGACTCATCTCAATGATCAACTCACCACCTTTTGAGTTATAAGATATCCTAATCTTTCAAACTCAAGGCTTTCTACTAAAATTATGAGTTCTATGTTTACATAAAGAATTGGAGATTCCACAACAAATTGTGATTCTCCTTGTTCCTATCATACCTCTTTAAGTTCTATCTTTTCTTATTTGTCTCAAACATTTTGAGTTCTACTTTTACTCCCACCGATTCCTTTGGAACTAATTTCCCATTAGGAATTCAGACATCCTAGCAACAAACACTTTATTGCCAAGATGGAATATAAATAGTATTCAACAAGATAACAATAAAGTCATTTATGAATACACACTTTTAAGAAACTATTTTCATATACAAGCTTTCAATCCTAATAACTACAAAAGACTCATCGGGACACTTCCCATGCCATATCTCATATGGTGTCTTTTGTATCATTTTAGATGGTACATTCTTTAGTGTTGAAGCATGTGCCCATAAGAAATTGTAAGATTGGCTAGATTTTATTGATAATCTCACCATGACTTAACAAGGTGCGATGCCTTCTTTCTGACACATCAATATGTTTTAGGTGGAGTTCATTATGATACACTGAGATGATCTCACAGAAGGTCCTCAACTCTTAGTTTAAAATATTTCTACATTGATCATATTGAGGTATCTTAGTACTTTTATCAATTTCGTTATGTAGTTCATTTGTGATCTCCTTGAACACGTCAAGAGATCCAAACTTATATTTCATTAAATACAAATTATAATATCTACTGATCATATTTGTAAATATAATGAGGTACTTGTAACTACTTTTAGCATTCATCCAAACAAGTCTATGTACATCGGTATGTATTAGTCCTAATGGAATAGTTGATCTCCCACTACATCTAGTGAAGATGCTTTTGTCATTTTTCACAACAAATAAGATACGCATGCCTCTATTGGTTCAATGATCAAAAGAGTCTAGATAACCATCATATGGATTCTAGAAATGCATTTCTCATTTATGCACTCTAGATAACAGTTCCATAGGTATTTATTGTTTGAGTTGTCAAGTCATTTCATATGTGTGTCATACACGTTTGTCTTTACAACTATCAAGTATAGTTTAGGATACATAGGGATTGCCATAAAAGATCATAATGTTCTTGTCATAAAAGACATATCATGTTTGGAAAGTACACAATAGCAATTCATTAATTCTATTATGTGCCCATGAATGACAACCTTTAACTATAGTGGAAACAACCCTTGCTCAACATAGTTCTTGCTAACTTCTTCTTAAGTCCTGAGGTAGAGATCTCTATATCTGTCTTCTTCCTAAGATCCTCTATGAAGAGGATAATTCATTTCCAATGTCCAAACAAGTGACAATGGTGGCACTTTGTTTTCTTTATCCTTTAAGTGAAAAGGACAAATTCCTTTTACACATACCCTTCTCCATATATTGAGTGTAGGAGACATGGGATTCAACTTAGCCTCAGGACACTTCCTGGCCTTGCTTTTTCCCTAGGACTCACTTCCACTGATCACCATCACAGATGTGTCCTTCTTACTTGATTTGGCATCAACATGCCAAGAAGTAGATAAACTGACTATATGATTCATGCAGTACTTGTATAATCATATTCATGGTCAACTATTGACCTAAGAGAAATCCCAATCATTCCACATGGTCAATCACATTGAGAAAATGGGATTCTATTGGACCTCCCTTTGTCAGTTTACACTCAAATTAGTGATTGGGAGACATTATACCTTCTTTGCTTTACATGATTCTTAATATGTGTTACCATCTCGATAATATCCATGTATTTATGTTGTTCACACAACTCATAGTCAAGACAACATAGAATTAGGTATTCAAATGTTTATGTCATCATTGGCATGCTTCCAATAAGCATCCATTTAGCTGTAGTCACATTTGGAGAGGGTTCCTATGGCATTGGCCTATCAAGGACATAGAGCTTTCTCTCATTGATGAGAACATTTCTCAATGTCCTTAACCAATTGTGGAACTTTATCCCATTTTTTTCTTCTTAAGGACTGATCACAATTTTAACATGCATGTGACTATTGATTCTACAAAGAAATATTCCAACATTTTCAAAACATTTTTGATTTGGTTTGATGTGATAATTTGTACGATATTAATTAGGTCTTTAATTATTATCTCTCCCACTATTTTATTCAAATTGACAGCCCTCAATATCAATTCAGAATATTACAATGTATAATATTCTAGTGGACCAAGATCCATATTTCATCAAGTCCATAGTCGGCTTTTGCCGATCACCCACAACCTGACTATTTAGGTAGGCCATCATGTCAATTGCATCATATGGAACTCTTGGATAGATGATATGCACAACTCCTTGCCATAATCATTTGCATGCCTCATGGCTAGGGATCTCCAAGTCACAGTTAAGCCTAACCCAATAGCCAATATGATAGATATGCACCATGCTTTGTGCAAATCTACATATTTACCATAACACATCCACGAGATAGATGACACACCATGTTTTGTGCAAATCTAAGCTTGGTCGATCAAGTTTTTCATATGTATTGCTAATGAAAGGCATCGAAGACTTAATATTATATTTGAGGGAGTTTATTTGTATAAATACATATACTTTATCCAATCACCACATATATAGTTTGTATCGTATACATGTTATAACCAAAAATGAGAGCATGCAATAAATAAAACACACAAGCAATGGTTATGACCATAATAATGTAATTCCTTGGAGCCACAACAAATTACTACCACCTATGGTCCATATCATATGCAACCTTTTATTGGTGTTGATCTATGCTTGAACCAATCCCGGTAGATCGGTTCATCTCATGAACAGGTCGACTCACCTCCTAGTTGCTAGGTTGGGTTTGTATAAAACTTTCATCTAGTTCAGAGGTCCCAACAACATCTGGTCACCTCCAAGTGATCGGTTGAGCCACTAGTCGATCGATTTGTCCTCTTATCGTCTGGCCTCCTCGGTCCTCCAGTTGACCGAGTCCTCTCATGAACCAATCATTTTGCCTTTGTGCAAATCGTCATCTCATGTCGAAACATAAATTAAAATGATCCTTTTTCATATTACATTATATATGAGGACAACCTTGGGTTACATTCGAGGGGGAATAGTAAGAAACACATTAATTTACATTTGGAAGGAGAGAGAGGCTTGGTACGGAGTAAGTCCAGCGATAATCCTCGTCGATGTAGATGTACACTCTATCTTAGACGATGGTTGTGCAGCTCCTAGTTGCACTCAAACTTATTTGACTGCTCCACCATGGATAGTAGACTCAGACTACTATTGCAACAACTCCTCAGATGTCACCATAGATTGTGAGTTGGCATTTCCCTCCTAGTAGCAGGCAACAAACTCCTTCCTCTAGAGTAGTCCACACTGACTAACTAGAACTCTCGTCGTCCTGTAGGAATGGACATGGAGGAGTTTTCCCTCCTGTTGGTGTACTTGTCACTGACTTGCTCTCCCATAATAATGATCCTCAGTTGTTTCTCTCCCATAGATATCCCTTCCTAGTCAGGTAGGACTTGACTGGGCTCTCCTAGTTACCACAACTAGATAGGATAACACTTGTTAGAGTAACTGATTCTCAGTTGTCTTAGTAGTAAATGTTCTCTGGGAAGCCCCCAGTACCCCTCTATATATAGTAGGGTTAGGGTCAGGGTTCCCAGTCCCCAGCCAATGTGGGACTAAAGAGGGAGTGGAAAGGACAAGAAGATCTTGAATTATTTGTAACTTTCTGAAAGTCTCACAACCTGTTTATGACGAAACAATCCTCTCACCAAGTCAGATGGTTGTGTCACACATGAGACAGACGTTTTGCTAAGATAAATGGTCGTCTAGGACATGTGATGGTCTTGTCGCTAAATCAGGCAGTCATTTTTCTCTTTCCCAATCAGATATGAATTAGTCATTTGTTTCCTAATTAATGTCATACATTAATTTAGTAGCACACCAAGTATGTGTGCAATTGAAATGGGTTCAGAAAAACTCTATAACCTTTATTCATCCCAACCGGGCCATCTCACACAAGCGAGATGCCTGTCTCACGCACCTAGATGACTGTCTGGTGAGTTCAAGTCGGGCTGATTGGTTCAACATCTTGAACGGGTCGGTTCATAGGGGAAAACTAATCCAATTCGATTTTTGAAATGCCTGACAACTCTAACGGCTGTCTAAACACTTCAGACACCCATATGGCTACCCAAACAGCCGCCTCACCCAGTGAGATGGTCGTTTGACTGTTCAATGATCCATTCTCTCGATCTGTTATGTTAATTGAGTACATAAACACTTTAGTACTTAATTCAATATCATTCAAGACCAAATTCCTCTTCTAGGTGAGTTCATATGTGTGTGACCCTATAAGTTCCATATCACATTGGCAGTGAATGTCCATAACTAACCTATGACATCACAAGAAAAAACTAGTGCCTAGTCGCATGTAATTTCTACCCAAGTGAATAGAAAGTTGGGGAGCAACTTCAACCTACAATTTGTGTATGGTGTTATAGTGTTTGTATAGTTCCTTTACACTGATATCCAGATTGAACTAGAGGCATGGAGAAGTCATTCTTATTATTATCAAACCTTGTTCCTTGAACTAGAGTAGACTACATGAGATATATGTGAGTTCAATATCATATATTGACTCACATGTGTATGGCCATACTTTTCTCAGTCTCAATAATCAAGAAGCCTTGGATACATACTCCTGTTAGAGGGAAAAATCCCATATACATCACTCACAGTCAATCCCCATGTGTCAAAGTCACCCAATCATGACCGTTATAACAAGCCATGTTTTAGGACTGCGTTTGATGATGTCAAAGTCTACCCAATGGCATGTGATGAGTGTTAGTGATTACATGTCTAAGAACCACAACTACCACCATCACTGTGAGACTTGACTATGACTTCCATTATGATTGCTTCCATGTGTCAGTCTCATGGTGGGTCTATCTGATTCACGTTTCTCTAACATGTATCTATGTGCTTGGTTTGATATTTTCATATCATGACTAATGAGATTCATTCATCAACCAATTCACACTCAGATCTTATGTGTTATTGTTGTCTATCAACCTTCCATAATAACTACTGACCAGGGACATAATGAGAATATGCATATATACACTTAATGTAACATCCCTGACCTAGGTTATAAATTAACCCTAGATGTTTTTCCTAAATATGTAATTTTATACTTGTGATTACTCTCTAACATGTAATTAAGTTCCTCATGAACATACACTTTCAATTTTGTCCTTTTTAAACAAAGTTGTAGTAATGTTTTGTAATACAGGGACCTATGTGCAAATTATCTAGTTAAGGGGTTTAACTTGCAAAATTTTACAAGTTAAGATGTTCCTCTGATGAGGAGACATCATATGAGTGAATATGATGAGGTATGATGGATTTTCTGAGCTTGGGCATTCAAATGCAGCTTGTGGAATGATCCTTATGCTTAAAACCCTAATTTTGGAGTAAAGTGCAATTTACCCAAAATGTGGGGTGCAACTTGTAAAATACACCTTCTAGAATATCTTTTATTACTCTTGACATCATTTAGAGTAGAAATGAAGAAAGGGACACATCAATGAATAATCAGTTAAGAAAAATGATCTTTGTGCATAAAATTCACTAAGTATGAGTATGGAGACCCTTCATATATGTACCCTAGTTGAAAGTTGGTTTTCTTTACCCTTAGATCTTGAGTTTTGATGGGCTTTGCTTAAGAGATGATGTTTTGGACGTGCCTTGAAAGAAGGAGGGACTTAGATGAGAAATCTATGATCTAGAGGTTCTTAAGGTGGAAAACTACCTAAGCTATATAAGCCAATTCCTTTGCAAACTAAGTAAATGTATCCTTTCTCTCCTTCATTTCTCATCTTTCTCAACTGACCAAGGTAGAGCTCTGGAGCTCAAGGAGACGACCAACTTGTTCTAAGGTAAGGTAGAAACCATCTTCTAGCTCGGATTCTTGGAGGAATTCCTTGTATAAGGTTGGTTTCATGGTTAACTTACTTAGGTTCTTTGTTCTAGCCGACCATCCCCATCTTTTCCTTGGAGAATCACCTCTGGCCGACTTGTGGAGCTCAAGATGCCATTAGAGGCTTGAATCTTGGAAGCTTGGATCTCTAGGAACAATGTTTGAGGCAGGTTTTATAACTCTAAACTCTTTGCTTTATTATGCATATTTATGTTCTTGCAAAGTATACTTAGTTCTTCTTCTACCTCCCTTCTTTCTTGCACTTTTGCAAGCAATCCGTGGAGTAACCGACTTGAACAGAGGTTGAAGATGATGGGCGTGATTTCCTAGGCAACTTTATCAAACGACCTTGGACCTTTTTGCTCTAAACGGTTTGCAAATCGTTTGAGACCAAACGGTTTCAAACCGTTTGATCTCATGCGGTCTTGCAAGACTGTTTAGAATCAAACGGTCTCAAGACCGTTTGATAGGGTTGACCAAGGGACGACCATTTGAGGGTCTGTTGGTAACATGTTGAATTTCATTTATACTAAGAATCATAATCTAATTCCTAACCAATTGAGAGTTGAAGGCACTTCAACCCCTTAAACCCTAATCGGGTTGTTTTGCTGTTTTCAAGTATAGATCTTGTTGAGTTTTGGGTTGAAGGACCCAAACGGTCTCAAGACCATTTAGGGGTTCATCCAAACGGTCTCAAGACCGTTTGGTGACAACCCATGACCGTTTGGAGGTCTAGGGTTGAGATAATTTGATGGTTTGAAGGTCCAATTACAATAGGTTGATGAATTGATGAAAATGCTGATTGTAGACCTATTTAGGGTTCAACCCTTATCCAATCAACTTGGTTTTTGATGAAACTTTGGGCAACCGGTCTCAAGACCATTTGGAGGATGTCCAAACGATCTCAAGACCGTTTGGGCCAAGTTTGGGCCCAATTGGAGGTCAATTGATAGGTTCAACCTCGAACTGATTCACATTGTTGAACATTGATGATTATCCGATTGAAAACCCTAATTCAGTTGGATTCAACCTTAATTGGCTTTCAATTGAGGGTCAATTTGGTGTCCAATTGATTAAGGCTCATCCTGTTTAACTCAATTTGTAAGTGGTTAACATGGATTTGGCCAATTGAGGGCTTCAACATAGATAACCATAATCGATTGTAACTTTTGATCCACTTTTGAGGTCCAAACGGTTTGAGCCCCTTTGGACCAAACGGTCTCAAGACCGTTTTAGGCCAAACGGTCTCAAGACCATTTGGGCTCAAACGATCTCAAGGTCATTTGGACCAATTGATCTCAAGGTCGAGTTTGATCAAACGGTTTCAAACCTCATAACTTCAAACGGTTTGGAAGTCAAATTTTCCCCAAACGGTCAACGCCCCCAAACGGTCTCAAGACCGTTTGGTGGTTGAAGGTTGAAACCGTTTGGAGATTTTCAAGGTTGTTTATACTTAATCAATTGAAGATGTAATTGGTTCAATGGTGATCTAATATAAACCCTAATGGTACCCTAGAACATTAAGGGACTAAGGGACCAATGAATTGACCCATGATGGTGATCAATGGGGTAATTTACCATTATACCCCTAAAGGGTCCAATTGAAGGATACCTTGTTCTAAACAAACCCTAATCACATGATAGTGGTGATTTGGCTTATAATAGTCAATGAGGACTTAACCTAACCTAATTTAGAGTGATGTAATCACCATATACTATAAGAGGAGAGAGAAAATTACCACCCACTAGTGAGAGGAGAGAGAAAGTACCATTTATGGTTGAAATTCAAGAAAAGTACCTTCAATGTGTTTGATTGTGCATGATTAGGGTATGATCCACCTAGGTGAGATCATGGAAACCCTAATTATGATAATTGATGAATCTTAATATAATCTGAGGGCATCAATGGTGATGATTCTCATACATGATGATGTTATGAGTTCAATTCACCATAAAGTGAATAGTAAACCCTAATTCTAGGGTGATAACATGTAATGTGAATAGTGAACCCTAATTGATGAGAATCAGGGAATCTGACTCTTGTGAAGAGTATGAGGGCACAACTCTTGAAATGAATTGTTTACTTTTATTAGTTAAATTAACCATGTAGGTTTTTATATTATGATGATCATATCCAGGTAAGGATTATGATACCATATTCATTGAAAGCATGTTATTAGCTTTATGAATAGTGAAATAACATGTTGTCTGGTGAGTGGCATCACATGAGATGATAGGCTGTAAGAGCCATGAGTATCAACAAGGTCATACTTATTAGATGACTTGTGATAAGATGATTAAGAAATGATAATTGATGTGAGTTAGACTTGTTACATTTAGTATTCTACTTTCATAACTGTTATGCTAATGATTAATGGTTGAGAACATGTTTGATGTTAAAAGAATACTGAAATGTACCTAACTAACCAAGTATAATCATACCATGTAGAGCCCTGATCATAGATACATCATTGTCAGAAATTACATGATGGTGAAATAGGTTTTCCTAAGGGAACTCCTGGAAAACATACTTTTGAGTATGTGGGGTATATGGATGTGTAAATCCTTACATCCTAGTGTAGGAATTGATGTAGATGTATCTTAATACCATCAACCCCTCACTATATGTCTATGCCAGGGTGATGTAACATTATTCTCCCAAGGAAGTATTTTATACCACATTGATGAGAGATAAATAAGAAATCTTTCGATAGCGAAGAGAGTGCAGAATGCCACTGTGACTCTGATAGCGAAGAACTAGAATACCCTGGTAGGCTATAGTAGCAGAGACACTAGATGTCCTGCATGTTTATCCTCACTTTGACTGAGGAAGATGAAGGTCATGAGAATCCGGCTCTTTCGATGACCTAGTATGATACCGAGGCGACTTAATAGTGGTTGGTTGGAGTATGAGCGATATACCTCACCTTCGCAGGGCTTAAGGATGTTTGTGAAACATAACCAGCCGCGTAGTATATCTGCTTAAGTTGAACTACGAGATATATGAATGTTGTTACACTGCTCAGTACATATGTTCTCCATATTTCTTAAATATTGTTATTCTGCTAAATGTAGTTCTGTTGTTGATTGTCTTAAAAGCTTTCATTACTTATGATTGTTCTTTGATTGCTATAATAAAGCTTCTGGCGGAGAGTTATAACTCTCGCTGGGACAATTATTTAAAATTGTCTCACCCTGTAGATTTCAACTTTTTAGGTGGTCGTCGAGGACGAAGGAACCAACCTACAGGTGACCAATACCAGCAGCAGTAGCACTAGGGGCAGCAGTGAATCTCAGGTGGAGATACTGACTGCTGCGTCTTGTAGTTAGTTAGTCCTATGCCGTCTCTGTACTCTCAGGTCCTTGGAGTTAATGGTATGAGATTTTGATTTGACTCTTGAGATTTTGTATCATGTTGTGTATAATTACTCGAGAAGTAATTTAATAGAGATGTAAACAGTTTATCTATTTTCTATGAAGGAAGTTTTATGGTTTCAATATCTTATCTCAGAAACTTTTAATTTCCGGTGATTTTTGGTATTCCGCTGCTAATCGAATCGCTTCCACTAAGTATATATTGTGTTTATCTCGGGTTTTGGAGATCAGAGCCCATAATTAAGTGGTATCAGACCTCTAGGTTCGCTGAGTCTACAGAGACATAGGACTTAGTATGTCGAGTCTATCCTTAGAGTTTCTTCCTTATCTAATAGAATCTTCTGCTCCTCAGGAGAAGAAGATATATAAGGATGTCTGAGCCACATGAGGAGTACGTGGTGGAATGTAGCATTGCTGCACCACAGGGAGGTGCAAGGCACCCAGAAATAGAACAACCTGTACCTGAGCCACCCAGGGAGCCACATCAGTTTGACCCAGCTGACATGGATAACCCAGCTATTCAAACTATGTTCGGACAGTTTATGACTGCCATGACACACATAACCGACAAGATGCCCCTGCCTGCACCTAGGGCACCTATCCATCCTGAAAGACAAGGTATCGGTAAGACGTTCGAGCGACTTCGTCGTGTCGGAGCTACCGAATACTTTGGGACAGACGACCCCGCAGATGCTGATCTGTGGTTGATAGAGTTGGAGAAAGCTTTCAGAATCCTTAACATCCCTGAAGCTGAGAAGGTTAGACATGCTGTCTATCTTCTCAAGGGAAGTGTTGGTCACTGGTGGACCATGGAAGAGCAGAAGAGGCCTGGAATAGAGATCTCGTGGGAATATTTTTGATGGGAATTTGTCCACAGATATTTCCCGAAGACCTTCCTGGACGAGAAGATCTCTCAGTTTGAGAGATTGAGGTAGGGAATGATGAACATTAGCGAGTATGAAGCTAAGTTCATGGAGTTGTTGCAGTTTTGTCTGCACATGGCTGCCACAGAAGAAGAGAGAATCATGAGGTTCGAGAAGGGTTTGAATGCCGACATGACTACCCTCGTGTCTGCTCTAGAAAACTGGGAGAGGTTCTCTACCTTCGTTGAGTCAGTCTGAAGGATAGAGAGGTCCGTGGTTGAGAAGAGGCAAACCCAAAAGAGATATCCACAATTCCAGGGTTCTTCATCTAGGGACTTTAAGAAGCCTAGATTCTCTGCACCTACCCCTCCACCACCCAGATCGAGTTCTCAGACTCAATGGTCTCCAACTAGAGGTAGAGGACGAAGTCAACCGCCTCAAGAGACTCATAGTTCTGCATCAATGTCAGTTACTGGACCACCAAGACCACAACAACTGGAAAGAAGCTGCTACAACTATGGTAAGGTGGGGCATTTGATGAAGGACTGCAGGTCTAGGCCTGTCAGTGTGACACAACCTCCGAGACAGAATCAACAGGGATCACAGAGAAGGCAATCTCAAGGAGCAGCTAGAGGACGTGGACAAGCATCTCAAGCTGGATCATCAGCACCAACTCAACCTCAGGCGACAGTGATGTTCTATGCTATGAACCCACCAGATGCAGTGGTCAATCCACGGGTTGTGGCAGGTCAGATGGAACTTTTATATTCTGATATGTCTAAATCCTGTGTTGTATCTGTTCTGATTGACCCGGGTGCTAAGCACTCCTTTATCACTCGAAGAGTGATTCGTAAATGCATTATGACAGTCGGTCATAGGGCAGATAGCTTGTTGCTTGAGACTCCGTTGAGAAGGTCTGCTGTTTTGTAGGAGATATGCTCTCCCTGCATCCTTTTCTTTTCTGATCATCGCATTCAAGTGGATCTCATACCACTCGATATGTAATGATTTGATATAATCCTTGGGATGGATACCTTGGAAAGGTATAGAGTTGTCTTGGATTGTGAATCCAAGATGGCTGTGTTTGCTGGAGAAAGCAACACATGGATCTTTCAAGGAGAAAGAAAGATTCTACCCACCTGTCTTGTGTCAGCTATGGTTGCTGACAAGATGATGAGGCAAGGATGTTATGCATTCCTGGCCCATGTGGTAGATACTACCAAGGAGATCCCCAACCCTGCTGAAGTTCCAGTAGTCAGGGAATTCGAGGACGTGTTTCCTAAAGAACTTCCCAGTATACCACCGCCTCGGGAAATTGATTTTGAAATCAATTTAGTCCCAGATACACAACCCATAGCCCAGACACCGTATAGGATGGCACCTGCCGAAATGGCAGAACTCAAGAAACAGCTTCAAGAGTTACTTGAGAAGGGTTTCATCCGACCGAGTACTTCACCTTGGGGTGCTCTGGTTTTTTTTGTTAAAAAGACAGATGGGTCAATGCGGTTGTGCATTGATTATAGACAACTTAATAAAGTAACAATAAAGAATAAGTACCCTCTGCCGAGGATTGATGATCTGTTTGATCAGTTGCATGGTGCAACAATCTTCTCAAAGATAGACTTGAGGTCTAGATATCATCAACTCCGTATTAAGGAGAGTGACATATCCAAGTCTGCTTTCAGGACAAGATATGGTCACTATGAGTTCACAGTTATGTCGTTTGGACTAACTAATGCACCAACTGCATTTATGGAACTCGTGAATAGAATCTTCCGACCTTTCCTCGATCAGTGTGTTGTCGTCTTCATAGATGACATTCTGATCTATAGTAAGGATGCTCAGCAGCATGAATAGCATCTTCGTCAAGCTTTAACCCTGCTAAGAGAACACAAGCTATACACTAAGTTTAGCAAGTGTGAGTTCTGGTTACCGGAAGTATCTTTTCTTGGACATGTGGTATCTGCCTCGGGTATTCGTGTTGACCCTAAAAAGGTAGAATCTGTTCTACAGTGGGAACAACCGAAGACGCCGACAGAGATTCGAAGTTTCTTAGGGTTAGCTGGCTACTATCGAAGGTTCATTAAGAACTTTAGTTCTATAGCCATACCCTTGACCAAGTTAACCCGAAAAGATGTTCCTTTTGATTGGAATAATAAGTGTCAATAGTCCTTTCAGCTGTTGAAGGAGAGGTTGACAAGTGCACCTGTGCTTGTGCTACCTGAGCAAGGAAAAGGATATGTAGTTTTCTGGGATGCCTCCAAGAATGGACTTGGATGTGTGTTGATGCAGGATAAGCAAGTGATTTCTTTCGCTTCCCGACAGCTTAAGAAACACGAGGAGAATTATCTGACACACGACCTAGAGTTGGCTGCTGTGGTGCATGCTTTGAAGATCTGGAGACATTATCTCTATGGAGAAACAATCCAAATTTTCACAGACCACAAGAATCTTCAGTATATCTTCTCTCAGCATGAGCTTAACATGAGGCAACGTCGCTGGATGGAGTTAATCAAGGGCTACGATTGTACAATTGATTACCATCTAGGGAAGGCCAATGTAGTTGCAGATGCCTTGAGTAGGAAATCAACAACATCAACCATGGATAGAGCACAACTAAGTTCCTTAGTATGCTCTAGGAGAGATATGCTTATCTCTTTAAGGAAAGATAATGTACAGTTGAAGGTGTCATTGTTAGCCGGTTTGTTAGCTGAAATGCATATTAAGCCTACCTTAAGAGAGAAAATAAAGGAGGCACAACAAGTTGATGTTACAGTTCAGCAGATCAGGTCTGAGTATGGTGATGAGAAACGAGATGGTTTCCATGATTCAGATGATCAAGTGCCATGCTATCATGGGAGGATGATAGTACCAGATGTGGATAATCTGAGGAAGTTAGTCCTGGAAGAAGCTCATTCTTCAATGTATGCTATGCATCCAGGGAGCACCAAGATGTATCGAAACTTAAAAGACATGTATTGGTGGCCTGGGATGAAGAAGGATGTTGCTAACTTTGTTCTGAGGTGTCCTGTGTGTCAGCAAGTTAAAGCTGAACACTAGAAGCCTGTAGGAACAATGCAACCTTTACCCATACCACAGTGGAAGTGGGACCATGTGACCATGGACTTTGT
Source organism: Alisma plantago-aquatica (assembly GCA_963693085.1). NCBI lineage: Eukaryota > Viridiplantae > Streptophyta > Magnoliopsida > Alismatales > Alismataceae > Alisma > Alisma plantago-aquatica. Next base: position 1,047,688,925 of record OY856412.1, on the reverse strand, counting down.
TGTTGGCCTACCCGGGACAAGCAAGGGACATGATTCCATTTGGGTAATTGTTGATAGGTTGACAAAGACATCGCATTTCTTACCTGTCAAAACAACCTATTCCGCTGAAAGGTTATCACAGTTGTATGTTCAAGAGATAGTGCGATTGCACGGAGTTCCTGTCACTATAGTTTCTGACAGAGGTCCCCAGTTTACTAGTCATTTTTGGGAGCAATTACACAGAGCCTTAGGCACCAAGTTAAGGTTTAGTACCGCCTTTCATCCACAGACCGATGGACAGTCAGAAAGGACTATACAGACCTTGGAAGACTTATTAAGAGCATGTCTTCTTCAGTTTACCGGAAGTTGGGATCTACATCTAAGCTTGATAGAGTTTGCCTATAACAATAGCTATCAACATAGTATTGATATGGCACCTTATGAAGCCTTGTATGGTAGACATTGTAGATCACCCTTATGTTGGTATGAGACTGGTGAACATCAGTTTTTAGGTCCTGATCTTATGCAACAGACTACAGAGAAGATCAAAGTTATACAGCAACAACTTAAGACTACACAGGATAGGAAGAAGTCTTATGCTGATAGACAACGTAGACCCTTAGAGTTCTAGGTTGGAGATAGAGTATACCTCAAGGTCTCACCTTGGAAAGGAGTTCTTCGTTTTGGAAGGAAAGGGAAGTTAGCTCCTAGATTTATGGGGCCTTATCCAATCATTGAACGAGTTGGAAAGGTAGCCTATAAACTAGAGTTACCTCCAGAGTTGCAGAAGTTACACCCTGTGTTTCATGTTTCTATGCTGAGGAAATGTCACCCTGACACCGAGTCAGTTCTACAACCTATGGAAGTAAAATTGAATGAAGATATAACTTATGAGGAGGGACCAATGTCAATCCTTGATAACATAACTAAAAAGCTAAAGAAGAAAGATATAAACCTTGTAAAAGTCCTCTAGAATCATCGTGGTATCGAAGAAGCCACTTGGGAACTAGAGGATGAGATGAGAAGGAAATACCCTACTCTTTTCTCCTGAATACGCTTTATCGATTTCGTGGAAGAAATCCTTGTAAGGGGTGGATAATTTGTAACATCCCTGACTTGGGTTATGAATTAACCCTAGATGTTTTGCCTAATTATGTAATTATATACTTGTGATTACTCTCTGACATGTAATTAAGTTCCTCAGGAACATACACTTTCAATTTTGTCCTTTTTAAACAAAGTTGTAGTAATGTTTTGTAATACAGGGGCCTATGTGCAAATTATCCAGTTAAGGGGTTTAACTTGCAAAATTTCACAGGTTAAGATGTTCCTCTGATGAGGAGACATCATATGATTGAATATGATGAGGTATGATGGATTTCCTGAGCTTGGGCATTCAAATGCAGCTTGTGGAATGATCCTTGTGCTTGAAACCATAATTTTGGAGTAAAGTGCAATTTACCCAAAATGTGGGGTGCAACTTGTAAAATACACCTTCTAGAATATCTTTTATGACTCTTGACATCATTTAGAGTAGAAATGGTGAAAGGGACACATCAATGAATAATCATATAAGAAAAATGATCTTTGTGCATAAAATTCACCAAGTATGAGTATGGAGACCCTTCATATATGTACCCTAGTTGAAAGTTGGTTTTCTTTACCCTTAGATCTTGAGTTTTGATGGGCTTTTCTTAAGAGATGATGTTTTGGACGTGCCTTGAAAGAAGGAGGGACTTAGATGAGAAATCTATGATCTAGAGGTCCTTAAGGTGGAAAACTACCTAAGCTATATAAGCCAATTCCTTTGCAAACTAAGTAAATGTATCCTTTCTCTCCGTCATTTCTCATCTTTCTCAACCAACCAAGGCAGAGATCTGGAGCTCAAGGAGACGACCAACTTATTCTAAGGTAAGGTAGAAACCATCTTCTAGCTCGAATTCTTGGAGGAATTTCTTGTATAAGGTTGGTTTCATGGTTAACTTACTTAGGTTCTTTGTTCTAGCCGACCATCCCCATCTTTTCCTTGGAGAATCACCTCTGGCCGACTTGTGGAGCTCAACACGCCATTAGAGGCTTCAAGCTTGGAAGCTTGTAGCTCTAGGAACAACGTTTGAGGCGGGTTTTATAACTCTAAACTCTTTGCTTTATTATGCATATTTATGTTCTTGCAAAGTATACTTAGTTCTTCTTCTACCTCCCTTCTTTCTTGCACTTTTGCAAGCAATCCGTGGAGTAACCGACTTGAACAGAGGTTGAAGATGATGGGCGTGATTTCCTAGGAAACTTTATCAAACGACTTTGGACCTTTTTGGTCTAAACGGCTTGCAAACCGTTTGAGACCAAACGGTTTCAAACCGTTTGATCTCATGCGGTCTTGCAAGACCGTTTAGAATCAAACGGTCTCAAGACCATTTGATAGGGTTGAACAAGGGACGACCGTTTGAGGGTCTTTTGGTAACATGTTGAATTTCATTTATACAAAGAATCATAATCTAATTCCTAACCAATTGAGAGTTGAAGGCGCTTCAACCCCTTAAACCCTAATTGGGTTGTTTTGCTGTTTTCAAGTATAGATCTTGTTGAGTTTTGGGTTGAAGGACCCAAACGGTTTCAAGACCATTTGGGGGTTCATCCAAATGGTCTCAAGACCGTTTGGTGACAACCCAAGACCGTTTGGAGGTATAGGGTTGAGATTGAGATAATTAGATGGTTTGAAGGTCCAATTACAATAGGTTGATGAATTGATAAAAATGCTGATTTTAGACCTATTTAGGGTTCAACCCTTATCCAATCGACTTGGTTTTTTATGAAACTTTGGGCAAACGGTCTCCAGACCATTTGGAGGATGTCCAAACGATCTCAAGACCGTTTGGGCCAAGTTTGGGCCCAATTGGAGGTCAATTGATAGGTTCAACCTCGAATTGATTCACATTGTTGAACATTGATGATTATCCGATTGAAAATCCTAATTGAGTTGGATTCAACCCTAATTGGCTTTCAATTGAGGGTCAATTTGGAGTCCAATTGATTAAGGCTCATCCTAGTTAACTCAATTTGTAAGTGGTTAACATGGATTTGGCCAATTGAGGGCTTCAACATAGATAACCATAATCGATTGTAACTTCTGATCCACTTTTGAGGTCCAAATGGTTTGAGCCCCTTTGGACCAAACGGTCTCAAGACCATTTGGATCCAAACGGTCTCAAGATCGTTTTAGGCCAAACGGTCTCAAGACCGTTTGGGACCAAACGGTCTCAAGACCGTTTGGGACCAAACGGTCTCAAGACCATTTGGGCTCAAACGATCTCAAGGTCGTTTGGACCAATTGATCTCAAGGTCGAGTTTGATCAACGGTTTCAAACCGCATAACTTTAAACGGTTTGGAAGTCAAATTTTCCCCAAACGGTCAATGCCCCCAAACGGTCTCAAGACCGTTTGAGGTCAAATGGTCTCAACACCGTTTGGGGTCAAACGGTCTCAACACCGTTTGAGGTCAAACGGTCTCAACACCGTTTGAGGCCAAACGGTCTCAAGACCGTTTGGTGGTTGAAGGTTGAAACCATTTGGAGATTTTCAAGGTTGTTTATACTTAATCAATTGAAGATGTATTTGGTTCAATGGTGATCTAATCTAAACCCTAATGGTACCCTAGAACATTAAGGGACTAAGGGACCAATGAATTGACCCATGATGGTGATCAATGGGGTAATTTACCATTATACCCCTAAAGGGTCCAATTGAAGGATACCTTGTTCTAAACAAACCCTAATCACATGATAGTGATTATTTGGCTTATAATAGTCAATGAGGACGTAACCTAACCTAATTTAGAGTGATTTAATCACCATCTACTATAAGAGGAGAGAGAAAATTACCACCCACTACTAAGAGGAGAGAGAAAGTACCATTTATGGTTGAAATTCAAGAAAAGTACCTTCAATGTGTTTGATTGTGCATGATTAGGGTATGATCCATCTAGGTGAGATCATGGAAACCCTAATTATGATAATTGATGAATCTTAATATAATATGAGGGCATCAATGGTGATGATTCTCATACATGATGATGTTATGAGTTCAATTCAACATAAAGTGAATAGTAAACCCTAATTCTAGGGTGATAACATGTAATGTGAATAGTGAACCCTAATTGATGAGAATCAGGGAATCTGACTCTTGTGAAGAGTATGAGGGCACAAATCTTGAAATGAATTGTTTACTTTTATTAGTTAAATTAACCATGCATGTTTTTATATTATGATGATCATATCAAGGTAAGGATTATGATACCATATTCATTGAAAGCATGTTATTAGCTTTATGAATAGTGAAATACCCTGTTGTCTGGTGAGTGGCATCACATGAGATGATAGGCTATAAGAGCCATGCATATCAACAAGGTCATGCTTATTAGATGACTTGTGATAAAATGATTAAGAAATGATAATTGATGTGAGTTAGACTTGTTACATTTAGTATTCTACTTTCATAACTGTTATGCTAATGATTAATGGTTGAGAATATGTTTGATGTTAAAAGAATACTAAAATGTACCTAACTAACCAAGTATAATCATACCATGTAGAGCCCTGATCATAGATCCATCATTGTCAGAAATTACATGATGGTGAAATAGGTTTTCCTAAGGGAACTCCTGGAACACATACTTTTGAGTATGTGGGGTATATGGATGTGTAAATCCTTACATCCTAGTGTAGGAGTTGATGTAGATGTATCTTAATACCATCAACCCCTCACTATATGTCTATGTCGGGGTGATGTAACATTATTCTCCCGAGGAAGTATTTTATACCGCATCGATGAGAGATAAACAAGAAATCTTTCGATAGTGAAGAGAGTGCAGAATGCCACTATGACTCTAATAGCGAAGAACTAGAATACCCTGGTAAGCTATAGTAGCAGAGACACTAGATGTCCTGCATGTTTATCCTCACTCTGACTGAGGAAGATGAAGGTCATGAAAATTCGGCTCTTTCGATGACCTAGTATGATACCGAGGCGACTTAATAGTGGTCGGTTGGAGTATGAGCGGTATACCTCATCTCCGCAAGGCTTAAGGATGTTTGTAAAACATAACCAGCCGCGTAGTATATCTTCTTAAGTTGAACTACGAGATATATGAATGTTGTTACACTGCTCAGTACATATGTTCTCCATATTTCTGAAATACTGTTATTCTGCTAAATGTAGTTCCGCTGTTGATTGTCTTAAAAGCTTTCATTACTTATGACTGTTCTTTGATTGCTATAATAAAGCTTCTGGCGGAGAGTTCTAACTCTCGCTGGGACAATTATTTAAAATTGTCTCACCCCGTAGATTTCAACATTTTAGACGGTCGTCGAGGACGAAGGAACCAATCTATAGGTGACCAATACCAGCAGCAGCAACACCAGGAGCAGTAGTGAATCTCAGGTGGAGATACTGACTGCTGAGTCTTGTAGTTAGTTAGTCCTATGCCGTCTCTGTACTCTCAGGTCCTTGGAGTTAATGGTCTGAGATTTTGATTTGACTCTTGAGATTTTGTATCATGTTGTGTATAATTACTCGAGAAGTAATTTAACAGAGATGTAAACAGTTTATCTTGTTTCTATGAAGGAAGTTTTATGGTTTCAATATCTTATCTCAAAAAGTTTTATTTTCCGGTGATTTTTGGTATTCCGCTGCTAATCGAATCGCTTCCGCTAAGTATTTATCGTGTTTATCTCGGGTTTTGGAGATCAGAGCCCACACCTAACATCTATATGATCTCATCCACAAGGATAGTAACTTGACAACATACATCATTGAGTAATTGAATTCTCTATACGTTCACTCTGTATCCTCATTATCTCATAACTAAGTAAAACAGATGAATAGGAAGCTTTCTTGTATTATTAATCAAATCATTTACATGTTATGCCATCAAAATCATCATATGATTGGATCTCTGGGCATACATACCAACAAAAGGTAGGTGACCTAGTGTCTCTATTCTTATTTTCTTTTACCTACAGTTTATTTATGGTCTATAAGTATATACCAATCCATACCAATGATTACATCAAAGTCATTCATGTCAAGGAGGATAAAATCCATAGGGAGTTCATAATTAAGGCACTTCATAGATATAATAGGAGTTTTCAAGAGATACATAAAGATTTGATCACTAGGGTTAGTGACATCCAAAATATATCCTAAATCCTTGATGTTCAGACAATGCATAGTTGATATGTTTCTTAAAATAAAATTATTGGTAGAGAAAGAGTGAAATGAAGATTTTATATTCTATACCATGATCTCAAGCATGCCTATAGGGTTTTTATGATAGTCAAACAACAATGCTTTTTTACATTCAAGGATAGGAAAAGAACTCTAAGGGTGGTTACCCTCTATCATATGGTTGGTATTAGATTGTGCATCTTCATTGTCAATGGGGAAAAATTGATCCTGTCAACATTCTCCAATAGGTGGGGCTCCTCCTAGTGGGACTGCTACAATTGGCTGGGCTGCTACTAGGCCTTGTCCTTACGATGGGGGAAGGGGACAATTGCATACAAGATGCCCCTCCTACTGACAATGATAACACACCCACTTTTTAAAGTGACACTTGCAAGGATGCTTCTTCCCATAGGTGCGACAAGGGCGATGACGGTCTTCTTGATGGGGCTTACCTTTTCTGCCATTCCTTCCCTTCTCATTATTGCGACCTTGAACTCTACTGTTGTCATTCCTTGGGGCAGGAGTACTCTCTGTGAATCCCAGATACCCCTTGCACTACTATAGAAATGGCCTTTGGTGTCGGTTATTTAAGGAATAATGTGTCAGTTTCCAAGCGACACCCAAGTGGGCGCTGTTAAAAGTCGACACCTTCAGTGTCGGTCCCCCAACCGACGCCATAAAGCTTCCCGCCACCAAAAACGCGCCGGCAAGGGAACTATAGGCATCGATTCTTAAATAAAACCGACACTATAACCTGAATAAAGACGTCGATTATTAATTAACAACCGATGCAATAACCCTTCCCGCCACGAAAAATGCACCAACAAGGGGACTATAGGCGTCGATCCCTAAAGAAAACTGACACTATAATCTGATTAAAGATGTCAGTTACTAGTGAACAACTGACGCCATAACCCTTCCCGCCACTAACAAAAAGGTGCCAGCAAGGGCACCATGGGCATCCGTTTTAAACTAATAACTGACACTATAACTGTATTTGTCAGTTTTTACAAATAACCGACGCTTATGTTTTGATTTTTTTCTTATCAGTTTGCAGGCCTTCTGTATGGCTGGTCAGTAGGATGCAGAAACTGCAGTTCAGTTCTGAACTGTAGGTTTACCACATCTATTAATATCAGCCAACAACATGCCACAAACCTGCAAAATTAACAAGATGGATAATATTATGTATTTATCATGTGATTCACACACATGTATAAGCATATTTAATTCATATTATTTTTCGTCACACACATGTAGAAACCAGTAGTTCCATTTCAAATTTCCTCCATTTTCACACACATTCAGCAACCTGCAGTTCCATTCATTTCATCTCTATTCACATTCAGACATATGTAGAAACATTCATGAATTTATCATCTACACATTCACACATATGACAATTTAGAAAAATTCATTCACATTCACACAAAAATAATTAAGAGAACAAAGTTTAGAAATATCATTCTTTATTCATCATCGTCATTATCTCCATGGCTATCCCAATTATATTTAAAAATTCCCACTACTTGTAGGGCTTTTTCCCACCATTCTCTTGCATCATTTAGCTCATCCATCGTATAGGGAGTATGCACATCTAATAACTTTTCACCTATAGTGAAGTCAGTTTCAAACACCTGCAAAGAGAATGATGTATATATATAATTAATAATATATAATAATATTGATATATTTCATATTATCTAATGAGACTATATATAATACCTGATGTATCGTATCGATTTCCATTGTGGCATGTTCGATAATTATGCTCATAAATCACATGACATAATATGCACATGCCCAACTGTTGTCTTGTGTAGCACACTATAAATTGAAACATACACAATATTCAAAAATACAAATAAGCACAGTTCACATAAATAATATATACATTGGAGTCGAGAAATTACTCTCACATTCTCCCAAATTAGTGGCTGGTTCTTTTTCTTAGGGGCATTTCCTCCAGCTTTTTTGAACTCTTGTAAAGCCCTACATGTTAATGTAACACATTAAATTGCATAATTAAATAGTAATGTAATAATAGATGTTAGCAGATATAAAATATAAAATATTTCTCACGGGAATAATGACCTTTTCATTACGTGTCCATATATATTCAATTCCTTCCCCGTAGGATCTAGATAACTCTCAATGCTTACCACTAGAGGCAAGAAAGTTAAAAATTAATAACTCAAAATTCACAATAAAAATGTAATTTTCTTAAGTCCAAATTATAAGAAAAGTAAACTTACCTGACATTGAATGGAGCAATTATCACCGTCTTCTTGTTTTTACCAAAATTTTTAAAAACATCACAGTAGTATGAAGTAACTGACCTAGGGTGTTTATCTACAAGACTAATCAAAGATGGAACCAAAAATCCCAAATGGAGAAATGAAAAATTTGTACATATCGTGTGTAAGTGGTTGCAAAACATGTATTACATATGCATTAATATATAAGAAATAAAATCACCGTATATAAAACAAGGTATATGGATGTATAAACAAGATCTCACCATATCCATAGCTCTATCATAGATGTATTTAGCCAAACATAACGAAACAACTCTAAAATGTCTTGTATAAAAAGCTTGTTATCGTATGATTGACCTGTAGCATCCTCTAGAATAGTAACATTTATAGGGCAATTTAGATCATGTTCGCCTATCCAATCTGCCATATCCCTACAATTAGGACCTAAAGAGGCGTGTAGCTCCCTTGGAAGCCAACTTGGTACTTCAGGAGGTGGAGGTGGAGGCCGAGATGTAGTGGGTGTCTTCCTTTTGACCTGTATATATAATTTCAAATCAATTGACTAATATATACATACACACTAACAAATTAACATAATGTAAAATTACCATACAAAATTAGTATATACGACATCTGCTTTGGGAAACAATATCATTCTGCCTTTTGCCTCACCAAGCGTTTCAGAATATGGGTGGGCATATGGAAATGTAAGATCCCTCCAATTGGGGAGTACACATATTGGGCTCACACGAACCGCATCATCGGGTACTGGAGTCCCATGAAACATTTCCCCTGGAAGGGGTGGGTAAGGCAATGCCTCTGCAATGACATATTCTTGACTTTTTAGATGGCATGGCTTCAACCCCGACAAATTTACATAAAGAATGTTATATACATATATACATAAACATATCATCTTGAAAAGACTAGATACTATGTCATAAAAATACTTACAATGGACGAGGTAGGTGGTGGGTCTACAAGATTACTCCCAACCTCTGCAGTAGGAGAAGAGTGGCCCGTCACAAGTACTATCTGAGTGGCAGTCTGAGATGCATGCCACTTCACCATTGCTTCTTGGATTCTCTAATCAATTAACTCATCTACCTATACATGGATAAAAGAAACACTAGCTTCTAATTATTGAATTCCCTTTTGTAATAACATTCTAAAAAAAGAATAGGTTACCTCAGCTTGTGAAAGTCCCCTGGTTTATGTTTAGGTGCACTCCGTTCCTCATTTTGTCCATTGAATGCTTTGCGCAACCTACGATACGGATGCAATTTTGGAAGAAACCTTCAATGACCAAGATATATAGTCTTGCCTCCATGTTTTAGTCATATTGAATCAATGTTTTCTTCACATATAGGACACACTTTATATCCTTTGACACTAAATCTAGACAAATTCCCATATGCTAGAAAGTCATTCACAGTGCAAAACAACATAGCATGCAAACAAAATGTCTCTCTTTGTGAAGCAACATAGATCATCACACCTTCACCCCAGAGCTTCTTCAAGTCATCAATAAGAGGTTCAAGATAAATTTCGATATCATTTCTAGGTTGTTTAGGGCCCAATATCAACAATGATAGCATAACATACTTATTTTTCATACACAACCAGGGAGGAAGATTGTATATAACAAGCATAACTGGCCAAGTGTTATGTTGGCTGCTCAATGTCCCATACAGATTCATCCCATCTGTATAAAGCCCAAGTCTTAGATTCATGACTTCTTCACTAAATTCAGGGTATAATAAATCAATCTTCTTCCACTGTGGGGAATCAGACACATGTCATAGGATCCCATTATTATTTTTCTTAACATCTGCATGCCACCTCAGATTCTTTGCATCTATCGTATTGACAAACAAGCCTTGAAATTGTGGTCTTATAGGTAGATACCACATCACCTTGGCAGGAGAACCAGTTTTAGACTCCCTCGAAGTTGTCACATTATACCTTGACACACCACATTTCGGACAATCTTTCAAATCCACATAGTCCTTTTGATATAATACACAATCATTCAGGCATGCGTGTATCTTCTTGGCCTCCATTCCCATTGGGCGCAACAATTTCTTTAACTGGTATGTTGAGATTGGCAGCTTGTTTCCTTTAGGAAGAATTTCTTTCAACAAAGACAACAATGACATGAAGCTTTTGTCGCTCCATCTATTGTTAGCTTTCATCTTATACAATCTCAATGCAACGCTAAGCTTTGTAAACTTACAACCTGTGTATAATGGTATCTCATCATCATGCACAATGTTTCTAAACATGGGAGGTGGATCGGTGTGCTCTACCCCACAACTATCCAACATCGCATCAACGCTGCCTACTAGAACTGCTTCGTTCACATCTATGTCATCGGAGGCTATTTCTTCTTCTATACAAGCACTGCTATTGACATCCACATATTTCAGGTTTGAAATCACTCCATGCCAGTGCCATTTTTTATAGCCTTGTATAATCACGTTGCACATGACATGAATTTTGATTTCTTCACCAATGCTGACTTTCAAGTTGTTACCACAATGCCTACATGGATAGTAGAACCTATCTCTAGGTTGTTTCCTATGTTCCTCGGCAAATATAATAAACCGATCAAGACTAGAAATAAACTCTGGGGTGCAGCGATTTGGAATACACATCCATGATCTATCCATTCTATGATCAAAGAGAAAACAAGTATATATTAGAACAAGATTAGGGTTTAGGGTTAAAAGATTAGAGTTTAAGGTTAAAACTTTAGGGTTTAAGGTCTTATATATAATTCATGGTTAAAACATCCTAAGTGATTTCAAGAACAGTCCCAAACTGGGGACTATCTAAGATTTACTCCTAATGAGTCAATCGTGGACAGGTTTCTAGGCCAACAAATAAATGTGTTGTCATTCTTATATATAATAAATGTGTATCACCTATCCCATTCTTGAACATCTAATCTCACTAGTAAGTGTATAATGTGTATTGGGTTTTCAAGAAAATTTTGGCAGTATTTCCCCGTTGTTCTCCAAGAACATATGTACTTAGAGAACAAACGGGAAAATGCTACTGAACTTTTCTTGAAAACCAATTCACATTATACACTTACATCCTAAGTGAGATTAGGTGTTCAAGAACAGTCCCAAACTGGGGACTATACATGATTTAATCCTAATGAGTAAATCTTGGATGGGTTTCTAGGCCAACAAATACATGTGATGTCATTCTTATATATAATAAATGTGTACCACTTATCCAATTCTTGAACACCTAATCTCACTAGTAAGTGTATAATGTGTATTGGGTTTTCAAGAAAATTTCAGCAACATTTTTCCACTGTTCTCCAAGTACATATGTACTTAGGGAACAAACTGAGAAATGCTACCAAAATTTTCATAAAAACCCAATACATTATATACTTACATTCTAAGTGAGATTAGGTGTTCAAGAACAGTCCCAAACCGGGGACTATCCAAGATTTACTTCTAATGAGTAAATCTTGGGCGAGTTTCTAGGCCAACAAATACATGTGCTATCATTCTTATATATGATAAATGTGTACCACCTATCCCATTATTGAACAACTAATATCACTAGTAAGTGTATAATGTGTATTGGGTTTTTAAAAAAAATTCCGCAACATTTCCCCACTGTTCTCCAAGTACATATGTACTTAGAGAACAAATGAGGAAATCCTACTGAAACTTTCTTGAAAACCCAATACACATTATACACTTACATCCTATGTGAGATTAGGTGTTCAAAAATAGTCCCAAACTGGTGACTATCCAAGATTTACCCCTAATGAGTAAATCTTGGATGGGTTTATAGGCCAACAAATACATGTGTTGTCATTCTTATACCTACAATCCTAGTTTCATCATTCATATCCTAGTTCTTCAAGTTAGGGTGATTATTGATGTCTTTAGAAGAATTATTGGCAATCTAGGGAATAGTTCATCATTTACATTCCAAGCATGTCATATGTGTGCATTAGAGTTCATCATTAAGCAAGAAGGATGATTAGCATTCTCAATATACTCAACAAGGAAACAAGTTACCAATTTCATAGTTAGGACGTTAGAGATACCCTAAGATCTAGATCTAATGGTTCATAATGAATCTGTGATAAAGTTACATCACTGGATGATTATATAATTTCAAAAGCAGTACACAAATAAATTCAAATGAGTAGATAACTAAATAAAAAATAGTAGACAAAAAAATACAAATAAGTAGATGAATAAATACAAATCTTTTGATAAACTAATATAAACCAGTAGATGATCAATTGATTCCTGAATCAGTACATAAATAAATACAAACAGTAGATGAATAAATATAGATCAATTGATAAATAAAGTTACATCAGTTGATAAATAAAGTTATATAAGTAGATGATTAAACAATAACAAAATCAGTACATAAATAAACAAAAATTAGTAAATAACTTAATTAAAAATAATCAAAAAATGTCCAGTAGAAGCCTAGGCGCCACCCAAGCATCCGCTAGGACACCCAGAGGCCTAACTAGGCTGGGCGCTTGGGTTTGGGACCCTAGGTGAATGCGTGGGCCGTCTAGGCGTGCCTAGGCACCGCTTGGGTGAGGGTGAGTGCTCGTACCACTCAAATTGGCGGTGGAGGAGGGGTATATAAGTGGATAAGGAGGGGTTAATCTTAGAAATGGAGGGGTATAACTTACTTGCTTAGGTTGGTGGCAGAGGAGAAAAGGATAGAAGCGGTGGGAGATAGTAGGTGAGCAATGGCGGGCAGCAGTAGCAGCGGTGGAAGTGGAGCAACAGAGGTAGAGCAGCGGCGGATGGAATCGCTAGAGGAAGAAATAGTTGAAATTGGTAACGAAACAGAGAAAGGGGAAGAGTCTGGCTCGCGCGGGTGCTATTAAGTTAACAATAGGCGTCATCTATTCAAAACAGCCGACACTTAAAACTTTAGGCATCAGTTATCACATAAAAATCGACACCTGTGTTCAATGATAGTCGTCGATTCCAACTAGAAAAACCGACGTCTATCTACATATGCCTACAAAAAAAATGTTCTCGAATTATGACCATAGTCGTCGGCTATGTAGAAGAACTGACGCCAGGGAAGGGTGAAAATTTTTGCGGGTACAACGTGTGAAAACACATCGGCATCGGTTATTTGAAGATAAATGATGATAAAAGTGGGCCAAATTTTTGTCTCGTGAAAAACCTTTAGTCGTCGGTTGATTTGTTAACAACCGACGCCGTATGTTAAATTTTGGAGGTAATTTTTTCACTGAAAAATTTGGATTTCGCGGTTAGGCATCGGTTGCTTATTGAGGAACCAGCACTAAATAAAAAGTAATACACGTGGTTGGCCACTCTTCACAGATAGATGTCAGTTTTTTTATTTAACCGATATTGTAGGGTTTAGGCGTCAGTTTCTTTGATACAACTGACGCCTGTAAATGTGATGTTATAAGCCATTTATGTAGTAGTGTTGGGTGGATTCTATATAGGCATGACTATCTTTTCCATGTCAAGGGTGAAGTTGAGGGTTTCAGTGAATCTTGCATGGTTACTTTCTATGACAGGGGGTTGATGAGCGAATGCAGGTGTTCCACAAAATGTTCTACCCTCTCTCCTTAGTCAGCATGTAAGAAAAATGTTCCAAGAGGCAAAACGTGTGGGAGAAGTCCGCCACTAACATATTACCTTTGACCAAGAAGGTTTGCTTCTCATTCTCGTTCTTGGCAGAGGTGGATATGAATCTTTCTATAAAAAGTGCACGAAAGTTTGTCCAAACCATTGATTCTTCGATCAGATCTCAGCCCATAATATTATTTTCCCACCATATTTTAGCTCCTCCCTCAAGAAAGGGAGTGGCAAAGAGAGACTTCTTGTTTGGATGTACTTCCAAGATGCAGACACCATTTTCCACTGCCAGGAGCTATGTGTGTGCTTTGTCGATTGCCTCAAATTTATCTTCACCTCAAAAACGTTTAGTGTTCATCTTGATGAAGTCCAATATGATGGCTCCTAGATGAGGGTGGACTGGTACGAGCTCACCATTCTCATTTTTGGCGACATCCCTGAGGGCCAGGGTACTTATGGCTTCAGTCAACCTTTTCAGTTGTTCCATCTAGAGAGCATCGGGGGTGTGAACAACCACCTATCCCACTATTGGTCCAGGGCCAACTACATGTTCTAGGTTGACCTTAGGCTCATCACCTCTCATGGATTCTCCTCCGGGGTTGAGATCATTTTTAGGGTTTGGTATGTTGAAGGGGATGGCCTCGTGCTCATGGCCTCATCTTGTGGAGGCCTCATCTTCCCTCTTCCTCTTCTTCTCTGAGGAGGGCTTATTCTTACGGGTAGGGCTATCAATGGGGAGGGTATTATCCGTTTTCCCTTACCCATACCCTAGAGGGTAAGGGTGAGGGTAAAGATTTTTATTACCCTTTATCCATTTACCCGTTCCCCGTTTCCCCGCTATACTATAAGGGGAGGGTAAGGTATACACATTATCCATACCCTTTTACCCTTTTACCCGCACATGATATAAAGGTTACACACATATAAATATTCTAAAGGGGTTTGTATGTAAATATTTAACCCTAATACTTTATTCTATTATTGGAAAATGACTTGGTGTTGTGCTTGTAATACTTTCTTATTGAGAGAAAAAAATATATATCTTGCGGAAAATGAGGTGTTGGTGAAATACTTATTTGTTATGCATACTTATACAAAGGAAAAAAAATAATTTATGCATAAAAAATTGTTATTGTGTGAATTGACTTAACTTTACACGGAGAAACATATGATTTTGAATTAGATATAATGTTTTATATGTTGTTATCAATAAATTAGTTATAAAATTATTAAAAATCAACACACAATGTGTATAAAATTCTTTTTTATCAAAATTACCCGTTTATCCTTTACCCTCCCCGTTTACCCTGTGGAGAAGAGGGTAAGGGTAAGGGGAGGGTAAGGGGATTGCTGAGAAGGATAATTACCCTTACCCTTACTCGCTACCCAAAGAGGGTAAGAGTAAGGGTAAGACCTTACCCTCTCCATACCCTCCCCATTAACGGCCCTACTTACGGGAGGGCCTTGGTCTAGGGTACTCATCACATGCCAATCTCCTTCACATAAGTTAACTTTAGTTTCATGCTTAGGGTAATAAATCATCATAAAGAATTATGTCTATGCCATTTTGGATACATGTATTTTCACATAGGTTAACTTCAGTTTCATACTTAGGGTAATAAAGCATCATAATGAATTATGTCCATGGAATCATGGTTACATGTATTTTAATATTTTGGCGGAGGATGCCTTAATCCCTAACAGTCATAAGCCTAGTACTCAGAAAGGGATAAAGAGGAAAATAAAGGCACCTAGGATTTGGTGAGTGAAGGAGGTAGTGAATGGATCAATGTCGATGAGAAATCCAAGAGGTATTTTATTTTAAGGAAAATATCCCAACTTTGTCCATGTCAGATACACGGGTCCAGGAGTCCTCGTAAGCCGACTAGAGGTGCAGAAGACATATTGTCAACACTTAGATCATGGTAAACCCACTCTGATAATTCTCTTTAGGATCTATAGAACTCTTAAAATTTAATAATTATTAGAGGTTAAATGGTAAACCCACTCTGATACCAGATGTAACAACCCCCTCCTCCTGTTATCCCCTATTCAGGCGGATTGAGAAGGCAAGTTTCTCAAATAACCAAAAATAATTAACAAATTTCACTAAATGGGAAAAGAGTTTAAACAAGTTGAAATTTCCGTAGATGATTTACATAATATGATCTAGTAGAGTTTGCATCTTTACATAAAATCAAACTAACTAAATCCTCCATAATTGTATTACTTCTTTCTATTGGTGCCTTCTTCTCGAGATGTCCATTTTCCATTATAATTGTAGAAATGATAGAAGATTATCCTAAAATGTCAAGAAAAGAATTCGGTCAATATAACAAGTTATACGGTGTGTGGGGGGAAAGAAAAAGTTCACATTTAGATGTGACAATATATTCAATTATATGAGCAAACTAGTAAACGCACACGTGCACATGCACGTGTAATTTTGTACTTGCACAATATTTACTGGATAACATTTCTAAAACAAAAATCTAAAGTGTACTTAATAAGATAAAAGAATAATTTTCACAGTGACATAGTTAATGATGTGAATTTTTATATTAAAAAGTAGGTGAAGGGATCATAAGTTTAGGAAAATATAAGAGCTAGTATAGTGTGAAAGTTTTACAATTCATAAGTGAACTTAATGTGACTTTGACATGTTGGGACGATGTATGCTTCCTCCTCCTAATTTAAGGTATGCATTTCTGTAAACTCATATTATCTCTGTTAATTTGTAGCTGTACGTGTAGAATATCTTGTTAGTAATCAAAATTTTCTTGGTTGACATTTACTTTTCAAGTGAAGAAGGACTCCATAAATATCGTCACTACTTTTTTGAAATGTGAGTAGGTTTAAACAATTCTCATGTCTGAATTGTTTAAATAATACTCAGAAATAAAAATGTCTTGATTGGTGGGCCTGCAATATTATTTGTGTCAATGTGTTGAGACCAATTATATTAAAAAACATTACTTATTATTGTACAAATTTAATCCATGTTGGAACATTTGATCCTTTAGAACAACTAATAGAATGACACATAAGTTTCATATCTAATGTGTGTCTCAATGCCTATTTAAATAATACACAAAGAATAAGTTAGTTTTCCTTAGGGGAGCCATTAATTAATTTGTTGGTATCATATATGTTGGTTTGGCAAGCATCTTGCGATCTCATTCTGCTTGCCCTATATAGTACATTATATAATCTCATAATTAAAAGTGGGATAAAAGAAGCACGAAACTCAACTTCTATGTGTAAATATGTATCACTCATCATGTTCGTCTAATATTAGTGGCTCCAACCATAATTCTCTGCCATTATCTAAATTATATTTGATAACAAGTCCATAAAAAGTTTTTAATTCTTTTAAGGGGTTTGCTTCCATTGTGCTATAACTTTTACAGGCTTACATCACATCCAAAAAACTTATACCGAAGAGGGAAATATGAAATTCAAATAAACAATACATTACAAGACATTGAAAGCAAAATAAGTCTAATATATAAATGCATGTAGTCTGTAATGATTGACACATTATGTTTTGTGTTTACCAAAATCTTCCCTTACAAAATGACATAAAAGCGTTTTAAAACATTTGCTTCTTATTTCATTGTGGTCCATTTAATGCCATCACACAACTTCAACGACACAAAAATGATATTTCTAGGATCAGATGTAACATGCACCACCCTTGGGCATCGTCTATCTCATGAAAAGGCTTCTATATGTATTCTCCTATTGTCTACGTCGCATTAATACATGATTATGGTGGTATGGAGACGATGTCAGACAAATAACCCCTAACAAACATACTACTATTTACATATCAAATGTGGGAGTTTATCCTCTCCTCTTAGAGCCTCGTCAATCGAGACACCTCAATATACACGCAATTTATAGACACCTCAACTTCCTGTTCGCTGTTCCGGGCATTTTAGCTATATGTCAACCATCTACTCTAAAAGTGGAGGGAATTAAACCATCACTGCTGATTGAATGCACGGATAACATTTACTTGTCACATGATCCATCACAGGGACCTGTAATAGGGGATTTGGTGCCCTCCAGCTTCCCTCCACCATGTCTCCACTCCCTTATGGTACCACAAACCCGGAAGGTACCTCTAGCGTCCATACCTTGAAGTAGCCTCAAATTATGCAGCTAACGTGTAGAAATTGAGCCCGCAACTTGCGGCGCCTACATGCGACGACATTTAAGAGGCACCTGGAAGCATGGGGCTGTTTCTAAGATAGCAGTCTACGCTCCTAGAAGCAACACTGTTGACACTGGATGGATTTAGATTCATACCCATTTATTGCTGGTGTGCATAGTTTCATACTTTCGTATAGTTAGTTTTACATTGCTTGGGTTACAATATGGTATTGACTTATCACATTAGTAGAACAAAGTCTCTTTGAAATTGAATCAGTTTTCTAATACAACGTATTCCCAATACTACAACACAATAGAAACTGTTTTAGGTCATATGATGCCTTTTTGATGGGATGGTGCTATGTCTAACAAGCAAAACCTCGTGCTACAGAGAAGGCAGAAGTTGATACAGAAACATATGTTTCATTTAGTATGTTGATATATTTCCTGAGATAGTGAGATATCCTTGTTAGAAACAGAAGCCTAGAACTGGTGATCGTTGCAAATATCAATTGCAGGTTTCTAGGTTGCAATTCGTTTCTTTCTAAGCCGGTGGCTAATCCTGGTACGGCGCTTAGGAGATTTAGCACCCTGCATCAGCTGCACGGCATTACAAAATATAATTCATGTAGTAGATGATCACTACCAGTTATTGGCAATTGGTCGTGTGACACAACATCTACTTCAAGGGAATAGGTGGAACCTTTTCTCATGGTATCAGCGGAAGCTGCATTAAAAAATGTTGACAATATTTACATTGCATTTAGAATTCTAAATGAAACTAAAGACAAACCTATCTAGACGGCATCTTCCTATATTGATTCCTACGTCTCTAACGTGGCTGTTGGATCGTCTTGGGAATCACCTTATTGCTCATGCTTTTAGGCGCCTTGCTGGTGTGCCTCGGCCACACAGTGGTGGCCTTCTTTGCATTCCATTTCTCAAAGCCACACCGTATCAGCTCCGTCACCTGCAGGATCCTCTCGCTACTTTCCTTCTTGATCTCCACCTGCTCAACCGGGGAGACCAGAACCTCAACAACTTCAATGAAGCTTGCGTCGTCGACACGTCTTTGAGAAACGCATTTTCTGGTCACTTCTACAGCTAGAAGCACTCACGGAGCCAGTAGTGGAACCTGAGATGGACAAGACCAGACCCCAGCAGCGAGCAAAGAAGTACTCAACCATGCAGAACTCCGCGATAAGATAGGTGGCGCGTTTGGATTCAGCGTTGTCGATGAGTAACCCCAGCTACCGCTTGTGATCACTTGCATCACCATCGCTCTTCTTCCCATCAAACTTGGTGTCTTATTTCTGCTAGTTTTTTCATGAGAGAGAGAGATGCAATCTATGATGGGCCGAACCTAAACATACATATCTATGCTCTATTATGGTGCGTGTTGAACTTGCACGGTTATTCCTTTTTGGAAATGACTAGGGGAGGGACACGGAAAGGGGAGAAAACTATATGTCAGTTTTCATGTAAGTTAAACAAAACCAGTGTTGCCGAGTCTTCCGACAGTTCCACACCTTCGTACGACTAGTTCATATTCCTAGTTTTGAGCGACGTGAGGGCCGAGTCTAGCGCATGCTGCAGTGCAGTCGCTCAAAATAACTAAATGGCTGTGAGAGATAATACAAAGAGAAAATAAAAAAAATTCTCAAAAGAGAGAGAATCAGGGAGAGGCCAGGATATCAAATATAGTGACATCTGATTGGTCAAAGTTATTTGAAAAATTAAAAAGTTGCATGGTTGTAATTACTATAACATATTCGTTTCTTTATATAGTAGTATAGATAAGATTTCATAAATATATACTTCCACTTTCTTTCTAGTAGTATAGATAAGATTTCATAACTTAGTCTCTGTGGAATACTCTCTCTGGAGTATTCATGTGGGGAAACCATCTCTCTTGGGTTTTGTCCATGCAGTGGACATCTCATGACCACCTATCCTGGCATGATCTATTATGGCCTTCCTCTCTTGTCTGGGCGTCATCCTGATCATCATATCCTGACTTGATCACTTTTTCTTACATCCCACATGTACTTCATACATCTACTATAGATAGTTGAGCAAGTTATTCTTATATAATGTATTAATCATAGTCACTTTAAAGATCACAATAACTAAATAGACAATCAAGTGTTTATTTACAATCAATATGGGAAACTACAAAAATCCTTGGGAATTGTGTAAGTAGAGTAGTGATAAGAGTAGCGACATACATTTCTCAGGAGTACTTTATGTCTAAGAAAAGAAACAAAAGCAACCATTCACTCAACTATCTTGAAATTAAATCATAATTGTAACATCCCTGACTTAGATTATGCCATAATCTGGAAGTTTTGTTTAAGTAAGTTACATATAAACTTCTTTTAATCTTTTGAAAAGTGATTTAGACTCTCCTTGAGTTCAATTTTCAAGTTTGAGCTTATTTACAAACTGTCTGTGCATTATATGATAGTTCAGGTGTAAACTGCAATTTACCCAAGATGAGGGGCTATATTGCAATATGTCACATTTTGAACATGTTCCAAGTGTTTAAGCATCATAAGAGAGAGATTGATGCTAAGGTGTGGCTTGTGGAGAGCCTAAGCTTAAAGTTAGAGCTTGTTTGAATAATGCTTGTGCCTTGTGTACCAGTTTGGTGCAATTTGCATTTTACCCTAAATGTAGGGTTGATATGTAAAATAACACCTCTAGAGTGTCCCTACTCTCTCTTGGCATCATCTAGTGGAGAGAGAAAGAAGGAGGAACCATGTTTGAATTGTATTTGAGTGGTAGCATTCTTGGTGATGAAAAGACTTAGAAAAGATGTATAGTTGAAGCCTTTATATTGGTTGTATCGAGTTGTAGAGCTTATGTGGGAGTGTCTATCGGCCAAGGAGCCATAGACCAGGTCCCATATCATTTTATTAACTCTTAGCCTTTGTCATGATGAAGGGATAAGCACCTTAAGGAGGTGATGCGTATCGGTTTGCAACTTTCCTCAGAAAAAGTGTATCAGTTTGTGAATAAAGTGATGTTGAGTTGAAATACTTTTCTTAAAAAGATAACTAAGGGCCGAAATCTTATTCCTAAATTATCCTCAAGAGTTTTACATGTCAAAATAAATATTTGTGCATGGACACGTCTCAACCATGCATGGACACGTGGCACCTAGTAGTGTAAAGTGATGACACCTCACTTACACTCTTTTCATGAACCTCAACTATATATGTCATTCCTTTCACCGACTAGTGAAATTTTTCGAATCTTACCACCCTATTTCTCTTAGATAACATGCATATAGTCTCGGTATCGTGCATGGGTGAAGGGGTATCATGCATAGAGACTTGATATTGGCTATAGCAAAGTGATATCGTCCATAGCAAGGTGATATCAACCATAGCAAAGTGATATCGACAATAGTAAGTTGATATCGTCCACAAATGAAGGGATATCAGCCACAAGTGAGAGGATATCATGCATGAGTTGTGAGGTATCATGCATAGTGCTAAGGAACAAGAAGGAGCTCAAGTCTTAACCCTAAGGTGAAGTCCTGATCATCTTCAACCTTGGATTAAATCATGGATCTAGGGTTGTGATCTTCCTTTCTTTTCTGCTTCATCAAATACTTATCCATTGTGATTCTTTGCATATAGAGGAGTTGTGAAGTTTATCTTCAACCTTGGGAACGTGAAGCATTGGAGCTTGGAGCTTTGAAGTTGTTCTTGAGGTGGGTTATATAACTTGAACCCAATCATGTTATTATTCACCATCAATCTTGCCATACTTGATGATCTACTTTCGATTTTGAGTTTTCTTTTATAATTGATGAACCCATTAGTTCTAATAGTTGCATAGACTTGTATAATTAGAACAGTAAGAATGAAGGTATTGAGATTAATGATAACGACATCATCATGGTCCAACCTGATATCGGGTTGAAGCATCTCTAACTCGATATGGTGATGTGAACATGCCACTAGCATGATATAGTGATGAGTTTATACCTCATGGATGATATGAGTGACACATACACACATCTAGTGCATGATATGGTGTCAAGTATATACCCCTAACCTGATATGGTGTCAAGTATATACCCCTAACCCTATATGATGTTGAAACCCAACATGGTGATGTGAGACCCGATATATATTTGAACCACAAACCCCTATTGGTTTGTACATTTGAGTTGGTCTCGTCTAACCTACTGTCTAGGCTGTCCCTTATCACACGGTAAAGTGTAGGCCGATACCATGAAGGTTTGAAGAGATATGAGCATAAGGGTCTAACCCGATATACAAACCCTAATGATGAGCAAACCGATATGGAAGCACACACACACCTTTATGCCTGATATGGAAGTAAGCACCTCAATTTCAATGTACTTGATGGAGTAACACATGAAGTGTGTTATGTCAAGTAATACATTAATATTTAAAGAGTTTAATGCATTTTGATAAGTAGGCCAATGTACCTTGAAGAAAGGGTTGAGCCAATTTAATAATGTATGATGCAATCAACATCCTAGTGAGGATGAGATAGAAATTTATACTTATATGATAATTGTGTAATGAGCATACGTTGATACTCCTAATATGAGTGAAGTACGATTTAGGGTTTGACTATGGATAATATGATCTTGAAACCCTAATCCTAATAATGGATAATGGTTTGCACTTGAAACCCTAATCTGTAAGGAAGGGAAAACCATAACCCTAATAATGGGAGGGTTGTATTTCTTTTGTATTGCATGGTGATGATATATATTTGATGTTGATGTTATTATAAAATACTAACCATGCTGGTATCATGAGATGATGAGCATAGTCAGGGATGATCTATGATGTTTTATATGATACAGTTTAAATGGGCCTTGTGCGCCATGTGAAATACTTGTGCAATAAGTATTGTGCTCAAACTTCCATCATAAAACATTCAAGAACTACCTCATAAAACATGATCCTTATCTCATAAGATTTTTCACCTTTTCCTTCATTGCTGAAGGGTTTTTCATGCTAAATCTCAATATTCACAATACTGAGATGCTATTCCTCATCATATGTGGTACATTCATATATTATCCCACTAAATATTTTGTAATTAGAAATTTCATCTTTTGTCTTGATTCAAGTCAAACTCTTTAACTATCTTGTCAAAATCAAAAGATCCCATGTCTAAGATGCTTGTTTCAATCCTTTAGAGAACTTTGTAGTTTATACACTTTATTTACATTCTTAAAGTTATAAAACCATATAGGTTGTGTCATGTACATATCCTCTGATGTATTCCTATTAAGGAAACCAATTTTATCTTCATATGCCAAATCTCATGGTATATTCTAACTACAACAACAAGCATGACAATTGGTAAAAAATTTCTATCAAGTTCAACAACTTGAACTAATTTGAAAACCCATTCAACCAATATGTCCTTTTATGTTGTCCATGTAGGTCTATGTCACATGACCCTATTCCACCCTTTAGGTGGTGCTATCAAGGTCCTACCTTGTCATCTTACATGGATCCCATAATGGCTTTAAGCCTTTACTCAGATTATGGTACTTAATAACTTCTGGTTGATTTGTTGGATCATCCTGTTATGACCAACCTATCTGCATTGTTGGATTCACAATCCTCCAATATCATATATGTTCTACTAGAACTATTTTATTATGTGTTACAAGACAAACTTTGATATTTGACAACAAGTTGTGATTTTCTTAGTTCTCACTGTACCTCTTTGTTGATTTCAAACATTTCAAGTTATACTTTTACTCCCATTGATTCTTTAGGAATAAACACTTTTATTATTGGATTGGGATTAACACTAATATTCAATAATTATGGTTTGTGGATAAACCTTTTTCCAAGAAACTACTTTCTCGATATAGGTTTCAATCCTTTTAGACATGTTGGGACATTCCCAAATCATACCATATGTGATGTCTTATAAACCATTCATACAGTACATCATTTAGTGACAACATTATATTTATGAGGATATAAGAAGATTATATTAATTGATAACTATATCATGTCTCATTGTGGCATATTCCTTCATTATCACACATCATAATGCTGAAATTGACTTGTGATACATTATCACATATCTTCCTGACGGTTCTCAAGGTATTGATGTAAAGTATTTTTGTTGGATCCTAGGATGGGCCGGTGATTTTCTCTAGAGGGGGAAGAATAGAGCTGAATGCACTTAAACAAAATTCATTAGGCCTTCAAGTTATATCACAAGATGGGGTTGCTTAATAGGAAATTTGAGTGTGACTAAAACATAAATAGCAAGGAAGAGAGAGATTGAACAAGCACCAAGTGATAAGCTATGTAGAGTGGTTACATACTCCAAACTAGGAGTATGTCAGTCCACTACCTAGAGAGGTCAACCTCTAGGATTTCTAAGTGTGTCTTCCTCTATATATTTACTTATGAGAGTTACAACACATGACCCACCAAAGGACTCACCTATCCAATACAAAGATTCTTCAACCTTACCAAGGACTTATCCACTTTGAAACAAGTTTTTGGCCTTCCCCAACGACTTGTCCACTCTTGCACAAGTCTTCAGCCTTTGAGGAATTACCCACTATACTTGGATCTTCAGACTTTGACTTCACCTTCAGTCGAAGAAGCTTTCACCAAGGACTTACCCACTTGATCAAGGAGTCTTCTTCCTTCACCAAGGGCTTACCCACTCTTGCTCCAAGTCTTCATCCTTGATCTTCACCAAGAGACTCCATCCCTTGTTCTTCTTTACTTGTATCTTACCAAATCTTGGACCCTACCCTAGAAGTTTGACCTTTTGGGTTTGACCAGACAAGGTTGAGGGTAGAATGATCCTAATAATTCAATGTATGAACAATGTAATCTAATATGTGACATAATTCATTTAGGGATAAAAAGATGATAAAGAACTTAATTGAATAAGTAATTTAGTTAATGGGCCATTAGTGGGCCATGTGACATAACTCATATTAGAAAGCCTCAAAATAAATAATAGACTTTAAATTCATAATCTACACATTAAAATAAGACTACATGTCAATTTTCATTTAATTTGGACAATCTTGAGAGAGAAATTATCTAAAAGGTGTAATTAATAAATAAATATAATAAATAACTCCAAAAGAGGAAAATAATCTTAGATTCGTGATCTACATAATAAATATAGCCTTTGGGTAAATTTTTATGTAATTTGGAGAAAGTTTGCTTAAAAGGTAAAGTCAGGAGAGAGAAGGTGTAGAACCTTCAAAATATTAAATAAATATACAAACAACACTAATATGTAAAATTGATGGCAAATTCGTATCCAACACATTAATTATGATTTGTGAATGAAGTTTCACCTAATTTGGATAATCCATGTGTCATTAATGCATTAGGAAAGAGAAACTAAGAGTATGTTAAATAATACATAAAAAGTGGCTAAAAGTGAAATCTAATTGGAGATTCGGAATCTACATGTTTAACTTAACTTGTGTGTCAAGTTTGGTCTAATTTGGATAAGAATAGAACCCTTAAAAGAGGAAAGAGAAAATATGTACATTAAATTAATCTCACTTTAGTTTTAATCGTATTTGATATGTCACTCTTGCTTTCCTATTTTAGTTTTCTTGGGTTCAATCCTGACCCTTGGATTTAGATCCAGTGGAGAATGGATTCTCTTCTTCCTTTCCCCTTTCCATTTTAACACGCAGTGATGCGGGGGCTTCTCTCCCCGGTTTCCTTCTCTAATTCCTCTCTTCCCTCTTCACCTTCCTTCCCGATTTCTTCACCCTAACCTTCCCTTTTTTCTCCCTCACCCACCGATCCCAGTTGCTAGGGTATTTATACCCCGAGATACCCAAACTACTGATGCTACCCTTGTGTTTTGTTTCCTCCTCTATTTCCCACTTCTTCTCATCTCCTCATCGCCTTAGACCATAGGACCACGAATGATCGGTTCCCTCACCTCCGTTAGGGTCTCAGCTCCATCTGTCTTGCCTCAATTTGGCCCCATCAGACTTTGGGCATGCCTCCCCCACTCTAGTTGCTACCCCGACATCTCAGGGGATCCTCCGTACAACTCCGACTGCTGTGATAGCAGGAGAGGGATCTGATAGCTTGAACGCACCTCGAGGAAGCTTCTGATGCCACCAATTCATTTGGGTATGGTGGTGTTGTTGTTTCCCTCTTTTTGGATAGCATGAACCTGCACTCACATATCTCTGTTTTTCTCCATGACCTTCATCGTTGTCTGGCTCCTCGAGTTCGTCATGGTTCATCGAACGCTTGGGTAGATTTTCACTGTGGTTTGGCCTTGGTTTCTCGTGTGAGGATCTCGCCTTCTGAGCTTCACAGAAGCTTGTTCTTGCGGCCATGGCTGCGCTTGAGAGCGGGGTTGAATCCCCTCAGTGTTATGCCTGCTTTGCCCTCATCTTCCACTTAGTTTTCATTTTCCAACCGAAGGGCATAATGGTCTTTTTGTCAGGTGATGTTTTGATTTCTTTGCGCATGACCTTGTTGACTTTGTTTGGAGGTCCGCTGACATGGGCGGACCTGACTGGCTGGCCCAAGTTTGCGTGGACTCTCTCTCTCTCTCTCTTTGTTTTGCAATAGATCTGTTGACGTGTAATTTTCTGATTAGTTGTTAATTAAAAATCGATAACTAATTATTGGGTGATCAGAAAAATATGGAAAAATACTCATTGGATTCAAATAAATGCAAGCTTTCTAATGGTTTTAGTTTTTTCGGTTGAATCTGATGTTAATAATATGTGGTTTTTCAGGGTATAAATTTAATAGATGATACTTGTAAAAATTACAACTAATTACTTATAAGTCAGAAAAATATAATAAAATATGTTTTGGAATCCTAATAACATAATCTAATAAGTGGCATGGTTTTCATAACCTAATTCACATAATAATAAAAAGGTGATTTTTAGGGTTTTGAATAATTAATGGAAACCTAACCCTAATTCCACATATATGCTTAATTGGCTCTTTGGATGCCTAGAATTGGACCTAGATGTGACTTTGGATCATTGACTCTAAAGTTGAGGTATGCTTGCATCCCCTATTATTCTTCTTGAGAAATTATCCTATTTTATTCTTTCTATTGGTCCTATGGACAATAGCCTACACATATGTCTTTTCTTTTGGAAATATCAGTTCATGTGAACTACCTTATTTGTTATTGATCATGTGATCATAGATATTCTCTTGACTCTATTCCTTATGCCTTGGTGCATGTTGGTCTTACATAATGATATGTGCCCACTTTGAAGTGGATATTATATGTATGTGTTGTCCATTGTGTGATGGCAACATTGTACAATTTTGACTATACTTTCTACTTTTCTCTACATTAAACATGCTATGTGATTCTGTAGCACTAGAGTTGTGTAAATTACTTTGGTTTTGGGGTAGTAATCCCCTATTGTTTATTAAGGAGGGTGGTAGTATACCACTTCTCTATACTCAAGTGTGGCAGTAATTCATACTCAACTTTATATATTTGAAGATTGGCAGTATTCCTTTCTCTATCAGATTCATGTTTGTGCTTGGCCTCCTTTGTGTTTATATTGTTCTAGGGCTATGCTTATCTCACATGCATGCATGCTATTGATGTTGGGGTGTGTGCCCTACTTTTTTATGTGCCAGTATTACACAATCTTTATTGTTTATTTATGGCAAGTATCTTCTTTTGTTATGTGATGACGTTTCTTATCTTTTATGCTTGATTGGGTAGTCCTTATCTCTTGCATGGGAAGCCTTTTATTTTATTGTCCCTTAATCTTTATAAATTACAAAATTTTCTTTTTAGTATGCACATACCAGCCTTTGTTGATGTCTCATGTTGTTTCTCTTTTGCTGGGGTATGCTTCCAACCCTAGGTGGAGAACATAGATGGCTTGATTTGTGGACCCGAACTTAGATTGTGAAGTTAAAGCTTGGAGACAATCTTGAGGTGGTTTAGATTTCTTCTACATGGATCCTTGAGTTTGTAACCCTTTGTTTTATAATTGAATATAGTCATGTTTTTATTCCGCTACTATACTTTGGTCTTTTGTTACCATTATATAAAGATTTGAAAATTTTACACCCACTCCATCATACCTTCTGAATGTGTTTGGATTGGAGGTTTTATTGTTCAAATTTTTAGTAGATAAGTGATTTTGCTTCTTTACATCACCTCTCTTAGCCAAAAGAGAGAATTTTCATCTTCATGGTTGAAATGAGAGATATGGAGGTGGTGGAAGTGAGAGCCTCACAAGATATACATATGGAAGTAGCTCTCTTATAGGTTTCCTATTTGCTCTAACAAATGTAGAAAGTGATTAAGATTAGAGAGAGAGAGGAGGTTGTAGGATGCACTCAACTATAGACTAGGAACCTCATATAGAGTTTTACATTGAATGTTCAACCTTAGAATGAAGTCCAAGGGGTCCTATTTATAGTTGGTATGCCTCGTAGAATGTGGGAACACTTAAGAATGAAAACTAGCCGATTTTTGGATTGAAACGTAAATTTTTTCAATTGTTGCAATGCCACAATGGCTAGAAACATTTTTCTACACTTTTCCATACAATGCTATCGGTCGTGTTTCTATAAAGGTAACTCAATTGAATGCACTATGCGACAAAGATTATTTGACCAATCGATCTAGTTTGTCCTAGTAGGAACTCGACAGATAGATTAAATCAATTTTGTTCCGATGTAGTGGTTGGTTGAGTTATGGGTATAGGAAACTCGACCGAACCATGACATTCTCAAAATTCATCAAGGATCGGTCAAGATTGTAACTCGACCGATAAAGTTCCTTAATGAATTTTGGAAAATGTCATTATAGTGCTTAAACATTTGTTTTAAGTGCTCTTGATTTTTTCTAAGCTTAATTACAAGTCATACAATCATTACGAGTGACTTAGAACATGATTCTAATGGATTTACATCATATTCCAAAAATGTGCACTTGTATTGACTTTGACTTGTCTTTTCTCGAAGTTGAGATGCATAAGTTAAGGCATTTGGAGTGTGTCTATACCTAATCTAAAATCGTTCAAGTAGAAGCATTAGACACAAATAAGTGGAATGGTTTAGTCATCATCAAAACAAGGGTTTGGTCAATTTAGACCTAGAAGAATCAATACTGACCTAGAGTCAACAATTTCAACATTTGATCTCATCAAAGTTTCTTAATACTTGCATCAAAGTCATACTTTAGTTATAATCTCTGTGAACACTTCAAGAGATTTATGTTTCTATTTTACTAAGTACATATCATCATATTAATAGTAAATGAAATGAAGTATAAATAATAATCTATAACATTCAATCCATAAGATTTGTATGCATCATATCCATGAAGTATGGTGGAAGACTTATCCTCTCATTACATTTAGTAAAGGATGTTATGTCACTTTATGTACAAGTAAGATCTACATATTTCCTTAGGTTCAATAACCAACGAAATCTTGATCAACATCAATATGTATTCCAGGTATGCATTTCTTCTATATACATCAAAGCTAATTGTTGCTAATGATAATTCTAGAGTTATCAATTAATGATCATTTGGTATTAATATTATAAACATTCATCTCTAAGTATTTCATACAAAGGTCATTAGAAGTTTGGGCATTTCCATGCAAGATCATATCTTTTAAAATACTATCTCATATGTTATTGATATATCATCCTTGTCATAGGAGATGCTCTAAAGTAAATTGTTTCTCTTGGCATAATGAAATAGCAGTTCTAATAACTCTTTTACATGCCCATTGGGCTAAGATAAATTTAAAAGTAGGCCAAATCTTTCGCAACTCTTGCTCTATCATGTCCATCATTGTGTCCTTCCATGAAGTGCTTTACATCTTGTTAGATCCGACACATCAGTATTTCAGATCTCTATTTGGTATCACATACCCAAATGAAGAAGTAATAAAATTTATCTTACAATGTTTATACCTGAAGTGGAGGCCTTAGTGCCTTCCTTCTTCTTTAGTTCCTCCAACCAAAGTGGGAAATTTCTTTTCCAATGTCCAGGCTGCTGATAACGGTGGCATTTGCCTCTTATTTTCTTTACCCCCCCCCCTATTTTCTTTGAGATATGAAGACTTGGGCTTCTGGCTAGCTTTAGTACCCTTCTTGGCGTTGTCTTTGTCTTTGGAATTCCCCTTTGTCTTGCTGATCATCATCACAGACTTGGGCTTGTGTCTTTCATCATTTGTGTCTTAGTTGTTCTCAACATGCCCAACAACTATGTCAAAGGTTTGTCAAAGTTGTTCATGTTGTAGTTCATGACAAACTAACTATATGACTCTGGCAGAGACTACAGAACCACATTAGTGGCCAACTCTTGATGCAAGGGGAAACCTAGTCTAGAAATGTTCTCCACATACCCAAAGAGCTTGAACACATGAGGACCTGTTTGATCTCCATCTGCTATGTTGCATTTGAATAATGCCTTGGAGACATCGTATCTCTCTTGTCTTTCCTAGTCTTGGAACATGTTCTTGACATGTGTGACCATATCAATCACATCCATTTTCTCATGATTCCTCTGCAACTCATAGTTCATGGTGCATAACATTAGACACTTAACATCCATGACATCTTTAATATGCTTGTTGTAAGCATCCTTGTCATCCTTTGGTGCATTTTAAGGTAGTCCATCTGGTTCGGGTGTCTCTAGGACATAGAGCTTGCACTCCTATGTGAGAACTATTGTCAGCATCCTAAACCATTTGTGGAAGTTGTTCCCAATTAATTTGTCCTTCTCAAGGACTGATCGTAGAGAAAGGTGATTGTTGTTTGTTGACATTTGATTCTATAAAAGAATTTGCAATTTTATCAAAAACTCATGTTTTGTTTGATTTGATTCAAAATTTGGGTGATAACAATTAGGTCTTTAATTCATTATCATTCTCATTATTTTGTTCAAATTGATAACCCTTAAATATCAATTCAAAAATCACAACGAACAATTTTTATAATGAGCCATGATTTGTACTTTGTCAAATCATGAGTCAGTTTTTTGATCACCCACAACTTGATTGTTTAGGTAGGCCATCATGCCAATTGCTTCACATGAAAATTTTGGATAGATAATATGCATAACTCTTTGGCATGATCATTTGCATTCCTCTGGGGTTGGGGGCTCTCCAAGTCACAACTTAAACCTCACTCAATAGCAAATATGATAGATATTGTAACAATTGGGCCCGCTGCCCTAGGCTCTAGTAGAGTTTTAGGAATGATGACTGGCCCCACAGACCACCACTAGCCTTAACTGCATGCTTTAATCTCACACACGTGCAAGCCAGGATCAACTTCCTGATAGGTCACCCATCCTAGTAGTCCAAGCTGAGCACGCTTAACTATAGAGTTCTTTAGTGACGGGCTCCCAAAAAAGGAGGTGTACCTTGCTGATATGGGTAGTCCTATCATTCCTTTTAAGACAAACTTATCCAAGGACCTCAAATCCTGGGACATTACAATCTCCCTCACTTAGACTCTTGACTTCCTTGTCAAGGCTCGACTATATGGCCTCATAATCATTCTCCATTTTAGTGTTGTTCCAAATAGCCATGAACACCCAACTTCCGATCATGGCTACGAATGCAAGGGTGTCTTCATCAACTTGGATAGCCCTTTCCAGCATGCCTGGACACTACTAGTACATGAGCGGCTCCATCAACTCGAATAGCCCTTTCCAACATGTATGGATCGCACGGCTCAAAGACCGGAATGCCGCAACCCATGTGGGCCCGACCTACTGGAGGGGATTTGGCTCTAATACCATTTGTAACAACTGGGCCCACTGCCCTAGGCTCTAGTAGAGTTTCAAGAATGATGACTAGCCCCACAGACCACCACTAGCCTTGACTACACACTTTAATCTCACTCACATGCAAGCCATGATCAACTTCCCGACTTCTCACCCATCCTAGTACTACTCCAAGTTGAGCATGCTTAACTATGGAGTTCTTTGGTGATGGGCTCCCGGAAAAACTGGTGCACCTTGGTGATATGGGTAGTCCTATCATTCCTTTCAAGATCATCTTATCCAAGGCCTAAAATCCTGGGACGTTACAGATAAACACCATGCTTTGTGTAAATCTACATATATATCCTCACACTTCTATGAGATAGACGGTGCAATATGCTTTGTGCAAATTTATGCTTGGTCAATCAAGATTGTCATGTGTAGTTCTATTGGAAATCATCTTAGACTTAATGTGTTTGATTGAGGGGTTTTATATATATCATATATATACATATATTGTATCCAATCACCACATATATAGTATGTATCATATACATGTTATATCCCACATCGTAAACATGCAATATAAAATAAAACAAGATGGTTACGACCATGTTTACATGTAATTACTAGGAGCCACAAGGAATCACGACCACCTAGTTAATCATCATATGTATGAACATGTTGTTGTTGTAGACCTGTGGTTGCCAATCTGGGTAGATCGGTTCAATCTTTGAACCACTTGTCTTGCCTCTTGGGTGGTTGGTTGATCCTCCTATCCAGTTGATGTTTGGACTCCTTCCAAACTGTCAGATGGGCCTATAAGAATGGTCGTCTGGCCTCTTATCCAACTGATGTTTGGACTCCTTCCAAATAGTCAGTTGGGTCCATCAGGCAGTCCTCTGCATCTATCGTAATGTCCTCCAACATCCTCCATACGGTCGGCTCCTCTCACAAATTGGTCGTCTCAAGAAACTATGAACATCTTCATCATTGTTGCATGAAAAGAAAAACTATCCTATTTCTACTTTATTACATTGAATAAGAGAAACCTCGAGTTACATTCGAGGGGAGAAAAGGTAGGAAATCATTAACTTTACGTTGGGAAGAGGGAGGTCGAAGCTCAGTATGCACACCGAGATAGATAGGAACCAAACCATCCAACTACAAATAGATATAGGGTTTAGGCCATAACCATGCTACACATCCACCATCAAAACTATTATTATGGTAATGTGTGTAAATTGCATATATATATATTATCATATATATATACATATTAGTTCGGGATTTCGTGGTTTTTGATCAGATGTGCATATGAAACGATTTAAATATTCGCATCGCATGAAATAAATAAATGATAAAATAAAAGACTGATCATATTGATTATCTTAAAACACAGTAAATTGATGTGGATCTGATAGCACTATTGGGAAATACAAGCACATAGTATAGCAACAGAAACAAAAATTTTATTTGTTCATATTTCCACAATAGCAAGTTCGTATCAACTACTATGAAATACGAAGGATGGTTTAGTGAGTTATACCTGGTCCTGGAGAAAGTCCAACAAAAAACTCACTTCTTTGCAACTGTTGACAAGTTGCTCTTTGACGGTGGCTGCGCAGCTCCTGGTCTTCACCATGAACAACTGTCTATACAACCTCTACGTCGACTCCGATGATCTCTCCATGGCTTTTCTCTCTGAGAAGTAGCCAAAGGACTTCTACCTATAGAGTAGTCGACACGAACCAACTAGAATTCATATCATTCACCAAGAATGAATAGGAAGGAGTTGTCCCTCCCTTTGGTATACTAGTCACCAACTTCCTCTCCCACAGCAATGATGACTACTTTTCTCTCTCTCATATATATCCCTCCTTGTTGGGTAGGACTTGTTTGGGATCTCTTGGATACCACAAATAGAGAGGATAACAATTGTCAGAGGAAAAAGTTCATAGGTTGTTGTTTTGTGTCATGGGAAGCCCCTAGTAACCCTCCTTTTATAGGCGGGGTTTGAGCCAAGGTTCCCAATCTATTTGGGATTTCATGGGAGTGGAAGGGACCGAAAGAACTTCAACTTTCGTAACCTGCAAGACTTCCAAATGGTCGACTGGAACACCCATGCAGTCATTTGGTGTGTGAGATGGTCGTCTCACAATTCCAAACGACCATTTGGAATTTTCTCTACCATATAAAATTTTTGAAATTATGTATTCCAATTAATATCATATATTAATTTACTCGTACTCTAAGAAAAGTGCAATAAAAACTATTCACAAGACATCCAGAACTTTTATTCGGCCCACTCGAGTCATCTCACCCAGGCAAGACACCCCCCTCACTCACCTAGATGCCTGTCTGGTGAGTCACGGTGAGTCGGTTGGTTCAATCACATTGAACCAGTCGGTTTAAGGTCATAACTAAGTCAATTCAAACTTTGATAACCTTGACAACTCAAATAGGCATCTCAACATTTGAGAGGCTTGTCTGGCTTCCCAAACGGCCGTCTCACTCGGTGAGATGGTCATTTGATAGACCAGTCAGCCAATCAATTGATTTGTTGTGTGAATGAAATTACCTAAGCACTTTAGTAATCAATCCAATTGTCATTCAAGATCAAACTCCTCTTCTAGATGAGTTCCTATGTTTGTGACCCTATAGGTCCCATATCACAATAGAAGTGAATATCCGTAACTAACTTATGACATCAAAAGCAAAGAGTTGTGCCTTTTGCACATTAGTGCTACCCAAGTAAATGGAAAGTTGAAGAACAACTTCAACCTACAATCTGTGTAAGGTGTTGTAGAGATTGTATAATTCCTTTGTCTCTGATATCTAAGATGAACTTGATGCATGGAAGGTCATTCTCTCAAAGATAAATTCATGTTCCTCGAATCAAGAATAGTCTGTCCCAGATAATATGACCTCAATATTATATATTGATTCACATTTTCATGTGCATCCATTTCTTAGTCTTGCTTATCAAGTGGATATGATATCATACTCTGGTAGGAGGGATAAATCCCATATCTATCACTCATAGTCTATCCCCAAGTGTCGAAGTTACCCAATCATCACTGTTATAACAACCCATGTCTTGAGGACTATTTTGATGATGTCAAAGCGTACCAAACAACATCTGACAAATGCAGTGATTTTAGGTCTAAGAATCACAATCCCCACCTTCACTATGAGATATGATTGTGCCCACCACAACATGTGTCACTCTCATGGAGGGTCTATCCTATACATTGTTCCCTAACATGTATCTATGTGCTTTGTTTGATATAGCCATATCATGACTAATGAAATTAAGTCATCAACCAACTATCACTCTAATCTTATGTGTCACTGTTGTCTATCAACCTTCCGCAATAACAACTGATTAGGGACATAATGAGAATATGTATATGTACTACCAAGATCCACATTATCTCATTCCACAAGGGTAAAACTTGAATACATACGTCATTGAGTAATATTATTCTCTAGACATTCACTCTGTCTCCTCATTATCTCATAACAGAATGAAATAGATAAATGGAAGCTTACCTTTATAAGTATTAATTAAATCCTTTATGGTTTATGCCATGTCAATTATCAGATGATTGGCTCTCTAGGCATACCTCACCAACAATACCAGTCATTCTCTCATTAGAGACTTCCCTTCACGATAGCTTGCACATAGAAGACTCCCGTGTTGAGTGATAATGTGAGAAGATACATGCAAAAAGAAGAGGGCGGTATAGAATAAAGTCCAAACCAAGAAGACAAGATGCCTACCTATCCCAAACTAGTGGTTCATCCCATAGGTGGATCTGTGCCCTCTCTAGGGAAACGTGGAAGATCTGAATTGGCTTAAAAACATATATATCCAGAAGTTACACAAATTTTAGGAAATACTTAGTAATTAGCATTCTTATCAGAAAAATAGAAACAAACTACCAAAATTCTAAGAAAAAGTAGTATACCAATATGGAGTCCTTATACAATTATTTTCATGCTTCGATATTAATGATATCATGTAAGATGTATTACAATTGTTTCTTGAATAATGAATATTTAATGATGGCCTAATATGATGAGAACTTTTCAATAAATTTTTGATCATGTTTATAATCCATATTATTTCATATATTATATTATTAATGTAGGAAATCATGTAATCTACTTTAAGAATCTTAGTCAGGTATTGAAATCCTATATAAAATGTGATAATTACATTTATGCAAAATAAATTTTGAAATTTCTATATTACCTTCATATCCATATTTCAAAGATAATATATAACTCTGAGATATTAATATTGAACATGGTTCATGCAAACATATTAAGATTTCATAAAGTGGTACGAAACCCTAAAATGACATACATATAATATTTAGGGTTATTGATGCCTTTAGTCAATAAAGAAATTGAGATATAACGTCTAGAGAATGTATCATAATATAGAATTGACTGCCAGTAGTTAGTTCCAAGATAATGATGCAAGTAATGATAAAAATATCCTAATGATCTAAATAAAATCCTAATGGACATGACTCGGTTGATGATGATAATCTAATGCAAGTAATGAATGACCTTGACTTGATTAGGGTTTGATCAAGGATATCACTGAATCAGGAATATATGATGATTAGAATATCTTAGTTCAAGGTAAACGTTACCTATTACTTGTCCCACTATACAATATGTCATATATTATTGGATGAAATAAACATTCTTGTATGATATATTTCTATATTTTCTAATATATATAACTCTAAACACATGAAAGATAGTACATTTGTTCCATTATATGAAAGCACTAAGCTCTTTTGTGGTACACTGCATGGATGTTACTTAACTCTTTGTCAGTTGGTCACATTGTACACATTATTTCGATTTGGTGGGAGATAATAAAGGCCTTACTCTCAAACTCTTTGAGAGTTGAGAGAACGCATCAAAACCTTCAACGGTCAATGCATGGATATATAATAGAAAATGTGATTAAAACATGTGTTCTATCATATTTGTTGAGTATGTTTTTGTTATATTTATTACTACCAAGTTCTAGTTTTATCTTATTGCCAAGTTATAGTATTAACAAGGTATGTGAATCATGTAGATTACTCCGCACAATATTTTTATACTGTGCTGATTGTACCACTTATAATATCTTTTCTAGGCAATGTAGACATATGATCTTGATGCCCTTGCTAGTTGCGAGTTGTGTGACAAGATTATGTATAGGTAGACTTATTGTTTGAAGAATCCTATTTATTGGTGGAATGTGCATATTTATAAATTTATTGTTTAGTGTGTAATATCAATTAGTAATCATTCATATATTAATTGTATGTTGACTAGTGAGCTTATATTGTATGGCTTGCTAATTGTTCATGTGCATGTGGTATTGTTGTTTCCTTTACTTCCTGTAATGTTCTTCTTTCTGGCCTTGTGTCTAGTCACTAAAATTGGATCCTTTCTGAGGTGAGGGTTTCAATTTGGATGTCACACATGTGGTCATGACATTCAAAATTTGGGAATGTTATAGTTTGGGATTGTTTTGAAGAAAAAGGATGTTCCTATCCAATGATTCACTTGATTAAATACAATTAAGATAGATCACTACATGTGTGAATATTCCTATAGGAGAGATGCCATCATTTCCAATCATAGTTGGGGTATATCCAAGATCAACACTCAACCCGTATCTATTCGTTCTTATTATGGATGAGTTGATGAAGCATGCTCAGGATGATTGTTATAACTTGGGTTTTTCAAATGTATTTTTATAATTGAAATGTTATTTGAACAAAAAGGAAATATTAGTACTATGTTATGGTTTTCTTTATAAGTATGTATTTCTTTGGCAAACTCTCCTTTGTGGTGAAATTTGTGGTTTATACTATTTTGATAATCTAATAATATGGGAAAAGGAATAGAAGAAGTTCCAATAATGGGAAAAGGTAAAATAATAATACCTAATAAGTGAAACCCCTTATGAGAAGGATGTAGAATTCTCTGGAAAGAAATATGGATGTCCACTAGGAAATGGATTTTGGTTTCACATGGTGTTAGATAAGAAGAATAATCAAGATAAAGAAAATAAATAACAAAGAAAGAGAAAATGATGTGTTTAATTCTTAAAATGTGCTTTATCAAGAGAATACTTGGATGTTAAGAAAAAACATCTTTATTTTTTAATTTTGGTCTCAATCCTTTCACACGACTAGATACTTCTCCTCAAAATTTGGGATTAAAAAGATTAACATAATTGGATATATGGATTTTTCTAGAAATCCTAAAGTGACACAATTAATGGGAAAACATATTAAATGTCACGATTTTATATTTTCTAAAATAACAAATAACCTGGCCCAATTTATAAGTGTGTGCTTTGTAGACCATTGATATGATCTAACACTTCACAGGTTGTCTTCTACCCCGAGCAAGAATAGGACATAGGGTACAGTGTTTACTTTCTCACCCCTCGCGTCTCTCTCTCCATGGGGAATGCAATGACTAGCAAATATTTCCATTACGGCCAGGGAATGATTCCAAAATTAATGATCCTAACTTTTGACATATTTGGAAAGACATGAAGGCTTTCTCCAATTTTTAGATGCCTTGGATGCCATCTCTCCATAACAATAGGCAATATGAAGGGGAAACCATCCCCTGCGAGATCAAAAATACATTCACAAGACGTCGCTCAAATTTGAACTCTTTTCTCTCTTCTAAATTTCATGGTGAGTCTCACGCTTGACCTCGAATTTCTTCTTGATTTTCACTGGAAATACCTTCTTGTCGTCCTTCGTGTACAAATCATCTCCGAGCAAACAAACACCACCTTCAAACTTGGAAAGGTGTAACAAAGGTGAAAGTACCCCCTATTTATGCTAATAAGGCCTGAGACCTGGAGTCAACCCTCAAAATTGACTCCTTGCTCACAAAAGGGGGAGCAACGAGGAGGAAGACAACCAAGGGTGGATTTAATCTTCTGCCCCAACTATAATTTCTAATAGGTTAGGTTCATTTCCATCTTTTTCCTCTTTTCTTACTTGGTCCAGTGAGTTTTCCCATGCTGAGATGGGATTCGAGTTGGCTTGAGCCCATTGGCTCGGCCCCAATCCCATGGAACAACGAGAGACCCACCTATTGTTGAGGTGGTAGACTAGGATTGGCCAGAACCATTTAGTTTTACTAAAATCATAACAAATCATAGGATTCTCCAATAATAGCAAGTAACATATGCTTAGAAAAATATGCAAAAATATAATCAAGACCTAGATCGACCTCTAGTTCAAAGGGTACTTAAAGTTACCATATTTAAAGTATAAGATACCTAATTTCTAGCTTTTGATGATTTAATGTGTTCAATTTATCTTAACAATCAAATTGGTGTTTTTGGATAAAATAGTTAACTTGGATCTAATTTGAGGTTAATAACTCATTAAATGATGAATAGGGTTTCTATGAGATTAAAAGGGTAAGTAATTAGGGTTTGTTAATCAAAAGGGCGTAAAAGGTAACAATTAAAGTATAGGAAGTTCAATCCTTAATAAAACCCTAACTTGAATCTAAGTTAGATTTACTGGTGGATCTTGGATAATTTAGTGATGTGAGTATTATTGTGACAATCTGCCATCAGACCGACAACTAAATCGCCACCAATAATTATGCAGAATAACCATTAGTTGCGGATTAACAAAAATCACTAAAAATTAAAATCATTTTGCAAAGACATCCATATCCAAGAAACTCTTAAAGAAAGAACCAAAACAATATATACATCATGGTTCACATTGTACATACATTGTACCATCTCATCTCAAGGATATCATATAGTTTCTTTGTCCAAACATATACATAAGTAACATAAAACCTTGAGGCAAACAAGCCAAAATCTCATATCGTTCATAAAACCATTGCATACTAACTCCCAAGGACCTGAGAGTACAGAGATGACACATATGAACTCTATCTACAAGACACGACATTTAGTACACTCAACTTGAGTTGTTAGTGTAGTCCCTACTATTGTTGTCCTTCCTCTATAGTACGATATCTACCTCCTCATCCACATCCATCTAAAAATTGTGGATCCCACAGGGTGAGAAAATTGTCCCAATGAGAGATATAACTCTCCACCAACAATATTATTATCATAGGTAAACAGTAAAAACTATGCAGAGGATCTTTTATGTAAATAAACATGTTTAATCATAATTTAATTATAGTGCAATGTAATAGCATTATCTAAGTAATTTAACTATCTATGATAGAACTATATATCATCTATTTGCTTTATAAGGAATATGAAGAACATGTATAACATCTAGAAATCTAAGATGTATAAAAGTAATGGAGCATCAACCAATGTTCCATATCCAATTATTAAGCAAATACACTACACGTATGATTGCATGTTCACAATCACACTTATGCCCAGAGGAGATGAGGTATACTGCTCATGTTCCAACCGACCATAGTTATGTAAAGCATTGGTACCATACAAGGTCAATAGAAGAGTCGAATGCCACTACCTCACCCATCTCAATCAGTACGAGACCACTGGCAGTGACCACATGTCAAGCTACAACTAGCTTGCCGGGGTATAGCGACATCTTCACTAAAGAGCTACAGCCACAACATGCACTCTCTTTGAGGAAATATCACATAAATCCTTAGTACATTTTCATCAGGGCGATCACACGGTAACTCCGACATTCATAAGGGAGATAACATATCAATCCCCTTCTGGATGTAAGGATATGTTCGTCCATCAACCCCACATATTCAAATATATGCCCTTTGAGTTAAACTTGTTTCACCATTCAGCAAATCCTGACACCAAATGGATGTATGGTATGGGCACTACATGGTAAGGTTCCACTTGACTAATTAGGTGTATTATAGTATCTTTTAGCATCAACTCAAGTAACAAGCACGAATTATAACATATGCTACAAAGAAAGGTGTAATACATTTATCAAGTACTTTTATAATCTTTAGAACACATTGAATGTATAACATTTGGGATCTCAGTCCCTTATCACGTTATTGGAAATTCTCATCCCTTAACATTATTATCATCATGATTTCTAGATCTGGTTATTCAAACCCTTAGTTCATCATTGAACATTGTTACCTCTTATCAGGTAACTATTACCTCTAGGTCCTCGGATCTAGGTATACATAATACTTGTTGCACCAGTATTTCACATGGTGCACAAGGCCCATTTAAATTGTATCATATGAAACATCATAGCTCATACATGACTATGCTCATCATATAATGATACTTGCATGGTTACTATTTCATAATAATAGCAACATCAAATATATATCATCACCATGCAATGCAAAAGAAATACAACCCTCCCATTATTAGGGTTAGGGTTTTCCCATCCTTACCGATTAGGGTGTCAAGTCCATACCATTACCCATTATTAAGATTAGGGTTTCAAGATCATGTTATCAAGAATCAAACCCTAAATTGTACTTAACTGATATTAGGAGTATCAAAGTATGCTCATTACATAATCATCACATAAGTATAAATTTCTCTCTCATCCTCACTAGGATGTTGATTGCATCATACACTATTAAATTGGCTCAACCATTTCTTGAAGGTACATTGGCATACTTATCAAAATGCATTAAACTCTTTACATCTTAATGTATTATTTGACATAACATACTTCATGTATTACTCCATCAAGTACATTGAAATTTAGGTGCTTACTTCCATATCGGGCATAAAGGTGTGTGTGTGCTTCCATATCGGGTTTCTCATCATTAGGGTTTGCATATCGGGTTTGACCCTTATGTTCATATCTCTTCAAACCTTCATGGTATCGGCCTACCCTTCACCATGTGATAAGTGACAACCTAGACAGTAGGTTAGACTAGACCAA
This sequence comes from Alisma plantago-aquatica, assembly GCA_963693085.1. Classification (NCBI taxonomy): domain Eukaryota; kingdom Viridiplantae; phylum Streptophyta; class Magnoliopsida; order Alismatales; family Alismataceae; genus Alisma; species Alisma plantago-aquatica. Next base: position 1,047,647,015 of record OY856412.1, on the reverse strand, counting down.
CTCAAATGTACAAACTAATAGGGGTTTGTGGTTCAAATATGTATCGGGTCTTACATCACCATGTTGGGTTTCAACACCATATCGGGTTAGGGGTATATACTTGACACCATATCATGAAAGAGATGTGTATATGTGTCACTCATATCATCAATGAGGTATAAACTCATCACTATATCGTGCTAGTGGTGTGTTCACATCACCATATTGGGTTAGAGATGCTTCAACCCAATATCGGGTTGGACCATGATAATGCATCATAATCAAGCTCAAGACCTTCATTATTACTATTCTAGTTCATGGACAACAAGTATAAGCAACTATTAGAACTCATGGGTTCATCAATTATACAAGAAAACTCGAAATTGAAAGTAGATCATCAAGTATGGCAAGATTGATAGTCAATAATAACATCATTGGGTTCAACTTATATAACCCACCTCAATAACAACTTCAAAGATCCAAGCTCCAAAGATTCACATTCCCAAGGTTGAAGATGAACTTCACAACTCCTCTACATTCCAAGAATCACCATGGATAAGTATTTGGTGAAGAAGAAAAGAAAGGAAGATCACAACCCTAGATCCATGCTTTAATCCAAGGTTTAAGATGATCAGGGCTTCACCTTAGGATTAAGACTTGAGCTCCTTCTTATTACTTAGCACCATGCACGATACCTCACCACTCATGTAGGATATCCCCTCACTTATGGATGATATCCCTTCACTTGTGGCTGATATTACCTTGCTATGACCGATATCACTTTGCAATGGCTGATATCACTTTGCTATGGCCGATATCATCTTGCTATGGCCAATATCAAGGCTCTATGCATGATACCCCTTCACCTATGCATGATACAAAGACTATATGCATGATATATAAGATAAAAACGGTGGTTGGATTCAAAAAAATTCAATAGGTGAAAGGAATGCTATATATAGTTGAGGTTCATGAAAAAGAGTGTATGTGAGGTGTCATTATTTTACACTGCTAGGTGCCATGTGTTAATGCATTGTTGACATGTGTCCATACACACATATTTATCTTGAGATGAAAAACTCTTGATGATGACCGAGGGATAAGATTTTAGCCCTTAGTTATCTTGTTGAGCAAAGTATTTCAACTCAACATCACTTTATTCACAAACCGATACAAGTTTTTCTGAGGAAAGTTGCAAACCAATACACATCACCTCCTTGAGGTTCTTAGCCCATCATGACAAAGGAAAAGATTTGATAAAATGATATGGGACCTTCTCTATGGATCCTTGGCCGATAGGCACTCCCACATAAGCTCTACAACTCGATACAACCAATATAAAGGATTCAACTATAGATCTTTTCTTAGTCATTTCATCACAAAGAATGCTACCACTCAAATACAACTCAAACATGGTGCCTCCTTCTTTAACTCTCTTCTAGATGATGTCAACAGAGAGTAGAGACACTCTAGAGGTGGTATTTTGCATATCAGTGCTACATTTTTGGTAAAATGCAAACTGCACCAAAATAGGTAATAATCTTAGGCTCTCCACAAGCCACCCCTTAGCATCGTTCTCTCTATGATGCTAAAAACTTGGGTAATGTTCAAAATGTGACATATTACAATATAGCCCCTCATTTTGGGTAAATTATAGTTTACACTTGAACTACCATATAATGCACAAACAGTTTGCAAATAAGCTCAAACTTGAAAATTGAACTCAAGGAGAGTCTTAATTACTTTTTAAAAGATTAAAACAAGTTTATATATAACTTACTTAGGCAAAACATATAGTTTATGTCATAACCTAGGTTAGGGATGTTACAATTATCAATCCCTAAAAGGGATTTCATTCCCGAAATCTCAAGAGAAAAGAGAAGGGTACTTCCTCCTCATCTCTTCCTCCAGCTCCCATGTGGCTTCTTCAACTCCACAGTGATGCCAAAGAACATTCACAAGAACTATGTCTTTCTTTTTCAACTTCTTGATTCTTTTATCACGAATCATCATTGGCCCTTCCACATAGGATACATCTTCATTCAATTCTACCTCTACCGGTTGCAACACCAACTCTGTATCGAGATGACACTTTCTCATCATAGATATATGAAACACTAGATGTAGTGTATGCAGCTCAGGTGGCAACTCCATGAAATCTTTGATCAATGATAGAACAAGATCATTTTTGCATCATATCTAACTGATTCCTTGGTTTATACCAAAGAAGCAATGTCACTAGATTATTATCAAACTGACTGCAATCTTTTTCTGTCCGTGAGGATCCCACCAGAGTGCCTTCTACTTCTAATAGTCCATGAACTAGATCAGAATCATTCTCAAGGAATCCATAACAAGTGATCCAATTTTTTTCATCGGGTCCGAATGGAGACCACCTATAAGCTACCTTTCCCATCTGTGTTGTCACTGAGTAAGGTCCCATAAATCTAAAAGATAACTTACTATTCTTCCCAAATCTGATTACACCTTTCCAAGGAGAGACCTTGAGATACACTCTGTCTCCAACTTGGAATTCTAAAGGTCTATAATGTTCATCAACATATGACTTCTACCTAACCTGTGCAGTCTTCAACTATTGTTGTATTACTTTAATCTTTTCAATTTTCTGTTGCACTAATTCAGGACCCAGAAGTTGGTATTCTCCTATCTCATACCAACATAATGGAGATCTAAAATGTCTACCATATAATGCTTCATATGGTGCCATATCAATACTAGTCTGATAGCTATTGTTGTAGGCAAACTCTATTAAGCTCAAGTGTAAGTCCCAACTTCCTACAAATTAAAGAACACATGCCCTAAGCAAGTCCTCCAAAGTGTGTATAGTCCTTTCAGATTGTCCATCTGTCTGAGGGTGAAAAGTTGTGCTAAACTTTAACTACGTACCCAAAGCTTTATGTAGTCATTCCCAAAAATTACTTGTACACTGCAGACCTCTATCAGATACAATTGTGGATGGAACTCCGTGCAACTACACTATCTCATCTATGTAGATCTGTGCAAGTTTTTTAGCAGTATAGGTTGTTTTAACATGTAGAAAATGTGCTGACTTTGTCAATCTATCAACTATCACCCAAATGGAATCATGAATTTTGGTTGTTCTGAGTAGATCAACCACAAAGTCCATTGTCACGTGATCCCATTTCCGTCATGGTATAGGTAAGGATTGCAATGATCCTATAAGCTTTTTGTGTTCTCCTTTAACTTGCTGACACACTGGACATCACATAACAAATTCAGATACATCCTTCTTCAAACCAGGCCACCAATACATATCTTTTAAGTTATGATACATTTTAGTACTCCTTGGATACATTGCATACATGGATGAATGAGATTCCTCCAAAAATATCTTTCTTAAGTCATTAGCATCAAGTACTACCATCCTACCATGGTAACAGACTACCTCATCCAATGACTCATGAAAACCGTCCCTTTTCTCTCTACCATACTCTGACCTAATATGCTGAATCATAGTATCAGCCTATTGTGCCTCTTTAATCTATTGTCTCAGAGTAGGTTTCACATGCATCTTAGCCAGTACTTCGGCTAACAAATATACTTCTAGTTGTACATTCCTTTTCATCAAAGAGACAAACATGTCTTGCTTAAAGCAGATTAAAGTGTTCAATTGTGCTTTATCTATGGGTGGAGATGAATATTTTCTACTTAGTGCATCTGCCACAACTTTAGCTTTTCCTGGATGATAATCAATTGCACAATCATAGTCCTTGTTAATTCCATCCAGCAATGTTGTCTCATTCAACTTGTGATGTGAGAATATGTACTTTAAGTTTTTATGGTCTTTGAAAATATGACATGTTTCTCCATAGAGATAATGCCTCTAGATCTTCAATGTGTGAACCACTGCAACTAATTCTAGATCATGCATCAAATAAATCTCTTCATGTTTCTTAAGTTGTCGATAAGCAAAAGAAACAACATGATCACTCTGCATCAGCACACATCCTAGACCATTCTTAGAGGCATCACAGTAAACAATGTATCCCTTTCCCTACTCAGATAAAGCCAACACAGGTGCGCTGGTCAACTTTTCTTTCAAAAACTAGAAAGAACACTGACACTTGTCATTCTAGATAAAAGGAACCTCCTTCCTGGTCAACCTAGTTAGGGGTAATGCTACAGAACTGAAGTCTTTAATAAACCTTCTGTAGTACCATGCCAAACCTAGGAAACTATGAATCACAAATGGTGTTTTAGGCTATTTCCACTCTACAATAGACTTCACTTTCTTAGGATCAACACGAATACCTAAAGTAGATATAATGTGTCCTAGAAAAGACACTTCTGACAACCAAAACTCACACTTGCTAAACTTAGCATATAGCTTGTGTTGTCTCAACTGAGTCAAGGCTTGACGAAGGTGTTGTCATGTTGTTGACCATCTCTACTGTATATTAGGATGTCGTTTATGAAGACTACTATGAACTGATCAAGGAATGGCTAAAAAATTCTATTCATCATCTCCATTAATGCAGCTGGTGCATTAGTTAGTCCAAACGACATAACTACAAACTCATAATGACCGTACCTTGTCCTAAAGGCTGACTTAGGTATGCCATCCTCCTTGATAAGTAACTGATGATATCCTAACCTTAGATCTATCATAGAGAACACTGTTGCACCATGAAACTGGTCAAACAGATCATCTATCCTTGGAAGAGGATATTTATTCTTTATAGTCACCTTGTTAAGCTATCTATAGTCGATACATAATCTCATAAACCCATCCTTGTTTATAACAAAAAGAACTGGAGCACCCCATGGAGAGGTGCTCGATCGAATGAAACCTTTCTCAAGCAATTCTTGTAATTGTTTCTTGAGTTATGCCATTTCAGCATGGGCCATCCTATAAGGTGTTTGGGCTATGGGTTGTGTACCTAGAATTAGATTAATCTCAAAATCAATCTCTCAAGGTGGAGGAATATCTGGAAATTCTTCAGGAAATACATCCTTGAATTTCCTAACAACCAAAACTTCAGAAAGACTAGGACTTTCTACTTTGATGTCTACCACATGTACCAAGCATGCATCACATGCTTGTCACATCAGTCTCTCAACTATCATTACTGACACTAGACAGATTGGAAGAATCTTTCTGTCCCCCTAAAAGTCCCATGTCTCATCACTATCTGCGAATATAGCTTGCTTGAAACCACAATCTAAGACAACCTTATACTTTTCTAGGGTATCCATCCCAAGAATTACATCAAATCCATACATCTCAAGTGGTATAAGATCTACCTGAATGTTGTGTTCTACAAAGGAAAGAACACATGGAGAACATACCTCCTGCAACACTACAGATCTGACTAATAAAGTTTCTACTAATAGATTTTCTACTCTACGACTCACAGTCATATTTCAGTCATGAATCACTTCTCAAGTGATAAAGGAATGTGTAGCACCCAGATCAATCAAAATAGATATGAAGCAGGATGAAGACATATCAGAATGAAATAATTCCCTCTGACGTGTAATGACTCATGGGTTGACTACTGCCTCTGGCTAATTCATAGCATAGAATCTCACTGTTTCCTTTTGCCAACTTCGTGCTCTGTTGTTTGGTGTAGATGAACCTATTTGGGATGCATGTCCACATCCTCGTGTACCACTACTAAACTATTGCCTCTGAGAGCCTTGTTGACTTCGCCTCATTGGTTGGGGTACTTCCCTATCTGTAACTAGACAATCCTTTATCAGATGTCCTGTCTACCCACACTTGAAGTAGTCTCTGTTCACCCATTGCAGCCTAGATGGTCCTGTCACTAACATTGATGCTATGCTATGGGCTCCACTTTGCAGAAAACTACAACATCTACCCTTGCTTGATGTTCACTGTGTCTAAGCATTGAATCTCTGTGGTGCTACTGGTGTAGGATACCTTGGTTTCATAAAACTACCAAACCTCGGTCCCTAGAACTAAGCATGTACTTTCCTACTGTTATCCTCACATTTCTCATTCACAAACCTCTCTATCTGCCTAACTGACTCCACAAAGGTGGCAAACCTCTTTCTATTCTCTAGAGTAGCTACAAGTGTGGTTAACTCAACGTTCAGACCCTTCTCAAAATGTTGAATCCTCTCCTCCTTGGTAGTAGCCATGAGTGGACAAAACCACAGAAGCTCCATGAACTTTGCTTCATATTCATTAATATTCATCAGTCCTTGTCTAATCCACTCAAATTGTGAGATCTTCGCATCCAGATAAGTCTTGGGAAAGTATCAACTGACAAATTCATGTCAGAATTCCTGCCATCTGACCTCAACACCAGGTCTTTTCTCCTCTTCAATGGCTCACCAATGGCCATCGCTTCCTTTTAAAAGGTATGCAACATGCCTAACTGTATCAATTTTTAGGATGCTAAGGATTCTAAAGGCTTTCTCTAGCTCAGTGAGCCATGGATCTACATTTGTTGGGTCAGCTGTACTGGCATATTTGGTGGCTCCTACCTGGTGTAACTGCTTGAAGGTCTTACCAGATCCATGTCCCTCATTGGGAACTGGTGCCCTAGGTGATGGTGCTAGTGTTGGCATCTGATTAGCCATATGCGTCATTGTGGTCATGAACTGCCTGAAAAGAGCATGAAAGGTTGGGTTTTCTAGCATGGCTTGATCAAGCTAGGAATTCTAAGGGACTGGTTCCTCTCTAGCCTGATCCCTTGCACCTCCTCCTGGTGTAGCAACACTACTTTTAACAACATGTTCTTCGCGTGCTCCAGCAATCTTTCAACTTTACTTCTTCTCCTATATGAGAAGATGTCACTATAAGATAAATCGAAGGACACTAGAACAGACTCAACAACCTTAATCCTATGTCTCTGTAGACTCTGTAAACCTTAGGCTCTGATACCAAAACTTTATGATGACCCTCCATCAGACCAACAGCTAAATCACCACTAGTAATTACGCTAAATAACCATTAGCAGCGGATTAACAAAAATAACTAAAAATTAAAAATGTTTTGCAAAGAGATCCATTTCTAGGAAACTCTTAAAGAAAGAACCAAAACAATATATACATCATGGTTCACATTATACATACATTGTACCATCTCATCTCAAGGATATCATATAGTTTCTTTGTCCAAACATATACATAAGCAACATAAAACCTTGAGGCAAACAAGCCAGATCTCAAATCAATCATAAAACCATTACGTACTAACTCCCAAGGACCTGAGGGTACATAAACGACACATAGGACTTCTATCTATATGACACAACAGTCAATACACTCAACCTGAGTTGTTACTGCTATCCCTACTGTTGTTGTCCTTCCTCTGTAGTACAATCTCTACCTCCTTGTCTGCGTCCACCTAAAATCATTGATCCCATGGGGTGAGACAATTATCCCAATAAGAAATATAACTCTTCGCCAACAATATTATTATCATAGGTAAACAATATAAAATGGAGCAGGGGATCTTTTATGTAAACATACATGTTTAATCATTATTTAATTGCAGTGCAAAGTAATATAATTGTCTAAGTGATTCAACTATCTATGACAGAGCTATAGATCATCTATTTTCTTTATAAGGAATATGAAAAACATGTATAACATCTACTAGTCTAAGATGTATAAAAGTAATGGAGCATCAACCAATGTTTCTGTATTCAATTCTTAAGCAAATACACTACACGTATGATTACATGTTCGCAATCACACTTATGCCTAAAGGAGATAAAGCATACCGCTCATGCTCCAATCGACCACGACTAGTAAAGCATCGGTACCATTCAAGGTCAATGGAAGAGTTGCATGTCATGACCTCCCCGTCTCGATCAGTACGAGACCACTGGCAGTGACCACATGTAAAACTACAACTATCTTGCCGAGGTATAGTGACATATTCCCTAAAGAGCTACAATCACATCATGCACTCACTTTGAGGAGATATCACATCAATTCTCGATACATTTTCATCAGGGCAAATACGGTGACCCACTAAGGAAAGGTACATAGTTCAATAGGTATTTTAATGTCACAATAAATGAAATTGAGCATGGATGTGACCAAATTGGAGTATCATCACACTCCAACTATATATCTAATATCTAATAGGGTAGCAAGGTCACTTTATGAGTGAGAGGAGTGTAATATAGAAGAGATAAAAATTTAAGTTATAATATATGTTGTAGGCATAAATCTAACCTCTAGCAAAATGTGGTCTTAGATTTCATCAGTGTAAATCTGAGAAGAAGCATAGGAAAAGTTGTTGAATTCAAGAAGAGATTTCATGCCAAAACCTTAGGGTGGCATAGGAAGTGTGGCCAAGCATCACTATAGATCACAAAAGCCTAGGCCATCCCATGTGTGCTAGAGATTGACATATCCCATTGTTAAATTATCAAATGCAAAGCTGATAGAAATCGGAGGTTTTAGTCGTAAAGAAAACAACAACTGCAACATATCTAATTTTGACTACAAAATCTATTTTGAGCTATGATTCATATTTTCCCCTGATTTGATCTTATTTACAATGCTTCTCTTCATCCAAATCCCAAATAGTAATTTGATTAAATTATTAGGGTGTTTTATGCATATTATTTATAAATCTAATTCCATTTGTCAAAATGTAGACACTATCCTTACTTGAGAAATGTTTCCAAATTAGCCTCTGAAATTAGCTTCACAAACATTTCAATATCAACTTGAATGATTTGTCCATTGTTACCTGGATTCGACCTCTTTTCACAGAGTCATCTTGAAAATTTTCAAATAATGGCTTTGGAATCAAACAACATTATTATTTCGAATATGATATATTAATTATTGAGTAGTTTATGGTGGAACATTGAATAGACAAGATGGGCCAAAAAAATAGATGATTTAGTATTTTTTATTTGACTTAATAATAATTAGACAATGCTTAAATTTTTAGAGAGTTGGGACATATGGTTTATAAATTATAAAAGAAGGTAAGTGGAAGACAGAGAAATTTATGATACATACCTTTCTATTTTTTATAAAAAATTTGAAATTCTAGAAGAAGGAATAACATCAATTTGATTTTATATGCCAAACAATGACCATACAGTGATGAAACTCCCTTCATGCACTCACAAAGTCCTATAAACCTTTACTTACTCTCTTCTTAATCCTCCTTTACTCCACATGTATGTATCTCCTTCTCCTATATATTCTCTTTGTTTGTTTTGTCAACTCTACAAAACCTAATCACAATGCTTCCCCTCTGTTGCGCCCAACTACCATAGACATAGGGAACCACCTCTTTTGGATATACTAGCCACCAGGAAGCCATGACCAACAATCACTTGAAAGAAACCCAGAGACAAGGAAGAAACATTTATACCCCTTTGAACTTAAACATGTCCACATCCTACCAACAATCATGAAATAATGGCACATGCAAGACTAATCCTTATATAGAACCATCAAGATTGCATAGTTTTTCTTCCTTCACCACAATGATAAACTAGTACATTTGGTTTATTATTTCAAATATTTCCACAAACTGTATATGTTTTACAACCCCACCTCACTCAACACTAAGATATACCCAAAAAACCTTGAACCTATGCATAGACATAATTGATGCTATGTAACTTAACGAAACAGACTGACTTATCACCAAAATCTTTTTACAATAGGTTGTCTACTTCTCTTGTTGTTAACATGTAAATTTAGAAACCACCATTTCTAGGAACATCAAATGACAATGATACATTTTCCTCTTTTCCTATTCATAGATCTATTATGCTTCCTCTACCTACACCTCAAGATTCATTAGCCACCACTAACTCTACCATTGGAATAATTCTTAAAACAAAGACCAAACCACAATTATGAATGTGTCCTAAAATTTGGCCATCTCACATTTTTACCACCAATGACTCTGTTGAGATCTATATTAGATTTGTGAACCCTGTTGCTACTTCCTCAAGGATGAAACCCTTGGTATTCCTCCATCCAAGCCAAGAAATAAGAAGAGTCCCCTTAATCATGGAAGAGTCATAGCTCAATTGAAGATCATGACCAACTTATGAGTATACATGGGTCCGAGGACCTAGATGTAATAGTTACCTGGTAAGAGGTAACAATGTTCAGTGATGAACTAAGGGTTTGAATGCCCAGATCTAGCAATGATGATGATGATAATGTTAAGGGATGAGAATTTCCAGTAATGTGATAAGGGACCAAGATCCTGAGCGTTATGCATTCAATGTGTTCCAAAGATTATAAAAGTACTTGATAAATGTATTACACCTTTCTTTGTAGCATATGTTATGATTCTTACTTGTAACCTGATTGATGCTAAAAGATATTGTAATACACCTAATTAATCAAGTGGAACCTTACCATGTAGTGCACATGCCATAGATCCATTTAGTGTCAGGATTTACTGAATGGTGAAATGAGTTTAACTCAGAGGGAATATTTTGAATATGTGGGGGTGATGGACGAACATATCCTGATGTCCAGAAGGGGATTGATGTGGTACCTCCTTGATGAATGCTAGGGTTTTCGTAGATGTATTGTGATGACAATGGAGCTAAGTGTTAGGCAAGGATTATTAGATACCATATTACGGTCATCTCATCTTAGAGAGAATAGATAAGGAGACATGCAATATATCGACTAATAAAAAAATGTTGCTAGCCAGCTAGTTTATGTAGTTGCAGAGAAGAAGCATGACGAACATGTTTGGATCACTCAGAATGAGATTCTTGGTTGATTGGCTCTAAGTGAAAGTGAGAGTTTGTTGGTAAGGTATGTGTAAGGAGTGGGACCCGATAGTGGGCCCACTCAGATGGTATAATTCACAAGCCATGAAAAAATTAATCAACATAATACATAATTATTTATAGAGTTACAAAATGTTCCAAATACATACTTTCTCACTCTAAGGAAGGTACAAAAAAAGAAAATAATATGTCTAATTCCACAAGATTCCATGTTTCAGAGGGAAACAAGGATAACCCAAGCTATCCTCTACTCCAATATTGGTATATAATCTTCATTTGTCCATGTTCTTCAAAGATCCTACACCTAGATAGTTTCATGAACAACCCAGAAAATTGATAAAATGGTATGCATTAGTAACAACTGGTATATGTGCACAATATAAAATATTTTGGGCATTTAAGGTCATGAAGTACAAAAGTGGGAGTTCTTGCAAGAGGGGGATATTTGGATTTGGGTAATTTCAAGTGAAACAACTTAAAGAGAATGAGGCATTTAAATTTCAGAGTAAAATAAATGAGATGAAAAGTCTTGCCATTATTCACAATATCACAACAATCAAATATATTTGTGTGTTGATACATTTAGACTAAATAGCTATGCTACACCTAAGACACCACTAGATCTTTGATTTAATGGGTGGAAAGGCACACCCTGGGCTAAAAGGCTTGCCCATGTATATAACTAAGGGTGGAAATGCCCACCCAGGCAAAAAGGCATTCCCTAATGGTTGTGCTCATGCACCATACAATAAATATCTAGTTATATTATAAAAGATGCATTAATACAGTGGCAAGATATGTTATAAAACATCGATCACAATTTCAAATTCAAGAAACAATGTAAGCGGGGCCATAGAACCAACACAATATGATATTTGTGATTTTAGATGATAAGGAGTTTTTATCATGGAACAAGTAAAAATGCCAATTAATAAGAATATCTCATTATAGATATAATGTAATCAATTTAATATCCAAAATTAAATAGGGAAGAGCATATACCTTATCTTCATGACAAACCCTATTTCAAAGGGTGAAATTTAGAACTCAAAAGATTCCAAGGATTGGTGCTGATAGAGCTACAAAATAGAAGAATTTTCATTACTATTTTTTTCTAATTAAAATACTATTCAATTTCAGTTATTTGGGGTTTGATTTTCAACCTATAATTATTATTCCATTTAAATAATGCATCATCCCCAAACTAGGGTGTTTAGATCTCTAGTCACATAACTCTAGATGTGTTTATGTTTATCTGAGTGTGAGTAGTAATATGCATCCTTTTGGTTTAGGTATTGTAAAATCATACTCTCTCTTTACATCATATATGTTAATATTTCAACTAGGTCAATGATAAATGTTATTAGAGATACTACTAGATCAAAACACACTTATTAGAGGATTCTAGTGTGTAAATCCAACACACATTCATATATGAGTAAGATCCTTGGTATAAAAAGTCACTAATGAATAAGTTATCCTTATATATATTCTTTCTCATATATCAATTTATTCCAAATAGACCAATCTATATAAATATGCTTTTTGAAATACACTATGAGTTTATAAGTTTCATTAAGTATATGCATGTACCTAGGTTTAACATATAGCTTGAATACGATTATTATATTGAATTTTCCCAGAATAAAATGTTGATTTTACTAAATCACCATTTAGTCATTTCTTAACACACCCAAATATAGATAATATTACTAATATGTATAATACAAAGATAATTGACTATCACATCTAGATTATAATTGTAGGTACAATTTCTATTTACCGATGTAGCCTAATTGCCATTTGGTTGTTTTTTTATATATGTATTAGAATAAGTAACATATACGAACAAAAATTGCATTTCCTTTAACTTACCAGTGTACATACTTATACATATGTATGTACATATGTTTATCCATGATTCCGTTGATCTCCTTAATAACTAACTAATTTTTTTTATTAGTTATATCTTACTTATCATCTTGTATGAATCTCTAATCTCCCACATTGCTACATTTATTTTAACCAATATCCATGCACGTACAAGATTTGTAAGTGAATGTTTAGTACTAATATGAATACAAAATCAAATACTAACGTGCATATTGGTAGGACATCTAAGTAGAAATATGATTAGTTAACATTGAGGTCAAAGTTAAAAATAAGTTACAATTAGCACATGTTATTATGTATTCAATGGTTGGGTATATCATTTCAAACCTATAGGTGTTAAGCTTATTAGTATACATACCATATTTTTCTTCTAGATATATATGAGTAGTACTTAGGAACATGACTAGATTACTAAGCTATCATCTAGTTCAATATTATCCCCACTTTATTTAAGAACTTCTTATATGTAGAATTAGTAACTTGTTAACCAAACTTTAGATTTTGTAGCTCTAGTAAATGAACTTACAATTTACTGAGTGAGGCATGCTTCACCATGCTCACTAATGTTCAATTCAATTAAACTTCAAAGTAAGGTTTTATTTGTCTGGTTGGAGGTCTTGTGATGTTGATAGAAGATTGAGGGCCTTGTGCGTCAGTTGTAAATTGTATAGTTCGTTAGGGGCTCGGCAAAGGATACCCAAAAGTTTTATTTTATGGACCATTGGCGGTGGTTCCTTCCAAGTTGTATCTAAGACCAAGTTGCAGGATGGTAGGACGGTGGACATGTAGGTGATCAGTGCCAAAGAGTGATGGCTATAGGGTCATTTAGCAAGAACAGGGTGACATCAAGCTTGGTCACAGTAGCATCGTCTAATGTCCTCTGCAACTATTGGCAACAAGCACTCCTTAGACAAGCAGCTTGGTACCATGTGAGGAGCACTAGCAATAGCTTGGCTATGGTTCCAGAGTGGCAGTGGCCACACCAATGGAGAAAGAGTTGTTTTCTATTAATGGGCATCGTTGGATCCTCTATTGATCCCATCAACAAAATGTGTTGGTGGTCTTCCTTCAACTAAGTTGGTTGGGCACATGTATATTCCACTAGATTGTGGGCATCATTGTTAAAGTGATACAAGGGGCTATAAGGAGTTAGGGTGGATAATGGAAAAAGGGCAAAGGTGAATAGAAATGGCCTCATTCATTCACGGAAGATGAGGAGCGGTCATAAAGCATTAAATTTTGTTTTTCCATTTGTGGGGTTTGCAATGAAAGTTTTAATGGGTGTGGGTATTCCTAGCCAACGATGGCCCCATTAGAGCCATTGAGTTAGAGGGAAGGGACACCTAGGGAAAAATAAAGAGAAGATGAGAAAGAATAAGAATAAGTATAAGAGGCATAATAACAGATGGGCAAGGTAATATTTGTAAGTGTTACAACCACGAAAACCATTGCCCCTTTATAGGGAGACACACGGAAATGTCATGCGAGAGGAATGATATTATATGTGATAATCTTTTAACTTATGGAAGCTTTAAATAAATGTATTTAGATGATCAAATCTTTTAGCATTTAAATTTGCGGTCAATCAATTCCAAATAGAATGAAACTTGAGGGCGATATAGGTTAGAAGTAGGACTACATAGATAAAATATTAGTTTTTTATTTATGGTAAACTAAGGCCACAAATTATGCTAAGAGAATTTTTTAAATTTTAAGGCTTTTGATGTCCATAAGAGTCTATTCATCCCTCAATATTTTATTGAATCTAAAATATATAATTTATAAATTATATAGAATATTTGTAAGGGTTCTTTATGAGTTAGTGAATTAAATGTCATGATTTATAAGGAAAATCATAAATGAGTCTTTTCTTAAATTTTTATCTATTTAATATTGGCATATGATGTTCACTATATGAGATCTAGCTTAATCTTAAGATATGTATTAGTGACTAGTTTTAGTTAAAGAGTGATTTGAACCAAGTCTAGAGGAAACGAAATAATAAGGTAAGTGTTTGGAAATATCGTTGGGGTTTCGGTATGTTACAGTCTGCCCAGAAAGACAATCATGTGATGATTGACATGGCATAAACCAAAAATTATTTGATTAATACTTAGAAAGGCAAGATTCCAATTCCTCTGTTTCACTCATTTATGATATAATGAGGAGACAAAGTGAATGTCTAGGGAATAATATTACTCAATGAGATATGTATTGAGGAGGTATAATTCTTATATCTATCACTCACATTCTATACTCATGTGTCAAAGTCACCCAATCATCACCGTTAAAACAACCCATGTTTCATGACTGAGTTTGATGATGTCAAAATGTACACAACAACATGTGATGAGTGTAGTGATTTCAGGTCTAAGAACAACAATCACTACCTTCACTATGAGAGATGACTGTGACCACCACAACCATGTGTCACCTTCAAGGTGTGTTTGTCTGATAAATTGTTTCCTAACATGTATGTGCTTGGTTTGATATAGTCATATCATGACTAATGAGATTTACTCATCAACCAACTCACACTCTAATCTTATGCATCATTGTTGTCTATCAACCTTCTGCAATAACAATCAATCAGGGACGTGATGAAAATATGTACATGTATTCTTAATGTATGCATGATCTCATTCCACAATGGTAAATTAAAGGCCTAATTATATCGTCAACTTTTCAAATTAATCAAATAAGTCAAAAATGCGTTTTTGGACTAAAATTGCATATTTCTTTTAGTAGTACAAACGACAACAAACAACAATCACTTTTCTTTGTGATCGGTCCTTGAGAAGGACAAGCTAAATGGGACAAACTTCCATGACTGGTATAGGACATTGAGAATTGTTCTCACTCAAGAGCGAAAGCTCTATGTCCTGGATACCCCAATTCTAGAGGAACCGGCTCCAAATGCACCAAAGATAGAAAGGGATGCTTACAAGAAGCATTCTGATGATGTCATTGATGCAAAGTGCTTGATGTCATGCTCTATCAACCACGAGTTGCAGATACTACATGAGAACATGTGTGTCATTGAGATGATTCAGCATATCAGGAACATGTATGAAGATCAGGCACGGCAAGAGAGATACAATGTCTCAAGGGCACTGTTCAAGTGTGTCATGATAGAAGGAGATCCACTTGGTCCTCACACACTCAAGATGATTGGGTATGTGGAGAACCTGCAAAGACTAGGATTTCCACTGAGCCAAGAGTTGGCTACTGACGTGATACTGCAATCATTTCCAGAATCCTACAGTCAGTTTGTGATGAACTACAAGATGAACAACTTTGATAGGCCACTGTCAGAGTTGTTGGGCATGTTGAGGACAGCCGAGATATAGATGAAGAAGGACAAGCCTAAGCATGTGATGCTGATCATGAGCAAGAAAGGAAAGTCCAAGCGCAAGGGCATGGGCAAAGCTAAGAAAAGTTCTGATGCTAGCCAGGAGTCCAAGTCGTCTTCAGCTCTCAAGGCCAAGGGAGGTGTGACCAAGAAAGGAAATTGCCACCATTGTCAAAAGCCAGGACATTGGAAAAGGAATTGTCCTCTCTATCTGGAAGAACAAAAGAAAAAGGAGGCGACATACGTCTCTACTTAAAGGTGTCATGAAAGTAAACTTGTAACACTTTTTGAGGTATATGATACCAAGATGTAAAGTGTAAAGCACTCATAATTGGGGCAAGTGTTGCCGCTATAGAAAGGAGTACTTTAGTTTATTTTCAGCCTATAAGGCATGTAATAGAGTTATGGACTGCTATTTCATATTTGCCAATAGATAGAAACACTTTATTTTTGCATATTGTATGACAATGATGGCAATTAATAAAGAGATGTTTCAATTTATAAAGATATGATCTTTGTGGCAATGCCTTATTTGTCTTGTGGTATTTTATATGCATAAGATAAAATGATACCTGAAAGTTATAGATAACTCAAACAATCAAATTAGCATCAATCACGAGAAATTCATTTCTAGTTTCCATGTGATGGATAAATCTAGACTCTTTTGGTTAGAGAACCAATAAGAGACATGAATATCTTGGACATGATTAATCAATCTTCATTAAAGGTAATGGGAGAATGATTATCCTATTAGGTATAATACATGTGATGTATTTACATACCTATTCGGACAAATTCTAATACTTCAAATGGTGTTTAGAGAAATACCAATATGAATATATTGAAGTGTTCAAGATTATCATAGATGAAGTGCAAATTTGGTAAAGTGTTAGTTCTTGATGAGATCAATGAATGAAATACTTGGACCAAATGTTTGAGATCCTTATGAGTGATTATGATAGTGTATCATAGTGAACTCATGATTAAGGCATGGTGATGTCTAAATCAAGAAGGAATCATACTCTAAGGAGTTAGAGAATGATGATCAAATAATGGAATTCTTCTTAATAAAAGAATACCCCACACTAATAAAAGAAATTAAGAATCACAAGGGTTGTAAGTTCTTATATCCTTGACAGATACACCTCAATTATCTATGTGATGAGTTGTTCATGTGATAAGTCAACTATCTAGATGAATATGAGGAACCAAATTTTGAGTTATGGCTTATGACCATTACATCCTAAATGACATCCATGTGAACCATATAGTATGACCTTGATGGTAGCACCCATTGGATGAAATCCATAAGTGCAAATGAATCTTAAAGGTTAAGATACATGTATAACATTTTGAGAAGGATGATGCTTGTTGATTGCAACTTAATGACTAAGGCATTTGGCATATGGATACTAAAACCGCATTCCTATGAGGAATAAAACAAGGATGTGTACGTGACACAACCTATGTGGTTTATGAATCCACTAATGCAAATGAAGTCTATAGGTTACAATGGACTAATCAACGTGATTGATTGAGTACAAGCAAGTCGGAATTGGATCTTTACTTTGATGATATAGTCAAAGGGTTTGACTGATATGTCAAAGATAAAGAAGGGATCTGTGATTTAGTGGGAGTGTATTCACATTCCACATATTGATGTGAAATGGAAACTTTCTAGAATGGAAATCCAAAAGTGGAAATTATCTTTAAGGAAGATAGAGATGTTTCCTATGTGATAGGAATGGAGATCTATAGAGATAGTTCTTGAAAACCTCTTGACCTGAAAAGAGAAAGCATACATTGGCAATTTGTACTGAAGGGTTCAGTATGCACAGATTCAGTGGGAGAAAACTTGTCCATGCTACATGTTATCCCAAGGCCAAGTGTCCAATTATTATGAAGAATGGGAACAAAGAATAGATATGGATCTATCATGTATGTAATCATCCCATTATCTTGCATGTATCGACATGGAAAGAACAAAATGCATTCATCATCTTGTATGTAGGACATGGCAATATGATGTGCTCATCCTGATAACTCGTATGTAAGACATGACGAGTGGATGTCTGTCTACTTCCAGTAAGGGTTACTGGAATACCATGAGAACTTGATAAGTACTTGAGAAGTACTAGTTCTGTGGAGATAAGGAAGAGTTCAATGTAAAGAGTTACATTGATGCAAACTTCCGAAAGGACTAAAAATTAATCGCAAAATATATATAGGATATATAAAAGTGAAAGTTTGTTGATAATTGGAAGTGTTCCAATAAAACCATTTAAAAAGGAAATGCCGAGTATCTATGCATTAGAGAACAACAATGGATACTATATGGATCTGTAAGTTCATGAGATGAACTTATAGATATTCCACTCATTGATGACAAGTATGGAATCCTTGATCATGCAATGTGGCTAAAGGTCAGCAAAGGAATACTAGATCACATATTACGACAACTCCATCTCATACATGTGACGTACAGTGAAGAGATGTGAGACATGCAATTTATACTGACTTTGGCAAAGTGTTTCCATAACTCACGATGTTTGCACTAGAGCAGCGTAACATGTGGGACATGTTTGAAGATAACTATGAATATGATTCAAGGGTGATTCACTCACAGTGCAAGTGGGAGTCTGTTGGTATGTATGCCCTGAGAGACAATCATGGGATGATTGGTGGGATACATTAAAATTGATTTGATAAACATCAAAGGCAAGCTTCCAATTCTTTCTGGTTCAGTCATATGAGATAGTGATAGAACAGATTGAATGTCTAGAGAATGACAGTACTCAACGACGTATGCCTTTAGGTTCAGCACCTGAATGATGAGATCATACGGATGCTAAGAGTTTGTACATTCTTATTATGTCCCTAGTCGGATGTCATTGTGGAGGTAGATAGACAGCAATGACACACAAGACTAGATTGTGGTGTTGGTTGATGACATAATCTCATTAGTCATGATATAGAGATATCAAACCAAACACAAAAGTACTTGTTAGAGAACAAGTGTACCGGACAGACCCACTGTGAGTTTGACACATGGAACCATGACATGGTGGTCACAGTCAGTACTCACAGTGATGGTGGTGAGTGTGATTCTTTGACCTGAAATCACTACACTCAACACATGTCATTGGGCACACTTTGACAGATCAAACGCAGTCCTGAAACATGGGTTGTTATAAAGGTGATGATTGGGTGGCTTCGACACATGGGGCTTTTGAGGGGTGAGTGATAGATATGGGATTTGTCCTTCCTGAGGGAGTTTGATATCCATGACCACTTGATGAGTAGGATTGAGAAAGGTGTGCACTCATGTGTGAATGAGTATGTGATATTGATGTCATACATATCTCTTCCAATCTACTCTGAGATCAAGAATGTGAATGAACGTTGACAAGATGAATGTTCCATGCCTCGAGTTCATTTGGGATATCAGTGACAAAGGAATTATACATTCACTGTAACACCATTCACGTATTGTAGGATTGAAAGTTGTTCTCCAACTTTCTATTTCACTTAGGTAGCACTGATGTGTGACTAGGCACCGCTCTTTTCTTGTGAAGTCATAAGTGTTATGGACTTTCACTACCAACGTGAAATGGGCCTGCAGGGTCACACACATAGGATTTAACCTAGAACGGGAGTTTTCTCCACAAACAATGTTTAGATTGATTACTAAAGGAGTTTAGTAGTTCAATTAAACACTCAATCAATTGATAGCTCAATATCATAATGTTCAAGGTGTTGGACACATTGATTGGAGTATCAGATTGATTGAAATTGCAATTGACTGATTTTGCACAATCTACACTCCCAACCGATCGGCTCATGAGATGAACCGATCGAATGAGCATGGTGAACCGGTCAGCTCAAGTGTTGAGTCGATCGGCTCATGCACAGGGTGAAATGATTGCTTCAAGTGTTGAAACGATCGATTCAACTGGTGCAACCAAGCAAGTTGGGAAAGTAAGATTGGTGAGAATTTTCCTTGTGTTTCACTTGCCCAATTTGATTGGAACAAGGAATGGTATTCGATACCGATTAGAAACAAAAGAAAGGAAAATCAATCGAGAACTGATCAGGACCACGAACCGACCAGTTCAAGAGTGAACCGATCGGCTCATGGGTCCCAACCGATTGGTTGAGGTGTCAACCGATCGGTTCAGGTCCCCAACCGACCATTTTAGTTGTGAAACGATCGGTTCAGGTTGCGAGTTTGTTGTTTTGTGGAAAATCTCGAACCCTTCTACTCCTGCTTTTAGTCTCGTATTGCCTGGGATGGAGAACCTTGTCCCATGACCCTTCTATATATATAGGGGTATTGGGGGCTTCTCAAAGTACAACTCAGTGCAACCAGTTTCTCTGCAAATTTGTCGTTCTCTGGTTTTGGTAACCGAGAGAGCCTGAGCAAGTGCTACCCGAAAAGGGAGGCATAGCAAGGGAAAGACAACTGCAGTTGCAACTGGCAGCAGGAGAGTGTGTTGGCGACTAGTATGTCAACAGGGGGGTGCAACTCCTTCCAATTCCTTGTGGGACAAGGAGATTGGAGTTTCAGGCAGTCTGTGTGGAGGACTACAGAGGCGGGAGACCTATGTCGCTCGGAGGACAACAGTCAATCCCGACAGTCCAGGTGCGACTAGGAGCTGCACAGACACCGTCCAAGACAGGTGGTGAAGACCGCGAAAGCCGCGAGGTATTGTCGTCAAGCAAGCCGCGAGGTATTGTCGTCGAAAAAGCCTCAGGACAAGGTATGATTCCACAAACCATCCTTTCCTATTGTATAGACGTTGACGCGTTTCCTTGTTCCGGGTTTGGGGGAGAAAATTTTTGTTTCCACTGCCATTTCTGCCTCGCCTAAAACCCAAACACAATGTTCATTCACTTTCTTGATCGCAGAGTACATTGGAAGAGATATGTATGACATCAATATCACATATTGATTCACACATGCGTGCACACATTTCTCAATCCTTCTCATCAAGTGGCCATGGATATCAAACTCCCTCAGGAGGGACAAATCCCATATCTATCACTCACCCCTCAAAATCCCCATGTGTCAAAGCCACCCAATCATCACCTTTATAACAACCCATGTTTCAGGACTACGTTTGAGGATGTCAAAGTGTTCCCAACGACATGTGTTGAGTGTAGTGATTTCAAGTCAAAGAATCACACTCACCACCATCACTGTGAGTATTGACCGTGACTACCATGTCATGGTTCCATGTGTCAAACTCATGGTGGGTCTGTCCGGTACACTTGTTCTCTAACAAGTACCTATGTGTTTGGTTTGATATATCTATATCATGACTAATGAGATTCTGTCATCAACCAACACCACAATCTAGTCTTGAGTGTCATTGGTGTCTATCTACCTTCCGCAATGACATCCGACTAGGGACATAACAAGAATGTACAAACTCTTAGCATCTGTATGATCTCATCATTCAGGTCATGAACCTGAAAGCATACGTCATTGAGTATTGTCATTCTCTAGACATTCAATCTGTTCTATCACTATCTCATATGACTGAACCAGAAAGAATTGGAAGCTTGCATTTGATGTTTATCAAATCAATCTTAATGTATCCCACCAATCATCCCATGATCGACTCTCAGGGCATACATACCAACAGACTCCCACTTGCACTGCGAGCCAATCACCCTTGAATTATATTCATAGTGATCTTCAAACATGTCCCACATGTTACTCTGCTCTAGTGCAATCATAGTGAGTAATGGCAACACCTTGCCAAAGTCAGTATAAATTGCATGTTTCTCATCTCTTCGTAGTACGTCACACGTATAAGATGGAGTTGTCGTAATATGTGATCTAGTATTCCTTTGATAATCTTTAGGCACATTGCATGATCAAGGATTCCATACTTGTCATCAATGAGCGGAATATCTATAAGTTCATCTCATGAACTTCCAGATCCATGTAGTATCCACTGTTGTTCTCTAACACATGGATACTTGACATTTCCTTTTAAATGGTTTTATTGGAACACTTCCAATTATCAACAAACTTTGACTTTTATATATCCTATATATATTTTGCAATTAATTTTTTGCCCTTTCGGAAGTTCGCATCAATGTAACTCTTTACATTGAACTCTTCCTTATCTCCATAGAACTAGTACTTCTCAAGTACTTATCAAGTTCTCATGGTATTCTAGTAACCCTTACTGGAAGTAGACAGACATCCACTCGTCATGGCTTACATACGAGTTATCAGGATGAGCACATCATATTGCCATGTCCTACATATAAGATGATGAATGCATTTTGTTCTTTTCATGTCGATACATGCAAGATAATGGGATGATTACATACATGATAGATCCATATCTATTCTTAGTGTTCCCATTCTTCATAAGAATTGACACTTGGCCTTGTGATACTAACTCCATGTAACATGGACAAGTTTTCTCCCACTGAATCTGTGCATACTGAACCCTTTAGTACAGATTGTCAATGTATGCTTTCTCTTTTTAGGTCAAGAGGTTTTCGAGAATTATCTCTATAGATCTCTATTCCTATCACACAGGAAACATCTCTATCTTCCTTAAGGATAATTTCCACTTTTGGATTTCCATTCTAGAACTTTTCCATTTCACATCAACATGTAGAATGTGAACACACTCCCACTAAGTCACAGATCCCTTCTTTATCTTTGACATATCAGTCAAACCCTTTGACTATATCATCAAAGTAATGATCCAATTCTGAGTTGCTTGTACTCAATCAATCACATTGATTAGTCCATTGTAACTTATAGACTTCATTTGCATTAGTGGATTCAAAAACCTTATAGGTTGTGATACGTACACATCCTTGTTTTATTCTTCATAGGAATGTAGTTTTAGTATCCATATGCCAAATGTCTTAGTCATTAAGTTGCAATCAACAAGCATCATCCTTCTCAAAATGTTATCCATGTGTCTTAACACTTAAGATTCATTTGCACTTATGGATTTCATCCAATGGGTGCTATCATCAAGGTCATACCTTATGGTTCACATGGCTGTCATTTAGGATGTAATGGTCATAAACCATAACTCAAAATTTGGTTCCTCATATTCATCTAGATAGTTGACTCATCACATGAACAACTCATCACATAGATAAATGAGGTGTATCCGTCAAGGATATAAGAACTTACAACTCCTTGTGATTCTTAATGTCCTTTATTAGTGTGGGGTATTATTTTATTAAGAAGAATTCAATTATTTGATAATCATTCGCTAACTCCTTAGAGTATGATTCCTTCTTGATTTATACATCACCGTGCCTTAATCATCAGTTCACTATGATACACTATCATAATCACTCATAAGGATCTCAAACATTTGGTCCAAGTATTTCATTCATTGATCTCATCAATAATTAACACTTTACCAAATTTGCACTTCATCTATGATAATCTTGAACACTTCAAGATATTCACATTGGTATTTCTCCAAACACAATTTGAAGTATTAGCATTTGTTCCAATAGGTTTGTAAATACAGCACATGGATCATACCTAATAGGATAATCATTCTCCCACTACCTTTAGTGAAGATTGATTAATCATGTCTAAGATATTCATGTCTCTTACTGGTTCTCTAACCAAAAGAGTCTAGATTTATCCATCACATGGAAACTAGAAATGAATTTCTCATGATTGATGCTAATTTGATTGTTTGAGTTATCTATAACTTTTAGGTATCATTTTATCTTATGCATATCAAATACCACAAGATAAATAAGGCATTTCCACAAAGATCATATCTCTATAAATTGAAACATCTCTTTATTGATTTCCATCATTGCCATACAATATGCAAAAATAAAGTGTTTCTATCTATTGGCAAATATGAAATAGCAGTTCTCAACTCTATTTCGTGCCCTTTAGGATGAAATAAACTGAAAGGTACTCCTATCTATGGAAGCAACACTTGCTCCAATGATGGGTACTCCTTTCTTGGTCCTTTCACAAAGGCCATCACTTCTTTGTGGATTTTGCATATCATATATGACATATCCATATCTTGGTATCATATACCTCAGATAAAGAAGTAGTTCATTTCATGATACCTTAGGTGAAGATCTCCATCCCCTCCTTCATCTTCTTTTGTTCTTCCAAATATAGAGGGAAATTCCCTCATATACCCTTTCCCCATGTGCCTTGAGGTTGAAAACGACTTGGGCTTCTGGCTAGCATCAGAACATTTCTTTGCTTTGCCCTTGCCCTTGCCCTTATGACTTACCTTTCATTGATCTCATCAAAGATTAGGGTTATTCTTTCTTCATTTTTGCCTCAACATGTCCTCAACATGTCCAACAACTCTTCAATGCTTGTCAAAGTTGTTCATATTGTAGCTTATCATGAATTGTATGATTCTCGCAACATTTGCAGGATCATACCAATAGCCAACTCTTGGCTCAGAGGGAATCCTTCTTAGTTAGGTTTTCCACATACCCAATCACATTGAGTGTGTGAATACCTTACTGGATCTCCTTCTGTCATGACATACTAGGACAGTGTCTTGGAGACATCATATGTCTCATGTTGTCTCTGCAACTCATAGTTCAGAGAACACAACATCAAGCACTCCTCATCAATATCTTCCTCAATATTCTTCCATAAGCATACTTTCAGCCATTGATATGGTGGGATCGAGTTCATCTGGTTCTGGTATAATTAGGACTTAGAGCTTTCACTTTACAATTGAGAACACTTCTCAATGTCCTAACTAGTCATGGAAAAATTCCCATTTAATTTGTTGGTCTCAAAGACTGATCGCAAATAAGTGATTATTGTTTGTTGTCATTTGTACTACAAAAGGAAATATGCAATTTTAGTCCAAAAACTCATTTTTGACTTATTTGATTGATTTGAAAAGTTGACGATATAATTAGGCCTTTAATTAATTATTTCTCCCACTATTTTACTTCAAATTGATAGCCATCACCATCAATTTGGAACATTGCAGCGTACAACCTTCTAGTGGGTAAGATCCTGAAATCCTCTAAGTTATGGACCAGCTAGGGCTATCACCCACAACTTAGATCTCTCAGGTAGGCAACTCTTGCCAATTGCATCTTATGCAACTCTTGATAAGATGTCATATGCAACTCCTTGCCATGATCATCTCCATGCCTCAAGGTGCTAGATCCTATCTAGGTCACCTTGTTAAGTCCAACCCAAAGCAAACACGATGAATATGCACCCTGCTAGGGCAGACCCACATATCCATCCTTCACGCTTCCACAAGATAGACGGTGCACCATGCTAGGGTGTTCCCACACTTGGTCGATCAAGCTTTTCATGTGTGTCGCATTTGGAAGGCATCTAAAACTTAATATTTAATGAGGGATTTGGTTTTATATACATATACATATCCAATCACCACAATATATAGTACGCATCATATACATGCTATATCCCACAGAATACATGCGAAACAATAAAAGCGATGATTATGGCCATCCTAATGTGATTCCTCGAGCCAAGAGGAATCATGGTCATCTAGGTCTACATCACATGAAACCTATACAAGATGAACTATGTGCTTTGCCTTTCTGGGTTTGATCAACTCATCACATGACTGATCGGCTCGCCATCAGGTTGGTCGGTTGGGTGCCACCAGCTGATCAGTTGGCTCCTCCAACCGATCGGTTCGCTTGGTCGTCGTGCATCTCATCATGGCCGCCACCCACTCGTCTCGCTCCTCGAACCGGTCATCAACCGATCAGCTCACTCCTTGAACTGATTGTCTCGTACCTCAATCAATCGGTTCACGCCTTGAACCGATCGTCTCAGCTATCGTCAGGATGTCCTCCATTCATTGACATAACAGGAAATAAAATTCTATCCTATTTTGCATTGTAAAAAGAGAAACCTCGAGTTACATTCGAGGGGAGCAAAGGTAGGAAAGAAATCTCAAATTATTTCGAGCTACATCAGGAATAGGAGAAGGAAGATTGGTGCGCAGACCGAGATGCAAGAAACCACATACAACCATACACATATAGGGTTTATTGGACATAACCACGCTATACATCCACCACAAAAGTCGTTTAAGGGCGACGCGTATCGAGTGCATTCATATTACATATCATATATGTATATTGGGATTTGTGGATTTAGGATTGGACATGCATAAAGCCAATTTTATTCGCATCGTATGCAATAAATAAAGGCGACAAACCAAAATCAATCATATCGATAATCCTAAAGTATAGAATAGTTGACGTGGCTCTGATACCACTGTTGGGTTTTAGAGGAGGCAGAGAAGGCAGCGGAAACAAAAATTTTCTCCTCCCCAAACCCAAAACAAGGAAATGTGTCAACGACTATACAATAGGAAAGGATGATTTGTGGAATCATACCTTGTCCTGAGGCTTTCTCGGTGCCAATACCTCGCGGATTGTGCGGTCTTCACCTCCGGTCTTGGATGGTGTATGTGCAGCTCTTGGTCACACCAGGACTGACGGGATTGACAACTGTCCTCTATGTGACAGAAATCTCCCGCCTCTGAAGTAGTCCACACGGACCACCTGGAACTCCAATCTCCTTGTCTCACAAGGAATTAGAAGGAGTTGCACCCTCCTATCAGCGTACTAGTCACTGACACACTCTCCTGCCACCAGTCGCATTCTGCAGTAGCCTTTCCCTTATTGTGCCTCCCTTATCGGGTAGCACTTGCTCAGGCTCTCTCGGTTACCAAAACTAGAGAGAACGACAACTTTACAGATCAACTTGTTGCACTGAGTTGTACTTTGAGAAGCCCCCAATACCACTATATGTATAGGAGGGTCATGGTACAGGGTTCTCTATCCCGGGCAATATGGGACTAAAGCAGGAGTAGAAGGGTTCGACATTTTCCACAAAAATAACCAACTGCGCAACCTGAACTGATCGTTTCATCTCTGAAACGGTTGGTTGGGGACCTGCACCAGTCGGTTGACACCTCAACCGATCAGTTGGGACCCATGAAATGGTCGGTTCACTTCTGAACCGGTCGGTTCGTGGTCCTGGTCAGTTCTCGGTTGACTTTTCTTCTTTCATTTCTAATTGGTACCTAATACCAATCCTTATTCCAATCAAATTGGGCAAGTGAAACGAAAAAGAAATTTCTCACCAAGATGAGCCGATCGGTTCACCAAGCTGAGCCAATTGGTTCATCACATGAGCCGATCGGTTGGGAGTGCAGATTGTGCAGAATCAGTCAATTGTAGTTTCAATCAATCCGATACTCCAATCAATCAGTCCAACACCTTGAACATTATGATACTGAGCTATCAATTGATTGAGTGTTTAATTGAACTACTAAACTCCTTTAGTAATCAATCTAAACATTGTTTGTGGACAAAACACCTCTTCCAGGTTAAATCCTATGTGTGTGACCATGCAGGTCCATTTCACGTTGGCAGTGAAAGTCCATAACACTTATGACTTCACAAGCAAAGAGTGGTGTCTAGTCACACATTAGTGCTAACCAAGTGAAATAGAAAGTTGGAGAACAACTTTCAATCCTACAATCCGTGAATGGTGTTACAGTGAATGTATAATTCCTTTGTCACTAATATCCCGAATGAACTTGAGGCATGGAACAGACATCATGTCAATGTTCATTCACTTTCTTGGTCTCAGAGTAGATTGGAAGAGATATGCATGACATCAATATCACATACTGATTCACACATGCGTGCACGCCTTTCTCAATCCTACTCATCAAGTGGCCATGGATATCAAACTCCCTCAGGAGGGACAAATTCCATATCTATCACTCACCCCTCAAAAGCCCCATGTGTCACAGCCAGCCAATCATCACCTTTATAACAACCCATGTTTCAGGATTGTGTTTGATGATGTCAAAGTGTGCCTAATGACATGTGTTGAGTGTAGTGATTTCAGGTCAAAGAATCACACTCACCACCATCACTATGAGTATTGACCCTGACTACCATGTCATGGTTCCATGTGTCAAACTCACGGTGGGTCTGTCCGGTACACTTGTTCTCTAACAAATACCTATGTGTTTGGTTTCATATCTCTATATCATGTCTAATGGGATTTTGTCATCAACCAACACCACAATCTAGTCTTGTGTGTCATTGATGTCTATCTACCTTCCACAATGACATCTGATTAGGGACATAACAAGAATGTACAAACTCTTAGCATCCGTATGATCTCATCGTTCAGGTGTTGTACCTGAAAGCATATGTCATTGAGTATTGTCATTCTCTAGACATTCAATTTGTTCTATCACTATCTCATATGACTGAACCAGAAAGAATTGTAAGCTTGCCTTTGATGTTTATCAAATCAGTCTTAATGTATCCCACCAATCATCCCATGATTGGATCTCATGGCATACATACCAACAAATACAACAACAATTGAAGGCATCCTAGTATATAAAAAGGTTATTTGTTGATATCTTTGCAGACCATTAGAGTTCAAAGTTGGAGATCATGTGTATCTCAAGGCTTCCCCATGGAAAGGTGTGTTGAAATTTGGTAAGAAAGATAAGTTGGCTCCTAGGTTTATGGGACCTTACCCTATCTTGGCACATGTTGGATAGGTGTCTTACAAATTGGTTGTGAGAACCTATTACACTTAATGAGATCACCCAAAATACAAAATGTGATCAACCACCAACTAATCACATATCTAGAAAAGAGGGTAAATTAAAACTAATTTCAACATCACCATCAAGCTCAACAACATTTACATAAGAGACCAACAACTTGCATGTATTCATATACCATGTATATAATCTTTTAAAACTTTCTAGTGGCCTTTTCCACAACTTATACATACAGAAGGACATCATCCATAAGTGCCAAATGTACAAGAATTAGCATACTACCAAAAGATCGAGTCGATTTAAAAACCGCATACAAACTTTCCCACCCAGACATGATCACAGGGATGACTCTAGGACATAGACAACTAAACAACCATCTCTAAGGTCCATTACCTCAGCTCCTCCTCACTGCCACAAGTCTTCTTCCACTGATGTCGATCACCTAAAAAGATGTGGTGACCCACAAGGTGAGACCCATGTCCCAGCATGAGATATAACTCTCAACATGACTTATTGATTTTAAGTTAAGAAATTAAATAGTATAAGAAGATTAAACGTGTTAAACAGATAGCCATAGAAAAGGGTATGATTAACAAGATACATAAAGGAATAGATAACAACAATCATTATTGGACTGGCTCATCATATACCTTTCTAAAGGTATAAGAAGTCTTGAAGCACAAGCATCTCTGACATCATGAATACATCTAGTAGTATAAGAATATCTAACTATATTAGCTTGTTTGACATGTTGAGCTTATCTACATCATAAGTAGAATAACAACATAAGAACAACTATCTACATAACAACGATTAGCAGTATAGGCCTCTCTAATTATAGATTCATGGCTAGCATTATAAGCATAGCTAACAACATGTGATAACCATCATCAAATGCATAATCAGTAGGAGCAGTATATCTATCAACATAACATTGGCTACTTATCCTATTGCACCATAAATAATTACATGAATAAAGAGAGAAAACAAGGGTTATCATCTAATGTGAAGTGGTTTTTATAACCCTAAATGAATATGCTACAAAAATGTATTACATCTTTTATTAAGCCCTTGGGAGTTTGATTCATACCACTCAAATTCCAACTGACCACTGTGAAGTGCTATTTAGTTCCGTACAAGATCTAGAAGGTCGACATCCTAATATTTCTCATCTGCCCATTCATTACAGGTCGAATGCATAGACATATAAATCAAGCTTCGTACAACAACATATAGTCAAGCTACTAACACCTAGCCCGCCCTTGGTACAGGTCATGACACTATCCACCAGGGTATGCAAAGAAAAACCCTCCTACCTGAGGTACAACCGCAACATACTCAGTCATATCATATATAAAAAATAATTGAGGCATGACTGCAACCATCCTCCATAACCTGGAATTAAGGATGTCAAGGATGTACAATCACTTGCACCCCACATACTCAACATGTTATATATGTGCTCCAAAATTTTCCTTAGGAAAATGCGTTTCACCATCCAGTAAGTTTTGAGTTCTATGGAACAAGGCTCTACATGATTAGGGTTTCACTTTGCCAAAGGCTGCATCAAACAAGTGGACATTCAAACCCTAATTCATTTCTAGCAAGCATATGAGTATATCAACTTTAGAAGACATAAAACGAACGAGATAAAATTATTAAATCACAATCCCCACATGGTTCTATTCATTGTCGTATAGAAGACCATACTTTTCATCATCTCACCATAGTACACATTTTCTTATCACATTTTTTCCTGGGTTCCAACCCTTATAACGTCATGAAGAGGGTTACACCTCATTCAGGGTTCAACCATGCCTAAAGGTCATTAAAACTATCACATTAATCCCTGCATGATCATCATTATCTTTCCATGCCTTATAACAAGGCTCAATGAACCATTATACAGGCTCAACATGATATTGCATTAAAAGAGTTAAAAGGTGTCCATAGAATAACATAGTTGGGTTATCTTTGCATTAAGAGATGTCCTTAATTATACCAACATACATAAAGGATTAGTATGATTGAAAATTGTCATACTTATAGTGCACATATTTAACATAAGAATGCTTCAATCATAAGGTTTTGATAACATACAGTTAACACAGTAGGCTCATAACAACATTAGGAACCACGTCCCATCATTATATCAATCATTCAAGGAAGGGTAGCATGATTAAACCCCATCATATATTTACATTAGGGTTAGGTTCAACAAGATAAGCTACATTGAAGCTAAAAACCAACATTCATACACAAACCCTAATCATGACATCCGCATCGAATCATGGATTCATAATATAAAGTATTGCCTTCAAATCCCATACTATCCTCTAGTATGTATCCATGCATAACACAAGGTTTAACCGTGGGGTTATATTAATCTGAGGGAAAAGGTCATACTACATAATCAAGGCATTTAACCATTGATTCTAAAATATCAAAACAGAAACATCAAACCATGGGATTCAACCAAAACCATTAGATGTTGAGGTATTGAACTCTAACAATCAGATCATGTTCTTCATTAAAAACCATCGGTTAAGGTATAAGAAAAACCCTTGAATCATTCAACTAAGAAAACCATCAAATCAGGACCTCAAATAATCATCATATAAGATGTAGTCTGACCATCTGTTGTGGTGTCTAGGACCACCATTGGTTGTGGTGTCCAAGACTACCAACAGTTGAGACACCCATTTTCACCATTGGTTGTGACCATCGGATCATGTGTCAAGTGAGCCATTGGTTGATGAGTCAAAGAAACCATTGGTTGATGATCTAGAGAGGCCATCAATTGTGAGACTCAGAGGGACCCTCACTTGATGTCAATAGAAGGAAAAACTAATCCAAAACCAAGGAAAAATAGTTGCTTATTGACCCAAAAGAACCATCATTCAAACCACCACATGTAAACACAAAAGACCATCAAATTCATCACTTAAACGAGAAACAAGGCCATCATATTTTGAGCATAAAACCGTCCAAATAGAAGGTTAAAAAAATCCATTGGTTGTGCAAGAAAGCAACCAAATAGGCACCAAGCACATAACCATCAAATTCCATCTCAAGGAAGACAAGTCAACACAAAACCCTAAAAGAAGACCGTCATATAAGAGGATAAAATCATTGTTTTGTTAGGAAGACATGACCATTGGATGTGTGCTCATGATATAACCCAAAATAGAAACTAATCCATGGCCATAGGTTGGCACACCATGGCCAAGTAAAACATCAAAAAGTATTAAGCCATCACGTTGCAAGAGTAGAGGGGAAATCAGCTCACAAACCCTAATTTTGGCCATTGTTTGTTAAGAAAGAACCATCATTTTCTCTCACGAAAGAAAGGTCTACAACTTCCACTACCCAATGCAGGTTGCGAACAAGGTTGCAGGTTCATACATGGTTGTAAATTACCCCAGGAACAACACTTAAGCTTAAACTTTAGGAAAAGATAACTTCTTTACGCATAGAACTCCATTTTAAGAAAGATCATGTATAAGAAAGATGGTAGTAAGCAATAAACATGAGGAAAGTTATATAACTCACCTCTAGGAAGGAGATACATTGAGAAAAGGATGTAGGAAACTCTAGCTTAGCACTCCACACGACCAAGCAAGCTTCTTCTCCTAGAAAGAGAGCAAACCCTAGGTCAAGGCAGCAAAAAAGGAGGATTATGTAAGCTCTAGAGAAAGCTTTACCATGGAACAAAATGGTTCTCACCAAGAAGAAGGAGGAAGAACGTAGAACAGAATAGGAAATGAATGATAGAAGGTTGAACTTACTTTATTAGGTCAGGAACAAGCAAAGGAAGCTCTGCAAGCCCTAAAGAAGAGCATATCTAAGCTCTATCTGCTCATGTAAGGAGATCGCGCACCTTCTTCTAACTTGAAACCCTCTTCATCACCAAGAAGGGGAGGATGAAACTCTATATAGTAGGGTATAATAAGGATCCAAAGGGTTCATTTGGGTGCATGAGGGAGGGTATACAAACCTTATGGATAAGGAAGAAGAGAAGCTTGAGGTGTCCTACTAGCTTTATCATGTGTCCATGGCCTAAAACGTCATGTACATGCAAAGGAGTAGATCCATCAGTTGTGTGTGTCTTACAGGACATCATATGATGACCTTCCAATGTGACCATCAATTTCCAACACATGTTGACCATCATTTGGTGAGCCCTAGGTCAAAAGTGTGAAAGCCATTGTTTGAGCACCCTCTTAGCTGAACCTCTGACCTGAAGGGCCTCAAGAGGGGAAACCATCAACCCTCATATATCTAGGGACAACCATTGGTTTTTATTTCACCAGGAGTGACATCAAATCCCAACCAAATAGGAGAATCATCATATTATGTCCTATAACGTAGCTCATCCATGAGGGGGTAAACCTTAACTCAATCCTAGAAAGGTACCACCACCAAACCAAGGTGCAACAAGGTGCCTCATGGCACAACAAGCACAATCATGATAAGAAAGGATACAAGACAGCACAAACATGTGAAAAATGGCAAGAAAAACCTCAGATATGGGTAAATTGCAGATAAGTCCAAAAATGTTCACAAAATTGCATAACTTGTACAAACATTGTCCAAACTAGACCAAACTTGGAACTTAAGTTTGTAACATGATATAAAAGAACCTATTATTGTTTAATTAAGGTTTTAAGCACTAAATTATGACAATTAAGAAGGTTCAACCATTTAATCACGGTTAGGTGTCTCATAATCATAAGCCCCTAATAGGGATTTTGCCCCTGAAATCTAAGGCAAGCAAAGATAGGTGCATCCTATGAGCCTCATACACAAACCTCCACATGGTTACTTTCATATCATGTCACATCACTCTCAGAGGAATCATGTTCTCCCCCCCCCCCAACTCTTGTATATGTCACCTTGGTTTAACATAGAAACCTTTATATAAGAAGCATACTCATCCAACTCCACCTCCACTGCCTACATCACTTGTCCTCTACTAGGGTGAAACTTCATCAATATAAAACAGTCATGGAACATAGAAACTTTTGTGCCACCTATGCAACTCTAGTAGTAACTTTCAACTTTGAACTCTAGTTGTTGTCTTGAACTGTTCAATCTGTTGTGCCTATACATCTTAGAAGCCATACTTGATTACTTTCACCAACCATGTAATGTCATGTATCTTTTACCATATGTTGTAGTAAGCAATTCAATCAATCTAGAAGTTATCCCCTGACTGTCAAGAAATGTAGGCATATGCTCTCAAAAGATTATCCAATAATTTGAATGGTTGACAGACCATCTATCTACCATATAAGGTTGTATTGAGCCTTCATTGTATCCTTATGTCTGCAAGGTTCTAATGTTTTTCATTGATCGACTAACAATTGTTCACTTGACCATATCTTGTGCCATACCCTACCCCATACTTGCTTGTCATTGCAAGTTATCCACCTTATGATACATTTGAGTATTCACCAGATACACCAAGTGCATCAAAGATGAGTATCCTCATGTACTATCTCACTAAAAACATCAAAATCTTGAACCATTGTCTGGTTGTATATGCATACACTGTCTTGTCACCTAGTTTATTGAAGTTATCATGGTCCCCACTATGCTACTATGATATGATGTCCTACATCACGATATCATTCACCTCCACTTCTTTGTCCTATTGTAGAAATGTAAATTTGACTTGTAGTTGTGTCCACAATCCTGTCACATGAGACACTTCCATCTGTACATCCTCCCATTGAAGTGATGGTGGTATGTCTTGTTTCATGATATGTTGAAGAGCATAACTATGTCCTGTCTACAAACTTTGACAAATATGGCTTTTTGATTGACCATATAACATATCGACACACATCTCGAACCGTTCCTTGAAGCATCACAAAAGATGATGTATCTCTCCTTTCATTCTGGAAACACCAATACTGAATCACTTGACACTTTACCCTTCAACATCTAAAAAGAGCGTTGACACCAACTTTGCCACCTATCATTCCCTACTAGAAGGAACACATTTCCTAGACAATCTTATTAGGGGTAAAGCAATGACAATGATATTCTGAATAGACATTCTTGTAGTGTCATGCTAAGCATCAAGAGTCTCAGATGTCAGTCAGTGTCTTAGGTCATTCCTATTCCAACACTGTCTCTACTTTGTTTGGATTCACACACATACTTAGCAGATATATCATAACCCTAAAACACTTTAGCCAACCTCAAACTCATCCTTGTTTAACTTTACATGCACTCATTGCTATTTCAATACTCATAAGTCTTGGTAAAAATATTAACCATCTCTGAACTGCATTGAGGTGTTATAAACAAAACTTGCCACAACTCATAAGGACACAATCTAAGCACTCTATTACTCAAGTTTATATATGTTGTTGGCGCATTTGTTAGTACATAATGACACAACGATGAACTTATGGTGACCATACAAGTGATGTCACCTACTATGATTCTCATATGATGCTATTATAACCCCAAGTCTATCTGAAGGATTATTATAGTAATTGTTGACAAACCAATAGGCCATTTGTCATTGGCAGTGGTCTATCAAGCTATCAGTAGCCCATAAACAATATCACATAATGATTGTTTTTCTCTCCAAACAACACTATGAGGATCAACATCAACTCTCTATCTCTCTTAGGGAGTGGAACACTAGAAAGGTCATATAAAAATATTTCTAAACTTCACATACTACTGGTACACCTCAGATACTAGTACTCATCACCTTGGTATCCACTTCATGTGCTATAAGGAATTCACATTCTTGTCTCATCCACTTCTCCCCAATAACCCAATATATATAGGAGGGTCATGGGACAGGGTTCTCTATCCTGGGAAATATGGGACTAAAGCAGGAGTAGAAGGGTTCGACATTTTCTACAAAAACAACCAACTACGCAAACTGAACCGATCATTTCATCTCAGAAACGGTCGGTTGGGGACCTGAGCCGGTCGGTTGACACCTCAACCGATCGGTTGGGACCCATGAAACGGTCGGTTCACTTCTGAACCGGTCGGTTCGTGGTCCTAGTCAGTTCCCGGTTGACTTTTCTTCTTTTTTTTATAATTGGTACCTAATACCAATCCTGGTTCCAATCACGTTGGGCAAGTGAAACAAAAAGAAATTTCTCACCAATCCTACTTTCCCAATTTGCTCGGTTGGACTAGTTGAACTGATTGTTTCAACACTTGAACCGATCGTTTCACCTTGTCCATGAGCCGATCGACTCACCACCTGAGTCGATCGGTTCACCAAACTCAGCCGATCAGTTCATCACATGAGCCAATTGGTTGGGAGTGCAAATTGTGCATAAACAATCAATTACAGTTTCAATCAATCCGATACTCTAATCAATCAGTCCAACACCTTGAACATTATGATACTGAGCTATCAATTGATTGAGTGTTTAATTGAACTACTAAACTCCTTTAGTAATCAATCTAAACATTGTTTGTGGACAAAACTCCTCTTCCAAGTTAAATCCTATGTGTGTGACCCTGCAGGACCATTTCACGTTGGCAGTGAAAGTCCATAACAATTATGACTTCACAAGCAAAGAGCAGTGCCTAGTCACACATCAGTGCTACCCAAGTGAAATAGAAAGTTGGAGAACAACTTTCAATTCTACAATTCATGAATGGTGTTACAGTGAATGTATAATTCCTTTGTCACTGATATCCCGAATGAACTCGAGGCATGGAACAGTCATCTTGTCATTCAATTTCTTGATCTCAGAGTAGATTCGAAGAGATATGTATGACATCAATATCACATACTGATTCACACATGCACGCATGCCTTTCTCAATCCTACTCATCAAGTGGCCATGGATATCAAACTCCCTCAAGAGGGACAAATCCCATATCTATCACTCACCCCTCAAAAGCCCCATGTGTCAAATCCACCCAATCATCACCTTTATAACAACCCATGCTTCAGGACTGCGTTTGATGATATCAAAGTGTGCCCAACGACATGTGTTGAGTGTAGTGATTTCAGGTCAAAGAATCCCACTCACCACCATCACTGTGAGTACTGACTGTGACTACCATGTCATGGTTCCATGTGTCAAACTCACGGTGGGTCTTTCTGGTACACTTTTCTCTAACAAGTACCTATGTGTTTGGTTTCATATCTCTATATCATGACTAATGAGATTTTGTCATCAACCAACACCACAATCTAGTCTTGTGTGTCATTGTTGTCTATCTACCTTCCACAATGACATCCGACTAGGGACATAACAGGAATGTACAAACTCTTAGCATCTGTATGATCGCATCGTTCAGGTCCTGAACCTAAAAGCATACGTCATTGAGTATTGTCATTCTCTAGACATTCAATATGTTCTATCACTATCTCATATGACTGAACCAGAAAGAATTGGAAGCTTGCCTTTGAAGTTTATCAAATAAATCTTAATGTATCCCACCAATCATCCCATGATTGGCTCTCATGGCATACATACCAACAAATACAACAACAATTAAAGGTATCCTAGTATAGAAAAACGTTATTTGTTGATATATTTGCAGACCATTAGAGTTCAAGGTTTGAGATCATGTGTATCTCAAGGCTTCCCCATGGAAAGGTGTGTTGAAGTTTGGAAATAAAGATTAGTTGGTTCCTAGGTTTATGGGACCTTACCTTGTCTTGGCACATGTTGAATAGGTGGCGTACAAATTGGTTGTGAGAACCTGTTACACTTATTGAGATCACCAAAACACAAAATGTGTTCAACCACCAATTAATCACATATCCCGAAAAGAGGGTAAATTAAAACTAATTTCAACATCACCATCAAGCTCAATAACATTTACATAAGAACCAAACAACTTGCATGTATTCATATACCATGTCAATAATCTTTTAAAACTTTCTAGTGGCCTTTTCCACAACTTATACATACATAAGGACATCATCCATATGTGCCAAATGTACAAGAATTAGCGTAATACCAAAAGATCGAGTCAATTTAAACATTGTATACAAACTTTCCCACCCAGACATGATCATAGGGATGACTCTTGGAGATAGACAACTAAACAACCATCTCTAAGGTCCATTACCTTAGCTCCTCCTCACTGCCACAAGTCTTCTTCCATTGATGTCGATCACCTAAAAAGATGTGGTGACCCACAAGGTGAGACCCATGTCCCAACATGAGATATAACACTCAACATTACTTATTGATTACAAGTTAAGCACTTAAATAATTTAAGAAGATTAAACGTGTTAAATAGATAGCCATAGAAAAGGTTATGATTAACAAGATACATAAAGGAATAGATAACAACAATCATTATTGGATTGGCTCATCATATACCTTTCTAAAGGTATAAGCAGTCTTGAAGCACAAGCATCTCTGACATCATGAATACATCTAGTAGTATAAGAATATCTAACTATATTAGCATGTCTGACATGTTGAGCTTATCTACATCATAAGTAGACTAACAACATAAGAACAACTACCTACATAACAATGATTAGCAGTATAGGCCTCTCTAATTATAGATTCATGGCTATCATTATAAGCATAGCTAACAACATGTGATAACCATCATCAAATGCATAATCAATAGGAGCAGTATATCTATCAACATAACATTGGCTACTTCTCTTATTGCACCATAAATAAATTACATGAATAAAGAGAGAAAACAAGGGTTATCATCTAATGTGAAGTGCTTTTTATAACCCTAGATGAATATGCTTCAAAAATGTATTACATCTTTTATTAAGACCTTGGGTGTTTGATTCATACCACTCAAAGTCCAACTGACCACTATGAAGTGCTATTTAGTTCTGTACAAGATCTAGAAGGTCAACATCCTAATATTTCTCATCTGCCTATTCATTACAGGTCAAATGCATAGACATATAAGTCAAGCTTCATACAACAACATATAATCAAGCTACTAACACCTTGCCCGCCCTTGGTACAGATCATGACACTATCCACCAAGGTATGCAAAGCCAAACCCTCCTACCTGAGGTACAACCGCAACATACTCAGTCATATCATATATAACAAATATTTGAGGCATGACTGCAACCATCCTCCATAAACTGGAATTAAGGATGTCAAGGATGTACAATCACTTGCACCCCACATACTCAACATGTTATATATGTGCTCCAAATTTCCCTTAGGAAGACTCGTTTCACCATCCAGTAAGTTTTGAGTTCTATGGAACAAGGCTCTACATGATTCGGGTTTCACTTTGCTAAAGGTTGCATCAAACAAGTGGACATTCAAACCCTAATTCATTTCTAGCAAGCATATGAGTATAGCAACTTTAGAAGACGTAAAACAAACGAGATAAAATTCTTAAATCACAATCCCCACATGGTTCTATTCGTTGTCATATAGAAGACCATACTTTTCATCATCTCACCATAGTACACAATTTCTTATCACATTTTTTCCTGGGTTCCAACCCTTATAACGTCATGAAGAGGGTTACACCTCATTCAGGGTTCAACCATGCCCAAAGGTCATTAAAACTGTCACATTAATCCCTGCATGATCATCATTATCTTTCCATGCCTTATAACAAGGCTCAATGAACCATTATAAAGGCTCAACATGATATTGCATTAAAAGAGTTAAAAGGTGTCCATAGAATAACATAGTTGGGTTATCTTTGCATTAAAAGAAGTCCTTAATTATACAACATACATAAAGGATTAGTATGATTGAACATTGTCATACTTATAGTGCACATATTTAACATAAGAATGCTGCAATCATAAGGTTTTGATAACATACAGTTAACACAGTAGGCTCATAACAGCATTAGGAACCATGTCCCATCATTATATCAATCATTCAAGGAAGGCTAGCATGATTAACCCCCATCATATATTTGCATTAGGGTCAGGTTCAACAAGATAAGCTACATTGAAGCTAAAAACCAACATTCATACACAAACCCTAATCATGACATCCGCATCGAATCATGGATGCATAAGATAAAGTATTGCCATCAAATCCCATATTATCCTCTAGTATGTATCCATGCATAACACAAGGTTTAACCATGGGGTTATATTAATCTGAGGGCAAAGTTCATACTACATAATCAAGTCATTTAACCATTGATTCTTAATTATCAAAATAGAAACATCAAACCATGGGCTTCACCCAAAACCATTATATGTTGAGGTATTGAACTCTAACAATCAGATCATGTTCTTCATTCAAAACCATCGGTTAAGGTATAAGAAAAACCCTTGAATACTTCAACTAAGAAAACCATCAAATCAGGACCTCAAAGAATCATCATATAAGATGATGTCTGACCATCTATTGTGGTGTCCAAGACTACCAACGGTTGAGACACCCATTTTCACCATCGGTTGTGACCATCGGATCATGAGTCAAGTGAGACATTGGTTGATGAGTCAAAGCAACCATTGTTTGATGGTCTAGAGAGTCCATCAATTGTGAAACTCAGAGGGACCCTCACTTGATGTCAATAGGAGGAAAAACTAATCCAAAACCAAGGAAAAATAGTTGCTTATTGACCCAAAAGGACAATCATTCAAACCACCACATGTAAACACAAAAGACCATCAAATTCATCACTTAAACGAGAACCAAGGCCATCATTATTTGAGCATAAAAGAGTCCAAATAGAAGGTAAAAAAATCCATTTGTAGTGGAAGAAAGCAACCAAATAGGCACCAAGCACATAACCATCAAATTCCATCTCAAGGAAGACAAGTCAACACAAAACCCTAAAAGAAGACCATCATTTAAGAGGATAAAATCATAGTTTTTTTAGGAAGACATGACCATTGGATGTGTTCTCATGATATAACCCAAAATAGAAACTAATCCATGGCCATAGGTTGGCACATCATGGCCAAGTAAAACATCAAAACGTATTAAGCCATCATGTTGCAAGAGTAAAGGGGAAATCAGCTCACAAACCCTAATTTTGGCCATTGTTTGTTAAGCAAGAACCGTCATTTTCTCTCACGAAAGCAAGGTCTACAACTTCCAC
Source organism: Alisma plantago-aquatica (assembly GCA_963693085.1). Classification (NCBI taxonomy): domain Eukaryota; kingdom Viridiplantae; phylum Streptophyta; class Magnoliopsida; order Alismatales; family Alismataceae; genus Alisma; species Alisma plantago-aquatica. The sequence goes on along the minus strand of OY856412.1, from coordinate 1,047,606,414 downwards.
TACCCAAGGAAGGTTGCGAACAAGGTTTCAGGTTCATACATGGTTGTAATTACCCCAGGAACAACACTTAAGCTTAAACATTAGGAAAAGATAACTTCTTTACGTATAGAACTCCATTTTAAGAACGATCATGTGTAAGCAAGATGGTAGTAAGCAATAAACATGAGGAAAGTTATATAACTCACCTCTAGGAAGGAGATGCATTGATCAAAGAATGTAGTAAACTATAGTTTAGCACTCTACACGACCAAGCAAGCTTCTTCTCCTAGAAAGAGAGCAAACCCTAGGTCAAGGAAGCAAAAAAGGAGGATTATGTAAGCTCTAGAGAAAGCTTTACCATGGAACAAAATGGTTCTCACCAAGAAGAAGGAGGAAGAAGGTAGAACAGAATAGGAAATGAATGATAGAATGTTGAACTTCATTTATTAGGTCAGGAACAAGCAAAGGAAGCTCTGCAAGGCCTAAAGAAGAGCATATCTAAGCTCTATCTACTCATGCAAGGAGATCGCGCACCTTCTTCTAGCTTGAAACCTTCTTCATCACCTAGAAGGGGAGGATGAAACTCTATATAGTAGGGTATAATAAGGATCCAAAGGGTTCATTTGGGTGCATGAGGGAGGGTATACAAAGCTTATGGATAAGGAAGAAGAGAAGCTTGAGGTGTCCTACTAGCTTTACCATGTGTCCATGGCCTAAAACGTCATGTACATGCAAAGTTGTAGCTCCATCAGTTTTGTGTGTCTTATAGGACAAAAGATGATGGCTTTCCAATGTGACCATCGATTTCCAACACATTTCGACCATCATTTGGTGAAGCCCTAGGTCACAAGTGTGAAAGCCATTATTTGAGTGCCCTCTTAGGTGAACCACCGACCCGAAGGGCCTCAAGAGGGGAAACCATCAACCCTCATACATCTAGGGGCAACCATTGGTTTTTATTTCATCAGGAGCACCATCAAATCCAAACCAAATAGGAGAATCATCATATTAGTCCTGTAACGTAGCTCATCCATGAGGGGGTAAACCTAAACTCAATCCTAGAAAGGTACCACCACCAAACCAAGGTGCAACAAGGTGCCTCATGGCACAACAAGCACAATCATGATAAGAAAGGATACAAGACGGCACAAACATGTGAAAAATGGCAAGAAAAACCTCAGATATGAGTAAATTGTAGATAAGTCCAAAAATGTTCACAAAATTGCATAACATGCACAAACATTGTCCAAACTACACCAAACATGGAACTTAAGTTTGTAACATGTTCTAAAAGAACCTATTATTGTTTAATTAAGGTTTTAAGCACTAAATTATGACAATTAAGTAGGTTCAACCATTTAATCATGGTAAGGTGTCTCATAATCATAAGCCCCTAATAGGGATTTTTCCCCTGAAATCCAAGGCAAGAAAAGATAGGTGCATCCTATGCACCTCATACACAAACCTCCACATGGTTACTTTCATATCATGTCACATCACTCTCAGAAGAATCATGTTCTCCCCCCCAACTCTTGTATATGTCACCTTGGTTTAATATAGAAACCTTTATATAAGAAGCATACTCATGCAACTCCACCTCCACTACCTACATCACTTGTCCTCTACTAGGGTGAAACTTTGTCAATATAATATAATCATGGAACATAGAAACTTTTGTGCCACCTATGCAACTCTAGTAGTAACTTTCAACTTTGAACTCTAGTTGTTGTCCTGAACTGTTCTATCTATTGTATCAACACATCTTAGAAGCCATACTTGATTACTTTCACCAACCATGTAATTTCATGTATCTTTTACCATATGTTGTAGTAAGCAATTCAATCAATCTAGAAGTTATCCCCTAAGTGTCAAGAAATGTAGGCATATGCTCTCAAAAGATTATCCAATAATTTGAATGGTTGACAGACCATCCATCTACCATAAAAGGTTGTATTGAGCCTTCATTGTATCCTTATGTCTGTCGGGTTCTAATGTTTCTCATTGATCGACTAACAATTGTTCACTTGACCATATCTTGTCCCATACCCTACCCCATACTTGGTTGTCATTGCAAGTTCTCCACCTTATGATACATTTGAGTATTCACCAGATACATCGTGTGAATCAAAGATGAGTATCCTCATGTACTATCTCACTAAAAACATCAAAATCTTGAACCATTGTCTGGTAGTATAGGCATACACTGTCTTGTCACCTAGTTTATTGAAGTTATCATGGTCCCCACTGTGCTACTATGATATGATGTCCTACATCATGATATCATTCACCTCCACTTCTTTGTCCTATTGTAGAAATGTAAATTTGACTTGTAGTTGTGTCCACAATCCTGTCAACTGAGACACTTCCATCATTACATCCTCCCATTGAAGTGATGGTGGTATGTCTTGTTTCATGATATGTTGAAGAGCATAACTATGTCCTGTTCGCAAAATTTGACAAATATGGCTTTTTGATTGACCATATATCATATCGACACACATCTCGAACTGTTCCTTGAAGCATCACAAAAGATGATGTATCTCTGCTTTCATTTTGGAAACACCAATACTGAATCACTTGACACTTTCCCCTTCAACATCTAAAAAGAGTGTTGCCACCAACTTTGCCACCTGTCATTCCCTACCATAAGGAACACATTTCCTAGACAATCTTGTTAGGGGTAAAGCAATGACAATGACATTCTGAATAGAATTTCCTGTAGTGTCATGCTAAGCATCAGGAGTCTCAGATGTTAGTCAGTGTCTGGGGTCATTCCCATTCCAACACTGTCTCTACTTTGTTTGGATTCACACACACACTTAGCAGATATATCATAACCCTAAAACACTTTAGCCAACCTCAAACTCATCCTTGTTTAACTTTACATGAACTCATTGCTATTTCAATACTCATAGTCTTGGTAAAAATATTAACCATCTCTGAACTGCATTGAGATGTTATCAACAAAACTTGCCACAACTCATAAGGACACAATCTAAGCACTCTATTCCTCAAGTTTATATATGTTGTTGGCGCATTGGTTAGTATATAATGACACAACGATGAACTTATGGTGACCTTACTACTGATGTCACCTACTCTGATACTCATATGATGCTATTATAACCCCAAGTCTATCTGAAGGATCATTGTAGTAATTGTTGACTGACCTATATGCCATTTGTCATTGGCAATGGTATAACAAGCTATCAGTAGCCCATAACCAATATCACATAATAATAGTTTTTCTCTCCAAACAACACTATGAGGATCAACATCAACTCTCTATCTCTCTTAGGGAGTGGAACACTAGAAAGGTCATATAAAAATATTTCTAAACTTCACATACTACTGGTACACCTCAGATACTAGTACTCATCACCTTGGTATCCACTTCATGTGTTATAAGGAATTCACATTCTTGTCTCATCCACTTCTCCCCAATAACCCTATATATATAGGAGGGTCATGGGATAGGGTTCTCTATCCAGGGCAATATGGGACTAAAGTAGGAGTAGAAGGGTTCAACATTTTCCACAAAAACAACCAATTGCGCAACCTGAACCGATCATTTCATCTCGGAAATGGTCGGTTGGGGACCTGAGCCGGTCGGTTGACACCTCAACCGATCAGTTGGGACCCATGAAACGGTCGGTTCACTTCTGAATCGGTCGGTTCGTGGTCCTGGTCAGTTCCCGATTGACTTTTCTTCTTTTGTTTATAATTGGTACCTAATACCAATCCTTCTTCCAATCATGTTGCGCAAGTGAAACAAAAAGAAATTTCTCACCAATCCTACTTTCCCAACTTGCTCGGTTGGACTAGTTGAACCAATCATTTCAACACTTGAACCGATCGTTTCACCCTGTCCATGAGCCGATCGACTCACCACCTGAGTCGATTAGTTCACCAAGCTCAGTCGATAAGTTCATCACATGAGCCAATCAGTTGGGAGTGTAAATTGTGCATAAACAATCAATTGCAGTTTCAATCAATCCAATACTCTAATCAATCAGTCCAACACCTTGAACATTATGATACTGCGCTATCAATTGATTGAGTGTTTAATTGAACTACTAAACTCCTTTAGTAATCAATCTAAACATTGTTTGTGGACAAAACTCCTCTTCCAAGTTAAATCCTATGTGTGTGGCCCTGCAGGTCCATTTCACGTTGGCAGTGAAAGTCCATAACAGTTATGACTTCACAAGCAAAGAGCGGTGCCTAGTCACACATCAGTGCTACCCAAGTGAAATAGAAAGTTGGAGAACAACTTTCAATTCTACAATTCATGAATGGTGTTACAGTGAATGTATAATTCCTTTGTCACTGATATCCCGAATGAACTCGAGGCATGGAACAGTCATCTTGTCATTCACTTTCTTGATCTCAGAGTAGATTGGAAGAGATATGTATGACATCAATATCACATACTGATTCACACATGTGAGCATGCCTTTCTCAATCCCACTCATCAAGTGGCCATGGATATCAAACTCCCTCAAGAGGGACAAATCCCATATCTATCACTCACCCCTCAAAAGCCCCATGTGTCAAAGCCACCCAATCATCACCTTTATAACAACTCATGCTTCAGGACTGCGTTTGATGATATCAAAGTGTGCCCAACGACATGAGTTGAGTGTAGTGATTTCAGGTCAAAGAATCACACTCACCACCATCACTGTGAGTACTGACTGTGACTACCATGTCATGGTTCCATGTGTCAAACTCACGGTAGGTTTGTCCGGTACACTTGTTCTCTAACAAGTACCTATGTGTTTGGTTTCATATCTCTATATCATGACTAATGAGATTTTGTCATCAACCAACACCACAATCTAGTCTTGTGTGTCATTGATGTCTATCTACCTTCCAAAATGACATCCAACTAGGGACATAACAAGAATGTACAAACTCTTAGCATATGTATGATCTCATCGTTCAGGTCATGAACCTGAAAGCATACGTCATTGAGTATTGTCATTCTCTAGACATTCAATATGTTCTATCACTATCTCATATGACTGAACCAGAAAGAATTGGTAGCTTGCCTTTGAAGTTTATCAAATCAATCTTAATGTATCCCACCAATCATCCCATGATTGGCTCTCATGGCATACATACTAACAAATACAACAACAATTGAAGGCATCCTAGTATAGAAAAAAGTTATTTGTTGATATCTTTGTAGACCATTAGAGTTCAAAGTTTGAGATCATGTGTATCTCAAGGCTTCCCCATGGAAAGGTGTGTTGAAGTTTGGTAAGAAAGATAAGTTGGCTCCTAGGTTTATGGGACCTTACCTTGTCTTGGCACATGTTGGATAGGTGGCGTACAAATTGGTTGTGAGAACCTGTTACACTTATTGAGATCACCAAAACACAAAATGTGTTCAACCACCAATTAATCACATATCCAGAAAAGAGGGTAAATTAAAACTAATTTCAACATCACCATCAAGCTCAACAACATTTACATAAGAACCTAACAACTTGCATGTATTCATATACCATGTCAATAATCTTTTAAAACTTTCTAGTGGCCTTTTCCACAACTTATAAATACATAAGGACATCATCCATATGTTCCAAATGTACAAGAATTAGTGTACTACCAAAAGATCGAGTCGATTTAAACATCGTATACAAACTTTCCCACCCAGACCTGATCATAGGGATGACTCTCGGAGATAGACAACTAAACAACCATCTCTAAGGTCCATTACCTCAGCTCCTCCTCACTGCCACAAGTCTTCTTCCATTGATGTTGATCACCTAAAAAGATGTGGTGACCCATAAGGTGAGACCCATGTCCCAGCAAGAGATATAACTCTCAACATTACTTATTGATTACAAGTTAAGCACTTAAATAGTTTAAGAAGATTAAACGTGTTAAATAGATAGCCATAGAAAAGGTTATGATTAACAAGATACATAAAGGAATAGATAACAACAATCATTATTGGACTGGCTCATCATATACCTTTCTAAAGGTATAAGCAGTCTTGAAGCACAAGCATCTCTGACATCATGAATACATCTAGTAGTATAAGAATATCTAACTATATTAGCATGTCTGACATGTTGAGCTTATCTACATCATAAGTAGTCTAACAACATAAGAACAACTACCTACATAACAATGATTAGTAGTATAGGCCTCTCTAATTATAGATTCATGGCTATCATTATAAGCATAGCTAACAACATGTGATAACCATCATCAAATGCATAATCAATAGGAGCAGTATATCTATCAACATAACATTGGCTACTTCTCTTATTGCACCATAAATAAATTACATGAATAAAGAGAGAAAACAAGGGTTATCATCTAATGTGAAGTGCTTTTTATAACCCTAGATGAATATTCTACAAAAATGTATTACATCTTTTATTAAGCCCTTGGGAGTTTGATTCATACCACTCAAAGTCCAACAGACCACTGTGAAGTGCTATTTAGTTCTGTACAAGATCTAGAAGGTCGACATCCTAATATTTCTCATCTGCCCATTCATTACAGGTCGAATGCATAGACATATAAGTCAAGCTTCGTACAACAACATATCATCAAGATACTAACACCTAGCCCGCCCTTGGTACAGATCATGACACTATCCACCAAGGTATGCAAAGCCAAACCCTCCTACCTGAGGTACAACCGCAACATACTCAGTCATATCATATATAACAAATATTTGAGGCATGAATGCAACCATCCTCCATAAACTGGAACTAAGGATGTCAAGGATGTACAATCACTTGCACCCCACATACTCAACATGTTATATATGTGCTCCAAATTTCCCTTAGGAAGACTCGTTTCACCATACAGTAAGTTTTGAGTTCTATGGAACAAGGCTCTACATGATTAGGGTTTCACTTTGCCAAAGGCTGCATCAAACAAGTGGACATTCAAACCCTAATTCATTTCTAGCAAGCATATGAGTATAGCAACTTTAGAAGACGTAAAACGAATGAGATAAAATTCTTAAATCACAATCCCCACATGGTTCTATTCGTTGTCATATAGAAGACCATACTTTTCACCATCTCACCATAGTACACAATTTCTTATCACATTTTTTCCTGGGTTCCAACCCTTATAACGTCATGAAGAGGGTTACATCTCATTCAGGGTTCAACCATGCCCAAAGGTCATTAAAACTATCACATTAATCCATGCATGATCATCATTATCTTTCCATGCCTTATAACAAGGCTCAATGAACCATTATACAGGCTCAACATGATATTACATTAAAAGAGTTAAAAGGTGTCCATAGAATAGCATAGTTGGGTTATCTTTGCATTAAGAGAAGTCCTTAATTATACAACATACATAAAGGATTAGTATGATTGAACATTTTCATACTTATAGTGCACATATTTAACATAAGAATGCTTCAATCATAAGGTTTTGATAACATACAGTTAACATAGTAGGCTCATAACAACATTAGGAACCATGTCCCATCATTATATCAATCATTCAAGGAAGGGTAGCATGATTAACCCGCATCATATATTTGCATTAGGGTCAGGTTCAACAAGATAAGCTACATTGAAGCTAAAAACCAACATTCATACACAAACCCTAATCATGGGATCCACATCGAATCATGGATGCATAAGATAAAGTATTGCCATCAAATCCCATACTATCCTCTAGTATGTATCCATGCATAACACAAGGTTTAACCATGGGGTTATATTAATCTGAGGGAAAAGGTCATACTACATAATCAAGGCATTTAACCATTGATTCTAAATTATCAAAATAGAAACATCAAACCATGGGCTTCACCCAAAACCATTAGATGTTGAGGTATTTAACTCTAACAATCAAATCATGTTCTTCATTCAAAACCATCGGTTAAGGTATAAGAAAAACCCTTGAATCCTTCAACTAAGAAAACCATCAAATCAGGACCTCAAAGAATCATCATATAAGATGTTGTCTGACCATCTGTTGTGGTGTCCAAGACTACCAATGGTTGAGACACCCATTTTCACCATCGGTTGTGACCATCAGAGCATGAGTCAAGTGAGACATTGGTTGATGAGTCAAAGCAACCATTGGTTGATGATCTAAAGAGGCCATCAATTGTGAAACTCAGAGGGACCCTTACTTGATGTCAATAGGAGTAAAAACTTATCCAAAACCAAGGAAAAATAGTTGCTTATTGACCCAAAACTAACCATCAAATTCCATCTCAAGGAAGACAAGTAAACACAAAACCCTAAAAGAAGACCATCATTTAAGAGGATAAAATCATAGTTTTGTGAGGAAGACATGACCATTGGATCTGTGCTCATGATATAACCCAAAATAGAAACTAATCCATGGCCATAGGTTGGCACACCATGGCCAAGTAAAACATCAAAAAGTAATAAGCCATCACGTTGCAATAGTAAAGGGGAAATCGGCTCACAAACCGTAATTTTGGCCATTGTTTGTTAAGCAAGAACCGTCATTTTCTCTCACGAAAGCAAGGTCTACAACTTCCACTACCCAAGGAAGGTTGCGAACAAGGTTTCAGGTTCATACATGGTTTTAAATTACCCCAGGAACAACACTTAAGCTTAAACATTAGGAAAAGATAACTTCTTTACGTATAGAACTCCATTTTAAGAAAGATCATGTTTAAGCAAGATGGTAGTAAGCAATAAACATGAGGAAAGTTATATAACTCACCTCTAGGAAGGAGATGCATTGATAAAAGAATGTAGGAAACTCTAGTTTAGCACTCCACACGACCAAGCAAGCTTCTTCTCCTAGAAAGAGAGCAAACCCTAGGTCAAGCAAGCAAAACATGAGGATTATGTAAGCTCTAGAGAAAACTTTACCATGGAACAAAATGGTTCTCACCAAGAAGAAGGAGGAAGAAGTTAGAACAGAATAGGAAATGAATGATAGAAGGTTGAACTTACTTTATTAGGTCAGGAACAAGCAAAGGAAGCTCTGCAAGGCCTAAAGAAGAGCATATCTAAGCTCTATCTACTCATGCAAGGAGATCGTGCACCTTCTTCTAGCTTGAAACCTTCTTCATCACCAAGAAGGGGAGGATGAAACTCTATATAGTAGGGTATAATAAGGATCCAAAGGGTTCATTTGGGTGCATGAGGGAGGGTATACAAAGCTTATGGATAAGGAAGAAGAGAAGCTTGAGGTGTCCTACTAGCTTTACCATGTGTCCATGGCCTAAAACGTCATGTACATGCAAAGTTGTAGCTCCATCAGTTTTGTGTGTCTTATAGGACAAAAGATGATGGCTTTCCAATGTGACCATCGATTTCCAACACATGTCGACCATCATTTGGTGAAGCCCTAGGTCACAAGTGTGAAAGCCATTATTTGAGTGCCCTCTTAGGTGAACCACCGACCCGAAGGGCCTCAAGAGGGGAAACCATCAACCCTCATACATCTAGGGACAAACATTGGTTTTTATTTCACCAAGAGCGCCATCAAATCCCAACCAAATAGGAGAATCATCATATATATCCTGTAACGTAGCTCATCCATGAGGGGGTAAACCTAAACTCAATCCTAGAAAGGTACCACCACCAAACCAAGGTGCAACAAGGTGCCTCATGGCACAACAAGAAAAATCATGATAAGAAAGGATAAAAGACGGCACAAACATGAGAAAAATGGCAAGAAAAACCTCAGATATGGGTAAATTGTAGATAAGTCCAAAAATGTTCACAAAATTACATAACTTGCACAAACATTGCCCAAACTACACCAAACATGGAACTTAAGTTTGTAACATGTTATAAAAGAACCTATTATGGTTTAATTAAGGTTTTAAGAACTAAATTATGACAATTAAGCAGGTTCAACCATTTAATCATGGTTAGGTGTCTCAGAATCATAAGCCCCTAATAGGGATTTTTCCCCTGAAATCAAGGCAAGCAAAGATAGGTGCATCCTATGCACCTCATACACAAACCTCCACATGGTTACTTTCATATCATGTCACATCACTCTCAGAGGAATCATGTTCTCCCCCCCAACTCTTGTATATGTCACCTTGGTTTAACATAGAAACCTTTATATAAGAAGCATGCTCATGCAACTCCACCTCCACTGCCTACATCACTTGTCCTCTACTAGGGTTAAACTTCGTCAATATAAAACAATCATGGAACATAGAAACTTTTGTGCCACCTATGCAACTCTAGTAGTAAATTTCAACTTTGAACTCTAGTTGTTGTCCTGAACTATTCTATCTATTGTATCAACACATCTTAGAAGCCATACTTGATTACTTTCACCAACCATGTAATGTCATGTATCTTTTACCATATGTTGTAGTAAGCAATTCAATCAATCTAGAAGTTATCCCCTAAGTGTCAAGAAATGTAGGCATATGCTCTCAAAAGATTATCCAATAATTTGAATGGTTGACAGACCATCCTTCTATCATAAAAGTTTGTATTGAGCCTTCATTGTATTCTTATGTCTGTCGGGTTCTAATGTTTCTCATTGATCGACTAACAATTGTTCACTTGACCATATCTTGTGCCATACCCTACCCCATACTTGGTTGTCATTGCAAGTTCTCCACCTTATGATACATTTGAGTATTCACCAGATACACCGTGTGCATCAAAGATGAGTATCCTCGTGTACTATCTCACTAAAAACATCAAAATCTTGAACCATTGTCTGGTTGTATAGGCATACACTGTCTAGTCACCTTGTTGATTGAAGTTATCATGGTCCCCACTGTGCTACTATGATATGATGTCCTACATCATGATAGAATTCACCTCCACTTCTTTGTCCTATTGTAGAAATGTAAATTTGACTTGTAGTTGTGTCCACAATCCTGTCAACTGAGACACTTCCATCAGTACATCCTCCCATTGAAGTGATGGTGGTATGTCTTGTTTCATGATATGTTGAAGAGAATAACTATGTCATGTTTGCAAACTTTGACAAATATGGCTTTTTGATTGACCATATATCATATCGACACACATCTCGAACTGTTCCTTGAAGCATCACAAAAGATGATGTATCTCTCCTTTTGTTTTGGAAACACCAATACTGAATCACTTGACACTTTCCCCTTCAACATCTAAAAAGAGTGTTGCCACCAACTTTGCCACCTGTCATTCCCTACCAGAAGGAACACATTTCCTAGACAATCTTGCTAGGGGTAAAGCAATGACAATGACATTCTGAATAGAATTTCCTGTAGTGTCATGCTAAGCATTAGGAGTCTCAGATGTTAGTCAGTGTCTGGGGTCATTCCCATTCCAACACTGTCTCTACTTTTTTTTGGATTCACACACACACTTAGTAGATATATCATAACCCTTAAACACTTTAGCCAACCTCAAACTCATCCTTGTTTAACTTTACATGAACTCATTGCTATTTCAATACTCATAGTCTTGGTGAAAATATTAACCATCTCTGACCTGCATTGAGATGTTATCAACAAAACTTGCCACAACTCATAAGGACACAATCTAAGCACTCTATTCCTCAAGTTTATATATGTTGTTGGCGCATTGGTTAGTATATAATGACACAACGATAAACTTATGGTGACCTTACTACTGATGTCACCTACTCTGATTCTCATATGATGCTATTATAACCCCAAGTCTATCTGAAGGATCATTGTAGTAATTGTTGACTGACCAATATGCCATTTGTCATTGGCAATGGTCTATCAAGCTATCAGTAGCCCATAAATAATATCACATAATGATTGTTTTTCTCTCCAAACAACACTATGAGGATCAACATCAACTCTCTATCTCTCTTAGGGAGTGGAACACTAGAAAGGTCATATGAAAACATTTTAAAACTTCACATACTTCTGGTACACCTCAGATACTAGTACTCATCACCTTAGTATCCACTTCATGTGCTATAAGGAATTCTCATTCTTGTCTCATCCACTTCTCCACCATCATAACCAACTCAAAGTGTATAGGAGGAGTCTTCCTAACTGCTGGAAGGCTCCAAAAGCATGCTCACATAGAACATCAAGATCTTGGAAGTATAGTCCAAGGCAACCACACGTCTTCAAGGTATCCACCCCTAGGAATATAGTGATTCCATGCATACCAAGTGGCATAAGATCCACTTGAATGTAGTGCATCAAAAAGAAAGAACACAAAGGGAAACACACTTCCCACACCAAAGCAACACTATCTACGGGTCACTTGTAAGGAGGTGAAATCAGCCCTTACTAAAATTTAATGGAAAATGCACAACATCCAACTATTTTTGAGAACATATATTATGAAGGATGCATGCATAATGATTACATTTAAATAAGCATGATTAATATACAAAAATGTCAACAGTAGAAGCGGAAAGGAAACTAAGTTATTACATTGCTTTTGAACTTAGTTCACTACATGAGTTTCATGAAACATAGACTAGAAAGGAAACTAATATGATTTAACAGTAAAAACCTAGACATCTCAACAAAAGTCACTTCATTCTACTCCTGAACAAGTCCTCCTTTCTTTTGTTCCACTCCTTGATCTAGACCTAGGTGTTTGGGATCACCCAATAAGAGAAAGAAAAAAGGTATATGTCCAAATAAAGAACAAGAACAAGGTAATATCAACAAAGGATAATAGGGGAGTATGTTCATCAAGAACAAACAAAGTCAAGAGTATGAGGCACATATCAAAAGAATCTTTCCATGTCAAATAATAAGAATTCTACATGAATGATTAAATTAGACAATAAACAAAGTACAGTTGAGGCACCTACCATACCCTAACCAATAGGTGAGGTGATAATTAACACATTCCCATTCACCTACAAAATATATGTAAAAGTGGGGAGAATTTACACATTCCACTGGGTGAAATAACACATTCCCAAACAATCGATGGTTGTACATAAGTACCACTGCATTATCTAATAATCCAAACAAATCATCGTGCTAAAAGAAATACTATGGCAAGATGAAATATTACAGATATTATAGGTGGGGTTAAAAACCCAAGAAAATAATGTAGATTGTGCCAAAAAGATCAATAATAGAAATAAAGGTCTAGTCATGCCTCATTGGGAAATTAGGGTTCGATAACAATGATTCCCAACTAAAAGGGTAAGATGCACATTTTCTGTCGTAGTTAATTACTTTCACCAACTTAGTTGATTCTAAGATCTTCTTTGCCTAATTCAAGTTACTCACATAGATTAGGGTTTTATAAAGCATATAAGTGTAAGAAATCCTAATGTTAAATGTATTTGAAAAACCTCAGATTTTGGTCACAAAACCTAGAAAAAATGACTCCTTATATTTTTTGATCAAGAAAACATATTTATTTGTCAAATTTGAAGATTATATGATAAAGTTACAATTAATAGGTCTTTTTATATGATTTATTAGGATCTTAAAAATAACGTTTGAAAACATGGAAATTAGGCTCTAAAATTATGTTTATTAGAAATAACACATTTTTTCGAATCCAAAACATATTTTCCCTTAATTTTTAGACAAGTAAATTAAAAGATATGAATGTTGCAATATCGACCAATCAGAAAAGCCACATAACCAACCATACTTTGTTGATATTACCTTGTGGTTGAGATCACCCAGCAAGAGAAAGAAACAAGGTATGTGACAAAATAAAGAACAAGAACAAGGTAATATCAACAAAGGATAATAAGGGTGTATGTTCATCAAGAACAAAAAAACTCAAGAGTATGGGGAACATATCAAAATAATCTTGCCATGTCAAATAATAATAAATTTTGCATGAATGATTAAGTTACATTAAATTAACTAAGTAGGGATGAGACACCTACTGTACCCCAACCAATAGGTGAGGAGATAATTAACACATTCCCCGTCACCTACAGAATTTATATATCAAAATGAGCAGAATTTACACATTCCCCTGAGAGAAATAACACATGCCCCAAGCTATAGGTGGTTGTACATAAGTACCAATACATTAGCTAATAAGACAAAAAATCATCAGGCTAAAAGAAATATTATGGCAAGTCGATATAATAGAGATATTGTTGATGGGAGTGTTCAAAACGCAAGAAAATATTGTAGATTGTGACAAAAAGATCACTAATAGAAGTAAAGGTTTTAGTACATGCCTAATTGGGAAATTAGGGTTGGATAACAATTATGCCCAACTAAAAGGGTAAGATACACATCTCTTAACTCAGATTCCTAGTTAATCATTTTAACCAATTTAGTTGATTACAAGGTGTTATTTGCCTAATTCAAGTTATTCAAATAGATTAGGGATTCATAAAGCATATAAGTGTAAAAAACCCTAATTTTAGACCTATTTGGAAAACCTCAGATATGGTAAAAAAAATTAGACCAGACAATTCCTTATGTTTTTATGAACAAGATAACACATTTATTTGTCAAATTTGAATTTTATATAATAAATTTACATTTTAGGGCTTTTATTTGATTTATTAGGTTCTCAAGAATAAACATTCAAAAACATTGAAATTAAGCTCTAAAACTATTTTTAGTAGAAAGAATTTTTCTGAATCCAAACATATTTTTACTTAATTTTTGACAAGTCAATTAAAATTTATAATTTTTGTAATATTGACCAATCAAAAAAAAATCCACATAATCAATCACCTCGTGAGAGAGGAAAGGAGAGAGGGAGGCCACATTACTTGGCCCAACCACAAGTCGCCAAGCCATGGGTCAGTGCCTAGTTAGCCACTCGCTTGACTCACCCCAAAGCGGAGGAAACACAATACCAAAAGACATGAATGTCCCCATGTGAGAAACAAAGGAAAAGAAGAGGCAAGAACGTAAAAGAATAAGGGAGATCCACCTCCCCTCAGCCCGACGCCATGATGGATCTCAAGCTACTACACCTTTCAGAAAAATTGGGCGAAATTACAATACTTGACCAAATGAGAAACCAAAAATGGAGAAAGGGAGAGGATGTTTGGAGGAACATACATCAAGATGGAACTAACCATAGGAGATGAGAGGAGGGAGAGAAAGACGCCACAAATATGAGCTCAAACCAAGGTCTCTGATGTCAACACATGTGAGCAATGAGGAAATTGACAAGAGAGGAGTGTCATGAAAGGAGATATGAGGGTCTGGGTAGTCCTATCTATAGGTGTGGGTAAGTATCTAGGGTTTTAGGCATGGATGGTTTGAGGACTCAGATATATGAATTAGGCATTTCTAGAGATGGCTACCATAGGCCACGAGTTAGCTATAGATAGATGCAAAATAAAAAACCAAACTTGTAGGTGAAGAAATCATTTGGAAAGGTCCATTGTGGTGAGAGAAAACATGAATTTACCAAACACCAAAATCGTCAACCTATTTCCATATTGGCACAAGGTAGTTGATGACTTGGGATTCATTTGATCTGAATCCAATAACTGGGGATTTGTGCACAAGATAAAAAGGGCATGTGACATTAAATACATTCCAAATCATATTCAGACTAAAGTAATATATATTTATTTAACCCTTTGTCTCTCCTCAATTGAGGGTGCAAATGAATCCCAAATCAATTGAAATTTGACAACTAGCCTATTTTGGAAATACAAATTTTGAATAAGGCCTTAGTTATCTCTTTTGAGGACTCTAGTTATTTTCTGTTATTCTTTTAAAGTAATTCATATTTTCTCTTTCCTAATGCATTAAAGACTTCTAGAATTACCCAATTAATGTGAAACTTCACCCTAAAGAAAACTAGATCATCCAGAACATGAAATGGCCACTAATTATATCATTTGGGACATTTTTTTCATTGTTTGATATTTTGGACTTTATGTACATTTTCTCTCTCCTAATCCACACATGAACATTAAAGATTATCTAAAGTGCATGAAAATTTACCCCAAGGATATTTTTAATGTGTAGAGTATGAATCTATTGCAAATTTTATCTTTTAGGGTCATTAAGTGTTTTATTTCATGTTTTGTAGGAAAATTACCTTTTCTATTTTAAATAAAATAAATATGGTTATTATCATCCCATATTTGTGAAACTTGGCCTCCAAGCCAAAACAAACTGCAAGAAAATGAATATGAAGTTATCTTTAAACAATTAGCTTTCCTTTTATAAATTTTAACCCATTATCCATTATTATCTCAATTTCCTATACTAATAATTCAATATCACCTTATTTGCTTAGATAGAGATTATTTTTATCTCTTTCAGTGTTTGACAAGGTTTAAAAAGTTCTATAACAAATTTATTTTATCACTATCTCACTTAAATGGAAAATTTGCATTTTGGACCCTAATTGAAACATTCACTTAGGTATTTGTGCGTAAACTCGGATATTGGCAAAAAAAGTGATCAAATTCACTCCAAACCACTAATATTTGGCATTAATCAACATAAAGGATAAAAGGGACACAAAGGAAAGGATAAACTTAGGAAAAGGGATAGTTTAGATTTTACATAAATTTCAGTTCGGTACAACACTCCACTCATTAAAAGGGATTTTGTCCCTAAAATCTCAAACCATCTCTATGCTCCGAAGTGCTTTCTTCCAAACCATGGTACTGCAATAAGACTTTCACTAGCTCAATCTCCTTGATCTTCAACTGATTAACATGAGAGTCAAGAATCATTATAGGTAACTCCTCGTAGGTCAAGTTTTCCTGGATCTCCAAAGGTTCTATTGTATGTACATGAGAAGGGTCTTTCACGTGCTTCCATAGAACCTAAACATGAAATACATTATGGATCTTGTCATAACCAGGAGGAAGAGCTAACCGATACACACAATCTCCAACCTTATCCAAGATCTAAAACGGTGCAATGTAGCGAGTACTAAGCTTGCCTTTAACTTTAGATCATGCAATAAAACATATAAGCTTGATCTTTAGGAACACATGTTCACCCATTAAGAAACATACATCAGACCTCTTCTTGTTTGCATACATCTTTTGTCAATCTTGTGCATCTTTCATGTGATTCGTAATCAACTTAACCTTCTCTATCATCATCTACATATCATTAGTCTTCAGCAAAGCATGTTCTCCCACATCATCCCAATGTAATGGAAAACGACAAGGTCTTCCATATAGATCTTCATAAGGTGGCATACCAATACTAGATTGGTATCTATTATTGTAAACAAATTAATCCAATAGAAGATACTTATACCATGCACCTCCCCAGTCCATAACACATGCACAAAGAAAATCTTCCAAAATTTCCACTGTCCTTTCAAACTGATTGTCTATTTGTGGATGATATGTTGTATTGAAATGTAAGTCACTTCCCATTTCTTCTTGAAACTGACTCCACAAAGGAGAGGTAAACTTCGGGTCATGATTATATACGATCACCTTAGGTACACCATGTAGACAAAAAATCCACTCACATGCAACTTAGCCATATTATTAACCTTGTAAGTGGATCTAAAAGGCAAAAAGTGGGCAGACTTAGTAAGTCGATCAATCACCACTGACATTGCATCATGTCCTTTATTGGACCTATGGAAACCTGTGACAAAGTCCATAGTAATATTCTCCCATTTCCATTCCAGAATTTCAAGCGGGTGAAGAAGGCCACCATGTCATTGATGCTCTATCTTAATTTGTTGATAGGTCAAACACTTCACAACAAGCAAAGTGATATCCTTATTCATATTCTTCCACCAGAAACTACGTTTTAGTTCCTTGTATATCTTTATCATACTAGGATGTATGGTGTACTTAGATCCATGAGTTTCGCTCAAAATATTTTAGTATAGATTACCAACTTTAGGAATCCACAACCTTTGTTGGAAAAAAACTACACCATCTACTCCAACTATGAAGTCATATTGTTGTTTCTCTACAAAAGCCTTCATTTCTTCAAGCTCATAATTTGCTAACTAGGGCAGCAATAACTTTCAAGATCCAAAATGGTGTAATGGACAAACTATCTATGTGAACACACAACTTCTCAACATCAATAGCTTGTGGTTTCTGATAAGAAACATACATCAGATTCTTCCACACAAAACATCTCATTGCATAACATGATGCATCTTTCTTCTGGGTCAAAGAATCAAATACTATGTACTTTTTGAAGATGGTAAGTGATGGTAATATCATAGTCCTTAAGGTATTCCATCCATTGTCACTGTCTCAGATTCAAATCCTTCTATGTCAAAAGTTACTTCAAACTTTTATGATCTGAGAAGATTTTCAACATCACCCCATACAAATAGTGTTGTCGGATCTTTAAAGCATGCATTATGGTGTCCATCTCTAAATCATGTGTAGGACATTTCTCTTGATTAGGTTTTAACTAGCATAAAGCATAGGTGACTCCTCAATATTCTTTCATCAAGACACATTGTAAACCTTGTTCAGAAAAATTTGTGTAATATAGGGTTTGCCTTCAACAGGTAACACAAGAACCATAGAAGATGTCAAACATCCTTTTAGCTTCTGAAAAATATCCTCACATTCTGGTGTCCACACAAACTTGACTTCTTTTTGTGTCAACTTTGTTAGAAGGAGTACTAACTCGGAGAAGCTCTTGATAAACTACCATAGTAGCCTACTAAACTGAGGAAATTACGTAGCTCAGACATAGTTAATAGAGATTTCTACTTGGTCATAGCTTTTACCTTTGCAAGATAAATAGCAATATGCCTGGATGAAATCACACAACCCAGAAAAATCACTTCCTTTATCCAGAATTCCCAATTTAAAATTTGTGCATAGAGTTGATTTTCTCTCAGTGATTTCAGCATGATTCAAAGATGTTCAAAATGTTGTTCTTCAAACCCCGATAGATGAAGACATCTTCGATGAACACCACCATAAACTTATCGAGATAAGGATGAAACACCTAATTCATCATGTCCATGAAAGTGGCAGGGGCATTAGTCAAGATGAACGGCATGACAAAGAACTCATAATGCCCTAAACAAACTCTGAAAGTTGTCTTCTAAACATCCTAATATTTCTCATGCATCTGATAGTAGCCACTTTATAGATCCGTCTATGAAAACACAGTGGCTGACTTAAGCTGATCGAACATGGCATCAATGTGGGGTAAAGGATAATGGTTCTTTATCATCACTTGTCTAAGAATATAATAATCCATGCACATCTACAATGAACCATCCTTCTTTTTCACAAACAAGACATGGGCTCCCCAAGGTAAAACACTAGGGTGAATAAAACCCATGTCTATAAGCTCCTAAAGTTGTTTCTTAAGCTTGGCGAGTTTAGTAGGGGTCAAGCAATATGGCGGCTTCGAGATCGGCCAACTTCCAAGCTTAAGATCGATGGAAAACTCCACCTCGTGAGTTGGGGGCAACCCAAGAAACTCCTAATGAAAAACATCAGGAAAGTCCTTCACCATATTTGTATGATATAGAGCAGGAGGTGTGGCCATCAAGAATGATAGAAGCTAAATATTCTTTGTGCCTTTGCAAGACAAGATTTTTGGCTTTGATTGAAGAGATAATGAACATTCAATCATCTTGCTTCCTACCCTTCATACACATCCTTACTTGCTCGAGATGTAACAAGCTAACTTTTGATTCTTCATAGAACAAAACTACCTTATACTTCTTCAACCAATCCATCCCGAAGATAACATCAAAAGCATACATAACGAGTAGGATGAAGTTTGAAGGAAACATCTTCTAGGAGAAAAAAATGTATAAGGTTGGGAGTTGGAGATAAGAAGACCAGATTCTACCACTAGGGGTTTTAACATATAGCACATGATCCATGTATTCTGATTCTATTTCTAACATTGAATAAAGATGAGTTTATATGAAGGTATTTGACGATTGACAATTAAAAATTGCTTTGATAAGATGCATATTAAGATGTAAAGTACCTTCAATAACTTTAGTGTCCTCTCCAACTTCTTCAACATTCAGAGAAAACACTCTACCATTCTTCCTTTCACATGTGGGTGACATCCTTATTGGTTCTGGTTCTCATTCTTCCTTAGATTCAAATTCTATCGTTGTTGTAGTTGTTGAGCTAGGTGTTGAGATGGGACTAGTCTACGTTGAATCTTAGGACAATTAGGTCGAATATGACCAGCTTGACTATACTCATGGAAAATAGGTGTAGATAGATCATCTCTACAGGGTGCGGCATTGCCAACGGGGAACCTTCCAAGTAGACAAGAATAGGAACAATGGTTGTACATGTCACATCTTTGTTTATCATCTGAGTTTTTCCTCTTGTTGTTTTTGTGCCCGGAAGACTGAAATTCAGGATATGACTCTATCACCAACACCTTGTCCACCATTTGTTGTAGAGTAAGTGTGATAAAGTGAGATTTTGATATTCATATTTTTACACATTATAATGATTTAAATGATAGTCCCTAAAGTGTTTTCTGATCATATGAAGAAACTCCAATTGGTTTGGACAGATTTGTAAATCATTTGTTGTTGAAACCATGGTTAAGATCCCTAAATTTATATTTTTTGAGGTATTTTTAAACTAGTAACACAAATGAGTTTTTGTACCAAAATTAAATTTAAAATACCTTGGGTTGTGATAAGGCTATTTTTAAAGTTTTATGAAGATTGGAGTATCATAGAGGAAGTTTTTAAGGTCTGAAATTTGTGAAATAATGTGCATTATTAATGATTTACATACTATAGTTTCAATAGTTAGATGATGTCATGAGCCCTTGTTTTTTGGGTTTGGTCTGTGTGGTTGGGTTCTATCCCTAGATCCCATGTCTGAGGGCCACATCACACAGCTTTGAAAGGCCACATATTGTCTTAAGTGGATGTTGGCCTTTATCCCTTGGATTAGATCTGATGGGTATCACCTTGTCTCCTACCTTGCAGTCAGAGTAGGGTAGTGGATCATGTAGGAGACGAGACTTTCCCACCACTCAACATCTTAATCATATCCTGAGGGAGATAACTAAGTGGAAAATTGTATTTACAACCTTAAAACAGACCCAATGACCCCTTACAATAGGTTGTTGAGTGTGAAACCATTGAGACATCTCCACCCTTCACTGTATCCTCTCCATCTGTAGGAATCGAAAGAAAACCATGAGAGGAAGAAGTTAGTGAGAAGATCAAAGGGATATAGAAGTGGGAAATGAATATTATGGTTCTTGGAGTTTGTCCCACACTTTTCTCTGTCTATCCATAGAGGCTTTGACCACCTACGACCTCAGGATTTCTGGGGATGAAGCTAGAGCTAGGAAATAGTTGGAAGGCTTCAAACTGAAGGAAGTGAGTTTTTCCCCTTGGGTTTTGGAGCCTCTTCATGGTTAAATTAGACCTAGATGTTCTAGTGGGGGACTTAGACTAAGGTTTAGGTGCAGGTATGATGAAACCCCCTTTCCTTCCTCCATAGGAGATGATGGTGGTAGTGTGCTCTTGGCGATGCGGATCTAAAGAAGAGATCACACACATGTGATGCCATGAGGATCTAACCTAGGTCATTGAAGATGATGGAGGCCTTTGGAGATGATGAGGAGTACTCCTAAGTGGTTGATTGTTCGACAATGTCATGGAGATGCAGTGTCAACGTCTTCTCTAGAATGGAATGTCAGTGCATGTGTTACGTGAGACAATAAGAAAGAAGTGGATGGGTCTGTATGTTTGTGGTTCTCACAAAACTAGACGGCATAGTTTAATCTAGAGAAAAACCAGTAGCAAACCAGCCACCTGACTAGTGAATCAGTGGCTCACTTAAGACCAGAAAGGAGTGAAGTGCACCATGCACAACCACATGACAATAAACCATTGGCTAGAAAAAGGTAAAAAGCTAGAAAATGCCCAACTCTTATATAATTCATTTAAACTAGATTGATTATCATAAAAATACAAATAAAGTATCCAAATTCTCAAAAACATTAATAGAAAAACAAAGATCCATCATATCAATATTTGAAGGCTTAAAACATGGATATTGAGTAAGATGTATAATGTTTATATCATGTGTAATAAATATCAAACGATGACCCAAAATTTTGGAAACATGTAAATAGCTTCAAAATCATATTTATAATCCATGTTATGTCAAATATTACAATGTTGATGCACAAAATCATACAAAATGCTTCATATAGCTAATTAGGGTTAATAACCCTAAGTAAAATGCAATAAATACATTTATGATCAATAAATGATGTAATATTCAGTATAAGATTATATCAATATGTGGAACCTCAGATTTAATTCTAAGATCACGATGATACACACAATCCATGTTATAGGATGATTGATATTAATGTGATATAAACCCTAATACACTTAATGAGTATGACCTAGGGTTAGTACATGAACACAATGATATGAGAACTAATGTTTATACAAATAAACCATAATTTGTGACATGATATCAGTAAGATAATCTCAAGGCAAGAATACAAGTAATAATGCATGTATCCAAATGATCTAAGTAATATCCTAAAATGAAACTAATTAGGGTTAATGATGATGAGAACCTGATGATGATACATGATCTTGTTTTAATCAGGATTGACCAAGGGTATAGATGACTTCATGGATATGTGATCATTAGATTTTCTCTTTGCAAGGTACGCTTTACTTCTTACTTGGCAAATTATATAGTACGCTTATATTCTATGTGTAGTAAAACACTTGACATATGATATTCGTTGAAATGAATGTTCTTATATGCCATGTTTCTTGATTTTCAATACTTAATTATGAACACATGAAATATAACATATCTATTCCATTATAACCAAGCATTTCAACTCTTTGGTAGTAAAGTGTTGGAAAGTAAAGTACTACAACTCTTTGGTAGTAAAGTACTTCAAAGTGATCCAACTCTCTCGTAGTAGATCACATTGTGAAATGATCCAACTCTTTAGTAGTAGATCATAAAGGCCTTAATGCATCCAACTCTTAGGTAGTAAATGTATGGATGATATAATGGAAAATATTCCTAAAACATGTGTTCTCTTTTGATAGTAAAAATCCTTTGTTCAAGTATGCTTTTGTTATATTTGTTATTACTACCAAGTATTAGCTTTATCTTATTGTCGAGTCTTAGTAGTGAGAGTTATATAAAAAACTGTAGGCGTACTCAGTACAATATTTCAGAATATTATGTTGACGTGTACCGCATGTAATATTTTATTTAGGTTGTCGACATATGATCTTGATGATCCATGATAGTTGAGAGTTGTGTGGCCAGCTGATGTACATGTGGACCTATTATCTTAAGATCATGTGTATATGTAGCATGTGCATATGTATAAGTTTAGTATTCAATTTGTAATCTCAAAAGTTGTAACAAATCATTTTGTAATTATTTGTTGAATGGTGAACATGTGTTGTATGGTTTTGAACTTGGTCATGTGCATGTGTTGTTGTTGTTTCCTTCCGACTTCCTCTGATTTTCTTCTTCTTATCCTAGTGTGTGGTATTTAAATAGGGATTCTCGCTGAGGTGAGGTTTCAATTTGGACATCATATATTAGATTATGTTTTAGAGAATCTTGGGACGTCAAAGTTAGAGGTAGCTGGGGAACACGGTTACATTCGACATAGTAGCAGAGTCCTTCTAGGAAAAGGGTTGATCTTTGTTCAGCTCTGAGATCAATGGAATAATACTCCAGAAGCGCTCATGCTTCCCTATTGTAGGCTATATAACTCTTCTTCCTTCCTTTTCAAATAAGAAGGGCAAATGTACTTCTCACAGAACAGTTTGATGAACTGCTCCTAGGTCATGCTCGAGGTGTCACGGGTACGAGCCATACCATTCCACTAGATCCATGTTGGCCCATCCAACACATTAGTTGTAAAGTAGACTTTTTGACGAGGAGGACATGTCATGCCCTAGAAAGTTCGTTCTAGGACTAACACCTAATCATCAACCTTATCCACCATGTTTGCATCACTCTCAACCTTGAAGTATGGTGGTTGCATCTTCATGAAGTTTGTCAGAGTGAACTCCTTATTCTTGGTTGCAATGGTTGCAACATTGAGGAGTTGTCCAACCAAGGTAGTTGAGAGTAGTTGGTGCAACATGGCCAACTTTTATTTAGGGGTCAGAACTGGTGTGCCTATAGGATTAGTAGGGATCATTGTGTTTTTTTGGGGAGTCACTGGGGCATCCTGGTTGTCGGTGTTTCAACTAAGATATCAACGGCTACTATTTCCTATAGGAATGTTATTTTGGACGGTCAGTATCAGCTCAGGCCAAACATGTATCATGCAGATCTGGGAGTCCTCGTAAGCCAAGCTGGTGGCACAGAGGAAAATCTTGCCAACTGCCAAATCCTAATCCTTTATAGACACCCTTGTTTTCAACTTATGTCCTAGTATCTTCCCATCAAGCTCTGATACCATGTTGTAAGGAGGCAAGATCACCCCTTTCTAAATTTTAAGGAAAAATAAAAAACGTCAAACTATTTTCTAAGAACTTATATTATGAAGGATGCATGCATAAAGATTCCATTTAAATAAGTAGGATTCAGATATAAAACCATCAAAAGTAACATCGGAAAGGAAAATTAAGTTATTACATCACTTTTGAACTTAGTTCTCTATATGAGTTTCTTGAAACAAAAACTAGAAAGGAAACAAATAGGATCTAGCAGTAGTAGCCAAGACATCTTAGAAAAAAGTCACTTCAATCTACTCTTGAACATGTCCTCCTTGCTCTTGTTCCACTCCTTGATCGAGAACATGGTGGTTGGGTTCACCCAGTAGGAGAAAAAAACAAGGTATGTGTTAAACTAAAGAACAAGGTATGTTCTAAAATAAAGAACAAGGAACCTACCATACCCCAACCAATAGGTGAGGTGATAATTAGCACATTCCCATTCACCTAAATATATATATATATATATATATATATATATAAGTCGGGAGAATTTACACATTCCTCTGGATGAAATAACACATTCCCAAACAATGGGTGGTTGTACATAAGTACCACTACATCATTTGATAATCTAAACAAATCATCATGATAAAAGAAATATTATGGCAAGCTGAAATATTAGAGATATTTTAGGTGGGGTTAAAAACCCAAGCAAATAATGTAGATTGTGCCAAAAAGATCAATAATAAAAATAATGGTCTTAGTCATGCCTCACTGGGAAATTAGGGTTGGATAACGATGACGCCCAACTAAAAGGGTAAGATGCACATTTTCTGTCGTAGTATTATTTTTCAACAACTTAGTTGATTCCAAGATCTTCTTTGCCTAATTAAAGTTGCTCACATAGATTAGGGTTTTATAAAGCATATAAGTGCAAGAAACCCTAATTTTGAATGTATTTGTAAAACGTCATATTTTGGTCACAAAACCTAGACCAAATGACTCCTTATGTTTTTCTGATTAAGAAAATATATTTATTTGTAAAATTTGAATATTATATGATAAAGTTACAATTCATAGGGCTTTTTATATGATTTATTAGGCTCTCAAAAATCAACCTTCTAAAACATGGAAATTAGTCTCTCAAACTATTTTAATTCGAAAGAACACATTTTTCCAAATCCAAAACATATTTTCCCTTAATTTTTGGACAAGTAAATTAAAAAGTATGATTGTTGCAATATCTACCAATTAGAAAAAGCCACATAACATATCTCCTTGCAAGAGATGAAAAGGGAGATGGAGGGGCAGCCTGTGACTTGGCCCAACTGCAATCTACCAAGTCACGAGTCAGCACCTAATCATTCGCTCGCTTGATTGGCCCCAAAGTGGAAGAAGCACACTATTAAAAGAGCAGAATGTCCCTGAGTGAAAACAAAGGAAAAGATGAGGCGAGAAGGAAAAAATGGTAAAATAAGGGAGATCCTTCTCCCCTCATCCTGACGCATGGCAGAGCTGGAGATACAACACCTTATGAAAAAATTGGGCAAAATCACAATACTTTACCAAATGAGAAGCAAAAAGTGAAAAAAGGAAGAGGAAGTTCGATTGAACTAACAACTAGATGGAATTGACAGAAGGATATGAGAGGAGGGAGAGAGAGCCACTGCAAATTCAAGCTTGAACCCAGGTCTCTGATGTATACACATGTGAGGAATGAGGAAACTAGAAAGAGAGGAGAGTCAAGCAAGGAGAGACGAGGGTTTGCTTAGTCATATTTATTGGTGTGGGTAAGAATATAGGGCTTTGGGCATGAGTGGTTCGAGAACTCAAAGATATGAATTAGGAATTTTTGGAATTGGCTACCATAGGCCAAGAGTTAGATATATATAGACGTAGAATCAAAAACCAAACTTGTATTTGAAGAAATCGTGTGAAGAGGTCCACTGTGGTGAGAGAAAATGTGAATTTATCAAACACTAAAATAGTGTCTTGTTTTCATATTGGTGTGAGGTAGGTGACGAAATAGGAGTTGTCTAATCTGGATCCAACGGTTGGGGATCCATGTGTGAGAAAAGGGGTGCGAGACATTTAATTTATTCCAAATCATATTTGTACTAAAGTGGTATATATATTTATTTTACATTTTCTCTCTCCTCATTTGAGGGTGAAAATGAATCCCAAATCAATTGAAATCTGACACCAAGCCTGCTTTTGAAATGTAGAATCCGAATATGGCCTTAATTTTTTCTTTCTAAGACTCTTGTTATTTTATTTAATTCTTATAATGTAAATCATATTTCCTCTTTCATAATGCATTAGGGAGTTTTAGTATTACCCAATTAATGTGAAACATCACCCTCAAGAAAACTAAACCATATGAAACATGAATTGGCTGTTAATTTTATCTTTTGGAATTATTTTGCTCATTGTTTAATATTTTGGACTTTATTTACACTTTCTATCTCCTAATCTACAAATGAATATTAAAGATTATCTAAATTGCATGAAAATTTACCATAAGGGTATTTTGATGTGTAGATTATAAATCTAAGATTAATTTTCTATTTTGGGGTCCTTAAATGTTTTATTTCATATTTGGGAGAAAAATCACCTTTTCTTTTCTAAATAAAATAGATATGGTTATTATTATCCCAAAATTTTGAAACTAGGACTCCAAGCCAAAACAAACCCAATGAAACTGAGTATGAAGTTATATTTAAACAATTAGCTTTCCTTTTATAAATTTTAACCCATTTTGCATCATTACCCCAACTTCCTATATTAATAATTCAATATCACCTTATCTTGCTTAAAGAGTTATTATTTATATTTTTATCTCTTCCTTGGTCCAAAAGGTTGAGAAAATTATACAACAAATTTATTTTATTATTATCTCACTTAAAAGGCAAATTTGCAATTTACACCCTAACTGAAACATTAACTGAGGTATTTGTGCATAAACCAAAATATTGGAATAAATAGTGATCAAATTCACTCCAAACTACTAATATTTATCATTAATCAACATCAAGGACAAAAGGGACACAAAGGAAAGGAGAAACTTAGGAAAAAGGCTAGTTGAAGATTATACATATATTTTAGTTTATTACATCACTAGTACGGGGTAATTGATTCTATCCTCCACATGAAGGTTACACTTTTTATGTGTCATTTTACCCTTTTTCATCTTAGGTTCCTTGCAATCAACATTAGAATTATCATGATTATTGTATCTCATTTCTCATTTCTCATTTTGTTTAATGTTTATCAGTATTGTGTATGTCCTCTTGTATTATCATGTTTTTAAATCACTTATCAAGGGGTAGATCATCATGTTCCACATTTTCTTCGTTAAATAAGGATTATCTCCCTTTTTTCTTCATATATCATGAAGATTTTACATTAACACTTCCTTACTCAATTGGGTTGGTCTGTGTTTAATTCAAGTGCCAATTTATTCATATGTCATTGTTCTTAATGATCTTCTCATATCATACTTATCTCAAGAGTTCTCTTCTTCTTACATGGAATTTATACCTGGAATCATTTCATTTCCACAGATTTATCCTTCTCTTACTTCATTATCTTCTTGAATTATAGTTTCAACAGCTCCTCTTTTGTTTATTGGTACTCAAATATAGGTTTCATGGTGTCATATCTTTCTCTTGTAATTACCAAACATTCAAGTATTGATAGGTTACAATGTGATTCTTATCTTCTTAAGGGTAATATTAGGATATTTTCACCATGATCTCTTATTCATTATGCTCTTCAAATTATATCAAAATGACTACTTGATCAGAGTAATTAGAAAGATAACAATCGAATAGTTCGACACTTACCTTTTCTTCAATAATTGAATACTTGGCTAGGGCGTCTAAGTACTGAGATTAGGCAGTATGCATCGAGTTCACATATTATGTTACTTCTTAGGTGTCATCATAGTCCTAAGTCATAGTGTCTCTATAGACTCAACAAACCTAGAGCTCTGATACCAACTTGTGGGAACTGGTTACACTTAACGAGATTACTCAAAACACAAAATGTGATCTACAACTATTTAGTCACATATCTAGAAAAGAGGGTAAATTAAAACCAATTTCAACATCACCATCATGCTCAACAAAATGTACATATGATCCCAACAACTTTCTTTTATTCATATACCATGTCAAGATTCTTTTATAAATGTTTAGTGGCCTCTACTAGAACTCATACATACAATAGGACATCATCCATATGTTCCACACGTACAAGCATCAACATACATAAAAAGCTCGAGTCATTTGAAACATCGTATACAAACTTTCCTTCCTGGACCTAAGAGAGCAAGGATGGCTCAAGGACACAATAGACAACTAAACAACCATCCCTAAAAAGATGTGGTGACCCACGAGGTGAGACCCATCTCCCAGCGAGAGATATAAATCCCAACACCGGCTATTGATTACAACAAGTGAAGCAATTAAACAATATAAGAAGATTAAACATTTTAAATAGATTGGCATAGAAAAGGGCATGATTAACCAGATACATAAAGAAATAGATAAGAACTATCATCATTAGCTTGACTATCATCATACGCCTTCCTAAAGGTATAAGCAGTCTAGAAGAAAAAACATCTCTCGCATCAGGAATACGTATAGAAATACAATCATAGATAAAAATATTAGCATGTCTGACAGGTTGTGTTGATCTACAACATAAGTAGATCTAACAACATAAGCGCAACTACCTGCATAATAATGATTAGAAATAGAGGGATCTCTAGTTACAGAGGCATGGCTATCAATATAAGCATATCTGACATCATGTGATGACTGTCATCACAACCATAACCAATAGGATCAATATATCTATCAACATAACCATGGCTACTTCTCTTTTGCACCATACATCAACTATATGTGTAAAGAGAGAACACAAGGGTTATCATCCAATGTGAAGCATTTTCTATAACCCTAAACAAATATCCTACATAGCTATATTACATCTTTTATTAAGCCCTAGGGAGTTTTAGTCGTACCACTCAAAGTCCAACTGGCCACTACGAAATGCTATTCAATTTTGTACAAGATCTAGGAGGGTTGGCATCCTAAGGTCTCTCCTCTTCCCGATCAATATGGGTCAAATAAAGAGACATATCAGTCAGTCTGCCTATAGCAACATATAGTCAAGATGCTAACACCTAGTCCACCCTTAGTATAGGTCACAACGCTAGCCATCAGGGTATTCAAAGCCAAACCCTACCACCTAAGGTATAACTGCAACATACTCAGTCATATCATATGTAACAAATATTTGAGGCATCGACGCAACCATCCTCCATAACCTATAATTATGGATGTCAAGGATGTACACTCACTTGCACCCCACATACTCAACATGTTATGTATGCGCTCTTAGTTTTCCTTAGGAATACTCGTTTCACCATCCGTGAAGTTCTAACACTAAAGATGGTTCTACAGAACATGGAACTACATAAATAGGGTTTCACATGGTTAGTTATTGCCAATTGGGTGAATGAAGGCTGCATCAAACAAGTAGACATACAAAGCCTAACTCATTTCTAGCAAGCATATGCGTATAACAACTTCAGAAGATATAAACCACATGATATATAATTATTAATCATAATCCCCACATGGTACTATTCATTTCCATACCTGAGACCATACTTGTCATCATCTCACCATAGTAAAAAAAATTTATCACATTGTTTTAGGGTTCCAACCCTTGTCACATCACGAAGAGGGTTAAACCTCATTTAGGGCTCAAAAATGCCCAAAGGTCATGAAGATCATCACATTATTCCCTACAAGATCATCATTATCTTTCCATGCCTTATAACAAGGCTCAATGAACCATTACCATTTATGTGATATACAAACTCATCATGATTTTGCATTAAAGAGCTAAAAGGCGTCCATAGAATAACATAATAGGGTTATCTTTGCACTAAGATCATTCCTTCATTATACCAATATACAAAAAGAGTAGGTATGATTAAACACCAACATACTTATAGTGCGCATATTTAACATAAGAATCCTTCAATCATAAGGTTAGATAACTACCAGTTAACACATTAGGGTCATAATTAACAACATTAGGAAGCATGTTCCATCATTATATCAATCATTCAAGGAAGGGTACAACGATTAACCCGCATCATATATTTGCATGAGGGTTAGGTTCAACAAGATAAGATACATTGATACTATAAATGAACACTCATAGACAAACCCTAACTCATGGAATCCCCATCGGATCATGGATGCATAAGGTAAATTATTTCCATCAAATCACATATTATCCTCTAGTATGGATCCATGCATAAAAAAAGGTTTAACCATATGGTTATATTAATCTAACGGCATGCGTAAGACTACAAAATCAAGCCATTGAAGCATCGATTCCACATTATCAAAACCAAAACATCAAACTATGGGCTTCATCCAAAACCATTGGAAGTTGAGGTATTAAACTCCAATCATCGAATCATGTTCTTCATTCAATACCATCTATTAAGGTATAAGAAAAACCCTTGAATCATTCAACTAAGAAAACCATTAGATTAGGAACTAAAAAAATCATTGTACAAGCCCTAGTCTCACCATCGATTATGGTGTCTAGGACAAATGAATGCTTATTCATCCCATTCTTAGTTGCATTTTTAGTCTAGTTTAGCATTCGTCTATCTTAGTTTTCATTAGAATAGCTTTGTTTTGATCTACTAAGGTTTATATGTTTATTTATAGGAATTTGATATTGTTCTTGACTCTCTTTGCATGTTTTGGTTTATATCACTTTGTAGGAACTTTCCCTAGGGGGTATCACTACCCTTCAGTGGGCAAGAATCAAGAGGAGGATAAATTTTGTGTCTGAAGATAATTTTAACCTGTCAATGGACATGTCAATCAACATAAAAGTTGATGAGAAATCAAGAGGTCGTCAGCCTTTTTAACCTCCC
Source organism: Alisma plantago-aquatica (assembly GCA_963693085.1). Taxonomy (NCBI): domain Eukaryota; kingdom Viridiplantae; phylum Streptophyta; class Magnoliopsida; order Alismatales; family Alismataceae; genus Alisma; species Alisma plantago-aquatica. The sequence continues at coordinate 1,047,575,196 of OY856412.1, read as the reverse complement.
TAACACTCAATGCTCAATAGTAGTATCAACCACCTTGGTCAACATCCATGCAGAATGGCACTTAAACTCACCAATGATCAAGGTAGAGACCTCTATCGACCCCCTGCTCGACATCATCATCGACCAAGAAACCAACAAGAAATTGACTCATGGATACAACATTGTCGACACTCTCATTGACAGCCACAACTTCAACTGACAGACTTGTCAACCCTCAAGGTCGACAGTCCTGATGAGAGGAAGTTCAAAAGTCATCAACCCTAAAGGTTGATACATTAATCGACTGACAACAAGTGGTCGACACTGACAGGGAACGCAAGAGTTCGACAACCTTGACCCAATAAATAGGCCCCAAGCGCAGCCATACAACTCCTCTTATAATTCTAGAGATAGAAATGCTGAAAAGCTACCACTGGGATCAGAGCAAGGATGAGACCTATCGAACTATCTAGTTCTATCAACCTAGTTGGTCAACACCTATGAACCCCAAGCATAGACTAAAAAATCTCCTTCATCTGCAACTCTAAAGGTCATTGATATTCCTTCTCCAAGGTGATTGGTCTCTTCCCCAAGCTGTTGTTCCTCCTCCTACTTCCGCTGCAAGTCATGGTTAATTCCTCAAGGAGAAAAGAAGAAGGAAGTCAATTTTTGCACACCCTACCAAGCTGCTTCTGCTACCATTATGACCGTTATGGTGTCCTCTTCCTCTTCTTATGATATTAATCTCGCCATTTTGAGGGAGTAATATTTTTCACTATGTGTGGGGAGTATCCCCACTACCAATTTCTTGCAATTTCATTCATGTTCCAATTCATGTATGAACTCATATAATTCATACCAATCATTTATTGCATGTTTTGTGGATTGATCATCTGCTTTACGTGATTTATTATAATCTTTCACTATAAGAACTTTAATGTTTAAGATTTGAATACCAATTTGCTTTGGTGGACACCCTGACAAGAACATCTGATAGAAAGTCTGTAGAGTAGTGGATAGATGATTCGTAAGTAAAGAGACATCAAGATTATAGGGATATCTACTCATGCAAGTTTCTTCCGCCAAAAAGGGAAACTTACATAACTCCAATCACATCTTTACAAGGGTTTGGATCTAAATGATTATGCAAATTTGAGTAGTATCTTTGAAACCCAGTTCCACCCTAGTATTTCCATACGTTGATAACTAGAACTCTAGTATAGCTCTTTTCATTCTTGCAAACTTAGTTTAATCAAATCAATCTAAATTTTTGTGATAAATACTATTTTTTTCTAGGTTACTTTAATTAGGTAGTTCTTAAAAAAAATTTCCCTTGGGATTCGATCCTTAGCTATACTGTGATAAGATTCGTCTGCTTGCGGGTGGCATTATTGCATTTTGGTTTTTGTAAACTTCAAGAATTCTATTCCTAGTGAATTTCCTTGTGCGATAATAATCCATGTCAAGGACCACCATCAGTTGTGGTGTCCAGGACTACCATCAGTTGTGACACTCGGTGTCACTATCAGTTGTGACCATCAGATCATGAGTCAAGTGAGTCATCGGTTGATGAGCCAAAACAACCATTGGTCGATGATATAGAGAGGCCATTGTTTGTGAGACTCATACGGACCATGCGTTTATGTCAATAGGTGAAAAAACTAATATAAAACCAATGAAAAGCATTGCTTGTTGACCCAAAAGAATCATCATTTGAACCACCACATGTAAGCACAAAAGACCATCAAATTCACCACTTAAAGGATCAGCAAGGAAATCATTTGTTGAGCATAAATGAGTTGAAATAGAAGTTAAAAAAAATCATTGGTTGTGCAGGAAAGTAACCAAATCATCACCAAACACAAAACCATCAAATTCATATCAAGGAAAAGAAGTCATCACAAAACCCTAGAATAAGACCATTGCTTGAGTGGGGAAAATAATATTTTGTAATGGAATACATGACGATCAGTTATGTGCTCCTGATAGAAACCAAAATAGAAGTTAATGCATGGACATTGGTTAGAACATAGTGGCCATCTAAAACATCAAAAAGTAAAGCCATTAGGTTGCAAGAGTAGAGGGTAAATTAGCTCACAAACCCTAATTTTTGCCATCATTTGTTAACAAGAACCATTGTTTGTTCCCATGCAAGCAAGTTTTGCAGCTTCCACTACCCAAGGAAGGTTGTGTACAAGATATCAGGTTCATCCATGGCTATAAACTAATCAAGGAGCATCACTTATGCTTAAACACTAAACAAAGATAGCTTACTTATGCATAGAACTGTGTTTTTATGCAAGATCATGTGTAAGCAAGATAGTAGTAAGAAATAAACGTGAGGAAAGTTATATAAATAAGTTTCTTCTAAGATGGAGATGCAAATACAAAGATCAAGATGGATTGAAAAAATGTTGTAGGAAACCCTAGCTTAGCACTCTGGGCGGCCAAGCAAGCTTCTTCCCCAAGAAAGAGAGCAAACCCTAGGTCAAGGAAGCAAGAAAGGAGGGTTCTTAAAGCTCTAGACCAAGATTTATAATGGAAAAGCATGGTTATGACCAATAAGAAGGAGGAAGAAGGTATAAAAGTACGGGAAACGAAGAAGAGAAGGAGGAAGTTACTTGCTTAGGTCAGGAACAAGTAAAGGAAGCTCCACAAGCCCTAAAGAAGAGAAGATCCAAAATCTACCCACTCATGCAAGAAGATTGCCCACCTTCTTCTACTTTGGGCACCCTCTTAATCACCAAATATGGAAGCAGGAATTTGTATACAAAAGGGAAGAGATAGGGATCCAAAGGGTTCGTTTGGGTATAAGAGGGAGGGTATATAAATCTTATAGATAAGGAAGAAGAGAAGCTTGAGGTGTCCTACTAGGTTTGCCATGTGTTCATGGCATAAAATGTCATGTACATGAAAAGAAGAAGATCCATCAGTTGTCAGAGTCTTCTAGTCCATAGGATGATGACCTCCCAGGGTTCCTTCCAAGAAACGATGACCATCGTTCATTGAAGCCCTAGGTCACAAGGGTGAAAACCATGGTTTGAGCATTGCCTTAGGTGAACCACCGACCCAAAGGGCCTCAAGAGGGGAAACCATCAACCCTCACACCTCTAGGGACCACCATTGGTTGTCCTATAACTAGAATAACCATCATATCCTAACCAAATAGGAGGTACATCGAATTATAGCCTCAAAGGTAGCTCATCCTTGAGGGGGCAAACCCTGAATCAACCCTAGAAAGGTACCACCACCAAACCAAGGTGAAACAAGGTACCCCATGTCACAACAAGATCAAACATGATATTAAAAAATATATGTCACCACAAACATGCGAAAAATTACAAGAAAAACTTCAGATATGTATATATTCCATAATAGTCAAAAATGTGTACAAAACTGCATAACTTGCGTAAAAAGTGTCCAAACTGGACCAAACTTGAAACTTAAGTTTGTCACATGATATAAAAGAAAATCTTATGATTTAATTAAGTTTTAAAGAACTCAATAATGATAGTTAAGAAGGTCCAACCATTTAATAAAGGCCAGGGGTCTCACACTGGTGTTACTACAGAGTTGCATAGGCTGCACAATGTCTTTCATGTTTCCATGTTGAGGAAGTGCCATACAGATATAGACAAGATGATACATACATTGTAAGTTGAGTTAGATGAAGATGATTCTTATCTTGAGGTCCTATGTTGATCCTAGATAAGCATGTACAGAATAGAGAAGAAGAAAATAGCCTTAGTGAAGGTGTTGTGGCATCACCGTGGTGGGGAGGATGCCACATGGGAGTTAGAGGATGAGATGTGTAGGAAGCACCCACCTTTATTGTGTGTAGGATTTGGGGGGTGAAGTCCATGTTAGGGGTTTATGGTTGTAAGACCCGTGACCTAGCATTGTGGTTAAACATTCTTTATTAACTTAATAGGATCATTAAAACCTTATTCAAACCCTAATGTATGATTTGATAACATGTGACAAAGCTAAGTTTCAAGTTTGGTCCAATCTGGACATTGTTTGAGTAAGTTTTGCAATTTATCTACTTATATGGACTTTTAAGCAATTTTCCCATATCTAGGGTTTATCCTATAATTTGTCACATTTATGATGTGACTCATAAGTGTTCATAGCATATTTTGTATGTTTCATCTTTGGGAACCTAGATGCACCATCATATGTGGGGTTTTATCTAATTTAGGGTTGAGATCTAGGGTTCTCACCTAAGTGCCCCAACTCAACAATTTCCTTTTGTATGCTTGGTATTCGATGGTTCCACAGTGTGGTGGTAGGATCCCATGGTTTTCTTGTGTTGCATGAGATATGATGATCTTATCCTGAGGCACCAATGTTTACGGTTTTCTATGGGATGTACACCAACCAATGGAGGTTCTAGGGTTTTCTTTTGTGGTAAAGTGACAGCAAGATCTGATGGCCCATCTGGTGTTGGAACTTGATGGTGCTCTTGGGGTTGAAATCTGTCAGTACACCTAGAATCAAGAATCAATGATGTGTTTGTTTGCATAAATGGGAGGTTTTAACCTTTAGAGACATGGCATGTATGCTTTCACACCTCAACCCACCTCACTATCTCAACCTAGCTTTATATATTCCTCTTCTTTGACGCAAACAAAATCTTTACACTCTGTCTTCATCTTATTCTTGCTACTCGAGAGGTTTAACCCACTTTCTTGGTGGATAGAGGAGATATAGAGGAAGAATCATGGTTGAGCTTTGTTGCATGTGCTCTAGGGTTTGGATATTACCCTCTCTAGGAATGTTTGGAGCTTCCGAACCTTGTTTTTTGACCTAAACAAGTAAGATCATCTTCCCTGCCTTCATTTTTGTTGCTTCCATCCTACTTATCTCCTCGTTTTTGGACAAAAACATGGTGTCCATGGTGGATCTTGAGCATGTGGTTGAATAACACCTTGTTTCTTCTCTTTTGCCCTAGATCTTCTTGGTACTTGGAGAAAGGAGCTAGAATGGAGAATTTGGAGTTCTAAAGCTAGGGTTTCTCTTCTCTATTTTGAGCTACCTTGTTGTTTGGACCTTTACCACTCTTCTTGAGGTGAATTATATAAATTTCATCATGTTTCATTCTTACTTTTATCTTGCTATGTGTTTATCATACCCTAAAAACGAAGTAACAAGTAGAAGATGATTCATTGACTAGGGTATGAGCATATGTAGTAGTTTTAGTGTAGATAAAGTACCTCTAGATCATGTTTATGATCATCCCTTGAAGTATGCTACACAAACCTTGCATATTTGTAGATGTCTATGGTTTTGGTTTCCTTCAAAAAATGGTTTCTTTAGAGGAATTATGGAATGATATCTCTCTTGATTCATGACTCCATGGTTGAACTCCCCATGCAAATTGATGGTTTATACTTAGCTACAGTTTTGACAGTTTTACTTGTTCTAGAATTGATGGTTATGTGTAACTCAAGAACTGATGGTCATGCTTGATACTTTAGTTTATTCTCTCATCAAGTGGATATGAATCAATGCTTCCTTGTGTACTTGATTTGAAGGCTTTTACGTGGTGTACAAGACTCAAATCACCTAGCTTCACAAATGATGGTTTCTCAAGTTGTTCAAAATTATGGTTTGGCTTCTCTTCACAGCGGATGGTTACCTAGCTTGATAAATTGATGGTCTACATATTGTTGACATCCTATGGTTTGCCTATGATTCACAAATGATAGTTCTAGATTTGAAAATGATGGTCTCACTAGTCCCATCAAATGACAGTTTGTGTATTTGAAACAACTGGTGGTCTTTCTAGTGTCTGTAAGCGGTGGATTTCATAGTATTAAAAATTCATGGTTTTTCTAGTTCTTTGAAATGATGGCTCTACTCTATGAAATGATTAACCACCTCAACTAAATAAATGATGGCTTCACTAGATCCATGATTCAATGGTTTTTTCCTATATGGAATATGATGGTTTGTGTTTGATGCACATGAGCTGATGGTATGGGTTTGATGAATGTGATCCTATGGTTTGGGTTTGAAGTAGATGATCCAATGGTGGTGTTTTGGATAAATGCATCCATTATTTGATGGGGATGCTAGGTATAAGAGTGTGTATTTTTCGAAAATGTGTATAAATCGATGGATTGCCTTTGGGTGTTGATTTGATAATCAATTCAATCTACCTTGTTGAACCTAATTGAAAGTAATTAAGTGGTGATGGATAATTATCTCTATCTTCCTTTTATGTTGTTATTGGAAGGAAACTATCATAATGATAATGGTAATCCTTCTGTGTTACCTTGTGAACATCATGGAACTTATGACTAATTCACCTTCTGCTAAATCTATGTGCAACAAGTGTGTTGATGAAATGTGAAATCTTTACAAAGGTGTTGAAAGATAATGATTTTTCTGCAAGAATTATGTGAATGGTCTTAATGACCTTTGGGAATAACTTGAGACCTAGTGGAGGTGAAATCATCTTAATGAAGGATAACGGCTTATACACTATGATCTGATAAGGAATATACCTCATACATTTTATATATTCAAAATTTGTCATATACCAATGTTTTTGTGCATACATTTTAGGGTTTGTGTGTAACTTGATTGATGCAACCTAAACTCACCCAATTGGAAATAACTAATCAAGTGAAACCCGAATCATGTAGTGCGTGTTCTAAGCTATTCCAGTATCAAGACTTGCTAGATAGTAAAATGGGTATTCCAAAAAGGAAACTCAGAGTCGTATAATGTTGAGTATATGCAGGTGTAGGGAGAGTGTATCCTTGTCATCCTGATCCCAAGGTTATGAACACCAAATGAGGCCATATATTAGATGAATAATTATATGTATATGAGATGTGATTGAGGATAGTTTTGGTTGTACCTTGGGTGATAGAGTTAATTAGCCTGGTTTCTAGTGTTGTGGTCTGTCCAAGGGCAGACTAGGCTAATTTCAACTTAATTGATATGTCACTACAGCAGACTCATGCTGACCAAGTGGAAGAAATCTTAGGATTGCGACTCTCCTAGATCCTATACAGAACTGATGGTGAATTCATAGTGCCCAGTTAGAAGTTTGAGTGGTATGCCTCAAACTCCCTAGGGCTTAATAAAAGATGTTATTTAATCATGTAGTTTATATACTATATTAACTTGATAATTCACATTGGTTGAAACCTTGCTTGATTCTTGTAATGTATAGTTGGTATATAATGCGTTAAGAGAAATTAAATTTTTAGATGGTGATAGCCTTACTTGTTCCTCCCAATATCATGTTAATCATAAAATGTTCTAATATTATATGTCTTATCTATTTAATCACATAACTTGTTCTAATCAATAAATGTTGTTGAAGGTAATGTCTCATGTTGGGACAGGGTTGTGACCTTGTGGATCACCACATGTTTTTAGGTGATTGTTAGTGACATCATCAAGATCGTGGTAGTGAGGAAGAATAGCTTGAAGATAAGTAGGAGTAGAAGGTTGTCTAGTGAATAGTGTGTCCTAGAGTCATCCTTGTATTATCACGTCTAGGCAGGAAAGTTTTGTAGATGATATGTATATCGAATTGAGTTTTTGGCACTATGTTGATGTTACAACCCCAACTTTTGGGTTGATTTGGTGAGGAATGAAATTTCTCATATTAAAGATATTGGAACAAATAATTATATAATTTGTTTTGGATAAATGGATTGCGTTTAAAATAGCCTTGATGATTGTTTTGTGGGTTTTATTGCCTATTGGGCCCAATAACAAGGAAAAGACAGAAGGAACTCCATTATTCTTAAGAAATGGAGAAAAGAAAAATGTAGAAACCTCCAGCAGGCAAAAGAATTAAATCCAAAGGTGAATTTCATGCCTCTTGAGTTCCTTGGGTTCCAAGGAGTCCAAAGTTGCAAAGAGAATGCAATAAGAAAAGAAAAGATCAATTAAATATTTCTTTATTAAGAAAGAAATTGAAAATAAAATATGTGAAATAAGTGGAAAGAGGTATAATTGAGTTATCCTTGGTGGATTTTCGTATCCAAAGGATTCCAAATGTTAAATGGAATGCCAATGAGGAAAATAAAAAGAAAGACAAAGAGGAATCCTCAAAAAGAGATATTTTGATAAGAAATTAACAAGATAATGAGAAATAATGAATATAGATGCATCTAGAAGGATAATAAGTATCCAATAAAAATAATTTCAAAATATTAGAGTTTCTTGGGGTCCAAGGAGTCCCAATAGAGAAAAAGAAAGAGAAAATATCAATAAATACAAAATAAGAGGATAAGGTGCTACATAATTAATGACTTTTTGATATTATCAAAACGGGATGTTGATTGCTTTAAGAAAGTTGATTTTCATGGCCAATGGATTAAAAGTGAAGCATGATGATGATGAAAGAGATGATTTTCGAATTTATTAATGGCCAAGGATCATGGATAAAAAAGGAATTGCTAAAGAGAGAGAAAATACTTCTTAATTAAGGAAAATTCCTTTCCTATTAGGAAAAGCCTTATTTTCTTTATGGGCAAGCATTTTGGGGTGTGGATACCCTCCCCTATATAAAGGGGTAGAGCCTCTGCATCGAGTTTCAGAGAAATCCCATGTAACTCTCTCTTCCTTCTTCATCATCTTCTTCTTCTTCGCTCTAAACCCTAGGGTAGAGGAGAGACGCAAACCTTAGAGCAAGGAGGAGACAGAGACGAGTGTATGAAGGAGGCCTGAAGCTACCCCAAAGATCTAGGATGTTGGCTACCTTTCACTTTGCTCCCAAACTCGCACAGAGCTCATGGAAGACCTACAGGGTCTGCCGCTTGGGACACTGCTTCTGGCCCGACTCCGGCCACCTCGGCCATAGTTGGGCAACGCCCTAGGTGTGGCGGGGCACAACGAAGCTAGTTCAATAAGAGGTGGTAGTTGTTGGACCCTGGGAGGGAAGGCAAAGCTCCCCGCAGTCGGACCTGGTTGATGGACAGAAGGCATCGCAAGAAGATGATGAACCAGGGGGTTTTTGATGATTTTACCCCTCTGCGCTATACATCAACAATCGCTTACGCAAGGAAGAAGAGTAAATCAATTATGTTTTCAACTCGTCGGGTAACATTGCATGGAACGAGTGACGTGGCATCTTCCTATTGGTCTGAGTAAGTGGATTTATTGCAAAATTCATAACTAATTAATGGTAGCTCGAACAGATGCACATTATTATGAATTTTGATCAGGAGAACTCAAGGAATGCAATAAAAATATATTTGAAGCCTAATTCTAATTGTAATTTGAAAAGTAATGGAAGTTATTAACTTTAATGTATTAATGATTAAGAAACCCTATTTTGAGATGATTAATCTATTTAGAAGGGTTTTATTTATGATTAAAGTTGATATTAACTTGTTAATTGCAAAAAGGTACATTAAGAACAAAAAGGATGAACTTTGCAAGTAATTGGTTTAATTTAGAGTTTCATGTGCATAAATATGCTTTAATGGGCCTTGAAACCCTAATGATGGTAATTGTAACTCTTAATAGCTTTAATTGTTCAAAATCATGATTAATGTTGAGATAGGATAATTCTAAGCTATTTCAAGTATAAAAGTTCCTAATTGTGGATAAATACCCTTAATGTAGTAATTAGGGTTTTCTAATAGATAAAGGTGGAATTAATGAGTTCATATGTGAATTAGAGTATAATGAACTTTGAGTTGATGATAAATGAGCATAATGATCTTGTCATGAATTAAAAGGATAACAAATGGTAGTTTTAATGTAAAAGAGGCTTAATGGACTTAATTGATGATTAATTATGCTTTTTCTGATATCAGGGTTATATGTTGTTAAAAGATAACCTTAATATCTTTCGTGAAGAATAGATGAGATAAGGGTTTGTGAGTAATTGTATAAAATTTAGGGTTTAAAATGGTAGAGATGAAGTGAAACCCTAATTGCAATGGAAACCCTAAAAGTGGACTAGAAACCCTAGAAAGCAAGCTAGATTTAATAGATCTTGATGACATGAGTAATAAAACCACAATTGTATGATCGTTTTAGGATCTTGTTGTGTGTACTTGCTTGCTTGGATTTCTTACTTGCATGGAATATTTCTATCTCAAATCATCAACCTGACAGGTATGTGGTTACGCTTATGGATAATCGTTTTAGTTTCACGGTGATTCCCGAACATTTTATCGGTTGCCTAAAAATAACTTCTTGAATGACTTTTATTTCATGCAACTATAAAGTGACTATGATTATCACCATAAGTATGCATACATGACTGGCTCAGATCTTGGTCCTCCTCTGTGGCTTTGCAAAGGCTAAAAAAAAGGGTAACCTAGAGCAAGGTCTAGGTTATCAAAATTTAGGGATTGGACTACCTACGTGTAGTGTCATGCAACTCTTTAGAGCACCATGAGCTAAGGAGTGGGATACCTACGGGTAGTGCCATGTGACTCAACCCTAGTAACTGATTCACCTGTTAGGTAGGATCATGAGGGGTTAAACTGGGATCTACCATAAGGAAGGTAGCATCTAGGTCCACTGCAGGGACAAAGCAAAGGTTATGATATGTAAGGATTGAGTAGTTATGTTGAAAATATAAATTTGTTTGTTAAATCATATTTGATTGTAATATATTGTTACAGTTAATTGCACGATTATTGTTTTCCACACATACCAACTTTATGCCCACTGACGTTTTGTTTGTCGGCATTTTAAGTTCAAGTGAAAAGAAAAAACAGTAAAGTGGCATATGTGGAATTAAATGAGAATTAAAGTACTGAGGAGGATTAGTTAGAATAGACTCCAGATGTGGATAGAAGTAGATGTCCAAGTTTTTGAAAAAGGTATGCAAAGTTTTATTTTATTACAGCCTTTCAACTTAGTTAGTAGAATTTGATAATTGTTATTGATTATTTGTCGAACTGTTAATCTTGTTAATTGGGATAATGGCTCTGACCTCTTGGTCTCCCTTAATTGGGGGTTACTGGGAGGCGGGATCGTTACATTTGGTATCAGATCATAGGTTCCTCATTTAATCTTTAATAGTTATTAAATTTTAAAAAGTATGTAGAACCCAAGGGAGTTATTAGAGGAATTTTCAAAAGATAGAGGTATCTAGAAAAGGATCACGTCTGGGGCTGGCAAGATTTTCCTCTGCACCGCTAGTCAGAATATGAGGACTCCCGGATTAGTGTGACTTCCTAGCCAATGTCTCAGGATTGGACTCAAAATAAGATACCTTTAGGACTCTCTCATCTTGTTCATCCCTTCTCAACTCAAATGTTGTTAAGGATTATAAGGATTAGGGTTTTCTCTCTTTTCCTCACCCTATTGAGGTATGGATAAGGTTGATAAGGTTTAAGGAATCCTCCACCAAATTAATAAAAAGCATGTAAATAAGATGGAATGGACATAAGCTTAATAGATTATGCGTAAAAGAATAGATACATGCTTAGGTCGTATGACATAAGTTGTCATGCCCTCAGGAGAGACCTGAGGCTAGACCTTCTTATCCGGAGGATAAGTAAAGAGAGTTAGTCTTGGAGATAGAGATCTCCATTACAAGTAGAGACCTGGCACATCCTTTGAGGATGATGTTAACCCTAACCCAAAGTGAAGGTTAGAGAGAGAGAGATTACATGATGAGTTAGACGACATGGTAGACCAAGTGTTTGGACAAACATGCCTTGGAATCCATATGAGCCATGAGAAGTGGGATGACCGAGTACCGTTGGTGACCCAACCCTGGGAAGGGTCGTGCATGTTAGAGTGAAGGATAGCTCCTTCTTTGATGAGGTTATAGAATAACCTATAGAAAGCTCATGAGCTTATATGAGCATGGCATAGTAGGCACCCAGTATACATCAGTAGTGTGAGCAGTAGGTTGAAACCCTGGCCAAGGGAGTATGTTGGATAGCTGATGAGATAAGCATAGAGGGCTAGGGATAACTTTGAGCAAACATAATTTTGAACCTAGGCTTCACCCACGTAGAGGTATGCTTGTGAGCTTTATCCATCTTCATGGAGAGAGGACCTTTAGTATAAGTCAGGTTGTGGAGTTGTCTCTAGAGAGAGAGCATGACCTAAGCAAGAAGGTTGGAAGCCTAGACTCCGAGATATGAGGAAAAGTGGGGAGTTGAGGATGATGCGCCCTAAGTGGATTATAGTGGTTGCCACATGCTTGATCCTGGAGGCTGGTGATATCTTGGTTGCCATTATAGGAACCTAACCCTAGAGAGAGGATGAGTCTGCGGGTACCTCTGTACCTATGGTATAGATGAGAAGAAGAGTTCCTTAGACCTAGAGAGGTTTAGTAACCAGTTGTGAGGCCTTGTACCTTGTTGGTTGTCCTAGAGGAGGACTCAACTCTGAAGTGTTGCTCGAGTAGAAGGATGACATGAAGTGCATGTAATGCCTTATACATGCTTGATATGTGGTTAAGAGGTTGAGCATGAAGTTGGACACCCAAAAGTGAAACTAGGGTTCCTAGGCCTAAGAGGGGAAGTGGTGTACCTGATGCTCATGATGAGATTTGATTTTCTATAGATTCGAGCATGATACTCTTCAGGGTTAGAGGAAAGGGAAACCCCTTGAGTTTAAGGTATGTTTGATGAACCCCTCATAGCTAAGTTGATGACATGGGAAGGTATGATCTTGATCCAGTGTTGAGGAAAGACAACAAGTATGACCTAGCATGGTTTAGTAGGTGGTCTGCTTGTGCCTTAGTAGTTGCTGGGTTGAGCATTCTCATGTGTATATAAACCCTAAGGATGTTTGTGACCTTGTTGTCAAGAGTTGTAGTTTCCTCCCATCCTGGGAGAGGGGCCCTTTGGTAGGGTGTATACCAGTTTTATGGGTTTTGAGGAAACCTAAAGAGGTCCCATAGGATTTTGAGAAGCTAAGTGAAAAGTACATGGTATGAGAATGAACATGTAGACCCATAGATAACCATCTCTAAGTGCATGTGGATGTGTTACCATGGAGGTAACTGGTATGGGGCATGACCAAGGTAGGCAGGTTGCCATGACCCCTACAAAAGGATGGAATTCAGCCCATGAATGCAGAGAAAGAGATGATGAAGGCTTGGGTAAGGTTCTAAGTTGAACATGTACTATGTTAGAATCCTAAGTCTATCCTAGGGTCAGGTAGGGATATTACCAATGGAAGTAGGAGTTGTCTAATTCCCTAGTTGCACATGACCATAGGGTCGGGAGGTAACAACTATCATTGTCTGAGGGCCATGGGTTAGGAGATTGATCACCTTCATGAACTCATGGGACCCAAAGGGAAGATGAGCAGGGCTCTCTGGAAGCATAAGCGAAAATGTATGACCCCAAAAGTGTCGGCACCCTATAGACCTAGAGGAGATGACCAAGGAATGTGTGTGGACCCAAGTAGGTTTGAAACCAGTTTTCCATGGAAGTAACTTTGTTACCGATATGTTTTTGATGTAGAGACATATGTGGCACGTTTCAACTTAGATTTAAAGGTGAACTGGCAAGGTGGGATGTACCATCTCTACTCTTGGAACAGGAAGAACTCTGTATTTGGACTGCAGACAGATGTTTATTTCCTCTTGTTATGGGAGTGAGACATTAGACAATACGCATGCCATACACCAAGGATAAAAGGTGATGTGAGTTGTAACGTTGCCATGAGGTATGAGGATAGAGATGATAACACTACTAGGTGGAGTGAATGATACATGGATGGTTTACAAACATTAAGAGAAACATGGTAGTATCTTATGAGGATGTTTTTATCATGAGCTATGAGTTATACAAGCTTGAGTTCGAAAAACCAAGAGAATAAGCTCAGAGTTTTCTTGATGAAGATAGAATTAGAGCTGAGATGAGATAATAAGTGAAATACATGGAGGTGTATGTCTTCAACATTACCTAACACCTAAGGATGTGATGTGGTAATGGATGCTCTGGATGGGATACAGCTGCCTAGTTTATATGGAGGCTAGAAGAGGTTGTTAGGTTAACCCTTAGTTGCAAAAAAAAGATAAGTTTGTCTAACACTCATATGTAACAATATCAGATGATCAAGTTAATGGTTGTTTGGTGAACCATCCTAGTCCTTGATGCAATGAAAGGATAGTTGTACAACCTCAGATGCACTTCTCTGAAAAGGGAGGTGATGAAACCCCGATTAGAGTGTTTTAGGGTTTCTAAGGAATCAATTCTAAGGAATCATGAAAATATAGGAGATCATGATTTAAGATTACCATATACCATGGTACTATCAAGATAATAAGTGGCAGTATTACTTTGGATGCCTAAGATGAAGTTGCATGTGGTATGTTTCCATGCAAGCCAGGAGGTGAAGGACGAACATCAGTAACCCAATGTATCGATATAGAGGATAAAAGAGTCCCTGAAAGGGAATGGGAGTTCACCACTATGGATGTTGTGGTAAGTCTCCCCTAGACCAAGGAAGATCAAGAGGCAATATGGGTTATGGTAGATCACCTTACCTAGATGAAATGAGAAAGAAAGAGTACTGTCAAGGGACAGATGTGGTTGAACTACATATGAGAAGGAGATGGTTCAACTACACCATGATGCGAGTATAAAAGTTCATGAGTAAAACCTAAAGACACACTTACATAAGGTGGAAGTAGATACATGAAGAACTCGATGTTAGTATAGTTTATCATCCTAGCTAATGGTTAGTATGATCCATACTAGAGGGTCTGATGAGAGCATGTGTGCTCCTTCAGGGTGATACATAGAGACAGTTCTTATCCTTGTAAGATGTGATGATAACCACCATGGCCAGTATCGGGATGTAAAGAATCTCTACAAGGGAGGTTTTGTTGGTCACCACTTCATTAAGGTGATGTTGGTGGAGGGACCTCGCGAAGGTTAGAAAAGATCACAGTGTCTGTAGATGAAGTCGCTTTGATCGTACAATGGCTAAAAGGAGCCCAGGGATGACATGAGTCGTAGGATGATGCAAAGTAGACTGACATACAATTCACTATGGGAGACTATGTGATATGAAAATCCGACCCCTCTGAGCTATAGCTGAGACAGATAAGTCCTCGATACCTGGGCCCTTTTGAGATGGATGGGTGGCGAAGGATAAGTTTGACCTTACCCCTCAGGATAAAGTAATGTGTGATGAGTTCCATGTGTCCAATTTAGAGCACTATGTGAGGTACCCAGACTATGTGCGGAGCAATGAACCTAGTGAGCCCCAAGGAAGGCTGAAATGACTTGAGTCACCTATGAGGTTTATAGATGCCAAGGTGAAAGAACTCAAAGAACGGAATATGTGATGATAAAGGTTCTTTGGAAGCTCCATGGATAAGGTAAAGCCACATAGGGGCCAATGATGGACATGTAAAAGTCTTATCCTGAATTGTTTGTTAGCTTGATGGAATTTTGAGGACAAAATTCCTATAAGAGGGGAAGGATGTGACAACCCCAACTTTTGGGTTCATTTGGTGAGGAATGAAATTTCTCATATTAAAGATATTGGAACAAATAATGATATAATTTGTTTTGGAGAAATGGATTTTGTTTACAATAGCCTTGATGATTGTTTTCTGGGCTTTATTGGCTATTGGGCCCAATAACAAGGAAAAGACAGAAGGAACTCCATTAGTAATAAGAAATAGAGAAGTGAAAAATGTAGAAACCTCTAGAAGGCAAAAGAATTAAATCCAAAGGTGGATTTCATGCCTCTTGGGTTCCTTGGGTTCCAAGGAGTCTAACGTTGCAAAGAGAATGCAATAAGAAAAGAAAAGATCAATTAAATATTTCTTTATTAAGAAAGAAATTGAAAACAATGCTAAAATATGGGAAATAAGTGGAAAGAGGTATAATTGAGTTATCCTTGGTGGATTTTCGTATCCAAAGGATTCCGAATGTGAAATGGAATTACAATGAAGAAAATAAAAAGAACAATAAAGAGGAATCCTCAAAAAGAGATATTTTGATAAGAAATAAACAAGACAATGAGAAATAATACATACGAAACCCGGGCGAGGTAGGGTTTAGCGGCGATCCCGAGGATATCTTGAGGCGGCGGCGCCGCCCTTTCCCAAATCACCGGTGTGGCACTCCACCCCCGGTGGTCTACCGTCTTCTGTACCACGGCGTAGATGAGCGACGAACGGTCTGGGTGTGGGAGCCAAGGGAGTCGGGGGAGGTGTAGGGCCCGAGAGGCTGTCGCTGATAGGAGAGCGAACTTGGTGGTGCAAGTAGTGCAGGTGGACAAGATTATTCCTGACATTAGGCTGTTGGTCCAACCGGAGTTGAGGGCTTCACTGGTTGTAAGCATGGCGGAGCTTGGAGGAGAATCGGCTACCAGAGGAGAAGCGCATGATCCATCGTTGTTGATTGGAAACCCGAAAGGACATCTAAATACGACTCCACAAGCGGCGGTAAGGGAGCATATGGTAAACCACACGGCTCACCATCATAGACTGGCGTCGATCGTCCATGTCCCACGCATGGATGAGGAGCGGCACCACTATGGAAGGGGTAACATTTCTGTGGTTAACAGAAGCATGACAGCAAACCCTAATCGTCGGGTTGAAGAAGATCGGCCGAGCCTGAGATGGGATTTCAATGATAATAGACGTGCAAAGTTGTTTGGCGTTCCATGGGACACGTGCTATAGATGCTTCGAGAAGGGGCACTGGAAATCACAGTGCAATCGGGAGAAAGTGTGCTACAAGTGCCACAGGCTGGGTCACCTTGCTAGAAGATGTAATGTCAATATGAACACCGTCATCCTTCACCCTCGGATATCATGTCGAGGACTGTCTTTCCACCCCTGAACGTTGGTATTCCTGCCTGTGGTGCACCCCAGCATGTTCCAAAAAGAACAGTCGTTGACCTAGGGCCAGATGATGAGGAACGTAAAAGAAAGACTCAAGCTTTGTGCAGGGCAGTGGAGATACGTTGGCCACCCCAGGTCTCTTGGACGGAGCTATCTCCTTTCCTGAAGAATGTATGGACGCATGCCACAGATCTATACCGGTTTTCTAAGCGCAAGGTCGTAGTCTTTTTCGGCAGTGTGAAGGAAGCACAGGTTGCTGCCAGTGCTAAGGTGATGGGGTTCAAAGGTTTTGATATTAGCATGCATGGCATGGAGGAAGGTGAAAGATGTGCTATAAAGGAGGCGATTTGGTTCTGGATTGAAGACATGCCTATTATATGTCAGGATGACAAGGCGATAGACAACATTGTGAATAGTTTTGGTAGATTGATTGTGGCCTCTGGATGGATGAGAGGACCTGATGACATTGCTGGTATACTGGTTCTTGTTGAAGCATTCAATGAAGATATACCTCAGTACGTTACTCTGACGTATGGGGATAGAAGGTCAAATGTGCACCTTCAAATGGTAGCTCGTGGAGAACCTAGATCCAATCTCTTCTCCTTGACGGAGGTTGGCCGTGACCTTGACATACCAATGAATGTGTTGTCTATCAATAGAAATGGATGTGAATCAGAATCTATTAGTAATGGTGGACAGATGGTGGAGATTCATGATGGAGGCGCCGGTGAGAAGGAGCAGCAGATGATGCCACAGACAGAACCAAGTGTAGAGGAAGTTTACTGTCCAGCACAGCCAGTAGCTCCACACAGGATAGTCTTTGATGAAGATGGTACGAGGAAGATGTTGCATGATAGAACTCTGCGTGACTATATACACCTAGGCCATGAGGAAGAGGGTGATGAATTCAGAACGAAGAGTGGTAGATATCGAGGGGAATTTATCCGTGAGGAGCGTCTGGATCAGCATGTTCGTATGGGTATACTACACAGAGCTACTCATAGAAGAAGGTTATCTGAAGGGGAGCTTCCGTTCGTTTATGATGATTGGGATGACAGAGAAAGGAATTTCTGATGGAGGAATGATAGTTGTCGCCTGGACTTAATGTCTATACATGCACTCAAACTATCTTTTCTAGAATATTAGGGGGGCGGCGAATAATAAGACTAGAAGGGTCTTGGGTCGGTTATGCAGGAGGCATAAACCTAGGATTGTGTGTATCTTCGAACCTTTTCTACATGCTCGGGTTGCTGAGGAACTTCTGGACATTGTTAATCTGGATTGGGCGACTGAAAATTCAGCTGAAGGGGGAAAGATTTGGTGCTATGCGGATAGTACTCTCAAGCCGGAGGTTGTGAAATGTCATGGGCAGCATGTGACGATGAAATATATTGATGATAGTGGCAATATGTTCTTTGTTACTGCGGTTTACGTGAGCTGTAATTACATAAGAAGACGTTCTCTTTGGGATGACGTTCTCGAGATGTCAGGCATCATTGGCGATAGCAGCTGGCTTCTAGCAGGTGACTTCAATATCATTAGAAGTGATCAGGAGAAGAGAGGGGGCAATAACAGGAGCTTTCAGGAAATCGTGGACTTCAACACTTTCATCCAGAATGGATATTTTAAGGAGACGCAGTTTGAGGGCAGCAGATTTACGTGGGTCAATAAACAGTACAATACTCCTACTATTTGGGAGAGACTTGACAGAATCCTGTTAAATGATACATGGGCAGCTCTGAGACCGGATTCCAGTACGATTCATCTTACTCGCTATAGAGTATCGGATCACTGCCTGATCTTGTACAAGTCTGGGAATTTTATTATTGCTAGAAAGAAGAGTTTCTTTGCTTTTATGCAGATGTGGCTTCAACATGATGAGTGCTTAAAGATCATTGTTGATAATTGGGATGATTCCAGGGATGGGCACCCGTCGAATATCTTCTACTATAAGATTAAGAGGGTGAGAGAGGCTTTGAAGTCTTGGAACAGGAAGACCTTTGCGGACGTGACCCAAAAGATCCCAGATCTGGAGGACGTTGTTCACGTTACCTAAAATGCTTTTGATGAATACCCTTGCATGGACAATGAGACTGCCTTGAGGATTGTGGAGTTTGAGCTGCAAGAGGCTTTAGATTTGGAGGAGAAAGTATGGAAAGAGAAGTCCCAGATCTAATGGTTAAACAACGGTGAACGCAACTCAAAGTTTTACCACACTGTAGTGAAATCTCGGAGAAAGAATAGAAGAGTTAGATGCATTACTTTACCATCTGGGGATAGGGTGACTGACCCAAAGGAGATTGCTTCGAGTGCTGCTGAGTTTTATAGGAGTGCATACATCGAGATGGTACATCATTATGAGGATGTTTTGGAGGAGTTCCTAGCTAGTATACCGGAGGTTGTGTCTATAGATGATAATGTGTCTCTAACTGTTGTTCCTAGTACAGCCGAGGTGTTTGATACTATGTGCCAAATGGACAAGTTTTCTACTCCATGTCCTGATGGGTTTACTATTCCGTTCTACATTGCTGCTTGGGAGTTCATCAGAGATGATTTTATGAGGCTCGCTGAGGCGTTTTTCCTTAGACAGAATTGTCACCGTAGCTTGTTCTGTTGTCGTATTGTTCTTATTCCAAAGAATGACGATCTGACCCTCCTTGAGAAGGACTTCCGGCCGATATCTTTAGAGAATGTAGCGTTGAGAATCCTTGCACGAGTTATCAGTAACAGGATGGTTTGCTTGATGCCGGTGTTGATTTCTGATGAGCAAGCGGCGTTCATTAGAGGAAGGGAGATTACTCACCATGTCAAGTTGGTGAAGGAGTTGATGCATGACATATACTATGGAGGTGAGAGGTCGAACATCATGATTAAGCTTGATATGTCTAAGGCTTATGACCGAATAAAGTGGGACGTCCTGGAGTGGATCATGGCGAGGTTCAGTTTTATCAAGGAGTTCATCGAGTTATGTATTAGTTTCTTCTATAATTCTTGGGCGACAGTTACAATTGGGGATGAGTCTGCAGGTTTCTTCCCTTTGCTTAGAGGGTTGAAACAAGGTAATGCGATATCTCCCTTTTTGTTCATTATGTTTGAAGAAATTTTGTGCAGACAGATTACGCATATGGGGGATTTGAGAAGACTGGCAAGATTTCGTACTAGGGGGAATGGGACTCCTCCTTTATTTTTGTGTTATGCTGATGATATTATGGTCTGTTTGAATGCTACTCCTAACACGATGGATGAGATCCAGAATATACTCTCTATGTATGAGAAATCGTCGGCCCAGTGGATTAATAGGTTGAAGTCCTCTTGTATTGTTGGCAGCAAAGACATGGCTACTAAGGTGGATATAGGCGCTACTATTCAGATGGATAATGTGGTTGATAATTTTGTATATTTGGGAGTGCCGATTCGAGTTGGAAGGAATCTGTTATCTGACTTTGAATATCTTATTCAGAAGATTTCTCACAAGATTGCCTCGTGGAAATCCAGGTTGTTATCCTTTGCGGGCAGGAAGCTTTTGATCGCACATGTTCTCGCTTCTACTATGGTGTACATAGCGACTGCTATTGGTATTCCGGATGGTATTGCTAATCGCCTTGATGCTATGTTATCTAAGTTCCTTTGGGCGGATCACGTCGATTGCCACAGGAAGGCTTGGGTTAGTTGGGATAGAGTGGCGGTCTCAATGGAACAAGGTGGTCTTGGCTTGTCGAATACTCGCCGCATTAACGACGCTTTTGTGGCTAAAGCGTGTTGGGAGCTGATTGTTGGTGATACCTTATGGGCCAAGTTTTGCAGCGATAAGTATGCTAGTAGAGTGTATAGTCATTCCACTTTATATCCCAATCATCTGAAGTATAGATCGAATGTGTCTCCTTACTGGAAGAGAGTATGGAATATGTTCCCGAGCATTTATCCTCACTGTCGCTGGATTGTTGGGAGGGGTAACATTCCTTTTTGGGATTTTTTGTGGTGTGATGAGAGGCTTTTTGATCACGCACGTTATAACAGTGATCACAACCATCCATTTTTGGTGCATGATTTTTGGATCCATGGTATTGGATGGGATTGGTCTTCTTTACAGCAGGTCCTCGACGAGCATGGTGTGGAGCTTATTAAGAAGGCAGGTCAACAGGTATCAGATACGGATGATTAACCCATTTGGATACCGGATACGAAGGGACAGTTCTCCATTCGCTCTGTCAAGACAATCTTGGGGAGTACGAGTTATGATGGACCACATGGGCTTCACCGACTTTGGCACGTTCAATCGCCCAAGGCGTGTGCGTTCATTTGGAAGATGATGAAGAATGCTATCCCAACTGATGAAAACATTGCCAGCTGTTGTATTGCCTTAGCGTCCCGTTGTGACTGTTGTGATGAGCCAAGTGTGGAAAATATAGACCATCTTATGTTCCATAGTCAGATTGCTACCTCCTTCTGGACTAGATTCACTGAGATTACTGATTATCCTGCTCCCACGGATTGGTTTCCTTACTTGGTACATGCTCCTTTGGTAGTTTTGATGATTTGCTGCTGTGTCTTGTGGCTTGCATGGCCACCATTATTCCTTATTGCATATGGCGGATGAGATGTGCGGCTAGGTATGATAGCAGAAGAATTCTCTGGAACAGGGAGGTGGATTGGTTGATGTATCAGATTAACGCTATGATGAAATAGAAAAGCTTCACCTGCATAGTTGATTCTTCTTTTCATAACAGACTAAAGGCCTATGGTGTGGAGGATCCAAAGTACATTCTGAAGGAGATAAATTTGGTGCAGTGGATGAATCCTGACATCTATAATCTGAAGATGAACGTTGCGGTTGGGCAGAACCGTGATCCTTATGGGCATAATAGATGGTGGATGGTTGGAATTGTTAGGAACCATCATGCTGCAGTATGTCAGATTACCAGAGCTTGGTTGACGGCTGATAGTTACCAGATGGCGCTTATCCAAGCTTGCGCAGTTGGTGTCAAGTTTGCGGAAGACCAGTTTTTATGCATCTCTAGTGTGGAGATTGATGATAGTTCGGTTTATGGTATGTTGTGGGGAGTGGATGTTTCCACTTGGAAGATCGTTAACCTGATCAAGGAGGTGAAGGAGATCATTGCGGAGAAGGACATTGTTGGGTCGTTAGTGCATAAAGTTATCAACTCGATTCCAAAGGAGATAAGGAGATGGGGTATAAACTTGATTGAACCGCTTGTTGTTTATGATCTTAGGGATGTCCCAGCTAGGATTAGGGGCATGGTGTTCCTTGAGAAACACAAGACACCTTATATTGTGCTGCGGAGAGGTAAGAGGTGATGTGAGTAGCTTGTGTGGTTTAGTGTCTTTGGTGATATATGTGGGGTATGACATGCTTTCTAGCAGGAGTTGTATGTTTTTTCGTTGTTGTGCCCACACGAGGGGAGTGGGGTGAATAGATGGTCCCCTGGCTTAAATAATAAAAAAAAAGATAATGAGAAATAATGAATATAGATGCATCTAGAAGGATAATAAGTATCCACTAAAAAGGATTTCAAAATATTAGAGTTTCTTGGGGTCCAAGGAGCCCCAATGGAGAAAAACAAAGAGAAAATATCAATAAATACAAAATAAGAGGATAAGGTGCTACATAATTAATGACTTTTTGATATTATCAAAACGGGATGTTAATTGCTTTAAGAAAGTTGATTTTCGTGGCCAATGGATTAAAAGTGAAGCATGATGTTGATGAAAGAGATGATTTTCAAATTTCTTAATGACCAAGGATCATGGATAAACCAGGAATTGCTAAAGAGAGAGAAAATACTTCTTAATTAAGGAAAATTACTTTCTTATTAGGAAATTCCTTATTCGCTTTGTGGGCAAGCATTTTGGGGTGTGGATACCCTCCCCTATATAAAGGGGTAGAGGCTCTGGATCGAGTTCCAGACAAATCCCACGTAACTCTCTCTTCCTTCTTCATCTTCTTCTTCTTCTTCTCTCTAAACCCTAGGTTAGAGGAGAGATGCGATCCTTGGAGTAAGGAGGAGCCAGAGACGAGTGTATGAAGGAGGCACGAAGCTACCCTGAAGATTCGGAATGTTGGTTACCTTTCCCTTTGCTCCCAACCTCGCACAGAGCTCGTGGTAGACCTGTAGGGTCCATCGCTTGGGACGTTGTTGCTGGCCTGACTCTGACCACCTCAGTCGTAGTTGGGCGGTGCCCTAGGTGTGGCGGGGCATGACAAAGCTAGTTCAATAAAGGGAAGCAGTCGTCGGACCCTAGGAGGGAAGGCAAAGCTCCCCGCAGTCGGACCTGGTTGACGGACAACAGGCATCATGAAGAAGATGATGAACCAGGGGGGTTTCGACGATTTTACCCCTCCACGCAATACATCACCAATCGCTTACATGAGGGAAGAAGAGTAAATCAATTATGTTTTCAACTGGCCGGGTTACGTTGCAAGGAATGAGTGATGTGGCATCTTCCTATTGGTCCGAGTAAGTGGATTTATTGCAAAATTCATAACTAATTAACGGTAGCTCGAACAGATGTACATTATATATGAATTTTGATCAGGAGAACTCATGGAATGCAATAAAAATATATGAAGCCTAATTCTAATTGTGATTTGAAAAGTAATGAAAGTTATTAACTTTAATGTATTAATGATTAAGAAACCCTATTTTGAGATGATAAATCTATTTAGAAGGGTTTTATTGTTGATTAAAGTTGATATTAACCTGTTAATTGCAAAAAGGTACATTAAGAAAAAAAAGGATGAACTTTGCACGTAATTGGTTTAATTTAGAGTTTCATGTCCATATATATGCTTTAATGGGCCTTGAAACCCTAATGATGGTAATTGTAACTCTTACTAGCTTTAATTGTTCAAAATCATGATTCAAGTTGAGATAGGATAATTCTAAGCTATTTCAAGTATAAAAGTTCCTAATTGTGGATTAATAATCTTAATGTAGTAATTAGGGTTTTCTAATGGATAAAGGTGGAATTAATGAGTTCATATGTGAATTAGATTATAATAAACTATGAATTTATGATAAATGAGCATAATGATCTTGTCATGAATTAAAAGGATAAAAAAATGGTAGATTTAATGTAAAAGAGGCTTAATGGCCTTAATTGATGATTAATTATGATTTTTCTGATATCAGGGTTATATGTTGTTAAAAGATAACCTTAATATCTTTCGTGAAGAATAGATGAGATCATTAGGGTTTGTGAATAATTGTATAAAATTTAGGGTTAAATTGTAGAGATGAAGTGAAACCCTAATTACAAAGGAAACCGTAAAAGTGGACTAGAAACCCTAGAAAGCGAGCTAGATTTAATAGATCCTGATGACATGAGTAATAAAAGCACAAATGTATGATTGTTTTGTGATCTTGTTGTGTGTGCTTGCTTGCTTGGATTTCTTACTTGCATGGAATATTTCTATCTCAAATCATCATCCTGACAGGTATGTGGTTATGCTTATGGATAATCACTTTAGTTTCACGGCGATTCCCGAACATTTTATTGGTTTCCTGAAAATAACTGCTTGGATGACTTTTAGTTCATTCAACTAGAAAGTGACTATGACTATCATCATAAGTATGCATACATGACTAGCTCAGATCATGTTCCTCCTCTGTGGCTTTGCAAATGCTAAAAAAAGGGTAACCTAGAGCAAGGTCTAGGTTATCAAGAGTTAGGAATTGGGCTACCTACGTGTAGTGTCATGCAACTCTTCAGCACACCATGAGTTAAGGAGTGTGCTACCTACGGGTAGTGCCATGTGACTCAACCCTAGAAACTAATTCACATGTTAGGTAGGATCATGAGGGGTTAAATGGGGATCTACCATAAGGAAGGTAGCATCCAGGTCCACTGTAGGGACATCACAGAGTTTAGGGTATGTAAGGATTGAGCAGTAATGTTGAAAATGTAAAGTTGTTTGTTCAATCATATTTGACTGCAATATATTATTACAGTTAATTGCATGATTATTGTTTTCCCAACATACCAGCTTTATGCTGACCGACGTTTTGTTTGTCGGCGTTTTAGGTTCAAGTGAAAAGAACAAACAGTAAAGTGGCATATGTGGAATTAAATGAGAATTAAAGTATTGAGGAGGATTAGTTAGAATAGACTCTGGATGTGGATAGAAGTAGATGCCCAAGTTTTTGAACAAGGTATGCAAAGTTTTATTTTATTACAGCCTTTCAGCTTAGTTAGTAGAATTTGATAATTGTTATTGATTATTTGTCGAACCTTTGATCATGTTAATTGGGATAATGGCTCTGACCTCTTGGTCTCCCTTAATTGGGTGTTACTGGGAGGCGGGGTCATTACAGTTGATGTTGTATATGGAATGTATATATGTGAAACAATGCTTTTGTATACATGTTGTGGCTGAGGCCATTGGACAGTTGTATAGACACCTATTGTGGTATACACCTTTATGCAGGATGTTGGACCTATATGTAATTGTTCTTGGACATGTTTGAGATGTTTAATTTGGATTTAATTACCCCCTTTCCATGATATATTGTTTATTAGTGATTAATCATGCTTTAGTTCTTGAGTAATTTTTTTTACCATGGAGGGGTTCCAAATAGATGCTCTAAAATCCTCCTAGGAGCGGTACATATATGTTCTAGAGATCTTGTTTGTGAAAATTTTGGACCTATATTGGTTTCTTACATGAGGTTGAAGATTGTTTCTTTTATTTTCTTTGAATAAGAGAATGTTAATTTTGGGGACAAAAGTTTCTTATAAGATGTATATGAAGTGATGGACTAAATTTTGGCTTAATATTGAGGGTGGAATTTCTTTTAACGTGTGTCAGATTTGATGGAATGAACTTCTATAATACTTGATTGTCTAATGACATAAGTGAATTTATGTGTTTGAGTTATATTAAGAATTGCAAGTGTTATGATAAAATATGGATGTGAATTGGTGTTGACATCATGATTAAGATCCTTGGTTTATGTCATTTTGAGGTATTTAATTGACTAGTCAAGTTGTGATATTCTGGCACCAAATATTAAAAGAATGTAGCTTGACATATGATTTAGTTATGGCTAAAAATTCATGAATATTTGATGTTATCAAAATAATTTATTGAGGTTTTACATAAGATATGATTTGAATGAGTGTCACATGCCCCTTTGATATACAAATGGAGTGTGTGGCTAAGATTAGGTCCTAGATCCTCAGTTCAATGGTTGTGGCACTAGAAAACTAGAGTGCCCAGACCCGTTTAGTGGGGATGAACTCAGACCCTTGGATGTGTAATCAATGGATTATCAGTCATCTACTACCTTGCAGTTATAACAAGGGAGTGGAGAAAGTAGGAGTCACAATCTCCCCACCACCACATGTCGTGGATGTGCATCAAGGAGGGTAACTGAGTGAGAAGTTATGTTCATCTCCTTGAGAATGAATCTATGACAACTTATAAGAGCTTTGTGGGAAAGAAACCATAGAGCTTTGTGGGAAAGAAACTTCTCCATGGTGACCTCTCTATCAGTTGTAATAGAGTTTAGGTCAAAGGAAATATAAAGTTGCAGAGAAGATTTAATGAACCTATGAAAGGGAGAACCAAGTGTGAGGTGAGGGAAGTTTGACCTAGTTGTTGCCATGGATTCCCACTATGGTATTGTTGGTTGATGAGATCCAGCTTTTTGAATGATAAGGTGGAGCTGGGGGACTATATGAGGGTGTTTCTAACCACATTAGAAAAACATGACAGAGTTTTAGAAAGCCCAACAGAGCTCCTAGAATGAAAATGGGAGATGGAGGGAGCTCCTCAAAAAGATGCCCAATTTGCACCATGAAGATTTGTTGCTCCTTTGAGGTGAAGGTCAGGATAAAGATTTTAGGGGTGGATAACCATTAAGATCTTTTTGCCTCATAGAAACAAAGCATTGCAAATGCAATGAGTGAACCAAAACCAAACTATGAGATGAAGTAACATGTTTGGAAATACAGGCACAAACTAAGCTGCAGAAACAAAAAAAAATATCTATTTGTATCCCATAACAACAAGATCACGTCAACTACTATGAAATAGGAAGGATGTTTTAGCGAGTTATACCTAGTCTTGGAGAAAGTCTAGCGAAAAAACTTGCTTCTTTGCAACTGATGACAAGTTGCTCTTGGACAGTGGTTGTACAGCTCCTAGTCTTCTCCACAAATATCTTTCTATGCAATCTAAGCATCAACTCCAATGGTCTTGCCATAGACTGTAGGTTGACTTTACTCTCCAAGTAGCAGCCAAAGGACTTATGCCTCTAGATAAGTCCACACAGACCAAATAGAACTCATAGTGTTCACCAATAATAGATAGGAAGGAGTTTTCCCTCCTATTTGTGTACTAGTCACTAACATGCTGACCCACAACAATGATCACTAGTTATTTCTCTACCGTAGCTATCCCTCCATGTCGGTAGGACTCTCTTGGGCTCTCTTAGTTACCACAACCGGAGAGGATAATAGTTTTCAGAGGAACTGGTTCTCAATTGTCGGTGTTGTGTCTTGGGAAGCCCCAAATACAACTCCTTTTATAGGTAGGTTTTGGGCCAGGATTCCCAATATGTACGAGATTGTATGGGAGTGGAAGGGACCAGAAGAACTTGAACTTTTACAACTTATGAGACACCAAACGGTTGTATGACATACCCAAAAAGTCATAGGGTGTGAGATATGGTCGTCTCACTCTGCCAAATGAATGTTTGCTAGTTTCCCAATCATATATGAATTTGACTCGCTCCCACTATTTTACTTCAAATTGATAGCCCTCACCATCAATTCAGAAGATTGCAGTGTACAATCTTCTAGTGGGCAAGATCCTGAAACCCTCTAAGCCATGGACCAGCTGGGGCTATCACCCACAACATAGATCTCTCAGGTAGGCAACTCTTGCCAATTGCATCATATGCAACTCTTGATAAGATGTCATATGCAACTCCTTGCCATGATCACCTCCATGCCTCAAGGTACTAGATCCCATCTAGATCACCTTGTTAAGTCTGACCCAAAGAAAACACGATGAATATGCACCCTGCTAGGGCAGACCCACACATTCATCCTTCACGCTTCCACGAGATAGACGGTGCACCACGCTAGGGCGTGCCCACACTTGGTCGATCAAGCTTTTCATGTGTGTCACATTTGGAAGGCATCTAAAACTTAATATTTAATGAGGGATTTGGTTTTTATATACATATACATATCCAATCACCATAATACATAGTATGTATCATATACATGCTATATCCCACAGAATACATGCAAAATGATAAAAGCGATGATTATGGCCATCCTAATGTGATTCCTCGAGCCAAAAGGATTCACGATCATCTAGGTCTACATCACATGCAACCTGTACAAGATTAACTCTGTGCTTTGCCTTCTGAGTAGATCAATCCATCACATGAATGACTTTCTTGTTCTGGCCCGGTCGTATGGGTGCCACCAGCCGATCGGTTGGCTCCTCCAACCAATCGGTTCACCTGGTCGTCCTGCATCTCATCATGGCTGCCACTCCCTCGTCTCGCTCCTCGAACTGGTCATCAACCGATCAGCTCACTCCTTGAATCGATCGTATGGAATGTCAACCGATTGGTTCACGCCTTGAATCGATCGTTTCAGCTGTCGTCTCAATGTCCTCCGTTCTTTGACATAACAGGAAATAAAATTATATCCTATTTTACATTATAAAAAAGAGAAACCTCGAGTTTCATTCAATGGGAGCAAAGGTAGGAAAGAAATCTCGAAATATTTCGAGTTACATCAGGAATAGGAGAAGGAAGATCAGTGCACAGACCGAGATGCATGCAACCCCATACAACCATACACATATAGGGTTTATTGGACATAACTACGCTATACATCCACCACAAAACTCATTTAAGGGTGACGCGTATCGAGTGCATTAATAATACATATCATATATGTAATTTGGGATTTGTGGATTTAGGATTGGACATGCATAAAGCCAATATTATTCGCATCGTATGCAATAAATAAAGGCGACAAACCAAAATCGATCATATCGATAATCCCTAAAGTATAGAGTAGTTGATGTGGCTTTGATACCACTATTTGGGTTTTAGGGGAGGCATAGATGGCAACGGAAACTAAAATTTTCTCCCCCAACCCCGAAACAAGGAAACGCGTCAACGTCTATACAATAGGAAAGGATGGTTTGTGGAATCATACCTTATCCTAAGGCTTGCTCGGCGATAATACCTCACGGCTTGCGTGGTCTTCACCACCTGTCTTGGACGGTGTATGTGCAGCTCCTGGTCACACCTAGAATGTTAGGATTGACAGTTGTCCTCCGAGCGACAGAGGTCTCCCACCTCTACAGTCGTCCACACGGACTGCCTGAAACTCCAATCTCCTTGTCCCACAAGGAATTGGAAGGAGTCGCACCCTCCTGCTGGCGTACTAGTCGCCAACACACTCTCCTGTTGCCAGTTGCAATTACAGTTGTCTTTCCCTTGTTGTGCCTCCCTTTTCGGGTAGCACTTGCTTGGGCTCTCTCGGTTACCAAAACTAGAGAACGACAACTTCGCAGAGCAACTGGTTGCACTGAGTTGTACTTTGAGAAGCCCCCAATACCCCTATATATATAGGAGGGTCATGGGACAGGGTTCTCCATCCTGGGAAATACGGGACTAAAAGCAGGAGTAGAAGGGTTCGAGATTTTCCACAAAACAACCAACTCGCAACCTGAATTGATCATTTCACAACTGAAACGGTCGGTTGGGGACCTGAACCAGTTGGTTGACACCTCAACCGATCGGTTGGGACCCATGAGCCGATCGGTTTACTCTTGAACCAGTCAGTTCGTGGTCCTGATCAGTTCTCGATCGACTTTCCTTTCTTTTGTTTCTAATTGGTATCGAATACCAATCCTTGTTCCAATCAAATTGGGAAAGTGAAATGCAAGGAAAATTCTCACCAATCCTACTTTCCCAACTTGCTCGGTTGCACCAGTTGAGTTGATCGTTTCAACACTTGAAGCAATCGTTTCACCCTGTGCATGAGCCGATCGACTCAACACTTGAGCTGACCGGTTCACCAAGCTCATCCGATCGGTTCATCTCATGAGCCGATCGATTGTGAGTGCAGATTGTGCAGAATCAGTCAATTGTGATTTCAATCAATATGATACTCCAATCAATGTGTCCAACACCTTAAACATTATGATATTGAGCTATCAATTGACTGAGTGTTTAATTGAACTACTAAACTCCTTTAGTAATCAATCTAAACATTGTTTGTGGATAAAACTCCTCTTCTAGGTTAAATCCTATGTGTGTGACCCTGCAGGT
Organism: Alisma plantago-aquatica; assembly: GCA_963693085.1. NCBI lineage: Eukaryota > Viridiplantae > Streptophyta > Magnoliopsida > Alismatales > Alismataceae > Alisma > Alisma plantago-aquatica. Next base: position 1,047,545,119 of record OY856412.1, on the reverse strand, counting down.
CTATTTCACGTTGGCAGTGAAAGTCCATAACACTTATGACTTCACAAGCAAAGAGCGGTGCCTAGTCACACATCAGTGCTACCCAAGTGATAGAAAGTTGGAGAACAAAACCTCCTATATCAAGGAGGCTTATACCTATCTTCCCTTTTTCAGCATTTTACATTCATTTACTTTTTGCATTGTAACTAAAACCTCTTCATTTATCTAAGCTTATTGGAATCTGTGGAGTTTATCTCATATTGTTCTATGTATGGTTCCTTTTTGTTGGATGATTTCTTTATAAAATCTAAGCTCTAGTCTTCCTTGTTTGATTCACGCTTTTGACTAGCTATCAATTCGTGTTTCTTGGTTGGAATCCCTTGAGAGAGGGAAGTCTCGACTCTAGAGTTTGGTCTGACCCGAGTGTACGAGAGTACCCAGAATTAGGGATGCCTCATCTTATCTTTCCACTCTGGTCTATGTCAACTACTCTTGAGAGAGGGAATTGGTGCATAATTATAGGCATCCTCTTTGAGAGAAGAGAATGTTGGATGTTTTTCGATGCCGCTTGTTATGCCTAAGTTTTCTTCCTTCATGCTTTACCTTAACAATAGCTTTATCTCCTCAGTTTCTGATATACAAAACCTCTATAAAAATTGTTAAACCCTAAAACTCTAATCTTTCTAGTAACTCCAGTTGGAGATAGACTTTTAAATTTTAATTCTTTATCTTTCTTTTTTATTACAACAAATTTTATCCTTCGCCCCCTTTTGATGTGCTTAGACAAATAAAACTTGAGTTCCGAAGCACCGTTCTTCCTATCCATGTGTTCGACACCAAACTACTTTGACCATGTGCTAGTTTTAGGCGTCTTAAACATTCGGGTATTATAAATTTTAAAAGTCTAATAACCTATACATGATTTCATTCATGGACCCACGTTTAAGGCTCGTCAGCCATACATGAAAGTCTGAATCAACTCGAGAATGTGAATGATGAAGATGTTGAGCCTAAACTGACCAAACAATAATGAGATCTTAAATCAAAATACAAGAAATAAACCTTTAGATCACCTTGAAAATAGGTCATTTAAGAGGGACACATCATAATATAAGGGAAGGCATTGTCTCTTAGTTGTGTAATTCCATTTCTTTTCCATTCATTTAGGACTCACCACCTCAAAAAATTCATAAGTACACCATGATAATTTTCCTTGAATGCATTGCATGGCACAATAGGAACATATTTGTTAGTTTTCTTACATTTGAAAAAGGAAGAAAACATTGCATGTGTATGCATTAACTTTAGTGCATACCATCTTAGGTTGCATAACATAATTCATGTAGTTGCATACATTTCAACATCGCATGCATATTTTCCTGAACATGTGGATCTCAATTTTGAAGTTATGAAGCTAAAGTGCAGGTATTACCTCCAAGTAAATAAGAAAAAAAAGAAAGGAGAAGAATTATAAAGACAAGAAGCATAAAACTTAGCCTTTTTTTTAAATGGGGGAAAGTGTATTCAGCATGTTTGTTTTAGTGATGATTTACTCCACGTGTGCTTTCTTCTGAGTTGTCAAACTATCTCAACTCATTCATACATGCACCATTTCATAAAAATAAGAAATTTTTAGGCATTAGGATTCATACATGACGTTCTTTTCATCCATCTAGGTTTAGTATTCTCAAAGCATAAATAGGTTGGATGTACTTATGAATTTTCATTTTCCACCCATCTTGAACCATTAATTTCTCTTATTGGGAGGCCACTATAATGATTTATATCCTCATTCATGCTTATATGGAGATCTGCTTCCAAATAGTTGGTAGTTAGGAAAGAGAAATTTAGTATAGGGAATCACACAATACACCAAGCAAATGCCTGATTATTTATGATGTTAACTGCTTTCTTGATAGTGTCATTTACTTAAGGTGGACATCTTTTATGGAAGTTGTTTATCACTTTAGAGTAGTTAATGGTTCAGTGGTCAGTGAAGGCTATTTTAGGGCTTAATAAGGTGGATTTGATTAAGAGAGAGTGGTATGTCCTGCTGACTCTTGTCAAACAGATCCGAGAGAGTGTTGCTCGAGTATGAGAAACATTTAAGCCTAGAGGAGTTTGATGAATGTATTTTTAGTCATTATTTCAAACACATTTTTTCTTGATTTCTTGTGTAGATTAGTCATTTATTTGATTTATTATGCATGAAATGACATAGACAGACTGTTACTTATATATGCATCAAATTATATGATTTTTATTATTTTAGGTAATATTTTATGCATCCCAAGTGTTTATGACATCTTTGTGCATTTTTAGGTACAAGGAAGAACCACAGACTCAGTGCTACTGACTTGGCAACAGTCGGTGGTACCGAATTGACATCAGTGATGGACTCAGAAGCTCGCCAAGAGTCGGTGCTACCAACCACTGAAGTTGGTGGTACCGAATTAGTATCAGCAAGCCCCGACATGAATCGAGAAAACTCAGTGCTACCGAGTTGACGTCAGAGAGGCAGCTCAAAAACCACAAGACTCAGTGTTATCGAGTCCCGTCGATAGTACCGACACGATTGGAAACCTAAGTGACTTGGTACTACCGAATCACCTAGTCATCACTATGAGTCTGCCCGATCAGGCCAGTCACATATTTCACTCTAATATAACATTGTACATTATTTTGTACCCTAAGTGCCTTCTATGACTTAGGGGGACGATGGCCAAAGAAAGGAGGGAAGTCATTTTTCATTAAATGATGATCGGAGAGAGAGAGAGAGAGAGAGAAAAGAAGAATAGAGGAACAAAACATTCACTTGAGGAGATCTGGATACCTTTAGATGATGATTCTACATTCAGAAGAGAGCAGAACACTCATACGACATAGGGGATCTTCCAGACGGGCGGAGATTCTGGGGTTATCATAGCTTCTTCATGTTTTCTATGTTTTTCTTACTCCATTCCATGTATTCATCGATGAAAACCATGTAAGGCTAAAAATCTTTATTCCTTAGGATCCGAGAGTAGCTCGGATATACACTGTGATTGATTTCCATGCATTAATATCAATTTTATCTCTTTCTACTGGATATAAATCTATGAAAACTTTATGTTCTACTTGTTCTTGATCACCATGAGTGGATTGATAGACGCTTAGTCTTCTTGGCAGAGAGGTTGAGGGTTGGAGAGAATAGATTTACTTGTTGTTGTTCCCCTTGGGAAAAGCAGAGTGTAAACAGGAGGAGGAACCTAGAAAATAACTATAAAGAATCTAACTAATCAACCAATAACTGCGGAAGTGGGATTGGCATTAGATTAGGTAGCGAATTACACTATGGGATCTGGTAATTCTGACTATAGGCTCCTTATCCAGGGATTGAGGTAATAGATATTAGTATGTGTGAAGTCAGTTATTAGTGTTGTCCGTGGTGAAACCACTGTCCTAAGGAATTCACCCCATCTCTTAGTAATCCAATCTTTAATTCATTTTATTTCTATCTTTGCTCGTTCACTCAGCCCCATTCAACCATTTACAACTGGCTTATCTGATTTGACTACAGTTAGTAGTAGTCTAATGGAGAAGAGCTTCCCCATGTTTGACTTGCACCTCACAAGACCTTATTACTTTGATACGTTAATTTGTGTACTACGCACGATTAACTCGTGTCAATGGTCGATCCAAATGCCACCTCCGGTGATCCCGAGCTGCTCACGACCGTTAAGCCTCCCTAGACATCCCTACTGATTGTCGGTAGACACTACAGGTTGCCCCTGACAGCGCTTGACCCCCGTTTTGCCTCTACGCACTACTACAGAAAATGCTATTTACAACGGGAAAATCACAAAAGTTTTGTTGGTTGTGTTGTAGTTAGCATATCTTTTACAACAAGTCTATGTGTGTGTTGTGAATTATATATTGTATACAACACAAGTTATATACAACGGGCCAAACTCGTTATAGTATATGTGATACTACAATAGGTGCTAAATTATTGTAATAGACTGTTATATCACAACATACTCAAACCCGTTGTAAAAGACCATAATTACATAACATGCTCTAACCCGTTGTAATAGTCATGTACACTAACTTGTTGTAGTTGATCATCATTACACAACATACTCTAAACCGTTGTAAAAGATCATAATTACACAACATGCCCTAACCCATTGTAATAGTCATGTATGTTAACCCATTGCAATAGACCATCATTACACAACATACTCTAACCCGTTGTAAAAGACCATAATTACACAACATGCTCTACCCATTGTAATAGTCACATATGTTAACCCGTTGTAATAGACCATCATTACACAACATACTATAACCCATTGTAGTATACTATAATTACACAATAGGCTTTCACTTATTATAATAGTTACATGTTGTAATAGACAACAATCACACAATAGGTTTGCACGTCATTTGTTGTATATGTACAACAAAGAATATATGTGTTGCATAAAATGAAATTGGTTCAACGGTTTGAGATGTGCCTTACTTTCAAGTGGTCTCAAGTTCAAAACCTTGTGTCTAGATGTATTTTCCTATTATCTCAACATATTATATACAACACCCCTATTACAACAGGTGTGTTCAATGAACTACAACATGTATTAACTGTTGTATAAAATACATATATTTCAACATGTGCAACACCTGTTGTATAAAGAATCCCCTATAAGACCACACGATCTAATACAACAGTTGACACCCGTTGTAAAATGGAAAAATGAACTGTTGTAAAAACCATTTTTTGTAGTAGTGACGTGTCGTGCCACTAGTGGTGGTCATTGGGCCCGATCAGGGCAGAAGACCAAGAGAAGGGGGAGCATGAGTGACTAGACAAGATCCAATCCATTGGATGGACGATCGAGGGCAATCATGTCATCTCTCTCCTCTGGATCTTATGGTTCACACAGTAACCCACCAGGGTGGCTGGGCTCGACAGAGCTAAAGGGGCAAAGCGGGTGGAAGGGGGGGTCAGGCCTGGAATCTTTCTAGTTGGACCTGTAATGGAGTTAGGTACTTCCATATGCCATTTTTATGCATTGGGGTGGCCTTGGAGAAGGAAGATTGAAGGAAAATTGGTAGTGGTACCCTATCTAGGGTTAGATGGTGATGGGGAAAAAAAGGAGATGAAGGGTGTATGAAACAATGGTTGAGATGGGAAAAAGGAAGGAGAATGTCAAGCCAAGGAGCTTGGACTTTTATTTGGGTAATAAGTAGTGAGGAATGGCATCGATTGAGTGAGACACCATGGAGCAGTGCTCCTTGCACTGGTGTTGGGTACAAATCTAGGAGATGATTGATTGACCATTGGATCACAATCCAATGATTTGGACGATCACTGTTGGAAAATAAAATCATATGGGACGCATGTGAGTGTGCCCTACATTGGGCCAAATGGTCATGGTTGGCCCAATCTCAGATGAAAAGGGGGTAAAAGGAAACTAAAACAAGATTAAAGAGCCATACTCCAAGAGTCATAACTTGAGTTGTATAGGTATCGTTGGGATGATTTTTGCACCGTTGGAAAAATATTGAGATCTATACAACATGAAATTCATTAAAGATCTATATTGATACAATATGAGATTTGATTTCACTTGCAAGATGGATAGAAATTAACGAATGGCACATAGTTGAAAAGGTAAATTAATGCCATATTTAGTGAAATTGAGCATCAATGCGACCAAAATAGAGTGTCATGACACTTGAAATATTGATTTGATATTCAATTGAGTAATGTGAGTCATGAAAGAGATCACAAGAGGAGTGATAAAATTCAGGTGGTGACATACTTCCCTCCTTAAAAAAAATCATCCTTGAAATTCATTTAATATCATAGTCAAAAGTCAAAGTCCATATTCCTTAACTCTAGGGAACTGACTCTAAATGTCAAGGCATTCCACGCAATGGGATGCACAATTAGGCTATCAACATCTAGGGTGTACTCATCTTGATCATATGCATATTACTTAGTGTTCCGTCATATTATGACATCTTCATGGCATTGGGGTTTTCCCATCCCCTAGTATCCCTACATTAGGGATTGTGTTCATATCTTCATACAAGACCAAGGTGTATTATCAAAATCTATGTTATCAATTCTCAAGCAAACATGTTCACAATCATGAATTCCAAAATTAGATCATCATTGAATGTGTATATTTCATCATTATACTATATTTCATGCATTTTTTATCCCCCCCCAAACTTCTACTATTTATCCCCAACTATGATGATCATTTCTCATTTTGGATCTGAAATTGAGCAATTTAGTCATTATGTTTATTCAAGTTATGACCCCAAGATCATCATCATATTGAGTTAATCATTTTTAATTTGGATATGAGGTTAGGCATGTTATCCCTAATTAATAAAGCTAAGATTTCTTGGTGTCATCTTATCAAGTTCATGATTTCAAAGCTACATCTTTTATGTAAGTTATCATTTCAAATTAGGTCTAGCCTATGAGAGTGACTACTGTACATATATCAAGTTTTAAACATAAGTGAGATTATTTTCATACATCATGCAATATCTCAAGAAACAACATTATCATCAACATTGAGATTTCATAATTATCCCACTTGTATTTAGGAAGAGCTCCACAAGGTCAAGCCACTCCATCTAAGACCTAACTATGTCAAGGTAAAACAAGCTAAACACTGACATCTACCCATATCAAATTTTACCCAACATACCAAATGAGATAAACCACTAGATTCTTTTACATAAAACCACTAACCAAAGTAGGAGGCTCATCATGGAGGTCGCATGTGGTGTAATTCATCTTAAGGCTCAGTGCATCTCCCTCACCTATATAAAAAGCATCATATATTACATTGTCTCTTTATCTTGGGTTATATTGTTTCATAGGAAATCTAGGGTTCAATATTATTGAGGGAGCTATAACTAGGTGACTCAACTCATATACTTAAAAATATTCTAGTTAGGTACTCATCATCATGTATTTCATCATGCATATTTTTCAAGATTTCACATACTTTGGAGTTTAGGTACTCTAACATTCTATTGTGTGGGTTGACTCATAACAAGAGGTCACCCTTTTTGTATGTCTCATGCTAGAGTCCTCCTCTGTGAAGAGATTGAGGTCCAAGTTGGTCTCATACCATATCTCACATATTGTATCTCAACACGTATAAGCCTAGGAATAAGAAAGTATGCCAACACACTAGCTATGTTTAGCACATCAACCAAGTCATATGTACCATACTTTGTGTTAGGTCTAGCTAGGGTTGCGTGGTCAAACTCATGTCATATCATCACGTGTAACCTAAATCATCTTGAAATATCTCATAACATTGCATCAACATCATCATCATCATCATTATCACCATCATCATCATCATTAGCATCGTCATCATGACCCTTATCATAATTACATTAATGTAGGTCATGTAGGCTACTTACTAGACTAACATTTATCATGTCTCTAGACAACTCTAGAGACTACAACTATCATATAAACTATCTCATATAGACTTGATGTTACATTTCTTTCTCTTAGGTTATGTGGACACTCATTGCCTTTTTGCATGTGGTAACATTTTCATATGTACATATACTAATACTTGAAATAGGTTTACTTCAGCATTTAAACTGGAAATGAAAAGCACCATACTCCATTTGAATAAATTCAAAACCAAAATGAGTTACCACACTCATTAGGCAGTCGAGTACCATGACACCTAGAGAACTAGAAAGAACACGGTACACACCTGTGTAAATACCCTAAGAACATGCCACAAACATATGCTTAGGGTTGTAGTAAGATCACCCTTTTCTGACCCTCTAGAACCTACATCCTATACTACAATATAGAAGGAGGAGAAAATAAAGGGTTCTAAGGATTACACAAATCTACACCTAGTTCTAGAACATCTAGGTTCTAACCAAGAGGCTAAATCAACATATACACAAAGGACAACATATTATTAAGTTTCTAAGATTGAGATGTATGGTGATTTTAGTTTTTGTTTCATGTGAGTCATATTTGGTGTAGTTATTTTTCATGCTCTGATACCATCTATCACAGAATCATTTGTTATGCATTTTTTAACTCTAAATGACTATACAGTCAATAGAGATGGGACCTAGGCCTATGTCCCTAGTATGGTATTGACAAAGTGTGAATGTGGAAGCATATAGATTAGTATACTTGAACCAATAACAATATAAAAGCACCAATCATAATCTCAACATTCAATAATATATATTAAACAACATTTTTTTATTACAAGATTTCAATTAAATGTTCAAGAGTACAATTTTACCAGACTGCTCATGGATACTAGGGATCTACAACAAGTACACCTGACATAACTCACCAATCCCATCAACTTCTAGCCATATCTAAACCTATAAAATATGAGAAACGAGGTGGGTCAATCACACAATGTGCTAAGTACAAAACTAAAAGGTACATATACATAAGCTTTGCATAATTTGAAAAATTTTACAAGAAGTAACATTCAAGAATAAACAAGTTAAACATTTATCAAAGAGAGAGCTCATGTTTTATGTTGTTTCACTCCAGGTATACCATCATTTTGTGCATTCCTAAATATCATGTATTCATAAGGCCTTTTATGGACAACTTCTCATTGTAAAAGTCTATGATGGTGCTCAATATTACTAACCCTTTTATCAACGATCTGCCCTATCTTGATAACTCAAGTAGGATGCCCAATCTCATGTCCTTACCCCAAAACTTTAGGCAGGTGCATGATTTTTGTATAATGGAGTTTCTATATTATGCTTACAAGTTATAAAACGCTACATGAGACAAACATCGAGTATAATACTAGAGTACTACATGGCAATAATTGAGCAAGTAAACAAGCATAAATATGTATCACATTTGAAAACAAGAAATCCATATTCATATAATTATTTAAAGCATGTACCTAATTAAATATTCATGACTTAATCATCCTTGACTATATAGATCTCAAGCAACACCTGGTTAAGCACAAGATTGCATACATGTATTAGATTCTCATCATTAACCCTAACTAGATGCATTTTAGGGTTTTGGTCAAGCTAGGTTCGAGTTGGTTAATTACATATTTGATGACCTTTTACTATTTTGGGTTTCATTAAAATGTTTGGTTGAATTTTTATATCATCTCTAGGCTCCATATGGACATTCACTTGGGCATTCCATATGTCACCTATGTACATCATGAGGTTCAAAGACACACAATAGGGCAAACAAGGTCATGATCATAAATACATGAGAACCAAGCATCATAGATGGTCTAGATCAGAAACATAAGGTCATAAGAAACATACCAAGACAAATGAATGTCCCCTAGGGTTAAAGCATCAAGATCTAACTCGGTATCGACACAGCAACATACATGCAAGATCCAACAAAAAAACAAGACTTGTATGGTTAGGGTCCAACATATGACCTTAGTGGGACATCCACATAAAGAGATCAAGAATATTTGAGACCACCAGATCTAAGAGGAGAGAGCATAATAAAAGGATTCATAACACTTCTAGAGCATACCACAATTCAAGACATATAGGGCACATTAGGCAGATAAAGTAGGTCATGATGCTATATGCATCTCACACTGTATAAGATAGAAGGACCGTATGCATTTGAGTCATAAAGTTGCTGGTTTTAGATATCTAAAAGGGTATAATTTAGGCCAAACATATAAATACTTCAAGGTATAACCCAACATTCCCATAATAGGGGTACAACTATGCATTTAGGTCCATCTAGAACAACATAGGCCAAAGGGAGTTAGGGAACATCACCATTTTCCAAGGTTGATTGAGTGTTTGGTATCATTAGGCAACAACATTATCATTAATAGGGCAAGATACACCATTACGGTCCAAACAAGTCACAATGTACATTCAAAACATCAAAGAGCAATAATGGTGATTAAGATTCCTCATAATACTCAAGATTCAAATAAACTACTGAATTGAGATGAAGAAAGTATATTGAGTATCAACGGTTCTATCTTTGTGAAAAAAACGTATCCAATATGGTCAACATATTCAAAGTTCGTATTTTTAGAAAATCATGAGAACTAGAAGATGATTTAGGGTTAGAAAGTGTATTCATTATGTGGGGCTTGTCGAGTTGATCGATTTAGTATATAATATCGCATACTTTGGATAAGGGATTGGGGCGATATGAATTTTTGAAATTCCAAAACCAAACTATATAGAAACCAAGTCAGGGTGTTACATTATATATGTCATCGATGTAGTAAGGCTCTTCAAGTGAGCGGGTCCTGCCACCCATGCATTGCACAGTTATAGATTGGCGCACCTAGTCTGAGTGGCGCCCGATCGCTCATGGTCGATCCAATCGCTACCACCAGTGCTCCCGGGTCGGTCGTGACTACTATGCCTCCATAGACATTCCCTATTGATCACCAATAGATGTTGTGGGTTTCCCCTGACTACGCTTGACCCTTGACTTTACTTCTATGTGTCATGCCACTAGTGGCATATGCTGGTCCCGAATGGGGTAGAAGACCAAGAGAAGGTGGGGAAGCGTGAGTGGCACGCCAAGATCCAAGGCGTCAAATGGACGATAGAGGGCCAACGTGTCATCTCTTTCACACGGGTCCTCTGGTTTGCACCGCAAACCACCATGGTCATTGGGTTTGCCAAAGTTAAAGGGGTGAAGCGAGTGGAAGGGGTGCAAGGACTACAACCTTGCCAATTTGAGTCGTAATGGAAGCAAGAACTTTTATATGCCAATTTTATGCATTGGGGTGGCCTTGGGGCACGAAGACCTAAGGAAAACTGGTGGTAACACCCTGGCTAGGGTTAGAAGGAGGTGGGGAAGAGAAGGAGATGAAGGGTGTGTGGAACAATAGGTAAGATGGGAAAAAGGAAGGAGGGTGTTGAGATAAGGAGGTTGTGCTTTTATTTGGCCAAAACATGGTGACGAAGGGTGTCGATTGGGTGGATACACCATGGAGCAATGCTCCTTATACTGGTTTTGGGTATGGACCTAGGTGATGATGCACACACTGTTGGATCACAATCCAACAATCCCTAACAATTGTTGTTGGAAAACAAAAGTGTATGGGTTGCATGTGAGCACGCCCTGCATTGGGCCAAATGTTTGTGGTCGGCCCAATCCCAGATAAAAAGGGGGGTAAAAGGAAAATAAAATCAGATTAAAGAGTTGTAAATTGAGCTATATAGGTTTGATTGGTATTATTTTTGCATAGTTGGAAAGAAAATTGAGATATCTACTACATAAAATTCATTAGAGATCTATATCAATACAATATGAGATTCGATATACTTGCAAAATGGATAAATATTAACGAATGACACATAGTTGATAAGGTAAATTAATGTCATATTTAATGAAATCAAGCATGGATGCTACCAAAATAGAGTGTCACCACACTAGAAATATTTATTTAATATTCAATTGAGTAATGTGTGTCATGAAAGAGAACAAAAGAGGAGTGAAAAAATGCAGGTTGTCACAACCTCTCACTCACTCTCATTACTTCTTCCATACTCCTCATATATAATATGAACATACTAGCAACAAATAAAACATGTCAATATATACAAGAAAAATACAATCAATAAAATTTCACAATAAAAAAACAATCTCGAGACAAATAGAGGAAAGATTTACCAATTCTTTTTCCCATACCTCCATTAAATCCTTGTTCCAACCAGGTGTAGAAAAAACACCCCAAATACTTCCTTCCAAAGCAAAAAATTGTTCTTGTGTTGAATCTCATAGGAATATGTTGATCTAAAGCATCAATGATATTGCATTTGTTGCATTGCAAATTTTAAAAGGGAAACATGGTTGTGAAAACTCAAGATACAAAATAATAAAGTTATATTTTGTGATTTTAGGAAATTGGATTTCTTGTCCATGCTTTGTTGTAGGGTCCAAAGTGGTATTGAGAGAGGGGGTATGATGGGCTGGTAGTATTATTTGGCAACTTGTTTAATTTTTGGAAACTCGAGGACAAGAAACATTTAAGTGTAGGATTATTTGATGAATGCATATTCATCCCACTTTAATTGATTATTTTCATTTAGATTTATCATGTGTACTTTGCTTCTTTTGAATTTCTCATCTTTTAGTTTAAATTGATTTTATTTACAATTTAGTATTTTAATTAAAATTCCCATTGTTTTGTAGGGAAATACACTCATTAGACCAAGGGACCCATCATGACCCACTTCATGTTTCATTTCCAAATTTTGGAAGAGATTAAATGCTCAAAGACACATTCAACCTGGACCTAGAAGGTCAGTCCATCAACTGGTCTCACCAGTCAATCAGGTGGCCAAGCTCTAGGAGGAGTCCGTCAAATAGAAAATGGATTGATTGACTCACCTAGTGAATTGATCGACCAGTTCAGGACAAATTGTAGCAGAGGTTGTCAATCTTCATGTAACTCGTGGGTCGATTGACTTGATACCCTGGTTACTCGACCCAAGTTTAGTACATCTTCACCAACACCAAGGTCAGTCAATCAACTGGCCTCCTGGTTCAACTGACTAAGAATGTGACACCTCTCCATGGTAAACAAGATTACTCAAAACCAAAGGATGATCAATCACTAATTAATCGCATCCCTAAAAGTGGGTAAAAATTAAAACATATTTGAATGTCACAAGTATGTTCGAGAACATTTACATAAGGATCCAACATCTTGCATACATTCATATATTATACTAAATATATTTCACTATTTCTTGGTGGCCTCAACAACACTATTTATACAGAAGATGTTATCCACATATACAACATGTAAAAGCATCAGAATGTTGCCAAAAGCTTGAGTTTATAGAAGCATCACGTACAACACTTTTTTGCTCTGACCTGAGAGTATAGGAACTACTCTAGGACACACTAGACATCTAATAACCTTCTTTCAGGGTTATCAAACATAACTTCTCCTCATTGTCACATGTATGCTTCCGTTGTTGATGACCACCTAAAAAGTTGTGGTGACCCACGAAGTGAGACCCATGTCCCAATGAGACATATAACTCTCAACAACATTTATTATTCACAACATATTAAACATGGAAAACATGTAATCTAATAGGATTGAAAATCCAGATATAAATCTTTAGTGAGAACAGTCATAATTAAAATCTTAATTGAAAGGTTCACATTATTAATAATAGATTAGGTGTAGCTAACATCATAGCATGGCTATAATCATCAGAATAGCTAATAGCATAAGTATATCTTAACAACATCAACACATCCACTTCCCCTTATTGCATCATTCATCATCTATATATGAAAGGAGAATGCAAGGGTAATCATCCAATGTGAATAGTTGTATAACCCTAATCACATAATGATATATTGTTGGTTATATATTTTGTTAAGCCATGGGAAGTTTGATGTATACCACTCAAACTTCTAAATGATCACTGTGAAGTCGCAATCAGTTCCATTCAAGATCTAGGAGAGTCAAAATCCTAAGATCTCTTCACCTTGGTCAATATGAGTCTCCCGCAGTGACATATTAGTCAAGCTACAATTAGTTTGGTCCTCCCTTGGTACATAGACAATGGCACTTGAAATCAGTGTATTCAAAACCCTATCTTCCGAGGTACAACCGCAATTGTCTTCAAATACATCACATATACCAATATTCAAATTCATAATCATCCAAGAGATGGCCTCGACCATTCTCCATAATCCTTGGGATCAAAATGACAAGGATGCACTTTCCCTACACTTGCATATACTCAATAGTATACGACTCTGGGTTTCTATTCAAGAACACCTGTTTCACCTTCCAGCAAGTCCTGAAATTGGAATCATTCTATAGCACTGGGCACTACATGATTAGGGTTTCGTTTGAATAGTTACTCCTAATTGAGTGCATTAAGGTTGCGTCAACCAAGTTTGACATACAAAACCCTAATTCACTTCTAAAAAATATTAGTATATAACAACTCCCAAATATATAAAACATAGGAGACATACTCAAAATCACAGGGTACTAGCTCACTTCCATCTGTGAGTCTATTCTCTTTATCACACCATCACAAGATATCAATCCTTATCAATTACAAATAGGATTACACCTTTACTAGGGCTGAAGTCATGCCCAAAGGTCATTTAGACCATAACAATACCACTTTCTCAAGTACATCATTATCCTTCCATGCCCTATAGAGAGCTCAACATATCATCAAACACTCTTTACCTTCAGACCCATCATCAAGGATTATTAATCATATAATAATTATGACATTCTCAAGAGTAACATAACAAGTTACTTTTAACATTATGAATTATGTCTATTCATTGTTTCATGATTAGTGGATGGTAGAGGTATAAAACAATCATCATTCGACCATGACAAGAATGGTACAACAATGTAGATTGGATTTGTATCACAAATCAACATCCATAGATAACTATTGGTTTTCTATCATATTTAGGAATTAAATAAGTAAGACATGATTTCATTATTATATGATCTTTGTATAAGATCCATCATGTCTTAATGAGTTTACCAATCCAGGCTTAGAGTAATTGTGCACCATCTTAGGAGTCATGATATCTTTAAGAGTAACATAAAAGAGTTACTCTAACATTATGGATGTAACTCCCATAATCTAAATTCATCAATAAAAAGATAGGAATATTAATTCATTATTAGCTAACCATTTACCAGAAGGTTTAAAGGTATATGTTGGATTAGTATTACTTAATCAGCGCCTATAGTTGACCCATATATTCACTTGATACACATAGTCAACCCATTGGACCATTAAGGCACTTAGTGACAATATCATGTCCTTAACTTTAGCATTATCAAAGGTTAATTGATGGTCAGAAAAGCCATCGGTTCTTGTAAGGACATAGTGAAAATCATAGGTTTATTAACTAGGTTAAACCATCATTTCATTAGTATGTGTAGGTGTACCATCGATTCTTTAGACATAAGGAAATACCATCGTTTCTTTTATATACTTAATTAAAAACATCACATTTTATTCTTACAAATCTCATTAGATCATTGATATACTTTTGCAAATCCAAGACCATTCAACCATGAACAATACCACCAAATCATTATAGTACATAGTCAAAATCATGACCTTCGGATCTTTAGTAAACTCAATCTAAAACAAGACCATTGGTTCATTGGTGGACTTAGCTAAAAGCAAAGCCAATAGATCTTTATGGTACTTAGGAAAAAATTGATATACTTTTGCAAATCCAAGACCATTCAACCATGAACAATACCACCAAATCATTATAGTACATAGTCAAAATCATGACCTTCGGATCTTTAGTAAACTCAATCTAAAACAAGACCATTGGTTCATTGGTGGACTTAGCTAAAAGAAAAGCCAATAGATCTTTATGGTACTTAGGAAAAAATCCTAGTCATCAGATCATATAGGTAGAAAACAATCATATTGAGTGTTATATAAATCTTCATTCTATTTACCTAGTGAACCCATCAGTTCATCCAGGTACAAAGCCAACAATGACAAGGCCATCAGTTCCTTTGGACACTTAGTCTAAATCAAATCCATCGGATTATTAGAGTACTTTTGCCCAAGATTGGACCATCAAATCTTTTTTTTACTTTACAAAAAGGGAACCGTTGAATCTTTTGGATAGTTAGTCAAAAATCAATTCATATATCTAATCTGCCCATCGGTTTATGGATGAGTACACAAAAGACCATTGATTGACTACTTAAGCCTAAGTTCATCTAAGTGAAGCCATTTTTTCATTACTCAAGTAGTGTTCATAGTATAAGTACTAACTATAGAGAAATTATCTTATCCTTGACAAGTCCATCGGATCATGGAGAACAAAGTCATTAACTCTTATTCTTAACATACCCATTAGGCTATTGACTTACTTATCCAATGGTTTGCTTACCATCTGAAATTAGGAATTGAATTCTAAGTGAGGACCATCGGTTTAGAGATCCAAAAGGGTCATCACTAAGAAATAATACAGTTTTCTTTCCTTAAGTAAAACCATTTCTTCAAGGATAAAGAAAATTCATCACATTATAGGCTAGGTATTACTATCAAATTCGGATCGAGTAACTCCTATGATTTCCATACTAAGAGAGAAATCAATTGTTTACAATAAACCATCTTTTCTTACCTACAAAGTTAGGGTAGTTAATCTCCATAATACAAGTAGCGTTCACATGATATAAGGACATCTTATCAACACACAAAAATCATACATGTATGTTAAGTAGTGCACATATGATCATTTTTCACCATAACAGTAAGCTTTAGGGAAAGATATCGAGCAAGTTGAAAGCAAGCAAGAATTTGGATGAAAGTTATATAACTCACCTCTTAGATGGAGGTGCATGTCAAAACATCAAGGTGACTCAACAAAAACCCTAGGTTTGCCCTTCCAAATCTCCAAGGTAGCTCTTTTCTTTAAGATCAAGGTAGATCTGGGTCAAAAGAGAGTAGGAAGGGTCTCTTTAGCCACATGCACGACCTTCCATCAAGAACTACTAGAGTTCCTTCCATGGATGAGGAGACAAGGAATAGAAAAACATGAAAACTAGGGTAGAGAAGAAGATCTTACTTGTTTAGGGAAAGAAACTTGGTTAAGAAGCTTCAATCATCCTTTAAGAAACTTGATCCAACCTTCAGGGCAACATGCATCCATGATCTCTCCAAGCTTCGGCCTCCATGAGATTTTCCTCCACAAAAATATGGCCTAGGGTTTGTTTAGAAGTAATAATGAAGTAAAGGAGTTAAAAGGTTCGTTTATGGGAGTGGTGGAGGGTATATATATCCAAGGAAAGTGAAAGGTGTCAAAAGGTTGAAAAGCTCGCTTGACATGTGTCAAAACTCAAATTCCATCCTTATCCATGCATGTCAAAGTTTTCATAGGATATTTACTTGGTTTCCCATAGTTGTATACCTTAGAAATATAATCCATACGTACTATCAAAATCCCCATTAGATCTTTGCCATGTATTATCAGATGACCCATCGATTTCTAAGGTTTACTTAGACATTTTGCACATTCTGACCTCCCATCGGATTATGTACTTCCACTAGGGTTTCAATCAAATTATGGACCTCAAGGGGAGTCCATAAGATCTTCCAACACCATGGGAAACCATCGAATCATCACTCACAAGGTGAAATCATCAAATTTATTCCATACTTAGAAAAATCACCACATTGGTGAGAAACCCTAGGTTCTCAACCCTAGGAGGATAGAGTAGACAATCCAATGGTGCATGTATGCACGCATAGGTGAAATTATATCCAACATTATGAAATATAGTATAAATAACAATATGCATGTGTGAAAAATAAAATATAAATAAAACCCTAGAATTAGGTAAATTGCATAAAAGTCCATATAATCACATATATTGCAAAATTCAATAAAACGATGTCCAAACTGGACCAATCTTGAAACATAGCTTAGTACAATGATATGAAAACACATGTTAGGTTTTGATAAAGGTTTTAGTATCCAATCAAGATAAGAAAGCATGCTTACCCATTAAGCCAGGTCAGGGGACTTTTAGAGAAATCCTCACAAAGATTCATCAACAACCTGCCAATTGGTTGGCCATGTCAGTTGGTCGACTGATAATCCTATAAAAGAAAGCATAAAGACTCTGATCGATCGATTCATGCAAAAACTCATCCAACTGGGAGTCCAATATTGAAGACACTTAAGCGAAAGCAGATCAAGCCAATTTTGCTAGTTGGGTCGATCGACCCAGAACATAACATTTTGGAAAGGCGGTGTTGTACCATCCAAAGACAGAATTGATGGAGTGGGGGAACCCTTATATAAGAGTGATGTACCCTAATGACAAAGGGGGATGATTACTCTCGTTTCTAATCCATCATTTTGAGCAAGGAGCAAATGGGAGAGGAACCTTGTCTTCTTTGTAGATATCATTGTTGTTGCTACAAAAGTAAAGATCCATTGTTGGAAATCATTAGCCTTATTTCTTTCTATCTTTGGTGACATAAATATTTCTTCTTCCCCTTGTAACTTTGTTATACCCATGAACATGAGTGAGTAGTTCATTTGTTGGGGAACGAGTAGTAGACTCGTAGCCCATATATCATTCTTCTTGTTATCAAATTCGTCTTTTGTAGATATTTGGATTACTTTTCTATCATTTGTTGCTTTTTTATCTGATCAATCAACCTACATGTCTTACAAAATCCTAGATATGGATATCATGAGAAATCGGATTAGATAATCAATTGGATGTGTTGAACCCTGGTTGAGATCACGAAATGGGTTTCTTAGGATGATTTGTTAATAATCTTTGAGCAATGAGACCTCGAGTCCACGGGGAAGCTGGTCATTTTTCTATTATTATCTTGAAAGGGTATGAATCCACATGGTCCTAATCTAAAAGGTGTAATGGATCAAGTTGTAACATGTAGGTTGATCATAGAGGTGACGGTGGTGAAATTGATATGACTAGGTGTCTTTAATTCTTGATTTATTCAACCTTTTATTTCTCTTTTCATTAACTTCAATAGATTAATCCATCAAACCACAAATGTTTCCTAAATATTTATCTTGACCTCTTGGGTTTAATAACAAAATTTCTCTTAGGTTCAACCCTATAGCTATATTGAAATAAGATTCAAATGGTCGTGGGTGAGTATATTACACATGGAAATAGGATAAACTTAAAACATTATAATCTCTTCCATTTTCAATGTTATGTGTATAACGACGGCGTGTGACTGGACAACCTCAAGAAATGATCTATTTTTCCTATGTTCAGTATACAAGCCTTGCTTTGCAAAAACATGCATTTCTTTTTTAAAATTTGGATTTCATTAAGGCTCTGTTTGATATCATGTAGCTAGATTTCTTTGAGAAGTCATTTTCCAGGAACTGAAGTTCAGTCCCCAAAAAAGGAGTTCAGTTGATTGGTTTAATATTTATATTTTGTTAGGAAAATGACTTTCATATGTTTGATTTGTTGTAATTTTGACTACAAATATAAAAATATAATGATTTTTAACATATAAAAGTCAGATGTGATATGATAAGATCAATCGAAAGTATGTAGTTGTATGTTATCTAACTTGTATGGTATTGCCAAAAAATAGAAGTATAGTTAAATAGTAAGATGCAGTAGTGGACAACGGAAAAAGTAAACATTACAACATCTTACACGCCACAAGAGGAAATATATATTACAATCTTTGATTAATCAGTAGTAAGACCAACAAATTGTTGCTAATTTGACACAGTGATAATGGGCACCGATTCACTGTTCTAAACACCCTATTCCAGACCAGTTTCAATTAATTCCAGCAGTAAAATTATCCCATTAGTTTTTTTTAGAAGTGGGTTTTTCAAATAAATGTGTGGTAGGGATTCCTTGAAAGGGGATTCGGAACGGTACCATGTAACATGAAATTTGAGTCGATAATATGAATAAGCAAGAGTATTGTTTAAAAATTATAATGACAACTTACCCTTTTGCAAGTTTGTCGAGAAAAAAAAAACAACGATACAAAGTTTTGTTGTGCACGGATGTCTTAAATAGTCAAAATGATACTTTGGTTAGAGAAGAACCAACAATAATGTACCTTTAACCGTGAAGAAAAAATTACAATAAAATAAGATTCGACACTCAGAATCGCCGAGAAAAGCACGATTATGTGCATTTCACGCCGAGAAAGGAAATACAACAATAAGCCTTTGAGGCATTGACGTCTTGGAGAAAGGAAGAACTACACAACGGATAATCATTATGGTCTAGCTTCGGAGCAAATTGCTATGAAGGCACACCTGCGCAAAAGATTGAATAACAGAGAGCATGCAGCTGCCGCCGGGGACAGAACGAGGGAACTCATTTTCTCCCAAAATTTGTTCCGAAATTCTTGATAAAAACCTTATTTATAGATTTCGAAGTCCAAAAAATTGTTAGGAATTAGTTTTCCGGGATTACAAAAACCAATTATTAAACATTTGTTAACTAGAGCTCTTTATTTTCTTAATCCACTTATAGCGAACTAATTGGACCCTAAGCCACACGTTTACCTACTTCAAGTGTGACATAATCAATTTGATGCACCCACAACCACGAACTGTTGGGATCGGAAGGTTTCAGCCCATTTTCTATTGGGATTTGAACTTAATAGGAGTTGGCTTGTGTTTCCAATCCTAATGGAAGTTAAATCTAAGAAGGAAAGAAAATGACTCCTTACATGCATCTTTAAAATTGGATTCAGATTTAATTGGAGTTGGTATTTTGTGTTGTCAATCCTAATATGAGTTGAGTCCAAGAAGAAAAGAAGGTGACAATGTGCAACATGGAGTTTGACTAGGATTTAAACTAGGACTAGAATTTCTAGTTGCAATCACATGCACGGAGACCTATAAATAGAGGCCCTCGGGGAGGCCATTGAGATCATCCCACTGGTTGGTGTGTGTCCACCAGTTGTTAGTTGTTGGTGCCTTCTGTGGTAGGAGAGCCAGAAAACAATAACAACTGGTGGTGCTCTCTTATGGTAAGAGAGGGTCAGTGACTTTGCCTTGAAGCGAAGTAGCGGCTCATAGTTGGTGGCACATTAGGTGCACCGACAGTGTAGCTCTCTTGTGGATAAGAGAGGGTCAGCGACTTTGCCTTGAATCAAAGTAGCGACTGACAGTTGGTGGCACATTGGGTGCACCAACAGTGCATCTCTCTTGTGGATGAGAGAGGGCCAACGACTTTGTCTTGAGACAAAGTAGCGTTTGGAAGTCGGCAACACAACGACAGTGCATCGACAATGGAGGCGGGTCCGAGTAGAGGAGGACGCACATCAGTTGGTGGCACTTTGTTGGTGTTGCGACATTGACATCAAATACGACAGCGGATCCGAGCAGAGAAAGATGCTCATCAGTCGGTTGCTATACAAACGATGGCGGACTGTCCCGTCAGTAGAGGACGCACATTAGTCGGCGACACATAGGCGGTGCATCAACTACGATGGTGGATCCGAGCAGTGGAAGACGCACACTGGTTGGTGGCACACTATTGGTGACGTGACAACAACAGAAGAGGCGACTCGGTCAACGGTTACAGCGACAACAAGCAATCCCAGCAGCGGCAGCGGTGTCATGAGGAGAAAAAAATAAAAAGGGAGGGTTTTTACTCATTGGGTGTAGTTCTGTTCTTCCTTATCTTTGTTCTCGGGCAGGGCGAAATTTCCAGATTTAGGGGCGATTAAATCTGGGTAGTGTGAATCGTAATTCAGATTACTTAGTGCTTGTTGGCTGGTATTGCCTCGTGGTTTGTCTCTCCTAGTCTTGGGGAGATTTTTCCACGATAAATCTTGTGCCTTCAGCCTTGCAGAGCATCATTACTTACCCACCACAATTCCTTACAAGTGGTATCAGAGCAAGGTTTGAAGGATTTCGTGGGTGTAGTGAGATGGCATCGGAAGACAGGAAGGGAAACGTCGACTAGAAGCGATCACAGAATAGCCGCATGTTTGAGATGCAAGATTCAATATGAAAGGACAACAATATGCAGCAGGACGGCTCCCAGTCAGACAAGGTCTCTCCAAAGCCTTTTTTAGGACAATATGTGTGTGAAGAAGGGCAATACAATGTGTGTTCAACTGTTAAATCTGAAGTGGAGGATCAAGCTTCTATAGAGGAGTTGCATAGACAGGGGGAGCTTCATCAAAGAGATTCTGAGTCTTGGTATAGAAGAAATATGTTCTTCATCAAAGATGACTTGATTGATCGATTAGGGGGAGCTTACAATGTTCTAGGTGCAGACATGGAGAGAGAAGCAATATTGGCATGATACTTCTTCTCAGTTGTCTGGGAACGGAGTGAAGTCATGGTGGGACTTCAACAAGATGGATGAAGACGACATGGTGCTGACATGTTTGAAGAGATTGTATCTATCACATGTGGTGGTAGGGTACATAAGATACTCCAGATGATCACTGAAGACAAAATCTCCCTCATGGGCCAGAGGGGGAGATTGTTGGGATCGGAAGGTTTTGGCCCATGTCCTATTGGGATTTGGACTTAATAGGAGTTGGTTTGTGTTTCCAATCCTAATGGAAATTAAATCCAAGAAGGAAAGAAGATGACTCCTTACGTGCACCTTTAGAATTGGATTAGGATTTAATTGAAGCTGGTATTTTGTGTTGTCAATCCTAATATGAGTTGAGTCCAAGAATAAATGAAGGTGGCTATGTGCAACATGGAGTTGGACTAGGATTTGAACTAGGACTAGAATTCTTGGTTGCAACCACATTCATGGAGGCCTACAAATAGAGGCCCTCAGGGAGGCCATTGAGATTATCCCACTGGTTGGTGTGTGATCCCACTAGTTGTTGGTTGTTGGTGTCTTTTGTGGTAGAAGTGCCAGGAAACAATAACAATTGATGGTGCTCTCTTATGGTAAGAGAGGGTTAGCGACTTTACCTTGAAGTGAAGTAGCGGCTGACAGTTGGTGGCACATTAGATGCCTCGACAATGTAGCTCTCTTGTAGATAAGAGAAGGTCAGCGACTTTGCCTTGAAGCAAAGTAGTGGCGATAGTTGGTGGCACATTGGGTGCACCAACAGTGCATCTCTCTTGTGGATGAGAGAGGGCCAACGATTTTGTCTTGAGACAAAGTAGCGGTTGGCAGTCGGCAACACAATGACAGTGTATCGACAATGGAGGCAGGTCTGAGTAGAGAAGGATGCACATCAGTTGGTGGTACTTTGTTGGTGTTGCGACATTGACATCGACTACGGCAGCGGATCCGAGCAGATGAAGACGCTCATCAGTCGGTGGCTACATAAACGATTGCGGACTGTCCAGTCAGTGGAGGTCGCACATCAGTCGGCGACACATAGTTGGTGCATCAACTACGATGACGGATCCGAAAAACGGAAGATGCACACCGATTGGTGGCACACTATTGGTGACGCGACAACGACAGAAGAGGTGACTCGGTCAACGGTCGCACCGACAACAAGCAATCCTAGCAGCGGCAGCGGTGTCGTGAGGAGAAAAAAAGTGAAAAGGGAGGGTTCGTACACATTAGGTGTAATTCTATTCTTCCTTATCTTTGTTCTCGGGCAGGGGTAGCTTTCCAGATTTAGTGGTGACTAAATCTAGACAGTGTAAGTTGTAATTCAGATTACTTAGTGCTTGTTGGCTGGTATTGCCCCGTGGTTTTTCTCTCCTAGTCTTACGGATCTTATGCCTTCAGTCTTACAGAGCATCGTCACTTACCCACTACAATTCCTTACACTAACATCACCGCGAGTTTTCTCTTCCTATTGTGGAATACAGACGTGTTCTTGTCACTGCCGACCCGGAGCAGCTTGGTGTGTCATCCATGAACCTCAAGAACCAAGTTTACATCTTCCTGGGTCCTCGCCAAAGTCCAGTCTCATTTACGCGGTACCCCTAAACTCATGTGGACTGCTGCCACTGGAGTTGCCAGCCCAGCACGTTAAGGCCGTAAGTTTCGGCTTCTCTTGGGATGTTGAGCCATTAGGCAACGTGAAGTCAGAGCTAACACCGAATATGCATTTATAGTACATTGTTTTTGTTTGCTCAGGCAAGCTCTGATTGTGCAACAGGAGGTGTACATCTCAGAGCGACTACGAAGAAAAACTTCTGGAGATTAGAAAAATTACATTATAGTCTTAACCATAGATAATAAAATTACATGATCGAAAGATTCTTATCAAACTAAAAGGCAAGTTTTATAGCGACCATTTGTGTTCTATGAGAGTGAATGTCGGGCGGTGAAAAAACAAGTTTCAACAAGATGAACAGTACTCAAATGTGTATGTTGAGATAGATGTGTGGGAAGACAATAACAGGAATAAAGTGGAGGTGACGAGTATTGAGGAAAGTTGCCTGAAGACCGTTTCAGATGATACGGACATGTGCAACGCATACCGTCTAATGTGCCTATATGAAGCAATGTTATTGAGGCAAGCACAATTAATAGAAGAAGATGAATGCTAAACTAACATGGGAAGAACTTATGAAGTGAGATTTTGAATCTCTACATCTTAACCGAAATATGACACATGATAGAATTGAATGAAAACGAAGGATCTATGTAGCCGACCCCAATATAGTTGAGGCTAAGACTTAGATGATGATGATGATGATAAATAATTGAGAGTAGTTGAATTTTATTGATATGTAATTCTTACTAGCCAACAACAAAAGCCGTAGAGTATCTTCAGCTATCCATCATTGTAATTAAAATACTAACCAATCTTATCTAATAGTTCAAAAATTCACGAAAACGAAGCTGCAACAAGTTTTACAATGCAAGCATTTCTACGAACAATCTCAATCTTGCTCCGCCATTTACAAATCACTTACACACATCCATATACCATACCACTAATTTATTTTCTCAAGAGAATACACAAAGATACAATACAAATTTACAATATAGAACATTCGGATACAAATAAACTGATTCATAAAGAAGTAGTACATTGATAGATTTCTCTCTCATGAGTTAACTAATTACAACCATAAAATTTTGTCCAATAGTGTGCACAAACAGCAGAAAACTACATGCAATTCAACAGAACATCATTTATTCACTCGCACAGCTGCTCCCGATAGATTCTTCTGTATACTTGGTATCACCACTTAGCAACATTCAGCCTGTACTTGGTCAGTAGGGATGAAATGCCGTCTGCCTGCAGGATAATAGTTAGGTTTTGCTCCAATACGATTTGTATATAATTGGCTGGGTATAAGAGCTGGAAAATGTGAAACACGTCCCCTTCTCTCCCCTTGAAAATTATTGAACATCACTGCAAAAGAAGTGTTACGTAAATAATAGATCTTCCAAATACATCTATGCATAGCTTCTTACTATAAACATGTGTCAAAAGTACAATAACAAGCTTCAATAAGATGCCCTAAATAACCAATACAATAAATATCATACTAGTATCTAATATGCTATGATAATACGATGTCCAACGAACAATTTTGACACAGGACGCTAGTAGCCGGATGTGACTCATTCAACGCTGACTCCACATGATGGAAAATCAGCGGAAGTCGTCACTCTGAAGGAAAAATACAACAGGAAAACACAATGACAATCAGTAGGCATTGCAGTTGGAGCGATCAAGCCCTGCGCATGTCAGCAGAACGCGGAACACTGCTGCTTAGTGATTGCTCAGTGGCTTTGCCAAACTATGTACAAATATTTAGTATTCAGTATTCAGTATTCAGTATTCTGTAACTTGCTCATCACTACTATACATGCAAGGAATGTAGAAGACTTAACACGATTAAAACTCAATTATTCCTGAGCTCTAAAGTTTGATCCAGGGCTTGCCAACATTCCGGGTGTTTCTTGCTCTGAATTTCAATGAAATCTCTTGGGTTTTGCCCAATTTTTCGGAAGACTAAACAAAAGCATGTGCAACCTGCAGATAATTATTGAGATCAAGAACAAACTCAATTCTTACAAGACAATGCTTCTTTCAATGGTTACCTGGATGGAACAGTTATATCAGCACTCATTGTCTATCACTTAATCTTGAGCGATAACTCCAATTCCAACAGCTGTGGTGGAGGGAAATTTGAAGGTACGTGCAGACTGTTTCTCTGGGGTGACTTTGAAGAAGGCAGCCAATGCACACTATCAGTTGGGACTCCGTTTGCAGAACAAAGCAGGTAGGTGGCATGGGCATTAGAAGAGTCAAAAGACTGGATCAAGGCTAACTTGTTAAAGATGATCTGGAATGTAGCTAATTATACAATATGTTAAATGAGTTCATTCCAAATATCTTACAAATTGCACTCTTCGGTCATGTCAATGCTTATAATCATGGTTGGTATTAGAAGCATCAGGTTCAAGAATAAGATTTGAGTATACTGTAATTGAAGATGGGAGTATATTAAAACAATTCTTGACCCCTGGATAACCTGAGGAAGATTTCTGATTAAAATAATCCCTGCGGGATTTAATGGAAGTAAATATATAGAGACCAGATTTGGGTGGGGCTTTAACCTGAGGATCATTACAAAATCACTACAAGAAGAATCCCCATTGACAAAATCACTAACAAGGAGACTGGATCAAGGCCAACTTGTTGGAGAAAATCTGGAATGTAGCTAATCATTACGAACAATGTGTTAAATGGGTTCATTCAAAATATCTAAGAAACTGCACTCTTTGGTCATGTCAAAATGCTTATAATCAGGTTCATGTATTAGAGAGGCCAACGCGGTATGGCGGCGCTAGGGCTAAGCGGAGAAAACGGGGCTGCGGGGGGCAATGGAGACGATCGCGAGCTGGATCCGAAGGCAGGTCACGGAAACAATAGTAGATCGCAGCAGAGGAGGAGGAACGGGGATCAATCAGTAAACCGCCTGCAGGGAGTAAAAAACCTATCGGTACCCGAGATAGGGTTCAATTTCAAAGTAGCCGGAATGAGCGGGTGGAGCATATGGAAGACGGCCATAACAACGCAGCGGTTGATAATGAGGCTGTAAGCAGGGAAGAAGGAGAAAAGACAGATAAACAAGCTGATCAAACCGCTATCCCGGACACAACCCAGTCTTATGCAGCGAAGGTGTCGGGACAGAACACGATGACTAGTACCAGAACAGACAACGATCCACAACATACGGACGGCGAGTTTTATTTTCTGGTGAAGCTTTTCGAGCAGGATCTGCCGCTGGAGGCAGTAATGTTGGGAGAAGCAGATGGAACCCCTGAAATCACAATTGCACCTGAAGCAGAGGATGACCTGATACGATACTCGAGGTTTGCGGTGGTTATTTGATTAATGGGCACGGAAATTGGTAAGGATCAATTAAGAGTTGAAAGCGACAATAAGACGATTTGGCACGGGATTTACGTGGTTCGGTCAATGTAACATCCCTAACCTGGGTTATGATTTAACCCTAGATGTTTTGCCTAATAAGGTTAAGTATATTCTTAATCTTATCTTGGTAAAAGTAATTAGGCCTCATAAGAAACTTATGTTTCAATTTTGGTCCTGTTTGAGCAATGTTGAAGCAATGTTTGCTTATTTTGGACCAAAGTGCAAATTACCCAAGTTGAGGGGTTAAATTGCAAATGTTGCATGGTAAGATGTTCCTCTGATGTTGAGACATCATAAGAATGAATATGATGTAGTGGTATGGTTTTCACAAGCTTGGGCACCAAGATTAAGCTTGTAAAGCAGTGTTGTGCATTAAAACCTAGTTTTGGTGAAAAGTGCAATTTACCCAAGACCTAGGGTTCAATATGCAAATTACCACTTCAATAAGGTCCCTAATGTTTCTTGGAAACATGTAGAGCAAATAAAATGAGATGGGTGCCTCATTTGAATTAAGTTGGAGGAGAGAGAATCTTGATATAAAAATAATCAAGATTAATGCCTAATTGAAACCCTAATTTGATTTAGGACAAAAATGAATAAAAATAATTGAAGGGCTTTCAACCAAAATGTTTTGGGTTGATTTTGAATAAGGATGAACGTTCCTTTGCCAAGATAAGGAACGAAAATATCCTAAGTAGGTGAAATTCCACTCACCTTATTATAAGGAAAAGAATTCCCACTCAAAAAGATATATTATTATTATAATTGATTAAGGTGCTTAATTTCTTTTCCATTAATTCTTGGATAATGAAGAGCTTTTACGAAAGTTTGAAGGTGGTTTCGTGATCAAGTAATGAAGGAGGATTAGGGGGAAATTAGTATGGAATTAAAAGAAAATGGTTTCATTTTCTCTTTCATAAAAGACACATATACATGTTCTTTATATATACCTTATTTCAATAACACATAAGGAACGAACCCTTAGTCTTTTCCTCCTCATTCTTGCTTTAGCCGACCTAGGGAGAGTCCAGGAGCAGGAGAAGGACGAACACCACCTATTGGTAATGTTAGATCATCTTCTACCTTGGATTCATGGTGAAAACCCTAAATCAATGCTTGATTCTAGGTTTTCTTCACTCGATTTCCATTTCTAGCCATTCATTTCATCCAAAAGCTCAAGAACGAACCTTGGATAGCTTCTGGAGCTTCATCCACCATTAAAGCCACGGAGCTTGAAGCTTGGAGATCAAATTTGAGGCGGGTTTTATAACTTAAACCCTTAAACATTGCTATTGCATCAATTCTCTATGCTTTGTTGATTGATTTCTTCAATTTGATACACTCTTGATTCTTTGCTGCAATTTCCATCAAGAACGGTTGTTGTTCTTGGTTGTTTGAAGGAAGGGGATGATGACATCATCCTAGATGCTTATCCAAAGAAAATTACCAAGCAAAACCGTTTTGATAGCTACTCCAAATCATTTTAATTTGATTGGCTATGCGGTTTCAACAAACCGTTTAAGGGCAAACGGTTTGAGACCGTTTGGGAGAAAACGGTCTCAAGACCGTTTGAGTGCGTTGACTGATGCGATGATTTTGAGTCGCATTTATAGACCGATTTCATATGTGTTTTGTGCCTTAATTACTCATTTTCATGGATATTATTGCATAATTCACTTTATTTGGTCTTTGCCATCATTTTTTATCAAATCCCCTTTATTTCATTATTTTAAGCATTATTGATCATCTTATCATAAATCGTGTGGATTTATTTGGTCTTGTTGTGCAATTTCAGGAAAAACAAGTATCTACATCCGTCGATACCATCGACGGATGTCGATACCATCGACCAAGCCACAGGTTGTCAGCCGAGAAGAGCAATACAGAGTCGATACCATCGACACCCAAGTCGATGGCATCGAGATGTCTCCAGGCTGCTGGCGAGGATGAAGTCGATACCATCGACGCAAGTCGATGCCATCGACACAAGGAGAGCTACAGCGTCGCTAAACGACAACAACCGACGCTAAAGGAGTCGATACCATCGACACCCAAGTCGATGGTATCGAGATCACCACAGGCGCCCAGAATAAAAGAAAGGAAAGCTGCCGCTAATCCGCTGGGTCGATACCATCGACCCGCGTCGATGGTATCGACGCCGGCAGATATGCGTTGGATGTGTTTTGATTTCGATCGGACGGCTGTTGTTATTTGACGACCTAATTAGGGACTTATACCTAATGACGGCCGCCCAGACGTGATCATCATCTCATTTTTAGATTGCACGAGTGCCGAGGAGGAGAAAAAGGAGAACGGAGGCCGAGAAGCTCATCCCGGGTGATTCGGACGCTGCCGAAGACAATTTCCACCACCGACAGGCGGGGAAAGCTTGTGTTCTACGCCAAGGATCCACCGGTTCTTCTCCGTTCAGGGGTTTTCCCATCTATTTCACGTTTTTCCTATGAATTCCCCAATTTCTACCATGTATTCGTGTAAGATGAACATGAGAGGCTAAAACCCTCAATCTTTAGGACCGGGAGTAGCCCGGGGATACATTGTATGATGATTTTATATTGATAATTCATATTTTTCTCTCATATCCGTGGTATAAATTCGTTTTCTCTATTGCTATTGTTATGCTTGATCACCATAATAATAAATTAATGCCCTTAATCACTTCGACAGAAGGATTAACGGTTGAAAAGAAACGAATTCTACATTAATTAATAAAACCGTTGACAAAGGAGTTGTAAAATTAATGGTGGGAACTGAGGGACCGATCTTAATGCGCTTAGTTTAGGGGAATGATTACTATGACGATGGAATCAACCTAAATCTAAGTAGTGAATTACACCACGACAGTGGGTAATTCTTATTTCAGGCCACTACCCGGATAGAGAGAGAAGTGTGAGGAATTATATGAAATCTAATACAATGTTGACCCGCGGTGAAACCGCCATCCTAAAGATATCCCTTTTAATTGATTAAATTAACCTTTAATCGATTGTTTTCTTTGTTTGATTTTTATTTTCTTTTAATTTGAACAACAAAACCCTACTTTGTTAATCGGTCTAGCTGATTGCGATTAGTTAGTAGAAGTCTCCAATAATTCACGTATCCCTGAGTTCGACTCGGGCCTCACAAGGCCTATATTACTCGACGCGTATACTTGCGTTTAAGCGCGTAGTAAAATACACGTCAAGTTTTTGGCGCCGTTGCCGGGGATACGGCGAATTATTGGCACTTTGAGTGCTAAGAGCGGCCATTCTAGGCCACATTTTTTTTTATTATTAATTTTAAAACAATTTTAAAAATTCCTTTATTTCTCTATAATTGTGTTAACTCGTTCAAAGCATTGTATTGAACCCCTATTTCCATATTTCAGGTACTTTGCATGGTGCACACACGTAGTCGAGACTACGTGAATCGCACACCTGAGGTTCCATCAGCGGGACCAGAGGACGAGGACTACTACGAGGAGGAACACCACAGGGATATACATTCTGAATCTGATCCAGAACAAGAAGCAGTAATGGCTGAAGCACAGACAATATGGGAGAAGATCAAGGCGTCTTCTTCCTCTGCATCAAAGGGGCCTATAAAGAAACAGGGGCTAAACATACCTACATACAAGATCGACCCAGCACTGATTAACTTGGTCAAATCCAATGCATTTCACGGACTGAAAAATGAAGATCCAGTGGCACACATTAGTCAGTTTGTGGAGAACTGCGATATGGTGAAGATAGATCGCTTCCCGCAGGATGTGCTCTATCTCAAGTTATTCCCCAGTTCCTTGGCGGGAGTGGCAAGAGAGTGGCTCCACAACCTCGACGACGAGTTTGTTGAGTCATGGGATCACATGGTGGAGGTTTTCTTCGAGAGGTTCTTCCCTCCTGAGAAGACCAATGATATGATCCGAAAGATCCACAATTTCACCCAACAGGCGGGTGAAACCTATTCTGAGACTTGGGAGCGATTTCAAGTCATGTTGAGGATATGTCCACATCATGGATTGGACAAGGAAACCCAAGTGAAGATCTTCTACTTTGCTCTCTCCGAGCATGATAGAAGCAACTTGGACTCGGCCGGCTCTGGATTCTTTCTAAATAACACTGATACAAGATGCTGGGAAATACTGAAGAATATGGCACGAAAGCAATCTTGGGGAGAAAGAGAAAGAGGCCCAGTTGAGCAAGCAAGAGTTGCCAGTGAGTCAAAGGCAATGAGAGAGCTGAATGAGAAGATGGATCTTCTCGCAAAGAAGTTGCTGCAGAAGGAAGACAATGAGTCCGAGGATGAGGCTCAGGTCAAGTATATGAGGCAACAACAAGGGTACAGGAACAACGATTACTCATGGCGGAAGGACAAGAAATTTTCATGGAAGGATCCAAACAACTTCCTGCAAGATCCGGACGCCAAACCTGCACCGGTCACGGAGGACAAGAGCACGGAGTTGCTCAATCAAGTCATAAAGCAAAATCAAGAGTTGATGAACACTTTTGGGCAGCAAATAAAGCAGCAGGGTGAATTCATGAACCAGTTCGGGCAGACGTTGCAGAGCCACGGGGCTCAGATGCGGACTATAGAGACTTCCATGGCACAGATGGCAGCGGAGATTGCAAGCTTGAAAAAGCCGGCACATCCGGGTTTTCCGGGGAACACCAATGTTCCCGGGGGAAACCAACAGGCCAAGGCCATATTGTTGAGGAGCGGTAAGAAGGTGCTTAATCCAAGAGCGGATGACACAAGCACACCGCAGGACACAGTAGAAGAAGCAACCGCTAAGGAGCAGCCTGCACCAGTCATAGAGCAAATTGATGACACAACCGAAGATGGTAAGGAAGGACAAGCCACTGAGGAGGAACCACAGAAATTAACCCCCTATGTGCCACCTCATCAAAGAGCACATACCGTTCCGGTTCCCTATCCCAATAGTGCAAAAGCAAGAAAGGTGGATGCACAGTTTAAAAAATTTCTGGACAGCTTTAGAAAGTTATCTGTGAATATTCCCTTGTTAGAGGCAATTGAACAAATCCCGTCTTATGGAAAGTTTCTCAAAGATGTAATCACCAAGAAGAGGAAGATACCCGACACTGAGGTTGTGGTATTAAAGGAGCAAGTGAGTGCTTTTATTATGGGCACTTTGCCGCCAAAGCGACAGGATCCTGGGTGTTTCAATATTTCATGCTTTATCGGGAAGTTCAAATTTGGCGAAGCGCTTTGTGATTCCGGGGCAAGCATCAATCTGATGCCCCTTTCTACATTCAAGAAACTTGGATTGAAGGAGTCAAGGCCAAGCAATATGACTATCCAATTGGCCGATAATTCTGTGGTGAAACCATATGGAATCTGTGAGGATGTTTTGGTAAAGGTAGACCGCTTTGTTTTTCCCGCTGATTTTGTTGTGATGGAGATGCAGGACGAACACGGCAATGAGTTACTTCTTGGTCGCCCATTTCAAGCTACAGCTGACATGATCTTGGAGATGGGGAGAGGTCGCTTGACCTTAGGCATTGCGGATGATCGCTTTGAGATGGTCATGCCCAACAGCAATACATCTACTAAAGCAAAGGCACAGTGCAACATGGTGAAGCATGTGGAAAGCAATATCTCACTTTGTCTCGGGAAGCCATTTTTAGATATGGCCCATGTGATGAGCAGGATAGACAATGGGACCTTGGTGGTAGACCTTATGGAGCAAACGAAAGCTGTCTCTTTATGCAAGGCTGTCGGGTTTCCAAATGATGAGAATGAGGACATTCCACCTTCGTGGGAGGATGATGTGATAATTACTTCTGTCTGTGATGCATATCCGGAATTGCCTCTAGAGGCGTGTTTGCTTAATGTCACTTATGATTGGATGCGGAGTACTTCACTCAAGGAGTGTGCCAAAATGTTTCAAATGCTTCCATGTTTCTACACGAGGCACTATGAAGATTTGGGTACACTGCCCCCACCGCTACAATCATCCCTTATCTGCCCACCTGATCTGGAGTTAAAGCCATTGCCCCCGCACTTGAAGTACGTCTTTCTAGCTGAGGAGGACAAGTTGCCAGTGATTGTTTCTGCATACTTGAGTGTGGATGAGGAGGAGCAACTACTGATAGTGCTCAAGAACCACCGTGGAGCCTTTGGGTGGTCAGTGGCGGACATCAAGGGGATCTCCCCTACACTTTGTCAACATAAGATTCGGCTTGAGGAAGGAGCCAAGTCAGTCATACAGCCTCAAAGACGTCTAAATCCAAGCATGATGGAGGTTGTCAAAAAGGAAGTCATTAAGTTGCTTGCTGTAGGGATTATTTATGCCATATCTGATTCGACGTGGGTGAGTCCCACACAGGTAGTCCCTAAAAAGGGGGGAATCACTGTCACTACAAATCTTCTAAATGAACCTGTCACCACCCGATTGGTAACCGGGTGGCGTGTATGCATTGATTACCGCCGACTGAACGCCGCAACTCTGAAAGATCATTTTCCATTGCCATTCATTGATCAGATTTTGGAACGCTTAGCCGGTCGGTCGCATTTTTGTTTCCTTGATGGTTACTCGGGGTACAACCAGATTTCTATTGATCCTTTGGATCAAGAGAAGTCTACGTTTACATGTCCCTATGGGACTTTCGCCTACCGCCGTATGCCATTTGGTTTATGCAATGCGCCGGCGACTTTTCAACGCTGCATGCTCGCCATTTTCTCAGACATGGTGGAGCGGTGTCTCGAAGTCTTCATGGACGACTTCTCGGTTTATGGAGCGTCTTTTGATGAATGCCTTTATAATTTAGATAAGGTGTTGCAGCGGTGCGAGGACACACACTTGGTCCTCAATTGGGAGAAATGTCACATGATGGTGACAGAAGGAATTGTGCTAGGACACAAGGTGTCTAGCAAGGGTCTAGAGGTAGACCCCGTAAAAATTGAGGTGATTTCTAAGCTACCCCCCCAAATTCTGTAAAAGGGGTGAGAAGCTTTTTAGGACACGCTGGGTTTTATCGGCGTTTTATCAAGGATTTTTCAAAAATCGCAAAGCCATTATCGGAATTGTTGGAAAAAGACGCAGTTTTTGATTTCAATGAGAAATGTCTTCACGCATTCGAGGTTTTGAAGGAAAAGCTGATTTCGGCTCCGGTTGTTCAAACGCCGGATTGGACAAAGCCTTTCGAGTTGATGTGTGATGCGTCTGACTATGCTGTGGGGGCTGTTTTGGGGCAAAGGGTAGATAACAAGCCTGTTGTGATTTTCTACGCCTCAAAAACACTTAATGATGCTCAATTAAATTACACAACCACGGAAAAAGAGTTACTTGCTGTTGTTTTTGCTTTTGAGAAATTTCGGCAATACTTAGTGGGTTCTAAGGTGGTTGTGTGGACGGATCACGCCGCAATAAAATATTTGATGGAGAAGAAGGATGCGAAGCCTAGACTAATTAGGTGGATTTTGCTCCTACAAGAATTCGATATTGAAATCAAGGACAAGTCGAGAATTGAAAATGTGGTGGCTGACCACTTGTCTAGGTTAGAGAGGGTGGATGAACAAGGTTTGCATATACCCATTACCGAGACTTTTCCCGACGAACAACTTTTAAAAATTGATTCTAAAGAACCATGGTTTGCGGAAATTGTGAATTATCTGGCTTGCGGGATCATCCCGGAAGATTGGTCTTATCAAGAGAAGAAGAAATTCTTCCATTCATTGAGATACTATTTTTGGGATGACCCAATATTGTTGAAGCAATGCAGGGATGGTATTCTTCGCAGGTGCGTGCCGGAGTTAGAGTACGAAAGTGTTCTACATCATTGTCATGCGTCGCCTACGGGAGGACATCATGCTAGCTCACGGACAGCAGCTAAGGTGTTGGAGAGCGGCCTTTATTGGCGCACTTTGTTCCGGGATGCCTATGATTTTGTTAGGCAGTGTGACCCGTGCCAGCGTGCAGGTAATATCTCAAGGAGACAAGAAATGCCCCTGAATGTGTTTCAGGAAGTCGAGGTATTTGATTTATGGGGCATTGACTTCATGGGACCCTTTGTGTCCTCAAATTCAAATCTTTATATTTTGCTTGCGGTGGATTATGTGTCGAAGTGGGTAGAGGCAATCCCCACAAGGACTAATGATTTGAATGTAGTGTGCAGGTTCGTCAAAGAGAATATTTTCTGCAGGTTCGGGATTCCTCGAATGATCATTAGTGACGGAGGCACACACTTCCGAAATCAGAAATTTGCTTCACTTTTGAAGAAATATGGGGTCAAGCACAACATTGGCACCCCATATCATCCACAAACGCAAGGACAGGTGGAGGTATCAAACAGGGAAATCAAGAAGATTTTAGAAAGGACCGTAGCATCTACACGGAAGAATTGGAGTGCATTGCTACCGGATGCACTTTGGGCTTATCGAACGGCGTACAAAACACCTATAGGCACTACACCTTTTAGGTTGGCGTATGGCCGGGCGTGCCATCTTCTGGTAGAATTGGAGCACAAGGCCCATTGGGCGCTAAGAAGGCTGAACTTGCGCTATGACGAGGCCGGGAGGAAAAGAATGTTTGAATTGAATGAATTGGATGAGCTACGTATGACGGCATATGAGAATGCCCGCATTTATAAGGAGCGCACAAAGCTGATCCACGATCGCCACATTGAGATGCGCACGTTCAAGAAAGGAGACAGTGTCCTATTGTTCAACTCTCGTCTCAAATTGCATCCCGGGAAACTGAAATCCCGATGGAGTGGACCCTTCGAGGTGGAAGAAGTGAGACCGCATGGAGCGATTCTCGTGCGAGATGGAGAGGCCACGTTCTTGGTGAACGGGCAACGCTTGAAGCTGTACTTTGGTGAGAAATATAAGAGGAAAGTGAATGAGGTTAAACTCATTTCACTTGTACATGAATGAAAAGAAGGACCGACGTCTAGCCTAAGACGCTAAAGAAGGGCGCTTGTTGGGAGGCAACCCAACCATTGGTACATTAGGATAGTTTAATGTTAGGTGTAGTTTGCTTTTATTTTGTTTACTTTTTAGTTTAAAAATGATACCTTGATCCGTTTGTTAAATGTGCAGGAACAGGCAGGGTCGATACCATTGACACATCAGTCGATGGTATCGACATGGGTTCAGGTTGACACCAGCAGAAATCGCACTGCGTCGATACCATCGACGGCCCCGTCGATGGCATCGACATGGTCACAGGCAGGTCGCAATAAAAGTGTCGATGGTATCGACAACCCAGTCGATACCATCGAGATCTCTGGAGATATTCAGACGAATTTTGCTCAGTCAACTCGATACCATCGACGGCCTCGTCGATGGTATCGACATCATCACAGGTTGAATGCAATAAACGGAGGTGTCGCAATAAAAGCAAGTCGATACCATCGACACCCGTCGATGGCATCGACGGACATGTCACCGATCCGCATGAAGACATCGACGACGATCGCAACAGCCACGTCAGCGATCCGGGTGCTGCGTCGATACCATCGACTTATGTCGATGGTATCGACCCGTCAGCGATCCGGGTTTCTCGATCCAGCCAACGTCAGCCGTCGATACCAGCGACAGATGCGGCTACCCGCGAGACATGTCGATACCATCGACCCGCGTCGATGGTATCGACGGGTCAACAGGGGCGCCGATCAAGTCTTTTTAAGGGGACTTGCAACGTCATATGACATCACACCCTCAGAGCA
This sequence comes from Alisma plantago-aquatica, assembly GCA_963693085.1. Lineage (NCBI taxonomy): Eukaryota > Viridiplantae > Streptophyta > Magnoliopsida > Alismatales > Alismataceae > Alisma > Alisma plantago-aquatica. The sequence continues at coordinate 1,047,508,589 of OY856412.1, read as the reverse complement.
AGTATCTCCCATTGCGCCGAGCACTCCCCCGAGCCCTCTACACCTGCGGAGAAGCGTCATCGAGCGAAGATCTTCACCGAGCGGAGAATTTCTCTCCGTCTTCACCAAGCTCTTTTCTCCCAATCTCATTCTTCTCGCAATCATGGTGCATACGGGCGGAGCATCTTCATCAAGCGCGCACCCCAGGGAGATCGAGGAGTTTGTTCCTCCTCCAACCGCTTCCATCTCTCGTCCACGCCTCATTCATGCCAACATGGATGTAAGGAAGGTATACGAGGAGATAATGAAGCGGAAGTTCGAGGCCACCCAGTATGTGGACCGGGGAATGATCAGGGACTTCGGATTCGAGGCCGACTTGGCCTATGTGTTGGCCGGGCAAGCGCGGCACACCGGTCGCATATATGAGATGGACTGTCATGCGGATGGGCAGCCGTTCTTTGGCGAATGGCCCACATATAAGGAACTGGTGGCCGAGTTCATGGCGTCTCTTGATATCTGCGTCGTACCAAATGACGTGGTGCCATCGGACCAGACGTGGATCCAGGGAAGGGTGTCCTTCCGACTCTTCAACAACAATTACAACATCACGTTGAAGCAGTTCAACGCCATCTTCAACTGGAACCACAGCCGCCACGATCACCGACGCCCCGACGCCCGCACCGACTACGACAAAATCTTCGCCGAGCTAGTTACAGTGCCGTCAGGGAAGACCGTGAGCTACCACAATGCCGCGGTAGCTGATTTTGAGCACCTGTTCGTCCGGATATTGCATAGGATGCTTAGCTTGACCTTCTTCGGGCGGAGCGATCTTGCTTTGAGCAAGTTTCAGGAGAGCGACTTGTTCTTTCTGTACGCCCTCCTGAAACGTCAAGAGTGCAACTGGGGAGCATTCTGGTTACAACGCGTCATGGCGGTGAAGCGGAGCACAAGGAAGGCTCCAATTCATTTTGGTGGTTTGGTCACCGGGTTGGCGCTTTACTTGGGGCTGAACTTTCAGTCCATGACTCCGATTTCTACACGGAGTAAGGTGAACGTGCAACACTTGCACCATTCAAACCTCATTCTTATCCGGGACGGGTTGGCGTACGCTCATTGCCACGTCAACCAAGCTTACCAGGAGGCATCCCTGCCGGACGACGTCTTCCACATCGAGGGCAAGCAGCATTTCTGATGGCCCATCATAGCCATCGAGTCCTCGGAAGAAGAAGGCGGAGGTGAAGACCAAGAAGGCGAGGCCGAGGAAGACGAGGAGGCTTTCACACCTCTTCGAGCACGCGTGGCACCACGGAAGCGTCCTAGGATGCACCCGGGTGCATCTTCATCATCTCAGCCCCCGCCGCCATCACCACAGCAAGAGCAGCCAGCTGCGGATCCCTACTCCATGCAAGGGATGTATACCATGCTGCAGGACATCCAGCAGACGCAGCACCAGCATATGACTTTGTATACCGGCATCCATGAGACAACGGGCCGGTTGCTTGATAATCAAAGGGCTATGTTCGAGAACGAGCGGCTCATCCTCGCCAACCAAGAACAAATGCACAACCGGTTGCAGCGGATAGAGACGCAGCAGAAGCCCTTCTTCGACCACTACTGGAGTCGAGACTACTTTGGAGGTTATCCACAGCCTCCGCCGAGGACCCAATATGATCCAAGCTTCCAGGGGGAGTACCCGTCTTGGGATCCTACGGCACCACAATACCCACCACCGCCTCCGCAAGATTGATCAGGGTATCACTGTTCCACCCTTAAGTTGGTTTTTGACTATGAGGCCATAGTCGGATTCAAGCTTAGGGGGGTGGCTGGAACAGCTCTATCTTTTATCTTTTCTTTAGTTGTTTTTAGTTTCTGCTTTGTTATTTGTTTTTGCAATTTTAAGTTTTTATTTAGGATCCACATCTATCTAGTGTAATTGTGGATGTCGTAAAAATTGTCATCTTGCTGTTTTCATGGGGAAATTAAGGGAATTGAAAAATTTTTCTGTGTCATTTGGATAGCTTTACTTGGTTGTCCTTGGGGAACTTGTTCTATGAAAATGATTGATTATGTCAACTTTGAAGCAATATGTCATACCCACACCCGCATTGACTCATGAAAAGTGGATAGTAACGGTTGTTTGAGCCTAACCTAATCAAATGGTAATGAGACCTTAATCAGATGTAAGAGAAAGAACCCTATAAACTACTACACATGTCAATAAGGAGGGACACATAATTTTCTTTTAAGGTTCAGTCACTTAATCTTGTGATCATTCCACCCCATTTCCTATAATCCACCCAAGAATTGGAAGTAAAGTGCAATTTCAATTTCTTTTGCGTGCATGGCATGTAGATAGGTTTTGCATTGTTATTTTCATGTTTTTGCATAGAATAATGAAAAAAATATATAGTGATACATGCACATTACCCTTAGGTGCATGTCATGTAGTTGCACTCACAATTTCATGATTTTCATGCATAAGCACACCATGTATCTCAGTTTTCCTAAATAGGTGATCGAATTTGTTCCATACCCTCGAAATAAAGCAAAGATCTCCAATTGGAAAGAAAATGGCCTTATACATGTATCTCTAAGCAATTATGGATATATGGGCAAAGAAAAAAAACAGAAGAAAAAAATTCTGGAAACATGAAAAAAATGTTAGAAAAAAGAAAGAAAAAGGAGAGTTGGAAAGAAAAGGAATAAGAGGGAGAAAGGAATGGTATCACTTGTATAACAGGGGAATTGAGTACATGATGTGGCTTGAGTAGATTTCTATCTCATTGTGAGGTAGAAGGTTAGTGCATGCATCATTCCACCCACTTTTAGGCAGTAGGGCATTCTTAATGTGCATTTGCATCATTTAGGGCATTTTGTTATATGCATTTTGAAACTGTGTAATACTTCCAAATTCTCCCATGAACCACCCATTCCATCCACCCGTTGCTTGGATTGGTAGTCCACCGTGATATTCTCCTCACTCATGTGTATAAGGAGGACGGCTTCCATGTAGATGGTAGTTAGGGCGAGCAACGTAGTTTAGGTGATCACAAGATGCACCATGGCTGAATCGGCGAACTTTATTATGTTAACTGCCCTATGTGATAGTGTTCATCGGTTTGAAGGATAATTTCTTTTATTGATGGTTATTGTCGCCTATAGGGTAATTACTGTTCTGTGATTAGGGTAGGCCGGTTTGAGAACGTCCAGTGGGAGTCATTTGTGAGGTGGGTTGGTATTTTGATTGTTAGTTGACATTCGCAATTCTATTCTAAGGATTAGTTGCTCGAGGGCGAGCAATGTTTAAGCTTAGGGGAGTTTGATGCGATGATTTTGAGTCGCATTTATAGACCGATTTCATATGTGTTTTGTGCCTTAATTACTCATTTTCATGGATATTATTGCATAATTCACTTTATTTGGTCTTTGCCATCATTTTTTATCAAATCCCCTTTATTTCATTATTTTAAGCATTATTGATCATCTTATCATAAATCGTGTGGATTTATTTGGTCTTGTTGTGCAATTTCAGGAAAAACAAGTATCTACATCCGTCGATACCATCGACGGATGTCGATACCATCGACCAAGCCACAGGTTGTCAGCCGAGAAGAGCAATACAGAGTCGATACCATCGACACCCAAGTCGATGGCATCGAGATGTCTCCAGGCTGCTGGCGAGGATGAAGTCGATACCATCGACGCAAGTCGATGCCATCGACACAAGGAGAGCTACAGCGTCGCTAAACGACAACAACCGACGCTAAAGGAGTCGATACCATCGACACCCAAGTCGATGGTATCGAGATCACCACAGGCACCCAGAATAAAAGAAAGGAAAGCTGCCGCTAATCCGCTGGGTCGATACCATCGACCCGCGTCGATGGTATCGACGCCGGCAGATATGCGTTGGATGTGTTTTGATTTCGATCGGACGGCTGTTGTTATTTGACGACCTAATTAGGGACTTATACCTAATGACGGCCGCCCAGACGTGATCATCATCTCATTTTTAGATTGCACGAGTGCCGAGGAGGAGAAAAAGGAGAACGGAGGCCGAGAAGCTCATCCCGGGTGATTCGGACGCTGCCGAAGACAATTTCCACCACCGACAGGCGGGGAAAGCTTGTGTTCTACGCCAAGGATCCACCGGTTCTTCTCCGTTCAGGGGTTTTCCCATCTATTTCACGTTTTTCCTATGAATTCCCCAATTTCTACCATGTATTCGTGTAAGATGAACATGAGAGGCTAAAACCCTCAATCTTTAGGACTGGGAGTAGCCCGGGGATACATTGTATGATGATTTTATATTGATAATTCATATTTTTCTCTCATATCCGTGGTATAAATTCGTTTTCTCTATTGCTATTGTTATGCTTGATCACCATAATAATAAATTAATGCCCTTAATCACTTCGACAGAAGGATTAACGGTTGAAAAGAAACGAATTCTACATTAATTAATAAAACCCTTGACAAAGGAGTTGTAAAATTAATGGTGGGAACTGAGGGACCAATCTTAATGCGCTTAGTTTAGGGGAATGATTACTATGACGATGGAATCAACCTAAATCTAAGTAGTGAATTACACCACGACAGTGGGTAATTCTCATTTCAGGCCACTACCCGGATAGAGAGAGAAGTGTGAGGAATTATATGAAATCTAATACAATGTTGACCCGCGGTGAAACCGCCATCCTAAAGATATCCCTTTTAATTGATTAAATTAACCTTTAATCGATTGTTTTCTTTGTTTGATTTTTATTTTCTTTTAATTTGAACAACAAAACCCTACTTTTTTAATCGGTCTAGCTGATTGCGATTAGTTAGTAGAAGTCTCCAATAATTCATGTATCCCTGAGTTCGACTCGGGCCTCACAAGGCCTATATTACTCGACGCGTATACTTGCGTTTAAGCGCGTAGTAAAATACACGTCATTGACCAAGCGTTGACCGTTTGGGAATTTTGTTCCTAATTATGTAGACTAATGACCCTCCAAATTTGAGGGGTTAACTCCAAAGGAATCGTGAGTTGAAGGCCAATCAATTAGGAAAATCGAATTGAATTAAATGCTGAATTTCAACCTTATTAACTTGACCTGTTTGAGAAAACGGTCTCAAGACCGTTTGAGATGGTTGACCAAGCGTTGACCGTTTGGGATTCCTGTTAATAATTATGTTGGTTGATTACCCTCCAAATTTGAGGGATTAACTCCAAAGGAATCGTGAGTTGAATCCTAACCAATTAGGGAAACCTAATTGGATTAAGTGCTGATTTTCAATCTGATTTAATTGAACTTTTTGGGCAAACGGTCTCAAGACCGTTTGAGTGCGTTGACCAAGCGTTGACCGTTTGCGATTACTGTTCCTTATGATGTGATCTAATGACTCACCAAATTTGATGGATTAATTCCAAACGAGTCATGAGTTGAAGGCTAATCAATTGGGCTAACCCTAATTGAAATCAGTGCTGAAATCACAATGAGCTAATTTGAGATTTTGGGTTGATTAGCCCAAACGGTCTCAAGACCGTTTGGGGGATCATCCAAACGGTCTCAAGACCGTTTGGGGTCACCTCAAGACCGTTTGGAGGTCTGGGGTCAAGTATAGTTGACCAATTTAAGGTCCAAAGGTACTAATCATATTGCAATGTAGTGCTGATTTGTTGATCAACTTGATAGACCAATCCATGATGATTTTTCACTAGAATCCAAAGGTTGGATGGGCCAAACGGTCTCAAGACCGTTTGGAGCTCATCCAAACGGTCTCAAGACCGTTTGGTGGTCACCCAAGACCGTTTGGAGGTCTAGGGTTGAGTATAGTTCAGTGGTTGAAGGTCTAAAGATATCAAGTTGATCTGCAATAGATTGCTGATTTGGTGAGCACTTCAATGAACCAAACCCTAATTAGATTGCTTGGATTTGAGTGATATGATGGGCAAACGGTCTCAAGACCGTTTGGAGGTCATCCAAACGACCTCAAGACCGTTTTGTGGTCACCCAAGACCGTTTGGAGGTCTAGGGTTGAGTATGGTTAGGTGTTTGAAGGTCTAAAGGTACCAAGCTGTTATACAATGCAATGCTGATTTGGTGATCAATCCAATGATCCAAACCTTAATTGGATGGCTTGGATTTGAGTGATATGATGGGAAAACGGTCTCAAGACCGTTTGGAGGTCATCCAAACGACCTCAAGACCGTTTGGGGTCAGGTCATACCCAACTTGGATGATGGTTCAATGGTTTCAAAGCAACTAGTCTTACATTGATTAGTGTTGTTGAATCATCGATTCCAAACCCTAATTCAATTGAATCAAACCCTAATTGATGACCAATTGAGGGTTAATTAAGGGTCAAATAAGTTGAAGGTTGACCTATTTAAACTCAATTGAAGTATGGGTATAGGTCCAATTGATGATTGGTTCCATGAATTCAATGATTGAAGGAATCAACATTGAAAACCCTAATTCAATTGGATACCTTATGTCATTGAGGGTCCAATGGATCAAACCTTTCTGAAAACCTAATGTGATTAGGTGGGAGATACCTTTAATGGTACTAGTCATTAATGCATAACAAATGCATGGATCCAATACATGATGTAAACCCTAATTGAGGCCGATTTCATGTATAACCCTATTAAGAGGTTGCCTACATGTGAAATCACTAATTAGGATGAATAGTAAACCCTAATTCCTTTGGATACCTTATGTAATGGAGGTCCAATGTGATGATGAATGCACTATTGATCCAATGATGGTTAGTAATGATAACCAATGAAGGAACAAAGGTTAAAACCCTAATGGTACCTAAGTGATTAGTGTCAATTAAGGGATGAACCCTAATTGCTGATAAGATCAATGACTTGGTACACTATGTAAATCATAGTTGTATGTACTTGATTGAAGGGTTGATATGACCTAATCAAGTTGAGATGATGATAGCATGAATTCATATATGAATATGATTCATGTGGTGATTAAGGGCATGATCCTTAAAGTAGAGAGATCATGAAACCCTAATCATGAACATAAACCCTAATCGTTAGGGTTATTGAGTTGAAACCCTAGTTGAGGGTGTGGCAACACATCCCATTATCACACAGATAACGAGGTGTTACGCGAAAACGTGCGGAAAACACCATAACCACAGATTATCAAAAACACGGGTTAATTAAAACTGATTGTGGAAAACTGATAAACTGTGAAACTATTACTTTCCAGTCCTCATCCTGCACAGAAACATGTCATGTAAATATGTACATACACAAGATCTGACACGTGTCCACAGCTCAGGAATAGCTGTCCATCCATCACATGAGTTCACCACCTGTTCATATATACATAAAGGCCCACATCCGGCCAACAGCAGGATATACAGACATCATCGAACGATCTTCGTGAAACATCGTCAAAACACTGCCAAGGACCTGAGAGTATAGGGATGACTCTAGACTCTACTACAAAACATCCAAAATAGCAGCATGTCCATTGCTTGCCTTCTACTGCTCCTCAAGCTGCTCGTCCGCAACACCACAACCACGACCACGTCTACCTCGACCACCTAAAAAGGGTCTAAACCAGTGGAGTGAGACAATTGAACAATTGTCCCAGCGGGAAACATAGCTCCCCATCGCAACTACAGAACCTCAGCAAAATAACTATAACAGCAATTATAACATGAGCAGATATATAAGAAGCAGTTATATATATATAGCAAGATCATTCTTACCGACAAGCATACCAGCTGTACTAAAGCGTAAAACCAGATGTCTTTCAAAGGAACATGACTATCAAGATGAGATATATCAACATGTAACAGGATTATTAGAACAGAATATAATGTCACATAACCTGATTATCAAGATAAGACAGATTACCACATGACCTGCAAGGTATAACAAACAAGGCCTCAACCAATGTTTCGTGTTTGATTTGATCAGTAAACACTAAACGGCTGTATTACATTTTATTATGCCCTGAGGATTTGAACCGTACCGTTCAAATCCAACCTTCGGTTACAAAACCCAAGACGGTGCCATACAAGGTCAATGGAAGAGCCGGACTCCACGACCTCCCACCTCATGGTCAGTACATGAGTACAACACAAGCAGGACCGCAGTCACATGCTGAAGTGGTCTAAGCCACAGGGTTCGCTCCATAGGCTACCCATTCTCTAGCCCGCGTTGGTACAGGTCACGGCGCTAGTAAAACTGAGCCACGGGCCTGATCACCGTGCTCTGAGCCATGAACGCATTCATGCTCCATACATCACATATCCTGAGCCATGGGCCTGTTCACCATGCTCTACATACATATCTGAGTCTGCAACCGAAGTTACACTCTTACCTCCTCATTTTCAGGCTAGGAGCAACCTACACATATTCAACAATATGCGCTTCCAGGTTAACCCGTAGGAACCCGTTTCACCATCACCAAGTCCTGACGATGATGGATCTATGGCCAGGGCAAACTACATGATGTATTTCACTGTGCTTAATTAGTATCTTTTAGATGGATTGCAAGATTCAACCAAGTTGTATAACATGCAAAGATATAACAGAAAGTAAAGAACATTATATTATGATCTATTCATATCATCCTGATCCATCTTAAGGATCCAACTTCACATGCTACCACTTGGCCTCTTGCCAACCATCCAGATCCATCTCAAGGATCATCACATACCACGGGGTCTCAATCCTTCATCATGTACTGACACTGCCTCTCAAGGCTCACATCATCATCATGGGACCAACACATCACATACATAATCTTATAGAGCAATTATCAAAGTAATGTTAATCATTACATATGTCACATAGCCCTTTCATGGCTAAGTCATCACCTGCAAGGTTAGGGTATGCAATAATTGTAGATTCAACATAAGGAATATGCTCACTATCATGAAATATCATTCAAGATAATTAAATTACCAATATTACACTTATTTGGTAACCAAGTGTGTTAAGTACATCATTAACAAACTATACTGATGCTTGCCCTAAATCTCAGGATTTTACAAACAATCAGGGTATATAGAAATCATGTTGGGTATACAGAACCAACACTATTATTAACAAGGTCATTACAATTGCCATCAGCTATTGTCATCTTTATCATGAAGCAACCTTTAATGTAACTGTCACTTAGCATCATTATTACCAACATTATTATCATTAAACAAACTACTAGAGTAGTTATCATCATCTTCTTTATCATTAACAATTAAGCATAAGGGTCACATCATGCATCAATTACATGAGGGCTAACAACATATACATTACTATCATTAGCATCCTTATTATTTGCAAGGCAACATATTACATATTGATGATATCACAAACACCACCATCATTTTATTGGTTAATGTATAAGCATCCAATTCTATCACATAAGGGACTGTCACCAAAGAAACTCATACCCTCACTAAAACCTCACAACCCTCATCTAAAGCCTATCACCCAACATAGGTATCGTCCAACCTCACTAACCCTATCGGCCAACACTCACTACTAACCCTATCGGCCAACACTCACTACTAACCCTATCAGCCATCACACTCATGCACATAGGGTAGGGTATCACCCAACATGGCTATCGGCCATTAGGGTATCGCCCATCATGGTGTCGTCCATTAGGGCTATCGGCCATTAGGGTTATCGGCCACCATGGCCCAAGGCTTATCGCCCAACCCTAACACTCATGGCACTACATAACCCTATCGTCCACCACATGGACAAGGAGATAACTCGACACAAGAGCACCCACTCTATCATCCAACACAAGGACATCCATATCGGCCAACAAGAGGAAGGGTATCGTTCATCTCCAAGGTACTCATCATATCGGCCAACAAACCCTAGCTCACCCTATCGCCCAACACATGGGCAAGGGTATCGGCCACCCACAAGGACTCATCCTATCGTCCACTCAAGGTGCCATGTCGCCCAACATGGTCACCATGTCGGCCAACACAAGAACAAAGGGGACCATGTCGGCCAACACAGAGACAAAGGTGTTGCTCAACCCAAGATTACTCATATCGTTCAACTTAAGGGCAAGTGTGTCGCCCAACACACCCACAAGGAAGGGGTATCGCCCAACCCTAGGTCATCTTCAACCTTCAACACAAGGAAGCCCCAAACCCTAGAAAGCAAAGGTATACAAAGGAACCCTAAAACCCTAGAGGGGGATATCGGCCACTAAAGTATATAAGCAAGGTGCACAAGAAAGGAACTAAGCTAGTCTACTAACATGTAACAAGGTTAAAGCTAGAGGTAAGAGAGTTAGGGTTAGAAACTATGCAACCCGCCTTAAGCTCCAAGGAAGAAGATGCACTTTGAGCTCCAAGGTTGTCGGCCACCAAAGCTCCAAAGCACTCCAAGGTCCAAAGCTATCGTCCACCAAGCTGCTCCAGGAGGGTGTATCGGCCACCACTTCAGCTCCAAGGAAGTGTATCGGCCAACACAAGCAAGATGGAGAGGGGTATCGTGCACCAAGGGTGGAGGGGAGACCAAAGGACCAAAGGAGACTAAGGCAAGGAGAAGAGCTACCTATATAGGAAGAACGGGAGGAGAAACCAAGGTACAACCATGCTAGGTGTCGCCCACCCAAGGGACACATGTCCACCAACTCAAGCCACCTCTCATGCAAGCCATAAGGCACTTGTCCAAGATGTGCACCATGTGTCCATCAACCAAGCCAAGCCATCTGGGCGACACAACAAGAGCTACTGGGCGACACACCAAGCAATTGGGCGACACACCACCTGCCCTGGGCGACACAAGGCTCAAGCAAGCCCAAACAAGGAACTCCAAGGCCCAAACAAGCTCAACTCAGGCCCAAAGGACTCAAACAACAAGCCCAAGCCTTCCTCTCAACCCTAGAGGAAGCAAAGAGGGAAAACATCTCACAAGATGGCAAACTTGCCCACAAAACCCTAAACTTGGGTTATTTGCAAGTAGCCCCTCGAACTCTCAACAAAGCACAACCAAACCCTAATCACCACTCAAAGGTGATTAGCAAGCACCAAAGCACCAAGATCAAGCAAAACAAACAGCGTAAACCCTAAACGCAGGTCAGGGTCCTTACAGCCATAAACCTCTACAAAAGGATTTCGTCCCCGAAATCCGAAGAGAAAAGCGAGGGATACTTCCTCCTCATCTCTTCCTCAAGCTCCCACGTGGCTTCCTCAACGCCACGGTGATGCCAAAGGACCTTCACAAGAACCAAATCCTTTCTCTTCAGCTTCTTGACTCTTCTGTCAAGGATCATCATAGGACCCTCTTCAGAAGTCACATCTCTGTCAAGCTCAACTTCAACTGGTTGTATCACTGTTCCTGTATCCGGATGATTTTTCTTCAGCATACTGACATGGAACACTGGATGTAACCTGTGCAACTCTGGAGGCAACTCTAACTCGTAAGCCACCTTTCCAACACGTGCTAAGACTGGGTAAGGCCCCATATATCTGGGAGCTAACTTACCTTTTCGTCCAAACCTCAGCACACCTTTCCACGGAGAGACTTTAAGATACACCTTGTCTCCCACCTAGAACTCCAAGGGTCGTCGACGATTGTCTGCATAAGACTTCTACCTATCTTGTGCCGCTTTCAAATGTTGTTGTATCACCTTGATCTTTTCTGTCGTTTGCTGTACTAACTCAGGGCCCAAAAGCTGATATTCACCTGATTCATACCAACACAAAGGAGATCTGCACTTCCTCCCATACAAAGCCTCATAGGGAGCCATGTCAATGCTCCGCTGATAGCTATTGTTGTAGGCAAACTCTATCAAACTGAGATGTACGTCCCAACTGCCTAGGAACTGCAAAACACAAGCACGAAGAAGATCCTCCAAAGTCTGAATAGTCCTCTCAGACTATCCATCTGTCTGCGGGTGGAAAGCGGTACTGAACTTCAACTGCGTTCCCATCGCCCTATGCAACTGTTCCCAAAAACAACTTGTAAACTGATGACCTCTATCAGAAACTATCGTTGCTGGCACACCATGAAAACGAACTATCTCATCCACATATACTCGAGCGAGCTTTTCAGCTGTATACGTGGTCTTCACAGGTATGAAATGGGCAGACTTCGTTAATCTGTCCACTATCACCCAAATGGAATCATGATTCTTAGTTGTCCTGGGTATACCAACTACGAAATCCATGGTTATATGATCCCATTTCCACTGTGGTATAGGCAAAGGTTGCAACGTACCTTCCGGATTTTGATGCTCAGCCTTTACTTGCTGACATACCGCACACCTTGCCACAAACTCAGCTACATCTTTCTTCAGGCTGGGCCACCAATACAAGTCCTTCAGACTATGGTACATCTTGGTGACACCTGGATGCATAGTATACATCGACGTGTGTGCTTCCTCGAGCACCAAATTCCTCAGATTATCAGCATCTGGAACCACCATCCTATTATGATAGCAAACCACTCCATCCTCGGACTCATGGAACCCATCACGCTTTTCGCTGCCAAACTCTGATCTGATTAGCTGTACTGTATCATCCGTTTGCTGTGCATCCTTGATCTGCTGTCTCAACGTGGGCTTGATTTGCATCTGTGCTAAAAGTCCAGCTAACGAGGAAACCTCCATCTGTACGTTCATCTGCCGTAAGGAGACTAACATGTCCTGCCTATGGCATACCAAAGAACTCATATGTGCCTTCTTGGGAGTAGAAGACTTTCTGCTAAGCGCGTCTGCTACCACATTCGCCTTACCAGGATGATACTCGATAGTGCAATCATAATCATTGATCAACTCCATCCACCGACGTTGTCGCATGTTCAACTCTTGCTGTGAGAAGATGTACTTCAGATTCTTGTGATCTGTAAAGATCTGACACACTTCCCCATAAATATAGTGTCTCCAAATTTTTAACGCATGAACCACTGCTGCCAGCTCCAAGTCATGGGTCGGATAGTTCTCCTCGTGTTTCTTAAGCTGTCACGAAGCAAAAGAAACCACATGATCTTCCTGCATCAGCACACAACCCAAACCTTTCTTGGACGCATCACAGAAAACAACATAGCCTTTTCCAGATTCTGGCAAGATCAACACTGGAGCACTGGTTAGCTTTTCCTTCAAACTTTGGAAAGCTTGCTGACATCGATCATTCCAAACAAAAGGTACATCCTTCCTGGTCAACTTCGTCATCGGTAGAGCTATCGAACTGAAGTCCTTGATAAACCTCCGGTAGTATCCTGCTAGACCAAGGAAACTATGAACTTCCGTTGGCATCTTCGGCTGTTCCCAATCCGCAACGGATTCCACTTTCTTCGGATCTACTTTGACTCCTTCAGCAGATATCACATGACCTAAGAAAGTCACTTCATCCAACCAGAACTCACACTTACTAAACTTTTCATATAACTGATGTTGACGAAGGAGAGTCAACGCTTGACGAAGATGTTGCTCATGCTCTAGCCGGTTCCGACTATAGATCAAGATGTCATCTATAAAAACTACAACAAACTGATCTAAGAACGGACGAAACACTCTGTTCATCAGGTCCATGAAAGCAGCAGGTGCATTGGTTAATCCAAACGGCATAACCACAAACTCAAAATGACCATACCTCGTCCTAAAGGCTGACTTTGGTATGTCATCCGCATTTATCCTCAACTGATGATATCCAGACCGTAGATCGATCTTCGAAAACACTGTAGCACAACGCAACTGATCGAACAGGTCATCTATCCTCGGCAACGGGTACTTATTCTTGATCGTGACCTTGTTCAACTGTCGGTAGTCTATACACAACCGCATCGAACCATCCTTCTTCTTAACGAACAACACGGGAGCACCCCAAGGTGACGTGCTCGGTCTGATGAAACCTTTCTCCAACAACTCTTGTAACTGATTATTCAACTCTACCATCTCTACTGGAGCCATCCTATAAGGTGTATGTGCAATCGGCTGCGTTCCCGGAACCAGATTGATCTCAAAATCGATTTCTCGGGGTGGAGGAACACCAGGAAACTCCTCGGGAAACACATCTGCAAACTCTCAGACCACTGACACTTCTTCAAGGTTAAGGCCTTTCGCCTTGGTATCCACAACGGTATCCACAACGTGAGATAAGAACGCCTCACATCCTTGTCGCAACAACCTATCTGCCACCATAGCTGACACCAGACACGTCGGAAGAATCTTCCTATCTCCCTGGAAGGTCCACTTCTCTCCAGCAACATCAAACACCGCCTGCTTGGAACCACAGTCCAAGACAACCTTATACTTCTCTAAGGTATCCATCCCAAGGATAACATAGAAACCATGCATATCAAGTGGTATGAGATCCACCTGAATGTTGTGTCCCGAAAAAGACAAAACACAAGATGGACACTCTTCTCGAAGCAAAGAGGAACCATCAAGAGGGGTTTCTAACAACAAGCTATCCTTCTTACAACTAACAGGTAGATGACAGTTTTCAAGCATACTATAGGCAATAAAAGAGTGTGTAGCACCCGGGTCAACCAGAACAGATATAAAGCAAGAAGAAGACATATCAGAATGAAATAACTCCATCTGACCTGTCACCACTCGCGGGTTAACTATCGCCTCCGGCTGATTCATGGCATAGAATCGAGCCGTAGCTTGCTGTCCACGACCTCTGCTCCCTTGAGCAGACGATCCAGCTTGAGACGCTTGACCGCGTCCTCGTCCTCTGCTACCACTGGGCTATGGTCTCTCAGACTTCTGGAAACTCTGCCTCGGTTGCTGCGTCACTTCAACATCTCTATTCGGGCAATTGAACTTCCAATGCCCGACTTGTCCACAGAGATGACATGCTCTATTGTCAACTTGTGGTCTAGATGGCCCTGTCACTACCACCGAAGCTGAACTGTGCGCCTTAGATGGTGAAGAAACATAACCTTTTCCCTTACTCGGAGACCACTGAGATGGTACACCAGCACTTCTCATCACTGACGGTGCTAAAAACCTGGGTTTCTTGAAGCCACCAAACCTTCGTCCTTGAAACTGAGCAGGTCTTTTAAGAGACACCGACTCTCTTTTCTCCCTTACTGTCCTCTCAATCCGTCTAACTGATTCCACAAACGTAGCAAACCGCTCTCGGTTTTCCAGCGCAGACACAGGGGTTGTCAACTCAGCACTCAAACCCTTCTCAAAACGTCTGATCCGTTCATCATCTGTCGCCGCCATGTGAGGACAGAACCTCAACAGATCCATAAACTTAGCTTCATACTCGGTGATGTTCATCGTTCCTTGCCGCAACTTCTCAAACTGACTGATCTTCTCATCCAGGTACGTCTTCGGAAAGTATCTGGTGACGAACTCGCGTCGAAACTCTTCCCAACAGATCACCTCACCAGGCCGCTTCTCTTCCTCGATGGTCCACCAGTGACCAGCACTACCCTTCAAAAGGTAGACAACATGTTTTACTTTGTCTGCTTCGGGGATGTCGAGGATCCGGAAAGCCTTTTCAAGACTTGTCAGCCACAGATCTACATCCGCTGGATCAGCCGTTCCAGCATAATCCGAAGCTCCAACTCGGCGAAGCCGCTCAAAGGTCTTCCCAATACCCGATGCTTCTCCATGGGGAACCTGTGCTCGCGGAGGAGGCACTGGTAATCGCTCAACCATGAGATTCATCGTAGCCATTAACTGCCCCATAAGCTGTTGGTAGGCAGGGTGTTCAAGTATTTTTTTTTTTTAGGTAAGCCAGGGGACCATCTATTCACCCCACTCCCCTCGTGTGGGCACAAACAAAGAAAGCATTACAACTCCTGCCTAAATGCAGGTCAAACCCCCATAAGCCCAAGCAACAAGAAAGCACGATCAAGATGATCGAAAAAACAGCACAACAAGACACCCAAAACAAGAACAAGGCCAAAGACCAAGCCCACCCTAACCGAGGTCGTCCCAGCTGAAGAAAAGATAAGGAGTCTTGGATCTTACAAGGATGTTCATACCACGGACCTGAAGAGGGATCATCGCCTGATCAGTAGTAATGAAGTTCTCATTGGAGGAGCAACCCCATCTACCCAATTCTCTCGGAATCGAGTTGATGATCTTAGGGCAAAGGGAGCCCATAATCGCTTCATAATCCATGATCTCTCTGATCTTCCTGGTGATATGAGTAATGTGCCAAGGACCAACGTCGTTCTGCCAAACGATGTTGTAGACGTGAGGATCATCCACCTCCATAGTGGAAATCGACAGATTGTGATCATCTGCAATCTTCAAAGCAACCAAAATACCACAGATATAAGCCGTAATGTACTCGTTTGCATTGAGCCAAGTTCGAAAAGCTAAACGAATTCTGCATTGCCTATCTCTGACAACCCCTGCAATCCATCTTCTCGTGCATCCATCAATCCATCTAAACTTCCCGGTTGTAACATTCATCTTTAAGGAATTGATATCGGGAAGGTTCCAGCGAGCAACGTTAATCTTCCTGATCTTAATCTTCGGCTGAATGATGCCCTCTGCAAGTAACTGCTGGAAAAGGTCATGGTCGCTGGCCCGGTTGAAGGATTGAAGACGGCTGTAGAACCTAATGATCTCCGTAATGCTCTTCCAAATACCTCTGGTGTCATGAGGCTTGTTGTCGAACCTCGATGAACATCTGGACTTCCAGATCTGCCAACAGATCAAGGTAAACAGCTCCACGGTTAACCAACCTCTCAGCGTTTTCCTACTTTGTCTGCTACCTTTCAAGAGAAGGTTTTGAATATCAGTCGGAGGAAAGCTAGAGTCCCTCATCAACTCGGAGGCTCTCTGCCATAGATTAATGGCGAGCTCACTGCGAAAGAAGAGGTGCTCGTCGTCTTCATTGTTGTATTGAGTGCAACACTCGCATCTAGAGACAATCATAATGTGACAAGCCGCAATCCTATCATCAGTTGGGAGCGCTTTCATGCCCATCTTCCACGTGATAGCACTGGCTCTAGGGGTAGAAGCGAACCATATCCACCTCCACACAGAATTGGAGTCGTAGTGATTATTGCTAATAATCTGTGTGGCCGATTTAAGACTGAATTTGCCATACGGATTGGGGGTCCAAACGAGCTGATCTGAATGCAGACTAATCCTGGAATGGGATCTGCGAATAAGGAGACAACCAGCAACACTAATGATTTGCCCAATAGATTCCCAATCCCAATCATCAGAGGGAAGCCAGAAGTCCTTGACTATGAAGTCTCTCTGTCTATCAAGCTGACTGAGAGCATGCAACTGTAAAGGTTGCTCACACCATCTGTAGTCCCAAAAGGAAACATCACCCCGCCCGATCAACCATCTAGAAAGGGGCATGACTTTTGGAAAGGTTCTCCAGATCATCTTCCATCATGGTGAAGGCTTAGATCCAAGCTTCAAATACGGGGGGTAGCAACCTTGGTGATTCCTGAACTGAGATCTGTATTTGGTTCTGCAGTAGGTCGCCCAAAGGGAAGAACCAGAAGTAATCTCCCAGCAATCTTTATATACATAAGCTTCTACAAGATGCTTAATCGGTTTGAAATCAAGACCACCATTTTGAATAGGTTGGGCAAGACGATTCCAGGCAACCCACGTTCTCCTGGATTCATTCTTTCTATTGGACCACAAGAATCTGGAACACATAGCTTCAATCCTCTTGATGATACCTGCGGGCAGACCCACCGCCGCGGTTGTGTATAACGCAACCGAGGTTAAAGTATGCTTGATGAGAAGCTTCCTACCCGCAAAGGATAAGAGCTTTGCCTTCCAGGAGGCAATCTTCTTCATAATTTTCTCGAGCAGATGGTTATAATCGATGAGCCTGCTAGGTCCAGCAACTAAAGGAACACCAAGATAATGGATGGTGCGATCAGCAATGGGAATGTTCAGGATACGAGCAATATTCACCGCCACAGAAGGATCCGTCTTCTCGATCAAACAAGAAGATTTCTAGTAGTTGATCTGCTGCCCAGTCGAGGAGGAATACAGGTTGAGAGCATTGTGTAGATTGTGCATCGAGGTGGTGTCTGCATTAAAAACATGACCAAATCATCGGCATACAGCAGGATAGGGGGTGGAATGGCAGCTCCTCTAGCTGAGAAGGTAACAATATCTCCGGTATCAGCCAGGCTTTTAATATATCTGCAAAGGGGTTCCTCGAAGAGAATAAAAAGGAAAGGAGAAAGAGGATTTCCTTGTTTCAAGCCTCTCCCAAAAGGAAAGAAACCATTGGAATGGTCACCGACAACTACTGACGCCCAAGCATCACTGAAGAACCTGAGACAAAGATGGATCGCTTCTGTGCTCATGCCAAACGCCCCGAGAATCGACTTGAGAATCGACCATTCGACCCTATCATAGGCACGCGACATGTCGTACTTAATGACAATGTTCGGGTGCATATGTCCATAGTTCAGATCATGAGTGATCTCTTTCGCGAGCTTGATGTGATGCGTGATGTCGCGACCTCTCACATAAGCACCTTGCTCTTCAGAAACGATCTTCGGAAGGAGCATAGATAATCTGTTACTGATGACCCTCGCGAGGATTCTCAAGGAGACGTTCTCGATGGCGATCGGCCTAAAATCAGTCAGGATGTTCTGCGGATCATCAACCTTCGGGATGAGGACAATCTTGCATGCGTTCAAGCTCCTATGACAAGGTTCACCTCTAAAGAATTGAGCAACCATCCTCATGAAGTCAAGACGGATGATGCTCCAGGAAGATCGATAAAAGGAAACAGAGAGACCATCAGGACCGGGCGCCGTCATATGATCCATGCCCTTAATGGTGTCGAAGACCTCTTCAGAAGAAGGACAGGTGGTCAGGGTGACGTTGTCGTCCATGCTAATCGTCTGGTTGATGAACCGCAACAGATCGTTGCACAGAGGGTCATCTCTATCAGATTTGAAGAAGCTTTCGTAATGGTTTGCAGCAGCCACTGCAATGAGAGAGGGCTCAGTGATAACAGTCCCGTCATCAAGGACAAGCCTGTGGACATGGCGCCTTTTCCTTTTCGCCTTAACAACGGCATGGTAGAAGGCCGTGTTTCTTTCTCCATCAGAAAGCCAGCTAATCCTGGAACGGTCTCTCCAAAAGTGCTCTTCTTGGGATAGCAGATCGTGTAGCTCCTCTTCTGCGGTTCTGAGCAAGGATTCGTTAGCTAGAGTAGGATTATCATCAAAAGCAATTTGAGCGACATGGACAACATCTTCGACATCAATGATGCGTTGCTTCAAGTGACCAAAATGTAGGTTACTCCAACTTCTGAGATGGGTTTTGAGCTTCTTGGACTTAGAAAAGAAGGAGAAGGAAGGATTATCATCTGTGTCATCGATCCAAGCAGACGCAACAATATCAAGGAATGATGGATGCTCAAGCCAAGCGTTGTTAAAAACGAACTGTTTATGGCCGCCGCGCATGGGGGGCGAGTTGGTAGCTCTGATCAGGATAGGACAATGATCTGACACCCTGAGCCTGGTAAGGTGCTGCGAATCACTAGAGGGGAAATGAGCCTCCCATCTATGATTAAGAAGGACACGATCCAACCTTTCCCAAGTAGTAGGGGATCCAGTCTGCTTATTGACCCAGGTAAATCTGCTGCCGGTGAATCTGGATTCAGTAAGCTGTAAGTCGTGGATGAAGCTATTGAAATCGCACATGGATTGGAAATCTGGCTGCTCTCCACCTCTTTTCTCGCTACTCCATCTGATAGAGTTGAAATCACCTGCTATGACCCAAGGGAAATCACCAACGGTGTCCATGGTGTCAAAGAGATCTTGCCACAAGTCTCTCCTAAGAAACAGGTTGCAACAAGCATAAACGGCCGTGAAGAAGACAAACTGACCACCCGTCAGCTCTAGTCTAAGAGTGATGTGTTGCCGATGAACCTTGATCACAGTAGGACGAAGGCAGCTGTCCACGTAACACCAAATCTTGCCCCTTTTGTTCTCGTTGTCAGCGACCCAATCGAGACGAGTGATATCAATCAACTCAGTGGCTCTCTCCGCATGAACAAACGGTTCAAAAATGGCGACACATTGTGGCCGATACCTTCCACAAATCCTGGACAGAACTCTTCTAGTAGGGTTGTTAGCCGCTCCCCTCAAGTTCCAACTAAGGAAAGCGATATCTTGCATGACAAAAGCTACACCACTAAAGAAGAGACACCGATCTACAACTCAAAAGCTGTACGTTCTCTTCAGCTGACAACTGTGGAGAGAGCTCTTCGTCTTCAACCTGCCTTCAGTATGTAAATCGTCTGACCCGTCTTCAAGACTCGAATCATCATCATGTCTTCTCTGCCAAAGACCATATTCAATCGTGCTCGAATCGAAGCTATCACTGTGCCTACCTCTTCTACGTGTATTGACGGCTGTGACAGGCACAATGAAGTCGCTAAGATTCCTATGACTTAGGAACCTTCTTCTTCCTTCAGCGTCGGTGACCGTTCTGTTCTCAGAATTTAACACATCCCGATATGTGCCTGGGTTATCGCTATGAACTGATCTTGGTTCATCTTCTCTTCCTTTGGGAATGGAATCACAATTATCAATCAGCAGACCGGCGTCGGGAGGGTTAAGCTCATTGTCAACGACTGAGCGATCAACATCTTCTTGAGTAGGCTCAACATATCGAACATCTGTGGCATCTTCGTTAGGAGGAACGCGCAGCGCAGACAGAGGGATGTCCATGTCTCTTCCGATCTCAGTCAGTTTGTAGGTGTTTGCTCCAAGATGGCCCTTTGCAATAATATCAAGCTTCAGATTGCTTCTGTGGACCAGGTTCGAGAGGCCGATGAATTGAGGTATATCCTCATTGAAGGCTTCGACAAGAAGCAGGATACCCGAAGCATCATCTTCTTCCTTCTGCCAGTTAGATATCCAGATCAAATCGCCGAAGGAATCGACGATCTCCCGAATGGATTCTTGGTTTCTACAGAATAAAGGGATATTCCTAACCCAGAACCAGATAGCTTCCTTCGTGTGGTGCATGCCTCCGTCTTTGAGAGAGGCAAAGGAGATCGTGGAATCGTTCAGCTTCACAGCCTGAACCAATTGATGACGCCAAGCCTCATATGATGATTCAAAGTAAACAACCGCTCTTCTTTCCTCATATCTGAAGATCTCTATCGCCTGCGGCCATCTTTTCCAGAGAAAGGCAGCAAGGTCTCTCCATGCTAGGTTATCGTCCCATGAAACACCAAGAGCGAGATCAAGGGATCTCATAAAATCACTTCTGATAGGGCAATCAGGTTTGAGATGCACGATCGTTCTCTTCGGGACATGGCAGGATTGTCCTCTCGGTGAGGTCCCCCTCGACAACGGAGGAAAGACTACATGGGAAGCAAGATCGGGTCTTGGCGGCGCAACCTGCCTGCTGCGTCACTGTCTAGAGATGGGGCCCGTCTCTCTGCAAAGATAACAGACTCTAGGGTTGTTGCACTGAGATGCCCAATGCCCTCTCCGCAAACATCGAAAGCAAGAATCCTTCGGGACAAGAAACGGAGACGTCCCCCCCAGCAGGTTGTTACGTTGATGAACCCTGTTGGACATCGTCATCGATCTGCGCCCCTGTTCTCCGTGGTCGTGCGTGGTATTCTGATCACTTGAGTCAGATCTCCACAGATGATCGAGGTCCTGAATAACGGTGTCAGTGGGTATCTGGGAAGACGCAAACCTTCTTCTTCTATCAGAAACCTCTGCCCTCACGCTATGGTGGAGCATCCTCCGTGAGCTGATCAAGAGAGAACGACAAGAACCCAGATCCCCGAAACCAAGGTAGCCCCCAGCGGACGGAGTGTCCCACTGGGGTGGCGGCGCCGCCGGTCAATGCCGGTCTCGAGATCGCCCTCACGATCGCCTAGGGTTGCCCGCCTCCAAAACCTTTGTCCAAACCAGATCCCCGAAACCGCCGGTCAACGGGAACCTAGAGCTCAGGCACCCGATCTTCATGTGCCCGTCCATCTGCTCCATCAACCGATGCAGCATCACTATACTCAGGAGCATGTTCTTCGTGGTTTCCAGACATCTTGGCTTTTCTTCTGCTGAGGGCAGAAGATTTTTGTAAGATAACCTGGAGAACTCGTAAGAACAGACTGAACCTAGTCCTAGATCCCTGTAGACTCAGCGAACCTAGAGCTCTAATACCAAAACTTGTGGCAACACATCCCATTATCACACAGATAACGAGGTGTTACGCAAAAACGTGCGGAAAACACCATAACCACAGATTATCAAAAACACGGGTTAATTAAAACCGATTGCAGAATACTGATAAATTGTGAAACTATTACTTTCCAGTCCTCATCCTGCACATAAACATGTCATGTAAATATGTACATACACAAGATCTAACACGTGTCCACATCTCAGGAACAACTGTCCATCCATCACATGAGTTCACCACCTGTTCATATATACATAAAGGCCCACATCCAGCCAACGGCAGGATATACAGACATCATCGAACGATCTTCGTGAAACATCGTCAAAACACTGCCAAGGACCTGAGAGTACAGGGATGACTCTAGACTCTACTACAAAACATCCAAAACAGCAGCATGTCCATCGCTTGCCTTC
Source organism: Alisma plantago-aquatica (assembly GCA_963693085.1). Classification (NCBI taxonomy): domain Eukaryota; kingdom Viridiplantae; phylum Streptophyta; class Magnoliopsida; order Alismatales; family Alismataceae; genus Alisma; species Alisma plantago-aquatica. The sequence continues at coordinate 1,047,486,073 of OY856412.1, read as the reverse complement.
TACTGCTCCTCAAGCTGCTCGTCTGCAACACCACAACCACGACCACGTCTACCTCGACCACCTAAAAAGGTTGTAAACCAGCGGAGTGAGACAATTGAACAATTGTCCCAGCGGGAAACATAGCTCCCCACCGCAACTACAGAACCTCCGCAAAATAACTATAACAACAATTATAACATGAGCAGATATATCAGAAGCAGTTATATATATATAGCAAGATCATTCTTACCGGCAAGCATACCAGCTGTACTAAAGCGTAAAACCAGATGTCTTTCAAAGGAACATGACTATCAAGATGAGATATATCAACATGTAATAGGATTATTAGAACAGAATATAATGTCACATAACCTGATTATCAAGATAAGACAGATTACCACATGACCTGCAAGGTATAACAAACAAGGCCTCAACCAATGTTTCGTGTTTGATTTGATCAGTAAACACTAAACGGTTGTATTACATTTTATTATTCCCTGAGGATTTGAACCGTACCGTTCAAATCCAACCTTCGGTTACGAAACCCAAGACGGTGCCATACAAGGTCAATGGAAGAGCCGGACTCCACGACCTCCCACCTCATGGTCAGTACATGAGTACAACACAAGCAGGACTGCATTCACATGCTGAAGTGGTCTAAGCCACAGGGTTAGCACCATAGGCTACCCATTCTCTAGCCCACCTTGGTACAGGTCACGGCACTAGTAAAACTGAGCCATGGGCCTGATCACCGTGCTCTGAGCCATGAACGCATTCATGCTCCATACATCACATATCCTGAGCCATGGGCCTGTTCACCATGCTCTACATACATATCTGAGTCTGCAACCGAAGTTACACTCTTACCTCCTCATTTTCAGGCTAGGAGCAACCTACACATATTCAACAATATGCGCTTCCAGGTTAACCCGTAGGAACCCGTTTCACCATCACCAAGTCCTGACGATGATGGATCTATGGCCAGGGCAAACTACATGATGTATTTCACTGTGCTTAATTAGTATCTTTTAGATGGATTGCAAGATTCAACCAAGTTGTATAACATGCAAAGATATAACAGAAAGTAAAGAACATTATATTATGATCTATTCATATCATCCTGATCCATCTTCACATGCTACCACTTGGCCTCTTGCCAACCATCCAGATCCATCTCAAGGATCATCACATACCACGGGGTCTCAATCCTTCATCATGTACTGACACTGCCTCTCAAGGCTCACATCATCATCATGGGACCAACACATCACATACATAATCTTATAGAGAAATTATCAAAGTAATGTTACTCATTACATATGTCACATAGCCCTTTCATGGCTAAGTCATCACCTGCAAGGTTAGGGTATGCAATAATTGTAGATTCAACATAAGGAATATGCTCACTATCATGAAATATCATTCAAGATAATTAAATTACCAATATTACACTTATTTGGTAACCAAGTGTGTTAAGTACATCATTAACAAACTATACTGATGCTTACCCTAAATCTCAGGATTTTACAAACAATCAGGGTATATAGAAATCATGTTGGGTATACAGAACCAACACTATTATTAACAAGGTCATTACAATTGCCATCAGCTATTGTCATCTTTATCATGAAGCAACCTTTAATGTAACTGTCACTTAGCATCATTATTACCAACATTATTATCATTAAACAAACTACTAGAGTAGTTATCATCATCTTCTTTATCATTAACAATTAAGCATAAGGGTTACATCATGCATCAATTACATGAGGGCTAACATCATATACATTACTATCATTAGCATCCTTATTATTTGCAAGGCAACATATTACATATTGATGATATCACAAACACCACCATCGTTTTATTGGTTAATGTATAAGCATCCACTTCTATCACATAAGGGACCGTCACCAAAGAAACTCATACCCTCACTAAAACCTCACAACCCTCATCTAAAGCCTATCACCCAACATAGGTATCGTCCAACCTCACTAACCCTATCGGCCAACACTCACTACTAACCCTATCGGCCAACACTCACTACTAACCTTATCGGCCATCACACTCATGCACATAGGGTAGGGTATCGCCCAACATGGCTATCGGCCATTAGGGTATCGCCCATCATGGTGTCGTCCATTAGGGCTATCAGCCATTAGGGTTATCAGCCACCATGGCCCAAGGCTTATCGCCCAACCCTAACACTCATGGCACTACATAACCCTATCGTCCACCACATGGACAAGGAGATAACTCGACACAAGAGCACCCACTCTATCATCCAACACAAGGACATCCATATCGGCCAACAAGAGGAAGGGTATCGTTCATCTCCAAGGTACTCATCATATCGGCCAACAAACCCTAGCTCACCCTATCGCCCAACACATGGGCAAGGGTATCGGACACCCACAAGGATTCATCCTATCGTCCACTCAAGGTGCCATGTCGCCCAACATGGTCACCATGTCGGCCAACACAAGAACAAAGGGGACCATGTCGGCCAACACAGAGACAAAGGTGTTGCTCAACCCAAGATTACTCATATCGTTCAACTTAAGGGCAAGTGTGTCGCCCAACACACCCACAAGGAAGGGGTATCGCCCAACCCTAGGTCATCTTCAACCTTCAACACAAGGAAGCCCCAAACCCTAGAAAGCAAAGGTATACAAAGGAACCCTAAAACCCTAGAGGGGGATATCGGCCACTAAAGTATATAAGCAAGGTGCACAAGAAAGGAACTAATCTAGTCTACTAACATGTAACAAGGTTAAAGCTAGAGGTAAGAGAGTTAGTGTTAGAAACTATGCAACCCGCCTTAAGCTCCAAGGAAGAAGATGCACTTTGAGCTCCAAGGTTGTCGGCCACCAAAGCTCCAAAGCACTCCAAGGTCCAAAGCTATCGTCCACCAAGCTGCTCCAGGAGGGTGTATCGGCCACCACTTCAGCTCCAAGGAAGTGTATCGGCCAACACAAGCAAGATGGAGAGGGGTATCGTGCACCAAGGGTGGAGGGGAGACCAAAGGACTAAAGGAGACTAAGGCAAGGAGAAGAGCTACCTATATAGGAAGAAGGGGAGGAGAAATTAAGGTACAACCATGCTAGGTGTCGCCCACCCAAGGGACACATGTCCACCAACTCAAGCCACCTCTCATGCAAGCCATAAGGCACTTGTCCAAGATGTGCACTATGTGTCCATCAACCAAGCCAAGCCATCTGGGCCACACAACAAGAGCTACTGGGCGACACACCAAGCAACTGGGCGACACACCACCTGCCCTGGGCGACACAAGGCTCAAGCAAGCCCAAACAAGGAACTCCAAGGCCCAAACAAGCTCAACTCAGGCCCAAAGGACTCAAACAACAAGCCCAAGCCTTCCTCTCAACCCTAGAGGAAGCAAAGAGGGAAAACATCTCACAAGATGGCAAACTTGCCCACAAAACCCTAAACTTGGGTTATTTGCAAGTAGCCCCTCGAACTCTCAACAAAGCACAACCAAACCCTAATCACCACTCAAAGGTGATTAGCAAGCACCAAAGCACCAAGATCAAGCAAAACAAACAGGGTAAACCCTAAACGCAGGTCAGGGTCCTTACAGAGGGTGTATCATTGTAAACCCTAGTTGAGGGTGTATCCTTGTGAAACCCTAGTGGAGGGTGTATCATTGTGAACCCTGGTTGAGGGTGTATCCTTATAAACCGTAGTTGAGGGTGTATCATTGTGATTGTTTATAGGTAACTTTATAATAAAGCCATGCCTTAAACTAAGATAAGTCCATATCATGTGAGATAGCTGGACAATTCTAATGTGTGGCCTATGCATTATATGCTAAGGGTGAGTATTTTGTGATGGAATGTATTAAGAGGGGAAATACCTTAATACAAGACAAAGTTGGTTAACTCAAGAGGGTCTGAATTCATGAGAAATGGGGAACCCTAACCCTAATTTGGGGAAAAGGGAATGATAAGCCCTAATTGATGGTAAACCCTAACCCTGGTAAGGGAATAGTGGTGTTACCCTATATTGCATGATGTGTTGTGAACTTGATAAGTCTATTATCATGTGTGACAATCATGCAGGTCTCATGAGTTGATGATCATAGCCAGGTATGAGCTATGATGTTTATTTGATAAGAATTGATTGGCCATATGTGCCATTATATTTTTGTTACTGAGAAAGAAGTAACAAGATGAGTTGGGCTTGTAAGCCTTTGTTTTAAGTTGTTTCCTAGTGAGAGATGACAAGATGTGAATGGCCTTGTGTTCCATGTGAATAAAGTTGTTGCCTAGTGAGAGGTGACAAGATGTGAATGTCCTTGTGCGCCATGTGAATAAAGTTGTTGCCTAGTGAGAGGTGACAAGATGTGAATGGTTTTGTGATCCATGTGAATAAAGTTGTTTCCTAGTGAAAGGTGACAAGATGTACAGTGTTCTGATGAGCTATGTGTGATGGAAATCCAAATCCTGGTAAAGGATTAAGGGTAATACCCTTGAATTATTAATACATTGTTTTGCATGGTATTGATAGATAATTGATGTACTACTATTATATGTGCTAACCATGCAGGTATTATGAGATGATGAGCATAGCCAGGTATGAGCTATGATGTATTATTAGTTTGAATTGTTAATTGGGCCTTGTGTGCCATAATATACCTTGTTCCTGGTAAGAGGTGGCAAGAGAGTTAATGTGCATCAAGTGCCATGATGGATGCTTGTGTAGCAAGTATCATACTTACCTTGGTCAAATGACCTAAAGGTGTTAGATACCTGATAAAGAGGTAACAGTGCTCAAGTGATGAACAAAGGGTTTGAATACCCATGATTTCATGGTTATGGTATTGAAATTGTGAAAGGATGAGAAAAACCCAGTGGTGAAGTGAGGGATTAAGATCCCAACACTTATGAAAAAAGTATGGCTACGGGCCATGACTCCACATTGATAATGCCAGGCTTTAGATATATGATCTAAGCCTGAAGAAAGTTAATGCAGTGGTAATGATTCTATTGTTTGAATAGATGTTATACATGTTCTTCCTATTCATTAAAGGATAAGTGACATGTTAATTCTATCAAGTAATAACTGTAATGCTTATGATATAGAATAATGTTCTAATCTGTTAGACATTAAAATATTTGCTGTCAAATAGATATGATTCTCATGTTCATATTCATCTTCTCAAGTTGCAATAATAATGTTTCTGGCGGAGAGTTATATCTCTCGCTGGGGCAATTTTTATAATTGTCTCACCCCCGTGGGAACCACATTTTTAGGTGGATGCGGACGAGGAGACAGAAATCCTTCAGGATGTGAAGGACATCAGCAGTAGCAGGGACAACAGTAAAGTCTCAGGTGGAGACATTGACTGTCATGTCATGTTCAGATGTATATAGAAGTCCTATGTGTCGTCTCTGTACTCTCAGGTCCTCGGAGTAGTAGTTAGTGATTTTGAGATTTTGGCTTAATGCCTCGAGGGTTTTATACTACCTGTGTATAGTTAAGACAGAGTAGTTAATGTTTGCATTCCTCGAGAAGCAAAAGTACATGAGATGTATATATATGAACCAGGATGTAAAGTTTTACTTTGGTTCTGAATGAAAGAGTTTTCCTATGAATGGATCCCTTTGCAAAAAGTTTTAATTTTAAGTGATTTTCGCTAATCCGCTGCTTGATGAACGCTTCCGCATTAGTTAATCTTGTTTTCGCGAGACGGTCGTCACAATTTAGTGGTATCAGAGCTCTAGGTTCGCTGAGTCTACAGAGACATAGGACTAAGGTTGTAGAGTTTGTTCTAAGCGTCTTCCAGTTTATTTGATAGTATCTTCTGCTCACATAGGAGAAGAAGAACTTGAAATTGACTGGAGAACACGAGGAACACAATGCTAAGGGCAATGTTGCTGCACCAGGAGAGGGTGCATGGGACCAGGCAAGAGGAGAACAAGTGCCTGAGAATCCCCATTAAAGACCTGATCAGGATAGATAATCCTATGATCATGCTCTTATTGGGCAGATTAGGGCAACAGTAATGCATATAGTGGACTGGATACTAGCCTTACAACCTAGATTATCAGTCCTTAATATAGAAAGCTTGAGCTTTAAAAGAGTTCCTAAATGACTTAGTCATGTTGGAACAAGGGAAAATCATGTGTGTATAATGATATGAAAAGCAAGGAATATGATAGCATGTAAGTGCATACTACTTGATCTCAGTATTTGTAAACCCTGGCCAGGTATACAACTATTGATGATAAAGTGAGTATGGAAACTCTTAGATTGTTATCTTTTTAATTACTATGATCAAGTAGTCATTCTGAAACAATCTAGAGAGTATAATGAGACAAAAAGGAAAAGCTGTGTGAACATTCCCAACTAAAAGGAAAAGCTATGTGAACATTCCCAACTAAAAGGAAAAGCTATGTGAACATTCCCAACTAAAAGGAAAAGCTATGTGAACATTCCCAACAAAAAAGGAAAAGCTATGTGAACATTCCCAACCAAAAGGAAAAGCTATGTGAACATTCCCAACTAAAAGGAAAAGCTATGTGAACATTCCCAACTAAAAGGAAAAGCTATGTGAAAATTCCCAACTAAAAGGAAAAGCTATGTGAACATTCCCAACAAAAAAGGAAAAGCTATGTGAACATTCCCAACCAAAAGGAAAAGCTATGTGAACATTCCCAACTAAAAGGAAAAGCTATGTGAACATTCCCAACCAAAAGGAAAAGCTATGTGAACATTCCCAACTAAAAGGAAAAGCTATGTGAACATTCCCAACAAAAAGGAAAAGCTATGTGAACATTCCCAACTAAAAGGAAAAGCTATGTGATCATTCCCAACTATAAGGAAAAGCTATGTGAACATTCCCAAATAAAAGGAAAAGCTATGTGAACATTCCCAACTAAAAGGAAAAGCTATGTGAACATTCCCAATTAAAAGGAAAAGCTATGTGAACATTCCCAATTAAAAGGAAGAGCTATGTGAACATTCCCAATTACATAGAGTTTGCTAAGTGAATTATCCATGTTAGATATATATGTTTTTCCTTTTGATAAGTATTCTTGAGTGATTATTGAAGTATGTTCTTTTATGCTTCTTCCTTTCAATGATATGGACATCATATGTTAGGGGTTTATGCTCTGCATAAACATTGATGAGGTCGAACTAATGAAAGGAGCTTTGTGTGGAATCACAGAGTTCATGATATCTCCATGATATTAAGATGATATGTGGATACCTGAGGGCATGATTAATGAACAATATGTTCCTCCTTTTCCTGGGATTTCGAGGACGAAATCCTTGTTAGGGGTTTATAATTTGTAACATCCCTGACCTGGGTTATGATTTAACCCTAGATGTTTTGCCTAATAAGGTTAAGTAGATTCTTAATCTTATCTTGGGAAAAGTAATTAGGCCTCATAAGAAACTTATGTTTCAATTTTGGTCCTGTTTGAGCAATGTTGAAGCAATGTTTGCTTATTTTGGACCAAAGTGCAAATTACCCAAGTTGAGGGGTTAAATTGCAAATGTTGCATGGTAAGATGTTCCTCTGATGTTGAGACATCATAAGAATGAATATGATGTAGTGGTATGGTTTTCACAAGCTTGTAAAGCAGTGTTGTGCATTAAAACCTAGTTTTGGTGAAAAGTGCAATTTACCCAAGACCTAGGGTTCAATATGCAAATTACCCAGTGTTGTGATTTAACCCTCCAAATATTAGGGGTTAATTCCAAACGAGTCATGAGTTGAAGGCTAATCAATTGGGCTAACCCTAATTGAAATCAGTGCTGAAATCACAATGAGCTAATTTGAGATTTTGGGTTGATTAGCCCAAACGGTCTCAAGACCGTTTGGGGGATCATCCAAACGGTCTCAAGACCGTTTGGGGTCACCTCAAGACCGTTTGGAGGTCTGGGGTCAAGTATAGTTGACCAATTGAAGGTCCAAAGGTACTAATCATATTGCAATGTAGTGCTGATTTGTTGATCAACTTGATAGACCAATCCATGATGATTTTTCACTAGAATCCAAAGGTTGGATGGGCCAAACGGTCTCAAGATCGTTTGGAGCTCATCCAAACGGTCTCAAGACCGTTTGGTGGTCACCCAAGACCGTTTGGAGGTCTAGGGTTGAGTATAGTTCAGTGGTTGAAGGTCTAAAGATATCAAGTTGATCTGCAATAGATTGCTGATTTGGTGAGCACTTCAATGAACCAAACCCTAATTAGATTGCTTGGATTTGAGTGATATGATGGGCAAACGGTCTCAAGACCGTTTGGAGGTCATCCAAACGACCTCAAGACCGTTTGGTGGTCACCCAAGACCATTTGGAGGTCTAGGGTTGAGTATGGTTAGGTGTTTGAAGGTCTAAAGGTACCAAGCTGTTATACAATGCAATGCTGATTTGGTGATCAATCCAATGATCCAAACCTTAACTGGATGGCTTGGATTTGAGTGATATGATGGGCAAACGGTCTCAAGACCGTTTGGAGGTCATCAAAACGACCTCAAGACCGTTTGGGGTCAGGTCATACCCAACTTGGATGATGGTTCAATGGTTTCAAAGCAACTAGTCTTACATTGATTAGTGTTGTTGAATCATCGATTCCAAACCCTAATTCAATTGAATCAAACCCTAATTGATGACCAATTGAGGGTTAATTAAGGGTCAAATAAGTTGAAGGTTGACCTATTTAAACTCAATTGAAGTATGGGTATAGGTCCAATTGATGATTGGTTCCATGAATTCAATGATTGAAGGAATCAACATTGAAAACCCTAATTCAATTGGATACCTTATGTCATTGAGGGTCCAATGGATCAAACCTTTTTGAAAACCTTATGTGATTAGGTGGGAGATACCTTTAATGGTTGGCCTTTTTTCGATGTCAATGCTCTTGATTCTATAATCTAAATAAGGGTCGAAATAAGAAAGTCTATACTTTTCTCTGATTCATAGTGGGTTTGGCTATTAGTCACTTTTCTCGCTCCTCAAGAAAGACGGCTAGAAACTCCCTATTATGAATGGCTTCCTTTCAGGTTTATACAGACCATACTGTTCTAACAGGGCAGGGGAGACGGAGAACTAATCTCATACAGTACAGCTATGATCGGGCAATAGCACAGATAAAGTCATTAATGCATAACAAATGCATGGATCCAATACATGATGTAAACCCTAATTGAGGCCGATTTCATGTATAACCCTATTAAGAGGTTGCCTACATGTGAAATCACTAATTAGGATGAATAGTAAACCCTAATTCCTTTGGATACCTTATGTAATGGAGGTCCAATGTGATGATGAATGTACAATTGATCCAATGATGGTTAGTAATGATAACTAATGAAGGAACAAAGGTTAAAACCCTAATAGTACCTAAGTGATTAGTGTCAATTAAGGGATGAACCCTAATTGCTGATAAGATCAATGACTTGGTACACTATGTAAATCATAGTTGTATGTACTTGATTGAAGGGTTGATATGACCTAATCAAGTTGAGATGATGATAGCATGAATTCATATATGAATATGATTCATGTGGTGATTAAGGGCATGATCCTTAAAGTAGAGAGATCATGAAACCCTAATCATGAACATAAACCCTAATTGTCAGGGTTATTGAGTTGAAACCGTAGTTGAGGGTGTGGCAACACATCCCATTATCACACAGATAATGAGGTGTTACGCGAAAACGTGCGGAAAACACCATAACCACAGATTATCAAAAACACGGGTTAATTAAAACCGATTGCGGAAAACTGATAAACTGTGAAACTATTACTTTCCAGTCCTCATCCTGCATAGAAACATGTCATGTAAATATGTACATACACAAGATCTGACACGTGTCCACAGCTCAGGAACAGCTGTCCATCCATCACATGAGTTCACCACCTGTTCATATATACATAAAGGCGCACATCCGGCCAACATCAGGATATACAGACATCATCGAACGATCTTCGTGAAACATCGTCAAAACACTGCCAAGGACCTGAGAGTATAGGGATGACTCTAGACTCTACTACAAAACATCCAAAACAGCAGCATGTCCATTGCTTGCCTTCTACTGCTCCTCAAGCTGCTCGTCCGCAACACCACAACCACGACCACATCTACCTCGACCACCTAAAAAGGGTGTAAACCAGCGGAGTGAGACAATTGAACAATTGTCCCAGCGGGAAACATAGCTCCCCACCGCAACTACAGAACCTCAGCAAAATAACTATAACAGCAATTATAACATGAGCAGATATATAAGAAGCAGTTATATATATATAGCAAGATCATTCTTACCGGCAAGCATACCAGCTGTACTAAAGCGTAAAACCAGATGTCTTTCAAAGGAACATGACTATCAAGATGAGATATATCAACATGTAACAGGATTATTAGAACAGAATATAATGTCACATAACCTGATTATCAAGATAATACAGATTACCACATGACCTGCAAGGTATAACAAACAAGGCCTCAACCAATGTTTCGTGTTTGATTTGATCAGTAAACACTAAACGGCTGTATTACATTTTATTATGCCCTGAGGATTTGAACCGTACCGTTCAAATCCAACCTTCGGTTACGAAACCCAAGACGGTGCCATACAAGGTCAATGGAAGAGCCGGACTCCACGACCTCCCACCTCATGGTCAGTACATGAGTACAACACAAGCAGGACCGCAGTCACATGCTGAAGTGGTCTAAGCCACAGGGTTCGCTCCATAGGCTACCCATTCTCTAGCCCGCCTTGGTACAGGTCACGGCGCTAGTAAAACTGAGCCACGGGCCTGATCACCGTGGTCTGAGCCATGAACGCATTCATGCTCCATACATCACATATCCTGAGCCATGGGCCTGTTCACCATGCTCTACATACATATCTGAGTCTGCAACCGAAGTTACACTCTTACCTCCTCATTTTCAGGCTAGGAGCAACCTACACATATTCAACAATATGCGCTTCCAGGTTAACCCGTAGGAACCCGTTTCACCATCACCAAGTCCTGACGATGATGGATCTATGGCCAGGGCAAACTACATGATGTATTTCACTGTGCTTAATTAGTATCTTTTAGATGGATTGCAAGATTCAACCAAGTTGTATAACATGCAAAGATATAACAGAAAGTAAAGAACATTATATTATGATCTATTCATATCATCCTGATCCATCTTCACATGCTACCACTTGGCCTCTTGCCAACCATCCAGATCCATCTCAAGGATCATCACATACCACGGGGTCTCAATCCTTCATCATGTACTGACACTGCCTCTCAAGGCTCACATCATCATCATGGGACCAACACATCACATACATAATCTTATAGAGCAATTATCAAAGTAATGTTACTCATTACATATGTCACATAGCCCTTTCATGGCTAAGTCATCACCTGCAAGGTTAGGGTATGCAATAATTGTAGATTCAACATAAGGAATATGCTCACTATCATGAAATATCATTCAAGATAATTAAATTACCAATATTACACTTATTTGGTAACCATGACTACGGGCCATGACTCCACATTGATAATGCCAGGCTTTAGATATATGATCTAAGCCTGAAGAAAGTTAATGCAGTGGTAATGATTCTGTTGTTTGAATAGATGTTATACATGTTCTTCCTATTCATTAAAGGATAAGTGACATGTTAATTCTATCAAGTAATAACTGCAATGCTTCTGATATAGAATAATGTTCTAATCTGTTAGACATTAAAATATTTGCTGTCAAATAGATATGATTCTCATGTTCATATTCATCTTCTCAAGTTGCAATAATAATGTTTCTAGCGGAGAGTTATATCTCTCGCTGGGGCAATTTTTATAATTGTCTCACCCCCGTGGGAACCACATTTTTAGGTGGATGCGGACGAGGAGACAGGAATCCTTCAGGATGTGAAGGACATCAGCAGTAGCAGGGACAACAGTAAAGTCTCAGGTGGAGACATTGACTATCATGTCATGTTCAGATGTATATAGAAGTCCTATGTGTCATCTCTGTACTCTCAGGTCCTCGGAGTAGTAGTTAGTGATTTCGAGATTTTGGCTTAATGCCTCGAGGGTTTTATACTACCTGTGTATAGTTAAGATAGAGTAGTTAATGTTTGCATTCCTCGAGAAGCAAAAGTACATGAGATGTATATATATGAACCAGGATGTAAAGTTTTACTTTGGTTCTGAATGAAAGAGTTTTCCTATGAATGGATCCCTTTGCAAAAAGTTTTAATTTTAAGTGATTTTCGCTAATCCGCTGTTTGATGAACGCTTCCGCATTAGTTAATCTTATTTTCGCGAGACGGTCGTCACAGTCAAGATGCCCTACGTCCACGAAAGGGGGCGAGATTTTCACTATTTCAAAGAAAATGGGACACCCTGTGTACGGCGGCAGCCGTCAAAGAAGAATACATGGTGATTACCGAACACTAACAAGGGTGTGTGTATATATATATATATATATATATATATATATATATATATATATATATATATATATAAGAGTAATCAGATTCTTAATCGGATCCGAAATCTAAGTCGTACCATACCGCGGGGGCTCCGTAAATAGGTCGGCGAAGATCCATTTAATTTTCCAAATCGGATATACAGTCGGATCAGGACATTACTTCGAGTCACATAACATGATCAGGGGCGGAGCCAGACCTTGATATGTGGGGGGCCCAAAATAATAGTACTACCCACCAAGAATCGATCCAAAGACCCTTTGAAAGTAAACACCAACTAAAGCCACTGCACTACGTTCACATGTTGATGAGTTTGTATTATAACCGTAATATAAACACATCGTTTGCATATTTATTGGAAAAATAAAATACATATGTGCTCATGGGGTATCGAACCCACGACCTCATCCAAGGGAGAAGTTCCACTAGCCGCTGAACCAACTGTAAACTTAGTGTTGTATAGACATTGTAGTTATATATATTATTATACCATATCATAGACATATGTATATATACATATATATACTAAAATTTTATTTTTTTTGGGGGGGCCATGGCCCATGCTTGCCCCCGTGGCTCCGCCCCTGAACATGATCTAGGGCATTTTGTAATGTAGTTCTCTTGCAAGCACGATTTCGACACGGCTCTAAGTGGTGGACCCTGGAAATTATTCGGATGCAATGTCATTGTGTGGGAGTGGTATCCAAATTTCAAACCTAAAGAGGAGTTCCCAACTCATATTGTAACATGGGCACGAATAATCAACTACATCTATACGTACCCACTATGCTCACCTATATAGGCATGGCCTTGGGATGTCCGGTTAAAGTGGACAGTCACACCGAAAACAGATCTCGCAGCCGCTTTGCCAGGTTGGTAGTCGAAATAGATACTACACGAGATTTGGTAAAATCCATACTGATTAATGGAGATGAGTATGAGGTGTTTTACGAGGGGCTTCCGTGGGCATGTGCATTGTGTGGAATAGAAGGTCATACTCCTTAGGAATGCAGACAAAATGAGGAGGCAACCACATTAACCAATGAAGGAGTAGAGGACCCCCACAACAGGGAGGAAGCAGTCACAGAAAGACCAAATCAAAAAGGTAAAAGAGGGGGACAGAAGAAATAAACAGATTAACTACTCTTATACGGAAAGGGGAGTCAATCGCTACGCGAGTCTGGTAGATGAAACTAAAAATACAGAAGAAGGTACTACACTAACTAGCTGCTACAGTAATAGAGGCTACAGTAATCACGTATCTAACAAAGTCGAAGTCCAGGTCGTCAATGAGGAAAGTCCAGCACAATCAAAATAGGCAAAAATTTGGAAAATAGAAAAATGAGCAGTCGAACAGAACCAATGACCAGTCACATGGGGAGGCAGGGACAGTAGAGAAGGAGGGCAATAATTCTGAGTTAAAGGAGGCTACAAACACGGAAACTAATAAAGGACAAAGTAGTAAGCAAGGTGGAAAGCACACCGCGGTAAATCCCAGTGTGGATGAAGTTATAGTGGGCGCGGACTCTGAAGGTGCTATTGTAACAGAAGTGGAAATGCTGGAACCTTTTTGTATAACAATGAGAAACAAGATCTATCAGTTGGTGCCCGCACGAAGAAAGACAAAACAAACAAAGGAGCTAAGGAAAGGAAGTGTGAAGAAGCCCCCGCATGACATCGACAGAAACCACTGCCGAGAAGCTTGATTTGGTCGTAGTAGAATGCGGAATCCAGACTAGGGATAACAAAGGAAAATCTAAGGCTGGAGGAGAAGCGAATTCGTTTGTAGAAGAGAAGAAGGACAGCGACGGTACAAGAAATGACTCTATTTAATTATACAACCCAGTATCCTTATTAGGTTCTGCTCAAGATGAAATTGATGTGCTGGAATGTAAGGGGGATAGGAAACAAGGATAGATGCAACACGTTCTTGAACTTTATTATAGAACATAAACCAGAGATAGTTGCTATCCTGGAGCCCAGAATAAGCGCTAACTCTGCTCTGCACACCATCAAAAAGCTTGGCTTTAACTGCTCACACCGTGTGGAAGCCCGCGGTTTTGCAGGGGGAATATGGGTCTATTGGAAGAATGAGGACACAAAAATACAGATTCTTGCTAGTCATCGCCAGTTTGTTACCTACCGAGTCAATGATAACTTCGTGGTTTCATTCGTTTACGCCAATCCACACATTAGTGTTTAGAAACTACTGTGGAAACACATCATCGAGACAGGTTCAAGTACCACACAACCTTGGGCGGTCATGGGGGATTTCAACACTACGTTGTTTCCTTCTGAAAAAAGGGGGAGCAAGCTATATAACTTCAATGAAGCAAGGTTATTTCAAGAAACCATCATGGAAGTTGGCTTAGAAGATCTGGGATTCTCAGGTACTAAATTTACATATAAACACGGAAGTTTGCAAGAACGTCTGGATAGAGTATTAGCCAATGAGGAATTCATTCAAACCTTCCCTGAAGTCGTAGTTGAGCATCTGCCTCGTATATCATCAGATCATTGTCCTCTTCTATTAAGATTAGTAAGAAACACACAAAGGAGATCGCGGTTTCAAACCAAAGCCTGCTGGAACAAGGCAATGGATTTTAAACAGTCGTGAAATGAAAATTGGAATGGATCGATGGGGTTTTATGAAGCACTTCATAATTCAAAACGATTCATGATGAACTGGGATCAGAAGGATAGGGAGAACAAAGTCAGGAGGAAAAATAGACTAACGCACAATGTTACGTTATTGCAAAAGATGTTAGCAGAAAACTATGATGAAATAACTAATAATCTGTGCACGGAAATGCAGGCAGAGTTACAACATATTATGAATGAGGAAGAGGAAGACTGGAAGCAAAGAGCCCATGTCGACTGGCTGCAGAACGTGGACAATAACACTTGTTTCTATCAGAACTGGCTAAATTATCACAGAAGAAACAATAGTGTAAAGACTCTTAAGGATGCCTCAGGTGCTTGGGTGTATAGTGAAAAGGAATTGATGGAGATGCTATTATCTCACTTCGAGAAAGCATTTGTTGCACCAGAAAGAGATAATGTCCCAACTCGCAACCTGAACCGATCGGTTCACAAGTGAACCGGTCGGTTGGGGACCTGAACCGATCAGTTCACAAGTGAACCGGTCGGGAGGTGGTCCTGGTCGGTTCCCGATTGACTTTCCTTCTTTTGTTTCCAATTGGTATCGAATATCAATCCTATTTCTCAATCAAATTGGGCAATTGAAACGAAAGGAAAATTCTCACCAAATCTACTTTCCCAAGTTGCTCGGTTGCACCAGTTGAATCGATCGTTTCAACACTTGAAGCAATCGGTTCACCCTGGACTTGAGCCGATCGGCTCAACACTTGAGCCTACTGGTTCAACAACCTCAACCGACCGGTTCAGCACATGAGCCGATCGGTTGGGAGTGCAGGTTGTGCAGAATCAGTCAATTGCGATTTCAATCAATCTGATACTCTAATCAATCTGTCCAACACCTTGAACACTATGATTTTGAGCTATCAATTAATTGAGTGTTTAATTGAACTACTAAACTCCTTTAGTAATCAATCTAAACATTGCTTGTGGACAAAACTCCTCTTCCAGGTTAAATCATATGTGTGTGACCCTGCAGGTCCATTTCACGTTGGTAGTGAAAGTCCATAACACTTATGACTTCACAAGCAAAGAGTGCTGCCTAGTCACACATCATTGCTACCCAAGTGAAAGTAGAAAGTTACAGAACAACTTTCAATCCTACAATCCGTGAATGGTGTTACAGTGAATGTATAATTCCTTTGTCACTGATATCCCGAATGAACTCAAGGCATGGAACAATCATCCTGTCAACGTTCATTCACTTTCTTGATCTCAGAGTAGATTGAAGGAGATATGTATGACATCAATATCACATACTGATTCACACATGCGTGCACACACCTATCTCAATTCTACTCATCAAGTGGCCTTGGATATCAAACTCCCTCAGGAGGGAAAAATCCCATATATATCACTCACCCCTCAAAAGCCCCACGTGTCAAAGCCACCCAATCATCACCTTTATAACAACCCATGTTTCAGGACTGCGTTTGATGATGTCAAAGTATGCCTAACGACATGTGTTGAGTGTAGTGATTTCAGGTCAAAGAATCACACTCACCACCATCACTGTGAGTACTGACTGTGACTACCATGTCATGGTTCCATGTGTCAAACTCACGGTGGGTCTGTCCGGTACACTTGTTCTCTAACAAGTACCTATGTGTTTGGTTTGATATCTCTATATCATGACTAATGAGAAAATGTCATCAACCAACACCACAATCTAGTCTTGTGTGTCATTGCTGTCTATCTACCTTCCACAATGACATCCGACTAGGGACATAACAAGAATGTACAAACTCTTAGCATCTGTATGATCTCATCGTTCAGGTCATGAACCTGAAGGCATACGTCATTGAGTACTGTCATTCTCTAGACATTCAATCTATTCTATCACTATCTCATATGACTGAACCAGAAAGAATTGGAAGCTTGCCTTTGATGTTTATCAAATCAATCTCAATGTATCCCACCAATCATCCTATGATTGGCTCTCAGGGCATACATACCAACAGATATGTGGATCAAACCTAATACATGCCTGGGACAGGTTGCCTTACATTCCATATCGGTTGAACTTGAGGACATGTGGGTTAGTTCACTGCATCCGGATTCTCAAGAATGAGACGTTAGCTTCCTGCGTGAATGGTTTGATGATGCAACTGTGAATACTATCATGAGGGTTCAAGTTCCGCTGCAAGGTGACTCAGTGGACCAACATATTTGGAATCTTTCTTTAGATGGAAACTTCACATCCGGATCAGCATATCAACTATTTAGAACTGATAAGGAGAAAGTAATTCCAGGGAGATGGGAAAAGATAAGGAAGCTCAAGGTAGCTGCTCATGTGAAATGCTTTGCTTGGCTGGTAGAACACCATGCCATCCTTACAAATGAGAAGAGGAAATACAGGCACATGACACATGATGATCAATGCAATAGATGTAAGAATACTGTGGAATCTAGTTTACATGCCCTACGTGACTGCAATGGGGTGAAGGAGGCTTGGAAGTTAATTATAACTCATGTTGGGTATCATGCATTCTTCAGAGCAAGAAGGTTTGAGGAGTGGCGCAAGGTTTCTATGAGAAATGCTAACATATCTGAGGAAGGATTTTGGATAGCTTGCCATGATATCTGGAAGAGCAGAAACACTGAGGTGTTTGAGGAAGTCATTACAAGAACAAACCAGCTTGCCGCCAGCATTAGGAGGGATATTGCACTGAACGAGAGTCTTGGGAAGTAGAAGGAGGGACTTGTAGGGTTGAAAGGTTAGGAGGGTGGAAACCGCCTGGTCCAGGCACTGTGAAACTGAATGTAGATGTCAGAATGAACAAGTATGGTACAGCAGTCGCAATAGTTGCTAGATGTGACACAAGTGCTTGGCTCGGTGGGTGGGGAAACAAACTCTACTGAAGCCGAGTTAGCCAAAATATCCTTGGGCATCGAACAAGCCGATAAACAAGACTGGACAAAAGCCATCATTGAATCCAACTGTCAGAAAGCAACGAAGATGATAGAAGATGAATCCAAGGAATATCCGAGGTTGGCTTATTGGTTAACGAAAATTAAAAGAGTTGTGCAAAGATATACGATGCAATATAGTTGTAGAGAAAACAATTGGCTAGCTGAAAGACTGGCCAAAATACATCCTAAGAGTAGATCAGGGTTTTACTACTATGAAGAACCTCCGCACGAAATATTGAATGATGTATCTGTAATCATCACTTATTGAATAAAAGGGAGTTGTTATAAAAAAATGCTTATAATCATGGTTGGTATTAGAGGCATCAGGTCTAAGAATAAGATTTAAGTATATTGTAATATTCACAATTGGAGACAGAAGTGCATTAAAACAATTCTTGACCACTAGATTAACCAGAGAAGATTTTAGAATGAAATCATCACTGCGCAATTTAGTGGAAGTTAATATATAAAAACTAGATTTGGGTGGGGGCTTTCTTTAACCTAGCCATTACAAAAATTGCTACTAGAAGACCCCGCATATGTTGACACCTATTTTAAAGAATATGACATTAAAATTTAATTCACATAGTGAAATGTTGGTTTATTTACAACCACACCCCTAGTCGATCGGTATACGTGGTCCCCACAATAGGACACAACTTCCGAATTTTGTTACCAGGACTCCGACGCAGCCTTTTAGTTCGCATGAGAGTCATTCGTGTGTTGTCGACCGCGCCGGCCCTATGAAGGAGAAAATCTTCATTTTTCCATGCCCTTGCCCTCACCTTTCCATCGCTACCACCACTACCTCCTCCCCTCCTGAGAGAATAGCCGCAAATAGTCTTCGTAAGAAAGCATGGACACATTTCTAGACACGGACACTATACGGATGCGGACATGGGCATGACAATTTTCTAAAATATAGAACACATGCATGGTATTTGATGAGGGAATTTTTTAATATATACATATATGTAGATATACTTGATGAATTAAAATTCTTTAAAAAATGGAACATAATTATATATTTGTGTACAAAAGTATAATATCATATAAATATCAAAGTGTGGTTGTGAGTTCGATGGATATAGTATGAAATAAAAAATGAAATAATATGCTTTTTTCCAGTAATTATAGTAGATTTTTAGAGTATATACATGCGTTTTCATTACTCAACTAACTAATTCTTAGGCTTTAATATGTTTCCTGATATGTAATTCAACTTAGATTTTACATTTTGATTCTTTAAACAGATCTATTTGCAATTTAATCAGATCTCAGCTTGACGTTACATTTCCTCAATGACAAGACATATACAATAACTAGCATAGGAAAAAAATAGTGGTTGTATATTAAGAATATGTACTCTGAACTCTGAAAAAAGGAAATTGCAGCAGTTGTTGTTGTACTAATGTTTCTAGGGAGTTTCCAGGCAGTGTCCAACTGTGTCTGGCTTGCAAAAAATGATCAAAATGGTCCGGACACGTCATGGTTGTGTCCAAAATGTTTTGGGCCATGTCTGAGAACTGTCTGTGACCAAAACATGTGAACTTGTGACGCTTGTTGTGGGTGTTTGTGCAGCTAAACTCAGTTGAGACGGTTCAGATCCAGACTGGTTCAGTCTCAAAAAGTGAATCAAGGAACTTCTCGCCCACAAATGCATACACGACATACATTAGGTGAGATGTCATCTAGGAAGATGATAGAGGCACTACAACAGCTAGTGAAGGCCAAAAGTCCATGATCCATTGCATCCACAAACTGAACAGGTACAATTGTTTCTGTAAAAAGAATAAAGATGGTTCCAATGCCAGTTATCAGTGTCTTTTCTCTACTAGTTGTTCTTGAAATGGGTTCTTCTTGGCTGCAATGAATTACTTTACCAAATGCAATCTGGATAAGTTTATACCTTAGGGTCAATTTCCTCAGTTGAGTGTTTGACAAGTCAACATCTTGTCACTCTACTCTTTTATATTCTCCGAGAAGATTGCACGTAGCATGCTTGTTAAAATGTCCAGAAGGATTGTGTGTCCCACAGTAACAGGTCATTGGTATTGAAGCAACAATCACGTTACTTAAGCTTGTTCCGAAATATGTTTTCTTATTATTAGTCTGGTCATTTTCATTCTACTATTACGGATTGCATCACAACCTTACTTACAAAGAACATTTCTTATGGGCCAGGGGCACCTTATCTCTTTTATATTATCCTTAAAATGTCTATACCCCAAGCAATAGACTACAAAACTGTCTATAACAAGGATTTCCTTTTTCATATGATCCTCTAATATATATTAAATCTAAGGTTTTTTCATTCCTTTTCATTCCATTAATGGAGGTGTCAACTAGCACAAAGAGAACGTTATTTGGTAAAACCAAGGCTTCTGAGCACAGTGTTGCTCATACGTTTACATGTTTTCGTGTTTTGTGTCAGTTGCCATCTAAATAAATGTACTTGTATATATGGAATAGGAAACTCATGGTACCTTTTACATCAAAGGGGCTTACAACACTAGGCTTCTTCTTTTGTGCATGCTATTTCTAATTAAGTAAGATTTGTAGTTGAATTTTTATATTGACAATGTCGATTCACTTATACCTAGTCCCATCATATATTATTTTCAATTGAATTTGTTTCATAATATATTTGAACTTTGGAATAAAATTTCAACCAAAATTGCAAATTTTGGTCAATATTTTGTTTTTTGGCCATTATACGTTGAACATACAATCGAACACTCAAATGCACAAATACAGGAAATTGACATCATTTCATGAAAATCTCGACCCTAGGTGTAAAATTTCACTATATGGGAGGAAATTTCGCATCAAAAAGTCTGGTTTGGGTCGTAATTTTGACAAATGCACAGAAACAAACTAAATTTTGACATTTTTGTTCCTAGGGCAATTACTACTGCATGTTGGATATTTTGGCCACTTTTTAATCTCTTACTTCTAAAGGATATCTTCTAAATTCTAAAGTATGTTTACCCTATCCCTAGACCACCTATACATTACCTTATTCATTTAAAACACTCTTCTATAGAGATCCAGAGAAGTACTCCAAAAGTAACAAAGTTCTTTCTTGGATCTATGTAAAATGTCCCATGTAACCTAGTTAAATGTTAACATTATACTTACACAAGTTGTAGTTCATATGTTTGTAACTTGTTACTATAACTTTTAAATTCTAAGATAGAACTTGAAGTTTGTGTCTAACAAACTTGATATGACATTTCTTTTCATTTGTGCACTCACTCATCAAAATAGGATCTCATATTGACCCCTTAGACATAAAAATTTATTATATAGTCTAGTATATTTATGTCTAAACATTGTGTTTGCAAAATTTCATAAATTTATTCCTTCATTTTACTATCAAAATAGTTGTTCAGCTTCCTTCACTTACAGATGTGGGAGACCACCCCCCCCCACACACACATCGAATATGAAATAGTATTGCATATTTGAGTAGATCTTGGCGTTTCAATCGCCCTGGTAAACTTTCATGATTTAATTAGCTTATTTGGTAATTGAAATCATTAGGGCGGTAAATATCAAAAGTTTTGTTTCTGGGTCATCAGATACAATGTCAAAATTAGAAATTTGATTCTTTGATTTTGACAGTTCTTTCTAATAGTTTTTGGCATGCTAAGGCATGTGAACATCAACCATGTGTTTTGCCTATTAGTTGCGTAGTAATAAAAGTCTTCAAATTTTATGAAAAATAAGAGATTTTTCACTATGTTATAGGATCCCGAATGTTCATCACGCTTAATACCCAGATGCATTTTTTTGGCTACTTTCCACGATTTATCCTGGTTTTTTGTGATTTATACAATTTTACACGATTCTTTATGACTTTTCACGATTTCTTTTTTTAGTTGCTTGCTCTTTTTTCACCAAACCACGTACACAAAACTCTTGATATACACTAAAACTCCAACCTCCCACTCCATTAGATAGTTCATTATTATTTCTCAACTATTTTGTACTTCTTTTCCTACTTTTTTTGCTCACTAAGATTGTATGTTTTGTGACTTTGATAGTTACATGCATCAGATATCTATGTCAATATATACATACACACATACATTTATCTACATATATATACATACATACGGTTCGAATCCCGGGTGCCACCATGGTTTACCACCCTCTCGGACGTTCGGCCTCCGTCACGGGCATGAGAGAGGGGGAGAGAATGCCTCTCTTTATCCCATATATACATACATATATGTGCAAATATTAGCTGACTTATTCTCAATTATCTATGAGTAGTTGACCAAACATTGAATAAAATTCATTGTTTTGTCACGATATTCTCTATTTTTTTCTGAATTCCTACTTTTTATAGCCAATCAAAAAATTGTTGAATCCCAAACTTGTCACTATGATTAGTTGTGCAAGATCTTACAAATTATCTGAATCATCCATTAACAACATTGCAAGTTTTTTACTTCACCATTAAATAAGTAAAGTGTGAGGAAAAGATATAAAAATAATATCATCTTCAATAAGATTTTATGTTTCCCGCTTCCTTAAATATTACATACATTTCATTTTTTCATTCCTAAAAATGATAAATTATTATTCATTCATCGTATGGGAACTAATCCACTTGATGATTGTGAAATCACCCATCAAGTGTGATGCGGCTTTTCCAACAAGTTGTTTGAACTTTGATTGAATTTATTGATGTCTTCCTCATATTTGACGATTTTAATGGAACCAGAATTTCATGACCAATTGACATGTTGTCAAATACGAATTTGCTACTATGATTCTCACTATACATATTAACCTAAAAGTCTCAACAATAATCAACCTCTTACCTTATAGGTTGTTGATGTTAAAAAAAAGGGTGCTAGTAATTCCATTGTTAGGAAAACTATTGTGTACACAACACAAACTCTCTACACAATTTTTGTAATGGTACTCGTGAAAAGACAACCTAGAGTGAGAACAACCACAAGTTATTGTAAACAATGGTCATGCTTTCCATTGTGTGTTACTGGACTACTATATACATTCACCGATCTTTAAGTTACTTATAAGATTTCCACCATGGATTAAAATTTCAGTCAAAATTTCAATTTTGACCGGTAGCAGACATCGAAATCAACATGCCAAATTCCCAATTTTCCAGTTTGTAATTGCATTAAGTTAAAAAAAATGTGATAGACCATCCTTTTTTAATTGAATCCAAAATCTATGATTTAACATTTTATTGCATAATAATAAATGTATGTATAGAGTTCATGATCAAAATCCTTCTCGAAATAATTTTGTATATTTTCACTCAAAGATGTAGGAGCCCCCCACCCTATACCAACATAAGATATTATTGCATATTAGGTGTATTTATGTATGTAGATTGTATTGATAAAAATTTATAACTTAATCTCTTTATTTGGTCATTGAAATCCTCAAAATCTGCTTCAAAATCTTGTGTCAAAGTAAGCAAAAATATTAAAATTTTGGTCAAAATTTCAAAAAAATCTTGTTTCTGGACCATCAGAAACAACATCAAAATAGACATTTTAAACATGGATTACCACACTATATACTATCTAAATTCAAATGATACTTGCAATATGTCTCATTATTTTTAAGTCTCCCATGTCTACTTGACATTCGATGACTATTTAAAGCAATATGTTCTTTGTATTTTTGTAGTTGTCGTGGCCAATTTTTGGTTTCTTTATATTGAGTTTGGTTATATCGACATAAATCTTTGATATAATTTGCATCCTACTTCTGAATTTAAATTGAGAGTGTCTATTAAGTGATTACATATGGTGGAGGAAACTATTGTTCTGAAGGGTTTTATAATTCTGTTAATGCAAACACAGTCTATAAGTTGCAAGAGATTAATCAATATGATTGATTAAATACAAGCACCTCAGAACTGGAGTCTTTAATTTGATTATATAGTCAAAAGGGTTTGACTGATATATCAAAATAAATAAGGGATATGTGATTACATTGATTTAGTGGGAGCCTATTCATATTCCACATGATGATGAGGAATAAAATGAAACTGGTGTAGAAATACCTTCTTTCAGGGAATAAAGAGAAATGTCCTATGTGATAGGAATAAAGACCTGTAGAGATTGTTCTCGAAATTCTCTTGACCTAATAAAGAGAGATCATAAATTGGCAGTCTATGTTGAAGGGTCCAATATGCAAAGACTTAGTGGGAGAAAACTTGTCCATATTACATGGATTTAGTCTCTTAAGATGCCAAGTGTTTCAGATGGAAGAACATGAATTTGATCATGTTTGTTTCATGAAGGGGAAAATTTGTTCCTTAAATCAATTGTGCTACACATATTTATAAAACTCGTTTTGACTTGTATGTACATAATAAATTTTGTCTTCTAAATAACTATTTGAGTTTAAAATGTAGTCATTGTAGTACCCCATAAAATAATTTCAAACTACAATTCTATATTGTTGATGTTAGTAGATTAGACAACCACTTCATCCTCAATATTCTAGTTGAATATTCCTATTATGAAAGATTACTCCTAAACCATCGATATGAGTCAACAAAACTTTGTGCTACACTCCTTTATTGGTTTATTAGGAAAACATCGGCATAATTGTTTGTCAATTTTATTAATTTGAATATATCTAGGAATGCCATTGCTTCAACTTTAAGGAAACATAAATCAGGGAAACTATGAAAGAATCAAGTAATGGCTTCTCTAATTAGTCATGGGATACATTTTCCTCAGTGGAGTACATGTGTGGTAAATCTACTTCCCATTTTTCTCACATACCTAGAAGACAACATAAATTTAATAAAGATAATCATGAAAAATAGGTAATGAAGGAAACATATACAATATTGCATCTGAGGTAAGATGTACTAATTCACTTATGACTAGTTAGACATCTTTTATCCACTCAAAATTTCATGTGTCACATGAAATTGTCTATTATGATATAAATATATGTTGGGTACTAATTCAACTAAAATATTGCAAATTGTTGTTTACATCATAAGAATGAGATACATTTATTACAACACATTTTGTCATCCAGTGATTTTGTTTTTCCCATTGAACCTTCTTCCCGGGATCACCGTTCATGAAGGTTGGGTTTCCATCACTTCGACTTCTGATATGGGCATAATCCCATTTTTCTTGATGTATCTCTCACTAGTCGTTGACTTAATGGCTTTGTCAGAGGATCGACCAAGTTTAATTCTGACTTAACATAATCCATTGAGATTATGCTATCACATATAAGCTGCCTTACAATATTGTGACGTAGGCGAATATGTCTACTCTTCCCATTATAAACTTTGTTTTTAGCTCTTGCTATGGCAGCTTGATTATCACAGTGTATAGACACTGGTGGAGAAGGTTTCTCCCAAATGGGAAGATCCATTAGAACATGTCTCAGCCATTCGGCTTCAGTTCTAACCTTTTCTAAGGCAATAAACTCAGATTCCATAGTGGAATGAGCTATACATGTTTGCTTGGAAGAATTCCAAGATACAACACCTCCACCCATAGTGAAGATGTAGCCACTTGTAGATTTCAATTCATCTGAATCTGAAATCCAATTGGCATCACAAAATCCTTCTAGCATAGTTGGAGATCCACAAAAAATCAATCCATGATTAATTGTGCCTTTAAGGTATCTTAAAACCCTATGTAGAGCATTCCAATGATCCTTATTAGGATTTTGAGTATATCTACTTAATCTCCCCACTGCATATGCTAGATCTGGACGAGTACAATTCATTAAGTACATCAGGCTTCCAATAACTTGTGCATACTTAACTTGTTGAACACTATTACCTTTATTTTTCTTTAGATTGCAATTAGAATTAAAAGGTGTACTTACCGGCTTACAATCAAACATTGAAAACTTATTGAGAATTTTCTCAACATAGTGTTCTTGGGATAGCATGATGCAATCATCATATTTAAGAAGTTTAATTCCTAAAATTACATATGCTTCTCCCATATCTTTCATGTCAAAGTTAGAAGCCAAGAAGCCTTTTGTACTATTTATAATATCAATATTAGTGCCAAAAATAAGCATGTCATCTACATATAGACATATAATAACACAACCTTGGTTATCGACTTTAGAATATATACATTTGTCTCCTTCATTTATATGGAATCCATATGATACAATAACCTTATCAAATTTCTCATGCCACTATTTAGGTGCTTGTTTCAAGCCATAGAGAGATTTGATTAGTCTACATACCATATGTTCTTTTCCCGTAACTACATAACCTTTGGGTTGATCCATATAAATTTCTTCATCCAAATCTCCATTCAAGAAAGCAGTTTTAACATCCATTTGATGTATAATTAATTTATTAATAGATGCCAAAGCAATTAAAATTCTGATTGAAGAGATTCTTGTTACAGGAGCAAATGTATCAAAATAGTCAATATCCTGTTGTTGTTTATATCCTTTGGCAACCAAACGAGCTTTGTATTTATCTACAGTCCCATATGTTTTCAATTTTCTTTTAAAAATCCATTTACATCCTATGGGTTTTATACCTGGTGGAAGATCCACAAATTCCCATGTATGATTAGATAATATAGATTCAATCTCACTATTAATTGCTTCCTTCCATAAAGAAGAATCAGTTGAATTAATAGCTTCATTGTAAGATTGAGGATCATTATCCACTATAAAGGAATAGAAATCATCACCAAGATTCTTTTCCTTCCTCATCCTAGTGGATCTCCTAGGTTCTATATCATCCGGTTCTAAAACATCATTAGAATTGGATGTACTTGGGATATTCTCGAAAATTTCATTTGATGGGTTAGATAAATTTTCTAGGAGAGTTTTCATAGGAAAGATATGCTCAAAAAATTCAGCATTTTTAGATTCAACAATAGTATTAGGTTCTACAACATTGTTGCTACTTCTAATAACCAAGAATCTATATGCGGCACTATTTTGAGCATAACCTATAAAAACACCATCTAGAGTTCTAGATCCCAATTTTCATTTCTTAGGCTCAATTAGTAGGACTTTAGCTAGACACCCGCACACTTTGAGATATTTCAAATTCAGAGGATATCCTTTCCATAATTCATATGCTGTCTTATTTGTCTTCCTACTAGGGATGCGATTTTGAAGAAAACAAGATGACAAAATCGCTTCCCCCCAAAAGTTGTTGGGTGCTCCTGAATTGATTAAAATAGAATTCATCATCTCCTTTAGAGTTCTATTTTTACGTTCAGCAGTACCATTTGATTGAGGCGAATATGGAGGTGTGTATTCATGTATAATACCATGATTTACACAAAATTCATTAAAAGGAGAACAATCATATTCACCACCCCTATCTGAGCGAAGACGTTTTATTTTCTTATTGAGTTGATTCTCTACTTCTGTTTTATATTTAACAAACATTCCAAAGGCTTCATCCTTTGAATGTAATAAATATAATTTTGTATATCGGGAAAAATCATCTACAAAAATAATATAAAAACGTTTTCCATCTCTAGATATATTTCCTTTTAAATCTCCAAGATCAGTGTGAATTAAATCGAGCAATTCAGAATTTCTATGTGAAATTTGAGGACACGGTTTCTTGGTAGATTTAGTTTCAGCACATATTTGACATTTATTATTTAAATTAACAACACCATAAATATCCTTTAGTAAACCTAAAGATTTCATGCGTTGTAAATATTTAAAATTAACATGTCCTAATCTACTGTGCCATACATCAAAAGAATCAACGATATAAGCAGAAGGACTTATTTCATTATCAGCAGAGTTTGGTACATTCAACATAAAAAGGCCTTTTGAACAGTATCCCATGCCTATGTAGTCTCCAGATTTGGAGAGAATGACCTTGTTTGATTCAAAGGACACTTTCACCCCGAACTTCACAAGTTGAGAGACGGAAATTAAATTCACACGAATATCTGGGACAAACAACACATCTTTGATCAGCAGAATTTTTCCAGAAGTCATCTTGATCATGACATTGCCCTTTCCAGTCACAGGAGAAGCCGTGGAGTTGCCCATGACAACTCGGTGCTCCTCCTGTCCCACTTCAGTGAAAGTCACGAAGGCATCCCTGTTGCCACTGATGTGGCGACTAGCCCCCGAGTCAATGATCTAATCATTCTGGTGGAATGATCCCATGCTGTCAATGCTGACAAATGCCACAAACACGTTCTCAGTAACAAGGTTGGTTGAAGGTTCCTTCGAATCCTGGATTGCTTCTTTCTTCCTATGCCTGCATTTAGGAGAAGTATGACCAGGTTTGCCACATACATAACAAAAAACACTATTTTTATCTATGTCTTTGCGACCTTTGTTTTTATGATTGTTTCTTTTATCCTTCTTCTTCTTCCAATGATTTTTAGGATGATCAGAAGATTTATTATTTTGTTTAACATCAGAGTTAACAAAATTCACAGAAGAAATCAGTTCCTTATTCATATCAGATTTTCCCTTATACGATTTTTATCTTGCACTCGGATGTGTATTATCACATCATCCAGAGACATTATCTTCCGTTTATGTTTTAAGTTATTCTTATAATTTTTCCAAGAACTGGGAAGTTTTTCAAATAAACTACCAACTATAAACGATTCAGGGAGATCTATCTTTTCATTTTTCAAATCATCGAGTAAAATTTGAAAGTCATGAATTTGAGTGATAATATCATTGTCATCAGACATGTGAAAATCCAGAAAATTTGCAACTATAAACTTCTGCGTAGAAGCCGCTTCTAAGACATATTTCTTGTTTATGCTTTCCCATATTTCAGAAGCAATTTTAACAGGGAAGTATGCATCAAACAGTTGGATAGAGATAGTACTTAGAATAACATGACGACAAATACGATTTGCTTTTTCCCATTCAACATAATCAGATTTAGGTTTCGTTTGGGATAAAGCAAAAGCAACATTCGATACTTCTAATGCAGTAAAAACCTTTTCTTGCCATCATCTGTAATGAACACCATCAAACGTTTCAATTTTAGAAACATCAGGAAGAGGATTTTGCGAGACTGTCGAAACAGTAACAATTTGATTGTTAGGCGCGGACGGCGTTACTGGCGAAGAAGGAGTTTCAAACCCTTCCATTTAATTAACCATCGTAGAAACATATATTACTCTTAAGATTGTTGTTCTACGGTGATAATAAACAGACGAAATGTAAACAAGAATGTATACCAGACCGTTGAGGCGTGCAGGAATACACTGTCCTTAAGAGTATTTCCACCTTACTCAACGACGACCGTCGGTGCAGTAGTAATCCACGGCGGCTACCCTCCCAGGATACAACAACACAAGAGGAGCGAAGCGTGCACCCGCAAATCCCTCCTCAGGCGATAGATCTTTGATTGTCCTTCCTGCGATCACTGGAGAAGCGGCAGCGGCAAAACAACAAACTGAACGAATGTCTAGTGTTTCTGTTGCGCGTGTCGTAAAACAAAAAAAAAGCGTTTGGTTTATAGGATCCCAGAGATGGATCAACGGATGCAAGCGGTTGCAAATGCAGTGCGAACAGATGCATCGTAGCGGCCCGATTAAAAAATGGTTCAATGAACCGAAGAGCAAAACCAAGCCGGGGCCGCGCCCGCACAAGGGGCTCCGGGAGGCCAAATTTGCACCCCCCTGCGCGCGGGATGCGACGTGCGCCGACGCGCCCGATTAAAGCATTTCCGGACCGGGCCGGCCCAAACCCCATCGGCAAGGCCCACCATGTGCGTGCGTAGGGACCATTCCCTTTTGTTCCTCAATTGTACCATGGACAAGGGTCCATATATAAGGAGGAGGGAAGTATCTGCCACAAGCAATATGGGACTAAACCTTTGCCTTTTGGTTTGAAATACAACAAAGAAGTATAACAATTATTGTTGTTCTACGGTGATAATAAACAGACGAAATGTAAACAAGAATGTATACCAGACTGTTGAGGCGTGCAGGAATGCAGTGTCCTTAAGAGTATTTCCGCCTTACTCAACGACGACCGTCGGTGCAGTAGTAATCCACGGCGGCTACCCTCCCAGGATACAACAACACAAGAGGAGCAAAGCGTGCACCCGCAAATCCCTCCTCAGGCGAGAGATCTTTGATCGTCCTTCCAGCGATCACCGGAGAAGTGGCAGCGGCAAAACAACAAACTGAACGAATGTCTAGTGTTTCTGTTGCGCGTGTCGTAAAACAAAAAAAAGCGTTTGGTTTATAGGAGCCCAGAGATGGATCAACGGATGCGAGCGGTTGCAAACGCAGTGCGAACAGATGCATCGTAGCAGCCCGGTTGAAAAATGGTTCAATGAACCAAAGAGCAAAACCAAGTCGGGGCCGCGCCCGCACAAGGGGCTCCGAGAGGCCGAATTTGCACTCCCCCTGCGTGCGGGATGCGACGTGCGCCGACGCGCCCGATTAAAGCATTTCAGGACCGGGCCGGCCCAAACCCCATCGGCAAGGCCCACCATGCGCGTGCGTAGGGACCATTCCCTTTTGTTCCTCAATTGTACCATGGACAAGGGTCCATATATAAGGAGGAGGGAAGTATCTGCCACAAGCAATATGGGACTAAACCTTTGCCTTTTGGTTTGAAATACAACAAAGAAGTATAACAATCCCCCACTATTTCAAAACAAACAATATAAAAACCGAGTTGACCACTGGAAGAACTTAAACAAATGACATGCATAAGCTTTAGTAGAACTGAGTTCTTTGAACTAAAGCATAGAGTAGATGTACGTAATCTGTAGAAGATTAGTAGAACTATGTTCTTGAACCAATTCCTCCTTTATCTGATTAGTGGTACATTACTCACATGACATTCATAAAATCAATTACCTTTCTTACGGATTGGCACCTTTAGGCCATGCTCCTACTGGGAAATTCATGAGTGCTCTAGAGATCTGCCCAAATCTCAACAGGAGCGGCCTCACTCCATACTCACATAGTTGGACTTTCATCAAGTATACATTGAAAATATACACCACCATTAATGGCTATGAAATCCATTAAGAAGTATATTCAACTAAAATATTGCAAATTGTTGTTTACATCATAAGAATGAGATACATTTATTACAACACATTTTGTCATCCAGTGACTTTGTTTTTCCCATTGAACCTTCTTCCCGGGATCACCGTTCATGAAGGTTGGGTTTCCATCACTTCGACTTCTGATATGGGCATAATTTCCATCACTTCGACTTCTGATATGGGCATAATCCCATTTTTCTTGATGTATCGCTCACTAGTCGTTGAATTAATGGCTTTGTCAGAGGATCGGCCAAGTTTAATTCTAACTTAACATAATCCATTGAGATTATGCTATCACATATAAGCTGCCTTACAATATTGTGACGTAGGGGAATATGTCTACTCTTCCCATTGTAAACTTTGTTTTTAGCTCTTGCTATGGCAGCTTGATTATCACAGTGTATAAACACTGGTGGAGAAGGTTTCTCCCAAATGGGAAGATCCATTAGAACATGTCTCAGCCATTCGGCTTCAGTTCCAGCCTTTTCTAAGGCAATAAACTCAGATTCCATAGTGGAACGAGCTATACATGTTTGCTTGGAAGATTTCCAAGATACAACACCTCCACCTATAGTGAAGCTGTAGCCACTTGTAGATTTCAATTCATCTGAATCTGAAATCCAATTGGCATCACAAAATCCTTCTAGCACAGTTGGAGATCCACAAAAAATCAATCCATGATTAATTGTGCCTTTAAGGTATCTTAAAACCCTATGTAGAGCATCCCTATGATCCTTATTAGGATTTTGAGTATATCTACTTAATCTCCCCACTGCACATGCTAGATCTGGACGAGTAAAATTCATTAAGCACATCAGGCTTCCAATAACTTGTGCATACTTAACTTGTTGAACACTATTACCTTTATTTTTCTTTAGATTGCAATTAGAATTAAAAGGTGTACTTACCGGCTTACAATCAAACATTGAAAACTTATTGAGAATTTTCTCAACATAGTGTTCTTGGGATAGCATGATGCAATCATCATATTTAAGAAGTTTAATTCCTAAAATTACATCTGCTTCTCCCATATCTTTCATGTCAAAGTTAGAAGCCAAGAAGCCTTTTGTATTATTTATAATATCAATATTAGTGCCAAAAATAAGCATGTCATCTACATATAGACATATAATAACACAACCTTGGTTATCGACTTTAGAATATATACATCTGTCTCCTTCATTTATATGGAATCCATATGATAAAATAACCTTATCAAATTTCTCATGCCACTGTTTAGGTGCTTGTTTCAAGCCATAGAGAGATTTGATTAGTCTACATACCATATGTTCTTTTCCCGTAACTACATAACCTTCGGGTTGATCCATATAAATTTCTTCATCCAAATCTCCATTCAAGAAAGCAGTTTTGACATCCATTTGATGTATAATTAATTTATTAATAGATGCCAAAGCAATTAAAATTCTGATTGAAGAGATTCTTGTTACAGGAGCAAATGTATCAAAATAGTCAATATCCTGTTGTTGTTTATATCCTTTGGCAACCAAACGAGCTTTGTATTTATCTACAGTCCCATCTGTTTTCAATTTTCTTTTAAAAATCCATTTACATCCTATGGGTTTTATACCTGGTGGAAGATCCACTAATTCCCATGTATGATTAGATAATATAGATTCAATCTCACTATTAATTGCTTCCTTCCATAAAGAAGAATCAGTTGAATTAATAGCTTCATTGTAAGATTGAGGATCATTATCCACTATAAAGGAATAGAAATCATCACCAAGATTCTTTTCCTTCCTCATCCTAGTGGATCTCCTAGGTTCTATATCATCCGGTTCTAAAACATCATTAGAATTGGATGTACTTGGGATATTCTCGAAAATTTCATTTGATGGGTTAGATAAATTTTCTAGGGGAGTTTTCATAGGAAAGATATACTCAAAAAATTCAGCATTTTTAGATTCAACAATAGTATTAGGTTCTACAACATTGTTGCTACTTCTAATAACCAAGAATCTATATGCGACACTATTTTGAGCATAACCTATAAAAACACCATCTAGAGTTCTAGATCCCAATTTTCGTTTCTTAGGCTCAGTTAGTAGGACTTTAGCTAGACACCCCCACACTTTGAGATATTTCAAATTCAGATGATATCCTTTCCATAATTCATATGGTGTCTTATTTGTCTTCCTACTAGGGATGCGATTTTGAAGAAAACAAGATGACAAAATCGATTCCCCCCACAAGTTGTTGGGTGCTCCTGAATTGATTAAAATAGAATTCATCATCTCCTTTAGAGTTCTATTTTTACGTTCAGCAGTACCATTTGGTTGAGGCGAATATGGAGGTGTGTATTCATGTATAATACCATGATTTACACAAAATTCATTAAAAGAAGAACAATCATATTCACCACCCCTATCTGAGCGAAGACGTTTTATTTTCTTATTGAGTTGATTCTCTACTTCTGTTTTATATTTAACAAACATTCCAAAGGCTTCATCCTTTGAATGTAATAAATATAATTTTGTATATCGGGAAAAATCATCTACAAAAATAATATAAAAACGTTTTCCTTCTCTAGATATATTACCTTTTAAATCTCCAAGATCAGTGTGAATTAAATCGAGCAATTCAGAATTTCTATGTGAAATTTGAGGACACGGTTTCTTGGTAGATTTAGTTTCAGCACATATTTGACATTTATTATTTAAATTAACAACACCATCAATATCCTTTAGTAAACCTAAAGATTTCATGTGTTGTAAATATTTAAAATTAACATGTCCTAATCTACTGTGCCATACATCAAAAGAATCAACGATATAAGCAGAAGGACTTATTTCATTATCAGCAGAGTTTGGTACATTCAACATAAAAAGGCCTTTTGAACATTATCCCATGCCTATGTAGTCTCCAGATTTGGAGAGAATGACCTTGTTTGATTCAAAGGACACTTTCACCCCAAACTTCACAAGTTGAGAGACGGAAATTAAATTCACACGAATATCTGGGACAAACAGCACATCTTTGATCAGCAAAATTTTTCCAGAAGTCATCTTGATCATGACATTGCCCTTTCCAGTCACAGGAGAAGCCGTGGAGTTGCCCATGACAACTCGGTGCTCCTCCTGTCCCACTTCAGTGAAAGTCACGAAGGCATCCCTGTTGCCACTGATGTGGCGACTAGCCCCCGAGTCAATGATCCAATCATTCTAGTGGAATGATCCCATGCTGTCAATGCTGACAAATGCCACAAACACGTTCTCAGTAACAAGGTTGGTTGAAGGTTCTTTCGAATCCTGGATTGCTTCTTTCTTCCTATGCCTGCATTTAGGAGAAGTATGACCAGGTTTGCCACATACATAACAAAAAACATTATTTTTATCTATGTCTTTGCAACCTTTGTTTTTATGATTGTTTCTTTTATCCTTCTTCTTCTTCCAATGATTTTTAGCATGATCAGAAGATTTATTATTTTGTTTAACATCAGAGTTAACAAAATTCGCAGAAGAAATCAGTTCCTTATTCATATCAGATTTTTCCCTTATACGATTTTTATCTTCCACTCGGATGTGTATTATCACATCATCCAGAGACATTATCTTCCGTTTATGTTTTAAGTTATTCTTATAATTTTTCCAAGAACTGGGAAGTTTTTCAATTAAACTACCAACTATAAACGATTCAGGGAGATCTATCTTTTCATTTTTCAAATCATCGAGTAAAATTTGAAAGTCATTAATTTGAGTGATAATATCCTTGTCATCAGACATGCGAAAATCCAGAAAATTTGCAACTGTAAACTTCTGCGTAGAAGCCTCTTCTAAGACATATTTCTTGTTTATGCTTTCCCATATTTCAGAAGCAATTTTAACAGGGAAGTATGCATCAAACAGTTGGTTAGAGATAGTACTTAGAATAACATGACGACAAATACGATTTGCTTTTTCCCATTCAACATAATCAGATTCAGGTTTCGTTTGGGATAAAGCAAAAGTAACATTCGATACTTCTAATGCAGTAAAAACCTTTTCTTGCCATCGTCTGTAATGAACACCATCAAACGTTTCAATTTTAGAAACATCAGGAAGAGGATTTTGCGAGACTGTCGAAACAGTAACAATTTGATTGTTAGGCGCGGACGGCGTTACAGGCGAAGAAGGAGTTTCAAACCCTTCCATTTAATTAACCATCGTCGAAACAGATACTACTCTTAAGATTGTTGTTCTACGCTGATAATAAACAGACGAAATGTAAACAAGAATGTATACCAGACTGTTGAGGCGTGCAGGAATGCACTGTCCTTAAGAGTATTTCTGCCTTACTCAACGACGACCGTCAGTGCAGTAGTAATCCACGACGGCTACCCTCCCAGGATACAACAACACAAGAGGAGTGAAGCGTGCACCCGCAAATCCCTCCTCAGGTGAGAGATCTTTGATCGTCCTTCCAGCGATCACCGGAGAAGCGGCAGCGGCAAAACAACAAACTGAACGAACGTCTAGTGTTTCTGTTGCGCGTGTCGTAAAACAAAAAAAAAAACGTTTGGTTTATAGGAGCCCAGAGATGGACCAATGGATGTGAGCGGTTGCAAACGCAGTGCGAACAGATGCATCGTAGCGGCCCGGTTAAAAAATGGTTCAATGAACCGAAGAGCAAAACCAAGCCGGGGCCGCGCCCGCACAAGGGGCTCCGGGAGGCCGGATTTGTGCCCCCCCTGCGCGCGGGATGCGACGTGCGCCGACGCGCCCGATTAAAGCGTTTCCATACCGGGCCAGACCAAACCCCATCGGCAAGGCCCACCATGTGCGTGCATAGGGACCATTCCCTTTTGTTCCTCAATTGTACCATGGATAAGGGTCCATATATAAGGAGGAGGGAAGTATCTGCCACAAGCAATATGGGACTAAACCTTTGCCTTTTGGTTTGAAATACAACAAAGAAGTATAACACGTCGAATATGAAATAGTATTGCATATTTGAGTAGAACTTGGCGTTTCAATCGCCCTGGTAAACTTTCATGATTTAATTAGCTTATTTGGTAATTGAAATCATTAGGGCGGTAAATATCAAAAGTTTTGTTTCTGGGTCATCAGATACAATGTCAAAATTAGAAATTTGATTCTTTGATTTTTACAGTTCTTTCTAATAGCTTTTGGCATGCTAAGGCATGTGAACATCAACCATGTGTTTTGCGTATTAGTTGCGTAGTAATAAAAGTCTTCAAATTTTATGAAAAAATCAGAGATTTTTCACTATGTTATAGGATCCCGAATGTTCATCACGCTTAATACCCAGATGCATTTTTTTGAATACTTTCCACGATTTATCCTGGTTTTTTGTGATTTATACAATTTTACACGATTCTTCATGACTTTTCACGATTTCTTTTTTTAGTTGCTTGCTCTTTTTTCACCAAACCACGTACACAAAACTCTTGATATACACTAAAACTCCAACCTCCCACTCCATTAGATAGTTCATTATTATTTCTCAACTATTTTGTACTTCTTTTCCTATTTTTTTTGCTCACTAAGATTGTATGTTTTGTGACTTTGATAGTTACATGCATCAAATATCTATGTCAATATATACATACACACATACATTTATCTACATATATATACATACATACGGTTCGAATCCCAGCTGCCACCTTGGTTTACCACCCTCTCGGACGTTCGGCCTCCGTCACGGGCGTGAGAGAGGGGGAGAGAATGCCTCTCTTTATCCCATATATACATACATATATGTGCATATATTAGATGACTTATTCTCGATTATCTATGAGTAGTTGACCAAACATTGAATAAAATTCATTGTTTTGTCACGATATTCTCTATTTTTTTTCTGAATTCCTACTTTTTATAGCCAATCAAAAAATTGTTGAATCCCAAACTTGTCACTATGATTAGTTGTGCAAGATCTTACATATCATCCAAATCATCCATTAACAACATTGCAAGTTTTTTACTTCACCATTAAATAAGTAAAGTGTGATGAAAAGATATAAAAATAATATCATCTTCAATAAGATTTTATGTTTCCCGCTTCCTTAAATATTACATACATTTTATTTTTTCATTACTAAAAATGATAAATTATTATTCATTCATCGTATGGGAACTAATCCACTTGATGATTGTGAAATCACCCATCAAGTGTGATGCGGCTTTTCCAACAAGTTGTTTGAACTTTGACTGAATTTATTGATGTCTTCCTCATATTTGACGATTTTAATGGAACCATAATTTCATGACCAATTGACATGTTGTCAAATACGAATTTGCTACTATGATTCTCACTATACATATTAACCTAAAAGTCTCAACAATAATCAACCTCTTACCTTATAGGTTGTTGATGTTAAAAAAAAAGGGTGCTAGTAATTCCATTGTTAGGAAAACTATTGTGTACACAACACAAACTCTCTACACAATTTTTGTAATGGTACTCGTGAAAAGACAACCTAGAGTGAGAACAACCACAAGTTATTGTAAACAATGGTCATGCTTTCCATTGTGTGTTACTGGACTACTATATACATTCACCGATCTTTAAGTTACTTATAAGATTTCCACCATGGATTAAAATTTCAGTCAAAATTTCAATTTCGACCGGTAGCAGACATCGAAATCAACATGCCAAATTCCCAATTTTCCGATTTGTAATTGAATTAAGTTTAAAAATAAAATAAAAAATGTGATAGACCATCCTTTTTTAATTGAATCCAAAATCTATGATGTAACATGTTATTGCATAAGAATAAATGTATGTATAGAGTTCATGATCAAAATCCTGCTCGAAACAATTTTGTATATTTTCACTCAAAGATGTAGGAGCCCCCCACCCTATACCAACATAAGATATTATTGCATATTAGGTGTATTTATGTATGTAGATCGTATTGATAAAAATTTATAGCTTAATCTCTTTATTTGGTCATCGAAATCCTCAAAATCTGCTTCAAAATCTTGTGTTAAAGTAAGCAAAAATATTAATATTTTGGTCAAAATTTCTAAAAATTCTTGTTTCTGGACCATCAGAAACAACATCAAAATAGACATTTTAAACATGGATTACCACACTATATACTATCTAAATTCAAATGATACATGCAATGTGTCTCATTATTTTTAAGTCTCCCATGTCTACTTGACATTCGATGACTATTTAAAGCAGTATGTTCTTTGTATTTTTGTAGTTGTCGTGGCCAATTTTTGGTTTCTTTATATTGAGTTTGATTATATCGACATAAATCTTTGATATAATTTGCATCCTACTTCTGAACTTAAATTGAGAGTGTCTATTAAGTGATTACATATGGTGGAGGAAACTATTGTTCTGAAGGGTTTTATAATTCTGTTAATGCAAACACAGTCTATAAGTTGCAAGAGATTAATCAATATGATTGATTAAATACAAGCACCTCAGAACTGGAGTCTTTAATTTGATTATATAGTCAAAAGGGTTTGACTGATATATCAAAATAAAGAAGGGATATGTGATTACAATGATTTAGTGGGAGCCTATTCATATTCCACATGATGATGAGGAATAAAATGAAACTGGTGTGGAAATACCTTCTTTCAGGGAATAAAGAGAAATGTCCTATGTGATAGGAATAAAGACCTGTAGAGACTGTTCTCGAAATTCTCTTGACCTAATAAAGAGAGATCATAAATTGGCAGTCTATGTTGAAGGGTCCAATATGCAAAGACTTAGTGGGAGAAAACTTGTCCATATTACATGGATTTAGTCTCTTAAGATGCCAAGTGTTTCAGACGGAAGAACATGAATTTGATCATGTTTGTTTCATGAAGGGGAAAATTTGTTCCTTAAATCAATTGTGCTACACATATTTATAAAACTCGTTTTGACTTGTATGTACATAATAAATTTTGTCTTCTAAATAACTATTTGAGTTTAAAATGTAGTCATTGTAGTACCCCATAAAATAATTTCAAACTACAATTCTATATTGTTGATGTTAGTAGATTAGACAACCACTTCATCCTCAAGATTCTAGTTGAATATTCCTATTATGAAAGATTACTCCTAAACCATCGATATGAGTCAACAACACTTTGTGCTACACTCCTTTATTGGTTTATTAGGAAAACATCGGCATAATTGTTTGTCAATTTTATTAATTTGAATATATCTAGGAATGCCATTGCTTCAACTTTAAGGAAACATAAATTAGGGAAACTATGAAAGAATCAAGTAATGGCTTCTCTAATTAGTCATGGGATACATTTTCCTCAGTGGAGTACATGTGTGGTAAATCTACTTCCCATTTTTCTCACATACCTAGAAGACAACATAAATTTAATAAAGATAATCATGAAAAATAGGTAATGAAGGAAACATATACAATATTGCATCTGAGGTAAGATGTACTAATTCACTTATGACTAGTTAGACATCTTTTATCCACTCAAAATTTCATGTGTCACATGAAATTGTCTATTATGATATAGATATATGTTGGGTAAAGTATAGAATAAATATGTGTGATATCATGTGGGGTCAAGTAAAGAATAGATACATGTGCAATCTCCTAGATCACAACCTATTTTGGTATGATCAAAATTATATGTTTGAATTGTTAATATATTTAATATTTCAAGTTTTCTATTTATTGTATTGTGTTTGTTACCCTCGTCCCTTTTATCCCATATTGGTGAGTCATGTAATTGTCCTCCTCACTTATCCTATATAAGGAGTGGACTAGTAAAGTTTTATTAAATTAATATAATACTTTTTCTCATCTACATGATGTTAGGGCATTATGATCCCCCTTAAACCCCCATTAACTCTAATGCTTTCCCTTCCCTAACCCCTCTCCTCACTCTACCCCTACCTCCAATCCACTACAACATGCCTCCTGCTCACCCCTTCCTCTCCTATCCCTATTTTTCATGTCACCCTCTTTCCTCTCCTTCCATAACCTCACTCATCATCCATATCCAAACCCCTTTCCTCTCCTCTCCCTACCTACCACCACCCATGTCTCTTGCCCTCCCACTCACCGCCGCTACCTATCTCACTGTCGCATACCCCCACCCCGACATGTCTTCACCTAACAACCATGCAGTTGATGCCCTCTCGATCGCCACCTTCCCTTCCTGCAATCTCCTTATGTCTATTGCCAATGCCACATGTTTAGGTCCCGGGGGGTGATTTGTTCTCTCCCTTTTGCCTATGCCACATTTTCATAAATCAATGGTTTTATGTAGATCCATTCTAATCTACTAACGCCCATTAGTCAGGTTTGTCTTCTCTACTACTATTATTAGGGGTGACACATCATGCCCTATCTTACTAATCTGCTAGTTCTTTTACTTTGTGTGATTTACAATGCTATGATGTTCACTATTGTTGCTTTATGTGATCAAGCATACTTTTATATGGCATTGATCATGGTTTCAACTCATTCGTTCCATACATTGTGTGTGCTTACTATCAAGTTGTGGATGGTCAAAACCACCATACATGGTCTGCATCCTTTGAGTTGTATGTTAGGGCTTAAGGACGCTATTCTCATCTTATTGTTGATGCTCCTACCCCTATTGCAACTGCTGAAGAGATGATGTGGGCTCTGAGCCATAAATCACGAAGTAAACTCAGCGGAAGTGATTAATTAGCAGCGGAATATGAAAAATCACTAAAAATTAAAACTTTTTAAGAAAAGATCTTTAAATCATAAAACTTCTTTATAAGAAACAAGATAAACAGTTAACATCATGTTTTAGCATTACATCATTGTGAAATCACCTCTCGAGTGATTATATCCATCCTGATACAAAAATCTCGAGGCTCAAAGCTAAAATCTCAGACCTATCGACTCCTAGGACCTGAGAGTATAGAGACGACATAAGACCAACTAACTACAGGACTCGACAGCCAGTATCTCCACCTAAGATTCACTGCTGCCCCTGGTGTTGCTGCTGATGATACTGCTCACCCGCAGACTGGTTCCTTCGTCCTCGGCGACCACCTAAAAAGTTGAAATCTACGGGGTGAGACAATTTTAAATAATTGTCCCAGCGAGAGTTATAACTCTCTGCCACAAACTTTGTTATAGAATTTAAGGGATAACATAGAAAATATAAGCTTTAAGACATTCAATGGCAGATTTGATATTAAGTAGAACAACTTCATTGAGGAATATGAAGAACATGTAATCTAATTACTTAACTGAAACATTTATAAACAATGTATTATCAATCATTGTTTCTCGCAGTTCAACCTAAGCAGATATGCTACGCAGGTGATTATGTTTTACAAACATCATTATGCCCTGCGGAGATGAGGTATACCGCTCGTACTCCAACCGATCACTACGAAGTCGCATCAGTATCATACTAGGTCATCAAAAGAGCCGGATTCTTATGACCTCATCTTCCTCAGTCGGTGTGAGGATCAACATGCAGGACATCTCATGTCTCTACTACTATAGCTCACCAGGGTATTCTTGCACTTCTCTATTAGAGTCATAGTGGCATTCTGTACTCTCTTTGCCGTCGAAAGATTTCTTGTTTATCTCTCATCGATGCGGTATTAAAGATTCCCTCAGGAGAATAGTGAAACATCACCCGACATAAACATATAGTGAAGGGTTGATGGATTTATGGTACATCTACATTAATTCCTACACTAGGACGTAAGGATATTCGCGTCCATAATCCCCCACATACTCAAAAGTATGTGATCCAGGAGTTCCCTTAGGAAAACCTGTTTCACCATCATTAAACTACTGACAATGATGGATCTATGATCAGGGCTCTACATGGTATGATTATACTTGATTAATTAGGTACATTTTAGTATTCTTTTAACATCAAGCATGTTTTCAAGCATTAATCATTAGAACAACTACTATAAAAGAAGAATACTAAATGTATCGAGTTTAACTCACATCAGTTATCAAATGGATATCAATTCATCATAAGTCATCTAATCAGCATGACCTTGATGTTACTCATGGCTCTTACAACCCATTAATCTCATATGTAGTCACTTAACTTAAGCAACATAGCATACATCACTATTCATAAAGCATATTATAGGATTTCAATGAATATACTATCATAACCCTTACCTGGTTATGATCATTCTCTTATAACAAC
This sequence comes from Alisma plantago-aquatica, assembly GCA_963693085.1. Lineage (NCBI taxonomy): Eukaryota > Viridiplantae > Streptophyta > Magnoliopsida > Alismatales > Alismataceae > Alisma > Alisma plantago-aquatica. Next base: position 1,047,443,917 of record OY856412.1, on the reverse strand, counting down.
ATGCATGGTCAGTTCAATTGATAATAATAGACAATTCATTTCCAAATCAGTAATTTATAAAGTAGAAATAATATTCTAGTTCAAGGGTTGTACCTTTATGCCTTCACTAAGGCTAGGTTCCCTCATTATCATCAATTAGGGTTATTCAACTCCTTTCATTATGATTAGGAATAATAATTCCTCACCTCATACTTTACTTATAAAGATTCATGCTTAAAAGCATAACCTGGAATTAGGGTTTATTGTACATTTCATCACAACACCCTCAATTAGGGTTTACTATTCATTTTACATGTCATTACCCTAGAATTAGGGTTTACTATTCATTTCACAGTGAATTGAGATTATAGCATCATTATGTATGAAATTGTCATCATTGATACCTTCAAATTAGGTTAAGATTCATCATTCACCATAATTAGGGTCTCCATGATCTCACCTTGGTGGATCATACCCTAATCATGTGCATTTATGCATATTGGAAGTATTTTACTTGACTTTCATTCATAATAGGAGCCTTCTCTCTCCTCTCACTAATAGATGATGTTTATATCACTCTATATTAGGTTAGTTCAAGTCAAATTTGATTAAAAAAAGCCAAGTTATCACCATCATGGTCATTAAGGTTTGTTTGGTTAAGAGGTATGGTCTACTTTAACTCTTTAAGGGTACATTGATAATGTTCACCATTGATCATGACATAGGTCAATCTACTAATCACTTAGCCCCTTAATGTCTCTAGGTATCATTAGGGTTTAGATTAAATAATCATTGAACCATTTAAGCCTTCAAAGTACTAAGCATTCTTAACCCTAAAAGTCCCCAAACGGTTTCACACTTCAGCCTCCAAACGGTTTTGAAACCGCATGGGGGTGTTGACCGTTTGGTGATTTTGACCCTCAAGACCGCATGAACCTCAAGACCGTTTGCCCTTAAATGGTCTTGAAACCGTTTGATTGTGTTGACCGTTTGGACATGGTTGACTTTGAAACTGTTTGATCAAACCGCATGAGCAAACTGCATGGACAAACCACATGAACTCCAAACCGCATGAGCTCCAAACCGCATGAGCTCCAAACAGTTTTGAACCGTTTGAGCCCAAACGGTCTTGAGACCATTTGGACCCAAATGGTCTTGAGACCGTTTGGACCCAAACGGTCTTGAGACCGTTAGGTCCAAATCAGCTCAAAACCGCATGGACCTCAAAGGTGCATCAACACATGTAATTGATTAGGGTTTTCAATGTTGAACCCTTCAATTGATGGCATCCTTGTTAACCACTTATCAATTGAGCTAATTAGGGTTATACTTAACCAATTGGACACTCAATTGACCCTCAATTGATAGCCAATTAGGGTTGGGGCAGATTGAATTAGGGTTTGTAATCGATTAACCATCAACATTGATCAACATAAGTCTAATTGAGGTTGAAGCCATCAATTGTCATCCAATTGGGCAATCACTTGGCCCAAACGGTCTTGAGATCATTTGGACATCCTCCAAATGGTCTTGAGACTGTTTGCACAAGGTTTCATCAAGATCTAAGTCCATTTGTTAAGGGTTGAATACCAATTAAGTCTAAAATCAGCACTTTTGATTAATTCAACAACGTATTATGATTGGACCCTCTACTGATCAAATTACCTTACCCCTAGACCTCCAAACGGTCTTGGGTGATCACCAAACGGTCTTGAGACCGTTTGGGTGATCCCCAAATGGTTTTTAAACCGTTTGAGTAACTCAACCCAAGCATCAACAAGATTGGTCCTTAAAATCAGCAATTTGAACCCGATTAGGGTTTAGGTGATTAATGTGCCTTCAACTTGAGAATTACTTGCAATTAGATGTTGATTCATTGTAGATAGTTAATTCATGATGTGTAAAGCAAACCCTTAAACGGTAAACCCTTGGTCAAATCCCTCAAATGGTTTTGAAACCGTTTGAGTCCAAACGGTCTTGCAAACCGCATGAGATCAAACAGTTTTGAATCTGTTTGGTCCTGATAATACCAATTTTTGTGATGTTTTTGCCTTGTTTTCTATTATCAAAACTGCCCTTTTCTGCTATTTTCCTCTCTTTTATAAGAACTTTTACAATAATTGGCCAAAGCAATGCTCTTAACCCAATACTTCCATCCTTTGCAGAGTTTTTCCTCATTTTGGTGCAATAAGGCCGTTCCGGCCCACGAATAAGTCCAAGTCTGTTTCGGCCTCCCAGACGCCCGATACAAGCTCTTCCCGGAAGGGTGGAGCGACACAATGACGCACGACAAAGGGACGCCACGCGATAAGAAATGGATGGATGACACGTCTTCTACCCGATAGGGAGCCAAAGCTCGCCTCGACAGCCAAAGCTTGTCAGGCGACACAGCCACCCACCGGCAGGCGCGCCGCTCGTCATGTGCCCGATAGTCGACACCCTACGTCGAGTGATACCCAGTATCATCCGTCCACTGACCCGTGAAAAGGGGGACATGTGGCACTTCGAGCACCATAACTTCCCCAACCGCTGCCTATAAATAGCAGCTACAGGAAGCCGAAAAGACAGTTCGAACATTTGGGAATCTTGAGCTATCTGCGGAGGAAACCGCGAGAGCAAACGTATTGCGCCCCAGTGCTCGTGTCGGGCGACACTAGGTGAGCTCTTCCTCATCCTGAGAGGGAGGGGATGGTTCACTTAGGACTGTCCCGGGCGACACTGTGGGCCGATATCGGCCAATGTAGATGAGCGACACGAGCGCCTGACGGTAGAACGCGTCGCTCCGTGCCCGACACAATATCGAACCCGATACGCTCCGCCCGTCATGCGTGCTGCCTGAGAGGGTGTGCCGCTCGACTTGAGCATATCGGCCAGGGTCCTTGAGCGATTCAGTCGACCGTCGCATCGTGCCGCCCGAGAGGGTGTGCCGCCCGACACTGGTGTATCGGGCTAGGCCCCTAACCGATATCGGGTAGGGAGAGTCGTTGTAGTCTGTCAACCTTCTACATCAAGAAGGCGACATATAGTTTAATTCTGTTATTTAATTCTTATTTCTACGCAATGTATTAAGACCCTTAATGTTTATGGAAATGGAAAGGTTTAATTACTTGTTTCTCTATGCTTGGTGCTTATTGTTGGATGACTGCTATGTTTGATATCTGAACTCTAGCTCGCATGATGGATCGCGTTTTGCTTAGCTACCGAATCGTGTTTTCCCGTCGCAACAACTTCGAGAGTTGTGTTGTGGCTCTAGTGTTTGGTCCGATTCTGGAGTACGAGAGTTCCCGGAACAGAGTTGTTTCAGTAACATTCCACTCTAACTTAAGGCCAGCAACCTCGAGAGGGGTGTTGGTACTAGGTTAGAGGTACCCACTCTGAGAGGAGGGGTGCAGGGTGTTACTACTACCGCTTGTTTTACCGTAGTCTTATCCTTCATACCTTGCTCTACCTCTAGTTTTATCTTCCTCTTCCTGTTGCGCAAAAACCCCTTAAAAACAGCTAAATGCTAAAACCTTAAATCTCTCTTGTAACTCCAGTTGGAGATAGTTTTTCTTGTTTTGCTTGTGACACCTTGCTGATTCCCTTTTGGGAATTTTATCATCTTTTATACCTGCCAGAGTGTAGCGTGTCGATTCTGGATTCTCAACACTACCACCCTTGTCCCTGTGTTTGACCTCGTATGACTACTTCGACCCCGTAAACAAAGTTGCGAGGTCCTAGAAGGATTCAAGTTTATAAATGTAAAAGCTCAAGTACCTCAAATCCGCCTCCACTTTTGGACGCGAGATTTAGGCCGGTCAACTTTTTGGCATCGTTGTCGGGGACATGGCAAAAGCGGTACTATAGACGAACTCGAATCAACTAACTACACTCCCGTGCCTCAAGCTTAGAAATGAGCTTGACAACACTCCTTTTTCCTTTTCCTTTCTTTTCTTATCATTATTCTTTGCCTTAAAAATAATAATTCAATTTTCTAACTTGATTTTTTGTGCCATTTTCAGGAACTCTGAAGAACTGTGACCTGTTCCGCCGAACTTGGATACCATGTCTCGTTGCGAGCAGTTTCTTTCTGAGAGTAAATGTCAGGGCCAAGGCGAGAGGTCATGCCAGCCTAACTTGGTTGGACAGCTTTCCGCCTACATAAAAAGACAGGACACCATCATCAGCCAACTAGTGTAGGGCACGCTATCTAACCCTGGAGCGTTGAATTCAATGCAACGCCAGATGGCCAGCTTGCAGATGCACCATCGTGAGATAGATCAACGACTAACTCAGATGACTTCTCTGATGGGGAATCCTGCGACACAAGCACTCTCCTACCCTGAAACTGTCGGAATGGCAGTTCTGAGATCCGGAAGAACGCTGGAGCACCCCGATGAAGCCAGGCCTGAGCCCGAGCTAAGGCCTGAGGAAGCGGCCCCAACCCCAGAAGAAGAGGAAAAAGGACAGGCAGATGTTCAAGAGTCTGCACAAAGGTTCCTTGAAGAGCTACCTAGCAGAAGGAGTGCTTACACTCCTCAGATTCTGTTCCCGTACAAGTTGATAAAGGCGAATCTGAAGAAGCGTCATGAGAAGTTCATGGAGTCGATCAGGAAGCTGCATCTCGAAGTGCCTTTCCTTAACGCATTGGAGGAGATGCCCACATATGCAAAGTTCCTCAAGGATCTTATTACAAAGAAGAGAAGGGGAGGAAGGATCGAGACAGTGCACTTAGCTTCTGCCTCCTCCGCCTTCGTGAGGCCCGACGTGCCAAATAAGAGAAGGTACCCCGGAGCATTCACAATCCTGTTCGCCTTTGGGGACAATGTCGAGCATAAGGGTCTAGCAGACCTGGGGGCAAGCATCAGCCTCATGCCCCTAAGTTTTGCACAAAGGGTGGGTTTGACAGACATGGTTCAAACCAACATGCGGATTGAACTGGCTGACCACACCTTTAAGAGACCCGTCGGCATTGTCGAAGACGCGCCGATCAGGGTTGGTGATTTCTTCATCCCTTGTGATATAGTCGTCATCGACACAGCTGAAGACCCCCGTTGTCCGATCATCTTTGGACGCCCTTTCTTGGCAATAGGGAGAGCGTTGATAGATGTCTCTGAGGGGATGATCACTTTGAGGGTCAGAAACGACCATATAGACTTCAAGATGAAAGAAATCATGAGGAGTCCATCCCGGTCTGAATCGGCATGTTTCACAGATAGCTACAATAAGTTTTGTGAGGAATTAGAGGAAGATATCTGGACCGTAGACCCCCTCTTGATGGTTATAAATGGTCAGGATCCCGACCTCAAAGGTCCTAAAGTCACGAAGCATCTAAACCTTTTCAACCTTTCTGATGAAGACTTGCAAGAAGAGGGTCAGGTGGTGGAGTCTGCGATGTATGCCTCTCTCGAGGGGGAGCCTCAGGAGCAGGCACCCAGACCAAAGCCAGAATTAAAAGTGTTGCCTGAAGGCCTGAAGTACGAGTTCTTGTATGAAGAGCACAGAAACCCTGTCATCATAAATGCCAATCTCTCGAGCGATCAGCTAGACCGACTTCTGGAGGAGTTAAGGCTCCACAGGGGGGTTATAGGATACTCAGTCGATGATATCAAAGGCCTCAGCCCCGCCTTGTGCATGCATCACATCACCTTGGATGAATCTACCAAACCTCTGGCCCAACCCCAGAGGAAGCTGAACCAGATGCTCAAGGAGATCGTCAAGAAAGAGGTAATAAAGCTTAGGGATGCGGGGATCATTTACCCAATCAGCGATAGCAATTGGGTAAGAATGATCCACATTGTGCCTAAAAAGGGCGGGATGACGGTGGTTGCGGGTGAGAAGGGCGACGAGGTGGCGGTTAGGACCGTCACCAGATGGCGAATGTGCATTGATTACTGAAAGCTAAATTAGGCCACAAAGAAGGATCATTTTCCACTACCTTTTATTGACCAAGTTCTTGAAAGGTTAGCGCATCACGATTTCTTTTGTTTCCTTGATGGCTTTTTAGGTTTTTACCAGGATCCATCTTGCCTGACGATCAAGTGAAAACAACTTTCACCTGCCTTTACGACACTTATGCCTTCCAAAGGATGCCCTTCAGACTCTGCAACGCCCCCGCTACCTTTCAAATATGCATGATATCGATGTTCTCAGATTTTCTAGAAGATATCGTAGAAGTTTTCATGGACGAATTTTCAGTCTATGGAAAGGACTTCGATAGCTGTCTGAAGAATCTGTCATTGGTCCTTCAAAGGTTCAAGGAGAACAGCCTAGTCCTGAACTGGGAAAAGTGCCATTTCATGGTACGGAAGGGCATCGTCCTAGGGCATAAGATCTCAAGGCATGGGATCCAGGTGGATGTAAGCAAGGTTGAAGAAATATCCAAGCTTCCTCCACTAAGATCTGTGACGGGGATACGAAGCTTCCTCGGGCACGCCGGATATTACCGAAGATTCATCAAGGACTTTTCAAAGATCTCCAAACTGCTATCCAATCTTCTGGTAAAAGATGTTGAATTTGTTTTCTCTAACGATTGTCTCAGTGCTTTTCAGGCCCTGAAAAATGCTTTAATATCACCACCTATCCTTCAAGCGCCATAATGGGGTTTACCTTTTGAGCTGATGTGCGACGCGAGAGACTATGCGGTTGGGGCAGTCCTGGGGCAGAAAAAGGATAAAAAGCACCATGTGATCTGCTACGCTAGTCGCACGTTGGACGAGGCTCAGGTGAACTACACAACAACTGAGAAGGAGATGCTAGAGATCATCTTCGCGTTTGATAAGTTCAGGTCGTATCTCGTTGGAGCTAAGGTCAAAGTATACACGGATCATGGGGCTATAAAATACTTAATGCATAAGAAAGATGCAAAGCCCAGACTGTTGAGGTGGGCCTTATTGCTCCAAGAGTTCGACCACAAAATTATCGACAAAAATGGAGTAGGGAATGTGGTCGCAGACCACCTATCAAGGATCGTGGCTGAGAGACCGGGAGGACCCCCAATCAACGACGACTACGCTGATGAGGCTCTCATGTTAGTCCAAACTCAAGAAGAAAGCTTGCCCTGGTTTGCAGACATCTGCAATTATCTTGCCTGTGGAGAATTGCCTCCTGACATCACGTATTATAAGAAAAAGAAGCTATTCACGGACGCTAAAAACTACTACTGGGATGACCCTCTCCTATTCAGAAAATGAGCCGACAACTTATACAGGAGGTGCATCCCAGAAGAAGAGACCGCGGACATCCTAAAGGAATGCCACGCCTCCCCCTATGGCAATCACCTGGGTAGAGAAAGAACAGCTGCAAAGGTGTTGCAGTCAGGTTTTTAGTGGCCCTCCTTGTTTAAAGACGTTGCGCAATTTGTGAAGGTTTTCAAAGAGTGTTAGTTTATAGGGAACATAGGGCGGAGGAATGAAATGCCAATGGCAAGTTGGATTGAGGTAGAAATATTTGACGTATGGGGGATCGACTACATGGGACCGTTTCCCCCATCCCGGGGGTATCAATACATACTCGTAGCAGTGGATTATGTATCGAAGTGGGTAGAGGCGGTAGCCACCCAAACCTGCGATGCCAAGTCGGTTATCAAGCTCTTCGAGAAGACCATCTTTCCTCGTTTTGGTGTACCACGCACGGTTATAAGCGACGGAGGGTCGCACTTTGGAGAAAGATAGTTTGAAGCACTCCTGCGCAAGTACGGAGTAAAGCACAAGATCGCTACACCTTACCACCCACAGACGTCAGGGTAGGTAGATGTTTCCAACAGACAAATCAAGCAGATCTTGGAGAAAATTGTCAGCCGAACAAGGAAAGACTGGTCCATGAAGCTTGACGACGCACTTTGGGCCTACCGTACTGCCTACAAGACACCCATTGGAACCACCCCATATCGTCTGATCTACGGAAAGTCTTGCCACCTACCTTTGGAATTGGAACACAAGGCCCTTTGGGCAATCAAGTTCCTAAATATGGACCTCGACAAAGTAGGAGAGAAGAGGTTTTTGTAGCTTCAAGAGCTCGAAGAGCTGAGAATGAATGCCTACGAAAATTCAAAAATCTACAAACAGAGGACAAAATTGTGGCATGATGCCCACGTCAGGAGAAAAGATGTAAGCGAAGGGGATAAGGTCTTGTTATTCAATTCCTCTATTCGTCTCTTCCTGGGGAAGTTACAAACAAGGTGGTCAAGACCGTTCACCGTGTCAAAGATATACCCATCAGGAATGATGGAACTATACGACAAAGACGATCCGACCAAAGCCTTTCAAGTAAATGGGCACAGGGTGAAAAGGTTCTATGAAGATGAAGCATTTGTCATGAGGGCAGAGATCAGTTTGCAAGATATGGGTACAGTCGAGGGATGAATGAGATGATCTTACACCGGTCGAGCTGGCAACACAAACTTCAGCGCTTTTCAGGAGGCAACCCGAGTTTTTCTTTCTTTTCTAGAATAGGTTGCATTTTTCTTATTAATTATAAAAACAAACTTTAAAAATTTGTAATAAGGCCCGAGTCAATGCATGCGCCACATGCGCTGACTTTTCTATTTTATGGGTCATCGCCGAAATTTTGCGAAGCATTGAGGAGCAACTTCGTCTGAGGTCGGGGACTCCACCCTTGGCCGATGATGTTTTGCCCGTCAATCTCTTCTTCTCCACCTTGTTTTGGTCTCGAGCAGCAGCTCAACTGGCGCAGCTAGAGCGCGGTCACGCTTGTATCGGATTGCAGTTCTTGGGCACCGCAAGAGCCGGGACGAATCGCATTCCCGGGCGTCGCACGAACATATCGTGCATAGGGATAAATGCCGCCTCGGGAACAACATGTCTCAAACGGCCGATGCTTACCCCGAACTACCCGATTTACCCCCAGCTAAGTTGCTATATATAGTATGATAGTTTTTACCGTGTCGGGCTATCTCACTTACTCTTTTACCCAAATGTTTTACTAAGTGAGCTGATTTTGCTCCCGTATCGGCTAGCCGGCCTACACCCTTGTGTCGGGCGATGGCTCCTATGAGCAAAGGTATAGACCGACAGGCTTATCGACCGACATGCTTATCACCCGACATGCTTATCGCCCGACATGAAAATTTCTTATCACGCGCTGCTTATCGGGTTCACGAGCCTTGTCGATTTTTGTATCGCCCGACACCTGTAGTACGAATAACGACCGATAGTGTTTGCTCGATACACCATATCGGGCGGCACATTCTCCTTTGTAAACACCCTATCGGGCTGATGTTTTCTTACGACCTTATCGGCCGATACGCCATATCGGACGACAGGTTGTCGTGTCATCCTATCTTGTATCGTCTGATGTTTTATTTCGATGGACGATACCCAGATTTTGATATAAGTCTTGTCGTGATTTAATTATTTCCGTTCTAACTTTTAAATAATCGTTGGACTTAATAATAGGTATGGCTCACGCGAAACATACCACTAGCAACAACTGTCGGACAGAAACGTCATCAACAAAAAAGGGATGGATTTTTCTTGATTTGGTAGCTCCAATGGAGGATCACCTTCTTATCACAGTCTGTCTCTGCGGTGGTTTAGGACCATCTACAGAGACCGCACGAGTACTTTTGTCGATGGCCTCTGGATGGAATCGGGGCTCTCCGATTCCATCTTCTGAAGGGGAGAGGCCCTCTGACTACACACTCCTGGGGACGAAAATGGACTCAGATGGACTGAACTGGGATTGATAACCAATCCTTTCGTTCATGTTCACAATGGAGGATCAGGAGCAAAGAGGGCCGAGCAAAAAATTTTGAGGGTTACGCTTATATCAACTTCTCAAACGACACAAGCGAACCCGCTAGACAACCTCCCAAAGGCATGTTGTAGCTTCGTAGGAGCATATTGCAGCACATCATCGAGCTAACCTTCACTGGCTAAACATTACATTACCCTGTCTTCTTCATCACTCTGGGATAGAGTGTAGAGTAAGTTTGGGGGGGTATCCATGTTCCAGTGAGGGAGGTATAAAATTCTTTTCCGCTTCAAGCTCTTCACGCTTTCTCGCTTCCTGTATATCTGATGTGCGTATGTATGTTCTTATAGCTTCCTGTATATCTGATGTGCGCATGTATGCCATATAAAATTTTCAAAAAATCTATCCTTTACAAATTTTTGTCCCCATGCATATGTACAAAGTTGCTATAATAGTAAAAATCTTTTGTGACTTCTTGCAAAGTTTGTGTTCTTTGTGCTGATTGAGATACAAGTTGTTGTTATATCTTTTTGATAATGCTGCCTCAAACAAACAGAAGATTATGCTTTGCCTTGCCAAAAATTTCAAAAATATATAACAATCTGGCAAATAGCTAAGAGACGAGTATGGAGAAGGAAAAAGCTGCCCAAACAGCAAGAAATCTCTTTGTTCTTCCCTTACCCAGCAAAAACCCCCCAAAAGAGAAAGAAGCCTTATGAGTGTGAATAAAAGCATGAGAGTTGTGCCCAATAAAAGAAAAAAAAAGAAAAATATATATATACACACTCATTTTCCAAAAGTACCCATCTTTAGGCATGGTAGATCTGGGGAAGTGGTACGTAGGATGTGAAATCACTACTCTAAAGCCAACTAGATTGGACTGCAGGGACCACTTGCCCGCTAATGGACCCTTACTTGGATGGACTGATGGGAAACGAGAGAAAAACCCCAAAAAGCCTTAAGCCTACCCTTTACACAACTTTCTGCCTCAAAAATAAAGTTGTTTGGTGTGTAAGCTAACTTCAGAATCATACGGCAAGTCTCGCCGAAGCTGTAGAGAAAAATTCTACTTAAATAAATAAGGCAGGAAATGCAAGATCTTTTGTTTGTAATGAGACAGCATTATCTTTAAGGCATCGTGATTCTTGTTTCACCTTTTGTACAGAAAACTGCGCCAAGCAAGAAGAAGCATTTTGAAATAAAGTTTAAATATTTATTGAGGACAATCAAAACGCTAAGTTTGGGGGAGTTGATAACACCAATTTTTGTGATGTTTTTTCCTTGTTTTTTGTTATCAAAACTGCCCTTTTCTACTATTTTCCTCTCTTTTACAAGCACTTTTGCAATAATTGGCCAAAGCAATGCTCTTAACCCAATACTTCCATCCTTTGCAGAGTTTTTCCTCATTTTGGTGCAATAAGGCCGTTCCGGCCCACGAATAAGTCCAAGTCTGTTTCGGCCTCCCAGACGACCGATACAAGCTCTGCCCGGCAGGGTGGAGTGACACAATGACGCACGACAAAGGGACGCCACGCGATAAGAAATGGATGGACGACACGTCTTCTACCCGACAGGGAGCCAAAGCTCGCCTCGACAGCCAAAGCTTGTCGGGCGACACAACCAGTCACCGGCAGGCGCGCCGCCCATCACGTGCCTGACAACCGACACCCTGCGTCAAGCGATACCCAGTATCGACTGTCCACTGACCCACAAAAAGGGGGACATGTGGCGCTTTGAGCACCATGACTTCTCCAACCGCTGCCTATAAATAGCAGCAACAGGAAGCCGAAAAGACAGTTCAGACAGTTGGGAATCTTGAGCTATCTGCGGAGGAAACTGCGAGAGCAAACGTATCGCGCCCCAGTGCTCGTGTCGGGCGACACTAGGTGAGTTCTTCCTCATCCCGAGAGGGAGGGGATGGTTCACTTAGGACTGTCCCGGGTGACACTGTGGGCCGATATCGGCCAATGTAGATGAGCGACATGAGCACCCGACGGTAGAACGCGTCGCTCCATGCCCGACACAATATCGAACCTGATACGCTCCGCCCATCATGCGTGCCGTCTGAGAGGGTGTGCCGCTGACTTGAGCGTATCGGACAGTGTCCTTGAGCGATACAGTCGACCGTCGCAGCGTGCCATCCGAGAGGGTGTGCTGCCCGACACTGGTGTATCAGGCTAGGCCCCTGACCGATATCAGGCAGGGAGAGTCGTTGTAGTCTGTTGACCTTCTACATCAAGAAGGCGACACATAGTTTAATTCCGTTATTTAATTTTTATTTCTACGCAATGTATTAAGACCCTTCATGTTTATGAAAATGGAAAGGTTTAATTACTTGTTGCTCTATGCTTGGTGCTTATTGTTGGATGACTGCTATGTTTGATATCTGAACTCTAGCTTGCATGTTGGATCGTGTTTTGCTTAGCTACCGAATCGTGTTTTCCCGTCGCAACAACTTTGAGAGTTGTGTTGTGGCTCTAGTGTTTGGTCCGATTCTGGAGTACGAGAGTGCCCAGAACGGAGTTGTTTTATTAACATTCCACTATAACTTAAGGCCAGCAACCTCGAGAGGGGTGTTGGTACTGGGTTAGAGGTACCCACTCTGAGAGGAGGGGTGCAGGGTGTTACTGCTACCTCTTGTTTTACCGTAGTCTTATCCTTCATACCTTGCTCTAGCTCTAGTTTTATCTTCCTATTCCTGTTGCGCAAAAACCCCTAAAAATAGTTAAATGCTAAAACCTTAAATCTCTCTTATAACTCCAGTTGGAGATAGTTTTTCTTGTTTTGCTTGTGACACCTTGTTGATTCCCTTTTGGGAATTTTATCATCTTTTATACCTGCCAAAGTGTAGCGTGTCAATTCTGGATTCTCAACACTACCACCCTTGTCCCTGTGTTCGACCCCGTAAACAAAGTTGCGGGGGCCTAGAAGGATTCGGGTTTATAAATGTAAAAGCTCGACTACCTCAAATCTGCCTCCACTTTTGGACGCGAGATTTAGGCCGGTCAGGTCCCAAACGGTTTTGCAAACCGTTTGAACCATGGCTGAAGGACCATTTGATAAAGTAGCTTAGGTATTCATGCCCATCGTCATCTACCTTTAGACCAAGGTCAGTTCTTCACGGATTGCTTGCAAGATTGCAAGAAAAGATGGGGAAGAAGAAGAACTAGCAACTATCACATAGAAAAGAGATGCATAACAAAGAAAAAGGGTTTAGAGTTATAAAACCCACCTCAAAGGTCGTCCCTAGAGCTCCAAGCTTCCAATATTTCAAGCCTTTAATGGCGTCTTGAGCTCCACAGGTTGGTCAAGGCCGTTTCTCCAAGAAGTGGTTGGGGAAAGTCGGCTAGAAGGAAAGAACTAAGTAAGAACACCACAAAACCTAACATTGCACCATGAATTCCTCCATGAGTTCGAGCAAGAAGATGACCCAAGCTTACCTAGAACTCCTCCATCATTCTCCTCTACTCCAGAGCTCTACCTTCAGTTGGTTTAGCAAGGGGGATAAGTGAGAAGGAAGGGGAAATGGTTCCTTGGTTTGCAAAGGGAGGAAGCCTATATACTTTGGGTGAAACTTCAACATAAGGGCTTCTAGTTTCTCCATTTTTCGTCTAGATCCCTCTCTTCTTCTTAGCACTTTTTTCCTTGTCAAAACTTACACAAGACTCCTTCTAAAACCAAGGACTAAAGGTAAAGAAGGTCAACTTACTACCTAATTGCACATATAAGAGGGTCTCTTTGGTTACAACTTGGTGATTTAATTACAAAGGTTATTCTTCTTATCTGATTATTCATTTGAAGTGCCCTCTTCATAATTTTTACTCTAAATGATGTCAAGAGTCAAAAAAGATACTCTAGAAGGTGTATTTTACAAGTCGCACCCCACATTTTGGGTAAATTGCACTTTACTCCAAAATTAGGGTTTCAAGCACAAGGATTTCTCCACAAGCTGCATCTTGATGCCCAAGCTTGGAGAATCCATCAAACTTCATCATATTCATTCCTATTATGTCTCATTACCATAGGAACATCTCAACATGTGAAAATTGCAAGTTAACCCTTTTACTTGGGTAATTTGCACATAGGTCCCTGTATTACAAAACAATACTACAACATTGTTTAAAAGGGATGGAAATGGAAATATATATTCCTTAGGAGCTTTAATTACATACCAAAAGATAATCACAAGTTTCTAAATTACATAATTAAGCAAAACACCTAGGGTTAGTCCATAACCCGGGTCAGGGATATTACAGATGACCAAGTAGCCTCATGATCTTTGGGTAAAGGAAGACTCAGAGGTCATGACTAGGATGGTGAATAGTGTCGAGCCCAAATCAGTCAATTTCTACTTTACCTTGAGATTGCCAAGGCCGTGTGAGACCTTGAGATTGCCAAGGCCATGTGAGACCAACTTTCTCAACAAAATCCTGAGATTGTATTTGGGACTTTTAAGAACTTAGACAACAAAATTCTTTGTTGATAGAGCTATTGTGTATTTTTATAATCAATGTTGTGTGCTTTGGGATGAATTTGAGGTTGTCCCCTTTCTATGAGCATAATTGAAGTCCAAAAACAACTTAAATGAATTACAACTTGTATGATTTCTTATTGGGCTTCTTACTTCCTTTTGTAGAGTGGTAATAAAATCAAGTCCAATGACCCCTTACCTAAACTTTATGATGTTCTAAAGTGGGTCAAATGCTTCCCATCTATCTTTTTTACCCATTGCTTCATCTGAAGTGTTAGCATTGACAATTCACACTAGTGACAGGTCATGGTTGAGGTTGTGCTCAAGGTCGAGGGTGTGTTCATTCAATTGGGGGTCATGACCTTGAACTTGGTATGCCTACTTTTGGAACTAAACTATTGGGCTTTAGGGGAGGCAGAGAAGGCAGCGGAAACAAAATTTTTCTCCCTCAAACCCAGAACAAGGAAACACGTCAACGTCTATACAATAGGAAAGGATGGTTTGTGGAATCATACCTTGTCTCAAGGCTTGCTCAGAGACAATACCTCGTGTCTTGCATGGTCTTCAGCTCCGGTCTTGGATGGTGTTTGTCCAGCTCCTGGTCGTACCGGGACTGACAACCCCTAGTCTCACCGGGACTGTCAAGATTGACAGTTGTCCTTCGAGCAGTAGAAATCTCTCGCCTCTGAAGTAGTCCACACGGACCACCTGGAACTCCAATCTCCTTGTCCCACAAGGAATTGGAAGGAGTCGCACCCTCCTGTCAGCATACTAGTCATTGACACACTCTCCTGCCACCAGTCACTTTCTGTAGTTGTCTTTCCCTTGCTGTGCCTCCCTTATCGGGTAGCACTTGCTTGGGCTCTCTCAGTTACCAAAACCAGAGAGAACGACAACTTTACAGAGCAACTGGTTGCATTGTGTTGTACTTTGAGAAGCCCCCAATACCCCTATATATATAGGAGGGTCATGGGACAAGGTTCTCTATCCCGAGAAATGCGGGACTAAAAGCAGGAGTAGAAGGGTTCGAGATTTTCCACAAAAACAACCAACTCGCAACCTGAACCGATCATTTCATAACTGAAACGGTCAGTTGGGGACCTGAGCCGATTGGTTGACACCTCAACCGATTGGTTGGGACCCATGAAATGGTTAGTTCACTTCTGAACCGGTCGGTTCGTGGTCCTGATCAGTTCCCAATTGACTTTTCATCTTTTGTTTCTAATTGGTATCAAATACCAATCGTTGTTCCAATTAAATTTGGCAAGTGAAACTGAGAGAAATTTCTCACCAATCCTACTTTCCCAACTTGCTCAGTTGCATCAGTTGAACCGATCATTTCAACACTTGAAACAATTGTTTCACCCTGTCCATGAGCCGATCGACTCACCACTTGAGTCGATCGGTTCACGAAGATGAGTCGATCGGTTCATCACATGAGCCAATCGGTTGGGAGTGCAGATTGTGCAGAATCAGTCAATTGCAGTTTCAATCAATCTGATACTCCAATCAATGTGTCCAACACCTTGAACATTATGACATTGAGCTATCAATTAATTGAGTATTTAATTGAACTACTAAACTCCTTTAGTAATCAATCTAAACATTATTTGTGGACAAAACTCCTCTTCCAGGTTAAATCCTATGTGTGTGACCCTACACGTCCTTTTCACGTTGGCAGTAAAAATCCATAACACTTATGACTTCACAAGCAAAGAGTGGTGTCTAGTCACACATCAGTGCTACCCAAGTGAAATAGAAAGTTGGAGAAGGGCTTTCAATCCTACAATCCATGAATGGTGTTACAGTGAATGTATAATTCCTTTGTCACTGATATCCCAAATGAACTCGAGGCACGGAACAGTCATCCTGTCAACGTTCATTCATTTTTTTGATCTCAGAGTAGATTGGAAGAGATATGTATGACATCAATATCACATACTGACTCACACATGCATGCACGCCTTTCTCAATCCTACTCATCAAGCGGCCATGGATATCAAACTCCCTCAGGAGGGAAAAATCCCATATATATCACTCACCCCTCAAAAGCCCCATGTGTCAAAGCCACCCAATCATCACCTTTATAGCAACCCATGTTTCAGGACTGCGTTTGATGATGTCAAAGTGTGCCCAACGACATGTGTTGAGTGTAGTGTTTTCAGGTCAAAGAATCACACTCACCACCATCACTGTGAGTAATGACTGTGACTACCATGTCATGGTTTCATGTGTCAAACTCACGGTGGGTCTGTCTGGTACACTTGTTCTCTAACAAGTACAAATGTGTTTGGTTTGATATCTTTATATCATGACTAATGAGATTCTATCATCAACCAACACCACAATCTAGTCTTGTGTGTCATTGTTGTCTATCTACCTTCCACAATGACAACCGACTAGGGACATAATAAGAATGTACAAACTCTTAGCATCTGTATGATCTCATCGTTCAGGTCCTCAACCTGAAAACATATGTCATTGAGTACTGTCATTCTCTAGACATTCAATCTATTCTATCACTATCTCATATGACTTAACCAGAAAGAATTGGAAGCTTGCCTTTGATGTTTATCAAATCAATCTTAATGTATCCCACCAATCATCCCATGATTGGCTCTCAGGGCATACATACCAACAGAATCCCACTTGCCCTGCGAGCCAATCACCCTTGAATCATATTCATAGTGATCATCAAACATGTCCCACATGTTATTGTGCTCTAGTGCGAATATAGTGAGTTATGGAAACACCTTGCCAAAGTCAGTTTTTAACTGCATGTCTCTCATCTCTTCATTGTACGTCACACGTATGAGATGGAGTTTCCGTAATATGCAATCTAGTATTCCTTTGCTAACCTTTAGCCACATTGCATGATCAAGGATTCCATACTTGTCATCAATGAGCAGGATATATCTATAAATTCATCTCATGAACTTCCAGATCCATATAGTATCCACTGTTGTTCTCTAACGCATAGATACTTGACGCTTCCTTTTAAATGGTTTTATTGGAACACTTCCAATTATCAACAAACTTTCACTTTTATATATCCTATATATTTTGGGATTAATTTTCTGTCCTTTCGGAAGTTTACATCAATGTAACTCTTTACATTGAAATCTTCCTTATCTCCATAGAACTAGCACTTCTCAAGTACTTATCAAGTTCTCATGGTATTCCAGTAACCCTTACTGGAAGTAGACAGACATCCACTCGTTATGTCCCACATATGAGTTATCAGGATGAGCACATCATATTGCCATGTCCTACATACAAGCTGATGAATGCATTTTGTTCTTGCCATGTTGATACATGCAAGATAATGGGATGATTACATACATAATAGATCCATATATATTCTTAGTGTTCCCATTCTTCATAAGAATTGGACACTTGGCCTTGGGATAGTAACTCCATGTAACATGGACAAGTTTTCTCCCACTGAATCTGTGCATACTGAACCCTTCAGTACAGATTGCCAATGTATGTTATCTCCTTTTAGGTCAAGAGGTTTTCGAGAACTATCTCTATAGATCTCTATTCCTATCACATAGGAAACATCTCTATCTTCCTTAAAGATAATTTCCACTTTTGGATTTCCATTCTAGAACATTTCCATTTCACATCAACATGTGGAATGTGAACACGCTCCCACTAAATCACAGATCCCTTCTTTATCTTTGACATATCAGTCAAACCCTTTGACTATATCATCAAAGTAAAGATCCAATTCTGAGTTGCTTGTACTCAATCAATCACATTGATTAGTCCACTGTAACTTATAGACTCCATTTGTATTAGTGGATTCATAAACCTTATAGGTTGTGTCACGTACACATCCTTGTTTTATTCCTCATAGGAATGCAATTTTAGTATCCATATGCCAAATGTCTTAGTCATTAAGTTGCAATCAACAAGCATCATCCTTCTCAAAATGTTATCCATGTGTCTTAACACTTAAGACTAATTTTCACTTATGGATTTCATCCAATGAGTGCTACCATCAAGGTCATACCTTATGGTTCACATGGATGTCATTTAGGATGAAATGGTCATAAACCATAACTCAAAATTCGATTCCTAATATTCATCTAGATAGTTGACTCATCACATGAACAACTCATCACATAGATAATTGAGGTGTAAGGATAAGAATTCACAACCCTTGTGATTCTTAATTTCTTTTATTAGTGTGGGGTATTCTTTTAAGAAGAATTCAGTTATTTGATACTCATTCTCTAACTCCTTAGAGTATGATTTCTTCTTGATTTAGACATCACCATGCCTTAATCATGAGTTCACTATGATACACTATCATAATCACTCATAAGGATCTCAAACATTTGGTTCAAGTATTTCATTCATTGATCTCATCAAGAATTAACACTTTACCAAATTTGCACTTCATCTATGATAATCTTGAACACTTCAATATATTCATATTGGTATTTCTCCAAACACCATTTGAAGTATTAGCATTTGTTCCAATAGGTGTGTAAATACATCACATGTATCATACCTAATAGGATAATCAATATTCTCCCACTACCATTAGTGAAGATTGATTATCATGTCATGATATTCATGTCTCTTACTGGTTCTCTAACCAAAAGAGTCTAGATTTATCCATCTCATGGAAACTAGAAATGAATTTCTCATGATTGATGCTAATTTGATTGTTTGAGTTATCTATAACTTTTAGGTATCATTTTATCTTATGCATATCAAATACCACAAGATAAACAAGGCATTGCCACAAAGATATATCTTTAGAAATTGAAACATCTCTTTATTGATTTCCATCATTGTCATACAATATGAAAAAAATAATGTGTTTCTATCTATTGGAAAATATGAAATAGCAGTTCATAACTGTATTACATGCCTTTTATGCTATTAAATAAACTAAAGTACTCTTATTTATGGTGGCAACACTTGCCCCATTTATTGAGTGCTTTACACTTTACATCTTGGTATCGTATACCTCAAAAGTGTTACAAGTTTACTTTCATGACACCTTTAAGTATAGACATCAGTCGCCTCCTTCTTCTTTTGTTCTTCCAGATAGAGAGGACAATTCCTTTTCCAATGTCCTGGCTTTTGACAATGGTGGAAATTTCCTTTCTTGGTCACACCTCCCTTGGCCTTGAGAGATGAAGATGACTTGGGCTCCTGGTTAGCATCAGAACCTTTCTTAGCTTTGCCCTTGTCCTTGCGCTTGAACTTGCCTTTCTTGCTCATGATCACCATCACAGACTTAGGCTTGTCCTTCTTCATCTGTATCTCTGTTGTCCTCAACATGCCCAACAACTCTGACAGTGGCCTATCAAAGTTGTTCATGTTGTAGTTCATCACAAACTGACTGTAGAATTCTGGCAACGATTGCAGTATCACGTCAGTAGCCAACTCTTGGCTCAATAGAAATCCCAGTCTTGTCAGGTTCTCCACATACCCAATCATCTTGAGTGTGTGAGGACCAACTGGATCTCCTTCTGTCATGACACACTTGAACAGTGCCCTTGAGACATTGTATCTCTCTTGCCGTGCCTGATCTTCATACATGTTCTTGAGATGCTGAATCATCTCAATGACACCCATGTTCTCATGTTGTCTCTGCAACTCGTGGTTCATAGATCACAACATCAAGCACTTTGCATCAATGGCATCATCATAATGCTTCTTGTAAGCATCCCTTTCTACCTTTGGTGCATTGGGAGCAGGTTCCTCTGGATTTGGAGCATCCAGGACATAGAGCTTTCACTCTTGAGTGAGAAAAATTCTCAATGTCCTATACCAGTCATGGAAGTTTGTCCCATTTAACTTGTCCTTTTCAAGGACCGATCACAAAGAAAAGTGATTGCTGTTTTTTGTCATTTGTACTACAAAAGGAAAATATGCAATTTTAGTCCAAAACTCATTTTTGACTTATTTGATTGATTTGAAAAGTTGACGATATAATTAGGCCTTTAATTAATTATCGCTCCCACTATTTTAGTTCAAATTGATATCCCTCACCATCAATTCAGAAGATTGCAATGTACAACCTTCTAGTGGGCAAGATCCTGAAATCCTCTAAGTCATGGACCAGCTAGGGCTGTCACCCACAACTTAGATCTCTCAAGTAGGCAACTCTTGCCATGATCATCTCCATGCCTCAAGGTGCTAGATCCTATCTAGGTCACCTTGTTAAGTCCGACCCAAAGCAAACATGATGAATATGCACCCTGCTAGGGCAGACCCACACATTCATCCTTCACGCTTCTACGAGATAGACGATGCACCACGCTAGGGTGTGCCCACACTTGGTCGATCAATCTTTTCACGTGTGTCGCATTTGGAAGGCATCTAAAACTTAATATTTAATGAGGGATTTGGTTTTATATACATATACATATCCAATTACCACAATACATAGTATGTATCATATACATGCTATATCCCATAGAAAACATGCAAAACGATAAAAGCGATGATTATGGCCATCCTAATGTGATTCCTCGAGCCAAGAGGAATCACAGTCATCTAGGTCTACATCACATGCAACCTGTACAAGATGAACTTTGTGCTTTGCCTTTCTGGGATTGATCAACTCATCACATGACTGATTGGCTCGCCATCAGACTGGTCGGCTGGGTGCCACCAGCCGATCAGTTGGCTCCTCCAACCGATCAGTTCACTTGGTCACCGTTCATCTCATCATGGCTGCCAACCGCTCATCTCGCTCCTCGAACTGGTCATCAACTGATCGATTCACTCCTTGAACTGATCGTCTCGAACGTCAATCGATCGGTTCACACCTTGAATTGATCATCTCAGCTGTCGTCAGGATGTCCTATGTTCTTTGACATAACAGGAAATAAAATTCTATCCTATTTTACATTGTAAAAAGAGAAACCTCGAGTTACATTCGAGGGGAGCAAAGGTAGGAAAGAAATCTTGAATTATTTTGAGTTACATCAGGAATAGGAGAAAGGGAATAAGTGCACAGACCGAGATGCAAGCAACCACATACAACCATACACAGATAGGGTTTATTGGCCATAATCATGCTATACATCCACCACAAAACTCGTTTAAGGGAGACGCGTATTGAGTGCATTAATAATACATATCATATATGTAAATTGCGATTTGTGGATTTCAAATTGGACATGAATAAAGCCAATTTTATTCGCATCGTATGCAATAAATATAGGCGACAAACCAAAATCGATCATATCGATAATCCTAAAGTATAGAGCAGTTGACGTGGCTCTGATACCACTGTTGGGTTTCAGGGGAGGCAGAGAAGGCAGCGGGAAAAAAATTTCTCCCTCAAACCCAGAACAAGGAAACGCGTCAACGTCTATCAAATAGGAAAGGATGGTTTGTGGAATCGTACCTTGTCCCGAGGCTTACTCGGAGATAATACCTCGTGTGTCTTCACCTTCGGTCTTAGATGGTGTCTGTGCAGCTCCTGGTCGCACCGGGACTGACAACTCCTGGTCTCACCGGGACTGTCAGGATTGACAGCTGTGCTCCGAGCGGCAGAAATCTCCCGCCTCTGAAGTAGTCCACACAGACCACTTGGAACTCCAATCTCCTTGTCCCACAAGGATTTGGAAGGATTCGCACCCTCCTATTAGCATTCTAGTCACTGACACACTCTCCTGCCACCAGTCGCTTTCTGCAGTTGTCTTTCCCTTGTTGTGCCTCCCTTATCAGGTAGCACTTGCTTGGCTCTCTCGGTTACCAAAACTAGAGAGAATGACAACTTTACACAGCAACGGGTTGCACTGTGTTGTACTTTGAGAAGCCCCCAATACCCCTATATATAGGAGGGTCATGGGACAGGGTTCTCTATCCCGAGAAATGCGGGACTAAAAGCAGGAGTAGAAGGGTTCGAGATTTTCCACAAAAACAACCAACTCACAACCTGAACCGATCGTTTCATAACTGAAACGGTCAGTTTGGGACCTGAGTCGATCGGTTGACACCTCAACCGATCGGTTGGGACCCATGAAAAGGTCAGTTCACTTATGAACCGGTCGGTTCATGGTCCTGATCAGTTCCTGGCTGACTTTTCATCTTTTATTTCTAATTGGTATCAAATACCAATCCTTATTCCAATCAAATTGGGCAAGTGAAACGAAGAGAAATTTCTCACCAATCCTACTTTCCCAACTTGCTCGGTTGCATCAGTTGAACCGATCGTTTCAAAACTTGAAACAATCGTTTCACCCTGTCCATGAGCCGGTCGACTCACCACCTGAGCCGATCGGTTCACCAAGCTGAGCTGATCGGTTCATCACATGAGATGATCGGTTGAGAGTGTAGATTGTGGAGAATCAGTCAATTGTAGTTTCAATCAATTTGATACTCCAATCAATGTGTCCAACACCTTGAACATTATGACATTGAGCTATCAATAAATTGAATGTTTAATTGAACTACTAAACTCCTTAGTAATCAATCTAAACATTGTTTGTGGACAAAACTCCTCTTCCAGGTTAAATCCTATGTGTGTGACCTTGCAGGTCCTTTTCATGTTGGCAGTGAAAATCCATAACACTTATGACTTCACAAGCAAAGAGCGGTGCCTAGTCACACATCACTGCTACCCAAGTGAAATAGAAAGTTGGATAACAACTTTCAATCCTACAATCTGTAAATGGTGTTATAGTGAATGTATAATTCCTTTGTCACTGATATCCCGAATGAACTCGAGGCACGGAACAGTCATCCTATCAACATTCATTCATTTTCTTGATCTTAGAGTAGATTGGAAGAGATATGTATGACATTAATATCACATAATGACTCACACATGCGTGCACGCCTTTCTCAATCCTACTCATCAAGCAGCCATGGATATCAAACTCACTCAGGAGGGACAAATCCCATATCTATCACTCACCCCTCAAAAGCCCCATGTGTCAAAGCCACCCAATCAGCACCTTTATAACAACCCATGTTTCAGGACTGCATTTGATGATGTAAAAGTGTGCCCAACGACATGTGTCGAGTGTAGTGATTTTAGGTCAAAGAATCACACTCACCACCATCACTGTGAGTAGTGACTGTGACTACCATGTCATGGTTCCATGTGTCAAACTCACGGTGGGTCTGTCCGGTACACTTGTTCTCTAACAAGTACCTATATGTTTAGTTTGATATCTCTATATCATGACTAATGAGATTCTATCATCAACCAACACCACAATCTAGTCTTGTGTGTCATTGCTGTCTATCTACCTTCCACAATGACATCCGACTAGGGACATAACAAGAATGTACAAACTCTTAGCATCCATATGATCTCATCGTTCAGGTCCTCAACCTGAAAGCATACGTCATTGAGTACTGTCATTCTCTAGACATTCAATCTGTTCTATCACTATCTCATATGACTGAACCAGAAAGAATTGGAAGCTTGCCTTTGATGTTTATCAAATCAATCTTAATGTATCCCACCAATCATCCCATGATTGTCTCTCAGGCATGCATACAACCATAAACATGGTCAGCAACCACGATTGAGACATTATAACTCTTGTAGTCAGAATAACCACATTGAAGACTGCTACAAGACTGCATGGAGAACCTAAATGTTCTAGTCAGGCCTCAACTAACTACATTGAGGTTGATTGTGTACACGACCACCACCCTCTACTACTTCCACTAACTGGATCAACTCTAAGATAAAAAAACTACTCCAAGAACAACTTCATGCTCAGATTGAGGTTTCCCGACCAGATGGAGATTATACATTTCTTGCTTTATCAACACTATATGGTCTAACAAATGGGTGACAATGTGAGGTGCATTAGTTTGGTTTATGCTGGTGAAAATTACTTTTATCCAAACATACCGGTATGGTATGGGATTCTAGCATCTCCCTATGCTCTAATGATTAAATATGCAATATCTGGTATAAAATCATGCATATATAAATCCAAGTTTTTTGTTGTGTATCTAAGCAAAATGGACAATGCTAATCTATCAATGTTTTAAAAAGTGGTAAGTGTTATGTGTTTGGAGAGGTCACATTATAGAGTATATGCGTTGTGGGGAGTATAAGCATAAGTATATATGGTTTTGATTTTTTACTTATTATATTATAAATATTTTTATAAATACAAATATATAGAAACATGTTATAATGCTTACAGACTCAATTCATATGTATATATGTACCTCTCTATATATTATATTAATACTACATGTCTAAAAAGTGTTGATGGGCCTTAGTTACTCGACCCATAAACTAGATAGAAATGACCTAGAAATACTAATCCCACACACAGACTACCCATCCATCATCCCTTGCCTGGTACCCAAACCATATGAACCCTTAGGTGAATGAAGAGCCACACTCAAGCTAGCAGCCACTGTCACACCAAAAAGTAGCAGGGTGACTTCCATGGAGGGACATGGGAGTAGCAGTAGCCCTGATGGCTTGTAATGGAGGAGTTGTAGAATTCATCATCGTCACCATGGTCACTTGCAGGCATCGTCATTTCCATAACCATCTAAAGGTGCCACCACTGCCACTATCTCCTAGAGGGGTCATCATCGTCGTAATGGCCACCCAAAGGTGTCGCTACCACCGCCACACCAGGCAACTACTTCCAGGAAGGCTATTATCCTTTTTTCCCTTCCATTCCTTGTCATCTTCCCCCTTCTGTCCTTCACCCTCATAGTTTCTCATCCAAAAAGCGGCATGTGTGTCGCCGAATAAGAATACATGGAGCCACAAAAGTAATGGGGTCTACTTTGTGGACCGATTAACTGTATTCGGTGCAGCTGGGTGGCCGAACCTTGTACACAGCCTTGTAAGCAACCTCATACACCAAAAAACATTGTACTATACCATTTATTCTATGCCTTTGTTTTTGTATATATTTTATGATTTTTAGTCGGTGTTTAGTTTTTCTATAATTATTATATGTGGTGCCTACTTGGTGTCTCTTTCATCTATTTTCATATGACCTACCAAATTGGGCATGTCATTCTCTCAGCTACTCTAATCCACTGTGTATTTCTTAAATGTCTAAATTCTCATAGCTAAATGTTTTCAAATGCGATCTATATTGTATGTTTTAAGAAGAATGTAAATTGAAAGACATCTACCTAATATGAATAAAAACACAAAATGAAGATGAAAATGACCCAATTTTTAGGTGGAATGAATGCAATAGAGTGAAAAAGGTAGGAAAATTGTAGCACTATAGAAAGAGGGTGGTATGGAGGGTTTTAAAGAAAAAAGAAAGCAAGGAGGTCATGTAGGGGGAAATGTTTTGAAAGGAGCAATTTAAAGGGAGTATGGTTTCTAGATGTACTTTCTCATTGTATAGTAAGAAGTGGGGCACTTGTAATAAAGATAGGCACATTTTGTTCAATATAGATCTAGGTACCTTATATGTGCATGTAGAGTATAAAGTTATCATACAAATGCATGTACAACTAATTGGGAATTCCACCAGGGTGTAGAAGTAAGCATGGATTAGCTATTATCATTAGAGAACATCAGATGCATATTTGATCAAAACCCCTAATACTTGAAATCCTTGGTTATCAACTCCCCTTCTTGTCAACTAATTTATACTTGTCTAGGCATCAATAGTTGATTGTCAAAGTTGTCCCCCTTGACACCTTAGTTTACCTTGGGACATTAACTACTTTGTCAAGCTATCGAGACACATTTTTGTTTTGAGTATACGTCTCTACTAAAATAAAGAATCAATGGATGCATCCAAGTAAGTTGAAGAGCTAGCACTACAATCTTATCTGTAATCATAACATAAGCTATGTAATAGTTTTCCAATGTAAGTTTGTGTATTGGTTCATTGTCTATACATGCAACCTCACCTAATAAAGTCTTTTCTTCTACTCTAGGTTTGTCATTTTTATATGATTATTCACAAATGCTATGAACAAGATTGCAATAACTTAAAGTGTTCATATGATGGATTGCGTCTACTCTTACAGCACTACATACCACAAGAAACATACATTACTTGGTTTCCTTTTTTCTATTTGATCAGTACTTACCAAGCACATATCAAAACAATAAAATAATGGATGGAATCTTCCTTCTAACAATTGGCTACACAGACAAACAAAACTTCAGAGAATGAAGTAATGTGTTATAATTGTATGCAAAGTTAGTATTTTTCCTATTCATGTGTTTCTTTTCCTGGAAGCCCAAGTTGAAAAAGACATCATTAACCAATATGAGTTTACAACAGAGGTTGCCAACAAACTATACATCCTAATGCAATCTACATTAGAACATCTTTTTTGTCTCTACCTTTCTTTATTATATATTGCACTTATAAGAAAGATGAACTCCATCCTTGAACCCTCATACATATTTGAAAGTATACAAGTCCTTCAAAAAATCATTTCCTTCAAAACATAGTAAGGTGAGAATATACTCATACTCTTGTACTTAAAATTTTGATCATTTGATCATTCAAACCCATGACTAGTAGCAAGTGTTTAGTTTGTGGTTAGTTGCTCCTAAGTCTTACTTATATTAGTAGATATTCATTCATGTGATCTATTGTTGCATTATTATAAATGATATTGGTTTGCAAATGAAATTCCTTTATTTTTCTCTTGTCAAGATTTTATTGTCCTCGTTGATATTCTTTTCTTGTGAATAACATTATTTTCTTTTAAATTTGGTTAATTATAGTATATAACTTGGTGCATCAAGTTGTTGGTAATGCTTGATTTAGATTAACTTTATAAGAGATAAATGTTTAGGCTACTATAAGTTGGAAGCTATTAAACCAAGAAAATTAGTAGTATATATTTCTCAATTCACATTTAGATTTCTTTCGCACAGTTATCCATGTATGATAGTATTCCAAAATTTCAAAAGAAAATCTTCAGAAATCTAGTACTTACTATGTAGATGGATGCCATGCCATTAAACTAGTATAAACTTTGTCCATACCTAATATTTTAGTATGAATCACAATGTGAAAATTGTATTGTAATGATAAACACACCATATATACCTTTATAGTAGTAAATACAACCGAAGATTGTAGTGTGGATAGGCATCTACAAGTTTGTGTTTTGGTCATTAAGGTATGCTTCTCTTAGAAACTCGTCTATGTAGAAATTTGTCTATTCCTAATATTCTCCTCCATGATCTTGACATATAGAATGTTGTTGTAGGTATATTTAGACTTCCAATAATCATTACATATTGGTGTCATCACCTTTAACAAGGGAATTTTGTACAATATGTTTTTACTTACATCTTTCTCTTATGTTATTGTTTTTAAGGTAGAAAAATGTGGATGTTGATTATAAATTTATATAGCTGTAAACTTTGCAGTATCTATTAATGAGAACAAGTAGTCTTTCAAGTTGTGATTGCTTTGAGTCAAATACTTGTGGTTGTGGTTGATGGTCATAGTTCGAGCATGTTGATCTTTGTTTTGGTACTTCTAATCTCAATAATGCAAAATCATGTGTTTTGGCTTACTGACTTTGCTTCCTAGGATTCCACTAGACATGACCCAAAAGATGATGCTTGTGCCTACGCAGCCAAAGAGGGTCCCCATCTATGAGTGGGCTGGAAGGACAACCCAACCTCCTTATTAGGAGGCCTGAGGAAATAATTTCAACACTTCATTGAGACATTTTAGGATGGATGCCATGCCATTAAACTAGTATAAACTTTGTCCATACCTAATATTTTAGAAATCTAGTACTTACTATGTAGATGGATGCCATGCCATTAAACTAGTATAAACTTTGTCCATACCTAATATTTTAGTATGAATCACAATGTGAAAATTGTATTGTAATGATAAACACACCATATATACCTTTATAGTAGTAAATACAACCGAAGATTGTAGTGTGGATAGGCATCTACAAGTTTGTGTTTTGGTCATTAAGGTATGCTTCTCTTAGAAACTCGTCTATGTAGAAATTTGTCTACTCCTAATATTCTCCTCCATGATCTTGACATATAGAATGTTGTTGTAGGTATATTTAGACTTCCAATAATCATTACATATTGGCGTCATCACCTTTAATAAGGGAATTTTGTACAATATGTTTTTACTTACATCTTTCTCTTATGTTATTTTTTTTAAGGTAGAAAAATGTGGATGTTGATTATAAATTTATATAGCTGTAAACTTTGCAATATCTATTAATGAGAACAAGTAGTCTTTCAAGTTGTGATTGCTTTGAGTCAAATACTTGTGGTTGTGGTTGATGGTCATAGTTCGAGCATGTTGATCTTTGTTTTGGTACTTCTGATCTCAATAATGCAAAATCATGTGTTTTGGTTTACTGACTTTGCTGCCTAGGATTCCACTAGACATGACCCAAAAGATGATGCTTGTGCCTACGCAGCCAAAGAGGGTCCCCATCTATGAGTGGGCTGGAAGGCCAACCCAACCTCCTTATTAGGAGGCCTGAGGAAATAATTCCAACACTTCATTGAGACATTTTAGGATTCAAGCAACTAGATAAACACAACTCTTCTTTCACAATAATGTTTCCACTTGCCACACTTCATAGATTTTAGAGGTGTAATCGTCAGCTGCAGAGCATTCATTACAGGTTTATGCACCACTTAGAGTGGCATGTGCCCTAATATCGATGTTTCCACTACAATGATCATCAAGCCTTGGATCTATTATTGACCTTATTCTTCATAAAAGGATTGAACGTGAGCTATTTGTTTTTGCTTCTTTGCAATAGTATGCTATACCATGTCCACATTTCAAAAGTCTTTGAAGAAAGGATGTTAATACATCAAAAGTGAATTAACTATACTGGTGATCTTATGCTGCAATCATGTGGAGTATTTTCTAGAGTTTGTTAAAGTACATGGTCGAGTGTTGCATATTCTTTCTTTTATCTTGTAACTATGTATACAAATTTTGTATCTTATACATGTAAATAATAGTATTATATACATTTTTTTGTACATTACGGCTTGTGCGTCTGAGGTCTAGAACATTGAACTATGAATTCAATACTATAATTTGAACATGAATGTGAGAAAAGGGCTTTTCTACAGATTGAACTTCTTGTTTACTATTTTCAAAGTCTAAAAAATGTTCTCCATGGCAATGTGCAAGTTTTCAAATAAATAAGGCTGACTTATAACCACCGCTAGCTTTTTTAGAATTTCTATTAGTCACTACATAAATTGACACAAATATGTTACTTCAAGTAGGTACCTATTGCAAGTTGATGATAATCTAAATAGACATTTGTAGGCGTCTATGATTAGTGTTTGTGTCAGTTCATTTGTTTAAACTGACGCACCTTAGGAATTTGACTCGTGTGTTTGTCTAATTAGCCCAAAAACAAATATACAACAATGTCAGTTTCACCTAGTTTTTTACTAGTCAATGAGTAGTGGAGTTGTTTACAATTATGAGGTATGAAGAACCTCAAAGTTCTAATTGTTATACCTACTTACAGTGAGGTTTGAAATCCTAATTACTTGAAGAAAATCAGCCTCCATAGTGCACTGAATTAAGGTTGAAAATGAAGATATATGACAAAGATGGATCTGGCATTTCAATTGCCCCAAGACACTAATTACTTTTTTTTGGTCTAGATCTCATTGACTTGTTACTCTACTTTTTTCTTCAAAATTTGAGTCTTTTTAGACGACCAGTTATGTAAACGTGAAAGAAAATGATAGAGTCTAAAAAATTGCCATAAATTGATAAGAAATGCCTTAAGAAAGTTGGTTAAAAGATTTAAAAAGGTACCAATTTAAAAAATGTTCTAAATATTAGATATAGAAATATATCGATATCATGTATGATAAAATAGTAAACCAACATTCTATAAGTAAGATTATCAACTAGAAATGAGGAGATGTAGGACCATGAAGTTACCATTTTGGCATGTAATCAAGGCAAACAACCAAACAAGGTTTTGAGTGGAAAATAGTGCTACAGTAAAAATTTAGACATCTAAAGAGTATGAATATGTTGGATCATTGAAAAAATTGTCACATGTCACCCATATTCATTTATAGAACAGTGTTGTGGGAATGAGTGATATGTCTAAAATTATAGAATGTCTTGATATAAATATAAGACTTTCATCTCCATATTGGAAAATAATGATATTCAATTTCTCTAAATAGTTGTTTGAAAACATATACATTTATGATTAAAATATACTAATTTTAAAGTAACACTTAAGACTTCGCACAAGGTATGTCCCAATTTTCTTGTCATTTCTAATTAACCTAGCAAAACCACTGCACAATTGTTAGAATTTCATTAGGTCATCCTATTCTCAAAATGAATCTCTAGTCTTAAACAAGCACTAGTAGAAATAATGCTTGCACATCATAGGATGAATGCAAAAACCATGAAGCAATGTTATTAAGACAAGGACAAATGGATAATAGGTGGTTGGACCAGTTCGTTTTTCCCAGAGACCCAAAAAATGAACCATCCAAAAACTATCGAACCAATCAGTTCCCTTAGTAAACCAACAAAAATGATCCAGTTTGTATTCAACCGGTCAGTTGTACCCAATATGTGCTTCTTACCTCCCTTGCTTAGTGCACATGCCCCAAAAGGGTATTAACCCTTAACTTCCTCATGAGAGGAGAAAGAAGTGTGACATGACCACTTAAATTTTCCCTAGGAGAGATTTATTGAATCCATCGACTCTATTTCATCTGTTGCATCGAATGGATGTTTCTGCTAACTTAAATAGATATCTCCACTTCAATTGTCGATATCACCCACACAGGAGGCTTGTGCTACTGTAGATACCTCTCACGGGACTGTTTGTGGCTACTAGCACATACTTCTCCTCATTGGTGTTTAGGTGAGCCTTTCCCTCTTTGATCTACTCTTCTTCTTTCTATACTTGAATTCTTATTCCACTACTCCATGCCTTCTTACTCAAACATGGTATTCTTCCTCCACTCCTCCCCTTCTTCATGAATGTGTTTTATCTTCCTCTACTGACCCCCCTTCTTTCTATACTCATGCTCTTCATTCTTCCTCTACTACTCCCTTTCTCCCTGCACAAGTCTTCTTCCTTGTTCTATTATTCATCCCCATCTTTCTCAAATTCTCTCTGTATCCCCTCTATGTCACACAATTTCTGTCATGGAAGTGTTTGTTACCCTAGTCCACACTCCTAATGGGTAAATAGCCAAAGGCGAGTGGACTTGAGTGTCCATCTGTAGAATGGCACAAATAATTCACACAGGCATTATATATGTAAAAGTAGTAACAACAAGAGATAACAAGATACCAAACATGGAGACAGGAGATATGTACCCATTTCTAGATTCAAGTAACTCGTTGGTGTTTCATTTCAGATCATAGAGTCTTGAGAACAACAGATCTTTATTTGGCAACTATAAATTTCATAAATAAAACATATTAATACTAAAGCATTAAGTATGCTATGAAAAGTCATGTAAATATTTTAAGAATACTATAAAAGTTACTTGGGTAGAAACAACATATAAACATGATTTAGAAATAAGGCATGAAACACTTAACGACATTCTTTTATACAAAGTGTGTTTTACATGCATTACCATTATGCTTAAAAACATATTATGGCTATTGACCAGCTTCTCATTGGAAGGGTCCATAAGGGTGCTCAAGATTAGCTACCCTTTTATCAAAATGAGGGACCTCAAGACCGAAGTTAATGAGCTAACCCTGTTTTATTCATGCCTCATGCCCTTGCACCAAGAATTTAGGCAGGTACACTAGGTTTTTATAATGGACAAGTTCAATTATGTTTAAAGGTTTGTTCAACATATTTCTAGAAAAATAAATGTACTAATCATAGGGAACAAGTAGCTCAATCAAGTAATTAACTAGCCAAGCATTCATACGAGCATATACAAACAAGGCAATACCATAGTAGGGTCAAGAGAGTAAGCATACCTTTCGAGTAATGATTTATGAGTCAGATCCTAGAGATTATCCAAATCAAGGGTACCTCGCAAGGAAAAGATATAGCATGGTGTCTCAGAACAATAGGGAAAGCATCATCTAAACATCATAAGAGTCATGTGGATATTCCCCTAGTCCTCACTTTCAATTAGTTCAAGCATAGTTCTAAACTTCCAAGAATGCATGTCATTAACTAACATAATTCAAAGATCAACATTTAGCCCTAGGTCTAGGTGAACCATCCACATTAACAGTATAAGCATGATAAAGCTAAGATCTGATTTAGATGTAGAAGAAGCATGAGGTCTAAATTATCAACATGGTTGATCATGCAAAAATGCAACTAGTCATATGAGATCAAAACAATGCAATAGAGCCACATTTCCAAGCCATAGATGCACTAAGTAGATCAAGTTAGAGTAATAGAGTAATGTCATGATGATCCTACTTATTCAAAGTCATTATGATATCATGACTAACATTAGAGAACAATCTAGCAATGTTAGAGCCCAACAATATAACATTTGCATTAAGAACATGCTAGGTGTCATAATTAAATCATATGTAAACAAAGAGCACATGAGTATGTTGCATGGAACTTAGTGCAAGACATAGGTTAAGGAAGGAACAAGTCACAACTATAGCTACTGATTTTCGAAGTTCAAACATTTTATAATGTTAGGTTAGGCCAAAATTGCATATGTGAGAAAGTTACATCATACAAGTATGTAAAAGGACCATCTTCAAGTCATGATAGGTCAAAAGGACATTAGGGTGCATATAAGTGGTCCAAAACAACATAATAATAGAAGGTGAGTTAACAAACTAGTTTGAGTGATTAGTGTAGCTAGGAATCATTAAGGACACATTGAGACATGATTGAGGTTACTTAATAATCCAAAGATCATTAAGGAAGCATCTCTATTAAAAACAAAGATGAATTGTACAAAATTAGCAAGAGATAAAAGCACAATTAGAAAGATGACAATTTTTTGATCAAAATGGTATATAATGCTTGGCTGTTTGGTTAAGAGATTAGAAAGATACAATATTTTGAAGTTTGACCATTAATTAGGGCATTTTGGGGGACTTTTACCTTAGCAGGCCTGAAATTGGGCCACCAGGCTGCTCAACTTCTCGTCCAGGGCCTGAGCGGGTGTGCAGAGCGGTGACTGGCGGCTGTCCATCGGCCCAAGTCACTGACGCACAGTCACAGGCATCAGTAGGCGGTTGAGGGAGGTCAGCGTCATCTAGTAGTGATCCCCACACGCCGGCTTCTAACCTACCCAAGCACCACACCAAGAAAACAAAGTCATTCACTTCGGGTCCTCCGATCGTCCTCCCGCTTCCAGCATGAAGCACCATGCTATACAGAGTCATCCTCATCGGGGCCGAGGCAAGGGGCGTTGTTGAACCCCACACATCCTGATCCAGGGCCGACCACCATCAAGGGAACCCAAACGATCGGTTGCAACTCCAGATCTTGGGCAAGGAGGGGCATACGTGGGAGGACGTGGTGGTGCACGACCTTTCTGGTTGTCCTTGCTGCAGTGGCTCGCGCGCTGCCACTGTGGTGGCCTCAGGTCTGTAGCTGGCTCATCGGGCCCGATCGAAGAGAGGAAGAGATCAGAGAGGGAGGAAGATGGGGAAGTACGATTGTCGTGCTCTTCTGTCGCCTTCATGACGATGTTCACATTTTGGAAACTCATCCAAGCAGGTGGCATTGGGCTTGCGAGCTACTGGGGCAGGTCGGTGCAGAGAAGGGAAGGCACTACTTCCACTATGGGTGCAGGAGCTAAACCCCGCGATAGAGGGGTTTAACAGGAGGAGGGGAAGAAAGGGCAAGGTATTTTAGGTTTCGAAGGGTGCAAGATGTGGTGGCGGCGACCAACCTGGGTTCATCTCTCCCACTGGCACCCCACTGCTCAGAGCAGCTGGTCAAGCGGACCAAAGGGGAGTTAGATGAGGGGAGAGGGAGAAAAGAGGTGGAGGAGATGCAACATGGAAGCCATTGGGTGGTCGTACGACCCTCACGCGAATGGGACAAAGAGGAGGGAGTTGGGGAAAGAAGGGAAGGGTGTGCATGTGGTCTGGCAGACGACTAGGCCCTAGTGGGCTGGCCCCAAAGCCACAACAAAAATAGAAAAGCACAGGAACAAGGTTGGAAATTAGGGAATGTCATTAGGTCATAAAATTATTTTGCTAGCTTCAAAATGAGCAATAAAAGGTGCATTGCAATCGCGAGAAGGAGCTCTACAAGATGAGATACATTGGAGATTATGTTTGCGGACATGAATTGGTTCAAAGTAATTTGCAAGGTGCGGATAAGTTAAGAAGTTGAAACTTAGGCTTGAAAGCAAAATGTGTGTCAACACAAGACAGATGTGTATGAGATGATTCAACCAAGCATCAAGGCTCATTCATTCATGAAATTTAGGGTTACAGTGAGGAAAAATGAAAGGACAAGTGCACAACACTTACATGAAGAGAGAGAAAAGTTTAGGTCATCGCAATTTCCCTTGATGACGGATTCACTTTGGCGTTGTTCCTTTGATGCCACTTACAAGTGATATTGCATAGCTCCCGCTTCAACTACTGACTAGTTGTTCTGCTACTATGGTTGCATTTGGTTTTTAATGCCATCAGGTGACATTCTATATGTACTCACAAATTCACTATGTGTATCATAAACATAGTCTCAAGCAGAATTTATTTTTCACTTTTGGTTGTGAGACATTGAGAGAGTGGTATGTTTCATTTTTAATCTTGAAAGCTTCATTGATGGATTAGAATGCTTGACTACATATGAGAACTTTCATTGATAACTTGGTATAGGAATTGAAGTACTCAGCTACATTATTGGGTGCAAATTTTTTTATGTTATCCTTTTTCATCGCCGCATACTTTTTTGGCATCCTTTTGTCAAGTATAAGTTGTTATTTAAATATAATTTAAAATGTCATGCAAACATCAATGGTTGAACCAGTCTGACCACTGATTGAACCAATGAATCAAGAATCACTGGCTTCACCTAGTCACTAAGTGGTTCAGTCCTGAAAGCCTAGTCATGAAGACTTAGAAGGAGGAGCCCATGGATTGGATATTAAGTCCTTCCTCCCCCTCCTTCTGGCCACCATGGCCTTCTCCAACCCAATTTATGTTACCTTCAAAGGGGCTATGATTGAACTTTCTCCATATATTAAAAAAAGTAGGGCTCATAGGGCGATGTATATAGAGTTTCTAATTGTATGACCATCGGTCTAGCAAAGGATGGTGTTACTAGAATGTCTTCGCTAGTCTTCTAAGGAAGCCACCACCAATTTTGGGAGCATAACTACCATATTTTTAGCATCGAGTACAAGAGTTTTTGACATATGTAAGGATATAAATCGATTTTTGTGTATTCAATATCATCTTTGTAACACAGTAAACATGTTTTTTCTATGTTGATTTTTACGTATATGCTTCGCATCACAAGTTACATGAAAATTTTCTTTAATTATAAAGACACTTAAATTATATAATAAATAGAAAATATTTACATAATTAGTGTTCAATGGTGAATCAAATTTGTATACACCTTATTGGAAAGTTATTGATGCATGGTTGACACATATGTCACATAATTTGATACATGTTGTTACTTCTTATCTGAACCCTAAGCTCCACTATGAAAAACAAATCGGAATAGATTAAGAGGTAAAGCAAAGGTTGAACACAGTGATTCTAAAAATGCTTGATGTGTTTGATAGGTCTAAAGTTAAACACGAGCTTCGTGATTACCATTCTTTGGATTTCGCCGTGTTTAATGAACTTGTTGTTGATTTCCTCTCTCATACACGTCCAAGTAAGAAACATTTCATTAGAAACATTTGACTATTTGATTTCATTAGTACTACTAATGTACAATTTGTTTCTAACACACTTTTCCATCAATAGAAGTTCCATGGGATATATATGGTGGGGAACAATGAAAGAGATATTGATGATATCTCCAATATACCTACCTATATATGAATTTCCACGAAATCGATCATCTATCCACACAAACCTTTTAGGATTACAGTTATCTGTAAATTGGTGGACCTATCGGTAACACCGTCGATATCAGAAAATATCGACGGTGCCGCTACAAAATGTCCCACTTAAGGGCAGTATCGAAGGTATGCCGCCCCAACATACCTTTTTTTGCAAACCTCGTGTTGCTGTTGTTGCTTTAGTGGAGAAACTTGGATATTTTTGGTGATTTCATTACTTGGAGCTAAAATCAACCCTAATCAAAGTATGTTTTCTTAATTTCTTTCATTTCTCATCAGTTCCAACCCCTCCCCCTCTATTTCCTTCTATTTTCACCATAGAAGTTCTCCATAATTCTCTAATTACACCCAAATACTATATCTACTACAAAAACATAGGTTTAATGCTATTTAACAATATATCTATGATTATATTAAGTAGATCTACTAATGTATCACTAGATCTACTACTATTAATTAATATTATCATATAATTTCACTAATTTATATTAAATTTGTAATACTATGATAAGTATTGTTAATCATATGTATCTAACATAGATTTAGTAGAAGAAGTTGTACCAAATACTAATACGAACAAAAATACAGTACAAATATTTATTTTTTTGTTTTTCATTTATTAAAAATTCTGAATTTTTTGTACAAAAATGTGTGTGTTAGTGTTAGATAAGATGGAATGAGTAATTTGTAACACATCACTTGCCTTAATAGTAGATAAATATCAGATTATATATTTTTCAAAATAATTTAAGAGTTTTAGTTTTTTATTTAACCCTTTTTTCTGGTTAATATGTTCAAATACAATGATTATTTTGAACATGTAAAATCAACAATTCCAGATACTAGATTGATTGATAAATTCATGTTTAGGTATCAACATGGTTTCTATCATATGAGGAAGAACACAAGGAGGATAGTTAACAGAAGGTTAGGAGCAACTCAATTCGGAACTAACTTTTTGTGCTCATTCTCCATTTTATCTTAAAAGGCAGCCTTTGAGAATTATACTTTCTTCTACAAAATGGAGAGAACTTCCTCAATATAAAAGTGAGGGTATGTAGATTGAACATAGTATACAAGGGAATGAGTATCGAGCTACAAGTAACGCAATTACAGTGCAATTGAGCATGTTGTGAGAGTTTTGAGGCTAACTGATAGTAATGGATCCACTACTGGTTATATCTATGAGGCATTATACAAGACAATGGAAGCTATTAAATTAGTGTTCAATGGTGAATCCAATTTGTATACACCTTATTGGAAAGTCATTGATGCATGGTTGACACATATGTTACATAATTTTATTCATGTTATTGCTGCTTATTAGAACCTTAACATCCACTATGAACAATGAATCAGAATAGATTCAGATATAAAGAACACAGTAATTCTGAGAATGATTGATGTGTTTGATAACTCCAAAGTTAAACACGAGTTTCATGATTACTATTCTTTGGATTATGACGTGTTCAACCAACTTGGTGTTGATTCCCTCTCTCATACATGTCCAAGTAAGAAACATTTCATTAGAAATGTTTCACTATTTGATTTCATTAGTACTACTAATGTACAATTTGTTTGTAATACACGTTTCCATCAATAGAAGTTTGGTTGGATAAGTATGATGGGGATCAATGAAAGAGATAATAATGATATCATCGGTAGATCGACCGGTATACCGATTTCAATGACATCGGTCATCGGTCCACACAAACCTGTCATTGGGATTACAATTATCGGTAAATAGGTGGACTTACCGATAAAATTGCCCAATAACGACAAATATCGAGGGTGACGCTGTAAAATGTCCCACTAAAGGGTGGCATCTACAGTAGGCTGTCCCGACATACCTTTTCTGTGAACCTCGTGTTGTTCTTGTTTCTTGAGTGGAGAAACATGACGATTTTGGGTGATTTCTTCCTTGGAGAACAAATCAACCCTAAGAAAGGTATGTTTCTTTCATTTCTATTCATTTTCAACCTCTCCCCTCTCTATTTCCTTCTATTTTCACCATAGAAGTTCTCTAAAATTGAGTACAGCCTACGACAGGGTGGAGTGGCCTTTTCTGGGGAGGGTGTTGGAGAGGATGGGCTTTCCTATGAAATGGAGGTCCAAAGTTCATGAGTGCATGGCTAGCGTTTCACATAAATTCTTCATTAATGGCAAGAGGAGGGGATCTACAAGACCGACTAGAGGACTACGCCAAGGTGACCCTATCTCTCCCTATCTCTTTATTTTTTGTGCTGAAGCTCTCTCCTTATCTCTCTTAAAAGCAGCCCAGGAAAAAAGGATTCATGGAATTAAAGCATGCATGACAGCACCGTGGGTTTCTCACCTTTTCTTTGCTGATGATAGAGTCATGTTTACTCAATCTACCTCACAAGAATGCTCCGCTTTAGTTGAGATTTTCAGCCAATACAAGAGGGAATCCGGGCAGAAAATTAATTTTGAGAAGACTGAGGTTTCCTTTAGTAGAAATTTGGAGGCGGAAAGGAGGGATACCATCAAGAACATGCTTGGGGTGAGAGAGGTGGACAAACATGAGAAATACTTGGGTTTACCTATGACTGTGGGGCGGTCTAAGAAGGTGATATTTTCTGCGATTAAGGACATGGTATGGAAAAAATTGTAGGGATGGAAGGAACAGTTGTTGTCTATGCCAGGGAAGGAGGTTATTATTAAAGCAGTAATCCAGGCTATTCCTACCTACTTGATGAGCATTTTCAAACTCCCAGATGGACTCATAGACAAGATACATTCCATGATATCACGGTTTTGGTGGGGAGAGAAGAAAGGAGAGATAATGATTCATTGGCTCAGTTGGGCGAGACTGTGTAGGCCGAAGGAGTATGGAGGGATGGGGTTCCGAGATCTGTCAGCCTTTAATAGTGTGCTTTTGGCAAAACAGGGATGGCAGCTCGCTACTAAGGAGGGATCATTCGTCAGTCGTATAATGAAGGAGAAATACTACTGACACACTTCAGTCATCCACTCGGTGAGGGGAGGGGCACCTAGCTACACTTGGAGGAGCATATGGGATGCACTACAGTTGGAAAAGTTGGGTTTCCTTTGAAGGGTGGGTTTGGGGAGGAACATTGATATTTATAGAGATAGATGGATCCCACAGCTGGGAGGGACAGTTCACCGCTATCTGGTATAGGGGTCGGTTACATATACTTCAGTGGTTGGGTTGATAGATGCGGAGACGGGCCAGCGGGATAAGGCTCTGTTGACGGATGTGTTTTCCCCTCGTATGCGTTCGATGATTTATGCTATTCCTTTGGGGGGGCAGGGAGGACGTTGATACTCTATTTTGGGATAGTGAGAGCAGGGGAGAGTTTACAGTGCACATCGCCTACAGACTGATGCACACAGGGGAGGACCTACTGGATGACTTGGAGGAGGAGGACTAGTAAAGAGTCTGGAAGCAACACTGGCCTCCAAAGTTGAAATACTTTTTTTGGCACGTGCTTCGAGACATTCTACCGATGAAGGCAACCGTGTACAAGAGGCATGCAACACAGGATGATCTATGCCCACACTATTTATCTCACCCCGAAGATGCCACTCATGCACTTTTGCTCTATGCTTCAGCAGGTCCTATGTGGGCAGCCAGACAACTTGCTTGGCCGCTCCACATAGGATTGGATGTCAGGGACTTTGCCAGGGAGCTATTACGGGAGGATGATTTGAGGAGAAGGGAGGAAGGGGCGACTTTGCTTTGGACAACATGGAAAGACATAAACAAGCATATTTTTTATCCCCAGCAGTCACATATCCCAGTACTTGCAGCCAGCTTTCTATCAGTGATGGAGGACTGCAAACGACACTCGTCGGCGTCACATGTAGGGGCGCATAGGGAGGGTGTCCTAGCCTTTTCATCTTGGAACCCTCCCCCACAGGGGTGTTTCAAGATGAATGAAGATGACAGTGTCCGCGATGGTGGCAGTGTGGGGATTGGAGCGGTTTTTAGGGACCACCTAGGGGTTATCAAGGCTACGTACCAATCCCATCTGGACCATGCGTTCTCAGTGCTTAGTGCGAAGGGAATGACAGTCCTATATGGGATGTGGCTAGCTCTGGACCTAGGCCTAGAGGATCTAATCGTCGAGACTGATAGTGCTATGTTGGTTCATGCAGTGAAGGCTGGCGGATGGGGGCGCGGGTATGAGGACAACATCGTCACTGAGATTTGCTGCTTATCTTTACGTCTTTCGTCTTGCCACTGTTGTTTTATTAGACGGCAAGGTAATGTGGTTTCCCATGCTTTAGCCGCTCATGCTTGTTGCTTAGGAGATCCTCGAATTGTGTTAGAGGATTTTGATGAGAACATTGTAGAGATTTCTCTTTCTGATATGAATAAATAAAAACGACATGCACCCTTTATAAAAAAACACACATGTATCTCAAACAATCTACTCTAGTTCAAGAAATATGGATTGAATATTGAGGAGATCATGATTATGTACCTCTAGTTCAATCTAGATATTTGAGACAAAGGAACTATATAATCATGGTAGGACTGATCATAAATTGTAGGTTGAAGTTATTCTCCAATTTTACAATTACTTAGGTAGTAATGATGTGTTGCTAGATATTGTTCATTGCTTGTGATGTTATAAATTGGTTATGGACATTCACTACCAATGTAATTTAGGACCTATAGGGTCACACAAATAGGATGTACTTGGAATAAGAGTTTTTTTATAAATAAGGTTTGACTTGATTACAAAAGTGTTTAGGTAATCGAATTGAACAACATTGGCTGAAAATTAGCCGACTGGGAACATGAGTCGACCAACTCAAGTGTTGATTCAACTGACTCAAGTGATGAGTGAAGAGATGAAATTTCCAGCCAATCATCCACAATGATCAGTAGACTGGATCAAGTATTGATGTTTACATCATGTTCTGCTTTGATCCATGTGAATAGGAAAGCATTCCAATTGACCAATTCAAGTGTTGAGTCAAATGACTAGGTGTGTGTCGGTCGACTCAAGAATTGATTCAACCAAATCGTGGTTTGTAGCAACCTGACATTCATGAAAAATTTGTCTCTTAAATTCCTAGTTTGTCTAGAAACCCTCACCCTAACCCTACTATAGGTATTGGGGTAGTCAAAGATTTCAAAAGACACAACAACTAGCTCTAACAAATGATGTCCTCTCATAGTTCTGGAAACATGAGAGCTTAGCAAGTCATACTTGTAAAAGGGAACCATAGCAAGGGAGAATAAGTCAGGGCTAGCCTGTTGACATTGAAGGGAAACTCGTTCTTGTTGGATCTAGGAAGCATACCGAGGAGTTCTTGGTGGTATGCATAGACTACATAGAGGAGAGGAGGCTATTTCTTCCATCCTAGGAGGATAACAACCACCTTCATCCCTGGTGCTACACCAGGAAACCGTCACTAATAGTTGTCCATGTGCATCTTGCAAAAAGTGCACATCCCCAAGTAAGAATAGTCGTTGGACTTGTTCTTGGACCAGGTATATTTCCTGCTACCTTCTTTCCTAGATACATCATTGTTGATGCAATTTTGTTTCAACTACCTTCTCCTCCATCCCTATTCCCCAATAGCGATATCAGAGCCACATCAATTTATGGTGTATCAGATTCAAATCAATGTAATCAGATTGATTTTATTTCATATGATGCATATATTAAAATTATTAATGTGCATATCTGATTAAATACCACATACGATCTATGTATATATATGTGTGTGTGTGTGTGTGTGTGTGTGTGTGTGTTTGTGCATGTATGCATATATGTGTATATATGATATGATATGATATGATATATGCAATTTATACATGTCACCCTAAAAGATTTTGGTGGTGGATGTATGTGCTGTTATGGCCAAAACCCATGTGGATGTGAGTGCATGGTTGTTTGGTTT
Source organism: Alisma plantago-aquatica (assembly GCA_963693085.1). Taxonomy (NCBI): domain Eukaryota; kingdom Viridiplantae; phylum Streptophyta; class Magnoliopsida; order Alismatales; family Alismataceae; genus Alisma; species Alisma plantago-aquatica. The sequence continues at coordinate 1,047,401,909 of OY856412.1, read as the reverse complement.
CTTTCTAGTTGTTATCCATTTTGTATACCAAGCCTCTCTTTTTTTTCCAAATGTAAATTAATACTCTCCCACCTGTACTTCCCTTGATTTGGAAGTGTGATGATAGATATGTTGATCTGCCAAAGCAGGTGCATATTATATCATGTTGGCCTTTGGGTTTGGCTTAACTAGGTGGTCTTAATGAGAAGTTTCTACAAGCATACAAATGGATTCTGACAAGGAGTTTTATACAACATCTATTTAAGAGTTGCATGAGATGCAATTGGAAAAAGTTGTCTACCTAAATAGTCAACTTGTGTGTGATCAGCCAAAGTTGACTCGTGATCTGATGAAATATGGATCTTGGCTCACAAGAAGATGGTATGTTGCAATCTTCCAAATTGATAGTGAGGGCTTTAAATTTGAACAAACTAGTGGGAATGATAATTAATTAAAGGGATGATTATTTTTGTCAATATTATCAAATCAAATAAAAAGTGTTTTGACAAAGTGCAATTTTACTGTTGTACATAGAAATGAAATACACAATATCATTGTGATTGATCCTTGGAAGGACAAATTAAATGGGATAAACTTACATAAATTGTTCAAGAATTTGAGAAATATTCTCAATGATGAGTGTGAGCTCTATGTCCTTGAAACACTAGTGCTAGAGGAACCCACTCCAAATGTGCCTAATGCTGAAATGGATGCTTGCTTGAAGCATGCCAATGATGTTATAGACATCAAAAACCTTCTGTTGGACTATATGAACTACAAAATGCATAAACAACATGATACACAAGAAAGGTATTTTATCTTCAAAGTGTTGTTTGAGTGTAAACTCATAGGGGGGAGATTCGATAGAGAGCCATGTGCTCAATATGATTGGGCATGTGGAACATTTAGAGGATTAGCATTTTCTTTAGGATAAGATTGGCCATAGATATGATTCTACAATTAATGTCTAAATCATATAGTCAGTTTATCAAGTGCTATCACTTGAGTAACTTGGCTAAACCATTGTCTGGATTGCTTGGCATGTTGATACATTGCCGAAGAACAAATGAAGAAGGACAACCCTGTGTTGATGATCAACATGAATGGATTCCAACGTAAAAGTAAAGGACAAGAAATGTTTTGAGGATAAGTTTAAGTCCAAGTCTTCTCCACTCAAGATAAGTATAGGGGTTAGTGTAAAAGGAATATGTCCTTCACTTACATAAATATAGGAAGATGAAGCAAGGGATAAAGATATCTACTTTAGGTTTATACGTAATTGAGATTTATTTCTCTACTTATTCATATTGGGTGTTGGATAACAGATGTGGATCACACATTTTCTTAAATGCAAAGGATCTGAAAAGAAGTAGACCTTCAAGGAAAGGTGAGGTTAAATTGCATGTTGCTAATGGAGCAAGAGTTGTTGCCAGTGCAGTTGGAACCCATGAGTTATCTCTATAAAGTGGCCTTGTAATAGAGTTAGAGAACTTCTATTATGCACCTACCATTAATAGAAACATCATATGTGTATCTTGTTTTACACAAGAATGGATTCAAAATATAAAGAATGGTCAATGTTCTATTAATAAAGATGGAATTTTTATGGCAGTTCCCCAATGTATTATGGTCTATACTTTATAGATCTCAAGATAAGCATGTATAATGTAAATACAAAAAGACTAAAACTTGAAAACTCAAACCAAAGATACCTTTGGCATTGTTGGCTAGGAAACACAAATGAGAAACACATTTCCAGATTCCATAAAGATGGTTATTTGGACTCTTTTGACTTCAAATCAATAGAGATGTGTGAATCTTGTTTGTTGGGTCTCCTTTTACTAGTAAGAGTGAGAGGGCAAGTGATCTATTAGGACTTGTACCAACTGATGTATGTGGACCTTTTAGAACAAATGACAAAGGTGGCTATCAATACTTCATTACCTTTACTAATGACTTCAGTAGGTATGGTTATGTTTACTTGATGAAACATAAGTCAGAAACTCTTGAAAATTTGAAGGATTTCATGAATGAAGTACAAAACCAACTTGGTAAAAGTGTTAAGGCACTGCATTTGATCAAGGTAGAGAATACTTAAGCCATGAGTTTGAGGACCTTCTATAAGATCATGGTATTGTATCACCGCAATGGAATCCATGTGGAACACCACATCATAATGGTCTATTAGAGAGAAGGAATCACACAATACTAGAATGGTGTGATCAATGATGAGTTTTGTTGATCTTACAATTTCTTTCTGGGGACATGCTTTGCAAACCAAACTATTTATACTTAACCGCATACCATCTATAACGGTTCAAAAGACACCATATGAGATATGGACTCGAAAGCGTCCCAAAATGTCTTTTATGAGGATTTGGGGTTGTGAAGCATATCTGAGGAAAACGTTTCCTGAAAATCTTGGTCTTAGATTAGGTAAATGTTATTTTGTTGGCTACCCAATGGAACCAAGGGATACTAATTTTGTAACCCATCTGAAAAGAAAGTGTTTTGTTCTAGGGATGTTGCATTCCTAGAAAAGGAATTTGTTCCAAAAGAATAAGTGGGAGGAAAGTGAAACTAAAAAAGTTTCAAGATTAACAAGAAAAGATTGAACATCTAGAGGTACAAAATGAAAAAGGAGACTCCAAAATCATTTTGGAATCTCAAGTTGCTCATGTAACACAAGAATCTCATAGATTTAGTAGGACACACCTCGAGTCTGAAAGGTTTGATAGTCTTGTGACTCAAGAAGGAGATGAGTTGTTCATAGATGATGAGACTACAACCTACCTAGAGTCTATTGAAAAACCAAAATCTGAGAAATGGATTGAGGCCATGAGATAAGATATGGAATCAATGTACACTAACAAGGTATGGACTGTGGTGAATCCAATCGAAGGGGTAAAACCCATAGGGTGCAAATGGATCTTGAAGAAGAATGTAAGGCCCCTAACCTAGCTTAATTCTAATTTGTGCTTACCTTGCTTAATTAGATGATTAGAACCTTTCTCAAATCCCTTGAGGTGTTTTATTATCAGGTGACATGTTTATGTTTTAAGTTCGGTCATGTTTGAATGTTGTTTGAGCTATGTTTTGCTTGTTTTGGACCAAAATGCATTTACCCAATATGAGGGGTTATCTTGCAATTTGTCACATGTGGAGTGTTCCCTTAGTTCTTTGGAATCATGAGAGAGAGAATTATGCATACATGTGTCTTATTAGGACCTTGGTTGAGGAGGTGGCATCATGTGGTATGCTAGGGTTTCTAGGGTTTTGTTGGTGTCGACCTTGTTGTGTTGCTTGGGTGTAGCAACCCTTGTCTCAACCTCATGGTGTGTTTTGGGAGTGTCTTGACAAATACACCCTTCCTTAATATTGTTGTCTTGATCTAGATGGTCTTGGATGTGTTTTGGGTCAAGACAGCGGTCTTCTTGTGGTGTGTCTCGACCTAGTGTATTGGTGAACCTTTTGTCACGACTGAGACATGTGTTTTGATGCTAGCTTTGACCCCTTGATGTGTATCAACCAAAATCAATGCGTTGGGGACCTAAGAGATCCAGACCCAACATTCATGCATGCATATAGTGGTTTCATGTTGGTTTCCTTTGAGGACAAGTGTCTCTTTGGTGTTCTAATATGTTCACACCTCACATATACCCTACTTCCCTCCTCTTTTGGGTATATAACCCCTTCTCTTAATAAGAAAGAACTTTTTTTTGCCCCTACACTCTTCCTTATCCATTGTCACCGACCTTGGAGATTTTTGAGAAACAAAGATCTGATCCTAAATCTATGGTGACGGATCAACCTTGCTTGAGGAAGGATTTGTGCTAAATCAAATCTTTTCGTGGTGATTCTTGGTGATTCTTCTCTTGGTAAGTGGTTCTAACCTCTTGATCACATTTTTTCCATGAAAACCCATATTATTCTTCCTCCCTCCTTGTGTGTAGACTAGGATTTTACCCTAGTGGTCCTCTTAAGAGGAACTTCTCTTCACAAAGACCCTTAGACTGTGGTTCCACCATGGTGGTAACTAGTAAGAGGGTGTTTTCTTCTCTTTTTTGTCTTCTTCTTTTGGTTCGACCTAGGGTTTCTTTCCCTTTTCTTGAACTATCTCTTAATCATGGTGCTCCTTTCTTTTGAGGTGTTTTTGTATCTAAAGTGATAATCAAGTTGGGGCTTCCTTCCTTCTCTTAGATCTTGTGCTATAAGGCTTGATTCTCTACAAATTAGGCGGGTTATATAACTTTCACTCTTCTATTTTGGCACCATAATCATGCTCGTTTGTTGCTGTTTATATATTTAAAATATATTCTTAAAATGCTAAAAGTTATTATCATGATTTAGGGTTTGAACCATGATGATGGTCCTATGAGATATGCTTCTATTATACCAAACCCTAATTTCTCTTGTACCCGATTTTGAGATAAATACAAATGGATAGTTTTCTAGACTTGATTTATGATTTCTATCTTTATGAATGGGGATTCAGGTACCTTAGTGTAATTTGGGATTTGGTTCTATTTTTCACATGTTGAACATAAGAATTACACATCCCTTAATAAGGTTCCTTTATGGAGATTTTAACATATATGTATAAGGACTCTTGATGATCATTTTTGTATAGAGTCATCCTCCTTGGTCTTGATGAGTTTCCATTGGTGATAACTGATAACATCTCATTTTATACACATTTTCCATATATTTTATACCTCTCCTAAAATACCTTTTTAGACTTTTTTATTATTATTTTAGTACTTTATGCCAAAAATCTTATTCCCACACCTTTTCCACCTTTGTATGGTCATATCAAGCCACGACCATGGTTAGTACCTCGACCGTGGCTCATCGACCACTAGGGACCCTCCCACCATGATTGATGTCTTCAAGGTCACACCGATACTTCATGACCGTGGTGCCTCATGCCCTTTTTGGTTGCAGCCTACAACCCGCACATCTCAACCTCAATCGAACCTCAACTGAGGTGATGCCTCGAACAAGGTGATGTCACGACCGAGGTGATGCCATGCCTCGACCGAGGTGCTAACTCAACCAACCACAAAGTAGCCTCAACTGAGGAGAGACCACAATCAAGGCCTTGACCACGACCAAGCCTCGATCGCACTATGGATGGTTAAGTCGATGGGCAGTACCTATAAATAAGCCACCCACCTTGACTTATCACATCATTAGATCATCAAGGACCACGAAGTGCTTCTAAATTCCATACCCACTCTCATCCATCTGATCAGTCTTGGATCCCTAAAAGAAGAAGATGAGAAGATAGAAGACTGAAGGCCCCTCCTCCTCAAAAGAAGGAAAGCTTCCTCACCATCCATTCTAGCTCTAGACTCAAAGGAGTATATTGGTTTATCGCCATCTTCTCTCTCTCTTCTAGATCTATCATCTCAGTTATGTTGTACCCCCTTCCTCTTTGTGGTTATGATGTATCTATCATTTTGTAACGTTGTTATGCTTCCCGTTAACATGTCTGGCTAAACACTTAACTTGGGTTGGGAGTAGCCACTAAGGCTCTCCCAACATGTATATTCTTGCTTTATGTATGTATATATACATATATATATATATATATATATATATATATGCATGCTCATATCAAGATTATCTCCATACGCTTGTTCTTAATGCTTCACTTCTATGCTTAGATACCATCTTATGATGTTTGATTGTTGGTACCTCGAAATAGTAGTATCTTCTTTATCTAGTGTTATGGAGTAGTATGAATGCATGAGAATGTTGGATTGCTAAAGCTAATGGCCATATGGTTTTCTTTGTGGTTGTAAGGCAATTATCTCGAGAGGGAGTCCACCTTAGATCCTAGATCTATCCATACCTTGAGAGAGGAAGGAATAGACTTTTTGTATGACTACTTGTAATCTTGATAGGAGTATACTAAGGGAAGTGAGATTTTCATGTTGATGAGAGACCTTATTAGGTGAAACCCAACCCGAGTTCCTTTCCATATCTTTGTTTCTTACCATTCCTTCTTGTTTTTCTCTTGTTGTTATTTTCTTTCCTTTAACTTTCTTTGTTTTGGATTGAGCACCATCGTTCCTTAAGGAACAACCTTTTAAAAACCATGGCTTTATTTGGAGTATATGAGTGTGAGACTGTGCGTACTTAAAACCTGCTAACCTTGTCCTTGTGGTTTGACCCGGATTACTACGTCAGACCCCGTATAATAGTTGTGGGGGCTTGAGTGTCGGGTTATTATCTTAAGAGTTTGACTACTCTGGATCTGCCCCATTTTGGACGTGCGATTTAGGCCGGTCAACTTTTTGGCTCTATTGTTGGGGATAAGACAAAAAGGGAACTGTTAAGAACTTGAGTCCACTCACTATACTCCCGTGCCTCAGGCTTAGTGAAAAGCTTGACTGCACAGAACCCTTAAATCTACTACCTTGGGATTGCATAGAATAGTTCGTTTTAACATGTCTAGTTTCCTAACTTGACTTTGTGATCTATTCAGGGAACCCGGAGCGAAGCAAATCTATTTTGATTTTTCACCTTCAACATCAAGTCACCATGCCACCTAGTGTGGACGCTACTCTCATTGGGGACGAGTGGAATCCAAGAGTTCAACATGACCCCCCCCCACCACATGAGATGGATGAAGACAGAGATGGTCATTACTCGAATGGTCATCAACATGAGGAAGAATGACGTGAAGAAAAATGATGTGAGGAAGAAAGATGTTATGAATAATGATGCTATTGTTGTCATAGAAGGAACCATCGCAATCACTGTGACAATGAACGTGAGTGTGATGATCGGGACGGTGAAATAGAAGATGATGAAGAAGGAAAAACTCTTAGAGAGTTGGCCACAACTAGAGCCAATGAATCTGGATGCCCAATTGTCATCCCACACTCCAATGCAACAAACTTTGAATTGAAACCAGTTGTAATCTCAATGATTTAGAACAAACTTTTGTATGGAAATTCAAGAAGAGAAAATCCGTACCATCACCTTGATTCCTTTAAAACTATCTACAATACCATTAAGATGAGGGGATTTCCTCAAGAAGTGATATATTGTAAGGGGTTCAACTTCTCCCTTAAAGATAAGGCTCTATCCTAGTACCTCAACCTTCTCTACCAGGCCATAGATGGATGAAGACCCCTTGCAGATACCTTTATGACTAAATTTTATCCTACTGAGAGTACTCAACGCAACATGAAAAAGATCACTTCCTTCGCACAAAAGCTGAGAGAAAACCTTCACGAGGGATGGGAACACTTTCAAGAGTACCAGAGGGATTTTCCTCACCATAACTACCATAAGGTGTTCCTAGTGACTACCTTTTTCAATGGGTAGACTCCCACTGAGAGAACTTCACTGAACGTAGCAGCTGGAAGCAACTTTCTTGGAAAGAAGCTGATCAGAACAATGAAGATAATTGACAACATGGTTGCACTGCAAGTGGGCATGGATTACGACAGGAATGATAGAGGATCAACAAAGAAAGCATCATCTGAAGGACCATTAATTGAAGCCAAAGCCTTAGAGACTATAATAGCCCAAATCTAGAAAATCACCACCGATGTCAAACAACTGAAGGACACAGGGGCCTAAGGCAAGAAGCACACTAAGAAAGCCATGAAATGTGTTACCTGTGGAGAAGGAGGACATGGAATTGACAATTGTATCTATACCCGACTAGGGGAGAATGACGAAAGTGAAAGTCAAGAAGAAATTGAGAATGTATCCTATGTTAATTTCAATTGACAAGACCATCCTGGGTTTAACTATGGCATCAAGGAAGTTGTAGAGAATGTGCATCAATTGAGTAGTTCATCTAAACCTCATCTAGGATTCTAGAAGAAAGGAGGGTCAAATCAATACACCAAGACTACCAATTACTAGACAAACAAGAACAACTATCAAGGTCATAATAAATATGTGAGTCGATAAGGGAAAGGACAAGGCCTAGGGCCAAGCCAAGCCAAGGACAACAACCACACTAACATGATTGCTTGTCTATTTGAATTCAAAAAAAGGCAAGCTTCGGTATATGATCAACTCTCTCAAAGTGCTCTCACAAATTCAGGAGTGCTAACTTCAGTGCAAACTCAAATGGTGGACAAGCAAACTCACCAAAGGAAGATTGATCAGCAATTTGCACAACTAGCTGAACTCATGAAAAACCCTTCAAAGAAGATCCCATCAAATATTGAGACTACAAAAATGGCCACTCTTTGATCTAGGAGAATGCTGAAAAATTCTAATACTAAGAACACCAAAGAAGGAGGAAGCCATGTTAATCAGCAATCTGAGAATGAGAAGGCAACAGAAGAATCAAAAGGGAAAGAACAAGTTGCAAGTGGAAAAGAAGAAGGGAAATAAGAAAAGAAGAATGGAGAAGAGGAAAAGAACTCAGATCCTATAGGGGAAGTCCTTGTGAAGAAAAATCCCTATGCCCCAACAGTTCCTTTCCCCTACAAACTGATAAAATCACACTTGAAGAAGAGATACGGAAAGTTCATGGAAGTTGTGAAGAAACTACACTTGGATGTGCCCTTTCTCAATGCACTAGAAGAAATCCCAATATACGCAAAGTTCATTAAAGACCTAATCACAAAGAGACGGAGAGGATACCACATTGAGACTGTCCAATTGGCAAAAATGTCAAGTGCTTTTGTACAAGCTGAGTTACCAACCAAGAAGAAGGACCCTGAAGCATTCAACATACCTTTCTGTGTCAGATATAATGTGGAGAGAAAAGGGCTAGCTGACTTGGGGGCAAGCATTACTTTAATGCCCTTAACTCTAGCATAAAGGTTTGGGATGATAGACATGGTGAAGATGGGGATGAAAATCGAGTTGGCAGATCACACCTTCACAAGACCTGTCAAAATAGTTGAAGATGTTTCGATACGGTTTGGATGATTTTTCATACCATGCAATATAGTAGTAATAGACACAATTGAGGATTCTAAATGCCCAATGATATTTGGGAGGCCTTTTCTCGTGATGGGGAGAGCCTTGATAGATGTAGCAGAAGGAATCATAACATTGCGAGTGGGTAATGATCACCTGGATTTCAGGGTACAAGATGCCATGAGGGGACATTCTCTATCTGAGTCAATCTACTCCATGGATAGATACAATCAATATTGTGAAGAGGTACAAGAATATAAGGTAATTGTTGATCCCCTCATGCGAGCCTTAAATAGATAGGACCCTACAATGGAGGGCCAAGAGGTTGTAGAAATCTGGGATTACCTGAACCAACCCAAAGAGGAATTTAGCAACGAATGAAGAGATAATAACGATAATGAAGTATACCTCGTTGGAGCAAATAACTAAGGAGAAGGAAGCACCGAAGCCAAAGATAGAATTGAAACCTCTTCTAGGGGGGCTGAAATATGAATTTCTAGACAAAGAAGAGAGGAAACTAGTGATTGTTAATGCCAACTTAGGAAACGACCAGATGGATAAGTTGTTAAGTGAGCTCAGGCCGCATAGAAAACCCATAGGGTATTCTATGGAAGACATGAGAGGCCTTAACCCGTCCTTATGCATGCACAAAATTCATCTTGAAGAAATATCCAAGCCTCCAGCTCAACCACAGAGAAAGCTAAACCAAATGCTAAAAGAAGTTATAAAGCTACGAGATGTTGGGATCATCTACCCGATAAGCGACAATAATTGTGTTAGTCATATCCATGTGGTACCCAAGAAGGGTGGAATGATAGTTATACAAGGGGAAGATGGGGATGAAGTAACAACAAGGACAATGACAGGTTGGCGTATGTGTATGAACTATCGTAAGATAAATACAGCCACCAAGAAGGATCACTTCCCTTTGCCATTTATCGACCAGGTCCTAGAACAGATAGCTCACCATGACTACTTTTGTTTTTTGGATAGATATTTTGGATTTTATCAAGTACCGATTCACCCTGAAAATCAAGAAAAGACCACTTTTACCTGCATTTATGGCACTTATGCCTTTAGGAGAATGTCGTTTGTCTTATGTAACACACCAACAAATTTTCTTTGTTGTATGATATCTATGTTTTTAGACATTCGGGAAGACATAGTAAAAGTCTTCATGGACGACTTCTCTATATATGGGATTGATTTTGAAGCCTGCTTGAGAAATCTATCTTTGGTGTTGCAGTGTTGTGAAGAGAAGCACCTTGTCCTAAATTGGGAGAAATGCCACTTCATGGTTCAGGATGGTATCATGCTTGGACGTATGTTCCCAAAGAAAGGAATTGAAGTGCATTTAAGTAAAATTGAAGAAATATCAAATCTCCTGCCACCAAAGATGGTCACAGGAGTATGAAGCTTCTTGGGACACACAGGATACTATAGAAGATTCATAAAAGACATCTCTAATATCGCCAAGCCATTATCAAATCTACTGATAAAAGATGTTGAGTTTGAGTTTACCACTGAATGTCTAGATGCCTTTAATATCCTCAAAAGAGCATTAACAACAACACCTATCCTAACAAGCACTAGATTGGGAGTTGCCTTTTGAGATCATGTGAGAAGCAAGCAATTACGCCATTGGGGTAGTCCTCGGATAGAAGAAAGAAAAGAAACATCATGTGATTTGCTATGTGAGTAGAACCTTGGAAGAAGCCCAAGTGAACTACACGACAATCAAGAAGGAATATTTTGCTATCGTATTTGCTTTTGATAAGTTCAGATCATACTTAGTAGGATTAAAGGTAAGAGTGTACACCAATCATGGGGTGATAGAATACCTAATGTAGAAAAAGGACACCAAGACAAGGCTTTTGAGATGGGCCATGTTATTGCAAGAGTTTGACCACGAGATCATTGACAAAAAGGGGAAAGAAAATGTGGTCGCGGACCACCTGTCAAGAATATTTTTTTATGAAGAAAACCAATTGTTAGTGAATGAAAACTATGTCAATGAAGCTCTTTTAATGGCTCAATCAGAAGAGTAGAGCTTACCATGGTTCGTGGATATTTGTAATTATTTTTCATATGAACAACTTCCACTAGAGATAAGGTGTAATCAGAAGAAGAAGAAGTTATTCTATGAGCTGAAGAATTACTATCAGGATGACCCACTACTATTTAAGAGGTGCTCTGGAAACCTATATTGTCAATGCATACCTAAAGAAGAGGTACATTTAATCCTCAAGGAGTGCCACGCATCACCTTATAGAGGACACCATGGAGGGGAGAGGACAACTGCAAAGGTTTTACAATCAAGATTTTACTGGCTAACGCTCTTCAAGGATGTTGCATCATTTTTCAAAACATTCATGGAATGTCAACTTAATGGGAACATAAGCAAAAGAAATGAAATGCCAATGTCAGATTAGGTGGAAGTAGAAGTCTTTGATGTGTGGGGAATCGACTACATGGGACCTTTTCCATCGTCGAAAGGTAATCAATACATTCTTGTTGCAGTTGATTACATTTCCAAATGGGTTGAGGCAGTTTCTACCCAAACATGCGACTCCAAGGCAGTCATTAAGCTTTTTGAGAAAACTATCTTCCCACGCTTCAGAGTACCACGCACTGTCATAAGTGACAGAGGGTCACATTTTGGTAAGAAGCAGACTGAAGCTCTATTAAGGAAGTATGGGGTGAAACATAAGGTTGCAATGCCTTATCACCCCCAAACATCGGGGCAAGTGGAAGTATCAAATAGGTAGATCAAACAAATTTTAAAAAAAATTGTCAATCATACATGAAAGGACTAGTCCATGAAACTGGATGATGTGCTTTGGGCATATTGCACAACATATAAGACACCAATAGGTACGACACCCTATAGGTTAATTTATGGAAATTCTTGTCATCTACCGGTCAAACTCAAACAAAAGCCCTATGGTCTATAAAGTTTTTAAACATGGACCTTGATAAAGTTGGTCAAAAAAGATTCCTTTATCTATAAGAACTCGAAGAGTTAAAGCTACATGCTTATGAGAATGCAAAGATTTATAAGTAGAGAACAAATGTCTGGCATGATGCCCATCTGAAGAACAAAGATGTGCATGAAGAATACAAGATACTTTTGCTCAACTCCAGTGTCAGTTTATTTATAGGAAAGTTGAGAACAAGCTGGTCAGGCCCTTTTTTCGTAGTGAAAATATACCCATCGGGGGTAATGGAGATAGTAGGAGATAAGACAGGAACCTTCAAAGTAAAAAGACAAAGAGTGAAAAGATACTATGAAGACCAAGCCTTTATAAGGAGAACAGAACTCATTTTGGGGGAAGCCAACCCATCAACAAGTGGAATGAATGAGGAAGATATTGCATCTGTAGAAGGAGAATGAAAACAAGATGATAGAGAAGGTTGAGCTAAATACTTTAAAAAAGTTCTTCTTGGGAGGCAACCAAGTTTTTGTTGCTTTTCTTATTTCACATTTTCCTTATCGTGTACTAAGTAATTATGAGCTATGTACCTCTCATTTTCCAATATTTTAGATTTCCACTTTTTGTAGGAGTGTAAATATTTCTTGGATTTTAATCCATCTCTACCTAAGAGGCTTTGTTGGAAAGTGCAAGTTTTTACTTTAATTGGTTTCATGTTAATTTAGTTTGGAAGGACTGTGGTCACGGTCTAAACTGCGGTTGCAGCATAATCTGTGGTCGGGGGGTACACCACGGTCATGGCACCCGCTCTTTGTATTGATGGGACGTGGTCGTGGTGTATGTAAAGAAGAAGCATGACTGCGGTCACGACGATCCTCACACCGTGGTCATGGTACCCAAGGGTATATATAGTCAAACCATTCAAAATAGGGTTCTTCTTTCGCTCAATCTCTAAAATTCCTGATCAATCAAACGAAGCTCCTTGATGCTAGTGTGCAAGATGAAGAGCAAGTCTAATTCAAACCCTCACCGATGAAGTAGCACTTCCGCCATAGCAAGCCCCTATAGTTTCCACGTTCACTGTTTTTTAAAGCTATTTAACTCAACTAAGGTATTCGTCTGATGCTTTCTCGACTACCATTGACTGCTAACCACCATATTTCTCAAGCATCGTCATCTTTTCATGCATTTAGTGACCTATCAGTTTGAGAATGTCGTGGCTCTGTCTCGTATATCTCGACGATGCTCGTCGACATCTTTCCCTCATTCACAATTCTTATTATGTTGTCTTACGTAGACTATGGTTTTGGGGTGGAATTGGATTGCAAGACCCTGCTACCTTGGCCTTGGCCGACGACCTCTCGAATGAGGTCTTGGACCATAATCACTATCTTCAATTGAAGAGTTGATCTGCCACCATGATCGCGGCACCATATACTTGGCCGCGTTTGTGGTGCTCCTTAAACCTGACTGTCAGTTGAGTGACGACCGCGTTCACAACCTTGCCTCGGTCACAGTACTTTTTGGCCACGATCGCAATACCTCTTGATTGCTTCTTGGATGCAGCCACGACATGTATCATTTTTTATGTTACCCACTACAGTCGCAACATATTGTTTATACAGATTGACACAAAGGCTCAGTGATGTCGCGGTCGCAGTACACCGGTTTAAGCCTACGGTCGCGACACTATGAAAATTGAAGAAAATATATGCATATACATATACATAGACATGGTAATAAAATAAAATTGATGATGATAATGAATTAAAAGTTAATACAATTATGCTAACAACAACATTAATGTTGAAATTTTTAGAATGTCGATCTCAACTAAAGACATGTTGATGAATAAGGCAACCTCATTGAAGGGGGGTAGAGGAAATCCTCAAGAAGATAACAAATGCCCTAAAAGATAACCCAAACCTCTCCCCAATAAAAAGACTTCAATTGAAGCTCATGAAAAAAAAGTACGACTACATCCTGGCCCAAAAGACATCAGAAGAGTCAGAGGAGTCCCCGAACACATCTCAGATGAAGACTTCTGAATACCAACCTCCAAAAACTGAGCTGAGGAAACTGGAAAAGAGGAAGGCTGAACCCAAGGAAGCAAAGAGCACTAAAAAGAGGAAGGTGACAGTTGTAGAGAAGATAAAAGGGAAGGAGAAAGAAATAGCCCATGATGAGGCAGAGGAGACTGATGAGGTGGCCCTCAACCAGAAAAGGTCGACATTCGTCCAAGAGATCCTATGCAAAAGTCACAGTTTGATTGGATACTACAAGCCAAGGGGTTCATGCCTACAAGATACATGGATGTCAAAGACTTCAAGAAGATGGGAGTCTATGCTAGGGTAATCAAATTCCTAGAGGGTGCGAATTTGTGCACCCTATGCACCTCAGAAGCCCCCTCCCCAACTCAACTGATAGTAGAATTCTTGTCATCATTGGAGAAGTTCCTGATGAGTGACGGCGAATGCAAAAAGGGAGGCGGAGACTTCAAGCAGGAGGTGAGACTAGGAGGAAAGTCCCACACGATCACAGATGCCATGCTTAACACAATATTCACCCGAATAACTAAAGAAGCACAAGCCTACTTGCCACCCTTGGAGAGGACACAATCAGGTACAACAACCACATAATGTGGGAAAAACTGACGGGGGATCAAGAACACAACTTGAAGAACTCCAAGGTGACTCTCATCACCTCGTGCATCATTAGAGTGATGCAGAAGATAACCGCCAACACCATATTTACATGATCAGATTCTGGAGGTGTAACGGATGGGGACCTCTTCATAATATGGTCCAAATTGAATAAGAAGTTGGTGAATATAGGCAAAATTCTCATTGAAAGGCTATTAGCTGTAGTAGGAGGGGAGGCTAAAAATACAAACGAGTTCTACATGGGTGACTAAATCACAAAGATAGCATATCATTTCATGGATGCAAACTTGTTGATGAAGTATAAGAAGAGGAAGGGGCATATGAAAATTGACATAAAGTCCCTCATCATTAGGGAGATCTTGGTGCAGAAGGGAAATAAACTCTTATACAAGCAAATCTGGTCTAAGACGCTCCTCCCCCTCCCAGAAACGACGTACTATGATGCCCACAAGTTGCGGCCCACACAAGAAGATGTCGACAATATGTATTTGAAGGTCATCTGTACTACCACAGACCAATCATACGTAGCTGGTGAAAATGATGGAAAAGCCAAGTCTCCAAAGATAGAGACAAGAAAGCCCGAGAAAAGGAAGAAATTGGCAATAAGGAAGAAGAAGAAAAAGCCATCGGAGAAACCCATCGCCCTGAGCCCACCCTCTCTGTGCTTCCTAGCCAAGACAGCAATAAGTATAGGGTGCCAACTTGAATCTAAAATCATAGAAGAGTTTGATCATGCACGCCTTGAAGATACAACACCATAACGGTATGTTGGTGTTGAATAAGAAACCAACCAAGCACGCGAGGACCCCGAGGCTGTACCGGATCCCGTGATCCCAGATGTGATCTTCCAAGTGTCGGGGTGACCAGAGATGAGCACCCCTAGCCCAGACATACCGGCTCCACAACTGAAGGAGCCCAGAGCATCCACAACACCTATGGAGCCACAAAAACACTACCCGCACACATTTGGTGATGTACTGGGCAACAAGTTTGATGTCATGTGGAAACACATGCATCAAACTTCTGAATTAAACTTAAATATTACCTCCACCATGTGTACCTAACTACGTAGGTACAAACTCTAAATGAGAGAACTGAGGTGCTTCCCCAATTCATGCAAGGGTTTATGAACACCCAAAACACACTGATGGGTCGCTAAAGACTCTCACCGAGGAGATGGCGAACCTCAGGAAGGAGAGGGATGTCGTGCGAGTAGACAAGGAGCTCATGCAAAAAGGGTATAAGGAAGCATTGGATTACCTCATAAAGGATCATCAACACTTAGATGAAGAATGTCAGAAGCTAGAAGTCGAACACCAAGAAATTGATGGCTGGCGGTAGAGAAAGAAGACCAAGCATCTGATGAGTCCTTTCACATCACACGCTTCCTCGAGCCCTTCAATCCTAGGCAAAGATGATGATGATGTGGGAGGGACTGGTGTAGGAGCAACATTGAAAGAAGAGAGCGCAAACATGAAAACTTCCCCTATGGCTGAACCACATACAAAGGAAGCACTGCCATAGTCGCACACTCATCAAGATATCAAGACAAAGAAGATTAATACGTTGTCAAAGGGTTTCAATATGAACAGCAGCCCAGAAGAAGATAAGGTTGCACCAGAGGATCCCAAGAAGGCCTTGATCTCCAGAGTAGAGAGCATAGTGACAAAAGATCACATGTCACGAGAAATTAGAGATCTCAACAAATTCTTAGATGACCTGACATTTGGGATGGACATCTGCAATGATTTTCTGAAAGACCCAAAGCAGTATGACCAAGATGACTATTTTTACGACGAAAAAATGGTCGTGACTTTAGCCACGCTAAATGCTACAGAGCTGGAGCAACCATCAAAAGTGAGTTATCCAACAAAAGACATAGCTGTAGATATGTCCACGAAATACGAAGGTAGGGCAACAACCCAGACACTAAGTGAAACAAGGGTTCAACCCCCTACAACAGAAGCACCACCCACAGAAGCACAAGTAGTAGAAGAAAGAACCTCAGAAGATGAGGAAGGTGGGCTTGCTTCTTTCTTCATAAACGAGCCAGTCAAGAAGTGGAGCTGTTACAACCCCAATTTTTGGGTTCTTTTGGTGAGAAATGTAATTTCTCATATTAAAGATATTGGAACAATTAATGATATAATTTGTTTTGAATAAATGAGTTTTGTTTACAATAGCCTTGTTGGTTGTTTTGTGGGCTTGATTGGCTATTGGGCCCAATAACAAGGAAATTCAATTAGTAAATGAATAATTGAAAAATGGAGAAAAGAAATATGTAGAAACCTCTAGAAGGCAAAAGAATATTATCCAAAGGTGGATTTCGTGCCTTTTGGATTCCTTGGGTTCCAAGGAGTCCAAATTGCAGAGATAATGCACAAGAAAGAGGAAGGATTAATTAAATATTGCTTTATTTAGAAGAAATGTGAGATAATGATAATAATACAAGAAATATATGGAAATATGGATAATGACTCCATCTTGGAAAATATTTCGAGTCCAAATGGTTTCTAAGGGTAAAAGGAAGTCAAATAAAGTATATAAAAGATTAAGAGAGAGAAAATATGCTTAAAATATACCTTATTAAGAGACACCTTTCATATAAAGAAAAACATCTCATACTTTTGGTTTTTAGTCCCATATTTGGTACAGAAGTGGATTAAGTTATTATGGACTTTCCCTCAAAATTTGAGATTAACAGGATAAACGATTTTAGAGATATGAATTTTGTAAGTTTACTAAAGTGTAAAGGATAACATTAAATGTCACAATTCAATTGTTCTTACTCGTGGCATGACAACCATTGGATCTTAATCCAACGGTGTCTGCTTTTCATTTGAGTTTGGAAAAGGGAACAATAAAGTGAGACTTTGCGACTGGTTTTTCTTGTCACACAAGGCATGTGCAGATCTGGGGCTTTCCCCATCAGTTTCGGGGGAAGAATCCAGACCAGAATAACTGTGGTTTCCCCTTTTTTGTGTGGGATTGGGATTTCCCCAACATCCTGTTCAAACTGGACATCCCAGCAGGTAAAGGAACCTTGGTCTGTTGAGGGATATGCCTATATAAGGCACACTAATTTGAGATGTGGGCTCAAGGAGAGGATCGTACCCTTACCCAGCCTTGCGTAGATTCTATTGGCCTTGTAGGTGTCTTGGGCGTGGAGAGCACAGCGGTGTGCTGCCCTGGTTCTGCAGAAAAACACGACCCGTGATGAGGAAGAGACCTTGGTGGTGTGGAGTTGCTTCATCATATCGATGGTGGATGCTTAGTATGCGAGGTGTGGGTCGGCGACACGGAGGTCATCTGCATAATCTAGTCAACAGATGGGAGGAGCAGTCGTGGAGTCGAGGATCTATTCTCACGGAAAAACAGAGCGGCCGCGCGGGGCTTGTTCTCACGAAGAAGAAGGAGCGAGCGGATCCGGATGACTAAGTAAATGGATCCAATAATTGGATCCGTGAGCCGAAGGAAGAATAATTCGCAAAAGAAAAGAAAAGAATTACACGTGGCGCACGACCATTGGCCAAAGTAAGGTTATTTTGCAAAAATCCTATCTATTTATTGGTAACTCATTCGTAATAAGTTATACATGAAATTTGCTCAGAAATATGTGAGGAATCCAATAAAAATATATTTAGAAACTAATTCCTCTTGCAATTTGAAAAGTAGTGTAAGTTATCAACTTTGATGAATTAAAGATTAAGAAACCCTATTTTGAGATGATTAATATATTTAGTAGGGTTTAATGGATGATTAAAGTTGGTATTAACCTGTTAATGATAAAAAGGAACATTAGGAACAAAAAGGATGAACTTTGCACATAATTGGTTTAATTTGGAGTTTCATGTGCATGAATATACTTTAATGAACCTTGAAACCCTAATGTTGGTAAATGCGCCTCTTAATGCCTTTAATTATTCAAAATCATGAAAAAGTTAAGAATTGATGACTCTAAGCTATTTTGAGTATAAAGGTTTCTAATTGTAGATAAATATCTTTAATGTAGGAATTAGGGTTTTCTAATGAATAAAGGTAGAATTAATGATAATTAGGATTTATATGTGAATTAGACCATAATGAACTATGAATTGATGATAAATGAGCATAATGATCTTCTCATGCAATAAAAGGGATAAAAATGGTATCTTTAATGTAAAAGAGGCTTAATGGACTTAATTGATGATTAATTGTGATGTTTCTAAAATTAAGGTTATATGTTGTTAAAAAGTAACCTTAATAACTTTCATGAAGGATAGATGAGAAATTAGGGTTTAAAAGAGTAAAATGAAATAAAAACCCTAATTGCAAAGTAAACCCTAATAGAGGTAGAAATCCTAAAAAGGAATAGAAACCTTAAGTAGCAAGATGGTTTGAATGGTTTTTGATAAAAGGAATTGGATGTAATTTCAGAAATCTTGTACTTTCTTGATTGGATGTCTTGATTGATTGGACTATTCTATCTTAATTCATCCTAATAGGTATGTGGTTAATTATGAGTAATCACATTAGTTTCCCAAAGGTTTCCTGGATGGTTAATCACATTGATTGAAACGAAACAGTTTGGATGTTCATACTGCAATTATAAAGTCACTATGGTTATCACAATCATAAATACATGTGTATTCTCACACCTACATGCCTCCCTGATGGAAGATGCCATAAAGGTCAGGCCCAAGAGGATAGACCAATGGGCACCATGAGAGAAGAACCCAGACACCAAGCTCAGGATTGAGAAGGTGGTCAATGTTGCATGACTATGGGGCACCATGAGAGGTGACCCCCAGGTACCAAGCTCGGGATTGAGAAGGTGGCCTTAAATCAATGGCAAAAGAGAAACCCTAGAGGGGTATTCCAGGGTTAGGGCAAAATCGAAGGAGAATGACACATTGAAAATGTAAATTGGTTTTCTAATTACCATGATTGTGATAAATAAATTGTTAGTCATATTTGTGAAATTTTGGTTGTTCCCACATACCAACATATTTCTATATTCTAACCAACATTTTATTTGTCGACATTTTAGGTACAACAATTGAAAGAACTAACAGTGAAGTGACACATTGTGGAAATAAGAAATAAAGTGCAAGGAGGATTAGATAGAATGAATCCAGGCTGTGGATAGAGTAGTTTACCAAAGTTTTAAATAGGTATGCAAAGTTTTATTTTATACCAGTTTTCAGTTTAGTTGATAAAATTTAATAATTGTTATTGATTATTTGTCGAACCTTTGATCCTATTAATCGAGATAATGGCTCTGACCTCTTGGTCTCCCTTAATTGGGGGTTACTGGGAGGCGGGGTCATTACAATTGGTATCAGAGCACAGGTTCCTCATTTAATCTTTAATAATTATTAAATTTTTCAAACTCTGTAGAACCCAAGGGAGTTATCAGAGGATTTTCCGAAAGACAGAGGTGTCTAGAAAAGGATCACGTCTGGGAGCTGGCAAGATTTTCCTCCGTACCACTAATCGGAATACGAGGACTCCCGTATTAGTGTGACTGCCTGGCCAATGTCTCAGGATTTGACTCAAAATAAGATACCTTTAGGACTCTCTCATCTTGTTCATCCTTTCTCACCTCAAATGTTGTTAAGGATTATAAGGATTACAGTTTTCTCTCTTTTCCTCACCCTCTTGAGGTATAGGTAAGGTTGATAAGGATTAAGGAATCCTCCACCAAATTAATAATAAGTATGTAAATACGATGTCATGGACATAAGCTTAATAGATTAAGCATAAATGAATAGATACATGCTTAGGTCGGCATGCCCTCAGGAGAGACCTGAGGCTAGACCTTCTTGTCAGGAGGATAAGTAAGAGAGAGTTAGTATTGGAGGTAGATATCTCCATTAAAAGTAGAGACTTGGCACATCCTCTGAGGATGATGTTAACCCTAACTCTAAGTGGGGGATTAGAGGGAGAGATGACATGATGAGTTAGATGTCAAGGTAGACTAGGTGTTTGTATGGACATGCCTTGGATGCCATATGAGCCATGAGAAGTTGGATGACCGAGTATCTTTGGCGACCCAACCCTGGGAAGGGTCGTGCATGTTAGAGTGAAGGATAGCACCTTCTTTGATGAGGTTATAGAAGAACCTATAGAAACCCCATGAGCTCATATGGGTATGGCATAGTAGGCACCCAGAATATGTCAGTAGTGAGAGCAGTAGGTTGAAACCCTAGCCAAGGGAGTATGTTGAATAGCTTATGAGATGAGCATGAAGGGTTATGAATAACCTTGAACAAACATAAGCTTAAACATAGGTATCACCCATGTAGGGGTATGCTTGTGAGCTCGATCCACCTTCATGAAGAGAGAATTTCTAGTAGTGAGACTGGTTGTGGAGTTAGCTCTAGAGAGAGAAAGCAGGACCCAAGCAAGAAGGGTTGGAAGCTTAGACTCTGGGAAAAGTGGGGAGTTGAGGATGATGTAACCTAAGTGGATGATAGTGGTTGCCCCTGCTTGATCCGCGGAGGCTATTGATATCTTGGTTGCCATTAGATGAACCAAACCCTAAAGAGAGGATGATGCTTCTGGAACCTATATGCCTATGATATGGGAGTTTACCTACTGAGATGAGACAAAGAGTGCCTTATACCCTGATGAGGTTTAATTAGCAAGTTGTGAGGCCTTGTACCTTGTTGGTTGCCCTTGAGGAAGACTCAATCTAAGGTGCTGCTCGAATAAAAGGATCATGGGAGTACATGACATACCTTGGACATGATGGATTCATGGTTAAGAGATTGAGCATGCACCCAAAGGTGAAACTAGGGTTCCTAGGCCTAAGAGGGGAAGTGGTGTACCTGATGCTCATGACGAGGTTTTAGTTTCAATAGATTCGAGCATGGTACTTCTCATGTTTAAAGAAAATAGAAACCCCTTAAGTTTAGGGTAGGTTTGATGAACCCCCCTCCCCCCCACAGCTAAGTTGATGACATGGGAAGGTATGATCTTGATCCAATCTTGAGGATGAGAACAAGTATGACCTAGAATGGTTTAGTAGGTGGTCTGCTTTTGCCTTAGTGGCTGCTGGGTTAAGCATGCTCATATGGATGCAGACCCTAAACATAAGGACGTTTGTGACCTTTGTTATCAAGGTGTAGTTTCCTCCCATCCTGGGAGAAGGACCCTTTTGTAGGGTGTCTACCAGTTTTGTTGGTTTTGGGGTAACCTAAAGAGGTTTCAGAGGACCTTGAGAAGCTAAGTGAAGAGTAGATGGTACGAGAATGAACCTATATACTCATATATAACCATCTCTATGTGCATGAGGGTGTGTTACCATGGAGGTAACCAGTATGGGACCTGACCAAGGTAGACAGGTCACCATGACCCGTATGAAAGGATGAAAGTCAGCCCCATAATGCAAAGAGAGATGATGGAGACTTGGGTAAGGTTCTAAGTTGGACATGTACTATAATGGAATCCTAAGTCTATCTTAGGGTCAGGTAGGGATAAGACTGATGGAAGTAGAAGTTGCCTAATTACCTAGTTGCACATGACCATAGGGTCGGGAGGTAACAACTATCATTGTCTGAGGCCATGGGTTAGGAGATTGATCACCTTCATGAACTCATGGGACTTAAAAGGTGGATGAGTAGGGCACTCTCTGGATGCATAAGGGAAGAGGGATGACCCCAAAAGTTATGGCACCCTACAGACCTAGAGAAGATGACCAAGGATTGTGTGGTGACCCAAGTAGGTTTGAGGTCAGTTTTTCATGGAAGTAACTTTGGTATCAAGATAATTGTGATATAGAGACATAAGTTGCACGTTTCAACTTTGATTTGAAAGTGTACTGGCAATGTGGGATGTACCATCTCTACTCTTGGAACAAGAAGAACTTTGTGTTTGGATGGCCTCCAAATGCTTATTTCCTCTTGTTATGGGAGTGAGAGATAGGACAGTACGCATGCCATACACCAAGGGTAAAGATGATGTGAGTTGGAATGTTGCCATGAGGAATGAGGACATAGATGATAACGTGCCCTTGTGGATTGAATGATACATGGATAGGTACAAACGATAAGAGTATTAAGGTAATCATCTTGTGAGAATGTTTTATCATGAGATATGTGGAATTTGCAAGTGATGCAAGGTTGAGTTTGATAACCAAGAGGATGAGCTCAGAGTGTTCCGATGAAGATAGACTCAAAGTTTGAGACGAGATGATAAGTGGAATACATGGAAGTGTATGTCTTCAACCTTACCTCATACCTAAGGATGTGAAGTGGTAATGGATGCTCTGGTTGAGATATAGCTGCCTAGTTTGTCTAGAGACTAGAAGAGGCTGTTAGGCTAACCTTAAGTATGGAAAGAAGATAGGTTTGGATAACCCTCAGATGCAACGATACCGATTGATCAAGTTAATAGTTGTTTGGTTATCCAGCCTAGTCTTTGATGCAATGAAAGGATGGTGGTAGAACCTCATATACACTTCTTTGGATAGGAAGGTAATAAAACCCTGATGGGAGTGGTTTAGGGATTCTGAGGAATCGATCTTGAGGAATCATGACATACAGAAGATCATGCATGGTTTTAAGATCACCATACACCATGATACTACAAAGATAGTAAGTGATAGTAGCACTTTGGATGATTGATATGAAGTTACATGTGGCATGTGGCCATGCAAGCCGAGGGTGAAGGACGAACACCAGTAACCTAGTTCTTTGGCATAGAGGATAAAGAGTCCCTGAGAGGGAATGGGAGTTCACCACTATGGATGTTGTGGTAAGTCTCCCCTTGACCAAGGAAGGTCAAGATATAATGTGGGTTATGGTAGATTGCCTTACCTAGATAACAAGAGAAAGAAAGAGTATTGTCAAGGGACAGATCAGATTGAATTACTTACAAGAGAGAGAGAGAGATGGTTCAACTACACCAGGATGTGAGTTCAAAAGTCCTTGCGTATAACCTAATGGTACACTTCCATAAAGTGGGAGTAGATACATGAAGAACTCAATGTTATTACAGTTTATCACCCCTAACTAATGGTTAGTGGGATCCAGACTAGAGGGTCTGATAAGAGCATGTGTGCTCGTTCAAGGTGATACTTCGAGATAGTTTTTGTCCTTTGTAAGATGTGATGATAACCACCATAGCCAGTATTGGGATGTAAAGAAGCTCTACAAATAGGTTGTATCGGTCACCACTTCATTGAGATGATGGTTGTGAAGGGGCCTCGTGAAGGTCAAAACAGAACCACAGTGTGTGTAGATGAAGTTTCTTTGATCGTGCAATGGCTGAGAGAGAGCCCAGGGGCAACATGAGTCATGAGCTGATGCAAAGCAGACTGGCATGCAGTTCACTGTGGGAGAGTATGTGATGTGAAAATCCGACCCCTCTAAGCTACAGTTGAGAAAGTTGAGTCCCCGATATATGGGACCATTTGAGATGGATTGGGGGAGATGGTTGTGTTTAGCCTTACCCCTCAAGATAACATGATGTATAATGTGTTCCATGAGTCTGATCTAGAGCACTATGTGAGGTACCCAAGCCATGTGCTGAGCCCTGAACCTACTCAACTTTTGAGAGGCTGAAATGTCCTGAGTCACCTATGAGGGTACGATATACCAAGGTAAGAAAGAACTCAGATGAAAGAATATGAGATGATAAAGGTTATTTGGAAGCACCATGGATAGGGCAAAGCCACATAGGGGTCAATGATGTACATGGAAAAGTCTTATCCTGAATTGTTTGGTTGCTTGATTGAATTTTCAGGACAAAATTCTTATAAGAGGGGAAGGATGTTACAACCCAAAATTTTGGGTTCTTTTGGTGAGAAATGTAATTTCTCATATTAAAGATATTCGAACAAATAATGATATAATTTGTTTTGAATAAATGAGTTTTGTTTACAATAGCCTTTTGGTTGTTTTGTGGGCTTGATTGGCTATTGGGCCCAATAACAAGGAAATTCAATTAGTAAATGAATAATTGAAAAATGAAGAAAAGAAAGATGTAGAAACCTCTAGAAGGCAAATGAATATTATCCAAAGGTGAATTTCGTGCCTTTTGGGTTCCTTGGGTTCCAAGGAATCCAAATTGCAAAGATAATGCAACAAGAAAGAGGAAGGATTAATTAAATATTGCTTTATTTAGAAGAAATGTGAGATAATGATAACAATACAAGAAATATGTGGAAATATGGATAATGACTCCATCTTGGAAAATATTTCGAGTACAAATGGTTTCTAATGGTAAAAGGAAGTCAAATAAAGAGTATAAAAGATTAAGAGAGAGAAAATATGCTTAAATTATACCTTATTAAGAGACAACTTGTATATAAAGAAAAACATCTCATACTTTTGAGTTTAAGTCCCAAATTTGGTACAAGTGGATTAAGTCATTATGTACTTTCCCTCAAAATTTGAGATTAAAAGGATAAATGCTTTGGGAGATATGAATTTTGTAAGTTTCCTAAAGTGTAAAGGATAACATTAAATGTCACAATTCAATTGTTCTTACTCGTGCCCCGACAGTCGTTGGATCTTAATCCAATGGTGGCTTCTTTTCATTTGAGTTTGGAAAAGGAAACAATAAAGGGAGACTTTGTGACTGATTTTTCTTGTCACACAAGGCATGTGCGGATCTGGGGCTTTCCCCATCAGTTTTGGGGGGAGAATCCGGACCAAAAGAACCGTGGTTTCCCCTTTTTTTCGTGTGGGATTGGGATTTCCCCAACATCCTATTCAAACTGGACATCCCAACAGGTAAAGTAACCTTGGTCTATTGAGGGCTATGCCTATATAAGGCACACTAATTTGGGATGTGGGCTCAAGGAGAGGATCATACCCCTTACCCAGCCTTGCGCAGTTCTATTAGCCTCGGAGGTGTCTTGGGCGTGCAGAGCACAATGGTACGCTGCCCTGATATTGTAGAGAAACAAGGCCCACAATGAGGACGAGACCTTTGTGGTGTGGAGTTGCTTCATCCTGCCGATGGTGGATGCTTAGTCTGCGAGGTGTGGGTCGGTGGCGCGGAGGTCGTGTGCATAATCTAGTCAACAGATGGGAGGAGCAGCCATGGAGTCGAGGCTCTGTTCTCATGGCAGAATAGAGCGGCCGCACGGGGCTTGTTCTCACAAAGAAGAAGGAGAGAGTGACCAAGTAAATGGATCCAGTAATAGGATCCATGAGCCAAAGGAAGAATAATTCGCAAAAGAAAAGAAGAGAATAGATACGTGGCGCACAGCCATTGGCCAAAGTAAGGTTATTTTGCAAAAATCCTATCTATTTATTGGTAACTCTATTCATAATAAGTTATACATGAAGTTTGCTCAGAAATATGCATGGAATCCAAGAAAAACATATTTAGAAGCTAATTCCTCTTGCAATGTGAAAAGTAGTGTAAGTTATCAACTTTGATGAATTAAAGATTAAGAAACCCTATTTTGAGATGATTAATATATTTATTAGGGTTTAATGGATGATTAAAGTTGATATTAACATGTTAATGATAAAAAGGAACATTAGGAACAAAAAGGATGAACTTTGCACATAATTGGTTTAATTTGGAGTTTCGTGTGCATGAATATACTTTAATGGGCCTTGAAACCCTAATGTTGGTAAATGCGACTCTTAATGGCTTTAATTATTCAAAATTGTGAATAAAGTTAAGATTGATGATACTAAGCTTTTTGAGTATAAAGGTTTCTAAATTGTGGATAAATACCTTTAATGTAGAAATTAGGGTTTACTGATGAGTAAAGGTAGAATTAATGACAATTAGAATTCATATGTGAATTAGACCATAATGAACTATGAATTGATGATAAACAAGCATAATGATCTTGTCATGGAATAAAAGGGATAAAAATGGTAGCTTTAATGTAAAAGAGGCTTAATGGACTTACTTGATGATTAATTGTGTTGTTTCTGAAGTTAAGGTTATAAGTTGTTAAAAGGTAACCTTAATAACTTTCATGAAGGATAGATGAGAAATTAGGGTTTAAAAGAGTAAAATGAAGTAAAAACCCTAATTGGAAAGTAAACCCTAACAAAGGTAGAAATCCTAAAAAGGAATAGAAACCTTAAGTAGTAAGATGGTTTGAATGGTTTTTTATAAAAGGAATTGGATGTAATTTCAGGACTCTTGTACTTGCTCGATTGGATGTCTTGATTGATTGGACTATTCTATCTCAATTCAACCTAACATGTATGTGGTTACTTATGATTAATCACATTAGTTTCTCGAAGGATTCCTGGATGGTTAATCGCATTGTTTGAAACTAAATAGTTTGGATGTTCATACTGCAATTATAAAGTCACTATGGTTATCACAGTTATAAATACATGTGTATTCTCACACCTACATTCCACCCTTATGGAAGATGGCATAAAGGTTAGGCCCAAGAGGGTAGACCAATGGGAACCATGAGAGGTGACCCTAGACACCAAGCTCGGGATTGAGAAGGTGGTCTATGTTGCATGACTATGGGGCACCATGATAGGTGACCCCCAAGCACCAATCTCGGGATTGAGGAGGTGGCCTTAAGTCAATGGAAAAAGAGAAACCCTAGAGGGGTATTCCAGGGTTAGGTAAAAAGCGGTGGAGAATGACACATTGAAAATGTAAATTGGTTTGCTAATTACCCTAATTGTGATAATTAAATTGTTAGTCATATTTGTGAAGTTTTGGTTGTTCCCACATACCAGCATATTCGTATATGCTGACCGACATTTTGTTTTTTGGCGTTTTAGGTACAACAATTGAAAGAACAAATAGTAAAGTGACACATTGTGGAAATAAGAAATAAAGTGCAAGGAGGATTAGATAGAATGAATCCAGGTTGTGGATAGAGTAGTTTACCAAAGTTTTAAAGAGGTATGCAAAGTTTTATTTTATGCCAATTTTGAGTTTAGTTGATAAAATTTAATAATTATTATTGATTATTTGTCAAACCTTTGATCCTGTTAATTGAGATAATGGCTTTGACCTCTTGGTCTCCCTTAATTGGGGGTTACCGGGAGGTGGGGTCATTATAGGATCACACCAGTATATGAAGTAGAATTAGGTGTGGCTCCTTCTTTGCCCTGCAATATGGCGGGTATGGACATGACAACATTATCAATGATAGCATGTAGAGATTTCCATATCCTGGTAGATATACTAGATGAAAACCTGCTCAGAAATGATATTATCTATCACAACAAGGGCAGGTCGCTTAACAGAGATCACTTTAGAGGGATTTTCCTAAAAATAGAACACATATACAAGAAGATATTCAAAGTACTGTGTGCCACTCTACTTGAAGATTTCTTGCATCCTGATAAAGTAAAACCACTTTTCAGTGGCACCACACATATAGAAGGACTCCTATACGAAGACAACAACAATGTTGCTGATGTGATAGAGCTACAACATGTAGTGAGTAGGGAAGAAACTAAATTTGTAGTCCTACCCATAAGGACTATAAAGCACTGGACACTGATTGTCATCAACTTATACGAAAGACAAACAACAGTGTTCAACGACTGCACAGCTGAACTAGACAACACCTCCCTAATCTACAAGAATATGGAAGCAAGAGATATCCTAAAGGTGTCACTACATCTGCAAAGAGTTATACAACCAATAGACAACAGACATATGGGGATGTGGAAGCAATTCTCAATCTACAAGAAGTTCCCCCCAGAGAAGGCTAGAACAAGGCGTTGGATCAAGGGATATAGAGGGGGGTGAACAGAGCTTCCTAAATCTCACAAAACGAATTAGACCACCAAATTATATTAAGTGCAGAAACTTAAACATACAACGAATTTTAAGTCCTAACTAACATGCATAGAAAGGGTGAGAGATAAGGAAGAGAATATACTTAGACAAAGTGGTTTAGAGTGGTTCCACACTTCAAACTATAAGTGAGTCAGTCCACTACCTAGAGGTGGTTAGGCTCTAGGACTTTGCAATCTTGATGCTCTTATATTCATTCATAATATTACAAGACAACAATCACATTCATCCAAGGACTTAAAACGTCAAGCAAGGATCTTCAACCTACCGAAGGAACTTACCCATTTGAACTGTGGAGTCTTCAACCTTCAACGAGGACTTACCCACTCCTTGTTCAAGTCTTTGGCCTTCAAGGAATTACCTATCCTTCTTGAACATCCGCCTTTCCTATCTCCTTCACTTGGAGATCTGAAACACCATGCTTTCTTCAACCTTGAAGAACAACAACTCCTTCTCCTTCACTCAGAGAAGATCTCCGACCTTTTCTTCAATAGCAAAGGTGGTGGGAAGATGGTTGTGGAGAGCTTTACATGGATACAAGGGGTAGCTCTCTTACAACTGATCCTATCCCACTCATACTCACGGATTTGACTTGAAGGTAGAGAGCGAAAGGGGATCAAAGGTGTTCAACACTCTCAACTAAGTAAGAACCAAGCATATATGGAATGAGCAACCTTGGAATGAACTCTAAGAGGTCCTATTTATAGTTGAGGGTGCCTCTTTGAGTTGGGACACACATAGGGTCGAAACATAACCATTTTTCCCTAAGGGAATGGATCTATTTTTTCCCCAATAACTCACCAAGGTTCACAATCACATTTTCTACAATTTATGTACAGAGCAATCGGTCGAGTTTCAATAAAGGTAACTCAACCAATAGAGTAAAAGACAAACCCAAATTTCAAACCATCGATTGAGTTTGTCCTGGAGAAACTCGACTGACCAATGAAAGTTGTGTTTGGTCAGTAACCCCATCGGTCGACATATGTGAATGCACAACTCGACTGATGCACTCTTTAGAGAATTGATTCAGTGGACCGGTCAAGATTGAAACTCGACTGATTGATTACCTATGATCAATTTTCTAAAGTGCATCAAAAGTGATTAAAACTTGGTGCAAAGTGTCCCAATCAATTTTCTCATCTTAGTTACAAGACAATACATCAATACAAGTGATTATAAAAATCTTCTAAGGTCGTTTACATGGATTTCCCAAATTACACACTTTTATAGCTTTTGGCTTGAACTGTAGCAAATTAGGGCTTGTGAATTTTGATCCTTCTCATGTACCTAACACCAGAAATCAATCTTTAATACGCATATTAGATACATATGAATGGAATGGTTAAGTCATTATCAAAATATGGTCAGTGTACAACCTCTAGGTCAGCATTCTCCCCTTTTTGACAATGACAAACCATCCCTCAAACATATCAAAAAGGATATATAAATTATACCTTTACCTTGTGCATTAAGGGGATTCAAGATTTAAACAATGTGAATTTGCTCCCCCTCAATCTATGCTTCCTCTAACCTGCATAGTTAGTCTATCTACTCAAAGAAATAATAGCATACATGTACTATATGGTCCTTTGCAGGTCACATGATAGGACATTAAATGAACAAGAAAAGGATCTCATAAGCAATAAATAGTAGTATGACAGAGAATAGAAATATGATTGAGTTTCAACACATTGAAATTTCTCTTCCCGTTTTGACATTATCAAAAAGTAGGGGGGTAGAAGAGCATATATCCAAGTCTTCTCCAAACACAATCAAGAAGATAAGCATACATGCAATCTCATATCATAGGTCAATAAGAGACGAAAGAAACATACAATCTCAGTCATAATCAAAATATGGTGAAATATGGCACCAACTCATAATATATAACAGAGCAAAGAGCAAGAGTGCACATAACATATATTACAACTCGGAAGCGTGTTCTCATAAAAGCAACTACAAGCAAGAAGTGATGAAAAATTGAAGATAAAAACAGACAACTCAGAGAATGTGCCCAGATGTTTCTTATACAAAATAGCCTAGAAAGATGTATATGATCAGCAAACTAGACTAAAAATGAAGAAACAAACTAGACATCTAGACTATCTATGTCCACAACATCATCATCATTAGATCCAGGCTCATAGTCCTCATCTCCATCTGAAGGTGCAGTTGTAGTGCCTTCATCACCACAATCAGCACCAGAACCATCACCATCATCAGAAGCGTCCTCACCATCGCCATCATCGTCATCAACAACCTTGGCATCATCAGCCTGGTTAGGCATCTCCTCGTCTACAGGAGGACCAAAACCATGACTGGGCCAATGAGCATTCTTGTTGCACACCATACGAACAAATCATCATTAATTAAGCAGAAGCGATCATTAACAACGGATTAATAAAAATCACTAAAAATTAAAACCTTTTGTAAAGAGATCCAATTCTAGGAAACTCTTAATAAAAAATAATCAAAGTATTATGTGTACATTCTGGTCCATAAGTACATACCATGTACCATATCTTCTCGAGGATTACATACATCAATTGCTCTGTTAGGTCTACACATGAGCAACACAAAACCTTAAGGCAATCAAGCCAAGATATCAGATTGATTATAAAAACACTAAGTACTGACTCCTAGGACCTAAGAGTACAAAGATGACACATAGGACTCATATCTACAAGATACGACAGTCAATATCTCCACCTGAGATATTACTGTTGTCCCTGATGTTGTTGTCCTTCCCTTGCTATATGGTTTCTGCCTCCTTGTACGCATCTACCTAAAAATGTTGGATCCCACGGGGGTGAGACAATTGAAATTGTCCCAGCGAGAGATATAACTCTCCGGCAAAAACATTATTATTGCAGTTAAATAGTATTAAATTGAGCAGAGGATAAGTAGTTTAGAACATTCTCATATTTTAAAGCACTGCAACTATCTATGATAGAGCAGTAAATCATCTATTCTCTTTATAAGGAATAGGAAGAACATGTATATCATTTATCCATCATACTATATCAACATCTCAAGCTTATCCCGTGATACTCATTATCATGGTATGTCATCCATGAATCATTCTCATTTCTATCTATTGGCCTCAGCCAATCTGCTAACCAGATAGTGAATTGTATCAGTCATGTGAGCATACATCATCATATTCTGTCCAGGCATTGGACTATGCCAATCCTATGCAAACATTCCATGCATTAGACTATGCCAATCCTGTGCAAACATTCTAGACATTGGACTATGCCAATCATGTGCAAACATTCCAGGCATTGGACGATTACCAATTCTGTGACATTATTCCAGGTATTGGATTATTACCCATCCTGTGACATTATTCCAGGTATTGGATAATTACCAATCTTGTGACATTATTCTAGGTATTGGATTATTACCAATTCTGTGACATTATTCCAGGCATTGGACTATTACCAATCCTGTGACATTATTCCAGGTATTGGATTATTACCAATCCTTTTTCATTATTCAAGTCATTGGGTTATTACCAATCATGTGCAATTAGTCCAGGTACTGGGTTATGACCAATCTTGTGCAATTATTCCAGGTATTGGGTTATGACCAATCCTTTGCAATTATTCCAGGTATTGGGTTATGACCAATCCTGTGCAATTATTCTAGGTATCAGGTTATGACCAATCCTGTGCAATTATTCCAGGTACTGGCTTATGACCAATCTTATGTAATTATTCCCCAGGTATTGGGTTATGACCAATCCTGTGACATTATTCCAGGTATTGGGTTATTACCAATCATGTGCAATTATTCCAGGTATTGGGTTATGAACAATCTTATCCAATTATTCCAGGTATTGGGTTATGACCAATCCTGTGCAATTATTCCAGGTATTGTGTTATGACAAATTATGTGCAATTATTCCAGGTATTGGGTTATGACCAATCCTGCAAAATTATTCCTGGTAATTAACCTTGGCCAAGCCATCATACTTATTCACATCCTTTAAGTAATTCCATTATTCCTCATATCTCCCTTAAGCTTATTCAAAACACTATAGCCCCTATTTGGCTATATACATGAAGCATGTATGATCAAGATTTCATTATTATTATTGTATCCATTAGTTATTATTATTGTGTTACTAAGTTTCCATTGTTTATTTTGAACATTATCATTTCTCACATCAGACTTATAAACATCTTGTTACCTTTCACTAGGCAACAACTACTCTGATGGCTCACAAGGCCCATTACACATCTTGTCACCTCTCACTAGGAAACAACTATTCTCATTGCTCACAAGGACATTACACATCTTGTCACTTCTCACTAGGAAACAACTACTCTCATGGCTCACAAGGCCATTAAACATCTTGTCACCTCTCACTAGGCAACAACTATTCTCATGGCTCACAAGGCCATTAAACATCTTGTCACCTCTCACTAGGCAACAACTATTCTCATCATTTATCATTAAATGATTATCAACACAAGGTATGAGTTTCTCTCTCACCCTTACCAGAGTATAAATACATCATACTTTATTAACTTGGATTAACCCTTTCTTAAGGTATGTTAGCATGCACTTATTAAAGTGCATTAGGCTCATTACATCTCAATGTAACAATTGACATGGCACATTTCATGTGTTATTCATCCAAGTATACTGGATTTAGGGTACATCAAAATGTATCAACTTTGAGGTACTAGATGTGATATCTATCATGTCTTGATGTATCACTGCCCTCATCACTTTTGACTTACTTAAGTTCATCAGATTATCTTGTATTAGGATATTTCCCATCCTAATACTTTATGCACATGTGCATCACATTATCATGCAATGTATTGGTCATAAGTCACTCATTTGAATTATTCAACCATTAACAATAATATGGACTCATCTCGGGTTAAAGCATTATTGATATAAGATTATCCATTATCAACCACTTTAGGTATTTCACCTACCAATATATTATTCACTATTCCATTATTAGGAATAGGATTCCCCTCTCTATTAATTAGGGTTTTACATAACATCACACTATATTAGGGTTTCACATAACATCACCCTATATTACAGTTTCACATGACATCACCTTATATTGGGGTTTCTTCTATCATCACCCCAGATTAGGGTTACACCATTACCCTAGATTAGGGTTTCACCTAGCATTGCCCTAAATTAGGGTTAGAGCTCATCAACCTTCTCAATTAGGGATTCATGATCTCATCATCATGGATCAAACCCTAATTACATATTTTATTCATATTAAAAGTATTAAGGATTAATCACTACATGATTATCACTCATGTATAAGTTCCTCTCTCCCATCCTCTCTAGGAGGTTAACTATTCCAACTTGATTGAATTAGATCAACTTGAAAGAAGGGTTAGCATAGTGTATTGAAATATTTGTTTTCATAGGCATCAATTGTCAATTATTCTAGGTATACTTATTCACTATCTTAGGAATACCTCCATTATAATCTACCTTAAGACACATTATGATTACTCATTTAGTTTTGAGATTAACTGATCCTTCAAACGATCTTGGACTAGTAATCCTTCAAACGGTTTTGAGTTACTTGTGCCTTTAAACGGTTTGGATTGAAATCTCCAAACGATCTTGAATTAATAGTTTCAAACGGTTTGAAACCATTTAGACCTCCAAATGGTCAACTCCTCCAAATGGTCAAAGTACCCAAATGGTTTTGAAGTTCAAATTACCCATTCGATCTTGAGATCCATTGCCCATTCAGTTTTGAACTCAATTACTCATTCGATCTTGAAGTCAATTAACCATTCAGTCTTGAACTCAATTATCCATTCGGTTTTGAGGTAAATTACCCATTCGCTTTTGAACTCAATTACCCATTCAATTTCAGATAAATTACCCATTCGATCTTTAGATCCATTGCCCATTTGGTTTTGAACTCAATTACTCATTCGATCTGAAAGTCAATTAACCATTCGGTTTTGAGGTAAATTACCCATTCAGTTTTGAAACCGAATCAACTCAATCGGTTTTGAAACCAAATCCACTCAATCGGTTTTGAAAATCGTTTGCCCATTTCTTTGTTGAGGTGTGTGCTTAAGATGACATCATCATCTTCAAGCTTCAAACCTTCTAAATCAATTGTGATTCTTATGGTGATTTCAATAACTACTCAAAAGGAAATCGAGAAAGAAGAAAGGTTCAACACATAATGAATAAATTGCAAGCAATAATGACATTTAAGAGTTCAAGTTATATAAACTGCCTTCAAAATTGAATCCAAGCTTCAAGCTTCACGTTCTCAATGGTGAATGAAGCTTCCTCAACTTCTCGTCCTCAAGTCTTTGAGTGAAATGAATGGCTTCGGTTGAAGATTGAATGAAGAAAAGAAGAAATTAAGCATTGAATTTCGATTTCCACCATGAAATTAAGGTTGAATATGACTATTGAGCTTACCTATAGGTTGGGGCACGTACTCCTATTTCTCCTAAGATCCCTTGTGTTCAACCAAAGCAAGGAAAGAAAAAGAAATCGAAAAAGCCTTTCATGTGGGTTGAAAATGGGATGTATATAAGGGAATTTCAATGAGAGAGAAAGTGATAAATAATTCCTTCAACTCCCAAAATTGGTGCCACATACTCCCCTCAACCCCTTTCATACGAATCCATCTACCCCACCTTGTAATTCCTCTTCATTATCCATGAATTAAAAGAAAACAAATTAAGCACCTTAACCATTTTAATAATAATATCCAATATCAGTGGATATTACTTTTTAGTTAACTAATGTGAGTGGGCTCTCCACTCACTTTAGATATTTCGGTGCCATTGCAAGGAACAAGGACGTCCATACTTATACAAATTCAACCATCACATTTTTGGTTGAAGGGCACTTCCATTAATATTTTTATTTTTGCATTAAATTGAATTAGGGTTTCAATTATGCTTAAATCTTGATTATTTTAATATAAAGATTCTCTTTCCTCCAAAAAGATTTAAATGAGACGCCCCTCTGATTTTATTGTATCTAAATGATACCAAGAAACATTAGGGACTCTCTATAAGTGGTATTTTGCATATTGAACCCTAGGTTTTGGGTAAATTGCACATTACACCAAAACTAGGTTTTAATGTACACACATTGCTTAATAAGCTCTTTGTTGGTTCTCAGGCTTTCACAAGCCATACCTCTACATCATTTTCATTGTTATGATTCTTCAACACTTGAGGAGCATTTTATCATGTAACATTTGCAAGTTAACCCCTCAACTTGAGTAATTTGCACTTTAGTCCAAAACGGGCAAAACATTGTTTTCAACATGATCCAAAAATGACTAAAATTGAAACATAAGTTCCTCTTGGGCCTTAATTACTTTTCAAAAGATAAGAGCAAGCATATAATTAACTTTATTAAGCAAAAAATGTAGGGTTAAAGCATAACCCAGGTCAGGGATGTTACAAGTTATAAACCCCTAACAAGGATTTGGTCCCCGAAATCCCAGGTAAAGGAAGACATATTTTTTATTCATCATATCATCAAGTCTCCACATAACATCATAATGTCTTGGAGATGCCATAGAAATTTGATCAAAACAAAGTCCTTCAATATAGGGTTATCATAGAACTTGTCACACATGACACATACTCTATTGTTTCTTTTCATTATTGATTGTAGAGTCAACTCTGTGTCAGGTAACAATTTTCCTAGTCAGAGATACATTATACGTACCTCATTAATTCAGGTGTCAAACCTTACTGATTTATCACTTTTCTCAACATATAACTTTATGTGACATGATTCTTGATTTTGGGGAGTCTCCCATACTCCTTATTTAGTTTAGCATTTTACTTTCAAGGAAAGACCAGAGTTACATTATGTCACCCACTTGGGACTACAAGTATTATCATGCATTTGTTGTGCCACTCAATTCTGCTAAAACAACACTAAACTTTCTCATGATTTGTATAAATTATCCTTTTAGATGTTTATTTTCTTATCATAAGGATAGGCTACTTATTAAGAAGAACCATCTCAGAGGTATCTCTAGATGTTATGTATAAGTTGCCTTTACAAATCTAGATAGAGATATTCTAAGAAATTATTTTTAGCTTAATCAACATTTCCCAAAACAATTTTTACATTGTTCCTTTGACTCATACATCTTTTCTAATGTCATGTTTATGCGGGGCATAAAATCCTAACATATAGTATCCATACTACAGTATGTAATTGGACAAATTTCAAAGTTGGTCCCTTCTAGGTAACCAAACATTACTTCTTACGAGGAGTCATGTCCCCATTTTCTCATATCCATTGAAAGTTCTTGGATACTAGGATTCTTTACCTTGGTATCCATTATATGTGTCAAAAACACATGACATCGTCATCATGATTACTAGATTTGGGGTATTCAAACCCTCAGTCCATCATTGAACATTTTTACCTCTCATCAGGTAACTGTTACCTCTAGGTCCTCAGACCAAGGTATACATTATACTATACATATTCTTTTGTTTATAAATTGATTTATGACTAACTTAGATCCCTTCGTATATCAATTAGGATGTGGTAGAAATATCCATGCCACATATTCTACCTCATTATGCTCTTTAGATTGTCTCAAAATGACTACTTGATCAGAGTAATCTGAAATATAGCAATCTAAGAGTGGCATACTTACCTTATCTTCAATACATGAATACCTGGCTAGGGCATTCAAGAACTAACATTAGGTAGTATGTATTGGTTTTTATATTATATTTCATCTCTTTAAGTTTTACGACTTAGTATCTTAAATTTTCTCTAGGTGTTTCTTCTATATCTCTTCCCTTTTCTATATGAAGAGAGAAATTTCAAAACATACATGAGAATATTGGACGGAATATAAGTTCTCATCCTTCTTAGCTCTTTCTCATGTCCTCATAAGATTAATTAAAGGAAGCTCAACAACAACTACCTTTCTTATAATTAGTAGGCAGAGAGTAGAAAAAGAAATATGATTTAGAATGAAAAGTTCTATCTTGACATGTTACCTCTTATGATTTATCTAGTATCTTATCTGACTCAATACATAGAGTTAGTTGTCATCTGCTATTGCCTTTGTCCTCTACTACTAGAGGTAGATGGACCAAACTGTGACACTTGTCTTCATCCTTGGTCTTCTGCTTCACTAAACTGGGGTCCTTGTGGGTTTTGTAGGTTATGCCTTGACTGTTGGGTCACCACATTATTTCTTCTTGGACACTGCTGCCTAAAATGTCCTATCTATCCACATTTATGGCAAGTTCGGCCCTCACTTGATGACCACTGCATTGGTGTACTATATTGTGGTTGAACCGGTGTTACCAAAAACTTTGGTTGTTTAGTACCACCAATCCACTGTTCTTGTGACTGTGTAGACCTCCTTTTGAGGTTTGCCTCATGTTTCTTTGTCACAGACCTTTCTATCCTCTGAATTGACTCCACAAATGTGGAAATTTTTTCTCTACTTTCTAATGTAGCTGCCGAGATAGACATCTCATCATTTAGTCCTTTCTTAAAACTTCGAATATTCTCCTACTCAGTAGCATCCATTTGAGGAAAAAATGTTAAAAGTTCCATAAACCTAGCCTCATATTCATTTATTGACGGTTCCCTGCCGAACCTTCTCAAATTGTGAAATCTTTTCATCTAAATATGTTCTTGGAAAATACTTATTGACGAATTCTTGACAAAATTCCTCCCAACCAACCTCTTCATCATTCCTTTTTACTTCTTCTATGGCCCACCAATGACCAGCACTACCCTTCAAAAGGTATACAACATGTTTGACTTTATCAACATCTGGAATACAAAGGATCTTAAAAGCCTTTTCTAACTCAGTGAGTCATAGATTAGCATCTGCTGGGTCAGTTGTCCCAGCATATTCTATAGCTCCTACATGACGTAGTCATTCAAAAGTCTTACTAGACCCATGTCCCTCATTGGGAGTTGGTGCCCTAGCTGCTGGTGCAGGCATCTGGTCTGCCATATACCTCATTGTGGTCATGAATTCCCTAAATAGCACATGAATATTTGGGTTTTCTATCATAGCTTCATCAAAATGGGGATTCTCAGGCACTGAGTCCTCTCTTGCATGATCCCTTGCACCTCCTACTGGTGCAACAACATTGCTTTTAGCAACGTGATCCTCGTGTTCTCCAAAAAAATTTAAGCTATCTCCCTTCTTCTGCATAAGCAGAAGTCACTATAAGATATACTGGAGGACATTAGAACAGACTCAACACCTTAGTCCTGTGTCTCTGTAGACTCAGTAAACCTAGAGCTCTGATACCACTAATTGTTGCACACCGTTCGAACAAATCATCATTAACTAAGTGGAAGCGATCATTAACAACAGATTAACAAAAATCACTAAAAATTAAAACCTTTTGTAAAGAGATCCAATTCTAGGAAACTCTTAATCAATAAGAATCAAAGTATTACATGTACATTCTGGTCCATAAGTACATACCATGTATCATATCTTCTCGAGGATTACATACATCAATTGCTCTGTTAGGTCTACACATGAGCAACACAAAACCTTAAGGCAGTCAAGCTAAGATCTCAGATTGATTATAAAAACACTAAGTACTGACTCCTAGGACCTAAGAGTACAAAGATGACACATATGACTCATATCTACAAGACACGACAGTCAATATCTCCACTTGAGATATTACTGTTGTCCCTGATGTTGTTGTCCTTCCCTTGCTGTATGGTTTCTGCCTCCTTGTCCGCGTTTACCTAAAAATGTTGGATCCCACGGGGGTGAGACAATTGAAATTGTCCCAGCGAGAGATATAACTCTGCGCCAAAAACATTATTATTGCAGTTAAATAGAATTAAACTGAGCAGAGGATAAGCAGTTTAGAACATTCTCATATTTTAAAGCACTGCAACTATCTATGATAGAGCAGTAAATTGTCTATTCTCTTTATAAGGAATAGGAAGAACAAGTATATCATTTATCCATCATACTATATCAACATCTCAAGCTTATCCTATGATACTCATTATCATGATATGTCATCCATGAATCATTCTCATTTCTATTTGTTGGCCTCAGCCAATCTGCTAACCAGATATTGAATTGTATCAGTCATGTGAGTATACATCATCATATTCTGTCCAGGCATTGGACTATGCCAGTCCTATGCAAACATTCCAAGCATTGGACTATGCCAATCCTGTGCAAACATTCCAGACATTAGACTATGCCAATTCTGTGCAAACATTCCAGGCATTGGACTATTACCAATCATGTGACATTATTCCAGATATTGGATTATTACCCATCCCGTGACATTATTCTAGGTATTAGATTATTACCAATCCTGTGACATTATTCCAGGTATTGGATTATTACCAATCATGTGACATTATTCCAGGGATTGGACTATTACCAATCATGTGACATTATTCCAGGTATTAGATTATTACTAATCTTGTGACATTATTCCAAGCATTGGTTTATTACCAATCATATGCAATTATTCCAGGTATTGGGTTATGACCAATCCTGTGCAATTATTCCATATATTGGGTTATGACCAATCCTGTGCAATTGTTCTAGGTATTAGGTTATGACCAATCCTGTGACATTATTGTAGGTATTGGGTTATTACCAATCATGTGTAATTATTCCAGGTATTGGGTTACGACCAATCCTGTGCAATTACTCCAGTTATTGGGTTATGACCAATCATGTGCAATTATTCTAGGTATTTGGTTATGACCAATCCGGTGCAATTATTCTAGGTATTTGGTTATGACCAATCCTGTGACATTATTCTAGGTATTTGGTTATTACCAATCCTGTGCAATTATTCCAGGTATTGGGTTATGACCAATCCTGTGCAATTATTCTAGGTATTGGGTTATGACCAATCATGTGCAATTATTCCAGGTATTGGGTAATGACCAATCCTATACAATTATTCCAAGTTTGAGTTATGACCAATCTTGTGACATTATTCCAGGTATTTAACCTTGGCCAAGCAATCATACTTATTCACATCCTTTAGGTAATTCCATTATTCCTCATATCTCCATTAAGCTTATTCAAAACACTATAGCCCTTATTTGGCTATAAACATGAAGCATGTATGATCAAGATTTCATTATTATTATTGTATCCATTAGTTATTATTATTATGTTACTAAGTTTCCATTGTTTATTTTGAACATTATCATTTCTCACATGAGACTCTATAAACAGCTTGTTACCTTTCACTAGGCAACAACTACTCTGATGGATCACAAGGCCCATTACACATCTTGTCATCTCTCACTAGGCAACAACTATTCTCACGGCTCACAAGGCCATTACACATCTTGTCACTTCTCACTAGGCATCAACTATTCTCATGGCTCACAAGGCCATTAAGCATCTTGTCACCTCTCACTAGGCAACAACTATTCCCATGGCTCACAATACCATTAAACATCTTGTCACCTCTCACTAGGCAACACCTATTCTCATCATTTATCATTAAATGATTATCAACACAAGGTATGAGTTTCTCTCTCATCCTTACCAGAGTATAAGTACATCATACTTTATGAACTTGGCTTAACCCTTTCTTAAGGTATGTTAGCCTACACTTATTAAAGTGCATTAGGCTCATTACATCTCAATGTAACAATTGATATGG
The DNA here is from genome assembly GCA_963693085.1 of Alisma plantago-aquatica. Taxonomy (NCBI): domain Eukaryota; kingdom Viridiplantae; phylum Streptophyta; class Magnoliopsida; order Alismatales; family Alismataceae; genus Alisma; species Alisma plantago-aquatica. The sequence goes on along the minus strand of OY856412.1, from coordinate 1,047,361,025 downwards.
CACATTTCATGTGTTATTCATCCAAGTATACTGGATTTAGGTTACATCAAAGTGTATCAACTTTGAGGTACTAGATGTGATATCTATCATGTCTTGATGTATCAGTTCCCTCATCACTTTTGACTTACTTAAGTTCATCAGATTATCTTGTATTACGATATTTCCCATCCTAATACTTTATGCACATGTGCATCACATTATCATGTAATGTATTGGTCATAAGTCACTCATTTGAAGTATTCAACCATTAACAATAATATGGACTCATTTCGGGTTAAAACATTATTGATATAAGATTATCCATTATCAACCACTTTAGGTATTTCACCTACCAATATATTATTCACTATTATATTATTATGAATATGATTCCCCTCTTTATCAATTAGGGTTTTACGTAACATCACCCTATATTAGGTTTTCACATAACATCACCCTATATTAGGGTTTCACATGACATCACCCTATATTGGGGTTTCTCATATCATCACCCCAGATTAGGGTTAGATCATTACCCTAGATTAGGGTTTCACCTAGCATTGCCCTAAATTAAGGTTAGAGCTCATCAACCTTCTCAATTAGGGTTTCATGATCTCATCATCATGGATCAAACCTTAATTACATATTTTATTCATATTGAAAGTATTGAGGATTAATCACTACATGATTATCACTCATGTATAAGTTTCTCTCTCCCATCCTCTCTAGGAGGTTAATTACTCGAACTTGGTTGAATTAGATCAACTTGAAAGAAGGGTTAGCATAGTGTATTGAGATATTTGTTTTCATGGGCATCAATTGTCAATTATTCTAGGTATACTTATTCACTAAGTATCTTAGGAATACCTCCATTGTAATCTACCTTGAGACACCTTATGATTACTCATTTAGTTTTGAGATTAATTGATCCTTAAAACGATCTTGGACTAGTAATCCTTCAAACAATTTTGAGTTAGCTGTGCCTTCAAAAGGTTTGGATTGAAATCTCCAAACGATCTTGAATTAATACTCTCAAACGGTTTGAAACTATTTAGACCTCCAAACGGTCAACTCCTCCAAACGGTCAAAGTACCCAAACGGTTTTGAAGTTCAAATTATCCATTCAATCTTGAGATCCATTGCCCATTCGGTTTTGAACTCAATTACTCATTCGATCTTGAAATCAATTAACCATTTGGTCTTTAACTCAATTACCCATTCAGTTTTGAGGTAAATTACCCATTCGGTTTTGAACTCAATTACTCATTCGGTTTTGCAGTAAATTACCCATTCGATCTTGATATCCATTGCCCATTCGGTTTTGAACTCAATTACTCATTTGATCTTGAAGTCAATTAACCATTCGGTTTTGAGGTAAATTACCCATTCCATTTTGAACTCAATTACCCATTCAGTTTTGAAACCGAATCAACTCAATCGGTTTTGAAACCAAATCCACTCAATCGGTTTTGAAAACCGTTTACCCATTTCTTTATTGAGGTGTGTGCTTAAAATGACATCATCATCTTCAAGCTTCAAACCTTTGAAATCAATTGTGATTCTTATGGTGATTTCAACAACTACTCAAAAGGAAATTGAGAAAGAAGAAAGGTTCAACACATAATGAATAAATTGCAAGACATAATGACATTTAAGGGTTCAAGTTATATAAACCACCTTCAAAATTGAATCCAATCTTCAAGCTTCACGTTCTCAATGGTGAATTAAGCTTCCTCAACTTCTAAAGGCTCTTCCTCAAGTCTTTGAGTGAAATGAATGGCTAATGTTGAAGATTGAATGAAGAAAAGAAGAAATTAAGCATTGACTTTCGATTTCCACCATGAAATTAAGGTTGAAGATGACTATGGATCTTACCTACAGGTTGGGGCACGTTTTTTTGTTGCTCCTAAGCTCCCTTGTGTTCAACCAAAGCAAGGAAAGAAAAAGGAATCGAAAAAGCATTTCATGTGGGTTGAAAATGGGATGTATATAAGGGAATTTCAATGAGAGAGAAAGTGATAAATAGTTCCTTCAACTCCCAAAATTTGTGCCACATACTCCCCTAAACCCCTTGAATACAAAGACATCTACCCCACATTGTAATTCCTCTTCATTATCCATGAATTAAAAGAAAACAAATTAAGCACCTTAACCATTTTAATAATAATATCCAATATCAGTGGATATTACTTTCTAGTGAACTAATGTGAGTGGGCTGTCCACTCACTTTAGATATTTCGGTGCCATTGCAAGGCACAAGGACGTACATACTTAAAAAAATTCAACCATCACATTTTTGGTTGAAGGGCACTTCCATTAATATATTTTTTTGCATTAAATTGAAATAGGGTTTCAGTTATGCTTAAATCTTGATTATTTTAATATCAAGATTCTCTTTCCTCCTAAAAGATTTAAATGAGACACCCCTCTGTTTTTCTTGTCTCTAAATGATACCAAGAAACATTACAAACTTTCTAGAAGTGGTATTTTTCATATTGAACCCTAGGTTTTGGGTAAATTGCACATTACACCAAAACTAGCTTTTAATGCACAAACATTGCTTAATAAGCTTTTTCTTGGTGCTCAGGCTTTCACAAGCCATACCACTACATCATTTTCATTCTTATGATGCTTCAACACTTGAGGAACATTTTATCATGTAACATTTGCAAGTTAACCCCTCAACTTGGGTAATTTGCACTTTAGTCCAAAATGGGAAAAACATTATTTTCAACATTATTCAAAAAGGACTAAAATTGAAACATAAGTTCATCTTGGTCCTTAATTACTTTTCAAAAGATAAGAGCAAGCATATAATTAACTTTATTAAGAAAAACATCTAGGGTTAAAGCATAACCCAGGTCAGGGATGTTACAATTCTGCTCATCCCAAGTCATACCAAGAGCATAGAGCTCATTGGCCTGAGGAAAGGATGGAGTAGAATCGCCAAGACTGGCAAGTAGGGTGGCCAAGGGGCCAGCAGGAAATGGTAGATAGGAAGGAGTAGGATCACCAGTAGTATAGGGTGGAGGAGCAGCAGCAGCAGAAGGCTCAGGTGTAGGGTAGTAATGATTGTATGCATAGGAAGCATAATCACTACCGGGGAAAGGCTGATAGGTGGGGTAGGGGTGTGCACAAGACATGTTCACGGTAGACATGATTGAACATAGATCCTGATACAGGTGTACCAGGACCTGCTGGTTGTATGCTTTTTGGTGCATCGTGTAGCCCATAAGGGTTTCACTGTATACACGAAATGCGACATAGCTAGGTCGAGGTGGTTGAGGAGATGAACTCGGGTAGAGGAGGAAGGGGCTGTAGAGGTAGAGACTGAGGGTGAAGCACCAGGTGTGGTGGAGGCAAACACATGCACGAACTTCTAAATTGTGGTTATACTGATACACACACCCTTTTTGGCTAGGTTGTAATGAAAGTCAGAAAATAGTGATTTCTCAGTAGCAAACTGAAACAAACCACAAATCAGGGTTGGATAGGGTGGATGGGTGCCTCAAGTGTTCTTACCAAAATCAAAATAGGTCATATGGTGTATAATGTATCTTAACCATTTGACTCTGATATTCTCAAGGAGGCAATACATTATAACTGCAGTGCTCTCTGAAATATCCTTTTGATTTTTCTTTAGATGGATGTTGTAGTTGACCATTAAGGCTAAGATGTGCTTCCTAAGATCAAGGGTGGAGAAGGGTAGGGTTCTCTTATTCTTATAAGGGACATTAGGTTTCTTTAAGTAGCGATGAATGTTAGGGAGAGTGAATTCATTTTGCTTGTAGAAACCTTCAGGATCTAAAAGATCAAAATATTCGCTATAATCCTTGCGCCAAGAGTCATTTTCATTATCTCTAGAAAAGAATACATTTAAAATATCCTCGAAGATTTGAAAATGCTTTATGATGATCATGGAAGTTAGGATCAATTGAGTATTCAACGGGGGTACAGGGGTCTCATAATTCCAACTCATATTAGCTTAGAATTCGTGAACTGCTTTTGTGTTAGTCATCAAATTATAAAAGCAGTCACGCTCGATGGCCAGGGCTAAGAGGTGATGGATGGATAACAACTTAGCTACTTGATCTATAACTACTTGACGCCTAGGTATAGGCTCAAACAAAGCTTTAAAAGGGAAAGGACTCCTAGGAAGAAGGTTCTTATACATATTAACTTATTCTATTGAGACAAATGAGGTGTCATAAAAAGGAATCAAGTGGTTAGGTGAAGAAGACAAAGGAGCATTGCTAGGGGCGGGTCTCTTTCTCCTATAGGAAGCCATGGAGGTGAATAAAGAGGAGAGGAGATCAAACGCACAAAGCAAGCTGCCGAAAACATCCAAACACCACCATAGAGCACAAGGGAAGGTCTAGGGCCGCCTATCTTGGTCATGAAAGGGCTAGGATAAGGTAAGGGCTAGGGTAGAGAGATTAGGGCTAGAAGAAGGGGAATTGGTCGGCTATTCTCTAGTTGAGAGGGAGAATCGTCGGTCGAACCCAACTTAAGTTGACTTCAGTCCGCTGATCGGTCGAGTTCTGAGAGTCAGAAACTTGACTGATTGGTCCATTTAAGAATAGCTCTCGGCTACGGATCGGCCGAGTTTTTCCTGGGGGAAACTCGACCGATGGTCAACCTGACCTAAAACCATCAAACTCAATTTCTAGCCATATCAATGCTAATTGAATTCATTTTTTGAGTCTATTATGTATTTTGAACATACTTAGGCACATATCACTCGTCATTGGGTACTATTTAGCGATAAAACCAAGAAATTCAAGAAATGACCAAAAATAAGTGAAACTAAGCATATTAAAAAGCAAGATTTGCAAATTTAGGCAAGAAAGGTGAGTAAAGCATGAGCAAGACATATAGGATAAAAGAAACTAGCTAGATAACATGTCAATATCATCTGAAGAAATAATGAGCAGTTTAGATCTAATAAAATTAAATTTCTCTCTAGCTAGAGGTTTAGTGAAAATGTCTACCAACTAATTTTCTGTGTCCACATGCATGATATAGATATCCTTTTTGGCAATGTGATCACAAAGAAAATGATGGAGAACCTCTATATGTTTATCTCTACTATGCAATATAGGATTATAAGAAAGATTGATTGCACTGGTATAATCACAATAAATAGGAGAAGCATCAAAATGTATGTTAACGTCTTGGAGCATTTTTTTCATCCATAGGACTTGGGCACAACAACTTCCGACTGCAATGTATTCAACCTTAGTAGTTGATAATGCCACAATGCTCTATCTCTTAGAAAACCAAGACACCAAGCATGGTCCTAGAAGGAAGCAAGTGCCACTTATTCACTTTCTATCAACCAAATAACCTGCATAATCAACATCACTATATGTTACAAGAGTAAAGTCCCTTCACTTAGGGTACCATAGACCAAAGTGTTGAGTTTTGGCTAAGTACCTCCAAATCCTCTTAACAACAATAAGATGTGATTTCCTTGGACTTTATTGAAACTGAGCACACAAGCCAACACTAAGCATAATATCAGGTCTAGAGGCAGTTAAATAAAGTAAACTTCCAATCATACCTCTATAGAACTTCTCATCTACCTTCTCACCTTCTTCATCTCTATCAAGTTTGGTGGTGTTGGAAATGGGTGTGTCCATCGGCTTCATGTTCTCCATTCCAAAGCATTTGAGGAGTTCATTGATGTACTTGCCTTGGTTAATGAAGTTTCCATCTTTGGTTTGCTTGATTTGGAAGCCGAGAAGAAAGTCAACTCACCCATCATTCTCATCTTGAATTCACTCTACATAAGAGAACTAAACTCCTTGCAAAGATCAAGATCAGTTTCGCCAAAATTGATATCATCAACATAAATTAGGTCCCCCTATCTTTAAGATCAGCCTATGGATCTCATGGGAAGTAAGCCCTCGGTGATTGAGATCAGATTGATTCTAAGGCTGAGTTTAAGCCCATAAAGATTCAGAAGGTCTTATGCGAAACATAGAACTTTCTCTCTGATGAATGATAAGAAAATTTCTAGAAGTTTGTTTTAGAAATAGAGTAGAATCGACTTTTCCCATGACATAGCCATTGTCTAACAAAAAGTTCTTTAATTTCTCATACCAAGCTCAAGGTGCTTGTTTGAGTCCATAGAGAGTTTTTTAACAAATAAACATTCTTAGGTCGCTTGTCATTTTCAAAGACCGTAGGTTGAGCAACAAATACTTCCTCCTCGTTTGTACCATTCAAAAATGCACTTTTAAAATCTATTTGATATAGGAAGAAATTTTTAACTAGCAAAGGCAAGTAGCATTTTAATATATTCAAGTCTAGAAATAGGAGCATAAGTTTCATCAAAATCAATACCTTCCTGTTGATTGTAACCTTGTTCCACTAACCTTGCTTTGTTCCTTACCACCTTACCATTTTCATCAAGCTTGTTGCGGTAGACCCACTTTGTGCCCATGCTTTTTCTGTCACTTGGTCTTGGCACTAGGGTCCACACTCAGTTCTTCTTGAATTGCTCTAGTTCCTCCTGCATGGCTAGGATCCACTTGTCATCTCCAAGGGATTCCTTGGTGTTCTTTAGCTCCAGCTGTGAGATGAAAGAACTGTCTGCTTATTCTTTGTTGTAGGTAGATCGTGTCTTCACTCTCTCAAATGGGTTGCCAATGATTAGCTCTTTGGGATGATTATTTGTGAAATGAGGAGTGGGATCCTCCTAATCTTCATCTCCTACTTCAACCACCTACTTACCTTTTTTGTCAATGTTGAGGTCTTTTAAGATAGAAATTGAGTCATTTGCAACATCATTATCAACAACATTCTCACCAACAATAGGGTTAGTTTCAATAAACTTGACATTAATAGATTCTTCAATTTTAGACAGTTCATGAAAACTTTATAAGCTTTGCTTGTAGTTCTATAGCCTAGAAAGAAAGCCTTGTAAGATTTCAGATCAAACTTGTCAAGAGAACCCTTCGTGTTTAAAACAAAACAAGGACATCCAAAAACATAAAAGAAATCAATGGATGGCTTTATACCACGCCATAACTCATAGGGGATTTTCTTCAAAGAAGGATGCGTAAAAACTTAATTCTGCACAAAGCAAGAGGTGCTAACGGCTTTAGCCCAAAACTTCTTAGGAATGTCATATTCAAGAAGCAAGGTCCTAGTCATTTCCTGTAGTGACCTATTCTTTCTCTCTACTACCCCATTTTGTTGAGGTGTATGAGGAGGAGAAATTTTGCGAGTAACCATATTTTTCACAAAAATGCTCAAAAAGATCATTTTCAAACTCTCCCCCATGGTCATTGTGGATAGAAACAATATGGCAAGAAGCTTCATTTTCAACTCATTTACTAAAGCTCAAGAAAACATCAAGAGTATCACTTTTAGAAATGAGAAAGAAGGTCCAAGTATGGTGAGAGAAATCGTCGACAATCATAAGACAATACTTGAAACCGCGAAGCATTTGATTTCTCATAGGTCCAAATAGATCAATATGAAGAAACTCAAGAGCTCTTTTGGTACTAAGGACTCCTTTGGATTTGAAGGACTTGGTTTGCTTTCCTTGTGTACAAGGTTACCATTTCTCATCCTTTTCAAAATCCAATTTGGGATGTCCTCGAACCAATTCCTTTTTTCTCTTCTTCATTTGATGCATATTCACATGACGCAACCATCGATGCCAAAGAGAAATATCATTTTTGTCCACAACCAAGCATCTATCAAGTACGGGCTTTAGAGAATAAAGCATAATAATGTGAATATTACCATTTCTTATTCCCTTATATATGACATTGTAAGTGAGGGAATCTAGAAGCAAACATTCTAAAGAAGTAAATTGAACAAGATATCCATTATCATAAAGTTGGCTTACACTTATCAAATTGTGATGTAGGCCATCAACAAGCAAAACATTTTGATACTAAGCTTGTTGCCTACGTCACCCTCACCTATCACCTTATCCTTTTTGTTGTCCCCAAAGGTCATCGATCCTCCTTTCTTTTTCATGAATTTATTGAAATGGCTGATTTCACCTGTCATATGTTTTGAGCAGACACTATCAACAATCTACCTTCTTTTGACCTGTATGAAAGAAGGATGTCGGTACCCAACTCAAACTTTGGGATCCGAGGTTAGATTGAGGACCCATTTCATCTTTGGGTTGGTCCCCTTTTTCTTGTAAGGACAATAAGTAGAGTAATGATCATCACATTTACAATGAGCACATACCATTGGGTTCTTAGAGTCAGAAGTCTCTCCATGAAAGAAAGGAGGTTCCACACTCTTCTTCTTAATCTTACTCTTACTCTTATTCTTGTTCTTACCCTTAGGAGCAGTCTCATCATATCCTAAACAACTCATACCAATTTGTTTGGAAGAGTGTTCTAGGACAACATTAAGGGATTTCTTTCCCATAAGAAACTTTTTCAAAGAAGCTCTTAACTTATCATCATCATCACTAAGGATAATGACAATAGAAGATAAATTGGAAATATCATCTCTAGCATGCAATAGGTCGACCTTTAAACATAGGGATTTAGTATGAAAAGAATCATGTTCTAGAGCAGTGCTAGATACCTCATTACTTTGCAAAATAGGTCTATATTATAGATCATTAACTTGAGCAAGCAACTTATTATTTTCAAATTTAAGTAAAAGAATTTCTTTTTGATAAGCATGAGTTTCTTGCTTCCTAGCTTCATCAATGAGAGTAATTTCTACATTTTTAGTTTTAAGAACATCTACCTCATCTTGGCATTTTTTGTTTTCTTCCTTATGATTAGCAATGGTCTTAAGGTAGACACCATTCTCAACTTCAACTCCATTGTATTGGAGCTTAATATCAAGAAATTGCCCTTACAAGGTATTAATACTATCAAGGTGTAGCTTTTCATTTTGATCAAGAATCTCAATCTTAGTATAAAGATCATCTATTATCTTACCTAACCTTTTCTTTTTATATTTTAATTTAGTAAAAGATGATCGACAAGCATTAATCATATCAATAAGAGTTTCTTTAGAAAACTCATGCAAATTGACTTCACTTACCTCGCTTACCTCACCTACATCATCACTTGTAGAGGCCATGAGAGCAAGGTGGCATTCTCCATCTTCAGAGCTAGAAGAACTTGAGGAAGACTCCTCCCAAGCTGCATGAGCTGCGTCTTTTCTTCTTCTTTCTTTCTTCTCCTTTATCTTGTATTTGCCTTCTCTATTGTACTCCTTGTCCTTCTTGTGGCTACTCTTGTGGTGGCTCTTCTTGGCCTTGGGGCAGTCACTCTTGTAATGGCTCTTTTGGCCACATTCATATCATCTAGGAGTTGATGAAGAAGGCTTCCCCTTGAAGTGTTTTCCCTTGGAGTAGTTAGCTTCATGCTCATTTGGGATTTCATCTTCACTTGAGGAAGGAGTAGAGGACTTGAGTGCAAGTTGTTGTTGCTGAACCATTTCTTCAATTTGAGCTTTAAAGGTTGTGTCCTTGATCTTGTTGGACTCCTTCTCTTCTCTCTTTTCTTCTTCTTCTTGCTTATCAAGCCTTGGCTCATGACCTTGAAGGTTTCCAACCAGATCCTCAGTTGACAATTCATTAAGCTTGTACACTTCTTCAATGGATGTCACCTTGGGCTCCCATCTCTTTGGAAGAGATCTTAAGATCTTGGAGTTGATTGTGCCATTATTAACCACACTACCAAGGGCTATCAATCCATTGATTATCACATTAAGCCTTGTGTACATATCTACCACTCTTTCATTCTTGTCCATCTTGAAGGTCTCAAGTAGACCACCAAGAATATAGATCTTGGCTTCCTTCACTTGCTTTGTTCCTTCATAGGTGTCACAAAGCTTGTTCCAAATTTCATGTGTGGTGTCCCAAGAGGAGATGTGATTGAACTCAGATGGAGTGATGGCTGCATAGATGATGCTCACGTATTTGGCATTGACTTGAGCATGTTTCATTTAGGCTTCCATCTATGTGGAGATTTCCCCCTTTGGATATTCATACTTTAGATCCACCACCTTCCACATCTCATAGCTTACTCCTTGGAGATAGAACTAAATTTTTCTCTTCTAATATAGGAAGTTAGTGTCATCGAAGAATGGAGGTCACATGAAGAAGATTCCCTCCAAGTTGAGAGATCCAAGTTCTAAATCACCCATCTTCTCCTACTTATAGAAGTAGCTTGGATAAGACTTGCTCTGATAACACTTGTTGGATCAAGGGCTCTAAAGGGGGGTGAATAGAGCTTCACAAATCTCACAAAATGAATAAGACCACCAAATTATATTAAGTTTAGAAACATAAACATATAGCCAATTTGAAGTCCTAACTAACATGCATAGCAAGGGTGAGAGACAAGGAATATCGTACACTTGGACAAAGTGGTTTAGAGTGGTTCCACACTTCAAACTACAAGTGAGTTAGTCCACTACTAGAGGTGGTTAGGCTCTAGGACTTTGCAATCTTGATGCTCTTATATTCATTCATAAGATTACAAGGCAACAACCACATTCATCTAAAGACTTAAAACCTCAAGCAAGGATCTTCAACCTACCGAAGGAACTTACCCACTTCAACCATGGAGTCTTCATCCTTCAAAAGGACTTACCCACTCCTTCAATTCTTTGGCCTTCAAGGAATTACCTATCCTTCTTGAACGTCCTCCTTTCCTATCTCCTTCACTTGGAGATCTAGAACACCATGCTTTCTTCAAACTTGAAGAACGGCAACTCCTTCCCCTTCACTCAGAGAAGATCTTCAACCTTTTCTTCAATAGAAAAAGGGGTAGGAAGATTGAGGTAGAGAGATTTACATGGATACAAGGGGCATCTCTCTTACAACTAATCCTATCTCACTCATACTCATGGATTTGACTTGAAGGTAGAGAGAGAAAGGGGCTCAAAGGTGTGAAGCACTCTCAACTAAGCAAGAACCAAGTATATATGGAATTAGCAACCTTGGAACGAACTCTAAGAGGTCCTATTTATAGATGAGGGTACCCCTTTGAGTTGGGGTACAGTTAGGGTAAACAAATAGCCATTTTTTTCCAAGGCAATGCATCTAATTTCACCAAAATAACTCACCAACGGTATGCAATTTTCATACAGAGCAATCGGTCGAGTTTCAATAAAGGTAACTCGGCCGATAGAGTAAAAGACAAACCCAAATTTCACGATTTTGTCATGGGGAAACTCGACCGAATAATGAAAGTTGTGTTTGGTCAGTAACCCCGTTGGTCTAGTTCTGTGAATGCACAACTTGACCGATGCACTCTTTAGAGAATTGATCCAGTGGATCGGTCGATATTGAAACTCGACCGATTGACTGATTGTGATCAATTTTATAAAGTGCATCAAAAATGATTAAAACTTGGTGCAAAGTGTCCCAATCAGTTTTCTCATCTTAGTTACAAGCCAATACATCAATGCAAGTGATTACAAAAAATCTTCTAAGGTCATTTACATGGATTTCCCAAATTACACTTGTATAGCTTTTGGCTTGAACTGTAGAAAATTCGCGCATGTGAATTTTGATCCTTTTCAAGTACCTAACACCTGAAATTAATATTGAATACACATATTAGATACATATGAATGGAATGGTTAAGTCATTATTAAAATATGGACAATGTATAATCTCTAGGTCAACACAAGGGACTGCACCTTCATAGTGCTACGGTTGATGGAAGCCCTCAATAAGGGTGTCCCGCTAGAAGATCTCTGCACGGAAGATCTGCATGGACTATGCGGTACATTGCAATGGAGGTTATCTACAACTGTTGCTTCTTCAACGACTTAGTGATTCCTTCAGCATGCAGATGCCATCCCTTTCAAAGAGTGCCACTGTCGACGCATCATCTTCCTTCAAGGATTTCATTATTGTATGGAGGTTATCTACAATTGTTGCTTCTTCAACGACTCAGTGACCTCCAAGATAAGTTGAAAATAGGAGGGTACCTCTCATTCAGGACCATGTTAACTTACCAAACTCTACTAAATGACAACATGCCAAATGTGCACATGGCATATCTTATTTTTGTGGATGACATCTTAAAAGACAAGAGATCAAGGGAAAAGGAACGCCAACAACAACGCCTAGCGACGTCCCTCCCAGACTACATCTTCCTGCCTATACTTCATGACAATAATTGGATCTTACTAGCAGTCATTATCATTAAAAGGACTACAATACTATACAAAAGCTCAAACGTAGCCTTCGCACTAAACAAGAAAACAAATATGACTACTGCAAAGACACCTACAAAATAGAAGGAAGTCACATGCACTGACGCAATTGTAGGGATGCTGAAAAGTCACGAGAAAGGATACAAGCATAAAGAAGGAAAAGACTTCAAGAAGACGCAGTCCTACCACAGAAGCCCTCAGCAGGTGCCCCTGTCAAATGATTGTTGCTTCTACTGTCTAGCATGGATGATGGCCCTAGCCACAATGAATACAAAAGTGGAGGGTATGTAGTATCAGCAATACCACCCAGTACACAGTGTACTCTAGCATCCTCCTTGAGTCAAAGTGGGCCACCAAGACCTATTAGTAGAAATAAAGCAAGCCCATTTATAAACCTAACTCTGTTTTTTACACCCGAGTTAGGGTGAATGATAAGTTTGAGGGTGGTCATAAACGGGAGGGAGAGGTACAATTCCATCCCAAAATTTTAAAATTTTGAAAAAAAATTACTTGTACATATTTTACTTCCCGCCAAGCTGATTTTGTGAAAAAATTATGATTTAAGGAAATTTTTTTATGAGTTACAGTTTTGTGTAGTTACCTTCGAGTTTCTCTGCTCCCTTGCTAAAGGTTGTAGTGCTATCATTTCTAGGTAGGAATATACAAGCAACTAATACATATAAAAGTAAAACAAGAAGCATAACAATATAGTTTTATCTCATTGTTACAATAAGGCATTGTGTGTAACATTCCTAAGCTTATGAAACCCTTGGAAACTGGAGAACTACATCGAGCCATACTCCTAACCAACCACCCTAACCTGACGGTTCCATCCAGAAAATCCTCACCTCCCTTGAGAAGGAAATATCTACCCCTTTCAAGTTTAAGTATTCCCGCTTTGGGATGAAAAGAGGCTTGGCCGCCCAGAAGACTGGATAAAAACCCGCTCACCCGAACCATAGAGGAGATATGAAAATCCAAAAAGAAAAGATATATATATATATATATATATATATATATATATATAAGAGAATTGTGCCCAAAAGATGCCCAAGGGTTTCACACAGCCAGTATATTGTTGCACTCATGAATGAAGATATGTCGTGCCCGTAAGTGGAACCTTGAAGCCAAATTTACCAACCTATAATCCTGAACGAACCTCACGTAACCACCTGACTTAATGTCAGAATCCCCTAACAATGTCAAAATCCCCTAAGGGCAACATTTTCCTTATGATAGTTGTGGGTGGGGAAATTTAAGAGAAGAGGAAAACACTTAAAGAATGAAGCCTACCCGAACACACCAGCATAGGGCCAGCTAAAAATAAAGGAAGAGTGTGAAAGCTACCCCTCAAGGAGGTTTTGTACTAGTATGGCTATCAACCTAACGCATGAAGGGGTGATACATTGAGACGAAGAGACCTTTTACTACCAAAGGCAATGGCAAGAACTCGAAGTTGTGCAACTCTAGTTGTGAAGGGGGAGGAATGAGATTTTAGGATTGAGTGAACATACCACAAGTGTTTTAAGGTAAGAATGATATAATTTGGTAATGTTAAGTTTTGCAAAAAAATTGTCACAATTTTCTCTTCTCTCTAGGATTTCAGGCCTACCCTTAGCCTGAGGACATGCTTGATTCTAAGTTTGGGGGAGTTGATAACATCTCATTTTATACACTTTTTGCATAGATTTTATACCTCTTATAACATAGCTTTTTAGACTTTTTATGCTTATTTTAGTACTTTATGCCAAAAATCTTATTCACACACCTTTTCTACCTTTGCAAGGTCACATCAAGCCATGGCCCCAGTTAGTACCTCAATCGCGGCTCATCGACCACTAGGGACCCTCCCACCGTAGTCGATTTCCTCAAGGTCACATCAATGCTTTGCGACTATGGTGCCTCACGCCCTTTTTGGTCATGGCCTACAACTCACACATCTCAACCTCGATCAACCCTCAACCAAGGTGATGCCTCGACCGAGGTGATACCTCGACCGAGGTAATGACACGACCAAGGTGATGCCATGCCTCGACTTAGGTGCTGACTTGACCAACCACTGAAGTAGCCTCGACTGAGGAGAGACCTCGATCGACCGTAATCAAGGCCTCAACCACGACCAAGCCTCGAACATGGTGTGGATGGTTAAGTTGATGGGTAACACCTATAAATAGGCCACTCACCTCGACTTGTCACATCATCAGATCATCAAGGACCACAAAGTGCTGCCAAAATCCATACCCACTCTCATCCATATGATTAGTCATGGATCTTTGAAGGTATAAGTTGAGGAGAGAAAAGACTAAAGGACCCTCTTCCTCAAAAGAAGGAGAGCTTTCGCACCATGGTATATTGGTGTATCACCATCTTCTCTCTCTCTTCTAGATCTATCATGTCTGTTACGTTGTACCTCTTCCCTCTTCGTGGTTATAATGTATCTATCATTTTTTTATGTTGTTATGCTTTCCGTTAACATGTGTGGCTAAACACTTAACTCGGGTTGGGAGTAGCCACTAAGGCTCTCCCAACATGTATATTCTTACTTCCCTTTGAGTATGTATATATATATGTGTGTGTATATATATATATATATATATATATATATATATATATATATATATATATATATATATATATATATATATATGTGTGTGTGTGTGTGTGTGTGTGTGTGTGTGTGTGTGTGTGTGTGTGCTCATATCAAGATTATCTCCATATGTTTGTTCTTAATGCTTCACTTGTATGCTTAGCTACCATCTTGTGATGTTTAATCATTGGTACCTTGAAAGAGTAGTAACTTCTTTTTCTAGTGTTATGGAGTAGTATGAATGCATGAGAATGTTGGATTGCTAAATCTTATGGCCATATGGTTTTCTTTGGGGTTGTAAGGCAGTTATCTCGAGAGGGAGGCCACCGTAGATCCTATATCTATCCTTACATCGAGAGAGGAAGAAATAGGCTTTTTTATTACTGCTTGTAATCTTGATAGGATTATATGAAGGGGAGTGAGCTTTGCATGATGATGAGAGACCTTAGTAGGTGAAAATCAATCCGAGTTCCTTCCCATATCTTTGTTTCTTACCGTTCATTCTTGTTTTTCTCTTATTGTTATTTTATTTCCTTTATTATTCTTTATTTTGGCTTGAGCACTATCGTTCCTTAAGGAACAACCTTTAAAAAACCATTTGTTTATCTAGAGTATATGAGTGTGAGACTCTGCATACTTAACACCTGCTAACCTTGTCAATATGTTTTGACCCCGATTACTATGTTAGACCTCGTATAATAGTTGTGAGGGCTTGAGTGTCGAGTTATTATCTTAAGAGTCCGACTACTCTAGATCTGCCCCATTTTGGATGCGCGATTTAGGCCAGTCAATAACCTACTTTTCTGGTTATGGTTCATCCCTAATTTGATTATGGTAACATGTTCTTGTGGTCGTTTGACCTTGGTTTTCATTACACCTATGTCTTAGTCCTATATGTTTGGTTAGTGGTCAACAACCATGTTATGTTTAAAGAGGGTGTATATGATGATCCTATAAGTATTACAATACTTGGTTTTATTAACATGATTGTTAATATGGTAAATGAGGTACTTATAATTTTAGGGTTATGACTTTGTAGCATTCTCATGTAGGTTTCTCTCTTTCTAAACCCTAAATCCATATACTCGATTCCTAAAGTGTTTTTGAGAGGATGATCTTATATGCATATAAGCTTTGGTTTAATTACCATGTGCTAAGTTTCAGTCATCGTGTTGTCCATAGAGTTATGGATGATTTCTCATATATGTTGAAGTTCAACTTTCTCTCTCCTAAGTGGTTTGGCTTGATAATCTTTATGATGGTTGTTCTATGGTTTGTTAATTATGAGCCCATGAATTTTGAGCTTTGTGGCATTTGAAAATCTTGTTGTTAGCCTTTATTTCAGTCAACACATATATTACCCTTGGAGCTGAGCTCGAGACACCCATGTATGTATGTAGGTTGATACACCAATATTTGCTTTGTTGAGGTCAAGACATCTTTTTTTGAGTTTTGGTCAAGACATATATAAACCTTGGTGTTAGGTTTGTGACCATGAGTTCTGTATTGGTTGAGACTCCTTTCAGTTGGTTTTTCATGGTCGTGACATGTACTTTTGTTGATGGTCAAAACCCTAACTATAGATTGGTTGTGACCCATGGTAGCTAGTGGTTGTAACACATAGTTTTATTGGTGGTAGAGACAATGGTTGAGACACCTTGTTGAAGGTAGGGAGACACACCTAACCATGTTGCGGTCGAGACACCATGCATGAAGGTGGTTGAGACACTTTTCTTGAGGGTGGTTGAGATACTTGTTTCATGAGTGGTCGAGACACCTATGTGATGGATGGTCAAGACACATACATGGACATATAGTAAACACATGTTCATGAGTAAGCAAGTAATGATTTATGTATAGTGTTTTTTGAATGATTATTTGGTTGACGCTAATCATGTTCCTTAACCCTAATATGCTCCAAGAAAGTGGGAAATGTTGTACCCAGGGTTTGGTCCTTGAATAAAGTTATGAAACTCTAATCAGACAAATAAGGAACCCTAACCCTAATATTGGATCATGTAATGTGTTTGCTTCTCTCTCTTGAAGTGGTTATTATATTATGATGTTTTCTATCTCCTATTGGTATGGTTCTAACCTTGCAGGTTAATTGAGTGTCATATCTTGTGAATGCTATGAAGATGATCAAATGATACTAGATGATGGCCATGAGCCTTGATGAGGTGCACTAGAATTGTAAATATGTGAATGAGCATACTTAATCATAAACTATAATGCTTAACCCTAATATAACTCCAACCAGGTGGGAATTGATGAACTAGGGTTTGATGAATTATTATTGCAATAGAACCCTAATTAGTTGTACTTGGAACCTTAACCCTACTTTTGGGAACACATGATATGCATGCTTACGTTGTTAAAGTGAACAACATATTATGATGATTCTCTCATTTATTTGTGTACGTCCTAACCATGCACGTAAACTTGGATGTTATAGATAATGATTGATATGGTGTATATGTGATATGATATAGGTGATGCTTATATGCATGATGAGGCAAGATGAGACAATAGTGAGTTACATGAATAATGTGATTGGTCTTATGACGTTGTGGAGGCTTAATACCTAAATAGAGGTGATATCCTCCAGTGATATAATGAGGGATTGATATTCCCTATGATGATGGTAATGTGAATCATATTTGGTAGTGATAATGCATGATGATGTTGATAGCCTTGAACAAGGCAGTTTAAAAGTGATATCAAGTGATAGTGTGACAAGTTCATACTCTATATGTTTTATATCTTTTGAAGATGTATTATGACCTCATCTTGGTAAATTTATTTAGGGTTTGTACAATGTAACTTGATTGATGCTACAAGATACTAAATTGGCTTTGATAATCAAGTGATACCCTAGTCATGTAGTTTCTTTGTGCCATAGATCCATCTTCAGCGTTAGTAACTATATGGATGGTGAATTGAGTACTCCTATGGGAAACTCCGAGTGCATATTGTTGAATATGTGGGGTATCAGTGGAGGTATCTCCATGCATCCTTAAATTTTTGAAATAGTGGTATAATTCAAATTAAAGAATGCCCATGTGTGAGCACATTCTCTAGCGTCGTGCAATGTACCAAGGTGGGCTAAATGTTTTATAGGACCATAGCTTTGACTATGAGTTATTGTCTTTACATAACTTTAGCTTAGACTATAAGTTGTTGTCTTTGTTGTATGACTATATGTCACTACGTTGAAGACTTGAACTGACCAGGTAGAGCTAGTGATGATCATGGAGTCTGGATCTTCCATTGATCATGTATAGTATTGATTTTGACTTAGTAGTGGTCACTTGGATTTGAATAGTATGCCTCAAATCCTTAGGGTATAATAATTAAAAATGTAACACAATCGTATAGTGTTATTGCTTAGGGTCATATACGAATAACATTGGATGACCCCATTGATATGCTTCTTATACTATTTATTTTATAGAAGTTATATGTGTTCTTCATATTCCTTCTAAAGGTAAAATATGATCTATTGCTCAGTTATGCATATCTGATCTGCTCAAATAGTGAAAATTTCATTGCTTCTATCATTTAGCTGAATCTACTTAACTATTATGAGTATAATATTTTGTTTCAATTATCTATGCTTATAATAGATGTTGGAGGAGAGTAATATCTCTCACTGGGACTTTGGTCTCACCCCATGGGATCCACTTTTTTTATCAGGTGGGAATGCATGTTGAGATAAAGATAGTGTGGTTTAAATTGACAATAAAGAGAGTTGTAGATGTTCAATAAAAGATACGTAACTAGTGTCTAGTAATAGAGTCCTATGTTTCGAGCATGTACACTTAGATCCTTATGGGTGTTTTGTGAATATTGTACATCAGTTTGAGATTTTGTTTTATGCCATGGTGGTATAGGCATAGTTCGTATACATGAGGAGATGGTTATATGTAATAGGTGGTGGCTATATAGCCAGTGAATAATGATGTGTAATACTTTTCTATATGAATGAAATACAAGTGGCAAAAGTGTATGGTTTCAATTGTGAGTTGTTCAACTTGATATCATATTATGAATTCAGTTTTAATTTACCCTATTTTGTGGTAATATTGTTATTAATGATAATTATGTGCTTTGTTTTGTGTAATCTTACTTGTGTAGCAAAGGGTGTCAAAAATAAAACCAACATGGATGGTAATGTACAAATCTATAAGGGAAAATTGGTTGCTAAAGGTTTCAAAAAAGTCCAAGGTGTTGACTATGGCAAAACTTTTTCATATTTTCCATGGTTAAGTACATCATGATCATGCTTGCCATTGTATCTTATTATGACTATAAGATTTGGCAGATGGATGTTAAAACCACTTTATTTAACAAGAATATACTTGAGGATATGTACATGAAACAACATGAGGGTTCTATAAATACAAAATAAGGCAATGAAGTTTGTAACCAACAAAGGTCAATCTATGGATTGAAGCAAGCATCTTGGAGCTGGAATCTTTGATGTGAAGAGACAATCAAAGAGTTTGGCTATAGTCAAAATGAAGATGAACCTTGTGCATGCAAGAAGGTTAGTGGGAGAATAATTGTATTCCTCATATTGTATGTAGATGGCATACTATTGATAGGGAATGACATCCCTACTTTACATATGGTAAAGAACTAGATGGGAAGTACCTTCTCTATGAAGGATTTATGAGAAGCATCATATATCTTAAGAATCAAGATCTATAAATCTAGATCTAGAAGGCTTCTTGGCGTAAGATAGAGCACATAAACTAACAAAGTGCTAAAGAGGTTTAGTATGAAGTCTCAAAGAGAGGGAATTTTCTTATGTCTCATGGAATTAGCCTCTCTAAAGCCCAATGTTCTAGTTCTTTTAAAGGATGGAAACTCATAAATAAGATTACAGATGCATCTGCAATTGGTTCTATCATGTATAATTATTTATGCACTCGTCCCATTGTCTTTCATGCCTTGAGAATGACATGCATATATCATCTAGATCCCAGTAAAGTCACTAGACTTTGATAAAGAACATCCTTAAGTACCTGAGAAGAGCTACAGATCGGTTTCTTGTTTATGCTGGTGAGGAAGAGTTGGGTGTAAGGGGTTACATTGATGCAAGCTTTCAAACTACACAAATTACTTTCGACCGCAATCAAGATTTGTGTTTTGTCTCAGTAACGGAGGTGTAAGCTGGAAAAGTTCTAAGAAAGTGACAAGTGTTGATTCTATAATAGAAGTTGAGTATATTGTTGCATTCAATGCAACAAGGAAAGCTATATGGATCAAGAAGTTTATTAGTGAACTTGGGATGGTTCCAAGCATTAGAGACGCAATAGAGTTGTATTGTACCAAAAATGGAGCTATTGCACAAGCTAAGGAACCCATATCGCATCAGCATTCCAAGAACATACTACATCAATTCATCTCATACAAGAGATCATAAAGCAGGAGATGTAAAGATTTGCATAATATTGAGTGAAGACATTGTTGTTGACCAACTGACAAAAGCACTTTCATAACAAAAGCATGATGAACATGTTAGATCACATGGAATAATATTCATGAGTGATTGGCTCTAAGTGAATGTGGGTGTACATTGGTACGTATGTCCAGAGAGCCAATCATGTGATTCTTGTAGTGTGGAATAATGTAATTATTTGATTATAATAAAAGGAAATTTCATTACGTCTATTATATTCAGTTACAAGATATTGATAAAACACAACAAATGTATAAACAATGATGTTACTCAATGACATATGTCTGTTGGTTTAGGACCTAGATAATGAGATATATGTGAGAAAAGAGTACATACATTCTTATTACATACCTAGTCAGATATTTGTTGAAGAACATAAGTAAAAAACAATACATAAGACTAGAATGTGTATTGATTGATGACAAAGTCTCATTAGTCATTTACGGGATACAAATTCAAGCACGTAGGTACTTGTTAGAGAACAATTTACCAGACAAACCCACCTTAAGAGTGATACATGGAACCATTGAATGATAGTCAGAAACAACTCTCAAAGTGATAGTGGTGATCATGGTCCTTAGACTTGAAATTGCTACACTCGTCACATATCTTTCAATGGATTTTAACACCACCCAACATGACCTTGAATGAGGGTTGCCATAATGGTGGTGCTCGGGTACGTTGTGACACATGGCGATTGACTATGAGTGATGTGGATGGGATTCATCCCTCCTATTGAGTTGATATCCTGGATACTTGATAAGAAAGACTGAGAAATGCATATCCATGCTCATGTGAGTCAATATATGATATTGATCTCACATGTATTTCAAAAAATCTTCTCTATTTCAAGAAACATGGATTGAATATTGAGAGGATGATGATTCCATGCATCGGGTTCAATCTGGATATTAGAGGCAAAGGAACTATTCGATCACTGTAACATTGTTCCCATATTGTGGGTTAATGTTTCTCTCCAGCTTTTCAATTACTTGGGTAGCAATGATGTGTTGCTAGATACCTCTTATTTCTTATGATGTAAAAAATTGATTATAGACATTCACTAGCAACATAATTTGGGACCTATAGGGTCATACAAATATGATGCACCTGGAATAAGATTTTATTCATGAATAAGGTTTGACTTGATTAGTAAAGTGTTTAGGTAATCGAATTAAAAACATTGGCTGAAAATTATCTAACTGGTACATGAGTCGGCCGACTCAAGTGTTGAGTTGACTGACTCAAGTGAAGAGAAGCTATTGAAAGTTCCAATTGATCAAATGGATGAATAGTAAGGTTCGATCAAGGATTGATACTGACGTCATGTTGTACATTGATCAATGTGAATAAGAAATCATTACAATCGATTGATTCAAGTGTTGGGTTGACCGACTGGGTACAAGTCAACTGACTCAGGAATTGAGTCGACCGACTCGTGATTCGCAAGAGCTAGAAATTTGTGAAAATCCATCTCTTTGACTCCCAGTTGATCTAAAACCCTGACCCTAACCTTCCTATAAATAGAAGGATAAGAAGACACAACAACTAGTTCTAACAAACATTGTCCTCTTATAGTTGTGGCAATGTGAGAGCCCGAGCAAGTCCTACCCATAAAGGGAGAGATAGCAAGGGAGAACAAGTCAACACTAGAATTTTGACATTGAAGGGACAAATCCTTCCTGTTAGCTCTAGGAAGCAAAATGATGAGTTCCTGGTGATCTGTGTGAACTATATAGAGGTGTGGAGGATGTCACTACCATGATAGGAGGACAAAAAGCACCCATGGTGCTTCACTAGGAGGCCTTTTCCGAATACTATTTATGTGCATCTTGAAAAGAGTGCACATCCCCAAGCAAGAATAGTCGATGGGCTTGCTCCAAGACCATGTATAATTCTTGCTACCTTTTTTCCTTGATACATCGTTCTTGATGTGATCTGTTGGTCTAGGAATAGAGACAAATGTTTTATTTTTCTACCTTCTCTTATATCCCAATTCCTAAACATCTTCAACCTAGAGATACATATTTCATGTTGTCTCTTGGTGTTTCAACTATTATCGTTTCTTAATTATACATTATAGAAGAAACTCTTCCTTCTCCCACATGTCTTACGGTGATACTGATAGGATGAACCTTGATGCCATTGTGAACACTTGAGAAATTATGAAGTCATTCTTATGCTCATCCACCTTGAATGCTACATCAAAAAGTCTATGAGTTATTCTCCAATTGATTGGCATGAGACCAATTTCTTAAGATAGATTCACGCAGTTAGGAGTTGATCTCCACTTCATCATCACATTTATTCATGTGGCTAGAAGAAAAACTTTTGGGAGCTCTAAGAGGAAACCTATATACAAAACACAAGAGTACAATGATCCTCCACAAACTATATTCATTTGATTGTGATGAAAAAAAATATCAATTCATGGTATTCCAACTTCCACAATTCACATTTGACATTTTGAAGTGTTCTCCTTAAGTGTTATTTAATGCTCGGCGTATCGTTAGTGTGTTTTGCCTATGGTTTTTCAATAATGTGATGCATCACCTTCTAATCCATCATTGTGGATCGTCAGTAGGGTATTACTTTTTACTTCAATAATTTCACACTTTGAGCACTTCTTCCTTGTGCTCACTTCCATTTAGGATTTTCAATATGATGAGAACGAAGAAATTTAGAAACAAACCTGACTTGTTTTTCTTATTTCATGTCTTAGGATATGAAACACAAATAACTCCAATACCATTCATGTCAAGATGATATATAAGGTAGAATCATTAAAGTACAAACATAAAACCAATTTATATCTAAAGGATATAATCAAAGTTAAATTATAATAATTTAGAAGGAAAACCCCTCTCAATCCTTGAAATTTAGGTTACAATGAGGACAACCGACCAATTCAAGCATTCAACTAACCATACCACCAAAGAACCACCACTTGAAATCCTCTATCATCAACAGATTAACATTGAATTACTAATGTTGTCATGCAACCTAGGGAGCTCTAGGGTGGGGAGGCTTCCACAATGACTTGGAGCAGTGTCTGACATGTGATCATATTTCACAAATTGTGACACTTCAGTAGCAGCCAAGCGGGCATAGTAGATTGGTGCAACTACAAAAGCATGATAATCATGTAAGTATATTATTCTTATTGCAAAATTCTCATAACTCTTTATAGCATTATCATTATAGGAAAAAACCAAAACATAAAAAAATTTACCCATGAAGATGGATGTTGTGCTCCTCTGGTATCTGTGAAGATGTAAAACATGAACTTAACTTAAGAGAATGTTTGTTCCATTTTAGAAGAGAATTGACATATGTAAGTAGCAACACTTACACATAAGATAAGGAATGGACTAACTCCTGTGTGGCATCCGCAGTGAATCCATTCTCATCATATAAAACATGATAGTGAGTAGGCAGAGTGGTTCCCTGGGATATAATTGAACACAAAACTAAATTTGTCATTACAGTCTAAGGGCACACGACAATAATAAATGTTCAACTGAGTCAAGTCATAGTTACAAGATGTCATGCAACTTGCGTAAATTTAAAAAGTAGAAACCCATGAAAATTTAGAAGGCACAATGGAACATTTTCCTAAATAGGGGATTCAATCAGCTATGTGTTTATGTAATAAACTAGCACAAGTTGATGTTACAACTTACAATCATGCCATCATGGGAGCACATGTAGAATTCAAAATTCTTAGGGTGGCAGATATTGACATCAACTACAATACCTAAAATTGGCATTGAAATAGAAACTAGAATTATGTACAATTGAAGAATGAGCCATGTAAAATAATAATGCTAAATGAACAAACAAGTGTCTCTAAAATTGGACAACAATGTATGAGTGCTAATTACAAATCGGGAGGCACGTTATCAGGGGAACCTTGCTGGAAGAGTCATGTGTGATGATTCTTCTGAGCAACAATCAAAGTAAATCTTGGATTCCATGAGGAGTCTAGTACTTGCAAGCCTAGAATGCAAATGCACCAAATGAGAATTTAACTACACATAGTCTAAAAAGTCAAAGATGTACATCATCCTAGAGAGTGAGATATTAAATTCTCATTTACCTGGATAATTTGGTCTATCTCCTTGTTTAGCACTTGGTTGAATTGAGATTCACCAACTCCATCCCTAATATGAAAAATTATGAAAAAAAAATAAGTTATAACAATAAGTGGAACATATAAGCTCCACATAGAATGAAAAATACATCATAATTCAGAGCACGGTTTTTAAGTAGCAGTAGCAATATATGTTATCAAGGTATCTAATTAACCTAATGACAATAGAGTGTGTGGCTTTTTATAACTTGATCGTGCTATTAAGCTTTTAATTAGTGTCATTTTATGCGTTAAACATGACTTTAAAATATATCAACAAAGCCACGTAAGGATTTTTCTAGTTGCAAGCTACGTACATCCAAATTGTTCTATAACTAAACAGCACACTAGCATCCCTGATAAGTCAGGAATTCAATTGAAGTCCTTATTTACAGCGTAGTTACATGTATAAAGGAACCTGAAATGTAAGAAGTATATAGAGGTATGAGGATACCTGAAAATGATAACTTGTTGTGGCTTTGTTTGGTAGCTTCTACGGTAAAAATCCATCAAGGCTTCCCTGCACAGAATGAAAAAGCCAATATGTCGAAGGAATCAGAAAAACCCTTGTTAAAAGGTCACCCCACTATGAATTAACCATAAGGTCTAACAAAAATAAAATGCGAATAGAGAAATAAAAAGTATCAACACACCTCACTATGCCCTCGTCCTTATTATTATTATGAATGGGTTTGAATAGAGAGTTTATCATTTCAACTTTTCGTGGTTGAGTCCTAACCACAACTCTATGCTTGGAGATAAGAGGCCACTCACGAGAGCTAACCACCTGACGCACAAACAGAAAGATATAGGTGCGTCAGAAATAAGGAAAGAACACAGATAATGATAAGACTAAGTCCAACAAAATAATGTCAAAAAATAACCGTACAGACAGGGTATTCA
The DNA here is from genome assembly GCA_963693085.1 of Alisma plantago-aquatica. Classification (NCBI taxonomy): domain Eukaryota; kingdom Viridiplantae; phylum Streptophyta; class Magnoliopsida; order Alismatales; family Alismataceae; genus Alisma; species Alisma plantago-aquatica. The sequence goes on along the minus strand of OY856412.1, from coordinate 1,047,335,783 downwards.
ATTTCAAAACTTACAACTACTATTAAAGGTTTCTCAGATTGCCCAGGGCTTCCATGAGAAACATCCATGCCAAGGATGATAGTAGGAATTTGGAAGATCATAGGCTTTGATGGAGGACGCTCAACACAAAGCACAAAGTTCATGCCACCAAGCTTCATGATAACATGACATTTAGCAAAATAACATATTTAGCAGAAACTAGAAATAGAGATTGGTTTTGGTAATGTTCCTTAGCATTGATCTTAAGGAGAACATTGGTCGGATACTGGTCTTTGAGGTTAACAGGTGCAATACATGGGGTTGGTATTCCAAAGTCAACAAGGTTTCTCCTCTTCCATGGGCCTAGAGATAACAAAAAGCATAAAACATAACTAACTGTCTTCAGCTGGAAAATATAATAGTATGAAAATATAGATAAGGCATACCATATATACCAGAACACTTCCGCTCAGAAAGAATACAGAGGAAAAATTTAGGTTTTATTTCTATCCTAGATAGAGTCATATCAACCGTCAAAAAAAAAGATAGAGTCATATCAATCATTTCATCAACCCTCACTTGGGGTGGGGCTCTTCTCATGGAGGGACTTTTTTTAAAAATGCCAAGTGGTTCTTCTATTTTCTGTAGGGAGACCATATTCGGTAGAGATATTAGATAAGCATTTTGGCAATACAAATGCCATGTAAATATATTTAAAGTTAGCAAAATAGACATACAACACCCTTCATGCTTCCACATCTGATGAGATCTTGCACAAGCCGACGAAGATCACAATGAGAGGAGAAGCTGGCAACAGTCCAATCCTTAACTACCGTACTACAGTAAAGTTTCTACAAAAGGAAATCAGCAAAAACAACTTTAAAATAATAGGTGTAGTAAGAAAACTCAGAAAACGGCATGTTAGGTTGACTATTTCGTACTTTGTTGTTGAAATTCCACCTTCCGTTCCTTGGAAGGAATTCATCTCCATTTCCAACTTTCAGCTACGGAAATTACAAAAATAGGAAACAGAAAATCAGACAGGCGATGCCTATAATTTCTCATAAACTACAAGAATATGTATTATACCTTTGGGGCTTGCAACACACGCCCCTCCACCATGGTGAACTGACTTTGAATTGAAATCCCACACGACTGCAGCATAGGATCGCTACTATAGGTATTGTCTTTTAGCACCTTGACCATATCATTTGGTGGCATAGTACCATAATTAGTTGCAAAGAGTTAGTTTTATTAAAAGAAACAAGACAATTTGACAAACTTTTTATAACAACGGAGGGAGTAAGACCTTACTTTACTCAATACACACATTTTTCCCTAAGGTTTCTGCCTGGATTTCTCAACTAGAGAAGACCTTTGGAACGCTGATAAGGCCTTTGTGTATCGTTGCAGAGAAACTAGAACACAGAGCTTCATAGAAACACCACATATACTAGGGTTGTAAATGGGTAGGATATTACCCGTTTACCCATACCCATTCCATGTAGGGTTGGGTAAAGGTAAGCAATTTTTTTACCCACAACTCATTTGTTATTTACCCACTTTATCAACATCTAAAGAGAGTAGGGTAAGGAAGAAGCTCTACCCTACCCGCTTTACCCATGTACCCATTAGTATAAGTTCACATTAATAATTTCATATTCTAATATATGTATTAATGTCTACCAAAACTCCAACATGCAAGACCACTACTTTCTTAATATACAATGGGTAGCATGAAACAACCATTTATCATCATACGTTGAGAGAAAATGGATTTATTAGTATGAATGCTAGGTCTTGCTTTTAGAAAAAATATTGGTAGGGATGGCAATGGGGTGGATATGGGTGACCCATACCCATAGCCACTTTACCCACTTCACTTTTTTCCGTATCCATACCACCCCAATAAGAAAAAGAATTATAAATAGACATCAATACCTGCCCAAATGGGTCATGTGCATTTAGTATAACCCATACTAAGCAAATGATAATCCAAACCTAAAGATGATATTTGTGGTCAAATGTAGGGTAGTAAATGGGTAGGGTATTACCCATTTATTGAATACCCATATTCTATAGGGTAGGGTGAGGGTAAGAAATTTTTTAACCCACCACACATTTACCCTTACCCGCTTTACCCGCATCCAAAGAGGGTAGGTTAAGGGAGAAACTTTACCCACCTACTTTACCCATGTACCCATTAGTATAAGTTGAAATTTATTATTTCAAATTCTGATATATGTATTAATGCGGACCAAAATACCAACAAGCAAGACCACTACTTTCTCAATTGCTAGTATTATGATGGTTATAACTTTAATAGACAACGCGTAGCATGAAACAATCATTTATCATCATACATTTGAGAGAAAATGGATTTATTGATAAGAAATAATATATTAAAAATGTTAGTCTTGCTTTTAGAAAAACTATCACTAGGGATGGCAATGGGGTGGATATGGGCGACCAATACCATACCCTTACCCATACCCACTTTAATGATTGTACTTTTTTCTTGATCCATACCCGCCCCAATAAGAAAAAGAATTGTAAATAGGTATCAATACCTACCCAAATGGGTCATGGGTATCCAATATAACCCATACTATGCAAATGAGATTCCAAACCCAGAGATGATATTTGTGGTTAAATGCAAGGATGTAAATAGGTAGGGCATTACTTGTTTACCTAATACCCATACCCTGTAGGGTAGGGTAAGGGTAAGAAAAAAATTACTGACCACCCATTTACCCTTTACCCGCTTTACCCACATCTAAAGAGGGTAGGGTAAGGCATAAGCCTTACCATACTAGGCTTACCCATATACCCATTAGTATAACTTCAAACTAATAATTTCATATTCTAATGTGTGTATTAATGCCTACCAAAACCCCAACAAGCAACACCACTATTTTCTCAATTGGTATTATTATGATTGCCAAAACTTTAGTAGTGAATGGGTAGCATGAAATAGCCATTCATCATCTTACATTTGAGAGAAAATGGATTTATTAATTAGTTATAATATATCAAAATTGTTAGGTCTTGCTTTTAAAAAACAATATTGGTAGGGATGGCAATGGGGTGGATATGGGTGACCCATACCCATACCCACCTTACCCACTTCACTTTTCTTTATCCATAGCCACTTCAATTAGAAAAAGAATTATAAATAGGTATCAATACTCACCCAAATGGGTCATGGGTATCCAATACAACCCATACTATGCAAATGATAGTCAAAACTCAGAGATGACATTTGTGGTCAAATGTAATGCTGTAAATGGATAGGGTATTACATGTTTACCCAATACCCATACCATGTAGGGTGGGGTAAGGTTAAGTTGATTTTTTACCCATCACCCATTTACCCTTTACCCGCTTTACCCACATCTAAAGAGGGTAGGGTAAGGGGAAATCTCTACCCTACCCACTTTACCCTTGTATCCTTTAGTATAAGTTCAAATTAATAATTTCATATTAAAAGATTTCTTGAGAAATGACTATATCCGGATTAAAGTGGGGGTGGCGAGCATTGAGGACAAGTTGTGATAGGGCCGACTCAGATGGTACAAACATGTACAATGCAGACCTATTAGTGAGCTTATACGAAGCAATGCTATTGAGCCAAACACTATAAATAGAAGAAGAGGAAGGCCTAAATTAACATGGGATGAGCTTATAAAGAGGGATTTTGAATCTCTACATCTCAATCAAAATATGGCCCATGATAGAGCTGATTGGAAACGAAGGATCTATGTAGCCAATCCCAACATAGTTGGGATTGAGGGTTAGATGGTGATGATAATGATGATGATGATATTCTAATATATGTATTGATGGCTACCACAACCCCAACAAGCAAGACAACTACTTTCTTCATTGGTAGTATTTTGATTTTCAAACTTCTATAGACAATGGGTAGTACGAAACAACCATTTCTCATCATATATTTGATAGAAAATGGAATCATAAATAAGAAGCATTACATTAAAAATGCTAGGTCTTGCTTTTAGAAAAAAATATTGGTAGGGATTGCAATGGGGTGGATATCGGCGACCCATACCCATACCCACTTCACTTTTTTCTTGATCCAAACCTGCTTCAATAAGAAAAAGAATTATAAATAGGTATCAACACCCACCCAAATGGGTCATGGGTATCCAATATAACCCATACTATGTAAATGATAGTCCAAACCCAAAGTTGATATTTTTGATCAAATATTTGGCTGTAAATTGGTAGGGTATTGCCCCTGTACCCAATACTCACATCATGTAGGGTAGGGTAAGGGTAAGTAGATTTTTTACCCACCACCATTTACCCTTTACCTACTTTTCTGCATCTAAAGGTGGTAGGGTAAGGGAGAAGCTTTACCCTACCTACTTTACCCATGTACCCAATGGTATAAGTTAAAAGTAATATATCAGATTCTAATATATGTATTAATGCCTACAAAAATCCCAAAAAGCAAGACCACTACTTTTTTAGTTGGTAGCATTATGATTTCCAAAACTTCAACAGACAATGGGTATCTTGAAACAACCATTTATCATTATAAGTTTGAGAGAAAACAAATTAATTAATAAGAATTTTAGGTCTTGCTTTTAGAAAAAATATTGGTAGGGATGGCAATGGGGTGGACATGGGAGACCCATACTGATACCCACTTTACCACTTCACTTTTTGCTTGATCCATACCCACCCTAATAAAAAAAGAATTATAAATAGGTATCAATACACACCCAAATAGGTCATGGGTATCCAATATAACCCATACTATGCAAATGATAGTTCAAATCTAGAGATGATATTTGTGGTCAAATGTAGGGATATAGATGGGTAGGGTGTTACCTGTTTACCCAATAACCATACCATGTAGGGTAGGGTATTACTTGTTTACCCAATAACCATACCATGTAGGGTAGGGTAAGAATGAGTGGATTTTTTTTACCCACCACCCATTCATCCTTTACCCTCTTTATCCGCATCTAAATACAGTATAGTAAGGGATAAGTGTTACCCTACCCACTTTACCCATGTACCCATTAATATAAGTTCAAATTAATAATTCCATATTCTAATATATGTATTAATATTAGGGATGGCAATGGGGTGGATATGGGTGACCCATACCCATACCCACTTTACCCACTTCACTTTTTGCTTGATCCATACCTACCTCAACAAGAAAAATAATTATAAATAGGCATCAAGACCCACCCAAATGGGTCGTGGGTATCCAATATAGCCCATACTATGCAAATAATAATCCGAACCCAGAGATGATATTTGTGGTCAAATGTACGCTGTAAATGGGTAGGGTATTACTCATTTACCCGATACCCATACTATAAGACCCATGACCTAGTTTTATGCTTGACCTTGCTTGGTTAGCATAATAAGATGATTAAAACCTTAATATAATCAGGTGATGTGTCTTAATAAATATGACATGCTTATTTTTTAGGTTTGGTACTATTTGGATGGTGTTTGAGCTAGTTTTGATATATGTGTGCTTGCTTTGACCAAGTTGCAATTTACCCATTTTGAGAGTTTGTCTTGCAATTTTCCACATGTCAGATGTGCCTCCTATGTTTTTGCACGATATTGGAGAGAGAGATTCATAGTGGTGCCTTGTTGGACCTTGGTTGATGAGGTGAAACCATGTGTGTCAAAGTTAGGGTTTGCATGAGTTGCATGGATGCTTGAATTGATGGTGATGTTGATCTTGTATGTTGATCCTTTGTGTGTTGTGACTGAAGTGTTCTCTTGTTTGTAGCAACTGATGACCTTTGCTTAGACCTTTTTTTGTGGTTGAAGGTGTTTTGGGAATGTGCTTTGATTGTGGAAATTGTTTGATCATGGACCAAGGTCTCTATGTTCTTGGTCGTTATCATGTGGGTCACCATGTTTGGTTTTGACCGAAGTTCTTTGGTATTTTAGTGGTTGCTAACCTACCTTGTTTTTAATGACCTTGTTGCATGTGCATGATTAGTGCTTTCATGGATGGTTTATGATGGATAATTGGCACTTATGTGCATGACACCTGACTCTCTTTACCTCTCTCTACCCTTGGGTATTTATATCCCTCTTTTTGCATGCTTATGATATTTTTGCACCCTTTCTTCTGTCTTCTTTGGAGCTCGTCATTTGTGACCTTGGTGGTGAAGAAGAGCTCAACCTTGGAGCAAGGAGGTCCAACTCTTGCATGTTGAGATCTAGAGTTAGAGCATCTGGTGATCCTTTGGTGACCCTTGATCATGATATATCCTTCTTGGTTTTGTTTACGTGCTAATCCTACACCTCTTTTTCTTCTATTGTATGATCCATGGTTCTCCATGATGGTTTACTTGAGGAACTTCTCTCTATGTGTCCAATCCATGGTTTTCCCATGGCAGTACCTATGACAAGATGAAGATCCCATCTCTTCCCTTTCTTTTCAACCTAGTTGTGTGCTCTCTTCCTTTGAGCTTTCTTTTGACCTAGGGTTTGTTTATCTTTTGAGGTTATGAATAGCTTGGCCATGGAGGTGATCAATCTAGGTTTCTCTCCCTTCTTTAAAGCTTATTTGATTGGGAGTTGTTTCTTCATGACCCAAGGTGAGTTATATAACTTCCCCTCAATTATTGTTGCACTCATTTTGAATGCTAATGATCTATCTCTAAAACATGGTTCTATGTATCTTAGTGATATTATCTATGCTCTAGGGTTACTTTCCGTGGTAATCTTGAATGGACGATCTTCCCTAATCTATATGGCTAAAATTTTGTTGATGATGGGAGTGGTGATCCTTTCATGCATGGTGTATTATACATTGGATTTTCTCTCTCTCTCTTGATCTTGGTTTCATGCCTTATTTGGTGAAAGTTGAAACTAGGGTTTTGGTTTGGTTTTCACTTAATATGATGATTGGGTTTTAGGTTTTTGGGATTATAATTCCCTTGTCACATCTCATTTCTTGATGTTTTGATTTCATGTTTATGAAAAACCTATTTTCATCATGTCGAAGGTGGTTTTCTCTCTTATCATGGATTCTATGTTGACCCTTAAGGTGATCATAGTTAGGGTTTCAGTTTGTTTTAACTGCATGTGGTTTTCACCTCGGTGACTCTTTAGATTCTTGTGGGTGGATCATCTGTTTCGGTCACTATAATCTCCCTAGAGGTCGTTGTGTTTTCTGACCTTGCACTGACGTTGTGTTTTCTCTGGTTCATGGTTGTTATGTGTTGGTCGAAGTAGTTGTCTCTTGTGGTCTCTATGGTTAAGGCCTTGTTTTGGTCCCTATGTTTTTAACTTGTAGTGGTCGCCATGCATGAATATGACTCTAGCGATCACAATGCATGGTTGTGATGGCCTCTATATCTTGAGAAGTGTTGTCGTCTCTACGTTTGATGGGTCAGGTTGTTGCTATACCTTGATCTTGTTGTGGCCTCTGTGTTTGATGATTTGTGTGGGCCACTATGTTGAAGGGTTTTTATGGTCTCTATGGTGGAGCTAACCCTATCAGTCGCTAGGGAACCTATCCTAGCGGTCACTAGAGGTGATTTCATCTTGTATGGTTGCTTCACTTTCCTTATTTCATGTTTGGCTGGTTATGATGATAATGTTTGATTTAGTGGCTTCCAAGAATGTGGGAGGTGGTGGACATTAGGGTTGATTGTTAATTGTTGTTGTGAAATCCATAATTGGTTAGCTATGAGTTATCCCTAACCTTAGTTTGAGTGCATGGTGATTAAGCTTACTTGCTTGAGTGATTATCATGTATTGAATATTTCCTCTCCTACATGTTGTAACCCTAATTTGTAGGTTGAATGAGCATCATAGCAAATGCTTTCTCATGACAATGCTTATGTGACACATGTGTGGTGATTTTGGCCCTTGACGAGGCATGGAGAGATAATGATGCTTTACAGGAACAAGTGAGTGGCCTTATGACCTTGGCCGAGGCCTAGTGCCTAACTAAGGAAAAATCCTCTATGTGATGTGATGGGTGATTGATCATATGATGATGTGTTAATGGTGATGTCCTTGTGTATGGCATTGAATCAGTATCAATAAGTGATGTGACAAGTTTATGTCTTACACATTTTATATCTTCTGGAGTCACAATGTACCTTAACTTTGCATAACTTTTCTAGGGTTTTTACGTTGTGACTTGATTGATGCAGTCAAAAGACACCCAATTGGATTAACTAATCAAGTCAAACCCTAATCATGTAGTTTCCTTGTGCCATAGATCCATTTCAGTTTTAGAACTTGTTGGATGGTGAAACGAGTGCATATTGTTGAGTATGTGGTGTACTTGGAGATAACATCATTTTCCACTAGATCCCAAGTGTTTTGAGAACTGTTGCATTTTTTCCTTGGTGATTATATTATGTGATGTGATTTTGAGGACAACTACAATTTAACTCGGTGGCAGGGTTTCGTGCTTGGTGTTTAGCGTTGTGACCTCTACCAAGGTGTGCTAGGTGTTTTTAGCTTGACTATATGTCATTCATGGAAGTTGACCATTATGTCTTTGCGATGTCTCTCATATAGACTAGGAGGTGAAGGTAAGATCATGGATTCCAGCTCTTGCATAGATCTTGTATGACGTTGATTTCAACTTAGCAGTGGTCAGCTGGATTAGGGTGGTACGACTCAAATCCTCAGGGCTTAATAGAAGATGTAAGGCATCAATGTAGTGTATCTTCTTAGGGATAAACATGATTCACATTGGTTGTATCCCTTGCCTTGTTTCTTTTACTGCTCAGTTATATTAAAATGTGGTAAGAGAAATCAATTGTTATACATGTTCTTCATATTCCTCTTAAATTTATAACATGTTCTACTGATCTGTTGTAGTTGTTTAACCTATTTAACATGTATAACCAGATTAAAATTATTCATTTAGTTGAATTTTCTCATCATGTTCAATAATGTTATTTCTTACTTAAGATAATCTTTGTTTACAATAGTTGTTGGTGGAGAGTTATATCTCTCTCTAGGACATGGATCTCACCCTTGTGGTTCGCCACATCTTTTTAGGTGGTCGTGTGTGGTGTGGTAGAGATCATGTTGTTAAGGAAAACTATCAAGGGGATCAATGAAAGTAGAAGGTTGGATTAGAGTCATATGTGTCTTCCTTATACTCTCAGATCCTTGAAGGGGTGTTTTGTAGATGTAGCATTGACACGTGATTTTGGCAGTATGCCTTGGTTGTATATATGGCTTCTATATGTGAACATGTTTACTTTTGTAATAGGTGCATGGCAGTAGGCCACTATACATATGTACAAACCTATCAAGATATGTGATATGGTACAATTTTTGGACCTTTGGTGCAATATGTTTTCACACATAATGGTTATATGAGATCAGTTTTAATTTATCCTATTTTTTGGTAATGTGTTGATCGAGCTTTGGTTTTGGTTATTTCATTTGTTTGGTGTCGGTGAGCAACACATACCCTGTAGGGTAGGGTAAAGGTAAGCAGATTGTTTACCCCTCGCCAGTTTACCCTTTACATGCTTTATCTGCATCTAAAGATGGTAGGGTAAGGGAGAAGTTTTACCCTACCCACTTAACCCATGTATCCATTAGTATAAGTTCAAATTAATAACTTCATATTATATTATATGTATGCCTACCAAAATCCCGACTAGCAAGACCACTACTTTCTCAATTAGTGGTATTATGATTGCCAAAACATTAATAGAAATGGGTAGCATAAAACAACCATCTATTCCTATAATTTTGAGAGAAAATGGATTTATTAATAAGAAATAATATATTAAAATGTTAGGTATTGCTTTTAGATAAAAAATATCATTATGACTTTCTTCTATAAGAAAGACATAACATTTCTAATAATAAATTCATTTTCTCTCAAATGTATGATGATAAATGGTTGTTTCATGCTACCCATTGTTTACTAAAATTTTGGCAATCATAATACTACCAATTGAGAAAGTAGTGGTCATTCTTGTTGGGGTTTTGGTAGGCATTAATTAAGGATGGAAAAGGGGTGGATATGGGAAACCCATATCTATACCCACTTTACATTTTTATCTATACCTGCGCCAATAAGGAAAAGAATCATAAATAGGCATCAATACCCGCCCAAATAGTTCATGGGTATCTGATATAACCCATAGTATGCAAATGATAGTCCAAATATAGAGATGATATTTGTTGTCAAATTTAGAGTTGTAAATGGTTAGGGTATTACTCATTTACCCAATACTCATACCCTGTAGGGTAGGGTAAGGGTAAGGGAATTCTTTTACCCACCATATGTTTAGCCTTTACCTGCTTTATATGCATCTAAATAGGGTAGGGTAAGGGAAAAGCATTACTCTAGCCGCATTACCCATGTACCGATTAGTATCAGTTCAAATTAATAATTTCATATTCTAATATATCTATTAATGCCTACCAAAAACCCATCAAGCAAGACTACTACATTCTCAGTTGGTAGTATTATGATTGACAAAATTTAATGGACAATTGGTAGCACAAAACAACCACTTGTCATCATACATTTGAAATAAAATGGATTTATTAATAATAAAAAATATAATAAAAATGTTAGGTCTTGCTTTTAGATAAAATATTGGTAGGGATGGCAATGGGTGGATATGGGCAACCCATACCCACTTTAGCCACTCCACCTTTTGTTTGATTCATACCCACCCTAATAACAAAAATAATGATAAATATGTATCAATACCTGCAACCCATACTATGCAAAAATAGTCCAAACCCAGAGATCATATTTATGATCAAATGTAGGGTTGTAAATGGGTAGGGTATTACCCATTTATCCAATACCCATACCATGTAGGGTAGAGTAAGGGTAAGAAGATTTTGTTACCCACCACACATTTACCCTTTATCTGCTTTACCTGCAACTAAAGAGGGTAGGATAAGGGAAAAGCTTTACCCTACCTGCTTTACCCATGGACCTATTAGTATATGTTCACTTTAATAATTTCATATTTTAATATATATATATATATATATATATATATATATATATATATATATATATATATATATTAGTGCCTACCAAAACCCAACAAGAAAGACAACTACTTTCTCAATTTATAGTATTATGATTGCCAAAACTTTAGTAGACAATGGGTAGCATGAAACAACCATTTATCATTATAGATTTGAGAGAAAATGGATTTTTTAATAAGAAGTAATATATTAAAAATGTTAGGTCTTGCTTTTGGAAAAAGTATCAGTAGGGATGTTAAAGGGGTGGATATGGGAAACCCATATTCGTACCCACTTCACTTTTTCCTTGATCCATACCTGCCCCAATTAGGAAAATAATTATAAGTAGGCATCAAAACCCGCCCAAATGGGTCAAGGGTATCCAATATAACCCATACTATGCAAATGATAGTCCAAACCCAGAGATGATATTTGTGGGCAAATGTATGGATGTAAATGGGTAGGGTAATACCGGTTTATCCAATACCCATACCCTGTAAGGTAGGGAAAGGGTAAGCAGATTTTTTACCCACCACCCGTTTATCATTTACCTTCTTTACATGCATCTAAAGGGGGTAGGGTAAGGGAGAAGCTTTACTCCATCCGCTTTACCCATGTACCCATTAGTATAAGTTCAAATTATAAAATTTATATTGTAATATATGTATTAATGCCTACCAAAACCCCAAAGAGAAAGACCACTACTTTTTCAATTGGTAAGTATTATGATTGCCAAAATTTTATAGACAATGGGTAGCATGAAACAACCATTTATCATCATGCATTTGAGAGAAAATGGATTGATTAGTAAGAAATAATATATTATAATTTTAGGACTTGCTTTTAGAAAAAATATTGGTAGGGATGGTAATGAGGTGGATATGGGTGACACATACCCTTACCCACTTTACCAACTTCACTTTTTGCTTTATCCATACCTACCCCAATAAGAAAAATAATTATAAATAGGTATCAATACCTGACCAAATGGGTCATGTGTATCCAACATAACCCATACTATGCCATTGGCAGTCTAAACCTAGAGATGATATTTGTGGTCAAATATAGGGTTGTAAATTGCTAGGGTATTACCCGTTTACCCAATAGCCATACCTTGTAGGGTAGGGTAAGGGTAAGTAGATTTCTAACCCACTACCCATATTCCCTTTACCCACTTTACCCGCATCTAAAGAGGGTATGGTAAGGGGGAAGCTTTACCCTACCTTCTTTACTCGTGTACCCATTAGTAAAAGTTCAAATTAATAATTTCATATTCTAACATAATGTATTCATGTCTACCAAAACCTCAACAAGCAAAACCACTACTTTCTCAATTGGTAGTATTATGAATGACAAAATTTCAGTAGGCAATATGTAGCATGAAACAACCATTTATCATCATACATTTAAGAGAAAATGGATTTATTAATAAGAAATAATATATTAAAAATGTTAGGTCTTGCGTCTATAACAAAATATTGGTAAGGACGACAATGGGGTGGATATGGGTGACCCATACCCATCCCACTTTACCCACTTCACTTATTGTGTGTTCCATACCCATCCCAACAAGAAAAATAATTCTAAATAGGTATCAATACCTACCCAAATGGGTCACAGGTATCCAATATAACCTAGAGTATCAAATGATAGACCAAACCCAGAGATGATATTTTTGGTCAAATGTAGGGTTGTAAATATATAGGGTACTACTCGTTTACCAAATACCCATACCATGTAGGGTAGGGTAAGGGTAAGCAGATTTTGTACCCACCACATGTTTACCCTTTAACCTGTTTACCCGCATCTAAAGAGGGTAGGGTAAGGGAGAAGTTATACCCTACCCGCTTTATCCATATACCCATTAGTATTAGCTCTCATTAATAATTTCATATTCTAATATATGTTGTAATGCCTACCAAAATGCCAACAAGCAAGACTACTACTATCTCAATTGGTAGTATTATGATTACCAAAACTTCAATAGACAATGAGTAGCATGAAACAACCATTTATCATCATATATTTGAGAGAAAATGGATTTATTAATAAGAATGTTAGGTCTTTATTATAGAAAAAATATTGGTAGGGATGGAAATGAGGTGGGTATAGGCGATCCATACCCATACCCACTTTACCCACTCCACTTTTTGGTTGATCCATACCCAAAACATAATTATAAATAGGTATCCATACCCTCCCAACTGGGTCATGGTTATCCAATATAGCCCATACTATGCAAATTATAGTCCAAACCCAGTGATGATATTTTGAGGTCAAATGTAGGGTTGTAAATGGGTAGGGTATTACCTGTTTACCCAATACCCATACTTGTAGGGTATGGTGAGGGTAAGGGGAATTTTACCCACCAACTGTATTCCCTTGACCCACTTTAGCCATATCTAAAGAGGGTAGGGTAAGGGACAAGGTTAAACCTACCTGCTTTACCCATGTATCCATTAGTATAAGTTTGAATTAATACTTTCATATTCGAATATAATGTATTAATGCCTACCAGAACACCAACAAGCAAGACCACTACTTTCTCAGTTGGTAGTATTATGAATGTCAAAACTTTAATAGACAATGGGTAGCGTGAAGCAACCATTTTTCATCATACATTTGAGAGAAAATAGATTTATTAATAAGAAATAATATATTAAAAATTGTAGGTCTTACTTTTAGAAAAAATATTGGTAGGCAATGGCAATGGGATGGATTTGGGCGACCCATATTGATACCCACTTCACTTTTTGCTTGATCCATACCTGTCCCAATAATAAATATAATTATAAATAGGTATCAATACCCGCCCAAATGGGTCACAGGTATCCAATATAACTCGTACTATGAAAATTATAGTCCAAACCCAGAGATGAAACTTGTGGTCAAACATATGGCTATAAATGGGTAATTACTTGCTTACCCAATACCCATACTTTGTAGGGTAAGGTAAGGGCAAGCGGATTTTTCACCCACCAACTATTTACCCTTTACCCGCTTTACCCACATATAAAGATGGTAAGGTAAGGAGGAAGTTCTACCCTACCCTCTTTACCCTTGTACCCATTAGTATAAGTTCAAGTTAATAATTCTAGATTCTAATATATGTACTATTGCCTACAAATCCCAAACAACCAAGACCACCACTTTCTCAATTGGTAGTCTTATGATTATCAAAACTTTAATAGACAATGGGTAGAATGAAAAAACCATTTATCATCATACATTTAAGAGAAAATGAAGTTATTAATAAGAAATAATATACTAAGAATGTTAGTTCTTGCTTTTAGAAAGAATATTGGTAGTGATGGCAATGAAGTGGATATGGGTGACCCATACCCATACCAACTTTACCCACTTCATTTTTTGCTTGATCTATACACACCCCAACAAGAAAAAGAATTATGAATTTGTACCATTACCCACCCAAATGGGCCATGGGTATCCAATATAACCCATATTATGCAAATGATTGTCTGAACCCAAAGACGATATATGTAGTCAAATGTAGGGATGTAAATAAGTATGATATTACCCATTTACCAAATACCCATACCCTATAAGGTAGGGTGGGCGTTAGTGGCTTTTTTTACCCACCACTCCTTTCCATTACCACCTTTATCCGCATCTAAAGAGGGCAGGATAAGGGAGAATATCTACCCTACCCACTTTACCCATGTACCCATTAGTATAAGTTCAAATTAATAATTTTAGATTCTAATATATCTATTAATTCCTACCAAAACCCCAACAAGAAAGACCAATATTTTTTTCAATTGGTAGTATTATGATTGCCAAAACTTTAATAGATAATGGGTAGCATGAAACAACAATTTATCATCATACATTTGAGAGAAATTTGATTTATTAATAAGGATGTTAGGTCTTGATTTTTGAGAAAATATTGGTAGGGATGGCAATGGGGTGGATATGGGCGACGCATACTGTTATAACCTCATTTTCCAAAACATGTAATGAGATTTGTGAATCTCCTTTAAAAGACAAATAAGACCAATGTTTGATTTCATGGTTTTATTTAAATCAAATTTCGTGTATGATAGCCTTGCATGCTTTCTTGATGGGCCTTATTGGCCATTAAGCCCAATTGAAAGAAAAAGAAAAAGAAAGGAAAAAAAGAATTCAATGGGATTATGGAAATATAAGAAAATGGATAAAGGATGATTAAAAGGATAAAAGATAATTTCCCAAAATATGATTTCGTGTTATAAAGGTTCCTTGGGGTTCAAGAACTCAGGATAAATAAATAATAGAAAGAGAAATAAAGAATATGTGGAAAATGTGAATAAAAAGGTGTTTTCTTGAAACTAAAGAAAAGGAACTTTTAATTTATATAATGATCCCAATTTTTGCAGGATGAAAGATAAAAATATAAAAGAGTTTCCCTCAAAATGTGAATAAAAACAGAGTTAAGAATTGGGAGTTATGGTTTTTCCAAGTTATCTTCAAATTGGGAAGATAATTCAAATATATGGAAATGTTTCCTTTTTCTATTTGAGCGCGGACGATGATGGTCGTTGGATCTTGATCCAACCAACCCGGCTCATCGTCTAGAGTACCAATGGGACACAAACTATAGCCACCCACAAGGGATTTTCCCCTCGTGTTTCCAATCACAGCAGGGCACGAGCACTTATGGGAAGTGTCCCATTAGGTTCGGGGGAGAGAGAGGAACATTCTCGACCCAAGGTTGGACAACTTTTCTTGTGTATGCACGAAACGCCCAATTGGGACAAAAGCTATGGTGGCAGCAGGTTTAGAAACCCTAAGAAAGTTCCCCATAGCCTATACATAGGACCCCCTACTGCTCGCTCTCACCCTCACGATCCCAGGCAGCCACTTCCTAAGCCCTAACCCCCTCTTCCTCTCTCGGTTGCTCGCGCTCAGGCGAGGTTGCCGCCGCGGCGCCATCGTGTTCTGAAGAACAAAGGAAGAAGGAAGAGATGAGCAACAGTCGTAGATCCCTGAACCATCGTGAGCCCAAGCACGATCCAACGGATCGGCCAAAAGGGGCAAGGCGCACATCTGACTAAGTGGGACTAGTGAACGCGAGTCGTTGGATTGGGATCTGACGGATCGGCTGAGGAAGGGCCCGTGCGTGATCCTGTTAGTGGGTGTGATCGACGACGTGTGTTGTATCAAAGCGCAGACCATTGGCGCACTGATCAATCAGCTGAGATAATCCGGTAAATATCCTCTCTGATCAAATAATCCAGAAAATAGTTTTTCTTGCAAAATTAATAGAAAATGCTAGGGTTATCCAATGGAGAAACTTTATATATGAAAGTTGTGTAGAAAAATGCAAAGAATCTAATAGAAATCATTGTATAACCTGATTCTAGTTCGTTTTGCAAAAGGACTTTAATTTTCTAGTAAAATGCATTTCAAGTTAATTAGAAACCCTAATGGTACATAAAGGATGATTCTTTGTAACTTAATAGGTTAATTTGAGGATTATCAACCTGTTAATTGATAACATGGAGTTTTCATCCGTTTGACGTACAAAGATAGTTAATTTAGTGTTTATGACTATAAATGAATGAAAAGTTACATGGAAACCCTAATTTAGGGAAAAGGAAAGAGAAACCCATATTATTTGTGAATTAAGGAAGTAAATTGCTAAATAATGATCCTAAAACTGTTAGGAATATTAAAAGGAGAGAATTAAAAGATTTTAAGTGGATTTGATGAATTAGGGTTCATGATAACTAAGAATGAAGGCAAAACCCTAATTTCCAAGGAAACCCTAAAAATTGGAATAGAAACCCTAAGGAATAAGATGGAATTGAATAAGTTTTGATAAAATATAGTTGGAATATTTAATTCATGGTTTCTGTGCAATTTGCTTGCTTACTTGGATATTTTCTCTCTTCTTACTTGATTATGTATTCGAATCTGCAATAAGAGGTATGTGGTTATGCTTATGAATATATTGAGTTATATTTTCTGAGGTTTACCGAAGTTTTCATCGATGACATGAATTAATTGTTGGATGATTTTAATTCATGCAAACTATAATGTGGATATGACTATCACCTAACATATGTGCCTACTAGCTTAGATTTTGGTCCCCTCTGTGGCTTATTAGTTGACCTAGTACATGGCTACCTATGAGGTAGGTCCATCAGGTCATCGATTGACTTAGTACATGGCTACCAATGGGGTAGGTCCATCAAGTCACTTTGAGTTAGATATTGGGCTACTTCTGGGTAGTGCCATGGGACTCTATTACCCTATGTATTGGCTACCTATAAGGTAGGACCATGGGGGTAAGGAACTACCTAAAGGGAGGTAGCATGCAAGGACATCACAGAGTTAGGGGATAGGTAAGGATTGAGTAGTATGGCTTAAAACGTAATCTTGGTTGTTAAATGAATAATTGAATGATTATATTGTTAACATAGTAGCACATTATTTGTTTCCCCCACATACCAGCTCCGGCTGACTGACATTTTGTTTGTCGGCGTTTTAGGTACAAAACAAAAAGGACAATCAGTAAATCATCATATTGTGAAATACATGAATTAAAGTCTGAGGAGGATTAGTTAGTTAGTCCCAGTTCTAGATAGAAGTTAGATATCCAAAATTTTCAAAGGTATGCAAAATTTTTATTTATTGCAGCATTTCCATATAGTCTAGTAGAATTTATTAAATGTTATCAATTAATTGCTGAACATTGATCCGGAAATTGGATAACGACACCGTCCTCTCGGTCACCCTTAATTGGGGGTTACCGGAAGGTGGGGTCGTTACATTTGGTATCAGAGCCAAGGTTCTCCACTTAATTGCTAATAATTGTTAAATTTTACAAACTCTGTAGAACCCAAGGGAGTTATTAGAGGATTTTCTGAAAGACTGAGGTGTCTAGAAAAGGATCACTTCCGGGGGCTGGTAAAACTTTCCTCTGCACCGCTAGTCGGAATACAAGGACTCCCGGAATGTGTGACTTCCTGGACGATGTCCTAGGATTTGAATCGAAATAAGACACCTTTAGGACTTCCTCATCTTATTCGTCCCTTCTCATCACAAATTCTATTACGGACTTTAAGAGTTAGGATTTTCTCTCTCTTCCTCACCCTCATTTTGTATGGGTAAGTAAGTTAAGGATTAAGGAATCCTCCATCAAATTAATAAAAGATACATAATGAGATATCACTAACATAAGTATAATTAGTTTAATGATAAACTAAAGGTCTATTTGTTATGATTATGTAGATGGCTCGTACAAAGGTGGTGGCAATCCCTTTCTCCACCAGCGGAGGTGGGCCACCCCGTAAAGAGAATGGGTCATCTGAGAAGAGGAAGAGGAATCATGGTGGAGAGACCTCTAAGAAAAGAAAGAGGCCTGAAGAAGCTGTGCATGAGGCCCCCAACCCTGAACCAATGCCCGACATTAACCTAGAGCAAGGGGAAAGACTAGAATATGAGAAGTACCAGGTGCATGAAGAGGAAGCCCGAAGGGAGGAGGACCGTCCTGGTGGTCAAGAACCAGCCCTGGTGGTTCACACAACAGATGCAGTTTGGATGGATCAGCAAAAGCAACTGACTGAGGCTATTCGTGCCCTGGCCCTTAGGGACATAGCTAGGGCTGAGAATGGTGAGACACTTCCAGTTCGTCCCCGATTGGGAGCCACCATCCTAGACTTCGTCAATATGAACGTCGAGAAGTTCTGGGGAGAAGACAAGTCTGAAGTAGTCAACAAGGCCGAAGCTTGGCTGCTTGTAGTCGAGAATGGGTTCCGTATGCTCGAGGTGCAGCCGAATAAGAAGGTTCTGTTTGCTACTCACCTTTTGGAAGGTGCAGCCAAGATATGGTGGGAGAACCATATCAGAGAAGAGACCTAAGTGAGGAACCAATGGCATGGACTGACTTTAAGACCATCTTCACCACCAGATTCCTCCCCGTCTCAGCAAAGAAGGAGAAAGAAAGAGAGTTCACTAGCATGACTCAAGGAAGCTCTTCAGTTGCAGACTTTGGTTGTAGGTTCTACCTCCTGGAACGTTTTGGACACATGTTGGATGAAGAGAGGAGGGTGGACCACTTTGTGGAACGTCTTCACCCTGCCATCAAGTCCCATGTGATGGCAAGTAAACCCAAAACCTTCGTCGAGGCTTACAACACTTCTTTAGACATCGAGAGGACTGTGATGCCTGCCCAGGTTCCACCCAAGGGGTATTTGGGTTTCACTGACGGAACTCAAGGTCAGAAGAGAAACCACAAGAAAGGTCCAGAGCGTCATCATGATAAAGGAAGACATGGAGGAAAAGGGAAACCCCGTAAAGAGAACAACCGACCTTGATGCTGCACCTGCGGGAGGTGGCATATCGGTGAGTGCTGCAACAAGAAGAAGGTATGCTACCGATGCCACCAAGAAGGGCACCTCCAAGCTGTTTTCCCTCTGCCAAATCCAAGAGGACTAGGACAGGTAGTAGCCCCACCAATAGCAGCTCCACCTATGGCATCACCACCTATAGTTGCAGCCCCACCTGCTGGAGAAAGAAGACAAGCTCATGTGTTTGCCATTGATAATGAGGAAGCTCAAGAAAATGCCAATCGGTTGATCGAGGGTAACAACCCTTAGAGTTTTCTTTTATGTTTTAAAGTTAAGCATGTAATGGTCTAATGCATGGTGAACAATAATGTAGGCATGCTTGAAGTTATGGGACATAATGTGAAAGCTTTGTTTGACTCTTGATCTACTAATACTTTCATTTTGAGAAATCTTGCAACTGTGCTATGTTTGGATATCAAGGATTTAGGGTATGTCTTAGATGTTACAACGCCAAGTGGTCGAATCTTTACTTCCCTTTTGAAAACCCTGATGGTATATGTGAAATATCGAGATCAAGATTTTCCTACAGACTTTAGCCTTCTTGACATGAATGATTTTGATGTAATCATTGGCATGGATTGGCTTTATACGTATAGGACCAATATCGACTGTAGAGAGAATAAAGTGATCATCAAGAGACCAGGTCAACCACCTTTTGTCATTAGGGGTAGGAAGGATGCCACTACCAGCCCATATGTGTCAGCCGTGAAAGCAGAGCAGATGATGAGTAAAGGGTGTTGAGCTTTCCTAGCAGTAGTCACTGAGCCAGAACCCAAGGTGCAACCCTTAGAAAAAATAGAGGTAGTTAGGAGTTATGCAGATGTTTTCCCAGATGATCTACCTGGGATTCCTCCTGAAAGAGAGGTAGATTTCTCCATAGAGCTAGCCCCTAGTACAAACCCTATTTCCCGAGCACCTTATAGGATGGCCCCTGCTGAGTTGCATGAGTTAAAGAAGCAATTGCAGGAATTGTTGGATAAGGGTTTTATCCGCCCTAGCACATCACCATGGGGAGTGCCGGTTCTCTTGGTAAAGAAAAAGGATGGTTCTCTCTGAATGTGCATAGACTATCGAACGATCAACCAGGCTACCATTAAGAACAAATACCCTTTACCCAGATAGATGACTTGTTTGACCAGTTGAAGTCGGCTCGAGTCTTTTCCAAGATTGACTTGAGATCGGGTTACCACTAGTAAAGGGCCAAGAGTGAGGACATCCTGAAAACAACTTTTAGAACCCGATATGGCCACTATGAGTTTGTGGTTATGCCTTTTGGGTTGTCTAATGCACCTAGTGTGTTCATGAACCTTATGAATAGTGTGTTTCAACCCTTCCTTGACTCGTTTGTCATAGTGTTCATAGATGACATTCTGGTTTATTCGAATGACGTAGATCAACACCGAGACCACCTATTTAAACTCCTTGATATCTTAAGAAAGCAGAAGTTCTACGGGAAGTTATCAAAATGTGAGTTTTGGATAGACCGAGTCATATTCCTTGGACACATCATCTTAGGAGGAACGATCGTCGTAGATCCAGCTAAAGTGTCGGCGGTTCGAGACTGGCCAACACTGAAGAACCCCTCTGAGATACGAAGCTTCTTGGGGTTAGCAACATATTATCAGCGCTTCATCGCAGATTTCTCAAAGACCGCCTTGCCTCTGACCATGTTGACTCGAAAAGATGTGAAGTTCGTGTGGTCCGATGTTTGTGAAGCTCATTTCCAGGAGCTACAAGAGAAGCTGACCACTGCACCAGTTTTAACTCTACCATCAGGCAATGAGGGTTTCATGATTTTCATCTATGCATCAATGATGGGACTTGGCTGTGTGTTGGAACAAAATTGGCACGTGGTTGCATATGCCTCCCGACAACTCAAGCCCAACGAGGTGAATTACCCAACCCATGACCTGGAATTAGTTGCTATCATCCATGCCTTGAAGATTTGGCGGAATTACATGTATGGTGCCACTTTTGAGATCTTCACCGACCATACGATCCTGAAGTATCTTCTGATGCAAAAAGACTTGAACCTACGACAACGACGATGGATGGAGTACATGAAGGATTACGACTTCACCATTGTCTATCATCCAGGGAAGGCGAATGTCGTAGCCGATGCTTTGAGTCGGAAACAGCTAAGGTGTGCAGTTGTGTTTTCCAGACAGTGGATGAGCTTAGAAGAGCTGGTGGAGTGGTCACCTCAACCGTTAGATGATTGAGTTCGATTGGCCAATATCCAGATACAGTCTGAGTTATTGAGTGAGATTGTCACAGCACAATTGGCCAATGGGGGACTTGACAAGATGAAAGGCTTGATGCAGAAACCACAGACCCGTCTTTCATTGGGAATAGACGGAGGAATCCGATTTGAGAATCACATATGGGTTCCTGAAGATTCACCGTTGAAGGAACGTATCCTACAAGAGGCTCATGGTTCTAAGTACACGGTACACCTAGGAACTACTAAGATGTTTTAGGACATGCAGAGGTTTTTCTAGTGGCCAGGAATGAAGAGAGACATTGCAGCTTATGTAGCCAGTTGTCATACATGCCAAATGGTGAAGGCTGAACACCAACGACTCGGTGGACTTTTACAGTCCATAGAGATTCCAGAATGGAGATGGGCGCAGATCACCATGGATTTCGTGGTGGGTCTACCCCGGACCAAGAAAGGTCATAATGCGATATGGGTTGTGGTAGATCACATTACCAAGTCAGCACACTTCCTTGCCCTGAAAACCACTACCAAAGTGTCGGACTTAGCTGAGCTGTATATCAGAGAGATAGTATGTTTGCATGGCATACCCGGTTCCATCATCTCGGATAGAGTCCCAAAGTTTACTTCCAAATTGTGGAAGCAGGTTCAAGAGGAACTAGGTACAAGGTTGAAGTTCAATACCGCTTATCACCCCCAGACAGATGGTCAGTCAGAAAGGACAATTCAGACCTTAGAAGATCTGTTGAGAGCTTGTGTGCTCAATTGGGGTGGATCATGGGAGCAGTACCTACCTCTAGCTGAGTTTGCCTACAACAATAGTTACCAATCTAGTATCGGTATGCCTCCATATGAAGCTCTATATGGGAGACCGTGTTGGTCACCACTTCACTGGGATGATGTTGGTGAAAGGACCTTATTGAGGTCAAATGAACTCCAAGTGTATGCTGATAAAGTCGCTTTGATCAGACAAAGGCTAAAGAGAGCCTAGGACTGACAAAAGTCGTATGCTGATGTGAAGCAGACTGATGTGCATTTCTCTATGGGAGAACATGTTTTTCTGAAAATCTGACCGCTCCGAGCTATAGCTAAGAATAGAGGAAAGTTGAGTCCCCGATACGTGGGTCCGTTTGAAGTGTTAGAACGGATTGGTGAAGCCGCATACCGTTTGGCGTTACCCCCTCAATACGGTATTATGCATGATGTGTTTGACATGTCTAATCTGAAGCGATATGTGCAAGATCCAAGCCATGTGCTGAGCATTGAACCTATTGAGCTTCAGGGATAGTTGTGTTATCCTGAGTTTCCTTTGCAGATTCTAGATACCAAGGTAAAAGAGCTCCGAAATAAGAATATTGAGATGGTAAAGGTTCTCTGGAAGCACCATGGAGAGGATGAGGCAACATGGGGGCTGAAGACGGACATGGAAAAAGCATTACCTGATTTGTTTTCTTGATTGTTGAATTTTGAGGGCAAAATTCCTATAAGGAGGGGAGGATGTTATAACCTCATTTTCCAAAACATGTAACGAGATTTGTGAATCTCCTTTAAAAGATAAATAAGACCAATGTTTAATTTCATGGTTTGATTTAAATTAATTTCGTGTATGATAGCCTTGCATGCTTTCTTGATGGGCCTTATTGGCCATTAAGCCCAATTGAAAGAAAAAGAAAAAGAAAGGAAAAAAAGAATTCAATGGGATAATGGAAATATAAGAAAATGGATAAAGGATGATTAAAAGGCTAAAGGATAATTTCCCAAAATAGGATTTCGTGTTATAAAGGTTCCTTGGGGTTCAGGGAACTCAGGATAAATAAATAATAGCAAGAGAAATAAAGAATATGTGGAAAATGTGAATAAAAAGGTGTTTTCTTGCAACTAAAGAAAAGGAACTTTTAATTGATATAATGATCCCAATTTTTGCAGGATGAAAGATAAAAACATATAAGAGTTTCCTTCAAAATTTGATTAAAAATGGAGTTAAGAATTGGGAGTTATGGTTTTTCCAAGTTATCTTTAAATTGGGAAGATAATTCGAATATTTGGAAATGTTTCCTTAATCTGTTTGAGCGCAGACGATGATGGTCATTGGATCTTGATCCAACCAACCCGGCTCATTGTCTAGAGTCCCAATGGGACACAAACTGTAGCTGCCCACAAGGGATTTTCCCCTCGTGTTTCCGATCACAGCAGGGCACGAGCACTTATGGGAAGTGTCCCATTAGGTTCGAGGGAGAGAGAGGAACATTCTCGACCCAAGGTTGGACGGCTTTCCTTATGTATGCACAAAATGCCCAAATGGGCCAAAAGCTATGGCAACAACAGGTTTAGAAACCCTAAGAAAGTTCCCCATAGCCTATAAATAGGACCCCCTACTGCTCGCTCTCACCCTCACGATCCCAGGCAGCCACTTCCTAAGCCCTAACCCCCTCTTCCTCTCTCGGTTGCTCGTGCTCAGGTGAGGTCGCCGCCGCAGCGCCATCACGTTCTGAAGAACAAAGGAAGAAGGAAGAGATGAGCAACATCTGTAGATCCCTGGACCATCGTGAGCCCAAGCACGATCCAACGGATCGGCCGAAACGGGCAGGGTGCACATCTGACTAAGTGGGACTAGTGAACGTGAGTCGTTGGATCGGGATCTGACGGATCGGCCGAGGAAGAGTGCACACACGATCCTGTTAGTGGGAATGATCGACGACGTGTGTTGGATCAAAGTGTGGACCATTGCCGCACTGATCAAACGGCTGAGATAATCCGGTAAATATCCTCTCTGATCAAATAATCCAGAAAATAGTTTTTCTTGCAAAATTAATAGAAAATGCTAGGATTATCCAATGGAGAAACTTTATATATGAAAGTTGTGTAGAAAAATGTAAGGAATCTAATAAAAATGATTGTATAACCTGATTCTAGTTCGTTTTGGAAAAGTACTTTAATTTTCTAGTAAAATGCATTTCTAGTTAATTAGAAACCCTAATGGTACAAAAATGATGATTCTTTGTAACTTAATAGGTTAATTTGAAGATTATCAACCTATTAATTGATAACATGGAGTTTTCATCCGTTTGGAGTACAAAGATGGTTAATTTAGGGTTTATGACCATAAATGAATGAAAAGGTACATGGAAACCCTAATTTAAGGAAAAGGAAAGAGAAACCCATATTATTTGTGAATTAAGGAAGTAAATTGCCAAATAATGATCCTAAAACTGTTAGGAATATTAAAAGGAGAGAATTTAAAGATTTTAAGTGGATTTGATGAATTAGGGTTCATGATAACTAAGAATGAAGGAAAATCCCTAATTTCCAAGGAAACCCTAAAAATTGGAATAGAAACCCTAAGGAATAAGATGGAATTGAATAAGTTTTGATAAAGTATAGTTGGAATGTTTATTTTAGGGTTTTTGTGAAATTTGCTTGCTTACTGGGATATTCTCTCTTCATACTTGATTCTGTATTCGAATCTGTAATAAGAGGTATGTGGTTACGCTTATGAATATATCAAGTTATGTTTTCCGAGGTTTACGAATGTTTTCATCGATGACATGAATTAATTGTTGGATGATTTTAATTCATGCAAACTATAATGTGGATATGACTATCACCTAAGATATGTGCCTACTAGCTCAGATCCTGGTCGCCTCTGTGGCTTATTAGTTGACCTAGTACATGGCTACCTATGAGGTAGGTCCATCAGGTCATCGAATGACTTAGTACAAGGGTACCAATGGGGTAGGTCCATCAAGTCACTTTGAGTTAGATATTGGGCTACTTCTAGATAGTGCCATGCGACTCTATTACCCTATGTATTGGCTACCTGTAAGGTAGGACCATGGGGGTAAGGAACTACCTAAAGGGAGGTAGCATGCAAGGATAGCACAGAGTTAGGGGATAGATAAGGATTGAGTAGTATGGCTTAAAACATAATCTTGATTGTTAAATGAATAATTGAATAATTACATTATTAACATAGTTGCACATTATTTTTTTCCCCCACATACCAGCTCCGGCTGACCGACGTTTTGTTTGTCGACGTTTTAGGTACAAAACAAAAAGGACAAACAGTAAATCGTCATATTGTGAAATACATGAATTAAAGTCCGAGGAGGATTAGTTAGTTAGTCCCAGCTCTGGATAGAAGTTAGATATTCAAAATTTTCAAAGGTATGCAAATATTTTATTTATTACAACTTTTCCGTATAGTCTAGTAGAATTTATTAATTGTTATCAATTAATTGTTGAACCTTGATCCAGAAATTGGATAACGGCACCGTCCTCTCGGTCTCCCTGAATTTGGGGTTACCGGAAGGCGGGGTCGTTACACATACCCATACCAACTTTACCTACTTTACTTTTTGCTTGATCCATACCCACCCCAATAAGAAAAAGAATTACAAATAGGTATGACTATAACCCATACTATGCAAATGATATATGACTATAACCCATACTCTGTAAATGATAGTCCCAACCCAGATATAATATATGTGGTCAGTAGAGGACTATAAATGGGTAGGGTATTACCCATTTACCCAATACCCATACCCTATATGGTAGGGTAAGGGTAAGAAAATATTTTACCCACCACCTGTTTACCCTTTATCCACTTTACCCACATCTAAAGAGGGTAGGGTAAGGGAGGAGTTTTACCCTACCCGTTTTACCCATGTACCCATTAGTATGAGTTCAAATTAATAATTTCAGAATTTTATATATATATATATATATATATATATATATATATATATATATATATATATATATATATATATATATATATATATATATATATATATATATATATATATATATATATATATATATATATATATATATATATATATATATATTAATGCCACCAAAACCCCAACAAGCAAGCTCGTTGTTTTCTCAAGTGGTAGTATTATGATTTTTGAAACTTTAATAGACAAATGGTGGCGTGAAACAACCATTTATCGTCATACATTTGAGAGAAAATGGATTTCTTAATAAGAAATAATATATTAAAAATGTTAGGTCTTGCTTTTAGAAAAAATACTGGTGTAATATTACTATTTTTGTTGTGTTTCACAAAAAAATATGATTATTACTATCAAAAAACTAATTTTAACAGTGTCTTGTGTTTGATGTAGAGAATATCATATGAATTTTTTTTAAAAAATCTTATATTATCTTCATGTTGTTTTGCACATTTTATCCTTTCTCTACCCATTTATCCTGCTGGGAAAAGGGTTTGAGTAAGAGTAGGATAAAGATTTTTAGGAAAATAATAGTTATCCTACCCGCTACTCACTCGTATTTTTGACGTCGGTAAGGGTAAGATAAGCCTTTATCCTATCCTATCTTACCCATTTACAACCATAGTCAAATGTATTGAGACACTGGTTCGCATGATGACCAATGTTGACCCAATAATAATGGGTGCAAACAAATATATAGTCACATTCTTGGTAAATTTTTGTTATTGATTGACCTTTTATTACATACGTTCAAGCAGATAATTCGCTGCATTTACGTAGACGTTAATTTAAGTAAAACAGTATGTACTAATAACAACTTGTATCATTTTTTTATAAAACACAATACATGTTTTCAGGTTCATTCGAACCACACCGAAGTGAATGCACAATAAATAAAATGGTATGCTTCACAAGCCATAAAAATATGCAAAATAATAGGCCAACATATTCAGGGGTATCCCCTAAGCAATTTGCCAATTTATCAAACACGACAACTGCTATACTTAACCTTGTAGGTGAACCTTGTACATCCCACATCTTGCTGCTAGCTGCTGGACCTCGACAGCTCCCCAGCACCTACACCACCAGCGTCGCTCCTCCAGGACTTGTACTCGAACTCGCCCTCCACATCATGCTGCTGCTGGACCTCGACAGCTTTCCGACACCTACACTACCAGCGTCGCTCCTCCAGGACCTAGCAGTCGGAGGATAGAGCAGTATGGCATAGAGGTAGGGAACCACTCTCCCGCCATGGACGCGACGACTGTTATGACGGAGCGGATGGGCTTTTGAGGTGTGGGCGCGATGATGTGACTCATGGGACCGGAAGTTGGCGCAGCTTGCGACGCTGCCGACCTCTCCCACCACCCCGCAGTCACCTGTAGGAGATCTGCCATCGTCGGGAACGGGGGGTGGTGAATACTCCTTCACCGGCGCGTCAGGGGCAAGCAGGATCGAAGGCACAGCAGCGCCTGTCCTCGGCCCTAAGAACACCACCTCTTCCTTAGACAAGGTCACCGATGTCGTGATGATGCTTCTCACATCTGCGGTGGTGTCCACTGTAGATGGCATAACCTTCTGCTTCGGCTTCGGTCACCTCCGATTCCTCGTCGAGCGTGTCTGACGGGATGCACTCGTAGAAGCTGTGGTGGCTGCGGCCGTTGCCTTTTTTTTTTTAGAACACCCTGGGGAAGATCTTATTCATCCTGTTCCCGCAGACCAGGTCCAAACAACTCCTTACATAAAATGTGGCTCAATGTAGCTTCCTCCCTAACCATGTCAGTGAGGAAACTTGGACATCGACTCCACCTACTACAAATGTTATTTTGTTTCAGACAACACTTGGCTGCAGAGTCCGCAACCTTATTACAGATTCTATTGCTATGTTTGAAAGTAACCATCTCAAACTCCTGTCCGAATCTGCTAATACTAGAGTAGCTCGCTTTGTACTTAGCAGGGGCGACGATCGCTTTATTCAGCATCTTCACGGCAATTGCACAGTCCGATTCTAGCAGCACCCTACTGAATTTCCCCCGACATTCTTGTAATCCCACCTCAATGGCCTTCAGCTCAGTGTCCAGGATGTCTAAGGTTGCCCCCTTATCACCTCCTCCCCTCATCCATCTACCTTCATGGTCTCTGATGATGAAACCAGTAGCCATCTCCTTCCTTTTTCTCTTCACAGCAGCGTCCACATTGACCTTGACTTGGTTCTGAGCCGGTGCAGTCCATACCAAAGCATGTTTGTGCTGTTCTTCTTCCTTTTCTATCACTTTAGCAAATGCCATCTTGCATAGAGTAACCTCCTGTTGGATACAGTTAAACATTCCCACTACATTAGTACGTGACTCTTGGAAAGCAACACTACATCTAAACCCCCATAGCTTCCACAACGCAATGGCGATCCAGATGTCGTCGTCCGGTCGGTCCTTCCTTTTCCGTAGATTTTCCCTAAACCAGTTCCCCATTGTGCGTTCCTGGCTTAGGGAAATCCCTGTGGTGTTCTTGATAAGTCTCCAAACATCCTTGACTTCGTTACACTCAAAGAGTGCATGCACCACAGTTTTTGTATCCCGATGACATCGTGGACACTTCGGATATGCTGTGAATCCTCTTGAAGCACGCACTTCATTTTTCATGAGGCTCCCATGAGACATGAGCCACATAGTTGTTTTAACTCTTTGAGGAACGCGGAGCTGCCATAGCTTCGTCCACCTTCCCGGTGAGCTTCTGGTGTGCTCTATCTGTAGTTGGCTGTAAGCACATTTGACGGAGAACTGCCCCAAATTGTCCTTCAAGTAGATGATGTCGTCCTCGCCTGCTGTCGGGTCTGGCGGCGGTAACTCCAGTATCTGCCTTGTGGAGTCCTTATCGAACCAGTGAGTAATGAACTCCACATCCGATCTCCCGTACATGCTGACCATTGAGCTCACTGTAAGCCCTGTCAACTCGTCCGGTATCAGTACCTGGTCCCTGAGCTTAGGTTGAGCACCTCCTACCCATTTATCGAACCAAGCTGACGTTTGTTCTCCTGACAGTACTGCTTTTCCTATTACCGGACCAAGCTTTGTTTTAAGGTTAAAAATCGTCTTCCATAGCTTGGATGCCCCCACAATGCCTTGATTCACCTTGTGAATGTACTTCTCGTTCATGACTGTCTTCCACAAAGACTGCCGCTGCAACATATAGTCCCAGCACGTCTTCTGCAATAGTGCTTCATTCTATAATTTTGAGGATTTTATATCAAGCCCGCCGGCCTGCCGGCTAGCACAGACCTTTTCCCAAGCCACCAAATGGGTACCCTTGAGCCCCGCAGCTCCCTTCCAAAGGAAGGTCCTGATCACCCGATCGATATTGTCGCACACCACAATAGGGAGGGCAGTAGACTACATGGTGTAGATGGGTATGGTATTCAGAACAGATCTAACAAGGGTGATTCTACCCGCAAGAGACAGGGAGTTATTGACCCACGATGAGATTCTGGCTTCAATCTTGTTGATGAGATCCATGTACATAGCCTTTGACGTGCGCTCATGTATGATAGGAACACCCATGTGCTTCCCTAACTCTGACGTTTGCCGTATTCCTGTGATTCTTGTGATCACCCTGCGGACCTGAGGGGGTGTATTTTTGGAGTAGAAGATTGTATATTTCTCTTTTGCCAAGATTTGCCCAGAAGCTCACTCAAACCTCCACATCACCTTCATCATGACCTTAGCCTGCTTTGTAGTCGCCTCTCCAAACAGTATCAAGTCGTCGGCGAAGCATACATGCGATATGCCTATCCCATTTCTTGTTGCTCGTAATGGAGCCCAATTGCCACTTAGTTCTTCCACCACGATGGCCTGACTCAGTCTATCCAGGCACAACACAAAGATGTAAGGGGCAGAGGATCTCCTTGTCTCACCCCTCTGGTGGCTTTAAACGGTGCTAAGCAAGCTCCATTCCAGAGTATGTATATGTTCCCTTCTGTGATGATATTCATGATAACCTCCGTAAGGTGTTGTGGTATGGCTGTCCGCTTCAGTGTATCATAGATGAAACTCCAGTCCATTCTATCGTATGCCTTCGAAAGATCGACCTTCATCGCCATAGCTGTCCGCTTACCCGATCTAACCTTCATCGAATGCACCAACTCCTGGACTAGTATGATGTTGTCAGTAATGCGTCTTCCCGGCACGAAGCTGCTCTGTGCAGGCGCGATCCAATGCGGAAGATACGGCTTGATTCTCTCCACAATGACCTTTGAAAGAAGCTTCAGCCCGACATTGTTAAGAGCAATGGGACGTTGATTGTTGCAACTCTCCGGCGTCTTCGTTTTGGGAATCAAGATGAGTGTTGAATTCACCATCACATCATTGATCGGATCATGTGCAAAACACTTAGATATCATTAGAGAAACTGAATCGCCGTTGCCTTTGTATTCGAGGAAGATAGAGCTTCCACGGTAACTGGTGTCCTGACCCCATAGGCGCTCCACTCGTGCGTAGCGAAGCCCAGGTTGAAGTACTGGCGCCGCCGCCGCCGGGGGTGCCGGTGGTAGCTGATGAGCACCCGGCAACTCGCGCATAGGCTAGTAGCTGCTCGATGACGATCCGAAATAGGAGGGGAACATGATTCATGTGGTGGATTAGTTGTTTGTTGGTTCATCTACAACTGATGAACAGACCCACCACTCATCTACTAGTCCTAGACGCTCAGTTATGCGGATAACAAAGGCCTTGATTTCAGTCTTCCGAATTGGCATCGTCTTGCAAATATATAACAAATATGATATACAAAAATCACAAGGCATGCTTATATTTTCAATATCTTGTAATTTTAATTACAAGATTGACTCCGTTTTATTCAACGTGTTACAAAATCTGGTTTGAGTCAAACAAACTCGATTCCGCATCCGACAACATAGAAATATCTCTAATTAGAATTTTAATTTTATTTGAAGAGACCCGGTAGATTAGATTGGATGCCCGATCTGGAAACAAATTAAAACATATGTTATATGTTCTTTGATTTGGATTTTAGTCAACAAGCATTTCATTCCTATAGGTAGCTCAGGTTAGAAAAAGGCTAATAATCACATCTGGAAATCAAGGATTTGAATTTTGGTTAGTCGGAACAGACCCAAATTGTTATATGTACCAAAGAAATCAATTCAGACTGGGAATTTTATGACTGACTGGACAAATTCAGGTACCTAGACCTAGAATTTGATATCATGGGACCGACTCAAATTGTCAAAATTAGAACATGTTAGTGTGTCAAAATTATAGTTCACTCTTTGATGCAGACCATGAGTTGTGAACATGAAGAGAAAAAGGTGGGTCTTGGTCATGGGACAAAGATGTGTAACACCTTAAATTTTAAGTCAGAATTTAGCTGCAAAGTTTCCAATAGAATCACAAGGTTTAATAGTTTTGACCAAATTTTGGATTGTTCGTTTCGATTTCCAATTTTAGGTTTGTGGTCGAGTATTTTTAGTCTGGTTGTGTTGCATATTTTTTTTTAAACCATAGTTTGGGTTCATGTCAATTCAGATCTTGCTAATTCTAGCTTGGTTTGAATTCGGATCGGTTTCAGAAAAAACTACCCATTGCCAGCCCTATGCTCTCTTGTGATTCTTCTTTATTTTCCAGAAACAACTTTGAGGGAGTGGGGCTTCAACTGCTTTCAAGGAAGACGTCATACCCCATAGCGTCTCCATTTTGGAGCTCCCACATTGCGCCTCCACTATCCCCTTTGCAAATTTTACATTCTCTCCCCCTTTAAATCTTTATCGCCAAATAAGAGTATATCATCTCCCACTTTTTGGTTCTAAACACATTACACATCTATACTTATATAATTTATTTATACATTTATACAACTTGTACATATGTTTATTTTAAGAATTTGGGATGTCATCTTATCCATCCCGTCCTCCCATTACAAGAAAATACAAATTATGATTACAATAATAGAGACTGAACAATTACGTAAAAATACAAAAAATGTACGGAGTACATAAAAAATACATAACTGAAATAATAAATCTAAATCATTTATCTCTTTGTGAGCCTGGTGGAGGATAGGAAAATAGATCTTCAATGAAATCATCTTTGGGGGATGTACTAGTGAGTAAATGTTCATATTGTTGAATATAGTATGGTTGGATAATCCCATACTGATCAACCTTCAATTGACTAAATCCATGTTGAACAAATTTTGACTGGCTAAATCCAAATTGACTAATCCCATGTGTACTGGTCCCCAATTGAGTGGAAATTGGTTGGAGAATCCCTGATTGGTTGAAGCCTTCCTAAGATCAAGAGAGTGTAGATGGTACTCCACATGAACTGAATGATGGGAAAGCTTTGATCTCAGGCTAATTGATCCTAGGTTGGACTGATGTGCGTCGATTAATTGATATTATAGGAATGAGCTCATGTTGGTAATAAATGGTTGAATAAATGCATGATGACTAATTGATGTCATAGGAATGTTGAAACCTGAAGAAGGTTCTACGCATGTGGGTCTAGTGTATGGCAAAGAAATTGAAGGGTGTATACAAGATGGGCCTATATCATCAGGGGTCCAATGCGCAGATTAAGGTCCCTCAAATATTGGATGAGTGTCACAACATTTAGTAAAATGCTCAGCTGAAGTCATGCCAGTTGTGGTGTCAACATATGAAGTTTAGGCTGATGTAGATTGGGCTTGTTGATGAGGAGGAAGCTGCTCAGAATAAGTATTTTTTATGTTGTTGATGTTATCATGTGTCTCTACGTATCCTTCTGCACTTCTTTATTTTTCTAACAATCTTTGATCTTCACATGCATTTGGAACTGTGATAAAAATAAAATCTCACAATCATGAAATAAAATATTATTAATATATAAAAGAAACAATGTGAAATATTAGTTTACTTACATTTTCTAGATCTGCATAACCTCTAGGATAGTACTGTGATGGATGTACTACATTGGTCTCTTTGCGATCCTGGTGGAGGATAGGAAAATAGATCTCCAATGAAATCATAATCGGGGGCTGAACTAGTGAGTAAATATTCATATTGGTGAATATAGTATGGTTGGATAATCCCATGCTAATCGACCACCTCTGTAGAAAAGGGTCATTCCTAGCCCATGATTTGGCAATGTTACACCTCTTCATGAACATGGAGACTACAATATAGTATATTCTTAAGATCAAAACTTGTATTGGAGGGTTCCTTGAACTATTTAGAACTTCATTAATGTACTCTACATGATTGGTCATAAGAACTCCATATGTATATCCTCGATCACATGAAAGTGCCCAAACCATTGGATCAACATCTACTAGCCACTTATATGCACCTATATTTAATGCTTTGATTGTGTCCATATATTGATCTAATGCAATTTTATCAGTTTCATAAGCTTCTTTTTTCATCATGTCAAACAATTCCTTGGAATTGATTTTTCTATGTAAGTTGTCACAAATGTGAAAAAAACAATTTTGTTGAAATGAGTTTAGCAATTTCTCCCTGATTATATTGTCTATGCTACACATCCTATCAAAAACAGTGCACAATCTTTCACGTCTAGCCAATTCTAGGATCATTTAAGTTAGGGTCCCAATTAACCACTCCCATGAATCATTATTTTCCCTTTCAACTAGAGCAAATGCCAAAGGATATATGTCACTTTATGCATCAATGCCAATTGTAACTAGAAGAGTGCCATTATATTTTCATGTAACAAAGTTTCCATCAACATAAAGAACTGAAAGAAATTGAGCTCATCAAACAATAGAAGGTACATAATCCTAAAATAGATGATAAAATGTAAGGGTACCTTGCATACATGTTGCATTATCAATATGTTGGTAAGAATATTGTAACCCCAGAATATACTCTTTCATGCAACTCAAGAAAAGAAGGACATTTAAATAATATTCTTTCCAATCTCCAAAAATCCTTGAGATAGCCTTCATTCACGCACAATATGCCTTCCTATATGTGATATTAAATTTCAATTCAATTCTTACTCCATCACATATTTATCTAGTGCCCATATCCAACCTTGCTGGTAATATTGGCAGAATCGTCGTGGAAATAAAATTTGAGGTGCATTGTCCTCATTAAAGATTAGTTGTAACATGTTTGTTCACCTTGATATTTGGTAATCTTCCACAATCCACATGTCCTTTTAGAAACACAAGAATTTAACCTCTAAGACCACTCATTCCTAATTATACATATGAGGGCGAGGACTAATTTGGTTGAACGCTCAGTATGATATTGCACATTGATATTGATTGACCACTTTTGAATTTTTCTACTAAGTCTAATATTGTGTGTTGATGCAGATGTAAGTTCCAAAGAATCAGGTTGCCTAAAGTCATTGACCCAATCATCCTCTTGACAATGTTGATAGTGACCATTAGTATTTTGATCAACCTAATCATCTGCAACTAGTCTCGGTATGGAACTAAGAACAACTTCAGTGTCACCAATAACATATTGTTCTACTTTTGGATCATTTATGATATTATCATCCTGGTCATCATTTGAAGTTTCATCACTATTTCCCCTCTTCATTAGAATTTTCATTGTCATCATCAAATTCTGATAAAGGGATATTTCTTGAAGGACCAACATCATCTGCATTGAGAATGCCATTTATATTAGTGGAGTGAACTTGGCTCAACAACTTCATATTGGACCCCCAATTCAGATATGATATATTAGAAGGGGTAATCATAGAGCTAGAAAGATCAAAAACTTGAGTCATATCATAGTTATGATAAGGTATGATCTCAAAATAGACATCAAAGGGACAGCTAGAACATAGAGTTTACATGACTATAAAAGCTTCATCATACAATAATTGAACATGCACGGAGAATTTTGTCAAATTCATTGCTAATAGGGTGTGAATGTAGGATTTGAAGTTCATTAGAGTATTAAATCAAGTAGTTGGACATGTATATATGATTGTCTTGAATAAGATCCATATGTAATAAAGTGATCGTCATAATGCAACATTATCTTTCTAAGACCGTTGTGATCTAGAATCTCCAAAGTTAGTCTACTCACATTGAGTTCTGCCTCCACCACGTCCTTGTTGTTTAACCTCCTGGCATATCCTCATCTCCATTTTCCTAACTCATCTCTTGCCACAACAGTGCAGTAGGTTGTGCTTTTTTAACAACACCTTCTACATTGAACTTAATACCACCTAGTCCAGGTTTCATCCGATTCTTGCTAGCCTCCACCGTATTTGTGCCCATGTCCAGAACATCTATTATCCTCATGTCCATATGATATTCAAATTCTTTTCTAATACTTATAACTTGTTTCATGGTGTGAGATGTAGTGTTCTCAAATACCTATTTATTCCTAGTATTCCAAATGTGTCAACAGGTGGTTAGGAATAGACACACATCTTCTTCGTCTAGCTTGAGCTGCTCGTGTATCCACTATTTTGTGTTAGGGATGTTGTTGAAATCGGTATAGATCCTACCTGTGAGGATGATATCCCAAACATCTTTGACAAATTTGCAATCTCACATAGTGTGTAAAGTAGACTTGTCTACTGCTGAGCATCTAGGACATAGACTGTAGGTGGACATCCTGTGATGTACTCTTCTACAATTGATAAGGATGGCTTCTTGCAACATCATGCAAGTGAACGTTTTAATGTGTGCCATCAACTTCAACCCCCATATTGTTGTCCGCATCCCCGATACTTTGGTGCCCTTGCCTTCTCTTAGTCTTTTTTTGACCGAATTCACTATGTATTCTCAATTCTGTGTGTGCATCCAGACTCTTAGATCATTTCCATCTTCCTTAGTTGGAGGTTTAATGTGTCTCGCCTCTTGAACCAAATTGCTAGGTAGCCAATCCTCCAAGAAGCTTGTGTCCCACTCTCCATTCAGGTCTACCATGCTAGGGACCTTTAGGTCGATCATGGTTTTTATTCCTAAACCTTTTGTCTCATTTGTGGCATATGATCTGCTCTAAAGACACCAAGGCAATGGGGGTGGGATTTATGGTTACTAACCCAGATAATAATCCCACCAATTCTGTCACAAAGTTGTAATGGTATCACAATGGTTGCATTGCACTGGTCGGTATGGATTCTAAGGTCTCTCTTGCAAGGCAGACTCTTCCTATGAAGGATAAGCTTCTATCCATCCAAGATGCTATTCTCCCATTCACTTTCTTAAGATATCACTATAAGTAGCCTTGTTCACATGCTTGACACCCCTAGATACTTCCCTAGGTCATTGGTGCACTAAAACCTCTCATCCGACTAATCTACCTGCTCGATTTCCGACTAACGCTCTTTGAAAAGTATATCCTCATTTTTGCCACTGAAACAGATTGACCAGATGCTTTCAAAAAACATTGGAAGCATTCTTTAATGGTCTTCACCAATATGGTGCAAGCATGTGCAAAGAGGATCAAATCGTCTACCAAACACACATGGGAAACCTTGGAACCTCTGGTACCCAGTTTCACTGATTTCCAAAGGCCCCCCATCAACTCATTGTTGGATCATTTAACATAGCCTTTTGAGTTAGAGAATGAAGAGATAAGGAAATAGGGGGTCTCCTTGACAGAGGCCCCTTGAAGCTTCAAACGATGTAGTCATCTTCTCATTCATGGCAATTCTTATTTCATCACTTGTGGTAGACGCCATGATGTAGCTAATTATTGTTGGCTAAATTGGACATTATTAAACCCTTTGTTTTGATGATGACAAACATTTTATTCTTGTGAATCTAACTTGTTATTTGAGTATTTTCAGGGATAAACAAAAGAGGTAGTGGATAGTTGAAGAACAATACAAATTGGAAGATCAACTTGCTTAGATTACTTGTATTTTCATGATTGTACTCAATATAGAAACTTGAACAAGTATATAATGTACAAGTACATAGATATCATGTAAACCAAGCATAGATCTTCCCTATCAACTCACCACACTTAGATAGATAATTTCCCTAAGATAGAATCACATTTACACATTCATACACACACTTAGTAAATGATTTAACATGTTAAAATAGGGACTCTCTTGGTCGACAAACTTCTCGACCGAGACACTCTCGGTCGACCAAATTCTCGATCGAGAATAGTCCTTCCAGTAGGTTATATAGACATTAGACTGAGTTGGTAAAGTGGCTGGAAGTTGGAAATAAATGTTGCAATAGACCTTATCTCGGTCGACTGAATTCTCAACCGAGACACTCTCGGTCAACAAATTCCTCAACCGAGATAGGTTCTAGAACTGTACTATTTAGCACTAATCAACTAGCTGTTGCAATGTAATTAGTGGACACCTAATGACTGGTTGAGCACTAAGAACACCCTAGAAAGTGTCTATAACATCCCTAGAACCTTGTAATCCATTCCTATAAATAGGACATGCCTTAGGACACCCAAATGACTTAAAAATACACAATTGCAACTTGAGAATCATCCTTTGTGAGCAACAAGCTGAGCTACACTTGCAATCTATTTTCTTTGAGCTCTTCATCAACATCCTATAGCCTAGTATATCCTAGCCACCGCACATCTATAGTAGATAGGATATCAATATGATTGATATAGTATCAAAGCACTGTACTCATTTGTAACATTGTTTCTTTCTTCCAATCTTGTTCCTTTTATTGTATTTTGTTCTCCTTGACTACTCCTAGTTTGGAGGATGTTGAAAGGAGGTTTGTGGAGCTACTTCAGGTGATGAAGGCTGCTCTCAGTGACTTGGAGTTACTTCAAAAGGTTTCCTCAAGGTGAAGCTACTTCAGGTGAAGGCTACTTCAAAGGTGATCTTGGAGTTACTTCAGAAGGCTACTTCTAAGGGGTTCGAGGCTACTTCGGGTGAAGGCTACTTCAAGGGTGTAGGAAGGTGATTTTATTTTATGCAACATCCTTGTGAGGTAGTAAAATTTACCATTTTTAAAATCCCAGTTGGAAACAATCAGGTAATGGACTGAACACCTTAGATTTCTAAGGTAGGAACCACTCTACATCCTTGTGTCTTCCTTATTTCCTTCTACTTCTTGACCAAGTGCTTAATTATTTTTAATTAACTTTAAAAAACTCCAAAAAACTCTATTCACCCCCTCTAGATCTTTCAATTGGTATCAGAGTAGGTCTTTAAGGAATCCTTAACAAGTCTTGAAGCATGGGGGATGGTGTGCTCAACAACCTCAACTTGGAGGGAACCTATGTATCTCATGCACCACTGTTCGATGGAAGCAATTGCAACTATTGGACGAGAAGGATGCAATTTTATTTTCAAGGTATCAGTTGGGAGCTTTGGAGAATGGTGTGCACTCCATATGAGCTTTCGAAAACCGAGTATGCTACATGGGACATCAATACGGTAAAGCGAGCTCAACTAAATGCCAAAGCTGTAAGTATTTTGTATTGCTCCATTTCGGTAAGTAAATTCAATAGAATTTTCTCATGTGAAACAACATATTATATATGACATAAATTGTCTATCACACATGAAGGAACTATATAAGTTAAAAATTCTAATATTAGTATGCTTAAACAAAAGTCTGAACAATTTCATATGAAACCAAATGAGTCCATTAGTGAAATGTATGCAAGATTCTCTACTATCATTAATGGTTTGAGTGCATTAGGAAAATTCATCAGTGACGAAGATCCAGTATCCAAAATCCTCAGGTGTTTGCCTCCAAAGTATAAAACAAAGGTGACAACCATTGAAGAAGCCAATGATCTCACTACATTGAGGATGGAGCAACTCATTGGAAACTTAGATATTCAAGAGGTCACCCTTGAAGAAGAAAAAAGATTGGAAGTCAAACAAAAAAAGGAGAAACAAAAGGATATTACATTAAAGGCATCAACCAAAAATAGTCATGACACAAGTGAATAAGACACTGAAGAAGAAGCAATCATTGTAAACGGTAAGTAGTATAGAAGATTTAAATCTAACAAAATGTCTAGTGTTTCTTCTTCCTCCAGGTGCTTTGAATGTGGCAAAAAGGGACACTTAAAAGGTGATTGTCCCAAACTCAAGAAGGGAAAGAAATCATCTCACAAAAAGAAGGAAAAGCCTACAAAGCTGCATGGGATGGCTCAAGTGATGATAGTGAAGATGGAGAAGAAGAAGTGGAGTGTCTTATTGCTACAACAAATGAAGAAGAAGAGGTAAGTCTTTTTGATTTATCTAAAGAAGAGTTAGTAGCTAGCATTAATGAATTGCATGATAAATATATTGATTGTAAAAAGAAACTAAAAAGAGTTACTAAAACTAATGAGGAGTTGTATGCTCAACTAAATGATCTTGCTTCTGAAAAGGAAAGTATTATTTCTGAAAATTCTACCTTGAAATCATCTTTCAATGATTGCAATATGAAGTTCCTTAATCTAGAAACAAACTATGATTTTCTTTCTCAAGAAAAGGTTGAACTACTTGCAAAATTGAATGATCTTCAAATTGAAACTATCTTGTGTACTCATTTAGATTATGATGCTATTATGAAAGAAAGAGATAGTTTGTTATCTACTCTAGATCAAGCAAAGTTAGATATTAAACAAAAAATGGATGGAATTGCCAAGCTACAAAAGGAAATTAGTAGCTTGAAAAACAATGGTATTCTTGATAAGATCCTAAAAGATTCTTCTGGTCAGATTGGAAGGAGAGGACAAGGTTATAAGCCCAAAAGAAAATCCTATCCTAAAGTGAGAAGGACACAAGTACCCAAGACTAAGGTTATGTATGTGCCTAAAGACAATCTAGCTAAGAAGAGAAATGAAAGTGATTCTATATGTTGTCATTACTATTTACTTGGACATTATTCATTCTCTTGTCCATGCAAGAAAAAGGATATTGATCTAGTTTGGATTCCTAAACCTCAAACCTAGAGAATTGAATATGATTAGTTGAGATTTGACCTAAAACTTTACTTTGATACTCAAAGTGTCTTATCTCAACTAAAATGAGCTTTAATTTGCATATTCTTATAAAATTATATTGGAATTACCTTATGTTTTGCTTGCAAATAATAACTGAAAACAAAACAAAAAAAATCTTGATCGACAAAAAGTTCGATCGAGACACTCTTCGGTCGGGAAAATTGTCGACCAAAGAAGTTTTTGACTCAAACCTGCATTTTCTGGAGATACAGTAAAATTATCGATCGAGAAAGGTGTTGACTGAAAACATCTCGGTCGAGAAAATAGTCGACCGAGTAAGTCACTGCACCCATTTGACAAATACTTCGATCGAGATACCATCGGTCGAGAACTTTTTCGACCGAGTGAAACTCTAACAGAATTGTTCAATAAAAACAAGATACTTCAATTGCAATTAACTTAGTATGTAATGAACTTTATATACTACATTTTTTTAAATATTTTAACGATCCTAATCAAAAGGAAGAATATA
Organism: Alisma plantago-aquatica; assembly: GCA_963693085.1. Lineage (NCBI taxonomy): Eukaryota > Viridiplantae > Streptophyta > Magnoliopsida > Alismatales > Alismataceae > Alisma > Alisma plantago-aquatica. Next base: position 1,047,295,099 of record OY856412.1, on the reverse strand, counting down.
TGAGCATCAAAAATTTATACTTTTCATGATTAAATTGTATCTATCAAGTATATAAGAGGAAAAGATTGATTTTACTCAAGAAAAATATTAATGGCAAATCCATTGGCATAAGAGAATTTTCTCAACATTGACATAATCAAAAGTGAAAAGTAAAGAAGTAATCGTACAAGAAACTTGGTTAAAATAGTCATCATTGTTGTAAAGAAAATTTAAGGTTGGAGCACTCTATGAAATTATGACATGATAATCGTGCCCAAATAAATTAAGCACTAAAAGGCAAAATCCTTTATCTTAGAATCATTCTATGTTCACAAGTTAATTTATGAAAGAACTGATAATGATTATACATAACTAGATCAAATAATATTCTAGAAGTGGTTCATTGGATAATTCATAAAAATGTATAAATTAGATATCTACAGAACTGCCTCTCGGTCGAAAAAGAGTTCGACCGAGGTACGCCATGGTCGAAGTCAAGGTCGACCTACAATAAGCCTAAAAAATGCTTATTTGAAAATCATTCAATTGCACTTAACAATAGTATATTTTCTCAACATGTTAAAAATAAATTGATAAATTACTTATTAAATTGAAATTCAAAGATAGTTATGACCTTAGTACCATTAAAGCAATCTTGTTTATAATGGAGCTTAAAATGAATTCTCTACACTGATCAGGGCTTAACATCCCTTGTATTTGGTTAGAAATGCACTCATAGATTTCACTTAATCAATTTCAATACATAAGAAAGAAGCTATTTATTACTCCCCTAGATGATGTCTTCCTTGATATATGTGTTCCACACTCTTAAAATCTATAAATTAATACTATCTCCTACTTGTTTTTGATAATTATTACTGAAAACAAGCTCAAACATCCTTCACAATGACCACTCATAGTAGCTCAGTCAGTCTGCAAAAACCTAGACCGAGACTGTCTCAGTCGACAAGTTTGTCGACTGAGAATCACTCAGTTGGTCCCCTTTCTCGACCGACACTCACTGAGTGTATTTTGAACATTCTAACTCAAAAATAGCCTTGGCTGACAAAATGGTCGATAGAGAATAACTTCTGGACCCTCTATTCGACACAATCTTGCCTTGCTTGTCTTCCATCTCATATCTTTAAGATGGCTTCCTCTTCTTCACGTGGAAAGAAGCAAGTTGCAGCAAGGAAAGGAAGGACGGTCTCTCCAGTGCTGACAGTCATCAATGACATTCCCTTCTATGACATTGCTGTCATAGATCGCAATCTCAAGCTATCCTCAAAGACCCCTCTTCCTATACGGTCGGTGGACGTCAATGACTTCATCACCATCTTTGATCTAGATGAGCTCTTTGAGGTGCAACATCTTTCAGAATTACTTACTCCATCCTTCCGCTCCTACTCCTCCCAAGCCGTAAATGAATTTTATGCCAACCTAACCAAAAATACTGACCATGCTCATTCTTTTTCTTCTATGGTTAGTGGGTTTGGTTTTCACTTTTCTGAGGAGGATGTTCTTAATATGTTAAACATAGATGTAGAAGAATATAAGGGGTTTATTGATCTAACAACTGGAAATCCTCTTAATAAACTATCCCAAGATGAAACCACCGTTAGTTTGAGTGATATTAAGAAAACCATTTTTCTACCCTACACATCTTGGCATGAAGAAAGGGGTACCTATTATGCCATTAATTTAAAACTCGAAGCAAGGATAGTAAACCTAATTGTTTCCACCAATATTTATCCTAGAGCAAACAAATCAGAGGTATCTCTTTCACATGTATCTCATTTATGCCATTCTAAATAGCATACCCATCAACTTAATTCACCTTATTCTTAAGAACATGGTTGGATTTACTGGAAATCCTCCTTATGCAGAATTTGTCTACCAAACTACCCATCACTGTCTTCAGAAAAGCATTGAGGACCTAGGTTTTAAATGTGATAGGAAACCCCAAAAGATCACTAGAAATACAATCGAGAAAATGGGTATTGATTTTGGACATAAAAGGGCTAGGACTGAAGGCGAGCCATCCAGTCAAGATATTCCCCCACCTCCTCCTACCATTCCTAGCCAATCCATTGATCCCCTATCCAATAACATTAACTAATTAACTTGAGCTACCTATCACTTAGCAAGACAAATGGACTATACTCATCATGCTATGACCTACATCAACCAAAGAATGCAAACTCTTACTCCAAATGAGCCTTAGAACTATCCTTATTCCCATTATCCTAGTCCTCTCTACCCTTACAATCCATCTCACAACTACACTCAAGTTCCACCTCCACCATCACTTGACCTCTCCCACACTCAATTCTCACCAATGAAACTTCAAGATATTGCTACCCCTTTCATTTTGATTATGTACCCACCTTCTTGGAAGCTTATGCTCTCACCAAGATAGGTGCACGTGACTAGTAGTCATTGGTGAAGTATTATGGTGTTGATCCTTTCCTTGGAAAGGATCCCGAGGTTGATGATATTCTGAGATCTTTTTAGTGAGGTGTAATCATGTAGTGAGATGATTGTAATCACTTTGCAATGGATTATCTTTCTTTTATGTACTTGATCTTGTTGTTATTCTTATCATGATAATAAAAAGTGATTACTTTGTGGCTTAAATTGGACATATCTTATCTTTGTTTTTCAAATTTGAGTATCATATTGAGGGGGAGCATCATATTCAGGGGGAGTACTAAAAATAGTCTTAATTATAATGATTGGTTATCTTTTTGGAATGAAAAAGGGGGAGTAGTAATATGAATAAAAAACAAAATTATATAACTCAAAATTAAATGAGTTTCATAATCTCTTGGCTACACATAAAATGTTACTTAAAGAGTTGGATACTATGTTCCACATCTGTTTGGAATAACTAGCAAACACTCCATGAATAAACAAGAGAAAGACTACATCAGGTAAATCTTAGGTATGAAACTCATGTCATTTAAATTCCTTTGATTTATATTTTAGAAATGTTTGTAATCTTCGAAACGGACTCTACTACGGTAGTACAACTAGCCAACTCCACTTGGCAGGACAATCCTAGATATGCCAAGCTGGTGACGAGGATTAGATCGCTGATCAGACCAACCTGGTCGGTTGCCCACATCTACAGAGACAGTAACTGTATGGCCTACAGCCTAGCAAAAATCCACTCAAAGCAGCAGGAGAGTTACACTCAGTATACTCTCCCCCCCTTCGAGATCTATGATCTCCTAGTGAGGGACCTATGTCAGGGTAGTAGTACTACCTCGTTTAATTATGCAGATACTATTAGTGATTGTAAACTTGATTTGAATTTTCTCACAAGAGGAGGGGGGATGAATAAGAATGCCTCCTGACTTCTCTCAAAAAAATGTTTATCATCTTCAAAAAGGAGGAGATTGTTGGATAAATTGGACATTATTAAATCCTTTGTTTTGATGATGACAAACATTTCATTCTTGTGAATCTAACTTGTTATTTGAGTATTTTCAGGGATAAACAAATAAGAAAATGGATAGTTGAAGAACAATACAAATTGGAAGATAAACTTGCTTAGATTACTTGTATTTTCATGATTGTACTCAATGTAAAAACTTGTACAGTTATATAATGTACAAGTACATAGATATCATGTAAATCAAGCGTAGATCTTCCCTATCCACTCACAACACTTAGATAGATACTTTCCCTAATATAGAATCACATTTACACATTCATACACACACTTAGTAAATGATTTAACATGTTCAAACAAGGACTCTCTTGGTCGACATCCTTCTCGACCGAGACACTCTCAGTCGACCAAATTCTTGACTGAGAATAGTCCTTCCAGCAGGTTCTATAGACGTTAGACTGAGTTGGTAAAGTGGTTGGAAGTTGGAAATGAATGTTGCAACATAACTTATCTCGATTGACTAAATTCTTGACCCAGACACTCTCAATCGACAAATCCCTCGCCCGAGACAGGTTCTGGAATTGCACTATTCAACACTAATCAACTAGCCATTGCAATGCAATTATGGACACCTAATGGCTAGTTGAGCACTAAGAACACCTAAGAAAGTGTCTAGAACGTTCCTAGACCCTTTTAAGCCATTCCTATAAATATGACATGCCTTAGGACACCCAAACGACTTGAGTATACACAATTGCAACTTGAGAATCATCCTTTGTGAGCAACAAGCTGAGCTACACTTGCAATCTATTTTCTTTGAGCTCTTCATCAGTGTACTATAGCCTAGAATCTCCTAGACACCACACCACCATGTTCATCTATAGTGGGTAGGAGATCAATATGCTTGATATAGGATCAAAGTGTTGTACTCATTGGTAACATTGTTTCTTTCTTCCAATCATGTTCCTTTTATTCTATTTTGTTCTCCTTGACTACTCTAGGTTGGAGGCTATTGAAAGGAAGTTTGTGCAGCTACTTCAGATGGTGAAGTCTTCTCCCAGTGACTTGGAGTTACTTCAAAAGGTTGCCTCAAGGTGAAGCTACTTCAGGTGAAGGCTACTTCAAAGGTGAGCTTGGAGTTACTTCAGAAGGCTGCTTCTGAGGGGTTTGAGGCTACTTCGGGTGAAGGCTACTTCAAGGATGTAGGTAGGTGATTGTATTTTATGTAACATCCTTGTGAGGTAATAAAATTGATCACTTTTAAAATCCCAGTTGGAAACAATCTGATAGTGGACTGACTGCCCTAGATTTCTAAGGTGGGAACCACTCTATATCCTTGTGTCTTCCTTGTTTCCTTCTACTTCTTGACCAAGTGCTTAATTGTTTTTAATTAATTTTAGAAAACTACAAAAAGCTCTATTCACCCCTCCTCTAGATCTTTCAATTATGTTTTGTGGTAAGCCATTTTTGTTTATAGTATCCCTTACAAAATTCCAATCCATTTGATCATAGGCCTTTGTAAGGTATACCTTGATCGGCATGATCTTTTCTCCATTCTTTTGCTTCATAGTGTGGATGACTCCTTAACTAAAGCTATTTCTTATGAATTTGTCTCCTTGGTACGAAACTACTCTGAGATTTAAATACCCACCTAGGTATATAAGGTTTTAAGTGTTCCACAACCACTTTGGAGATAATCTTTAGTGATACATTGTTTAACAAGATAGGTTTCATAATCTCACACTATTCTGATGTCATAGTCTTAGGTATAAGAACCAACATATAGTTATTGAGCTCATTAGGAAACTGGCCCTTAGAAATGGCCTCCTGGAATATGCTGACTATGCTTGCACCCACTATGTTACAATTCTTCTGTACAAAAATCCCATTGACACCATCTAGGCATGCAACCTTGACTGGGTCTAGAGCCAGGACCGTTGACCAGAATTCCTTGTGAGATAGCCAAATACCAAGCTTGGCATCATATTCAATAGTTAGAGCTTCAAACTGCCTTGGGAAGTCAACATATCATAGTGGGGTTCTATTTAGCCAGTCCGTGAGTACATTTTGGAAATGTTTCACCACTAGTTCCATCAGTTCTTCTTCCCTAGTGCTCCATTTTCCTTGTGATTCTTAAGTGTCATCACCATGTTCCTCTTGTGTTGTTGGTTGACATAGTTATAAGGAAATATGGTTTTACTGTCTCTCTCCATCAAGAAAATGATGTGGCTTATATGTTTAAGATCCTCCTCTTCCTCCTTCAAGAGGTCATCAGGCTCGTCCTGGAAGTTCATGCATAGGCCATCTGATGTCTCATTGTATTGCAATGGCAATTCTGTTAGTAGATTAGTGATGTTTCTTATCAGTCGGCCCTTTCTTTTACTCTTTTCCTCCTAGTGGTTTTAGCCCACTTCACAATGGTGCTTTTTTCCTCTTTGAGAGCTTCATTGAACTGGATTCATGTGTTCTAGGTGTTCTCAAGCAGCACAGAAAATCCCTCAGTGTCTTGTTTGGATGCTCGGGTAATATAATAGATAGGGTAATTGTTTGTAGAGTGAAATCGGTAGTGCTTCCCATTTTTATTAGTTGTGTCAATTGTCTTATTGGGTCACCATTCTTTAGCTACCGTCTCGCCCCCTTTTCCTGACCAGACCGGTCTCGTTGCTCGAATTCGATGCTTGATGAGGGATCATAAGTTTGCTCCTAGCTGTCTATATTATCAAGATTTTAAAATCTATTAGCGATGGATGTGGTCTGCTAACCTTTATCAGTTTACTTTATCTGCCTGACCATTCTTCTTTGCATATTGCCCTTGCTTCTCTGTTTCTACAAGCCTCCCGGCATGCTTTCTTTATCATTGTTGTGTTCCGTCCCTTGCGGTCTTTCCACACTCTTGAAATTAGTAGTCTGGTTATGTCTGTAGTACTGCTCTTTATGACCAATCTTTCTACAGAGAGAGAAGGATTCTGATGTTATTACATACTCAACCATATACCCATTCCCATTGATGAGTATAGCGGGACTCATCATTTTATGATGTCTATTTCGATTGCTAGTCTGGCAACTTTTCTCATTGTTCAAAAGGTCGTGTGACTGCCGACCTTGATTATTCTCCCTAGGTCAAGATTGATATATTGGAAAAAGGTAGACATATAGGTGTAGGGGGAGTGTAAGGAGTGGGACCTGAGAGGGGATCCACTCCTACTAAAATAAAAAGGCATCATCCCATATAAACAAACATCAACATAATTTTTTTTACAAAAGGGATGATAACCAAATCATTCAAGATGCATGTATCATAAGACCAAAATTAGAAGTTGAATTTGTAGAGTATATAACCATTACAAAGCTTGTTATCATCACTATCCTTCACTACCCATGGTGAGATAAAATAATAACTACCTAAATGTAGGACTAGCTGAGGATCACCTAACCACATCAATATAGTCTCCCAAAAGCTCAGCTACACTTGTTGTTGTCTAGGTCCACCTTGGTTGTCCTCTCCTTGTCCAACGCTTGGGGATGGAAGCATACCCCACAAAAGGAAAAGAGAATATGACATCAGAAAAAAGATGGTATGTCCATACTAAATTGGAATTGCACAATATACAATATATAAGACGTCAAGCAAACAATGCTCCCCATAAAAGTGAAGGACTACCCAAATGGACATCGAGAGAGAGAGGAATTGCGAACATATGATAACAAAAGAGATACTTTTCATTCATAAAACAATAATTTTGTGCCACATAAGCACATATCACGAAATTAGGGCACATAGCCCATTATAATATCATCAACATGCATGCATGTGAGATAAGCATAGCACTAGAATAATAGAAAGACAATGGTGACCGAGCCACATAAAATTGAAATCTAATAGAGATTGGTACATAACCAGACTCCTCAATATATAAAGAGTGGGCACAAAACATGGGTATGGGGCACATAACATCTATCCCAAAGATATAATGAGGGAACATAACCCAAAAACAAAATAAATTACACTACTCTAGGGCTACTTAATCACATAACATGCTTAATGCAGAGGCAAGTAAAAAGTATAGTCAAAATAAACAAGATTTCCATCACATAAATGGACAATATAAACTTCCACCACATAAGTGGCAAAATGAGGATTTATTTAAGAATAAAAGCATAAGTTGGAGTCAAAAGAAAGTCCAACCAAAATAGGATGATAATAATATTATAATCAAGTAGAATGCTTCACATGGAATAAATTCTCAAAGAGAGATATTGTGTGGGATATAAAAATATTGATAATTTAGGATGATTTCTCAAGATAAAATAATTGGGGATGCAAACATACCTTACTCCAGATTCTTAGTTATCACTTTTCACCAGTTTAGTTGATTCCAAGATCACATTTTCCTAATTAAAATTTATTCACATGTATAAACGTTTTATAAAGCATAATGTGTAAAGTAACCCTAATTTTTGACCTATTTGAAAAAACTTTAGATTTTGGTCACAACACCTAGACCAAACTATTCCTTATCTTCTTCTGATCAAGAAAACATATTTATTTGTCTAATTTGGAGATTATATGATTAAGTTACAATTTTTAGGATTTTTATATTATTTATTACATTTTTAAAAATAAACCATAAAAACCATGAAAACAATACTCTAAAACTATTTTTATTAAAAATATCACATTTTACCAATTCCAAAACATATTTTTACTTAATTTTTGGACAAACATACCAAAAGATATGATTTTTACAAAATCAAATAATCATAAAATTCTAAAAATCCACATCAACAAGTAATCTCGTGAGAGAGGAAGAAAAAGAGGGAGAGAGGGGCCAGACCTATATTACTTGGCCCGATAAGGAGCAACCAAATCATCAAGTCAGCAATATCAATTTGACTCATTCAAAGTGAAGAAAATAAGGGGAAAATACCATTATGCCCTTAAGTTGTTGCCTTTTCGGTAGAAGGTTGAAGAAAGGGGTCGAGCCGTTGGATCGGCCAATTAAATCATGCATCCAATAAGGATCATCAGATAAGAGCCAAGAAAAGAAACATGTGACAAGAAAATCTCCTAGAAAACTTAGGAAAACTCAGAAACCATATTCAAATCGGAAATAAATTAAAGTGATGCATTACATTATTTCTCTTTTTCTCTCTCCACAATTGAGGGTGCAAACAAACTCTAAATTAAATAAAATTTAATATATAACCCAATTTGAACATTTGAAACCTAAATATGGCATCATTTTTCAGTTTTCAAGACTCTAGATATATTATTTAATTATTTTAAAGTAAGTCATATTTTCTCTTTCCTCTTGATTTGGAGACATCTAGAAACCACCAATTCATGTGAAACTTCACCCAGAAACAACCTTAAACTTGTGAAACAAGAATTTTCCATTAATGTCCTCTCGATGTTATTTAATATATTATTTAATATTTTGGGCATTATTTACATTTTCTCTCTCTGAAACACATTAGAACATTAAAGATTGTCCAAATTAGTTGAAGAATCACACATAGGCTAATTTTAACATGCAGATTACGAATTTGAGATTTATTTTCACTTTTGGAGTCATTGATGTTTTATTTCATATTTTGGAGAAAACTCACCTTTTCTTTTCTAAAATAAATTAGGATAATTGTTATATGTGCAAATAAGGTGAAACTTGACTCCCAAGCTAATTGGGACCGAATGAACACAAATTTCACATTAGATTTTACTTTTAAGATTTCCTTTCATAAGTAATGCATAATTAGTATATGTGGCTGATCATTATTTTAGTTATCATATTATTTCAACATTATTATTATCATTCTTCCAATTGTGTCCCATACCACCATATTACAACCAAAAGGATTATATATTATTATTGTGCATGAACTTGATCATGGTTATTTCTTTAACTCATTAAATTTACCAATTACTTATTTATTTGAATTATGTATCAATATTCTCAATTATGAACACCTGGCTCTTCTGTACATATTATTTTTCTTGACATCATACCTTAATCAATTTTATCTCATGTGACATATTTTATTGGTCTATAGATTATTATAAAAGCATTAGATCATAATTGTTTTCATGCATATATGATAGGGTGATTTATTTATGCAATGACATAATAGGGTCACAATTAACTACTATTAGGTATATCTTCATCCTTGTTTGGCTAGTTCCAAAGAACTAAGGTCTCTAGCCTCTTAACATTGGAACAGAACAAGGTTCTAGAGTTTGGTATTTTATATCAGACCACCCCTTAAAGAGATTTCATCCTCGAAATCCAAACATCCATTAACAAACAACTATTCAACACCCCTTAAAAGATTCATCTTAAAAAGTCAAACAACTCTATATGTACAAGGATAACCTAAAAAAACTTCCATACATTCATCCAAAATGGTATCATGAAAAAAGGAAATACAACGTTAAAGTCTAACTATGGGACTATGGGTTACCTTCATCATGATTAACGTCATCGCCTTCTTGGACATACAAAGCAAATATACTTCCAACACGTCTTTCCATATGTCTTCTTTCTTTATTATTACATTTATTTTGAGGAGGTACTTGAGGTTGTTGTTGTTGTGTTGGTGCTTGTCCATTATGAAGCTGGGGAAATCTAGGGCGAATATGTCCAAGTTCATTGCAATGATGGCATACCACTTGGAATTCAGGCTGATATCTTGCTTGATTCCTATATTGAGAGCACTTCCCTAGAGGATGCTATTCACCACACCTAGAACACATATCCTGCTTATGATCTTCACCTATGAACTTCATCTTCTTATCAAGCTCCCTAAGTTGAAACCCTGGGTAAGACTCTACAACCAAAGATTTATCGACCATCTGCTACAAGGTTTGGGGAAGTTACAGAATAAGAGCACAAACCACATTGTATTTAAGTACTTATAGGTATAGGTCAGCTCTATGATCTTCACTGAGTCTAGATGCATAGTGTTCAAGCAAAATAAACTTTTGCACATAATTACATACAAATAGGGAACCTTGCTTAAAACAATAGAATTATACTTCCTTCTTCTTTAGGGTAGCAATGTAGATGTACTTCCAACCAAAAAGCACCAAAAACTTCTTCTGGATCATAATAGAGACACCATGAGCCCTTTCTATCCCATTCCACCAAACTCGAGCTGGTCCATCTAGAACATATGAAGAAAACCTAACCTTTTGGTACCGAGGATATGCCATACCATCATATGTCCACTCTATGGCTAACACCATTCATCAGCTTTATCGACCATCTCTAGTTCACCTTCAACCTTGAAGTAGGGTGGTTTCATCTTCATGAATTCCATTATTGAGTACACCTTATGCTTATCAGACATAGTTGGGTTGTTTAGCTTCCCTACCATAGTTATGGTAAGAAGATGTCAAAGCATGGATAACTCTTGCTCAACAGAGAACCACATTAGCAGCAGAAGAGGTTGGGGTTTCCTGACCTACTGAAGGTCCGCTTCTAGCTGGAGCACTAACTTGAGCCACCAGAGAGGTAAAGGGAGGATCCATCCTTGGCATCCCAAACCTAGGGTTCTAAGGAGTTTCATAACCAAATAGATTGCAAAATATGAGTTATCTCCTACCGTAAGGGTTTTGCCTACACAAGGCAAGAGTACTAGGTATAAGCAACCTATGAAAAAGGTAAACATTCTAAGGGAGACATGATTAAAATAGTTAGATAAATAATACCACTGGATCTTATACCATGCAATAAGGGATGGGACCCAAGACGGAATCCACTCCCTACTAAAATAAAAAGGCATCATCCCATGTGACCAAACACCAACATAAATGTTTTTACAAAAAAGTAGGATTACAAATTCATTCAACATGTATGTATCATAACATCAAAAGTAGCAGCAAAATTTATAGAGTATCTAACCATTACATGGCATGTTATCATCACTAGATAAAACAAAAACTAACTAAACATAAGACTAGATAAGGATCACCTAACAGCCTCAACATAGTCTCCCAAAAGCTCATCTACACTTTTTGTTTTCCAGGTCCACCTTAGTTGTCCTCTCCTTGTCCAATGCCTGGGGATGGAAGCATACCCCATAAAAGGAAAAGAGAAGATGACATCAAAAAAAAGTTGGTATCATACTAAATTGGAATTGAGAAATATAAAGAATATAGGACGTCGAGTAAACAATGCTTCCCATAGAAAAGTAAACCCAAGTGGGCATCAAGAGAGAGGAATTGCAAACATTTGATAACAAAAGAGATATTTTCCATTAATAAAATAATAATTTAGTGCCACATAAGCACATATCATGAAATTAGGGCACATAACCCATTATAAATATCATTATCCTGGACGCATGCGAGATAATCATAGCACTAGAACAATATAAAGACAATGATAGACAAACCTCATGAACTTGAAACCTGATAGAGAATGGCAGATAACCAAAATCACCTATATATAAAATGTGGGAACAAAACCTAGGTATGGGGCACATAAAATATATCCCAAAGGTATAATAAGATCACATAACCCAAAAACCAAAGCAATTATACTACTCTACGGCTACTAAATTACATAACATGCTTAATGTAGATAAAAGTAAAAAGTATAGTCAGAATAAACAAGATTTCCATCACATAATTGGATAGTATAAACTTCTACCACATAAGTTGTAAAATTAGGATTTCTTCAAGAATTAAAGCATAAGTTGGAGTCAAAAGATAATCCAACCAAAATATGATAATAATATCATAATCAAGTAGAATATTTCATATGGAATAAATTCTCAAAGAGAGATATTATGTGGGATATCAAAAGAGTGATAATTTAGGATGATTGCTCAATATAGAAAAATTGGGGATGCAAACATAACTTACTTCAGATTCCTAGTTATCACTTTTCACCAACTTAGTTGATTCCAAGATCACCTTTGCCTAATTAAATTTATTCACATGTATTAGCATTTTATAAAACATAATGTGTAGAGTAACTATGATTTTTGACCAATTTAAAAAACCTTAGATTTTGGTCACCAAACCTATACCAAACTATTCCTTATCTTCTTATGATCAAGAAAACATATTTATTTGTCTAATTTGGAGATTATATGATTTATTTACAATTTTTAAGATTTTATATAATGTATTAGCTCTTCAAAAATCAACCATAGAAAACATGAAAATCAGACTCTCAAAAAATTTTTATTTGAACGATCACATTTTTCCAATTCCAAAACATATTTTTACTTCATTTTTGGACTAACATATCAAAAGATATGATTTTTGCAAAATTGGCGAATCACAAAATTCTAAAAATCCACATCAATAAGTAATATCATGAGAGAGGAAGAAAGAGAGGGGCCTAGCCCACATGACTTGGGCCAACAAAGATAGGTAAATCAGATGGTCAACAGTCTTGGTTTGACTCATTGAAAGCAAAGAAAACAAGAGAAAAAGACCATTATGCCCTTTAGCTAGAAAACAAAGAAAAGAGGAAAAGATGAGGGTAGAGATGGGAGTTGAGGTGGGGGGAGGATCATCCCCTTTGCACAACCGTGGCCATGGCTATGAGGTGCAACATAAAAAACCTAGGTGGAATTGGAACAAACTATTAAAGGGCTAGTTCGATGTTAAAGTCGACGAGATCATGAACGGATGAGTTTGAGAATACTCAATGTGGTTTGAATTTTTGTTGGGGTCGCGAGGTATGAAGATACGATGCTGGAAACTAGTTCTCCACCCTTTAGGTTAATGGCAACAAAAATGACGACCGGATTGGGGTTTTTCTCATTTTAATACACTAGGGCTTGAATGATGGATTGTTTGATGTGGAATCTTACTATGGATTCAATGCAAACTTTTTTTTTGAGAATGATCAAGAAATAGGGGGGAAATTCTCAAAGGAAGGTCGACCTTGTTCACATGTTACTATACTTGGCTATTGCATTTTTAGTAGAAGGTTGACGAAAGGGGGCGAGCCGTTGGATCGACCAATTAAATCATGCATCTAATAAGGATCGTCTTATCAAATATGATAAAAGAAATCCATGTGATAAGAAAGTCTCCTAGATAACTTAGGAAAACTCAAAAACTTTATTCAAATTGGATATCAATTAAAGTGATGCATTCAATTATTTCTCTCTCCCTCTTCAATTGAGGGTGCAAACAAACCCCAAATTAAATGAAATTTGATGCCTAGCCTAATTTGAACATGTAGAAACTGAATATTGCATTAATTTTTAGTTTTGGAGACTATGGATAATCATTTTAAAGTAATTCTTATTTTCTCTTTACTCTTGATTTTGACACATCTAGAAACCACCATTAATGTGAAAGTTGACCCACAAGCAACCTTAAACTTGTGGAACATGAATTTGAAATTTGATTCCTCTATTAGTGTTATTTAACACATTATATAATATTATGGGCTTGAATTACATTTTCTCTCTCCTAAACACATTAGAACATCAAAGATTGTCCAAATTAGTTGACAATTCACACATAGGCTAATTTTAACATGTAGATTACAAATTTAAGTTTTATTTCATTTTTGGAGTCATGAATGTTTTATTTCATATTTTGGAGAAAACTCACCTTTTCTTTTCTAAATGAAATTAGGATAATTATTATTTGTGAAAATAAGGTGAAACTGTTGGGTTTTGCATGGTCAGAGTAGGCATCGGAAATAAATTTTTTACTTGACCATAAACTCATAACCAGTAGATCGCATCAACATCGATGTAATGGGAAGGATGGTTTTAGCGAGTCATACATGGTCCTGAGGCTTGCTCAGTGGCAATGCATCGTAACAAGTGCGGTCTTAACCCACTTGTCTTCAACGACGTCTACGCAACTCCTGGTTTTGACCCAGACTATAGTTGATAGTCATCCTCCTGAGCGACATAAACTTTGATTTTATGTTATGGCGGGAACTTGATCTCCGGCTGCATGACTTTTTCGGAGGTAGTTGTGCTTAATGGTGCGTATGAGGAAGAAATAATCTTTTTTTGTTGATGGAGGACTTGTTGGTATGTCTCATTCTATGGCTTAGCTCCCACCTTTATAAATAGTCCACATAGGCCACTGGGAACTCTAGTCATCCTGTCCTGAAGGACACTAAAAGGATTCGTCCCCTTCTGTTGGTGTACTAGTCACCAACATACTCTCCCACAATCAGCTACTTTTCTACAGTTGTCTTTGCCTCACTTTTCCTCCCTAAATGGGTAGAACTTGCTTGGGCTCTCACAGTTACCACAACCAGAGAGGAAAACAACTTTGTACAATAATTGATGTTTTGAGTTGTATATATTGAGAAGACCCTAGTACCCCTCTATATATCAGAGGGGTCAGGGTCAGGGTTCTCAACCTCGGACAATGCGGGATAGAAGTGGGAGTAGAAGGGTCCAGAATTTTCATGAATAATTTGCAATGTGGAAGGCGAACTGGTCATTTCATAAATGAAATGGTCGTTTGGCAAGGAGATCTGATCGGTTCACTTTTAAACCAGTCAGTTGAGAGTGTGAACTGATCGGTTCACTTAGTGAACCAGTCATTTCACTTCCTAGACTTGTCCATAATTGACTTTCCTTATTCATTTCTAATTAATACAAATATAAATTCTTGTCTCAATCAAATTGAACAAGTGAAACGGAAAACATTTTCTAACAAATCGGGACAACCCAACACTGCTCGTTTGGAAACATGAATCAATCGATTCACCAGAGTGATCTAGTCATCTCACTAACCATAAGACAATCGGTTCACCTAGTGAACTAGTCGGTTGGTGGTCCAGGTTGTGCAGAACACAATCAATTCAGTTCTCAATCAATCTGACACTCAAATCAGTTGGTTCAACACTTGAACTTGATGATTCTGAGTCAATTCTATTGATTGTATGTTTAATTGAGTACCTAAACACTTTTAGTAATAAATTCAAACGTTATTTATGGATAAACTACTCTTCTAGGTTGATCCTTTGTGTGTGACCCTATAGGTCCCATTTCACTTTGGTAGTGAATGTCCATAACTAACTTATGACATGACAAGCAAAGAGTGGAACCTAGCCATACATCATTGCTACCCAAGTGAAAAGGAAAGTTTGAGAACAACTTTCCATCCTACAGTTTGTGATTGGTGTTCCAGTTAATGTATAATTCCTATGTCTCTGATATCCTGAATGAACTCAAGGCATTCAGTTGTCATCCTTTCAATGTTCATTCATGTTCCTTGATCCAAAGCAGACTGTCTGAGATATGTGTGCCATCAATATCACACATTGACTCCCACATGCATGCACATGCTTTTCTCGGTCTCACTTATCAAGTGGCCATGAACGTCATACTTGTTGGTATATATGCCCATTGAGCCATCCTAAGCGATTGCATGGAGTTAGATATTAATTAATCAATTAATGCAATTATTTGGTTAATTAATGAATTCCAGAGTATTCTAATTAATTCACGAGCGTTTTAATTAACGCAGTGTTTCTATTTAGCGATTGGTTTAGGAAACCCTACTTCCTTTCGTCTCCTATTTAAAGGAGGATTGACGGTCGATATCTATATAAGATATTGAGAGAGGATTTTTAGTTTATGCTCACGTACGTAAACCCTAGCTGTCACCGTCCTTAGGAGAGAAAGGAGAGCAACGCGCCGCTAGCACGCCACCACACAGACACGACTCCTTCCCGCCAGCTTAGGAAGCGCGACGTGGAGTTCCAGTCCGTCCGCGTGGACGAAGTAGAGACACAGACGCTGAGATGCCTATGTTTGGAGGACATCAACGACCATCAGTGCGCGTAATGAGTAGCGTACATCATCGCACAAAAGGAGCGCCACCGGATCATCCTGCAACAACAAATGGGAGAGAAGTTCTGTCCATGTAGGTCAGCGTCGTTTCACACCTTTGTGCAGTGGGACATCGCCGGACTTGCTCCGTGATAAGGTATATCCCGCAAAAACTCCTTCCCAATAAGCTGTTGTCGACGAGATCCTATTTCGGGTTGTGTGGATTTTTGTTACTTCTGCCGCACATGTTTTCTCCACAAAACCCAACAGTGGTATCAGAGCAGCGTCGATCTACGACGTATTTGGATTCGTTTCGATATGATTGAATAACTGTATAATATTTTCTATGTTGCATACTATGCGAATTAAAACTGCTAATGTGCAAATCTAAACCTAATTCCACATACGCCGCAGGCTTCTATTTTTTACATTTTGGACGGGGTCGACTATGGAAAATATTGATTTTCCTAAGTGCACAGAAGTAAAATTCTGTAGACCTTTCAGGGGCTTTGCCCCTGTGTACCCCGCATAGTCTGCGTGGGAGTCAAAAAATTATTTAATGGGGAATGTCCCACATTAAAAGTACTGCAATTTTAATATGTATATACATATATGTAGATATACCTATGATAACATACATGTCGTCTTTAAAATCTATTTTATGTGGTGAATGCATGCACGGTTATGGCCTAGTATCCCCTTTTGTGAATGTTGTGAATGAATGTGGATGTGGATCTTGTGGATATGTTTGTTTGTGAATGCTATGGATGTATAATGGTTGCATATGGATCTTTTGTATAAAGTATTCGGCTTGCATGCCGAGCCTCATCTCTTATTTCAAAGTGTAATTAATTATTTCCCTTTATATTTGTACTCATATGATGTAACAGAGATATGATTAGTTTTAGTAAACTTGATGTAAGGAGGCCACTTGAAGATCCAACTCCAAGGAGTGTTCATGGAGAAGCACCATGAAGATCTATGTAAGGACCCTGACCTCCGTTTAGGGCTTATCCTATTTGCTTTGCCTAACCCTGATGCTTAGTTTCTTGCTGATCACCTTTAGTGGTGATTAGGGGTTTGTTGGTGCTTTGTTGAGAGATGGAAGTGCTACTTGCAATTAACCCAAGTTTAGGGTTTGTGGGCAAGTTTTCCACCTTGTGAGGTGTTCCTCCCTCTCCTTTCTTCCTCTAGTGTTGAGAGGAAGGTTTGGGCTCGTTGCTTGAGTTCCTTTGGGCTTGGTTGAGCTTGTTGGGCCTTTTGGTGTGTTGTCTTTGCTTCTTTGGACCTTGTGTCAGGCAAGAGCATGCTTGTGTCGGCCTAGGTGTATCGCCTAGGGTTGTGTCGGCCATGGTGAGGGTGTGTCGGCCATGGTGTGGAGGTGTGTCAACCATGGACCCTTTGACCATCTTTGACCTCATTTGTGTCACCACTAGTGGACACTTGGTACTTGATGCTTGCATGTGGAAATGGTCTTGGACATGTGTTTAGGGCATGTTAGAGTGGTGGCTTTGCACATGGACAAGTGTCCCTAGGTGGGCGACACCTTGCCTTGTCTTACCTTGGTTTCTTCTCCATCCCCCTCTATATATGTGTTTCCTTTCCCTTGCTAAGGATCCCTTTTAGTTCCTTAGTCTCCCTCTCCCTTGGTGCTTGACACCCTCTCTTCTTTTGCAAGCTTGGTGGCCGATCCTTCCTTGGAGTCTCCTTCTTCCTCTAGTGGTGGCTGAACCCTAGAGTGCCTTGCTATTCTTCCTTGGTGGTGCTTGGAGCTTGGAGCTAGGAGCTTGGAGTTTGCTTAAGGCGGGTTACATAACTCCTAACCCTAACTACACTACCTTCTTTTATGTTCTTATATGTTGCTTATGAACATATCGACTATGTACGTTGCTAGTTTAGTTTCTTGCTTAGTTGTTCTTGTTAGTCGAACCATGTGTTTAGGGTTTCTTGTTGAGCAACACCCCTTTCTCTCCTTGGTCTAGAGGAGTGAGCTTGAGTTCTAGTAATATGGGCAATACTCCTCTCTCGCGTAAGTTGAGAGGTGAGCTTGTGTTCTAGTTGCTTGAGCAACACCCTCCTCTCACCATGGACTGGAAAGGTGAGCTATGTGATGGTTGTGGACCTTGGTTGTGGTTGTACCTTGTGTTTCCCGATGGGTGTTAAGAAGATTGGCAAGACCCCTCTCTCTTGATAGTTGAGAGGTGAGCCATCTTCTTGATCCATTAGGATTTTGGTGCCCTTGTGCTTGAGGTTGATGACGACCTTGTAGAGTTGCATTTTGACCGTTATGATCTTGGGGGAGGTGCTGCCCGATACCCCTCTTGATCTTGAGCCTTGGATGACGCATGTTGTGGTTTTGTCAGGCGATGCTCCCTGGTCCTTGCCTTGTTGTGTCGGGCGTCACACATAGCTGAGTACCTTGCCCGACACATATAACCTAGAAGGTGTTTTGGTATCGTTATGACTTGTTGTGGTGGAACGTTGCTAGCTAGTCTGTGACGGGCGTCACCCTTGTTTCCTGCCTTGTGCGAGTGTCGGGCGTTACACCTGGTTGCAGGCTCTACCCGACACACTGGCCATGTGGTTGCTTGGTGCTTTCATACTTTGGACGATAGGGCGTTGTGATCTGGTCTTGTGTCGGGCGTCATACCTTAGTCTTGTGTGTTGGCCGATATGCCTTGTGCGCGACGCGCTGTTGCTAGAGATAGCCCCCCTTTGGCTGAGTTGCTCACTTTGGTTGTCTGATACACATATGGTTGCACATTATCCCATGTTGCACAATACACCTCTTGAGCTTGCTGCCCGACATGCTTTATGGCTGTCATTCCTGATGCACACCACAACGTTGCACAATGCACCGTTGCATGACATGGGCTGAGCTGCACGTTACTCTTGGAGGTACACGACACTGCGTTACATGATATGTCTCCTGGACATAGATGCACGTCATGATGTTGACTGTTATGCCTTGGATGCATGACACCCTTGTGCTTGGTCGATATGTGGCTTAATCGTTTGTCCGATGTTACCTTTAGTGTGGGTGCCCTACCCGACACACCTTTGGTGAGGGTGGTGGGTACTTTTAGCGAGGGTCTTGTCTTTTATGGAAATCTATGTGTTAGCTTTTTTTCATGAATCATGTTGGTTTTTGATAGTAACCCTGGACATGCTTGATGGTGATCGTAATAGTAGGATCCATCTATGTAGTTTGACATGATAGTACCTATGATCATCTTGGGTATCTGTATAATGCTGAGAGATGATAATCATGCAATATGCTTTGCTTAATGTTGTGGCCTATGCATATGATCACAGGTTGAGGCATGAATGATAAATGTCACCCTAAGTTTAGAAGATGATCTTCTAAGGAATTCATGATGATTATGTATACTAACCATGCAGGTCTCATACAAATGCATAGCCAGGTAAAGCGCTATGAGGTATATATGTTGAGTAACTCTGCTGTGATGAATACTCTTGATAATGAGATAACATGTATGATGTGTTTGGCTAAAGTGCTTGGGATTGCTATCCCATGATGATGATGTAAGCCTTGTGAGGCAGTGGCAGTATGTGATGAGGGATTGAGATCCCATGGTGTTGTGAGGATCCTTGAGGTTGATCTTGATGACTGGCAAGAGGCCAAGTGGTAACATGTAATGTTGAATCCTTGTGATGGATCATGATGATGTTGATTACAATAAAAGCATAATATTGAGTTTCATATTGTTTATTCTTGTTATAGTTTGCATGTTATACAACTTGGTTGAATCTTGCAATCCATATAAAAGATACTAATTAATTACAGTGGAATATATCATGTAGTTTGCCTTGGCCATAGATCCATCATCGTTAGGAGCGGGTGATGGTGAAACAGGTTCTCCTACGGGTTAACCCGGAGCGCATATTGTTGAGTATGTGAGGTTTCTCCTAGCCTAAAGTGAGGAGGTAAGAGTGCAGCTGCAGTTGCAGACTCAGGATATGTATATGAGCATGGTGAATAGGACCATGGCTCAGGATATGTGATATGAGAGCATGAACGTGTTCATGGCACAGAGCATGGTGAACAGGCCCGTGGCTCAGATATACTAGCGCCATGACCTGTACTGAGGCGGGCTAGAGGAAGGGTAGCCTATAGAGCTGACCCTGTGGCTAAGGCTACTTAAGCACGAGACTGCGGTCCTGCTTGAGTTCTCGTACACTGACCACGAGGTGGGAGGTCGTGGAGTCTGGATCTTCCATTGACCTTGTATGGAACCGGCTTGGGTTTCGCAACCGAAGGTTGGATTTGAGCGATACGGCTCACTTCCTCAAGTCATAATAATACGTAATTCAGCCGTATAGTATTTACTGCTTAAGTCAAAACACAGAAAATTGGTTGAGGCCTTTCATGTGTAGTTAATCTTGCTATACCTTGCAGTTACTTATACGCTCTTGTAATATGTGATAATATCTTATAAATCTTATCTTGTCAATCATGTTCCATAAAGAAATACTTAGGTATATGCCTTTCGTACATCTTGGTAAGCTTGATGATATGAATATCTTTACCTTATAAATTGCTCTGGCTATACCTTCTATCAGTTACCTACTTTAAGTTTCCTTTGGTTTTGTGGTTTCGGCGGGGAGTTATGTTTCTCACTGGGACTGTGTGTCTCACCCTGCTGGTTTACACCCTTTTTAGGTGTTTGAGCTAGACATGGTGGTGGTCGCAGAGTTGCGGCCGAGCAGCAAGATAAGCAGTTGAAAGTAAGAGATGGATATGCTGCTGTTTTGGTTGTTTTATAGTAGAGTCTTTGAGTCATCCCTGTACTCTCAGGTCCTTGGAGGTGCTTTGACGTTGTTTCACGATGTATAGCTGTTGATGTTTAGTATATCCTGCTGCTGGCCAGATTTGGGTCATTATATATGTATAAACAGGTGATGAACTCGTGTGATGACAAGACAACTGATCCTCTAAGCTGTGGACACGTACCAAGACTTGTAATCATTTATATATATAACCTGTTTCCTTACAGCATGAGGACGTAAATGTAATAGTTTCTCAGTTTACCTGCTTTCCGCAATCGGTTTTAATTAACCCGTGTTTTTGGTAATCTGTGGTTTATGGTGTTTTCCGATCGTTTTCGCGTAACACCTCACTGTCTGTGTGATAGTGGGATGTGTTGCCACAATCTGTTTCCAAGAAGCAACCTGAAGATCCAACTCCAAGGAGCGTCCATGGAGAAGTAACAAGAAGATCCAATTCCAAGAAGCAACTTGAAGTTCCAACCTCACAAAGCATCCATGAAGTTGTTCATTATAATGTTGATCATTACATGCTTACAGGTTGATTCAAAGGTGTTGCATGAGATGCATAAGACCATAGGTGGACCGTAATCCTTTGTTGCTCCAAAGGATTACAATTGTATGGCCATAACCGATGTATTTGTGTTTGTGATTGCATGTCTATCATTTGTTGTTGTGGATATAGTAGTATATGATCCGTACTATAAGTATGTGGTGTTTGGATATGTATATGTATTAATAAAACCCCTCAATTAATAATATTAAGTTTTAGTTGCCTTCCATAAAGCAACACACATGAAAATCTTGATTGACTATGTGTGGGCATGCCTCCGCATGGTACATTGTCTATCTCGTGGAAGTGTGATGGTGGGTGTGTGGGTCTACCTCCGCAGGGTGCACACTCATCGTGTTGGCTTATGGGTTGGACTTAACTAGGGAACCTTGATAGGATCAAGTACCAAGAGGCACATAGATGCATCATGGCAAGGAGTTGTGCATGATCATCTATCCAAGAGTTGCATATGATGCAATTGGAAAAAGTTGCCTACCTTAGTATTTGGTCTTTGACGTCGGCGTTGGCTGGGCATTGATCAAATTATTTTGGATCTTGGCTCACTAGAAGGTTGTACATTGCAATCTTCTGAGTTGATAGTGAGGCTATCAATTTGAATAAAATAGTGGGAACATAATTAATTAAAGGCCAAATTAATCTCGTTTATCAAATCTTTACAAGTCAAAATGTTTTGGACTAAATGCAAATTTTTCTTTTGTAGCAATCAAATGGCAAACAACACTCACAGTTTCTCGTTGCGATCGGTCCTTGAGAAGGACAAACTTATCGGAACTAACTTTCAAAACTGGTTTAGGACACTGAGAATTGTTCTCACAGATGAGCGTAACCTCTATGTCCTTGAAACACCAGAGCCAGCGGAGCCCGCTGTAAATGCACCCAAGGCTGAAAAGGATGCTTACAAGAAGCACCTTGATGATGTTGTGGATGTCAAGTGCCTGATGTTGTGCTCAATGAACTATGAGTTGCAAGAGCAGCATGAAAACATGAATGTCATGGAGATGGTAACACATCTCAAGAACATGTATCAACATCAAGTAAGACAAGAGATATATGATGTCTCAAAGGCTTTGTTCAAAAGCAAGATGAAAGAGGGAGACTCAGTTGGCACCCATATACTCACTATGATTGGGTACATGGAAAGCCTATCCAAGCTGGGATTTCCCCTAGGTCAAGAGTTGGCCACTGATGTGATTCTACAATCGTTGCCTGAATCATATAATCATTTTGTCATGAACTACAACATGAATAATTTTGACAAGCCATTGTCAGAATTGTTGGGCATGTTGAGGACAGCTAAAGCACAAATGAAGAAAGACAAGCCCAAGTCTGTGATGATGATCAGCAAGGCAAAGGGGAAGTCAAAAGGCATAGGCAAGGCTAAGAAAGGTTCTAAAGCCAGACAGAAGCCAAAGTCATCCACACTCAAAGCTAAAGGTGGGATCTCCAAACAAGGCAATTGTCACCATTGTCACCAGCCTGGACATTGGAAAAGAATCTGTCATCTCTACCTAGAGGAACTGAGGAAGAAGAAGCAGGGTATAGAGATCTCCACTTCAAGTATATATGTTACTGAGATAAACTTAAATACTTCTTCATCATGGGTACAGGATACCAGATTTGGATCTCACATATGTTCTAATATGCAAGATCTGATAAGAAGTAAGTCTTTACGAAAGGGACAAGTCGAGCTACAGGTTGCTAATGGAGCAAGAGTTGCTGCCACCGCAGTTGGAGTTATTAGTTTATCTTTGCATACATGCCTTGTAATAAAATTAGAGAATTTCTATTATGTACGTTTCATTAATAGAAATATTATTTCTGTATCTTGTATGGACAAGAGTGGATTTGAATTTCACATTAAGAATGGAATTATTTCTATTTCTAAAGATGAGATATTTTATGGAAATGCCCCTATGTCTTATGTTATCTACTTGTTAGAACTTGAGACTAGCATATACAATGTAACTACTAAAAGGTTAAAGCTTGACAACTCAAACAAAACATTCTTATGGCATTGTCGTCTTGGGCACAAAAATGAGAAGTGCATATCTAGACTCCATAGGGATGATTATCTAGACTCTTTTGATTTTGAATCATTGGAGACATGTTTATTAGGGACGATGACCAAGACTCCTTTCACTGGACAGAGTGAGAGATCCAGTGATCTGCTAGGGCTCATACATACTGATGTATGTGGACCTTTTAGATCAAATGCTAGAGGAGGCTATCAATAATTCATTACCTTCATTGATGACCTCAGTAGGTATGGCTATATATATCTTATGAAACACAAGTCAGAAACTCTTGAAATGTTCAAGACTTTCATGAATGAAGTAGAGAATCAACTTGGTAAGAGTATTAAAGCACTCCATTCAGATCGAGGTGGTGAATACTTAAGCCAAGTGTTTGAGGACCTTCTGAGAGACTGTGGTATTGTATCACAATGGACTCCACCTGGTATACCACAACATAATGGTGTGAAAAAGAAGGAATCATACATTATTAGACATGGTACGATCAATGATGAGTTCAGCCAAACTTCCAATATCGTTCTGGGGATATGCTCTTGAAATTGTAGCGTTTACACTTAACCGTGTACCTTCCAAATCAGTTCAAAAGACACCATATGAGATATGGAATGAAAATCGTCCCAATTTTTCTATGTTAAAGATTTGGGGATGTGAAGCTTATGTTAGGAAAAAATTTCCTAAAAAGCTTGGACCCAAATAAAAAAAATGCTATTTTGTTGGATACCCCAAGCAAACTCGGGGATACTACTTCTACACACCAACTCACAACAAAGTGTTTGTTGCTAGGACTACTGTATTTCTTAAAAAGGAATTTATTTCCAAAGGAATTAGTGGGAGGAATGTAGAGCTCGAAGAAGTTCGAGACCAACAAGAAAGTAGAGAACCTGAGGAGGTACATAAGGAACATGAAGACTCACAAATTGTTGTGGAATTTCAAGTTCCAAATGTAACACATGAACCTCGTAGGTCTAGTAGGACACGACTTGAGCCTGAGAGATTTGGATTTCTTGAGACTCAAGATAGTGATGAATTGGGCATAGCAGATGAGCCAACTTCCTATCTAGAAGCTACTAAGGGACCAAAATCTGAGAAATGGCTTGAAGCCATGAGATCTGAGATGGAATCCATGTACACCAACAAGTTATGGACCTTGGTGGATCCACCCGAAGGGGTAAAACCCATAGGGTGCAAGTGGGTCTTCAAGAAGAAGACTGACATGGATGGAAATGTTCAAACCTATAAAGGTAGATTGGTTGCGAAAGGATTCCATCAAATTCAAGGTGTTGATTATGACGAGACCTTCTCACCAGTTGCCATGGTTAATTCCATCAAGATCATGCTTGCCATTGCATCTTATCATGACTATGAGATTTGGCAGATGGATGTTAAAACAACATTTCTTAATGGGAATTTACTTGAGGATGTGTACATGACACAACCTGAGGGTTTTATCGATCTAAAGGAAGCCAATAAAGTCTGTAAGCTACAAAGGTCAATCTATGGATTGAAGTAAGCATCTCGGAGCTGGAATCTACATTTTGATGTAGTAGTCAAAAAGTTTGGCTTTAATCAAAATGAAGATGAACCTTGTGTTTACAAAAGGGTTAGTGGGAGAACAATCGTATTTCTCATATTGTATGTGGATGACATACTATTGATGGGAAATGACATCCCTACTCTTCAGATAGTACAAGGTTGGCTAAGGAAGACCTTCTCTATGAATGATTTAGGAGAATCATCCTATATACTAGGGATCAAGAGCTATAGAGATAGATCTAGAAGGCTTCTAGGCCTAAGCCAGAGCA
The DNA here is from genome assembly GCA_963693085.1 of Alisma plantago-aquatica. Taxonomy (NCBI): domain Eukaryota; kingdom Viridiplantae; phylum Streptophyta; class Magnoliopsida; order Alismatales; family Alismataceae; genus Alisma; species Alisma plantago-aquatica. Next base: position 1,047,269,752 of record OY856412.1, on the reverse strand, counting down.
CATACATTGACAAGGTGCTAAAGAGGTTAAGCATGGAGGGTTCTAAGAGAGGTAACTTACCCATGTATCATGGGGTTATGATCTCTAAAGACCAATGTCCTAGTTCATGTGATGAACGGGCACACATGAGTAAGATTCCATATGCGTCAGCAATTGGATCTATCATGTACGCGATGTTATGTACTCATCCTGATGTGTCGTATGCTTTGAGTATGATGAGCCGATATCAGTCATATCCATGTGAATGTCACTGGACAGCCGTAAAGAACATCCTAAAGTACTTGAGAAAGATTAAGGATCAATTCTTGGTATACGGTGGTGAGGAAGAGCTCGTGGTAAAGGGTTACACCGATGCTAGCTTCCAAACTAACAAAGATGACTACAGATCGCAATCTGGATTTGTGTTTTGTCTGAACAACGGAGCTGTGAGCTAGAAGAGTTCTAAGCAAGAGACGGTTGCAGATTCTACAATAGAGGCCGAATATATTGCCACATCTAATGATGCAAAGGAAGATGTATGGATCAAGAAGTTCATTTCTAAACTTGGAGTGGTTCCAAGCGCTGGTGATGTAATTGAGTTGTTTTGCGACAACAACGGAGCAATTTCCCAGGCTAAAGAACCAAGATCACACCAACGTTCCAAACATGTTCTATGGCGGTTCCATCTCATATGAGAGATCGTACAATGAGGAGATGTGAAGATTTGCAGAATACCTACAGAAAGCAATGGCCCGCTCATTAAAGCACTTTCACAACAGAAACATGCCGAACATGTTCGATCACTTGGATTGAGATTAATGAGTGATTGGGTATAAGTGCAAGTGGGAATCTGTTGGTATGTATGCCCATAGAGACTATCATTCGATGATTGTAATGGGATACTATGTAAATGATTTGTAATACTACATTGATCATATCAATAAAGGCAAGTTTCCAATCTATATATTTGTGTTTTATATTGTGAGATGACCATAAAACTTATAGATGTCTGTAGAATAATATACTCAATGAAATATGTCTTTGGGTTGATGACCTGAATAGTGAGATCATATGTATGCTAAGAGTATGTATTCTTATTTTATCCCTAATCAGTTGTTATTGTGGAAATATCCATAGACATCAATAACACATAAGATTAGAATGTATGTTGGATGATGGAAGAATCTCATTATCCATGATATGGAGATATCAAACCAAATACATAGATACTTGTTAGAGAACAGTGTATTAGATAGACCCACCATGAGAGTGACACATGGATACCATGATTGGTAGTTAGAGTCACATCTCATAATGATGGTGGTGATTGTGGTTCTTAGACCTGAAGTCACTACACTTATCACATGTCGTTCAGTGTACTTAGACATCATCCACCGTGGTCCTGAATAAGGATTGCCATAAAGATGGTGCTTGGGTGCACTGTGACACATGGGGATGACTGTGAGTGATGTAGATGGAATTTGTCCTTCCTACGGGAGTTTGATATTCCAGCCACTTGATAAGCGAGACTGAGAAATGCATGGCCATGCTGATGTGAGTCAATATGTGATATTGAACTTACATATATCTCATATAGTCTGCTCTAATTTAAGGAACATGGATTGAACGTTGCATAGGATAACAATTCCATGACTCGAGTTCAATCCGGATATCAGCGACAAAGGAACTATACAGTCATTGTAACACCAGTCACGAATGATAGGTTAAGTTGTTCTCCAACTTCTCCAATTACTTGGGTGACAATGAAGTCTTACTGGATACCAATCATTACTTGTGAAATCTTAATATGATTATGGATATTACTGCCAACATAATTTGGAGCCTACCGGGTCACACACATAGGATGTGTTGGAATAGGAGTATAATTGTGGATTTGATTGGAATTGCTCCAAATCACGTTGATTACTAAAATGTTTATGTAATCGATAAGAATAATATTGGAGTGACTGGCTCTAAGTGCAAGTGAGAGTCTGTTGGTATATATGCCCATAGAGCCATCCCAAGCAATTGCATGGAGTCGGATATTAATTAATCAATTAATGTGATTATTTGGTTAATTAATGAATTTCAGAATATTCTAATTAATCCACGATCATTTTAATTAACAAAATATTTCTGTTTACCAATGGGTTTAGGAAACCCTACTTCCTTTCTTCTCTTATTTATAGGAGGATTGACGGCCGATATCTATATAAGATATTGAGAGAGGATTTTTAGTTTACGCTCACGTACGTAAACCCTAGCCGCCACTGTCCTTAGGAGCGAAAGGAGAGCAACACGCCGCTAGCACGCCGCCGCACAGACATGACTCCTTGCTGCCGACTTAGGAAGCGTGACGTGGAGTTCCAGTCCATCCGCGTGGACGAAGTAGAGATGCAGATGCTGAGACGCCTACGTTTGGAGGACATCAACGGCCATCCGTGCACGTAACGAGCAGCGTACATTATCGCACGAAAGGAGCGCCGCCGGATCATCCTGCGACAACAAATGGGAGAGAAGTTCCATCTTTTTAGGTCAGCATCGTTGCAACCTTTGTGTAGCGGGACATCACTGGACTTGCTCCGCGATAAGGTATATCCCACAAACACTCCTTCCAAATACGTTGTTGTCGACGAGATCCTGTTTTGAGTTGTGTGGATTTTTGTTGCTTCCGCTGGGCATGTTTTCTCCACAAAACCCAACAATACTCCCTTTGGAGGGACAAATCCATATCTATCACTCACAATCAAAACCCCATGTGTCAAAGTCAACCAACCATCACATTTGTAACAATCCATATTTTAGGACTACATTTAATGATGTCAAAATATACCCAACAACATGTGATGAGTGCAGTGATTTTAGGTCTAAGAATCACAATCACCACCATCATTGTGAGAGCTGACTCTGACTACCTTGTAATGGTTACATGTGTCACTCTCACGGTGGGTCTGTTCGATACACTATTCTCCAACATGTATCTGTGTGCTTGATTCGATATCATATATCATGACTAATGAGATACCATCATCAACCAACACACACTCTAGTCTTTATGTGCCATTGTTGTCTATCAACCTTCCATAATGACATTCAACTAGGAATATAACAAGAATGTACAAACTCTTAGCATCCGTATAATCTCATTGTTTAGGTCCTCAACTTGAAGACATACATCGTTGAGTATTATCATTCTTTAGACATTCACTCTGTCTCATCATTATCTCATAACTAATGAAACCAGAATAAATTGGAAGCTTGCCTTTGATATTTACCAAAACAATCTTAATGTATCCCAATCCAATCATCATATGATTGTCTCTCAGGGAATACATACCAACAGACTCCCACTGACACTGCAAGCCAATCACATTTGAATCATATTCTCAGTGATCTCCAAACATGTCCCACATGTTTCATCTGCTCCAGTGCTAATGTAGTGAGCTAGAAACACTTTGCTTTAGTCAGTATATTGCATGTTTCACATCTTCTCACTGTAGGATTTCAGAAATGATTATAGTATCACATCAGTAGCCAACTCTTGTCTTAGAGGGAATCCTAGTCTTGGCAGGTTCTCCACATACCCAATCATCTTGAGTGTGTGAGGACCAACTGGATCTCCTCACTACTACATTTTTGGCCAGTAACGTCGCTGCCCATAGCATCATTTTTATTAGAATAACCGACCTAATAGACTATTGCATCAGTTTTATCATAAAAACCGACCTTACATGTTTCCCGCAGAAAAAATTCACATGATTTTGGCTTCACGCCTCAATCTATAGCGTCGATTTTTCCAAATAACCGATGTTGTAGGTTCAAACAAAAAAATGCGGGCACCGCTTTGGAACTCTAGGGTCAGTTTTTATGGACAACCGACCTTATAGATACTGACCTCTAGGGTCGGTTTTTTCAAATACCCGAGCTTATAGATGGTCTACGAAACCAACCCTATAGACCCGACTTGTAGCGTCGATTTTGTCAAATAACCAAACCTATAGACCCGACTTGTAGCGTCAGTTTTGTCAGTTAACCGACACTAAAGGTTGGGTTGATATTAGACCAAAACGCGCAATAGACCCGACTTGTGTTTCAGGGAAAGCAATGCTAGAGACCCCCTCCTTCTCTGTCGTTGTGTCCAAGGAGCCCATCTTCGTGTCATTCTGATGCCACCGTCGTGTCCAACGAGTTGAGTCGTGTTGTGGCCGCCGTGTCTAAGGAGCCGAGCCGTGTTGTGCCGCCGCCGAGCAGTACGTGTTGTGCCGCTGCCGCAACTAAAGGTCGCAAGGTACATTTTATTAACCGAAAAACGGTCGCAAGCTTCTGAAAACCTACCCGCCATCGAAGAGGCCTTCTTGGTTGGAAAGGAGAGGCGGGGCAGGTGGGGGCTATGGTGGACGGGCTGTTGTGGTCAGGGTTGGGGTTTGGCGGTGGGTGGTGATGGGTGTTGCGGTTGGGGATGGGGTCGGAGGTGGGTAGTGATGGGTGCTGGTGGTAGTAGCACGATCATGCCATAACCACGACCATTTTTCTTCTTATTGTCATGCCGCGATTGAGGAGAGGTTCGGAGTGAATATATTTGTTAGGTAGCACGGTCGTGCTGGGTAGCACGGCCGTGGTGGTTGTGGCTGAGTGAATGTATTTGTTAGGTAGCACGGCCATGCTGGGTAGCACGGCTGTGGTGGTTGTGGCTGAGTGAATGTATTTGTTAGGTAGCACGGCCGTGCTGGGTAGCACGACCGTGTTGGATGAATAGGTGAACTGCATTTGTTAAAATCTTCCTGCTCCTCTAATATTGATGTATATTGACCCTAATGCCTTATATTATAAGAGAATTGAATCCTGCATTTGTGTTGTTACATGTGTTGTTGACTTGCATATATTTCTTCTTCAGCCTTCAAGTGAGGTATAATATTCTCACTCTCCCAATGTGCCATTAGGCTTCATTTTGATTCAAATATTTAATACATATGGTAGTGCTTGGTAGACATTCTAGAAATATGAGGGTAGACATTGTGTAGTCTCAGATTGACACTTTAGGGTTTATATATGAGATCATCGATGCATGACGTTTAACTTAATATATAAATATGATAATAATACATTTATGCATGTATCAACTTAGAAACCCATTCATTTTGCATAATTCCCAGTTTGGGACTGTTTTTGGATATTTAATCTCACTTATGATGTAGCTGTATAATGTATGTTTAGTTTTGAAGAAAATTTTAGTAGTATTTCCTCGTTTGTTCTCTTGGTACATATGTGAGTGGTTATTTACCATTTACATCGGTGTACTTGGAGAACTTAGGGGAAATGTTGTTGAAACTTTCTTCAAACTAAACATACATTATATAGTTACTAATGAGATTAAATATTCAAAAATGGGATAGGTGGTACACTTTAGTATAAAAGTAATTAACTTCCTATCAATAAAAACTTACATCTTATAGTATCAATATAAAATGCTTAGTTTTATAATTAATTTTTAATGTGATATAGAAAATGGATCGAAGTTGGATGTCTATCAAGAACCCTTGTAGTCTAGAGTTTACCAAAGGTCTTGATGAATTTATCAGATTTGCTGAGGAACATAGGAAACTACCTATAGATAGGTTCTATTGTCCATGTAGAAATTGTGGTAACAATTTGAAAGTTGATATTGCTGAGAAAATTAAGGATCCTGTCATATGAAATGGGATCATACAAGGTTATAATGAATGGTATTGGCATGGAGAGAAAATTAATAATGGATAAAAAAATGTCGATACTAATAATTGTGGCATAGAATATATAAATAATGATGATAATTTCAATGATGAACCGATTCAGGATGACTCGATTCATGATGATATGGTTGATGAGATGCTACGCAGTTGTCGAGACAATGTCATTGATCCACCTTTTTTATTTGCAAACATTGTCCATGATGCTGAAAAACCTTTATATAAGGGTTGTACTAAGTTCACGAGGTTGAGTGCTGTGATGTGATTATATACTCTTAAAGCTCAAAACCGGTGGAGCGATAAGAGTTTTACTTCAATGTTGTCTTTGTTAAAGGAAATTCTTCCTGAAGGCAACGTGCTTCCAATTTCAACATATCAAGCAAAGAAAATAATGTGCCCAATGGGAATGGAGGCTAAGAAGATTCATGCATGTCCAAATGATTGTGTGTTGTTTCAGAAGGACTATAGTAATTTAATAAATTGTCCAAAATGTGGTGTGTCAAGGTATAAGACCATAGATTCATCTAAGACTAAAAATGGCTCTCCTGTCAAGGTGATGTGGTATCTACCAATAATACCACGATTTCAACGCTTATTTGCTAATACAGAAGATGCGCAAAATTGTCTTAGCATGGGGAGTTAAAGGCCAATGATGATGGCGTCCTACGACATGCATCTGATTCACCACAATGGAAGAAAATTGATTTATTATACCCTCAATTTGGTAAAGAACCAAAAAACTTAAGACTTAGACTCTGTACAGATGAAATGAATCCCTATGATACATTAAGCAGCCAACATAGCACATGGCATGTTATGATTGTTATATACAATCTTCCACCTTGATTGTGTATGAAAAATAAGTATGTCACATTGTCAATATTGATATCAGGGCCCAAGCAACCTGGAAATGATATTGATGTTTACCTTCAACCTCTAATAGATGACCTAATGAAACTATGGGAAGAAGGTATTATGACATATGATGCTTCACATAAAGAGATCTTCAATTTGTGTGCTATGTTGTTTTGCACAATTAATGACTTTCCAGCTTATGGAAATTTGTCTGGATATAGCATAAAAGGATACAAAACATGTCTTGTTTGTGAGGAAAATACTGATTCAATCAGACTGAAACATGTTGGTAAAATCTTATATCTTGGTCATCGGAGATTTCTCTCACTAGTGCATCCTTATCAAAGGAAACGCAAAACCTTTAATGGGTCAACTGAGGAATGAGTGATCCTAAACCTATACCAGGAAATGTTTTATATGATAGGGTGAAACATATTGTTAACAAATTTGGAAAGAGTTCAAGTAGTCATACACTCGCATGTGACAAATCTCTATACAAGAAGAGGTAAATATTCTGGGATCTTCCTTATTTGAGATCTTTGGCAATTAGACACTGCATTGATGTCATGCATGTTGAAAAAAATATTTGTGATAGCATCATCGATATGCTATTGAACATACCAGGAAAGACGAAAGATGGCATCAAATCTAGAAAAGATTTACAATTAATGGGTATGAGAAAAGAATTATCAGTGGAGATCAGGGGTCGTCGCACATATTTACCACCATCTTGTTACACTTTGTCAAAGAAGGAGAAAAAGACTTTCTGTGAGTGCTTGTATAATATTATGGTTCCACAAAGATACTCTTCTAATATTCATAGATTGGTATCAATGAAGGATCTAAAGTTGATAGGACTCAAATCTCACGATTATCACACCTTAATGCAACAAATTTTACCTGTGGCTATTCGATCTATATTGCCGAAGCATGTAAGGTTTGCAATCACAAGACTCTATTTCTTCTTCAATGAAATATGCAACAAAGTGATACATCCTGATACTCTCGATAAATTACAGAAAGATGTAATTGTTACCATGTGTCAGCTTGAAATGTACTTTCCTCCTTCATTTTTTGATATCATGGTTCATCTTGTAGTACATATTACAAGGGAGGCGAAGATGTTGGGTCCAATTTTCTTACACTGGATGTATCCATTTGAACGCTACATGAGTGTTTTTAAAGGTGATGTTTGGAATCGTTATCTTCCTGAAGGGAGTATTGTTGAGGGTTACGTGGCTAGGAAGGTGATGGACTTTTGTAATGATTTTTTGAATTGCAATGAAACTTCTAGCGATCTAAAAAATTCCCATCACACTGAATCTTATTGTGGCAAAGGAACTCTGGGAGGACGAGTGAAAGGATTCAGTCATGTGTTGTGGGAACAAGCACATTTGTATATTTTACACAACATCGATGAAGTTAGTAGCTACATCACATAACACAATGATCTTATCAAGAGAAATCATCTGCGATCCAGTTAAATGTGGCTTGCAAGAGAGCATAATCGAACATTTATTAGGTGGTTTGAAGAAAAAGTATTTAATCAACTATCTGAATCACCAAATAATGTTGCTGAGAACATAAAATGGCTCGGCTTTAAGCCAAAAATGGATGTCATGTCATATGAGGGTTATGACATAAACGAATTTTCATACTACACAAAGTGTCAAGATGAAAGTAGTGTAGTTCAAAATAGTGAGGTCACTGTTCAAGATTGTTCGTTGTATTTTGCTAGTGGCAAAGATAAAAGACCACGCGAAGCTGAGATGTCATATTACGACGTCATTGAGAACATATGGGAAATGGACTATACAAATTTTCAAGTTCCTATCTTTAGATGTAATTCGGTTGACAACAACAAGAGTTTTCGTGGATGAGTTGGGTTTCAAATTGGTGAATTTTGAAAAGATTGGTGAGAAAGATGAGCCATTCATCATGGAAGACCAAGCAAAACAAGTATTCTATATTGATGACCTGGCAAGTAAAATTTGGTTTGTCGTTCTTCATGGAAAAAGAAAGTTTACTTTAGATCCTATAAATGAAGAAGAATACTACAAAAAGTATGATGATTCCAGTCCATTCTCAGTTGGTTTGCCAAGTATAAATGTTGAAGATAACACTGATGAATATTATAAATGTCAAGACCATGCTGAAGGAATTTTCCTTGACTAACAACTCAACAAATACTAGAGGCATGTATTCTTTGAATTATTTATTTTATTATCATTCAATCAAGTATACCTTATCACTTGTGCTTTTATTATCACTTATTTTTTTATCATGTATACTTGCAGGTTCTAAAATGATGAGTGAATATGAACATTCTGAGCATGAGCATGAGCACCATGAGGATGGTAGTGGTGATGCTAAGAAAAGTAGAGGTCCCACACTGATGCGTAGGCTGCAAGAGCTCAGGGCTAAAGGGGACAAATTGCCAGTCCAGTTTGATATCACAGGACCACCTGTTGGGTAACATGCTAGTTCTTTCAAGCATTACGTAGGGGCGACTGCGCGCAGTAAGGTGCCAATAGATATAGAAAATTGGCATGATGTACCTAATGCCAAAAAAGACCTCGTATGGAAAGATATATCTGTGAGTGGAAGTGATACTATTTTAATATATTTCTTTATCTATTGATTCTAATTTAGTTTGCTTGGAATTAATTGCTTTTCAAAACAACATTATTAATTGCTTCTTTTGTATGTATAGGGTGTTTTTCATCTAAATGAAAAAGATCACAAGAAAAGAGTGCTACAACGTTTTGGTGTACAGTGGAGGGGTTTTAAGACATATCTCGCAAGGGAATTTATAGATAATCCTAAACAAAAGAAGAAAGCAACATATGTATATATTTTTATAGATCTTGAGGTGTGGGAAAGGTTTGTTGCAGCTAGGAGATCAGAAGAGTTTCAGGTAATAAAGATTATGATGTATTGTATGAATCTTTAATTTTATACAATTAAGGAGGTGAATCTTTTTATACATGTTTGCCAAGTCTAAATTGCAATATCTCATTTTAAATAATCAGGCTATCCACCGGGATCAAAAGGAAAGACGGGCCAAAAATATGCATGACCATCGCTTGGGGCCCGGTGGTTATGCCTTTTGCCACCAACTATAAGAGAAACAATCCTCTTTTGGAGAAGAATCTAGTACAACTCAAGTTGAGCATCCACCCCGACACTTGACATGGATTGATGCTAGAAAGAATCGAGCAGGTGAAATCGTCAACCCTGCAACTAAGGAGGTTGTACAAAAGATGGTAGGTTTATCCCAACTAAGTAAAGAGTAACTCCCACAAACTTAGATTTATTTATATCTAATTGATATTGTGATTTAATATTTTTATTAAATATGAATAGATTGATCTCCACGAGCAAAGGAAGGAAGGAACGTTCATCCCAACTGGCCACATGGATGAACTATCAATTGCTCTTAGTACGAAGGAGCATCTTGGCCGTGTTAGGAGATTAAGAGCTGGCATAGGATTCAAGTCTTATTTTGGCCCTTCACAATCTAAAAGAGGTCGTGCAGCAGGTCTTACACAAGAGGAGTTTGAATCATTAGTAACGAATAAAGTAAAAGAAATAATGTCTTCATTTCAGCCTACTAAACCTTCTCAACCTATTCATACTGTGCGTCTCTCAAGTGATGAGGTACAAGACCATGCTACAGTTGTAGAAGGTCATGGGAGCACTCCCAATGACCCACCATAACAATCTGCAGTAAGCTTTTGTTCTATATGTTGTGTTATTAGTATGATATATGTATGATAATATATATAGTTGTAACATGTATCTGTTCTACTGCTTCTTATATAACCTATATTATTTCAATCTAGGTTGGTATGAACTGTAAACTTGCAGTGGAGGTTCCAGAATATAATGTTGTGGCAGTGGGCAAGGTGTACAACCTTGGTGGTACATTGCATTGCCAACAAATTACTGATGACAATTTGCCGTGTGTCCATCCATCTTATGTATGACGGAATGGGGGACAAACCACTACCCATACCTAATCCTGAATATAGTACAGTTGAAGAAGCAGTGGGTGATATGGTGGGTTGGCCTAGACACTTGGTTATCAATGACAAGGTATACTTGAATTCTACCATGTTTTTCATATTTGACTGCATATATGAACTCTTGTAATAGAAGTATTTAATTTAATTAACAGGTTTGCAAACCAAAAAGTAAAAATTATACTAGTCATCCTCCTATGCCCAAGCCATCTATTATTCCAGATTCCACATTCGACGAATTGGGAAGTAAATGTAAATGTTTGTGTCGATACTTAGCCAACCAAAGGTCTGGACTACAAATGTTGATCAATTTAATAGAACATGCAACTGAGAGGGACTTTGACAATTATATTTTTCTTGATGATATTATAGAGTTGTTCCGTTATGATTGGTTGAATACTTCGATATTAGAAGTATGGATAAGGTAAGGATCTATCAATATAGAAAATTCCAATACACATTTTTAGCTTATTTCTACATATGAAAATAATTAAAAAATTTTAACAGCCATTTATATACCGAGGCCACAAACTTTGATATAAAGAATGTTGGATTCTTAGTTCCTTCGGTCACTAGTCAGGTGGAGACACATATTAAGGAAGTGAGTGAGTACTTCTCTGATGCATTCAAATATTTTGCTACTGTGGGAAAGGAAATTATCCTAATTCCTTTTAACGTCCAGTAAGTATTATTATTCAATATAATTTTAATAATGAACAAATGTATTTATTTTAATGTTTGTTTTATTCTTACTCAGATCTAGACATTTGGAATTAGTGGTGATTGTCCCAAAATTGATGACTCTTTATTATCTTGACCCAATGGGAAAAACAACAAGGGGTCACAAACTGAAATTGCCAGCTATGGCGTAAGCATAAATATAATCAATACTTCAACATGATATTTCTGTTTAGAATTTCTATTTTACCAACTATCATTTAATTGATAGGGGTATAAAAGCTTTTCGTGAAGGCGGAAGACAAATACCCACAAAATTAAAGACATTGACTTTGAAAAATGTCAAGGTAGCTACTTTGACAACTGCTTAGTCTTATATGTATTAATTTTCAACTCTTATATGTAAACTCTTATAGTCTTCTGTTTATAGTAGTTTACTAGCATTAAGTATAATTCGTTATTTGTAATGTCCTATACAAAATAATGACGAGGCTTGTGGTTACTATGTAATGAAATATATGCAAGCTATTGTCAAACAAATATCAAATGATATTCAGACTATAGATCAGGTAATAAAGAATAACATCATAAATTTACAAGTGAGTTGTAGTCATTTTATAAAATATTAGCATGTGCATTTTCTATTATAGATCTTTACAACCCAGCCTTACACACGTGAGGACTTAAATGAATTCTGAGAAGAGTGTTCATATGCTTTTCTAAATGAAGTCAATATAGCATTAGAATAAATATGTCAATTACATTCCATTTATGTATGTGGTTTCGGTACTCTTTCATATTTACTTTTATATCTGACATTTAATATCATCTCAGACTTACAATCTATCATTTTGTAAATTATGATGTGACTATGTGTACTCAACTCAATATATGAATCATTTTTTTATGAATGTGTGGTTTGGAATGGTGACGGTTGAGCATCAATGATCCCCTCTCCCATATCTTATTCTTATTCTTTTGTTTTGTTTTGTTCAGTTTCTAAAGAAATTTTAAAAACAATTCGACCCTATAGCGCTGATTTTCTTAAAAAACCGACCTTATAGGTGTGTTGGCCGTTCTGTATAGAACGGCCGCGCTGCATAAAACATCTGTGTTGGGATGAGGTAGAATGGTCGTGCCGCATAGAACGACCGTGTTGAGATATGGTAGAACGACTGTGTCATGTAGCACGGCCGTGCTAATATAGACCAATACGGTCGTGCCTATATTCCAAGACTCTATTGAGTCAGTTTTTTAGAGTCGGTTATTTAGTAAAAAACCGTCCTTAGAAATAATCTTTAGAGTCGGTTGTTTATTAAAAAACCGACATTATAGGGTTCAGGTACAATTTCATTTCTCATTTGGGTTTAGTTTTTGACATCCTATATGGTCGGTTTTTACTATACAAGGTCGGTTTTTTTGGTTTAAAAAAACCGACGCTATAGAGTAATTTCTGTAGCGACGGCCACTTAGGTGTCGGCTGAAAAGTGACGCTATAGGCTTAAAAAAACCGACACTATAGACCATTTTTTGTACTAGTGCCTTTTGTCATGACACACTCGAACAACGCCTCTGAGACATCATATCTCTCTTATCGTGCTTGGTCTTGATACATGTTCCTGAGATGTTGAACCATCTCAATGACGTTCATGTTCTCATGTTGTCTCTACAACACATAGTTCATTGAGCACAACATCAATCACTTCACATCAATGGCATCCTCAGTATGCTTCTTGTAAGCATCCCTTGGTGCGTTGGGAATGGGTTCTTCTGGCTCTGGTGTATCTAGGACAAAGCTTTTGCTCCTGAATGAGAACAATTCGCAACGTCCTAAACCAGTTGTGGAAGTTGTTCCCATTTAGCTTGTCCTTCTCAAGGACTGATTAGAACAAAAAGTGATTGTTGTTGGTGTCCATTTATTCTACAAAAAGGAAATTTGCAATTTTAGTCCAAAACTCTTTTGATTTGATTTAAAATTGATGATATTAATTAGGTCTTTAATTAATTACCACTCCCACTATTTTGATCAAATTAATAGCCCTCACCATCAATTTGGAAGATTGTAGTGTACAACCTTCTAGTGAGTCAAGATCCAAAACAATTGAGTTATTACCCGGCCAACGCCAACGTCCATAATCAATTATTAAGGTAGGTAACATTTATTAATTATATCATATGCAATTCTTCGATAGATGTCATGCACACCTCCTTGCCATGTACATCGTTATGCCTCTAATTGCTTAATCTCATTAAGACCACTTAATTAAGCCTGACCCAAAATCCAATACGATAGGAGTGCACCCACTTGGCGGGCCCATACGACTACCATCACACTTCTACAAGATAGATAGTGCACCACCCTTGGGATGCCCATGTTGGGTTTTCTGGAGAAAACATGGGCGGAGGAAGCAACAAAAATTTGACTCAATCCAAAACAAGATCTCGTCGACAACAACATATTTGGAAGGAGTGTTTGCAGGATATACCTTATCACGGAGCAAGTCCGGTGATGTCCCATTGTACAACGGTGTGCAACGACGTTGGCCTACACAGACAGAACTTTTCTCCCGTTCACTGTCATAGGAAGATATAACAGTGCTCCTATCATGCGGTGATGTACGCTACTCGTAATACACACAGATGGTCATTGATGTCCTCCGAACACAGGCGTCTCAACATCTGCATCTCTACTTCGTCCACGCGGATGGACTGGAACTCCACGTCACACTTCCTAAGCCGATGGGAAGGAGCCATGTCTATGCGGAGGCGTGCTAGTGGTGCGTTGCTCTCCTTTCTCTCCTAAGGACGGGGACGGCTAGGGTTTACGTACGTGAGCGTAAACTGAAAAGCCTCTCTCGATATCTTATATAGATTTCCGTCATCAAGCTCCTTCAAATAGGAGTTAAAGGGAAGTAGGGTTTCCTAAACCCATCGATAAACAGAAACACTATGTTAATTAAAATGCTTGTAGATTAATTAGAATATTCTGGAATTCATTAAATAATCAAATAATCACATTAATTGATTAATTAATATCCGACTCCATGCAATCGCTTGGGATGGCTCTATGGGCATATATTCCAACAGACTCCCACTTGCATTTAGAGCCAATCACTCCAATATTATTCTAATTGATTACATAAACATTTTAGTAATCAATGTGATTCAGAGAAATTCCAATCAAATCCACAATTATACTCCTATTCCAACACATCCTATGTGTGTGACCCGGTAGGCTCCAAATTACGTTGGCAGTGATATCTATAATCATATTATGATTTTACAAGCAATTATTGGTATCTAGCAAGACTTCATTTCCATCCAAGTAATTGGAGAAGTTGGATAACAATTTGACCTATCATTCATGACTGGTGTTATAGTGATTGTATAGTTCCTTTGTCGTTGATATCCAGATTGAACTCGAGTCATGGAATTGTTATCCTCTTCAATGTTCAATCCAAGTTCCTTGAACTAGAGTAGATTGTCTGAGATATATGTAAGCCTAATATCACATATTGACTCACATCAGCATGGCCATGCATTTCTCAGTCTCTCTTATCAAGTGGCTGAAATAGCAAACTCCCATAGGAAGGACAAATTCCATCTAAATCACCCACATTCATCTCCATGTGTCACAATGCACACAAGCACCATCTTAATGGCAATCCTTATTCATGACCACTTTGGATGATGTCAAAGTACACCAAATGACATGTGATATGTGTAGTGACTTCAGGTCTAAGAACCACAATCACCACCATCATTATGAGATGTGACTCTAACTACCAATTATGGTATCCATGTGTCACTCTCAAGGTGGGTCTATCCGATACACTATTCTCTAACATGTATCTATATATTTGGTTTGATATCTCCATATCATGGATAATGAGACTCTTCCATCAACCAACATACATTCTAATCTTATGTGTTATTGATGTCTATGGATATTTCCACAATAACAACCAATTAGGGACAAAACAAGAATAGCTCTTAGCATACATATGTTCTCACTATTTAGGTCATTGACTCGAAGACATATCTCATTAAGTATATTATTCTATAGACATCTATAAGTTTTATGGTCATCTTACAATATAAAACACAAAATATAGATTGGAAACTTGCCTTTATTGATATGATTAATGTAGAATTACAAATCATTTACATAGTATCCCATTACAATCATCAAATGATTGTCTCTATGGGCATACATACCAACAAATTCTCACTTGCACTTATACCCAATCACTCATGAATCTCTATCCAAGTGATCAAACATGTCCATCATGTTTCTACCGTGAAGGTGCTTTTGTGAGCGGGTCAGCCACATTGCTTTCTATAGGTACTCTGCAAAGCTTCACATCTCCTCATAGTATGATATCTCGTATGACATGGAACCACCGTAGAATATGTTTGGAACGTTGGTGTGATCTTGGTTCTTTAGCTTGTGCAATTGCTCCGTTGTTGTTGCAAAACAACTCAATTGCATCACCAGTGCTTGGAACCACTCCAGGTTCAGAAACGAACTTCTTAATCCACACAACTTCCTTTACAGCATTAGATGCGGTAGTATATTCAGCCTCTGTTGCAGAATCTGCAACTGTCTCTTGCTTGGAACTGTTCCAGCTCATAGCTCCATTGTTCAGGCAAAACACAAATCCAGATTGCGATATGTAGTCATCTTTGTCAGTCTGGAAGCTAGCATCAATGTAACCCTTTACCACGAGCTCTTCCTCACCACCTTATTCCAAGAATTGATCCTTAGTCCTTCTCAAGTACTTTAGGATGTTCTTGACGGCTATCCAGTGACATTCACCTAGATCTGACTAATACCGGCTCATCATGCTCAAAGCATACGACACATCAGGACAAGTACATAACATCACATACATGATAGATCCAATTGCTGATGTATATGGAATCTTACTCATGCGTGCCCGTTCATCACATGAACTAGGACATTGGGATTTAGAGATCATAACCCCATGGGACATGGGCAAGTTACCTCTCTTAGAACCCTCCATGCTAAACCTCTTTAGCACCTTGTCAATGTATGTGATCTGGCTTAGGCCTAGAAGCCTTCTAGATCTATCTCTATAGATCTTGATCCCTAGTATATAGGATGCTTAGCGTAAATCCTTCATAGAGAAGGTCTTCCCTAGCCAACCTTTTAATGTTTGAAGAGTAGAGATGTCATTTCCCATCAATAGTATGTCATCCACATACAATATGAGAAATACGACTGTGCTCCCACTAACACTTTTGTAAACACAAGGTTCATCTTCATTTTGACTAAAGCCAAACTTTTTGACTACTTCGTTGGTTTTACCCCTTTGGGTGGATCCACCAAGGTTCATACCTTGATGGTGTATTCCATCTCAGATGTCATGGCTTCGAGCCATTTCTCAGATTCTGGTCCCTTAGTAGCTTCTAGATAGGAAGTTGGCTCATCTGCTATGCCCAATTCGTCACTGTCTTGAGTCACAAGAAATCCAAATCTCTCAGGCTCAAGTTGTGTCCTACTAGACCTACGAGATTCATGTGTTACATTTGGAACTTGAAATTCCACAACAATTTGTGAGTCTTCATGTTCCTTATGTACCTCCTCAGGTTCTCTACTTTCTTGTTGGTCTTGAACTTCTTTGAGCTCTACATTCCTCCCACTAGTTCCTTTGGAAATAAATTCCTTTTCAAGAAATACATCAGTCCTAGCAACAAACACTTTGTTGTCAATTGGTGTATAGAAGTAGTATAAAAAATAGCATTTTTCCGATTTGGGTCCAAGCTTTTCAAGAAATTGTTTCCTAACATAAGCTTCACATCCTCAAATCTTTAACATAGACAAATTGGGAGAATTCCCATTCCATATCTCATATGGTATCTTTTGAACCGATTTGGAAGGTACACAGTTAAGTGTAAACACTATAGTTTCAAAAGCATATCCCCAGAACAATATTGTAAGTTCGGTTGAACTCATCATTGATCATACCATGTCTAATAATGTAGGATTCCTTCTTTTTGACACCATTATGTTGTGGTATACCAGGTGGAGTCCATTGTGATACAATACCACTGTCTCTCAGAAGGTCCTCAAACTCTTGACTTGAGTATTCGCCACCTCGATCTGAACGGAGTGATTTTATACTCTTACCAAGTTGCTTCTCTACTTCATTCATGAAAGTCTTGAACATTTCAAGAGTTTCGGACTTGTGTTTCATAAGATATACATAGCCATACCTACTGAGGTCATCTGTGAAGGTAGTGAAGTATTGATAGCCTCCTCTAGCATTTGATCTAAAAGGTCCACATACATCAATATGTATGAGCCCTAGA
Organism: Alisma plantago-aquatica; assembly: GCA_963693085.1. NCBI lineage: Eukaryota > Viridiplantae > Streptophyta > Magnoliopsida > Alismatales > Alismataceae > Alisma > Alisma plantago-aquatica. Next base: position 1,047,252,153 of record OY856412.1, on the reverse strand, counting down.
AAACCACTGGCTCTCTCACTGTATCTTGTGAAAGGAGTCTTGGTCATCTTCTCTAATAAACATGCCTCACATATCTCTAATAATTATTTCTATATCTTGCATGGACAAGAGTGGATTTGAATTTCACATTAAGAATGGAATTATTTCTATTTCTAAATATGAGATCTTTTATGGCAATGCACCTATGCCTTATGGTATCTAGTTATTTGAACTTGAGACTAGCATATACAACGTAAATACTGAAAGGTTAAAACTTGACAACTCAAACAAAACATACTTATGGCATTGTCATCTTGGACAGATAAATGAGAAGCGCATATCTAGACTCCATAAGGATGGTTATAATGGTAGGTACATAATAGCAATTCTCTAATTCTATTACAAGGCCCATAGGTAAAGATAAACTAATAACTCCAACTGTGGTGACAACAACTCTTGCTCCATTAGAAACTCGTAGCTCGACTTGGCCCTTTCATAAAGGCTTACTTCTTATCAGATCCTGCATATCAGAACATATGTGAGATCCACATCTGGTATCCAATACCCATGATGAAGAAGTATTTAAGTTTATCTCAATAACATATATACCTGAAGTGGAGATCTCTATCCCCTGCTTCTTCTTCCTCAGTTCCTCCAAGTAGAGAGGACAGTTTCTTTTCCAATGTCCAGCCTGGTGATAATGATGTCAACTGCCTTCTTTGGAGATCCCACCTTTAGCTTTGAGCGCGGATGACTTTGGCTTCTACTCGGATTTAAAACCTTTCTTAGCCTTGCCTTTTCCTTTTGACTTTCCCTTTGCCTTGTTGATCATCATCACAAACTTGGGCTTGTCTTTCTTCATCTGTGCTTGAGCTGTCCTCAACATGCCCAACAATTATGACTATGGCTTGTCAAGATTGTTCATGTTGTAGTTCATGACAAAATGATTATATGATTCAGGCAATGATTGTAGAATCACATTAGTGGCCAACTCTTGACCTAGGGGAAATCCCAGCTTGGATAGGCTTTCCACGTACCCAATCAAAGTGAGTATATGGGTGCCAACTGAGTCTCCCTCTTTCATCTTGCTCTTAAACAAAGCCTTGGAGACATCATATCTCTCCTGTCTTGCTTGATGTTGACGCATGTTCTTGAGATGTGTTACCATCTCCATGACATTCATGTTCTCATGCTACTCTTGCAACTCATAGTTCATTGAGCACAACATCAAGCACTTGACATCCACGACATCATCAAGGTGCTTCTTGTAAACTTCCTTTTCATCCTTGGGCGCATTTGCGGCGGGTTCCGCTAGCTCTGGTGTTTCGAGGACATAGAGCTTACGCTCATGTGTGAGAACAATTCTCAGCCTCCTAAACCAGTTTTGATAGTTGGTTCTAGTAAGTTTGTCCTTATCAAGGACCGATCGCAATGAGAAAGTGTGAGTGTTGTTTTCCATTTGATTGCTACAAAAGAAAAATTTGCATTTAGTCCAAAACATTTTGACTTGTAAAGATTTGATAAACGAGATTAATTAGGCCTTTAATTAATTACGCTCCCACTATTTTATTCAAACTGATATCCCTCACTGTCAACTCGGAAGATTGCAACTTACAACCATCTAGTGAGCCAAGATCCAAAATAATTGGATCAATCCCAGCTAACGCCAGCGTCAAAGACCAAATACTAAGGTAGGCAACTTTTTCCAATTGCATCATATGCAACTCTTGGATAGATGATCATGCACAAATCTTTTCCATAACGCATCTATGTGCCTCTAGGTACTTGATCCTATCAAGGTTCCCTAGTTAAGTCCAACCCATAAGCCAACACGGTGAGTGTGCACCCTACGGAGGCAGACCCACACACCAACCATCACACTTCTACGAGGTAGACAGTGTACCACGTGGAGTTGTGCCCACACATAGTCGATCAAGCTTTTCATGTGTGTTGCTTTATGGAAGGAAAGTAAAACATAATATTATTAATCGAGGGATTTTATAAATATATATACATATCCAAACACCACATACTTATAGTACGTATCATATACTACTATATCCGCAACCCCAAACGATAGACATGCAATCATATAGACAAATACATTGGTTATGGCCATAGTATTGTAATCCTTTGGAGCAAAAAAGGATTACGGTCCACCTATGGTCTTATCCATCTCATGCAACACCTGTGAATCAACCTGTAAGCCTGTAAGGATCAACATTACAATGAACAACTTCATGGATGCTCCGTGAGGTTGGGAACTTCAAGTTGCTTCATAGAATTGGATCTTCTTATTGCTTCTCCATGGACACTCCTTAGAGTTGGATCTTCAGGTTGCTTCTTGGAATTAGATTTCATGGTGCTTCTCCATGGACGCTCCTTGGATTTGGATCTTCAAGTGGCCTCCTTACATCAAGTTTACAAAAACTAAAACTAATCCTATTTCTATTACATCATATGAGTACAAATATAAAGGGAAAGAATTAATTACACTTTGAAATAAGAGATGAGGATCGACATGCAAGATGAATACTTTATACAAAGGATACATATGCAACCATTGTACATCCATAACATTCACAAACAAACATATCCACAAGATCCACAATATATTCACAAGTGGGCGGGGGTCGAGGGGAGGTCGCCCCTTGCGGGGTCTCAGGGGCAGAGCCCCTGAAAGGTCTATGGAATTTTACTTCCATGCACTTAGGAAAATCAATTTCCATAGTCAAACCCGTCCGAAACGTCAAAAATAGAAGCTTACGGAATATGTGGAATTAGGTTTAGATTTGCACATTAGCAGTTTCAATTTGCATCATATGCAACATAAAAAATAGTATACAACGATTTGATCATATCGAAATGAATCCAAATACGTCATAGATCGACGCTGCTCTGATACCACTGTTGGGTTTTGTGGAGAAAACATGCACGACGGAAGAAACAAAAATTCCACTCAACCCGAAATAGGATCTCGTCGACAACAACATATTTAGAAGGAGTGCTTGCGGGATATACCTTATCGTGGAGTAAGTCCGGCGATGTCCCGCTGCACAATGTTGTACTACAACGCTGGCCTACAGAGACATAATTCTCTCCCGTTCACTATCGCAAGAAAATCCAACGGTGATCCTATCGTGCGGTGATGTACGTTGCTCGTAATGTGCACAGATGGTCGTTGATGTCCTATGAACTCAGGCGTCTCAGCGTCTGCGTCTCTACTTCATCCACGCGGATGGACTATAACTCCACGTCGTGCTTCCTAAGTCGGCGGGAAGGAGTTGTGTCCATGTGGTGGCGTGCTAGTGGCACATTGCTCTCATTTCTCCTCTAAGGACGGTGACAACTAGGGTTTACGTATGTGAGCATAAACTGATAAGCCTCTCTCGATATCTTATATAGATATCGGCCGTCAAGCTCCTTTAAATAGGAGACGAAGGGAAGTAGGGTTTCCTAAACCCATCAGTAAACAGAAACACTACGTTAATTAAAATTCTTGTGGATTAATTAGAATATTCCAGTATTCATTAATTAACCAAATAATCACATTAATTGATTAATTAATATCTGACTCCATGCAATCGCTTGGGATGGCTCTATGGGCATATATGCCAATATCCCACACATCTCAATGAACATTTTTATGTGTGTGGCTTATGTAAGACATATAAGACTTAATATTATATTGAGGGATTTTAATATTCTTATATATGCATATAAGTATCCAATCACCACATATATAGTACATATCATATACATGCTATATCCCACAAATGAAACATACAATAACAATAAAGCAATGATTAATGTCATCCTATTGTAATTCCTTGAGCCACAAGGAATTACGGCCATCTAGGTCTACATCACATGTACCTATTGTTGATGAAAATTTGTGCTTAGCCATTCCAGGTAGACCAGCTCATCTCCCGACGGGGGTGCCACCAGTAGATCGTTTGGCTCCTCCAGCCGATCAGTTCGTCTGGTTATTGTGCACCTTGTCATCCACCAACCACTCATCTCGCTCCAAGTGACGGTCATCTTGGTCCATCATTTGATCATCTCGCTCCATGAGACGGTCGTCTCGGTCCTCCAAACAGTCGTACGACTGCCCACCATTCTTTGACATAATAGGAAATAAACTATCCTCTTTTACATATTGCTATGGGAAACCCCAAGTTACATTCACGGGGAGTAAAGGTAGAAGAGAAGGCTTGAGTTATTGCAAGTTACATCGGGAATAAGAGAAAGGACTCGATACGCAGACCGAGATGCAAACAATCATAACCAACAAAGCAAACACATAGGGGTTTATAGGCCATAACCACACTACACATCCACCATCAAAACTATTATGAGCGACACATATCGATTACATATATATACTATATCATATATGTATATATTAGTTTGGGATCATGTGGTGTTAATCAAACATTCACATCAGTCATTTAAATATTCACATCGTATACAATAAACAAAATATGATAAAACCAAAATCTAATCATATCGATTATTCCAAAACATAGAGCATCGACATGGATCTGATACCACTGTTGGGTTTTGCATGGTCGGAGTAGGCAACGGAAACAAAAAAATTTAGTTGACCATAAAACCATAACCAGTAGATCGCATCAACATATATGTAATGGGAAAGATGGTTTTAGCGAGTCATACCTAGTCCTGAGGCTTGCTCAGTGACCATGCCTCACAACAAGCATGGTCTTGACCCACCTATCTTTGACATCGTCTGTGCATCTCTTGGTCTTGACTCAGACTGCAGTTGACAGTCATCCTCCTGAGCGGTAGAAATCTCCCGCCTCTATAGATAGTCCACATGGACCATCGATAACTCTAGTCATCCTGTCCCGAAGGACACTAAAAGGAGTCATCCCCTTGTGTCGGTAAACTAGTCATAGACACATTCTCCCATTATCAGTTGCTTTTTTGCACTTGTCTTTCCTTCATTGTTCCTCCCTTTATGGGTAGAACTTGCTTGGACTCTCTCAATTACCACAACCAGAGAGGACAACAACTTTGCTGAGCAACTGATGTTTTGAGTTGTATATATTGAGAAGCCCCCATTACCCTCTATATATAGGAGGGGTCAGAGTAAGGGTTCTCAACCCTGGGTAATGCGTGGCTAAAGTGGGAGTAGAAGGGTCTAGAATTTCCATGAATAATTTGCACTGCAGCAGGAAAACCGGTCATTTCATAAATATAATGGTCATTTGGCAAGGTGAGCCGATCGGTTCACTTGTGAACTAGTCGGTTGGGAGTGTGAACCGGCCGTTTCACTTAGTGAACCGATCATTTCACTTCCCAGACATCCCCACAATTGACTTTCCTTGTTCGTTTCTAATTAATACAAATATAAATTCTTGTCCCAATCGAATTGAACAAGTGAAATGGAAAAGTTTTTCTCACTAACTGGGACAACCCAACACTGCTCGTTTGGACACATGAACTGATTAGTTCACCAGAGTGAATAAGTCATCTCACTGACCATGAGCTGATCAGTTCACCCACTGAACCAGTCGGTTGGTGGTCTAGGTTGTGCAGAACACAGTCAGTTCGGTTCTCAATCCATTTGACACTCAAATCAGTTGGTTCAATACTTGAACTTGATGTCTGAGTCAAGTCTATTGATTGTATGTTTAATTCAGTACCTAAACACTTTTAGTATCAATTCAAACATTATTCATGGATAAACTCCTATTCCAGGCTAATCCTTTGTGTGTGACCCTATAGGTCCCATTTCACATTGGCAGTGAATGTCCATAACTAACTTATGACATCACAAGAAAAGAGTGGAACCTAGTCTTACATCATTGCTACCCAGGTGAAAAGGAAAGTTGGAGAACAACTTTCAATCCTACAGTCTGTGATTGGTGTTCCCATGAATATATAATTCCTTTTTCTCTGATATCCTAAATGAACTCAAGGTATGGAGTTGTCATCCTTTCAATGCTCATTCATGTTCCTTGATCCAAAGCAGACTGTCTGAGATATGTGTGCCATCAATATCACCTATTGACTCCCACATGCATGCACATTCCTTTCTTAGTCTCACTTATCAAGTGGCCATGGACATCATACTCCCTTAGGAGGGATAAATCCCATATGTATCACTCACAGTGAAAACCCCATGTGCCAAAGTCACCCAACCATCACCTTTATAACAATCCATATTTTAGGATTGCATTTGATAATGTCAAAGTGTTCCCAACGACATGTGATGAGTGCAGTGATTTTAGGTCTAAGAATCACAATCACCACCATCACTGTGAGAGTTGACTCTGACTACCATGTCATGGTTCCATGTGTCACTCTCATGGTGGGTTGTCCGATACACTGTTCTCCAACATGTATCTGTGTGCTTTGTTTGATATCATATATCATGACTAATGAGACACTGTCATCAACCAACAGACACTAGTCTTTATGTGTCATTGTTGTCTATCAACCTTCTACAATGACATCCGACTAGGGACATAACAAGAATGTACAAACTCTTAGCATCCATATGATCTCATTGTTCAGGTCCTCAACCTAAAGACATACGTCATTGAGTATTGTCATTCTTTAGACATTCATTATGTCTCATCATTATCTCATAACTGATGAAACCAGAATAAATTGGAAGCTTGCCTTTGATATTTACCAAATCAATCTTAATGTATCCCGATCCAATCATCATATTATTGGCTCTCTAGGCATACATACCAATAGAAACTTGACTCTCAAGATAATTGAGACCCAAGGAACACAAATTTCACATCAAATTTTACTTTTAAGAGTTCCTTTCATAAATACTACCTAATTAATATATGTGTCCCATCATTGTTTTAGTGATGATATTATTTCGACATTATCATTATCATTCTTCCAATTGTGTCTCATACCACCACATTACAACCAAAAGGATTATATATTATTATTGTGTACTAAATTCTTCATGTTTATTATATAAGTCATTAAATTTATCAATTCCTTATTTATTTTAATTAAGTATCAATATTCTCAATTATGGACATCTGGCTCTTCTATGCATATTGTTTTTCTTAACATAATATCTTAATCAACTTTATATGATGTGACATATTTTGTTGGTCTATAGATTATTATGAGAGCATTATGTCTTAATTGTTTTCATGCATATACGTCAGGGTGATGTATTCATGTATTAACATATTACAGTTACACTTAACTACTATTAGGTATATCTTCATCCTTGTTTGGCAAAGTCCAAAGAACAAAGGTCTCTTACCTCTTAACCTTGGAATAGTATAAGGTTCTAGAGTTTGATATGTTATAGGGAGGTCGAATACTCACATCCACATATCAACATACTTTGGCATTTCCTCGGAGGTTTTGAAAGTGGGACACTAGTCCTTTACCACCAAACAACATCCAAAACTTTCCAAGGGCCCCCAGTAATAGCCATCTCATAGTCATCCCTGCATGGAAATTGCAATACATAGTGCCCCTTGTCAAGTTCATATATATTGAACCAACCTTTAAGGTTCTAGAGAAATTTTAATTGATCACACATAGTCATGTACCCCATGTCTGCCCCTAGGAGGCTAATAATAATTGTATACTTCTAAGATCGAGAAAGATCTTCCTCTGCTTTTATATCGATGTAGATGGCCGAGGCTCCTTCCATCATCGTTAATTCGATAGATTTATCTTCCATGCAATCCTCATAAAGTTTCTCCAAGAAGACTCCATCTCCCCTTGCATGCCTCTTTGATATCCAGATCCTCCCACAATAGTACTATGGGATTGTTTATTCATCCCTTGCAAATCGGTGTCTTCAAAATTGTAGTTGTAAGGGTTCATTTGGTGGCATCATCCTACAACATATTCTCTCCCTCTTCAACTCCTCCCCCATATCTATGAATTCCCCACATCCCGAAAAATAGGACTTCAATTCTGACGCGAGGGATGGAAACCCTAACACTACCACCCTTTTGAGTTCCACTACTATCTACAGTCTTATCTGGTTCCTTCCTTCATCCCCTCCCCATTTGAGTGCCTCATCAAAACCTCCTAGAATGCTACAAATTTATTCCTCATCGTGGCCTTGGACCCTTGTGCCACCACCTCCATGGTCCCTCTTTGCCCCTACCAATCTCCATAGATGTTTGATTCAAACCTTTTTCATAAGATCTTATATACACCCGTGAGTGTGTATCCTTCTATATTTACTGTATTTGCATTAACCTAAATGCAACTTCATAATAGGATGGAATGTGACAATTTTCCTAATGTAACAAGTACTATGTCATAATTCCAGATTTAAACTCTAGATTTTTTAATATTAACCAATAATCATAGTATGCTTAGAATCTATCATTTGTTTTTAGTTACATTATATATTAATATGATATAAACTAATGAATGATAGAAAACATACTTTCTTGTGGAGAGACATATCACTAACACCAAGATAAGAGAAACCTGAATAATAATAAGAAGATAACAATGAAGCTCCTAAAGATAGATCAAATAGAAGGAAATGCTCCCTTTTGCTTTAGAATACAATGAAAATAAGATCTTTAAGCCTCCATATTAATATATATGTACTTGCAATGACAAACACACAATGATGAAGATAGGAAAGAAGAGCAATAAGTAGAATAAGAGAAAGTGAACGTGTGATTTAGAGAAGTAGAGGGGGTTGAAATTTATAGAAGAAATGTCTAACTATTGTAAAAACATCCATTGCAAAATAGTAAAATTTCAAATGGATCTCTCGGTCGTGCATCTGTATCTAACCTGATGTTGCATGGCACACCCAGGATAAAGATGCCATTGGATACAATGTCATCATTCTAGAGCTGCCCCTTGGTATACCTAGAATGAGGATGCCGCAACACATGGAGTCTTCATTCTGGGTGCACCTTGTGGCATTAGGTTGTGGGTAGCTGACTCTAAGAGTCGTCTATTATGGAAACTATATTGAAATGTTATCTGTCCTAATATTTAATTTAGTCAAACTTGCTTCTATTTTCTTTTCCTTATTTTCATTTATGTATGGACAATTGACCTAACTTTGAATAAAACTACTTGTGTGCAATCAATGAACTAAAATGCTTTTAGAGATACACCACCAAAAAACAATAGATTAGTCACAATATCAATGACAGTAACCCAACACGTGACAAGTGTTACATGCTTTGTCAGTTATGATAGTGAGATGGTTTCTAGTTCTACATATATATGCTTATAGTGAAGATAGATTGGCAAAGCTAATATGTTGTCTCATCCTAGTTCATATGATCAATCATTATTCCCCTCTACAATCAATTCAAGTTAGATTACTTGTGTTGTTACGTATTTGATTATATCATATGAAAAGAAACACTTCTTATTGAATGGTATCAAAATACCATACACTAAGGCTAAATGCATTCCATACATACATTGGGCCCTACATTTAATACATTGAAAAACCTCTCACAGGTAAGAAGCCTACTTAAGAATACGCTCTCATTTTCTTCTATATCTCAATTCCCAAGCACTATTCTATTGGTCATCAGTACTGGAGTAGAAAGTTTGATTTCTTTGAACCATGAATGACATCCTAGCCAACGTAAATGATCTAGTACCTTTGGTACCAAGGATGTAAAGTAAAAAATGGAAAGTATTGTATTCCAAAAATGTATGTGATTAATAAAAAAAATTAGTTCAATAAAAATGATTGAAGAAGAGATGACATCCAAATGGATAAATTATCATTCAACCATGTTGTAGAGGATAACAAGTTGTAGAGTGAAATAGAAATAGAAATAGAAAATGACATGTCTACCAAAAAGCTCTACAAATGGAATATTAGGCAAAGAGCCAAGAAGCGTATGGATCTCCTGGAGAAGGATTATGCTTGCTGTGTTGATTTAAGTGATAAAGTGCAAGGTATTGGCAAATTTGAATATTGCATGAAGACAATCCCTAAAGAATTTTGAAATGTAGCTTACTATAATACTCTCATGGAAAATTGTGTATTGACATGCAAGTTTAAGGAAGTATTCAATAAATTTGGGTACATTGGCCTTCCACTAACTGCATTTTCTTGTAATGAACTCTTGTTCATGTATTACTGTCATAGTAAGAAGAAGATAGGCAATGTTCTATGTCTTATGTAGAATGAAAATATCAAGACCACCCTACCTACATATAAGGTCACTAGTATATTTTTGACCTCTGATGTCACTTTCTTAATGCCAACTTTTACAAAAAAACTAACACCATGCTTATAACATCATTTGGTATAACACAAACATCACTATCGGTCAAGTCTCACCAACTAAGAAAAAATAGTGATACTGCTATTACTATAACATGGTTTCTTTGTGAAAAACCAACATCTAAGATAGCCCATAAAATTTAATTTCTCATTGAAAATGTTTGATGCAGGTGTATTGCATCAGTTGTACAAAATTGACAACAAATCTCTCCTTGAGAAATAAATTTTGCCTCCAAAAGGACTCCATCATCAATTTTACAATAGAAATCAAAGTCGTAGGTCAAGTACATTGTAAACGATTTGTCAATTATTTTCTAAAAGAATTGATGACAAAGAGTTCTCAGCACGCACCCCGCAAAAATATTTCCCCTCAAATTGGCTTATGATGTTTGTTTCTTGGTGGGAAGTTGACAATTAAAGTCTTAGCGAGATTGACATTTTTTATTAGAGCTAAGTACATGTGTTGTCGATTTTTTGGTGCACAACCAACAATAAAAATAGACCTATGATGTCATTTTTTCACGAGCAATATAAGAGACTTGGCTTAGCAAGGTTGGAGTTTTTTTTTAATAGGAATACATACTTATGGTAATAGTTTTTGTCTGTATAAGTGACAATATAGGAAGACTTATGGCATCAGTTTTTCGTGACAATCAATGATCAAAGTCTTTGTTGTCAGTGTTCTACAAAAACCGATGACTAAGTCTTACTTAATAGAACTCACAAAACACTCTTTCTCCCATTATCTATTTCATCATGCCTTTCTTCCTTGCTTTGAAAATTTTCTTCCTTGGCCTCCACCGTTGTTGTTGTGCTTCTGTACTATCCTGATCATTGCCGTTGGACACCGCCATCCTCGTTGGTGCTACTGTGCTGGACCCTAATGCACACCGCTATTGCCATCACTTCCTACTATGTTGGAAACCACCAACACTATTATTGGGCCCCATGTTGAGACACCACTGCCCTCTTACCATCGCCACTTGGACCCCACTGTGGTGGACATCACTCTGCTTGAGCCACCAGTGTCGCCAGCTCCTCAAAGCGTGTTTTATAACTTTTTTTGCAAAAATGCTTGTATAATTTGATGAAATGTAACTAGGGTTTGAATACCTTAATTGATATCAATGGAATGATGAATTTCAATTAAGGTTTTTATTTGGAAATTTTAGAAATCATACTTGTATAGTTGGAGTTGATTTATAACTGCTTGTATAATTTGGTGTATTATTCAATTTGAATGTTGTATGGATAATTAATGACATCTAAGATTAATTAAATTAAATTGATATGAATTACATAAATTATCTTTATTCATACTAAAATTTTATATTTACCTAAATTCTAAACTGTAAATCCTAATTTAGACATATATCTCGTCGAGCCAATAACCCATCTAAGATTTACTCACTGGGAGTATATCTTGGATAGTCCCGGTTTGGGACTGTTCTTGAACACTTAATCTTGTTTGGGATGTAAGTTTATAAGATGTATTCATTTTTCAAAATATTTTTTAGCGCTTTCCCATTCATTCTCTAGGTACATATGTGGGTGGATATTTTCCCATCTATATCAATGTACTTAGAGAATTGCTGGGAATTGTTGCCAAAATATTCTTGAGATCTGAAGACATGATTCATTTGCTAGTGAGATTATGTGTTCAAGAATGAGAGATGTGGTTCACATTCATTACTAAACCCTAAACCCTAATCTGTAAATGTCAATCCTTAAATCTATAAACCCTAAAATCTATACCCTAAATGATAAACCCTAATATCTAAATCCTAATCTTTAGATCCTAATCTCCAAGTAATTATTTCAATACTAATTTTCTCTATGATCATAGAATTGATGGATCATGGATGTCCATTTCAAATATCTCCACTCTAGAGTTTATTATTGGTTGTGATCAATTTATAAGATTTGTGAAGGAACACAAGAAACAAGTTAGAGATAGATTCTATTGTCCATGTAGAAATTGTAGTAACAACTTGAAGATTGACATTGTTGAAGAAATCAAAAGTCATGTCATGTGGAATATGATTGTACATGGCTATACAAAATGGTACTAGCATGGAGAGGTTCCTACTATGAGATCAGTAGATGTTGATAGCAGTAAGGGTATTGAAGAAGAAATTGTTGATGATGTTGTAGATGTGAACAAAATAATTCCTATAGACATTGTTGATGCAATGCCAGATGGTTGTGTGGTCAATCATACTGATCCACCTTCCTTATTTGAAATATTGTGCTTGATGCTGAGAGACCATTATACTTAGGTTGTACAAAGTTTACAAAGTTGGGTGTTGTGTTAAGATTGTATACTCTAACAACTATAAATAGATGTAGTGATAAAAACTTCACATCTATGTTGTCTTTGTTGAAATAAATTATTCTTGAAGGATACGAGCTTCCAGTCTCAACATAAGAATTAAATAATAATGTTTTTCCCAATGGAAATGGTGGCTAATAAGATACATGCATATCTGGATGATTGTTGTTATTTCAAAAGGACTATATTGATTTGAATTTTTTTCTAAAATGTGGGGCGTTAAGGTGCAAAATGATGACCTAAGCCCAAAATTGGATCTCTTACCAAGGTGACGTAGTATCTAATAATAATAACAACACAATTTTAATGCTTGTTTGCCAATACCATGAATATGTAAAATTTATCTTGGCATGCAGAGGGAAAGAAAAACAATGATGGAATCCATTAACACACATATGATTCTTCACAATGGTAGAAAATTGATTCATTGTACCGTAAATTCTATGAGGAAGTTAGGAATCTAAGACTTGGGCTCTGTATCAATGGGATGAATCCATATGACATATTCAGAAGCCAACATAGTATTGGGCCTATTATGATTGTTATATACAATCTTCCTCCATGGTTGTATATGAAAAATAAGTATGTCATGTTGTCTTTGTTGATATCAGGCCCAAACAACCTGGCAGTGATGTTGATATTTTTTAAACCTTTAATTGATAACTTAAAGAAACTATGTGAAGAAGGTGTGATGACCTATGATGCTTTTTGTAGAGAGACATTTTGTTTTCATGCTATGTTATTTTGCACTATTAATGAATTTCTAGCATGGGGATTTGTAAGGATACAACATAAAAGTATCCAAAATATGCTCTATATGTGAGGAGAACACTGATTCAATACAAAGCAACATGGAATAAAGATTGTATATCTTGGTCATCAAAGGTTTCTATAAAAAGTACATCCTTACTGAAGGTTGTACAAAACATCTAAATGGTTCAAATGAGGAATGGAGTGCCCCTCTAAACCTATATCAGGACAATTAATTATGGAAGAGTATAGGACTTTGTCAATGTGTTTGGTAAAAGATCACAACATGCTATTCTCACAAGAAGTGACAAATCTATATTAAAAAAGATGTCAATATTATGAGATCATTCTTATTGGATTTATTTGGAAGTTAGGCATTGTATCAATCATGTTGAGAAAAATGTTTGTGATGGCATCATCGATACTCTGTTGAATATATCAAGTAAGAATAAAGATGGAATCACATCCATAATGCACCTATGTGAAATGGGTAAAAGGAAAGAATTAACAACATAAGTTAGCAGTGATAAAAAAACATGTCTACCTCCAACATGTTACATGTTGTCTAGATAGGAAAAGAGAACTTTTTGTGAGTGCTTTCTTAGTGTTAAAGGTACTACATGGAGACTCTTCCGATATACCTAGAATGACATCAATGAAGGATCTGAAGATGATGTCTTATATCTCATGATTTTCACTCACCAACGTAGAAAGTACTGCTCGTAGCTATTCTATCTTTAATGTCAAAGCATGTAAGGTTTGCAATCATGAGTTTTTGTTTCTTCTTCACCACTCTATGAAACAAAGATACCGATCCTCAGAATCTTGATAAGTTGCAAAGATAAGTGGTTGTTACCCTATGCCAAGATGAGATGCATTTTCCTCCTTTATTATTTTATATCATGGTACATCTTTTTGTCCATTTGACCATGGAAGTGAAAATGTTGCCTCTAGATTTATTGCATTGGATGTATATTTTTGATGTATATGAGTGTTTTAGAGGTGAGTTTGAAATCATTATCGACCTGAAGGAAGTATTATTAAGGTTTATGCGGCTAGGGAGGTTATGGAATTTTACAATGACTTTTTGAGTTATAATGAATCTCCTACCAACAAATAAATATTCATCCATATTCTGGAAAAGGGACTTTAGGAGCACGAGTGAAAGTAATTAGTCACAAGTTGTAACAAGCATACTTGTATACTTTACACAACATAGATAAAATTGATATTTGTATCGCAAAACATAGCAATTTTATCAAGACAAAATATCCTTGACCTAACCCAATGTGGATTTCTAGAGAGCATAATATGACATTAATTAGGTGGTTTGAAGATAAAGTATTCTGTCAACTATCTCAAACACCAATTAACGTTGTTGATAATATCAACTTTCTTCTTTTTAAGCCAAAAATAAGTGCTATGTCTTATGAAAGGTTTTCCATAAATGGACTTTCGTATTACACAAAATCTCAAGATGATAAGAGTGTCATCCAAAACAATGGGGTCACCATTCAAGCATCCTCTTTGTATTTTCTAGTATGAAGGATAGGAGTCCACATGAAGCTAAAATGTCATTTTTTGGTGTCATGGAATAAATATGGAAGTTTGAATACACAAATTTCAGAGTTTTTGTCTTTAGGTGTAATTGGGTTGATAACACCAAAGGAGTTATAGTGGATGAATTGGATTTAACATTAGTCAATTTTGAAAAGTTTGATGAGAAGGGTGAACCATTCATATTGGTATCAGAGGCGAAGCAAGTATTCTACATTGATGATCCTACAGATGAAAAATGGTCTTTCATCCTTCATGGGAAAAGATAGTTCATTGCATATCTTTAGATGAACAAAAGTACTATGACAAGTATAATGACTTCAGTCCATTCTAAGTTTTCTTTCGAACTTCAATTGTTGAATCTAACACTGACTTATATCTATGTGTAGATCACATAGTTGGAATATTAATTGATCAAAGATCCAACCAATACTAGAGGCATATATTTTAAAAAAAAATACTAGATGTACATTTTAATTTATTTAATTATAATTATACATGTTTCATATACGAGATGTACAATTTAGATTCTTTATTATAGTTATATATGTTTCATATGAGACATGTACATATTACATTCTTTATCACTAATATTTCATTCTTTGACTATTTTTAGATGGTGTCTGACTATGAGGATGAGCACCATGACGATGTGCACTATGAGGATGAGCACCATTACGTTATAAGTTGTATTTATTACATAAATGTGCATTTTACATTCTCTATCACATTTACTATATAAATGTGCATTTTACATTCTCTATTACCTATATGTATTTCTTTAAAATTTTAGGGTGATCATCATGAGGATGTAGACCCTAAGGGTCTTGCAGGCTTTGTAGAGGAACACCATGATTATGCACGTAGAAGAGGCATCACCTTGATGAACAAGTTGGTAGCACATAGGGATAAATGATAGAAGTTGTTTGTTGACTTTGATGATGTAGGAAATCCTATTGGGAAGAATCACAATACTTTTATAAAATATCTAGGGGTTCTTACTCACAACAAAGTGGATTTAACAATAGAATCTTGGCATACAGTTGATTCTTCCAAGAAAGAGTACATCTGGAAGGACTTATGTGTGAGATATTATGCTTTTTAAAGATATTCACAATTGTTTTTATAAATATTCCATTAATTATATGAAATCTTGTATAACATCTATGAGCTTGATAAAAACTACATTGTAAAATGGTGTTGCAATGCTATGGGAGGCTATAAAGGAATTATAGGACAAGTTTGACTAGATAATACACAATCAATAACAAGAAGAAGAAGTCCACCATTGATAAATGGGCCTAGCTTGACCTGAAGGTGTAGTACACACTTGTTGCTTCAAGACAAGCAAACAAATTCAAGATATTAAGCCTCCTTTATTTTTACATATTATGATTTCAATGCAATATATGTTTAATATTTGGTTTGTATAAACCAGGCTTTACACGCCGCTAATGAAGGCATGTAAAGAATGTGCACAACCACAACTTGGTTCCAGGTCGCTACACAATGTAGAGGTAAAATATATTGAAAGTGTCTTCTTCTGAGAAGCCTACTCACATGTCTACTAAGTCTTTTGCTGCTCCTACATCTTTACCTCACCATGAGGGGTGGAGTGATGTGATGACAAATTGATTTGTAAAAATATCCAGTCCTAGGATCCTAGTGCTCATTATCAGGGCAATCCACATGAATGAGGTGAAGGAGAGGAGAAAGGTTTTGGGGATTGTGAATCCAGTTGGAAAGCCATATTAGAAGGAGGGATGGAACAAGCTTGAACTTTGACGAAAGAGGATTGCACCTGCATTTGAAGGGCATGAGGGTAAGCAATAGACAATCAAGACATGAAAGGACACCCCAATGTACTATGGGATATCTGGTAATAATATTTTGATGAAATACGATCAATGTCCATATCTTGGGGGAGTAGAACCTTGAGTTTGGGCTTGCTTATCAAAATATAATATATGTTTCTATTACTTTTTTTTGAAATAGTGTCATGGGCCTTATTTTATAAAATTGTATATAATTTCTTCAAAACTTAAAAGAAACCATCACATTTAATTTTTTTCTAGCAAACTTTCCTTCATAAATCCATGTGTGTTCATTTCTACATAATATGGTTGTTGGCGTCAAAATGTTTGGCAAAATTTCACCAATTTCAATAAAATTTTAAACAATGGAACACTAATGGAACTTGAGAAGATAGAATGAAACTAGAAACATGTGAATAATTTGAGGATGCAACACAAGGGAATACTATAGATGAGAGTTTTGGTAACCATTTCATTAATGATGATGGAGACAAAAAACCATGCAAAAGGTGGCCAACATCATTTGACAGTAGTCTCCATGAGTAGGATAACTTGGGTTGAAGTAATGTGGGTTTTGGGAGCATTACAAAACTTATGTTTGGCACATATACTAACTAGTATCTAGGGGGCATGATAGATACAAGTATGAATACAACTAGACTTTATTTATGGACTATGAAAGTCCTGTATTGAAAAAGCAGAACCAATTAGTGCATGGAGAAGAGTGTGTTGACAATTGTACAAAATGAAAAGACATATGTTCCCCTAGATAAAGTTTGTCTCTAATGAGGATGGAAAAATGTCGACCATGGTGTGTGGACATGTGTCATTATTGTGCATTCATTGACTAATAGTTTCAAGAAAAAGATAGCATCATTTGATTAAAGACAAGAGGCATCACCCCTTTCATGCAAAGATGAACCACCAACCCCAGGATGGTAGACATAGAGTGGTAACCATGTGCGTGGAGATGGAAAAAGTAAAGTCAACCTACTTGGAAAGACAAAATGGTAACTTAATACTTTTAGATATCCCTTAATAAAATAGTTTAACCATTCTGGATGGAAACACAACTAGAATATATTTAACACCATGCCCACTCGACCTGCAATTAAAAAAAAATAGATCAATAACAAAATGAAAATATAGAGAAATATGAGAATGCATGTTTAAACATATCAAAAATTTCCATACCTCCATTATTCAAAACTCTTTGACGTTAAATGGTTTAAAAATATCTTACTTAACATATATACGTCGATATACCCGTCGTTATTATTGGACCTCAATTTCAAAATCTATGGTGAATGAAATGGATCAGTTACATATAGACACCAAACTTAAACAAAGAAACATTGAGGATGAACAATCTTTCCCATGAATATATGACTACATATAGACAATGTCCAATGAAAAGTTATGTTCGAAGACTTTATGTGCAATGAATGTAATAACACCAGTAGATAGATTTATACTTGCAAACAAATAGTTACAAATATTATATACATGCATCTTCAAAGTTCATACTTACCTTGTGTTTGTTGTTATACCTATTCTCAATGGTGAATGATTTATTTTTATATCAACTTGTATGTATTAGCATCTTTTAACAGTTCTCATTTATAAAAAAACTGATTTTCGTGATTTTTGTACCATATTATCCTAATTTTAAGATTAAAAGATATATTGTCAATGAATTAAGCTTTGAGTTAATCATCAGTTAATAAATAATGTACATGGTAACATACTTTGTTAAAGATATATTGTTCTCATTTGATATTTTATATAACCACAATGATATGAAGTACACATATTGGTATTATCTTTATTATTTCTATTTTCAAAAAGTAACACATGAAAAAAAACTATAATTAATTAATCAACAATTATGGGTCATAAAAACATAAAATATTTCTCAATTAGTATTAAGCCCCAAAAAACCTAATCTGCTATAGTGATATTTTTGACAATCAAGAGATAGCTACGAGGTGTGTAATTTGATAAGTCTCTCGAATCAAAATTCATTTCTCGTATGATTTCAAATATTAGTGAATTCATAGCATATGTTGAAATGAAAGATGACTTTATTTTCTAGTTCAAAATGTACTAGAAACTATATTGGAGAATAAAAACAATACTAGCAAAATAAATGCAAATGTGACTCTGTCTCAGTTATAAATGATCTATAAGAAGAGAGATATGAGTATGGAACCTAATGAGGGAAGAAATGAAAACCAAAATGTATAAACATACTACTTAGTTCACAAAAAACCATCTCTAGATTAATACTTCATAATGACTTCTACAACTTGATTATGATATGCATGTTATCCATCTACATTCGTGTTTAAATACATATCTAAGTCTGGATTTCAACTCCATGTTTCCAAGGTCTCAATATCTAAGCTAGGTGTACAAAAGAAGCTTTGTTTCAAACTTCATCTCGGAAACTTATATTACGAATGGGTTTGAGTTTGAAAATATGGTGGGATTATTGTCTATGTTTTTATGGTTTAAGTGGAAACTCATTCTTCCTTTCTATGTGGAGTTTTCAGGATTGTTATATGTTGTCAAGGTAAAAAGGAATAGTTTAGTAAGGATAAATGATGATCTACATTGTTTTTCTATTCAAACATATAGTATCTTAGGCAAGTCATTCAGATCACATATACATAGATTGAAAACAAACCAAAACATGGGACTTATTAAAAATCACTATCTTTTATGGAAACTAGTAGTGCAATTGCAACACCACGTTTGACATTAGACATTAGAAAAGATAACTAATTAAAATAACCAATAATTAGTAAATAAATATGCATTGAGTAGCATTGTGCATGTGGAGAACTCATATATCGAATATTATAAATATGGTACTGACTAACATGTGAAGAAGAATCTTACCTCTCGTCAATTTTTCTTTAATGAACCAAGGAAATACACAATCCTCCAAATATATAATAATTCAACAAAAAAAACTTGGCATGTTCTTGATATCAATGACAATATGTGATGCTCGACAAAGGTTAATTACCTATAATAAATAAGCAACATGAGAAGTAGAATCTACGATCCTACAAAAAAAATTTGGGTACATGGTCAAACATAACTACATAGCCAATAGTATAAAGAAGAGACATTAGATATGATACACTATATTAATAAAACAATACAATAGAATAAGAACACAAATTTAAATAGTAGATCATCCTCTTTTGGTTCCATGCATAAAGGTCATTGCGACTAGACTATATTGAGGACGTAATACCTATAGGAATTAACATAAACTTAGGAAAACCTTGCCATCCAATGTCCTTGGAGAAAACTTTACTTGACATTGATATGATATTAATTGGCTCAAGAAAGTCTGAGATGAGCGAAGACAGCCCAATCACATGGGTCTACCCCTTCCATCACCTCAAAAACTAACGATGAATGTCAGATGGTTTTCATCGCTCAAGAAGGCTCCAGTGGAACTTGTCATGCTGCTTTGCCAAGCCTACATCCGCAATGGTTACAGAAGGCCACCAAGCAATACATTTGGGTGACTTATTCCCAAAAACTGCATATTTGGTGCATGTAAATAAGAAAATAGGCATGGTTGGTGCCCTAGTATACCTATTAAATTTGGTCACTTACCTATAAGTATTGCACGTTGACCCATGTAATCTAGGTTGGGGTAGGAGATATGATCACCGGTTTAACATCAAACTTAATAGAGGTGTGACCCAACCCACTTATGTGTTCTTCTAGTGTGACCTATTGACATACATGTGTGAGCCATATCATAAAAATGAAACATTATCTTATCACATTTTTCACAATAATATCAGTCATATAAAAACACAATACCTATGATGTTATTATATTATTTCACCTTAATAAAAGAAAGAATCTGCTGCTATCGTATGGTTTTATGTTAGTTAGTCAATACAATGTAACATTTTATTTTGCACTCTAAAAGTGATTATGTCCTACTTTTTATATTTTTGTTTAAGTCAACATATCTACATCATGATTTTCTATTTGTTTTACAATAATTAGTATACATGTTGATGGTTATGCATGACTTTATTCCAAATATATCATATATTACAATTACTAGATACGTATGGGTTGATCCATCACCCGATAACCTGTTAGGTTCATCTTGTAAAGTTCTATGACACCCATAGGCCGATCCAAGACCAATAGCATGTTGGGTTCAGATTGGGTGAGTGTTTTGTCCACACATTAAAAGTTTTATCTTTCAAAACCACACTTGATAGATATGTGTATGAAATAAATAAAATCAAACTCAAGTCAACCCACTCATTTCATTGGTCTATTCATGATATGTTTTCTTAAGTAGTGGTTGTACAAAATAAATGTTAGTTCAAGTCAATGGTTTTTGTCAGCTTGACCACATGCCATCCTATAAGACAACACAATACAAAATGATCTCCCACATTTTCTCTATGAATGAACTTTTTTCATCCAATTTTAATATTTTGGAAAATGTACATATCATCCATTCTTTATCTACATATCCATTTATTTTAATGGAAAACCAATCATATATTATATACATATGTGTTTTTGAAAGTACACACATAAGTATTTTTTGAAAATACATATAGTTTGTATTAAATTATATATATAGATACATGTATATATGATATGAATCAATATGTTTGGGTTTGGATTTCCTTGAGTATTGTCTCATATTTTGAAAGATTGGAATAAGTTGTCTCCTTGCTTAACGTATAAGTTACACGAGCCTAATACAGGTTGAGTTAGGAAAGTCGGTTACTTAGTAGATTGAGGTGGCCCAATCCAAATTTGGAGCTCATAAAGACAGAGAGATAAGTGAAGAAAAAGAGAAGGATATATAGAAATGAGAAATATCTAACAATAACAGTGTTGCAATTGATATGGCTAGACATACATGTAATTAATATCGATCTCTTCATTTCCTTATCAGAGGACTATGAGAAATATTATATCATGAATGAGGCAAACTAGTCAAAAAGATTATACATAGATATTTTCATTTCCTTACCAGAGGACTGAAAGAAAGATTATATCATGAATGAGAGGAACTAGCCTAAACGATTATATCATGAATGAGAGGAATTAGCTGAGAACATTCTCATCACTTTTTAATAAGTATAAACCACAGTAAAATTGATTATGAAAACCTTCTACGATGTTTCTTGATACTTAGTAGTAGAATTTTATATGACCTAGAAACCCTATCAACATCCTTATATAGATCAACAAAAGCATACAAAGAATAGAGCATGGAGATGATTAATCTTTTCATTTACACCAAAATGACATGTAGGTACTAAATGTAAAGTTATCTTTGTTTTATATTTTTTTGGAGTGTTGAACACACATGACAGTGAGCAATCGGAAACAATACTCAATTTGGAGAGGTTTATCTTGGGGAAACATACTTAACAAATATAATACTATAAATAGTTCCAAAAATACAATAGATCCCATCATAGTGGATGGGTTTTCATTGAAATTTCCTCATATACCCTAGGTCACTAGGAAGGTCAATTTAACTTGAAAAATTTTGGGGTTTTACTTCTTTTCCTCTGTTGTTGTTACACTCAAAAGTTGAAAATAAAATTTAATTGTTAAGTACCCTTTTATAGGCCTTTGATTTATCCTTTATTAGTAAAAATAATGATTTTTGAATTTCATATGACATCATTTTATGTTCTAAATCATGGTTCATTTTTTTGTAGGGAAAGTGTTAAAACTCGTGTTATTGATTTACATCCTTCAACATTTTGCCTAGTGTTTCTGCATAGAACTAGAATTCTCTCCGTCCCCATAGTTCTATTTTGGCTAGCTTATATGCAAGCTCGTTTCCCTCCCTGCATTTAAATTGCAATATGGTGGTAGATTTTAAGAAGATCTGATCTTCATCACCCAATAAGCATGCCTTGGGGTTATTATCTTCCACAATCATCTTTGTTGCTGAGACGATCAAATCACGAAAACAAGATCAATGAATGCGGAAGCGATTAGCAGCGGAATTATTGACAATCACTAAAAATTAAAACTTTTTGTAAAGAGATCTTCAAACAACAAAAACTTCTTTCATAACAAATGTGATAAATCATTTACAAACTGATTCAAAGTTACATCTCTGTAACAACACATCTCGAGAATTACAACATCAACCACCTTGTTAACTGTACAAGGTAAGATACAAAATCTCGAGGCATCATACCAAAATATCAGATATATTGACTCCTAGGACCTGAGAGTACAGAGACGACACAGGACATACTATCTACACAACTTGACAGTCAGTGTCTCCACCTGAGGATCACTGCTGTCCTTGAGATTGCTGCTGCTGCTACTCACCCACTGATGGGTTCCTTCGTCCTCGGCGTCTACCTAAAAAGTCGAATCCCACGAGGTGAGACAATTGAATAATTGTCCCAGTGAGAGTTATAACTCTCTGCCAGAAGCTTTGTTATAGCTTAAAGAAATAACATAAAGCAGAAGAAATATAAATATTCAACAGCAGGTAACATTGTATAAACTATGTGAAGCAGCATCCTTATAAGTAATCATTTTAATTATAACATAATTGAATGACAAGACATATAACAATAAGGAATATGGATATTAGTTACTTAACCAAAGCACTATGAACAATTTATCATCAATCATTGTTTCTCGTAGTTCAACCTAAGCAATATGTTATACGACTGATTACATTTTACTAACATATTTATGCCCTGAGGAGATGAGTTACACCTCTCATACTCCAATCGACCATCCTTAGATCGCAATCGGTACCATACCTAGGTCATCAGGAGAGCCGGATTCCTATGACCTCATCATTCCTCAGTCATTATGAGGATCAACATGCAGGACATCTCGTGTCTCTCCTATAATAGGTTTCCAGGGTATTCTGGCAACTTCGCTATTTATAGCTACAGTGGCGTTCTGTACTCTCTTCGCCATCGAGGGATTTCTTCTTTATCGCTCATCGATGCGACATTAACAACATCATCGGGAGATTAGTGATACATCTTCCCGACATAAACATATAATGAAGGATTGAGAGATTAATGATACATCTTCCATCAAATCCAACATTATGACGTAAGGTTATTCGCGTCCATAACCCCCACATACTCAAAAGTATGTGCTCCAGGAGTTCCCTTAGGAAAACCTATTTCACCATCATGTATTATCTGAAAATGATGGATCTATAGTCAGGGCTCTACTTGATATCATTGTACTTGATTAGTTAAGTATATTATAGCATTCCTTAGTATCAGACATGTTTTCAAACATAAACAAATAAAACAAATGCTATAAAGAAAGAGTACTATTTGTATCAAGTTCGCATCACATACTTTCAACATTGGGATATCATCCCTAACCATCTCATCATTGTGATTCAAGAAATGTGGGTGTTCAAGCCCTTGGAACATCATAACACTTGTTACCAAGTAACATCTTGTCATCCAATCATTTTATCAATATGACCTTTGAATATGACAATGCAAATATTTCTCATGGCTCATTCAGCCTATCAAGCTCATATGTTACCAGTTACCAGGTAACATAGCATATAATTATACTTAAAGTATATAAAGTGTTTTCAATGCATATGACATCATAATCCTTACCTGGATATGATCACCTCTTTATGAAAACCTGCATGATCAACATTTACTAATAACATACACATTGTAATATAACAACACAACACAGGTTATTATCAAATTATATATGATACCACGGCCGTGCTACCTTGCACGGTCGTGCAAGAGTAAGCTACCACGGCCATGCTTCATTGCACGGTCGTGCAACAAAGGATTCACCATGACCATGTCATAATACTACAGCTGGTTTCTAGGGTTAGGATTCTCATTTAATCCAATTAGAGTTATTCAACCTCTTAACTTGATCAGGAATAGTGATTCCTTATCTCATACTTTAATCATGGAGTTTCATGCTTAAAAGCATAACTCAGAATTAGGGTTTACTTGTTCATATCATCACTTCACCCTAGATTAGGGTTTACTATCATGTTACATCACATTACCCTAGATTAGGGTTTACTATTCATGTTACATCACATTACCCTAGATTAGGGTTTAGGTTCATAATTAGGGTTTCATGATATCTTTACTTACGGACCATACCCTTGATCACTACATGAATCAAGCTCAGGTATTAACCCCATAATATCATTCTTCTCAATCTTGATTAGATCATATTAACCCTATTAAATGACATAATGTATCAAGTCATTGTTCTTATAAGCAATTTAGGGTTTCTTCCTTAATTGACATTAGTCACTTAGGTACTATTGGGGTTTTAACCTTTGTACCATCATTATGTATGAAGATTACTTTCATTCATGCTCTTAATAAGGTTAAGATTCATTAATCATTATGATTAGGGTTTCCATGATCTCATTGTGAAGGATCATACCCTAATTATGTGTATTCATACATGCTGGAAGTATATTACTTAATTCTCATTCATATTAGGAGTCTTCTCTCTCCTCTTATCATTAGATGATGTTTACATCTCTTATGATTAGATTAGGTCAAACCAACCTTGATAACATAAGTCATATCATCACTACAATGGTCATTAGGGTTTGCTAGATCAAGAGGTGTTGACTACTTAAACCCATCAAGGGTACTTTGGTAAAGTCCACCATTGATCATAGCATGCATCAACCAACTAATTACTTGTTCCCTTAATGTATTTAGGTATCATTAGGGTTTAGATTAATCAACCATTAAACCATCTAATCCATTAAAGCATTAAGCATTCTTGACCTTAATAGACTCCAAACGGTTTTGCACTTTCAACCTCCAAACGGTTTTGAAACTGCATGGAATGGTTGACTGTTTGGTACTTTTGACTTTCAAGACCACATGGCCACGTTCATACTCAAGACTGTTTGCCCTAGGTGAGGTGAAGACCGTTTGGTCACGTTGACCATTTGGCCAAGTTTGACTTTGAAACCGTTTGAGCAAATCATCCTTGAAACCGCATGGCCATAAAGGGTTTTGAAACCGCATGAATCCAAACGGTCTTGAGACCGTTTGACCCCAAATAGTCTTGAGACTGTTTGGATTCAAACGGTCTTGAGACCGTTTGGTCCCAACACCTCAAAACCGCATGGACCCAAAAGTGTGTCAACACTTCCAATTGCTTTAGGATTTTCAATGTTGAACCCCTCGATTGTTCATGCCAAGGTTAACCACTTATCAGTTGAGCCAATTAGGTTAACCCTCTACTTATTTGACCCTCAATATATCCTCAATTGGTCACCAATTAGGGTTTAGATTAATTGGATTAGGGTTGGAATCGATCATCCTTCAACATGCATCAATATGAGCCTTATTGATGTTGAACCCATTGAAACATCACTCAATTGGGTCATGACCTGACCCCAAACGGTCTTGGGATCATTTGGACATCCTCCAAACGGTCTTGAGACCGTTTGATCAAAGTCACATCAAAAACTAACTCAACCTATTAAGGTTTGAACCATAGATTTGATCATTAGGTCACTAATCGATTATATTTCAATTTATTGCCTTTCAATCTTCAACCACTTAACCATAGTCAACCCTGGACATCCAAACGGTCTTGTATGACCACCAAATGGTTTTGAAACCATTTGGACATCATCCAAACGGTCTTGAGACCGTTTTACCATGATGTCATCAAAAGCCAAGTCAATTACTTAAGGGTTGAACCCTAGGTTTGGTCACCAAATCAGTACTTGATTACTCAACAACTTAATATGATTGGACCCTCAGTTGGTCAACCCTACTTAACCCTAGACCTCCAAACGTTCTTGGGTGGTCACCAAATGGTCGTGAGACCGTTTGGGTGATCCCCAAATGATTTTGAAACCGTTTGGGCCACTCAACCCAAACTTCAACATGATTGTATTCTTAAAATCAGCAATAGACCTGATTAGGGTTTTGGTGACTAAAGTGCTTTCAATTGGTGATTTAATTGGAATTAGTTAATGATTCTTGGAGGGTGATTAGTCTATAATGTGTAAAACATCCCTACAAATGGTCAATGCCTGGTCAACCCCTCCAAATGGTCTTGGAGACCGTTTGCTCCAAACAGTCTTATGAAATCTTTTGCCACCAAACAGTTTTGAAACCGTTTGCTTCCAAACGGTTTTGCAAACCGTTTGGGCACAAGTTGGAAACCGTTTGATAAAGTAAGATAAGGATTAACATTGGAATTAAAACCATATTCTTATACCTCAAGAACATGGTCTGTTCTTCACGGATTTAGTTGCAAGAATACTTAGAAGTATGGAAGAAAGGAAAGCAAACAACGTTTTCATAGGAAGAAGATGTATAAGCAAAGCTTTAAGGTTTAGAATTATAAAACCCACATTAGAATCTGATCTAGAGCTCCAAGTTCCGTAGCTTTAATGGTGTCTTGAGCTCCAGGGGTCGTCCAAGGTCCTTTCTTCATGAATTGGGTGGAGAAGATGGCTAGAAACAAGAGTTGTGTAAGGAAAGCTAACAAACCAACCTTGTAGCATGATTTCCTGCATGAATCCGAGCTAGAAGATGACCAAAACATACCTAGATGAACTTGGTCCTCCTCCTCTGTTCCTGAGCTCCTCCTAAGTCGGTCCAAGCAAGAAGATGAGAAGTGGAAATGAAGGGAACGATCCCTTGCCTTGTAAAAGAGATGTGCTTATATATTTTGGGCACATTTTCAAGAAAATGATAATTGTTACCTTATTTCTCACATGGGTCCTTCTCTATTTCTTTTGCCACGTCTCTCCCTTCTCATCACATGTAAAAATCTTCCTTATCCACGTTTTTAGAGGAAAAGAAGCCAATCATCTTATTTAAGTTGCACATATAAAAGGGTCATTTTGCATATATCTTGATTATTTAGATACAAGGACTATCTTTCTAATTTGATTACTCAAATGAGGCTCCCCCCTCATTTTCTTTACTATACTTTATGCCAAGATGCATGAGAGATACTCCAGAGGATATATTTTACATGTTGCACCCAATGTTTTGGGTAAATTGCACTTTACACCAAAACTAGAGTTTAAAGCACAAGGATTGCTCTACAAGCTATATCTTGGTGCCCAAGCTTGGAGAATCCATATCACTGCATCATATTCATTCTTATGATGTCTCATCATCATAGGAACATCTCAACATGTGCAATTTGCAAGTTAACCCCTCTAACTGGGTAATTTTCACATAGGTCCCTATTTAACAAAACAATATTACAACATTGTTCAAAAAGGACCGAAATGGAAATATAAGTTCCTTAGTAGCTTTTAATTACATATCAAAAGATAATCACAAGCATATAATCACATGGCTTAAGCAAAACGCCTAGGGTTAGTTTATAACCCAGGTCAGGGATGTTACAGTTGCCTTCTGGCAATCCGTCTCGATAATCACCCTTGTTCACCTGCACCATGCTTTGTTCTACAATGATGTATACATCTGTTAATTTTGTTTCAGTGGAAAACTTCGTGTGTACAATTCTTCCCCATCCTTTGAGCCAACATGCTTCATTTTATTTTGTAATAATGTACAATTATGCTTCATTTTCTAGCATTTATTTCCTTTATGCAACACATTTGTACTGACTTTTTATACTATTTTAATTATCTTATTTTTTGAGCTAGCATGGAGGAAAAGAAGACTTGTGACTAGTTGTATAGTCGTACCTATTTTTTAAAAGTCCTAGTTAGTGTAAATGACTATAGAAATAAATTTTTTCATTTAAATATTTAAATTTAAGTTGTTATAATTCATTTTAAATATGCGACATGTTAGTTGTTGATATGTTGGTGTGTATGCACCAAGTTTATTATTCATTTATGATTTTGCTTCTGTATGTGCACTCTGGTATCTTCTCTAGCTCATAGATTTCTGAGTCTATGACAAAACTATAGATCATGGATCATAACAACCAAAAGTTGAAGAAGTGATAAATATATATGGTTAAAGTGTTTGGAGACACCATAGTATTAAACTAGCCATGTGGGATCTAGTAGATAAAAAATGTATAAAGTTGACTCTTTTCTAATTTAAGTTCTGATAACAAAACCTTTTAAGAGAGGGAGGATCTTTATTAACCCATTTCCAATTTAAACCTAATCTTATATTAATTTCCATGATTACTAAGCAATCTTATTCCTTTATGTGTTAATAAAAAACTCAAATTTCTATAATGGAACCTACGTGAATTGTTTAAATTATTAAAAAAATCATAACGTAGTAAAAAATGATATTGACAAGTGATCATGATTAGTAAGCCTAATTATTGTTTCATATGTAGTTATTGATAGACATATTTAAAGAATGCTTAACTAAGGGATGGGTTGGTGGTTTCACAAATAATTTTTATGTATCCTAAAGTTAAAAAGTTCAACTTCAAGTGATAGGTTTCAACAAAGAGGACGAACATTACTACTTAATTTTCCAAAATTGATAACTATGAGAACCTAAAGATTAAATAACATAATACATTATTTTATAATAATATTAGGGCTTAAACATCATTATAGGGTGTTGTATATGTCTAGGACTGACTTTGAATAGTTTGGGAAACAAGTTGGTTGACTTTTGAATGGGTTGGACAAACCATTGGGGTTGAAGTGAGCCCTTCAGTTGACACATTCCCAAACTGGTCATCTTGTTGAGAATTTGGGACCAGTGGTCAAACAAATTCCAACAAGTCAAATTGAATTAGATTATGACATTAGTCGATTTAACCCATACCAACTTTGGAATTTGGACTGACTTTCAAGAAACTCGACCAAATTGTGTTTCTGGAGGAAAAAAATAAAAATATTCTAAAAATGATAATAAGAAATATATAATCAAAATATAAGGATAGTCCTTTTCACTATTATTCACTCTACAAACCCATCTCATATAAATTTCACCCTAAAAGAAAGACTTCAAAAAAGTAGGATATTTAAGGTCAAGGGTCTTCCCTAATTTGTTGGTGAATAACTATTAAGTATTTGATTTAGTGTAAAGAACTTTTCCTCCTATTATTCTCATTAAAGGTAGACCACAAAGTCATGGGTCTTTATCCTCATATTAAAAAGTATCTAGATTCAAATAAATTATTCAGAACAATTAATTATCTCAAAACCAATTATTGTTTACAGAAACGGAAAGACACATCTCCTAAAAGGAATTACAAGAATTTAGGATTTAGGAAGTATTGATGTTCATAGAAACTAAAGACATAAATTAAACTTTCAAAATTATCCTTATTCATTATCAACAATTTGATTTTTGAATCATTCCTCTGGTAGTCCATGTCTTCATTCCTTTGATATGCATCTAACCATAGAGTGTCAATAAACAAAATGCAATCATTATATCTCTATATTTTGTATGTGAGAGAAACACAAATTAATGTGTGTAATTTGTAATAACATACATGACAATAAAGAGTTACATAATTTTAGTTAAAAAAGCTAAACATTTCTCATCATATTTCAGCCATAATATTTCTCATCTCACACGGTGAACCAATAAAGTATCTATTAGACGTATGTCATATTATTAGGCTCATTTCATGTCCCATCATCTGACTCTTTCACATCACATCACATTGGTTTTTGGACACCCTGATACTGCTTATTCTACATATATCCAGTGATTGTATTTCTCCCAAAAACACCTTTGGGAGGCATGAATTATTGGGTTACATTTTTATAACTTGGTTGTATACATAGGGCCTTATGATTTACAAGATGCAAAGGCATCAAATTCATTTATTACATGACTAAAAGTTCCATGAAATATTGGGAATCCTCAAAAGTATGATTATAATGATTATTTATAAATAAACCACATATATTATTTGGTGCATGGATCATTGTCACAGAACCGTTCTTACCCTAATCCCAATCTCACTATCCCAATGGGCAGTGTTGAAGGGATCAGAGCGCCCGAACCTGAGTGGCCAAAAAATCACACACATATAATTTACAAAAAGGAAATAAAATTCTTCTTTATTGAAACGAACCATAATGTTTATTAAATAGGGCCCGTAGGCAACATGGAAGGAAACATACAAATAAGAAGACTAAACCAATTCTACATCCCTTTTATATTAGCTCCCATGTAGAGTCCAAATAGATGTAGCAGTCTTTATTTCCACAGATAAAAAGAGTAGATATCATGTGCATAGTCTCTAGTTCTTTGCATTACCTAACATCAAGAAAATCAAGACACAATCAATGCAATTGCATGGTACACTATCAAAAACAAGTAAAACACTTTATAGAAAAACAGTACATTTGGTAGGACTTATATTCAAAATGTATAACAATGAATTTTTTAGAAAATAATATTTGTTCAACAAGATTTTATTACAAATGTCCCATTATGCTGATATCGAGAAGCATGCTTGTATTTTATGTGACTCTATCACCCCAACAAGATGGGGTAGGTCACCAGACTCCTTCTCTCCATATGAGGTAGGAGGTCGACCGACATGTACAAGTTTCACCCTCTGAATGAGGAGGTTGCTTGTATTCAATATCAACATTATCATCATCATAATTCGGGCAGTCATAACTGTCAATATCATTTTAACTTTGCTGCAAAATATAATGTAGGAAAATTAGAAGACTAATTAGTAGGGAACAATAGCTCAAACAAGTATGTAGCCAAGTATACAATTAAGTGATACATAAAAGGTATAATTAATACTATCAGTCTGTACAAGGAGGAGATATAATACCATACCATTCACCGAAGATTAGAGTAACATGTTGAGTGTAAAAGTAGGGTCAAAGTCGAGCCCTAGAAAAATAATAGGTATTCATGCATTAACATTCTAGTCAATAGTATGGAGGGTTCACAAGGACCATATATGGTTTCTTAAGCCTCATTCTGATCATGCTTTCATGTTTCTTGAGATTATAAAGATTAGTATCAAGATACATAATTAGTTCATAATAGAACTTTACCCAAGAATTATGGTCACTAGTCATCTTCTAGATCAAGACTAAGATATGGATTCCATCAGAGATTGTAAAAGTACTAGATTTTAAAGGTATGATCATTCAAAATATTTCTATTAGATAAGAACAATTGTATTTCCTTGAATTTCATTAGTACAGGCATCACATAGAGATAAGAGTGAGTCTAGATGCAATATTATTAAATATAGGCTACAAGATATCAAAAGTTAATACACATAAAAGGTCCATAGATCTAGAATTATAATCCTGGTGTTTGATAATTTAAACATTATCAAAAGTCGGGCAATAGAATTTAGAATGTTCACATCCACACTTCTAGGGTTAGAAAACATAATCAATACTTATCATCCTTTAGGGTACATCAATCATATTCAAGAGCGAACAAGTCAACAAGGTTAGATCTAGATGCTTCACAAAAGTATTAGATACAAAAGTTCAATATTATTATTTGGGTAATAGATTGAAAAATGATTCTACAAGTTTTCATGTTATCAAGTCAAGATTTTGATAAAGTTCAAACTTATTTTGCAAGTCACCATCAAAG
This sequence comes from Alisma plantago-aquatica, assembly GCA_963693085.1. Classification (NCBI taxonomy): domain Eukaryota; kingdom Viridiplantae; phylum Streptophyta; class Magnoliopsida; order Alismatales; family Alismataceae; genus Alisma; species Alisma plantago-aquatica. The sequence goes on along the minus strand of OY856412.1, from coordinate 1,047,219,909 downwards.
ATGATTAGATAAATATAATTTGGAAATGGAATAGGAATCATGTGCTAAAAGTATCTCCATGGTGTATGTCTCATTCTTGCAATCGAAATGGACTATAGATTTGCCTATTTTCAATATCAAATGCATAAGATATGAACATAATACAATGAAAAAATGGAGCTTGCTATAGTAACTGCGGCTACAAGGTTTTCGGCCAAGATGGGGGCTATAGGGATGAAAGCAAAATCCAAAAGTATGGATGCATTCGTGGGGAAGAAAAGAAGCCAGGGGGTATTATATAGGTGTGACGGTCTAGGGTTAAGGTGTAATAAGGAGCCAAAGCTCCATGGAGACACACATGGAAGATGTTCAAAGATTCATGAAACGGGGCTGGTTTGGAGATAAAACATATGGAAAAGGAGAAGAATTTGAAGAGGAAGAGAATGAGACCAATTTTGGGAAAATAAGAAAGAAATGAGGGAGATTTGGATGTTTAAAAAATGAGGTTTTAGAAAATTTCGAGTTGCTGCCTACCCCGAAGGTAGGGGATGATCTTGCGGATGGGTAGGGTCCTATAAGGGCAAAAACGCATAAAACTGTGATTTTAAGTACAAATGTTGATAATTTTATAGAGCTATTAAGTCCTTTTTGAGCTAAAAATTGGACACAAGGCTTGAAAAATGGTCTAGACTATTCACAAAATTTTTGGGATCAAAAGGATAAATAAAGATACTAGAATAAAATAGAAGATATATCAAGTCTAAAATTAGTAGAAATTCATGTATTCAAAGTATACAATGTTATCAAATTCCTCAATTAAGTGTCACCAAAGTCCTCAGATCTCACTATTATCAAAATTTCCCCAAAATGAGCGTTTGAAACCTATTTTATGATAAGTGGGGTTATTGAGTATAAAAAATATGAAATCACATTTTAAAGTCACATGATAAAAAATCCACTTTATCACAATCATCCAATCACATCATTAAACAAGAAATTAAATCTGCATACATAGTCATCACATATTTATTTACACTAAAACATACAAATATTAAATTTTGGTTTTCACCTATCATGAGACTCAAAGATGTGTGTTTACATCAAAATTAGGATCAAAGTCCAAGATGTCGGTTAAAATTTATGAGGTTCATGTACACATGATATTGATTTAAACATATCTAAAAGCCTGATATCCATAATTTGAGTAAGCATGGAAAGAGTCATCCAAAACACAAAATAATTATATCATAATCTAATGATAAGTTACATATTAATACTAACAACAATAAAATCCATTATTATGTATCAAGACTAAGATCCAAGGATACAATATTATTAGACATATGGTAGAAATGTTATAGTCTAATTTTCATCAAGACTTACCGTTCCATTATGTACATATCACTTTAATCATGTAACACAATCATTTAATAAACAACATCTAATTAGAAATCTTAAATATTAGATCTATTTTGTTAATAAAAATATGCTTCAATATTTTTGCATTGATACATTATATGCCTATATCTGAGTTAAAATTCACAAGATAATAAGAGTATAATAAGTTACTTTCCCAAATAAATGGGGTTCATACAAGTTGTCATGGGGTTGGATAAGAAGGAGTAGGTTAATTAGGGTTCTTTGGATCCTCCCCATGAAAAGAATGTCAAGGAAGAAGTATAGGAGGAATACCTTTTTTTTTCAAAATGATTAAAAAATGAGATACGAGGAAGTGGGACAAGGATTTGTGGATGGCTGGTTGGACAAGTCAAGGAGGACGAACAACATTGACAACCCACAATATCAGTGGTTGTTTATAAGTAGGAAGGATGATTAGTAATAAAGAATGAGAAAGAGGAATACTATGGGACAAAGTGAGTATAGTCAACTAATATAATCCACTCATAACCAACATATTTTCCCTTTTCTTTCCTTACAATGAATTATTGAACAGATTAGAAACAATCTTCCATATTAGACTTGGTCAAAATAAAGTAATTACCACATATATAACATATATTTTTGTCCAATTTGATTCCATAATTAATAAGATATTTACCAAAAGAAAATCATTGTTTTTGAACAAGTTTCAACATAAATACAACATTATATTGTTAATCAACATCAATTAATTCCTTGCCAATGACATATGAAAGGCATTACTTCTTATTTCTTAATCTCACATTTTGTCTCATTTGAAGGAGATGAATTGATGGAATAAGACCTTTTAAAAAATAAATCATTCTTGTTCATAATAAATTAAAGTTATTCATAACAAAACTTCCTTATCTCCATATTAACACTAAAAGGAAAAAGATTTGACCAATTTTTAAACAATTTGAATTGATGATTTCATTTTTACTAGAATATTCCTTTCTTTCTCCTCTCACTCCATGTCTCTCTTTGTCCCTCTCTTTCTTTACATGCCAACCTATAGGTGTTTCTCTACTTACTAAAAATAAAGTATCTCCACCCTTGGTCTCTACATGTCATTTCCTTTATTACATAACTGACCAAAATCCAACAAATCTATTGTCGTCTTTATCAAAATAATTAATAATATTGTAAAAGTTAAGTGATCAATCATCAATGTTCATAATAGAATACCTATTTCCTATAAATTCCAACTTGACTGAAAAGGAATCCTTCATAACCAAGTTTAACCATTCATATGAATTCCTTGTTGAGGTATATAGTAAATCCCATTAATATCCAATATTTATCAAGAACAACAAAATAAGCATGTCAAAAAATTTCTTGTGTGTCTATGAGGCAATAACTAGACTAAAAGAATCGTTAGCAACTAATATTTATACTAAAGGATCACTTGTTTTACCATTATTCTTCTAGGGCTTATTTATAAGTATAGTGAGACATGAGAGACAACAATGAAATTATGAAGTAAATGAGGGAAGATGACCATCTCTAGAGAAGGAAAAGGGGGATACACCAGCTGTGACCACAAATGACCAAGGCTGGGGCACACGTCCTCTAGATCTAGGTCTGACATGGGTGTGGAGAAGGGCTAGTCCCTCTTTCAAAGATTAGTCTAATGATGATGGTGAAGGTGATAATACTCTCTCTCTTCTGGACGTTTAGATATATTGAATCGATGGGATGGATGGAAAGAAGATTTGTAGTAAGGCAACACTTCATCCTCTCCCACATGTCATAACACCCATCATGGTTGAAGTAGGTCTCTATTTATAGTTATTGGTAATTGACTTAAGAGCCTTAGAGGTTGATAAGGTGATGATATCTTCATCCCTCACCAAGATTGTGATGATCACTAAGGATGCTCGGCTATTGTTATCACTGAGAATGACTACCAAAGAAGTGTACTTCACCAGTTGCTAAAGAAACTCATCATTTGGTCGCAAGGACATTGAGGTCATCGAACACAGAGGTGGCATTAGCCCCATAGGTTTCTAGTCATGGTGAAGCTTCAACGGTTGTAGAGGGCAACCAATGAGAATAACCACTGAAAAGGTTATCCTCATCAATTACTAAACTAAATTGTCATTCGGTCGATAAGCATGAGAAAGTCCAGTGGTTGCCAAGAATGATCAATGACTGTTGGCTTGTGGTAATCTTCATCGGACATGAAAGTGTCAAAACTTTGGTGATCACTTGACTTTAGGTTCTAGCGACCACCAAGAGGTGTGCTATGTGCAAAATAGAAAGAGGGGTGAGCTTAAGTAGCTATATCAGAACTTGTAAAAATGATTAAAACTATCTTGATAAATCATTGTATAGATGAAAAAATAAGGATAAATAGGCACTCAAATATCTACAAAATTGGTTGTTATCAGCTCATAGATGAGCTCATTTAACTCGTCGATGTCTTGGTACATCTCCTTTGTGATATCAAGAGATAACTCACCAGTAGGGTCCTAGAAATGGATTCTAACACCAGAAATTGAGTAACAAGGAGGGTCACAGGATAATATCTTCTTGGCTATCCCTATCATGGAATCGTTTGTTACCCAAATCCCCACTCCTAATGTCTTTAAAGCCAAAGGCGAGAGGACCCAAGTGTTCATCTGTAGGATAGCTCATATAACATATGCATGAATTAAACCAAAAACAACAAGTAAGGTATGAGACAAGAAAACATAAAAAAATGCTAAACTAATACCTGACAAGATCTTACATCCCATATATCAACTGTGTGTATGCCATGTGCATAGAATTATATATGATCAGAGTATAAGAAGATTATAATAAGTGTGGAAGCATTTGATCATCATTAGAGATTGATAGTGTACTTGTTAGCTAAAATCATAAAACGAGTGCACATCAGGACAACTGTCCCGAGTATGATGACAAACATATAAAATCGAAGGTTTTAAGAAATGTATTGCTTGGAAAAAGCATAAAGTAGGTAACAAGAATGAAGCAACAACATTTAAAGACTTTCTTATTGACATGCAAGCCTGTTTGGTGTTCATTTTCATTATACCAAAAATATCATAAGGCATTTGACCAACTTCTCAAAGAAAGGGGTCTGTGAGGGTGCTCAAGATTAGCTAACATATTTCAGCGTAAGGGACGTAAAGACTAAACATCAAGAGTTAACCCTATTCATAACGGACCTAAATGCTATTTCTAAGATCTAACCCTTGTATCAACATGGTCTGTCCTATCATGACAACTCAAGTAGGACACCATGCCTTGTGTCCTTACCTGAGAATACAGGTAGGCCCACAAGGTTGTATAATGGACATTTACCATTATGTTTTCTAGTTTGTTGAACATATGTAATCAAGACCAAAACATAATAGTCATAGGGATCAATATCTCAAACAAGTATTATAAGAAAAAAATTTATACTAAATACATACATGCATTTCAATACCACTAGTCTGGCAAATAGGAGGATAAAGCGTACATTGATACAAACAAACTAGCATTCAACAACATGATTAAATCTTTGAAAAAAGTCCAAAAAAAAAGATGATGAAATTACAAGAAAGTGTGAATAGTTTAACATCACAAGAATTAGGTCATCTTAAACATATCATCAAGGGTGTATGTTTCACATAATCTAAGTCACATTAATCACGATGATTATTTCAACATCGAAAACATTCATGGAATATAATCATCAAGCTACATGCTACAACATATATCATTTAGTCTTAAGGTGAAACATCTTATTTAGATCAGAGATTTCAAACATAGGTTTTCATCATCTTAATAGGGAAATTGTAATATTTGAATAGGATAAAGGACTTATTCATCATATCACATTTTAAATCAAATAGAGTCATTTTCATGCAATACAGTCATCACTAGAGTATAGGACTGATCAAGATTGATTTATTTTCATACACATCAACAAGTTACTGATTTGAAGTCATCAAATAGAATGGGTGACTATTAGGGTGACATTTGTATAAGATTAGATCTCAAATATATCAACATGCACACTAGGTATGTCACATTTCAATGTCTTGCTTAGGTCACTTAGTCATAATAGTGAACAAGAGTGCATAAAACTATATATCATGTCACAAGTCATAGCATGTACCGATTTAAAGGCCAATATGTAGATTTGATCACATTTTATCAGCACAAGCACAAGATTTAAAGAATCATCATGAAAAATCCATAATTATCATTTTTAATGGCATTTTGCATACATCAAGCTAAGATAGAGTTCAAGTATACTCCGCCATTATATTATTGGCTAAATCACATATCAGATGTTACTGATCTAGAGAAAATATGACAAGTTTGAGTTTGTATAATCAAGTTGAGCATCAAATTAATGAGCATTAGCATCCAAGTCCATATAATACATGTTTCACGGTTTATTTCATGGATTGGGGTCATTAAGAGGGATAAGAATCATCAAATCAGATAAAAAGAGCACAAGATAACATGAGTTACTCATTAGAGTCATAAAAGTCAAATAGGGAAATGATATGATCAAGGTTGAGCATTAATCACCATTCAATGTAATAAAAGAGATTAAGTAATGCAATTTTTTAACATAAAGGGTGATACGAAAGAAATTAGCCTATGAAACTAAGTGCACTGGATAGATCTCGTCGAGTAAATCAACTTTCATATATAAAATGTCCTATTTGGGCTTAGGAATCATTTAATACAAATTTTACAAGATATATCCTATTTTAAGCATAGGAGAGAGAAAAAATCTAGGATGTCACATCCTCCCCACCTTAAAAGGAATTTTGTCCCCAAAATTAAGTCAAATCCTCAAATGACATTGGTATTTCATAAATATATTATCCATCATAGTAATCTGTATATAACATTATCATCCTTCAATCGTCAACATTATTCCAATATCAAGATACCAAACATCAAAGTCCACACATAGCCACGCTCCCACTGCGCCACTCTGACACAAAAAATCATCAAAAGATCACAAACTTGGAGAGATCACCAATTTTGGTCAAACAAATAAGACTCTTTGATTCAAGAGTAAAGTGTGACAATCCCAACATTTCAGGTTAGGTTTTTCATTGGCCCTAGGTGGGGTTATACATCCTTGATTGAGATTTCATTTTTAACAATTGTAGACAAACACACATTCAATATTGTGGTTTCATATCAAAATCAAAGGAAGGTCCCATCCTAATCCAAATGAGAGCTTATCCGTAAGTCATAAATCAAGGGAATCAACATAATCATCATTTTGAAATTTTTGAGATTTGGGAAAATGGAAGTCGTCAATAATAAATCAAGGGTGATATTGAGATCCAAATAGGGTGATCACCGAATACAAATCAACATCATGATGAATTGTCAATAGTAAATATTTTGTAAATCAATATCGAGAGTCATGATTTGGACAACAAGAGTCATAATTACAAAAAATTTAAAGTTAGGCGACAAGATTCCTAATTATACCACAGGTGTGATTATTCATTCATAGGAAACAAATGAGCAATATTTCATGATATCAATATCAATTTCATTATCACAACATTCATGGTTGATGAATGATATAGAGATAGGTCCTTCTAGGAACTTAACCGCAAGCTATAGTCAACATCATCATATTTCAAGAACATCATTAAATGGAGATTTAGTATCGAGTTTTAATATCATCATTAGATTTGACATATCAGAGACTTAGGTCAAGAGATAAAAATCATATGGAAGGGTTCACCTTTCCATACTCTAAATAATCAACAAGTTGAAAGTTTATAGGAAATCAAAATAGGGATGTATACTAGGTTAAGAAAGTTATGAAGCTAGCTACCACCCTAAGCAAGAAGATTTGTCCTCATTAGTCATGAAGTGAAGTCCATCAAATAGGAAAAATATCATTTATGGATTTATATTTCATAATCATGAGATCAAAGATCATTTATCATAAGAGAGCAACCATGATACGATATTTCATATATTTGAGGTCATAATATTGTTCCCTTCTCTTCATAATTAAGAGCAAAGGGGTATACTTGAAAATAGAGAGGTCAACATAGGCTATTTCAACATTTTGAGCATTTCAAGGTCTGATCGAGATCTCATAATTGTCATATTATCCAAAATCAAGTTTAACTATGAGGCATTACAATATGCAATTTTGCCACTTGTATCAATTTTTTTTATCATGATATTGAGAGTCCAAAGTCATATTCATTTCAAAGCATGATCATGAATCATGTCAACAAATAGGGGAAAGTTTTGCTTAATCATATTTGAGGTTTGATAAGCAATAGTGCAACATAGACTTTATCAATAGGGGCCTCATCAACAAAGAGGTATAACACATGAGTTCTACTTATTTCATCATATATAAGGATCATTGTCATTTACCTCAAACACGGGAAGCACATAGGTCATATTTGGTAAAATTGAGCTTACATGATATGATTTATTACACATGAGTACTTAGATTCAAGAGTAATTTTGTTAATCACAATTGAGTTTTTCAAATTAAGATCAGATCATGGCATCAATATCATCTTAATCAAATTTTACCAATTCATTCAATTTTTTCCTCATACATAAGCTACCCATAATCGAGAGGTCATGTGATTAATTGTCATGAGAGAGATCACATGAGGATATGAGAAATAGTCTAATCATCATCTAATGGGTGGCTTAGGGAAGTCCTTCAAGAAGTGATGAGATACCAGAAGACTTTCTAACGTTTTTAAGGAAAAATCCTTAATCCAGTCTTGGATTCACTTCAACCAGGTAGGTATACAAGGGAGACCTCAGGCACCACAGCTAGGTGGATAGGAGGTGCATCAACCCCCATGTAGTGACCTTCCTAGACAAATCGGCTTCACCATTATGGACTTAGGTATTCCCTGGGTTATTAAACACGCATAGAGGATATGTGATTGCTCTAAGACCATATGTTAGGAAACCATTTTTTACCCAAATCACAACTCCTAATTGTTGGCCAAAGGCGAGAGAACCCGAGCATTCATCCGTAGGATAGATCACAGAATATATGCATCAATAAAACCACAAACAATGAATAAGGTATAAGACAACAAATCATAGAAGAATTCTAAACTAATATGTGACAAGATCTTAGGTCTCATATATCAACTGTCTGTATTCCATTTAAATAGCATTATATATGATTAGAGTACACACAATTTGTTGTAAGTGTGGAAGCATTTGATCATCATTAGAAATTATAGTGTACCTACTATCTAAAATCATAAAATGGGTATACATTAGCACAACTGCACTGAGTACACTGGCAAACATATAAAATCACAGGTTTAAGAATATATATTGCTCGACAAAAGCATAAAGTAGATAACAAGAACGATACAACAAAATTTAAAGACTTTCTTGTTAACATTCAAGTGAGTTTTATCTTCATTTCAATTATACCAATAATATCATATGACCTTTGACTAGTGTTACAACCCCAATTTTTTGGGTTTATTTGGTGAGAAATGTAATTTCTCATATTAAGGATATTTGAATAAATAATGATATAATTTGGTTCGAATAAATGGATTTTGTTTACAATAGCCTTGATGTTTGTGTTGTGGGCTTTATTGGCTATTGGGCCCAAATAACAATAAAATTCAATTAGTAAATAAACAATTAAGTTTTTGAGAAAAGAAAGGTGTGGAAACCTCTGGAAGGCAAAAGAATGTAATCCAAGGATGGATTTCGTGCCTCTTGGATTCCTTGGGTTCCAAGGAGTCCAAAGTTGCATAAAGAGAGCAATAAGAAAAGAAAAGATCAACTAAGTATTTCTTTATTAAGAAAAAAATTGAAAATATTGATGAAATGTGGAAAATAAGTGAAAAGAGGTATAATGGAGTAATCCTTGGTGGAATTTTGTATTCCAAGGATTCCTAATGATAAAAGGAATACTAATGAGGAAAATAAAAGAGAAATAAAGAGAAATCCTCAAAAAGAAATATTTTAATAAGAAATACACATGATAATGAGGAATAATGCATTTAGATGCATCTAGAAGGATAATGAGTATCCAATAAAAAGGATTTCGAAATAATAGAGTTTCTTGGGATCCAAGGAGTCCCAATGAAGAGGAAAGAAAGAGAAAATACCAAAATTACAAAAAAAGGATAATGGGAATACATAATTAATGGAATTATGTGGTTTTATTAAGAAGGAGTATTTTCCTACTTGAGGAGAATATAATTTCGAGGCCAATGAATTAAAAGACAAGATTAAAGAGGATAAGGGAGAGGAATTTCGAATTCCCAAATATCCATGCAACAAAGAATATAAAGGAAAAAGGAAATAATGAAGAGAGAGAGACAGAGATGGTTGCTTCACAACCAAGGAAAGTGTGTTTCCTTTCGAGTTTGGGACTTGAGTCCTCATGAGGCACGCCTTAGGGCTTCATACTCCACCCTATATAAAAGGGTAAAGCCCTAGTTCAAGCCCAAGAGAGAGAGAGAGAGAAAGACCCCACATTCTTCTCTTTGTTCCTTACATGTAAACCCTAACCAAAAGGTTTAGCGCTAACCCTGGGACAGTGAGGAATCATGGAGCCATCTTGATGGAGGAGTGGTGTCTCACGTCATCAGAGAGAACTGCGGCCATCATCCCCATGCTCCAGCCTATGCGCAATGGCTACAGCACAGCTGCAGTGCTGGCCCTGAGTTGTAGGCCGCCCAACCTGAGCAGACCACCCTGGCCGTGAATGAAGGATGCCTTTGGGTGCGTGAGGGCATAGCGGAAGTAGGGAGAGCATCGCCGGAGGTCGACCGGGTGTAGAGAAGGAAAGAGAGGTGGCACAATTCGTTTCTAGGGCGACAGTAACAGACTGTCGCGAGGTTGAAGAAGGAAGGGAGGCATTGGACCTTTTTGCCCTCCATGGGCTAGAGAAGAAATCGACTTAACTGATGGTAGTATGGTCTTTCTGTTATATTTCCAAAGAAAGCAGCCACATTGCATGAGATCGGCCACGTGGCGCTCTCCGATTAGTCCCGAGTAAGTGAATTTCATTAAATTCATAACTTTTTAATAGTAGCTCGGTTGGGGACATATAATACATGAATTTTGCTCAGAAAATGAGAGTAATCCACTAAAAATATAATTGAAGCCGGATTCCTTTTGCAATTCGAAAAGTAATGGAAGATATCAACTTTAATGTGTTAATGTTTAAAGAAACCTATTTTGAGATGAATAATATATTTATAAGGGTTTAATGGATGATTATGGTTGGTACTAACATTTTAATGATGAAAGGGCACATTAGGAACAAAAAGGATGAACTTTGCATGTAATTAGTTAAATTTCGAGTTTAATGTGCATGAATAATACTTTAATGGGCCTTGAAACCCTAATGTTGGTAAATTTGACTCTTAATAGATTTGATTATTCAAAGTGGTGAATAAAGATGAGACATAATGTTCTTAGGCTATTTTGAGCATTAAAGTTCCTAAATTGTGGATAAATAACCTTAATATAGAAATTAGGGTTTTTGAATGAATCAAGATGGAATTCATGACAAATAGAGTTTGCATGTGAATTCAATCATAATGAACTATGAATTGATGATAAATGAGCATAATGATCTTGTTATATATTAAAAGGATGAAAATTGTAGCTTTAATGTAAAAGAGGCTTAATGGACTTATTTAATGGTTAATTATGCCTTAATCTGAAACTGAGGATTTGATGTTAAGATAATTAGGGTTTGTGATCAATTGCGTTAAATTAGGGTTTAAAATAGTAAATGATGAAGGGAAAACCTAATTGCAATGGACACCCTAAAAGTGAACTAGAAACCCTAGGAAGCGAGCTAGATTAATAGATCTTAATGACATGAGTAATAAAAGGAAATTGTATAATTGTTTCAAGATCATATTGAATGCTTGCTTTCCTATTGGTGGATTGGATTATTTCTTCCTCACATCAACTTGATAGGTATGTGGTTACGCCTATGAATATCCCGAATTAGTTTCTCGAGGATTTTTGAGGTTTTATCGATGACTTGAATTAAACTGTTGGTTGCATTTAATTCATGCAAATTATAATGTGAATATGACTATCACATAAGAGATGTGCCTACTAGCTCATATCCTAGTCCCCTCTATAGCCTAATGGATTGACCTAGTACATGGCTACCAATGGGGTAGGCCCATCAGGTCATTGAATGACTTAGTACATGGCTACCAATGGGGTAGGACCATCAATTCATCATGAGTCAGGGATTGGGCTACCTTTGGGTAGGGCCATGCGACTCTATAACCCTAGGAATTGGCTACCTGTGTGGTAGGACCATGGGGGTAAGGATCTACCATATGAGAGAGGTAGTATCCATGTCCACTGCAGGGATGGTACAGAGATAGGGGATAGGAAAGGATTGAGTAGTATTGCTTAAAACATAATCTTGGATGTTAAATGATATTTGGTTGACTACATTGTTAACATAGTTGCACAAATATTATTTCCCCCACATACCAGCTTCTTGCTGACCCACATTTTTTTGTCGGCGTTTTAGGTACAAATGAAAAGAACAAACAGTAAAGTGGCATATGTGGAACTAAATGAGAAATAACATACACAGGAGGATTAGTTAGATTAGTATCTTCATGGATAGAAGTTTAGAAATCCCATCTTTTAAAAGGTAAGTAAAGTTTTTATTTTATACCAATTTTCAATTTAGTAGTAGAATTTCATAATTATTATTGATTATTTGTTGAACCTTTGATCCGGGTTATTAAATAACAACTCTGATCTCTTGGTCTCCCTTAAGTGGGGGTTATCGAGAGACAGGGTCGTTACAATTGGTATCAGAGCATAGGTTCCTCAATTAATCTTTAATAATTATTAAATTTTACAAATTCTGTAGAACCAAGGGAGTTATTAGAGGATTATTCGAAAGACAGAGGTGTCTAGAAAAGGAGCATGACCAGGAGCTGGAAATATTTTCCTCCGCACCACTAGTAGGAATACGAGGACTCCCGGATCTATGTGACTGCTTGGCCAAAGTCTTAGGATATGAATCAAAATAAGATACCTTTAGGACTCTCTCATCTTGTTCATTGCTTCTCAACTCAAATTCTGTTAAGGACCTTAAGGATTATGGTTTCCTCTCTTCTCCTCACCCTCTTGAGGTATGGGTAAGGTTAATAAGGTCTAAGGAATCCTCCACCAAATTAATGAAAAGCATGTAAATAAGATGTCATGGACATAAGCTTAATAGATTAAGCACAAACTAAAGAATAGATACATGCTTAGGTCGTATGACACGAGTTGTCATTGCCCTCAGGAGAGACCTGAGGATAGACCTCCTTATTAGGGGGATGAGTAGAGAGAGTTAGTCTTAAAATTAGAGACCTATCTCATCCTTTGAGGATGATGTTAACCCTAACCCTAAGTGAAGGTTAGAGAGAGATGACATGATTAGTTAGAAGTCATGGTAGACTAGGCGTTTGGATAGATATGCCTTGGATGCCATACGAGCCATGAGAGGTTGGATGACCTAGCACCTTTGGCAACCCAACCCTAGGAAGGGTCGAGCATGTGTGAGCGAAGGATAGTTCCTTCATGGATGAAGTTAGAGAAGAACCTATAGAACCCTATGGGCTTGTGCAAGTAGGGTATAGCTTGCACCCAGAATACGTCAGTAGTGCTGACAGTAGGATGAAACCATGGACAAGGGATCATGATGGATGGATTATTAGATAAGCATAAGGGATTATGGATAATCTTGAGTAAACATAGGCTTCACTCAGGTAGGGGCATGCTTATGAGCTTGATCCTTCATGAAGAAAGGACCTCTTATATAGAGGTTGGTTGTAGGGATAGCTCTAGAGAGAGAGAAGGACCCCAGACAGGAAGGTTGGAAGCCTAAAACCCCAAAATATGCAGAATGGTGGGGAGTTGAGAATAATGCGACCTAAGTGGATGATAGTGGTTGCCTTATGCTTGATCCCGAGAGGCTGATGATATCTTGGTTGCCTTTAGAGGAACCAAACCCTAGAGAGAGGATGATGCTTCTGGTACTTATATGCCTATGGTATAAGTATTACCTACCGAGATGAGACAAAGAGTGCCTTAAACCCTGAGGAGGTTTAAGTAACCAGTTGTGAGGTTTTATACCTAGTTGGTTGTCCTTGAGGAGGACTCAGCTCTGAGGTGCTCCTTATATAAAAGGATCATGGAAGTACATGACATACCTTGGATATGCTTGATTTGTGGTTAAGAGATTGAGCATGCAGTTAGACACCCAAAGGTGGACATAGGGTTTCTAGGCCTAAGAGGGGAAGAAGTGTACCCGATGCTCATGATGACATTTGAGTCTCTATATCTTCGAGCATGTGTAGAGGAAAAAGAAACCCCTTAAGTTAAAGGCATGTGTGATGAACCCCTCACATCTAAGTTGGTCAAATGTTGAGGAAGAGAACACGTGTGACCTAGCATGGTTTAGTAGGTATGCTTGTGCCTTAGTAGTTGCTGGTTTAAGCATGCTCATATGGATGTAAACCCTAAGGATGCTTGTGACCTTTGTTATCAAGGTGTAGTTTCCTCCCATCCTGGGAAAGGGACCCTTTGGTAAGGAGTTTACCAGTTTGGTTGGTTTTGAGGTAACCTAAGGAGGTTTCATAGGATCTTGAGAAGCTAAGTGAAGAGTACATGGCATGAGAATGAACCTATAGACCCATAGATAACCATCTCTCTGTGCATGTGGATTTGTTACCATGGAGGTAGCCGATATGGGGCTTGACCAAGGTAGGCAAGTTGCCATGATCCCAATGAAAGGATGAAAGTCATCCCATGAATGCAGGAAGAGAGATGATGAATGCTTGGGTAAGGTTCTAAGCTAGACATGTACTATAATGGAATCCTAAGTCTATCCTAGGGTCCGGTGGGGATAAGACCAATGGAAGCAAGATTTGCCTAATTCCCTAGTTGCACATGACCATAGGGTCGGGAGGCAACAACTATCATTGTCTGAGGGCCATGGGTTAGGAGATTGATCACCTCCATGAACTAATGGGACCCAAAGGGCAAATGAGTAGGGCACTCTCTGGATGCATAAGGGAAAAGGGATGACCCAAAAAGTGTCGACACCCTATAGACCTAGAGGAGATGACTAAGGATTATGTGGTGACCCAAGTAGGTTCGAGACCAGTTTTCCATGAAACTAACTTTGATATCAAGATGATTGTGAAGTAGAGACATAAGTTGCACGTTTCAACTTAGATTTGAAGGTGTACTAACAAGGAGGGATGTACCATCTCTACTCTTGGAACATGAAGAACTTTGTGTTTGGACGACCGCCAAATGCTTATTTCTTCTTGTTATGGGAGTGAGAGATGGGACAGTACGCATGCCATACACCAAGGATAAAAGATGATATGGGTTGGAACGTTGCTACGAGGTATGAGGACAGAGATGATAACATACCTTGGTGGAGTGAATGATACATGGATAGGTACAAACGATAAGAGTATTAAGATAATCACCTTGTGAAAATGTTTTATCATGATCTATGTGCAATCTGCATGTGATACAAGGTTGATTTTGATAACCAAGAGGATGATCTCAGAGTTTTCTTGATGAAGATAAACTTAGAGTTCTAGGTGAGAGTTAAGTGGAATACATGGAGGTGTATGTCTTCAGCATTACCTAATACCGAAGGATGAGAAGTGGTAATAAATGCTCTAGCTAAGATATAGCTGCCTAGTTTAGCTGGAAGCTAGAAGAAGTTGAGGTTGTTAGGCTAACCTTAAGTTGAGAAAAAGAGATAAGTTTGGATAACACTCAGATATAACAAGATCTGTTGAACAAGATTAGTGGTTGTTTGGATAGCCAGCCTAGTCCTTTATGTGGTAGAAGGATGGTTGTAGAACTCTGGATACACTTCTTTGGATAGGAAGGTAATAAATACCTGATGAGAGTGGTTTAGGGCTTCCGAGGAATCAACCTTGAGGAATCATAACATACAGGAAATCATGATCACCATACACCATGAAACTACAAAGATAGTAAGTGATGGTAGAGCTTTGGATGCTTGATCCATATTGCATGTGGCCATGCAAGCCAGGAGGTGAAGGACAAACACCAGTAACCCAGTGCATGGATATAAAGTATAAAGAATCCCCGAGAGAGAATGGGAGTTCATAACTATGGATGTTGTGGTAAGCCTCCCCTAGACCAAGGAGGGTCGAGGTGCAATATGGGTTATGGTAGATCGCCTTACCAAGATGACATGAGAAAGGAAGAGTACTATCACAGGACAGATTCCGTTGAACTACTTAAGAGAGAAATATGGTTCAACTACACCATGATGCGAGTTCAAAATTTCTTGGGTATGACCAAGGTTCACTTCCATGAGGTAGAAGTTGATACATGAAGAACTCGATAATAGTACAGTTTATCACCCCATACTAATGGACAGTTTCATCCAGACTAGAGGGTCTGATGAGAGCATGTGTGCTCATTCAGGGTGATACATAGAGAAAGTTCTTAAGATGTGATGTTAACCACCATAGCCTTTATCGAGATGCAAGAAGTCTTATAGAGAGGTTGTGTCGGTCACCACTTCATTAAGATGATGTTGGTGAAGGAGGCCTCACGAAGGTCAGAAAAGAACCATAGTGTCTGTAGATGAAGTTGCTTTGATCGTGCAATGGCCGAGAGAGAGCCTAGTGGTGACATGAGTCATGAGATGATGCAAAGCAGACTGACTTGCAATTCACTATGGGAAAATATGTGATGTGAAAATCTGACCCCTCTAAGCTTCAGTTGAGAAAGCTGAGTCCCCGATATATGGGTCCATTTGGGATGGATTGGTGGAGATGGTTGTGTTTAGCCTTTCCCCTCAGGAATAACATGATGTGTAATGTGTTCCATGTGTCCGATCTAGAACCCTATGTGAGGTACCCAAGTCATGTGTTGAGCCCTGAACCTATTCAGCTTTATGAGAGGCTGAAATGTCCTGAGTTACCTATGAGGGTATGATATACTAAGGTAAGAAAAAACTCAGATGGAAGAATATGAGATGATAAAGGTTCTTGGGAAGCACCATGGAAAGGGTAAGACCACATGGGAGCAATCATGGATATATGAAAGGCTTATCCTGAGTTGTTTGTTTGCTTGGTGGAATTTTGAGGGCAAAATTTCTATAAGAGGGGAAGGATGTTACAACCCCAATTTTTTCGGTTTATTTGGTGAGAAATGTAATTTCTCATATTAAGGATATTAGAACAAATAATGATATAATTTGGTTCGAATAAATGGATTTTGTTTACAATAGCCTTGATGTTTGTGTTGTGGGCTTTATTTGCTATTGGGCCCAAATAACAAGAAAATTCAATTAGTAAATGAATAATTATGTTTTTGAGAAAAGAAAGGTGTGGAAACCTCTGGAAGGCAAAAGAATGTAATCCAAGGATGGATTTCGTGCCTCTTGGATTCCTTGGGTTCTAAGGAGTCCAAAGTTGGAGAGGCTAACCCTAATGGTAACCTTAATGCACGTCTAGAAGTGCTTATTAAGGCTCTGACTAATTCTATCACTGGAAAACAAGGAAGACCACATCAACTGAGGAACCAGGAGTTTACCTTAGTTGACTTCTTGAAGATCAAGCCTGATTCTTTTGCTGGAGAGGAAGAGCTGAACGTGGTGGGCAAAGCAGAAAGCTGGTTGCAGAACATGGAGCATTGTTTTCATGACCTAGATTGCCCTAACCCATCTAGGGTTTGTTTTGGGACTCACATGCTCAAAGGTACTGCTAGGACTTGGTGGGAGAACTTGCTAGGTTCTCGTGAAGCTGATGCTCCTCCATTCACATGGGAGGAATTCACAGAAGCCTTTAAAGACCATTACATATCTGAGGCTATGATCGAGAAGAAGGAAGAGGAGTTTTGCAATCTTCGTCAATGTGGTGATATGACAGTCACCCAATACGCCATGAAGTTTAGAATCTTACAAAAGTATGGATATGATTATGATGAACAAAGCAAGGCAAAGAAGTTCATTAGGGGTCTCAAGGAGGATCTTAGCTTTGCTTTGTCTGGATGAGGACACCTCACCGTGCAAGGTGCTCTAGATGCTGCCCTTGAACTAGAAGACCACCCAGGAAGAGCATGGAAGAAGGACAACCACTTCAACAACAACCACTATAATGACAAGAAGAGGAAGGCTCCAACTGAGGTTGTTGCAAATCAACCTGCCAAGACCCAATGTGCCAAGTACTCCAAGTATCATCTCAGAGAATGAAAGTTTGGAACCAGAGTGTGCTATGCATGTGGTGAAGCAGGCCACATTAGACCCAACTACCCCAAGTTTCAAAAGAAAGAGCCCAAGGTCAATGAAGCACCTTGAGAGAAGCGACATGCTAGAATTTGCACCATGGTGGATGATGAAGATGATGAGAATGAACAAGGTATGGTTTAAGTTTCTTTGAGGTTATAGTTGTGATTAGCCTCATCTTGTGTATGAACATGTGTAGAATTATAAGTTAAACCTTTCATGTTAAGGATGGGGAAAATCCTAAGGTGGGTAGTTCCCTGAAAATTTCGAGGGTGAAATTTTTATAAGGTGGGTAGAATTGTAACATCCTAAAATTTTGAACCTTATAAAATGACCACAATTTGAAACCCCAATTTGTTTTATTTTAAAATTTATGATAAAAACATATAATAATGTTATTTCCCAAATATGATACATAAAGAAAATTAGATAATTTTTGAACTTAATTGAAAATCAATATCATCAAGATAGCCCTAATTATTAAATAAGTGACAATTAGGTTTAACATGAAATTTACCCAATACAAGTTCTTGTTTTGGCCTAATAATTTTACTATAAGTTGATGTTGATAATTTAATGATTTATCCAAATTTTTATCCTCAAATTCATTTTAAGACATTCTATATGATTAATTAAACACTAATGCTAAAACGAGAAATATAATAAGCTAAGATGATCAAATCAGGAAAATAACTATATTTTTGGATTCCTTGTCTCATTTAGGTAACATGTCAAATTTGAGAAGATTTGGACTTCCCTAGCTAATCCAATATAAACTAGGAAAGAACTAACCTAATCTAATAAATAATCCTAATTTATCTAATCCTACATCTGCTTGGACTTTGGTCCACCGTTTATCTGAGGGTCACGCTGACCAGCCAGGTCAGACCCGGATCCGGAGGCAACGATGCAAGGAGGGAGTCCCTCCTTCACCCGACTCCTTCTGTCTCCAGGACGCTACGATAGCAGTGTTTTCTCGCCTCTGCTCTCTCTCGCTCTCCTCAACGCCACACAAAATGAAGGTCTTTTTCACCATCCTCGAACCTTCCAGACTCTGATGATCCCGAATGTCTTAGGGCTTTGTGCCCTGGAGTTCTAGGTCGACAAGGACTCTCCCTCTCTTCCCCTGTTCCCTGTTTCGGCTAGACTTCTAGCTTGCCCAGACAACCACCTATATAAATCGAGCCAAAAAAATGTTCTACAACCTTCAAGGAATCGATTTCTGCCGCTCTTGTTCTCTCTCGCACCTCTGTGATTGCTTTTCCTACTCGACTTGGTACCTGTCCCCTCCGGCGAGCAGCAATATTAACTCAGATGCCACCAATGATCCCAAGCACTTGGGTATGCCTCCTCATCTACTCTGACATGTTTCAAGCCCTCAATTGAATCGGACATGCGGTATCTATTGATTTCCCTTTTTCCTCTTTGGTTGCTACTTCAAACCACTGGTTGTGCTTTTTACCTCTCTAGACTTTGTTTGGCCTTATTTTCTTCCTTTCCACCTTTGACGACATGTACCGGATGCACCCAAAGCACTAGCATCTTTCTGGATGGCTTCATTTTCTTCTGCAACTTGACTCCTTAGTCAGCCTTGGCGGAAGAGCATGCTCCTCCATCTGACCACCGCGACCCATGAGCCATAGCTTACCGAGTTCGGTAGGAGATGGGGAAGGTGCCAAACACCTTGGTTTTCCATGTAGAGAAGCAGATCATGTTTTGGTCTTCTAGGATTCACTGAACCCATACCCCCCTTCGTTGTGTTCTTCGTTTTTGGGAGAAAAGAATTGCGGGCTTCATTTTCCAGTTTTGCCCTCTCTCCTGTTTGATGGATGTTACACGATTATAGGCTTTTTGGGAACGTGACCCTTTTCTTTGGTTTACCTTTACTGTTTGCTGGGGTAGGTTCCTTGGACCATCATGTCCTTCTGTGATTGCTCCAGCTAGGCCGAGTAGCCATGCCTTTTGGATAATTGCTAACGTTGATTTTTCTCGAGTTCTGATTGGCTGATAAATAGAAATTCATATCTTTTTATTGGTACATCCTATGGGGTCAAGTTATATATGGTTTTTGCTCAGTTTTTCAAGATCTAGATAATGGACTAATTTCAAAACCTGATTCGTTGTTGTTTTCCCCTATTTTCTTATATAACCCCAAAACCCTAGATATTAGGTTGAATATTAATTATTAATGGATAATTGCTTTAACATGGTAATTAGGGTTTCTTAACCCCAAGAACGTGTTTAGGGTTTCATAAACCTAAGAAGAGCATCTAGGTATTCTCTAAGATAGAGGTAAGTAGTCCATGCACTTTGAACATAAATATTTCATTGATTGTATATATGTATGCATAAGAAATGTTGAATGTATTATTTATTGTTTTAATTGTTAAAAGCCATTGAATTTATACTGAACTGAATGCCATGTTTAATGTCAATAATATTGGATCATATTCATGCACATTACACTACTACAGAACCTACCTTTAGTATCGGTTATTTAAGGCCTTTAGTGTGAGTTTCTAAGCGACACCTATGTGGGCGACACTAAAAGCTCACCCATTACGCGTCGGTTCCGAAACCGACGCCCAAACCCTTCGCGCGCCACTGAAAACGCGCCATCAGGGGACTATAGGCATCGGTTTTTAGATAAGAAACCGAAACCATACACCTTCACGCCACAGAAAGGGCGCCAGCTTGGGCACTATCAGTGTCGGTTATAAGTAAGAAACCGACGACATATATCTTCGTGTCACAGGAAATAGGTGTCGGTTATTTATATAAAACCGACACTATAATGTTGTGTGTCGGTTTTATACAAATACCGACGCCTGTTGTTGGCGCCAGCTTGGGCTCTATCAGTGTCGGTTTGAAGCAAGAAACCGACACCATATATCTTCGCACCACAGGAAATAGGCGCTGGTTATTTATATAAAACCGACACTATAACTTTGTGTGTTCGTTTTATACAAAGAACTGACGCCTATTGTTTTGGGTTTTTTTTTGTCAGTCTGCAGACCTGTTGTGGCTGGTCACAGGATGAGAAACCTGCAGTTCAGTTATGAACTGCAAGTTTTATGACATCCATTGATATCAGCCAACAACAGGCCACAAACCTGCAAAATTAACAACAAAAATATATATTCACACATGCATTTAGCAATGAAACCTATAGTTCCATTTTATTTTCACACATTTAGAAAAATTCATGTCGATAGCAATCTGTAGTTCCATTCATTCACATTCACACATGTAGAAACATTCATATAGCAACCAACACTTTCATTCATTTTCACTCAAACACATGTAGAAACATCCAGACATGTAGAAACATTCACACATATATTATAATTCAGAAATTCATTTACCAAATATCATTCTTTAGTCATTATTCGCTATCAGCATCCCAATTATATTTTAAGACCCCCACTATTTGTATGGCTGTTGTCCATTCTTCTCTTACTTCATTTAATTCTCCCATTGTATAGGGAGCATGTACATCTGGTAAGTCCTCTCCTGTAGTGGGGTCAATTTTAAACACCTGTAAAGAGAATGATGTATATATAATTAATGAGCTATAAATAAAATTGATATATTTCGATCATATTATCTAATGAGACTATATAATACCTGAGCAATACACTCGATATCAAGTGCGGCATGTTTGATAATCATGTGCATATATCGCATGACAAAGAATCCACATGCCCATCCGTTGTCTTGTGTAGCACACTATAAATTCAAACATACAAAATATTAAAAAATACAACTAATTAAGCATTGTTCACATAAATATTATATACATATATTGCAGTCGGGAACTTACTTTCACATTCTTCCAAATTATTGGTTGGTTCTTTTTCTTGGGGACCTTTCCTCCAACCCTTTTGAACTCATCAAAACCCCTACATGTTAATGTAACACAGAACATTGCAATTAAATAGTAATGTAATAACATATGTTAACGGATATGAAAATGAAATATTTCTCACCGGAATAATGCCATTTTCATTATGTGTCCAAATCTTGTATTCAATTTACTCCCCTTAGGATCTAGATAATAGATAGTGAATGTCTCGGGGACAATAATCAGTAACTCCCAATGCCTACCACTAGAGGTAAAAAAGTTAAAAATTAATAACTCAAAATCCACAATAAAAATGTAATTTTCTTAAGTCCAAATTATAATAAGGAAAGTAAACTTACTCTACATTGAATGGAGCCATTATCACCGTCTTCTTATATACAGAAAAATTTGTAAAAGCCTCACAGCAGTATTTTTTTTAAAGGGAAGCCTCACAGCATTATTGTTGAACTGACGTAGGGTCTTTAGCTACTAGACTAATCAAAGATGGAATCAAAAACCCTACATGTTCGAATCCAAAATCTGCACATATCTTGTCTAAGTAGATGCAAAATATGTATTAATTACCCATGCATTAATAAATAAGAAACCAGATCACCAGATCATACACAAGGTATATGGATGTATAAAGAAGATCTCACCTTATCCATAGCTCTATCACAGATGTATTTAGCCAATCATTTCCAAACAAATCCAAAATATCTTGTATAAATAGTTTGGTTTCGTATGACTGACCTGTAGAATCTGAATCAGAAGAAACAGTTATAGGGTAGTTTATATCATGTTCGCCTAACCATATTTCCATACCCCTACAGTTAGGACCTAACGGGACAGGTAGGTCATGTGGAACCCAACTAGGTAATGTAGGAGGTGGAAGTGGAGGCCTAGATGTTGTGGGTGTCTTCTTTTTGACCTGTATATAGATATATATATAATTTTAGATCAATTGATATCATATACACACACTAACAATTTAACATAATGTAAATTTATCATACAGTTTCAGTAAAGACGACATCCGCTTTTCGCCACAATATCACTCCGCCTTCTGCCTCACCAAGCATTTCACAATCTGGGTGGGCATATGGCAATGGAAGATCTGCCCATCCTTGCAATATATGTACCGGGCTCACACGAAGCCAACCGGCTGGTAATGGAGACCTGTGAAACTGTTCATTGGGTAGGGATGGGTAAGTCGACACCTATGCAATGACATATTCATTACTTTTTAGATGGCATCGCTTCAACCCCTACAAATTTTTGTGTAAAGAATGT
The DNA here is from genome assembly GCA_963693085.1 of Alisma plantago-aquatica. Lineage (NCBI taxonomy): Eukaryota > Viridiplantae > Streptophyta > Magnoliopsida > Alismatales > Alismataceae > Alisma > Alisma plantago-aquatica. Next base: position 1,047,197,095 of record OY856412.1, on the reverse strand, counting down.
TATATACATATATACATATCATCTTTTTTTTAAACGACTACAATTTCATATATACATATCATCTTGAATTAAAAAACTAGTTACGATGTCATAAAAATACTTACAGCGGATGTGCTAGGTGGTGGGTCTACTGTATTACTCCCAACCTCTACAGTAGGAGTAGAGCCTATAGTAGGATCTATAGGTATCTTATCGACCTATACATGGGCACACCTGCGCCTGCAACCCTATTACGTCCAGGATGCTCTGGGTTACCCAGAGCAACTGTCAATTCATCCCTTGTTCCCTCAGGGATGAACTTGCCTTCTTTCCTCAGCTCGTGCAGCTCCCGCTAATCACCAAAACAAAAATTTGTAATTAAGTAAACAACACAAATAATCAATATTCGAATGATTGTTATAAGAGTTGTATTTTACCATTTTTGCAGTCGCCTCAGCAGTTGCGGCCTTCGTTATTTCTCCCTTCTTATTTTGCCTCCCAGCTATCCAGACATCATGACGAGGCAGAGGTGTGCTACCTATGGTAGAGGACTCCTGAGTAGCAACAGATTGAGCAGTAGCCTCAGACTGTAGTCTTTGGCGAACGCCTGCATATCCTCTTGGACCCATTGTGTGGTCGTGCACATTCATTGCACGCCTTGATCTTTGTGCATCACTGAGGGCCTAGTTAGTATGCACATTAATGATTTGGTTAGTAAAACTAAATGTTAATCTTGAATAGGTGAATACAACATATATTAATAATGAGATTGAGACTGACGCCTAATGCCTTGAATTCATCAGTTTTTCTTGAAGCGATGAACGCCTCCCATTCTTCTTTGTCCAGGAAGTTCCACTGTTCAGTGGCTGTCTTCTTACTCTTGTCAGCTTCTTTTATGTATTCTCATGTGACATTTGTCTTATAGTTCCTTAGGACTCTCCCACAACATTTCAGCATGCATTTACGATGCAACTTTTCATCCAATTCAAATATACTCTGCAAAATAGAATTGCTATTAACTAGTATCCAAAAATTTAGTAATCTACAAAATAGAATTGCAAATTAATAATAACTCACGCATAAATCCCTCCATATTAAGTCTTTCTTCTCCTTAGAAATGTAATGCCAAGAATCTAAGCGACAACCACAATGGCTACGAGTAACAAACCCAATATATGAAACAAATGAATTACGATTCACACCACATGCATTTCCTGCATTATCAAAATCCACAACAAGTTTGGGTCCATTGCCCTTTTGCACAATTAACTTCTTCATCATAGTGACGCCGCTTCTCTTGTCAACTTTTTGGAGCTACTGATCAAGTGCATCAAGTGCTTCAGGTGGTACCTGTGCATCATCAACCTAAAATTTGACAAAATAAACACATTTACAAGATATAACTATAAATGGACATATAGATATAAATATATGATATTTTTTAAAAACTTACATTGTGAGGCGGCGCATTGATGTCCTCACCCTCACGGTAATCACCAGCATGGTCATCAGGAGAATGGTCATCCATCTGCAAATTCACATTCAAATTGTAAAGTTCACGTTGTAAAGTAATTGAAATTGTAAAGCTCACATTGTAAAGTAATTGAAATTGTAAAGCTCACATTGTAAAGTTCACATTCACATTGTAAATTAAGCTCAAATTTTAAGTAATTCAAATTGTAAAATTCACATATTCAAAAAAAGAAATCACCTCTAATATTGCGATTTTTTTATCAATTAACAATCCTTCATTGTGATCTCCGTGCACATACAAGTCATAATTAGCTTCAATATTTGTTGGTGTTGGCAACCCAACTGAGAATGGATTGGAGTCATCATACTTATCATAGTACTATTCTTCATCTATAGGATCTTCAATGAACTGTCTTTTACCATGAAGAACAACCGATCATTTATCATTTCCAGGATCATCGATATAAAATACTTGTTTCGCCTGTGATGCCAATATGAATGGTTCAGCCTTCTCGCCAATCTTTTCAAAGTTCACTAAAGTGAAACCCAATTCATCCACTATAACTCCTTTGGTGTTATCAACCCAATTACATTTGAAGAGCGGAATTCTGAAATCTATGTAGTCAAATTCCCATATGTCTTCAATGACACCGTAATATGACATTTTAGCTTCACGTAGACTCTTATCCTTTGCACTTGCAAAAAACATAGTCGATGCTTGAAGGGTGACCCCACTGTTTTGGACGACACTCTTATCATCTTGGCACTTTTTGTAATATGTGAATCCATTAATGTCATACCCTTCATAAGACATAACAGTCAACTTTGGTTTAAAGGCGAGGCATTTGATAGTTTCAGTAATATCATCTGGTGTTTGAGATAGTTGATGTAAGACTTTATCTTCAAACCACTTAATAAAAGTCTTGTTATGCTCTCTAGCAAGCCACATTGTATTGGTTCGAGGATATTGTCTTTTGATGAAATTGGTATGTTCGTCGATATAAACGTTCACTTCGTCCATGTTGTGTAAAATATACAAATGACCTTGTTCCAACTGCTCACGACCGATTACTTTCACACGTGATCCCAAAATTCCATTGCCAAATAGCTCGTCAATATTCTTGTCATTATCAGGAGTGTCATTACCACTGATAAAGTCATTGTAGAAATCCATAACCTCTCTCACCACATAACCTTCAATAATACTCCCTTCAGGCCGATAACGATTTCAAACATCACCTTTAAAAACGCTCATGTATCGTTCAAAGGGATACATCCAATGCAAGAAAACCGGTCCCAAGATTTTCACTTCCCTAGTCAAGTGGACAACAAGATGTACCATGATATCAAAGAACGAAGGAGGGAAATACATCTCAAGTTGACATTGGGTAACAACCACTTCTCTTTGCAAATTATCGAGAGTCTCAGGGTCAATAACTTTGTTGTAGAGATTGTTGAAAAAGAAACAAAGTCTGGTGATTGCAAACCTTACATGCTTCGGCAATATAGATTGAATTGCCACGGGTAATATTTGTTGCATTAGAGTGTGACAATCATGAGATTTAAGACCTATCAACTTCAGATCTTTCATTGATACCAATCTACAGATGTTGGATGAGTAACCATGTGGCACCTTAACATTTACCAAGCATTCACAAAAAGCTTTCTTCTCCTTTCTAGACAACGTGTAACAAGCGGGAGGTAAGTATGTTCTTTTATTACCCATTTCACATATTTCTGTTAATTCTGACCTTATTCCCATTTCACGTAGGTCCAGTCTGGATTTTATACCATCTTTAGTCTTACCTGGTATATTTAACAGAGTACCAATGATGCTATCACATACATTTTTCTCAACGTGCATTACATCGATACAATGTCTGACTGTCAAAGAACTCCAATAAGGAAGATCCCAAAATATTGACTTCTTCTTGAATGAAGAATTGTCACTCCGTGTAGTACATTGTGATATCTTACCAAATTCATTGACAAAGTCTTTTACTCTTTCATAAACAACCTCCCCTAGTATAGGTTTAGGTGCACTTCGTTCCTCATTCAATCTATTGAATGCTTTGCGCTTCCTACGATACGAATGGAATTTTGGAAGAAACCTTCGATGACCGAGATATACATTCTTACCGCCATGTTTTAGTCTTGTTGAATCAGTGTTCTCTTCACATATAGGACACGCTTTAGCTCCTTTGACACTATATCCAGACAAATTCCCATATGCTGGAAAGTCATTAATAGTGCAAAACAACATAGCATGCAAACGAAATGTCTCTCTTCGTGAAGCATCATAGGTCATCACACCTTCACCCCAGAATTTCTTTAAGTCATCAATAAGAGGTTCAAGATAAGCATCGATGTCATTTCCAGGTTGTTTAGGGCCCGATATCAACAACGACAACATTACATACTTATTTTTCATACACAGCCAGGGAGGAAGATTGTATATGACAAGCATGATTGGCCAAGTGCTATGTTGGCTGCTCAATGTCCCGTATGGATTCATCCCGTCTATACAAAGCCCAAGTCTTAGATTCTTGACTTCTTCACCAAATTCAGGGTACAATAGAACAATCTTCTTCCACTTTGGGGAATCAGACGCATGTCGTAGGATCCCATCATTATTTTTCTTAACATCTGCATGCCACCTCAAATTCTTCGCATCTATCGGATTGGCAAACAAGCGTTGAAACCGTGATATTATAGGTAGATACCACATCACCTTGGCAGGAGAACTAGTTTTGGACTCCCCCAAAGTCGTCAATTTATACCGTGACGCACCACATTTTGGACAATATTTCAAATCTGCATAGTCCTTTTGAAATAATACACAATCATTTGGGCATGCGTGTATCTTCTTGGAATCCATTCCCATTGGGCACAACAATTTCTTTACCTGGTATGTTGAGATTGGCAGCTCGTTTCCTTCAGGAAGCATTTCTTTCAACAAAGACAGCAATGACGTGAAGCTTTTGTCAATCCATCTATTGATAGCTTTCAACTTATACAATCGCAACACAGCGCTAAGCTTCGTAAACTTAGTACAACCTGTGTATAACGGCATCTCAGCATCATGCACAATGTTTCTAAAAATGGGAGGTGGATCGGTGTGCTCTACCCCACAACTATCCAGCATCGCATCAACGATGTCTACTGGAACTGGTTCATTCACATCTACGTCATCGTAGGCAATTTCTTCTTCCACACAAGCACTGCTATCAACATCCACTGGTTTCGGGTTTGAAATCTCTCCATGCCAGTGCCAGTCTGTATAGCCTTGTATAATCCCGTTGCACATGACATGAGTTTTGATTTCGTCACCAGTGTTGACTTTCAAGTTGTTACCACAATGCCTACATGGAAAGTAGAACCTATCTCCAGGTTGTTTCCTATGTTCCTCGGCAAATCTAATAAACTGGTCAAGACCAGAAATAAACTCTGGGGTGCAGCGATTGCGAATGGACATCCATGATCTATCCATTCTATGATCAAAGAGAAAGCAAGTATATATTAGGACAAGATTAGGGTATACTATCCAAGATTGTTCACTTTATAGACCAACAAACACATGTGATGTCATTCTTATATATAATAAATGTGTACCACCTATCCCATCCTTGAACACCTAATCTCACTAGTAAGTGTATAATGTGTGTTGGGTTTTCAAAAAATTTCGGCAGCATTTCCCTGCTGTTCTCTAAGTACATATGTACTTAGAGAACAAACGCGGAAATGCTACCGAAATTTTCTCGAAAACCCAATACACATTATACACTTACATCCTAAGTGAGATTAGGTGTTCAAAGACAGTCCCAAACCGGGGACGAGTTTCTAGGCTGACAAACACAATAATACATATGTACATGTTAGGGTTTCATCACAATTGATGTTAGGGTTTCATCAATGTTAGGGTTTAATCAAATCAAACCCTAGAATGGGTCAAGTTCAAATCAAACCCTAGAATGTTTGCATGCATTAGGTACATGAAAAGGATCTAAAATCCAAACTCTAGAATGGGTCAAGTTCAAGTCAAAATGGCTACAAGTGTGCATTTTGGGTTTTCTATGTAAACGACCTTAGAACATCTATGTAATCACTTGTAATGATGAATTGACTTGTAACTTAGAAGAGAAAAAAGTATTAAGATATGCATGATACAATAAATATTTTGCATCACATTACAACAGACTTATCATTGATACCTTACTAACTTATTTCTACATTTACATATCATCACTTGATCAAAAATTACAGCAGTACATTTAACCAAAGTATGCATTCTAAAATCTATGTCATGATTAGTTACATGTAATTTACTTGGATATACAGCAGTACCCGATTACTATGTCTTACATACAAAGTATGCATATTAAATTAACTACGGCTTATCATAGAACATGAATTGTATAGACAATAGAGGATTCAGCTCAGTAGAAGCACAAAATCAGTACCTAAACCCTAAAATCACACCTTTTTAGCATTTATTCTCACAGGTTTATGTACATCAATATGTATTGTATAGACAATATAGGTTTATTTAATCAAAGTATGCATTCTAAAAATTACAGCAGCGGTACATTCTAAAAAAAATGCCCTACAGCAGCCTGGGCGTGCATTGGCACCGCCCAAGCAGCCACCTAGGCGGACGAAGGAAGGAGGAAGGAGGAAGGGCGTACCTAGCCTGGAGCACGAAGCGCCGACGAGCACAAAATTCCGACGAGCACGGCCGCCGGTGAGGGAGCAGCGGCGGCAGGGAGCAGCAGTGGCGGCGGAGCATGGACGACGGCAGGGAGCGGTGGCGGCAGGAAGCAGCGGCGTGGCAGGGAGCGGCAGCGGCGGAGGACGGACGGCAGGGGCAGAGCACGGACAGCGGCGGAGCAGCGGGGGTGAGCAAAAATCACCGGAGCAACTGAAATCGGGAATGAAACAGGGAAAGGGGAAGAGTTGGTCGCGCTGGTGAGCTATTAAGTTGACAATAAGTGTCGGTTATTTAAAAAAAACTGATAACTAAACCAACAGTGTCGATTCTTTACCAAAAACCGACACCTATACTAGATTATAGTCGTCATTTTTTAACTAAAATACAACCGACAACTATTCCTGTCTCGCGAATATCCTTTAGTCGTCGGTCATTTATTTATGAATCGACACCATATGTCAAATTTTGGAGGTAATTTTTTCGCTGGAATTTTGGTTTTGGCGGTTGATTTTAGGTGTCGGTTTTTTATTAATTAAACGACACTTAATAAAAGAGATACCCGTGTTTGGTCGACCTTCACAGATTGGATGTCGATTTATGTTATAAACCGACACTATAGAGTTTAGGTGTCAGTTTATGTATACAACTGACACCTTGAAAAGTGACTTTATAAGCCATTTTTGTAGTAGTGTTAAGAGTAAATTTAAAGTTAAGTTTTAAGAGCAAAGTAAGAGTTTTTAAGGGAAAGATAATGTTAAAAGATAACTTATATAAGGTCCTCACCAAGAGGCTCCTCGGAGCAAAACTAAGAGGCATTTCAGTGCATAACAGAAGAGGCACACCGGTGCAACCCAAGAGGCACTTTGGTACATAAGAGAAGAGGCACTTTGGTGCAAAACCCAAGGATTCTTATATAGTTCAAGATAAAAGACTTAATTTAAAAGCAATTGTGTTTTCTTTTCAATGTCTAATGCTTAAAGTTTATTTTCAAGTTTACATGCTTTTCTTAAGTTGTAATATGTTCAATTCCACTTACCATTTTGTTTGATGCATGGCTGGGGGCGTGATGCCCGCAGGAAAGGAGCAACGTCAAGGACAAAGCTCTAGCTGAGGACCAGTTGAAGAAGGAGCTCTAGGACATCTGAGACCAGACCTGGTGGGGTGCCAACTATCCATAGATTAGATTTCATTTATGTTTATGAATCATGTGTTTTAGTTTAGTGTGAGTTTTATGAGAAAGTGTGGGATGTTTAAGGGAAATCATGTTTAGATTTTTTTATGTATGACTTACGTTGAGGACATGAGTATGAGAACTGTTATTTTATCCTATGTTGGTATATATTGTAACATCCCAATTTTCTAAAACATATAAAACACTAAGCGGAAGCATATATCCCATTGGGATGTCACAATATGGTATCAGAGCAAAAAATATAGTTGGCCACCATGATTTTTTCAAAATCTCAAATAATTTATGTTCCCTTTTTTAGATGGCTCCCAAGAAGAAATCTGATAAGGGTAAGGAGCACATAGATGGAGAGGGAAGCTCTTCCAATGGAGAAAGTGATCATAGTGCTTTTGGAGGGGCTAACCCTAATGGCAACCCTAATGCACCTCTAGAAGTGCTTATCAAGGCTCTGACTGATGCTATCACTGGACAACAAGGAAGACCACATTAACTGAGGAACCAGGAGTTGACCTTAGTTGACTTCTTGAAGATCAAGCCTGATCCTTTTACTGAAGAGGAAGAGATGGACGTGGTGGGCAAAGTAGAAAGCTGGTTTCATAACATGGAGCATTGTTTTCGTGACCTAGATTGCCCTAACCCATCTAGGGTTCGTTTTGGAACTCACATGCTCAAAGGTGCTGCTAGGACTTGGTGGGAGAACTTGCTAGGTTCTTGTGAAGCTGATGCTCCTCCATTCACACGGGAGGAATTCACAGAAGCCTTTAAAGACCATAACATATTTGAGGCTATGATCGAGAAGAAGGAAGAGGATGTAACGACCCTACCTCCCGGTAAACCCCAATTTAGGGAGACCGGACGGTCAGTGTCGTTATCCAATTAACAGGATCAAAGGTTCGACAAATAATCAATAACAATTATGAAATTCTACTAACTGAAATTTGGTATAAAATTAAAACTTCACTTACCTTTGAAAACCTTGGGAATCTATCTATCCAAGCTTGAATCCACTGTAACTAATCCTCCTTGCACTTTATGTTTTACTTTCACAATGTGTCACTTTATTGTTTGTTCTTTCAATTGTTGTTCCTAAAATGCCGACAAACAAAACGTCGGTCAGTATATCGAAATATACTAGTATGTGGGAACAAACAAAATCTTGCAAATATGGCTAACAATTTAATAATCACAATCAAATTAATTAACAAGCCAATTTACACTTTTCAGTATGACATTCTCCACCGCTTTTGCCCTAACCCTGGCATACCCACCTTAGGGTGCCCTTTGCTAATGACTTATGGCCACCTTCTCAATCTCGAGCTTGGTGCATGGGGGTCACCACTCATGGTGCCCACTAGTCATGCAATATCGTAGGCCACCTTCTTGGTGCCTGGGGTCACCACTCAAGGCGTCCATTGGTCTACCCATCTGAGTCTGACCTTTGGCATCATCCATTAGGGTGGCATGTAGGTGCAAGAATCCATACTTCTATTTTTAATGTGATAATCATAGTGACTTTATGATTTGCAAATATGAACATCCAACATATATTTTTTGCATTCAACACGATTAACCATCCGGAAAATCTTCGGGAAACTAAGGCGGTTATCCATAATTAACCACATACCTGATCCAGGGCAACTTGATTGTCCAAGCAAGAAGGATAAAGAATAAATCAACAAGCAATCAACAATATCATGAAATTAATGCATGCGATCCAAGTGTTATAGTTTATCCAAAACATTCAAAAGCTAGACTTGGATTCCACCTTAGGCTTTCTAGATCACATTAGGGTTTTATTAGGGTTTTTGCCTCCATAATGCTTTTATCATATTAAATGCCCTCTTAGTTCATAAACCCTAATTCCACCATCATAAGCCCAATTAAATATGATTATTTCTCTTTTATACTAAAACTGCCTTCTTTATCCTTTTAAGTTATTTCAAGGTCATTAGACTCAATTATCACCTTTAGTTTCTTTTGGATTAACAACTCATAATTCATGATGGTCTAATTCCCATATGAACTCTATTTATTATTAATTCTACCTTGATATAATAGAAAACACTAATTTCTATATTAAGGTTATTTATCCACAAATTAGGGACTTTAATGCTCAAAATAGCATATTCCAACTTTAACCATGAAATTAATCAATTAAAGCCATTAATAGTCGAATTAATCAACATTAGGGTTTCAAGCCCCATTAAAGTATATTCATGCATATGAAACTCCAAATTAACTAATTGTATGCAAAGTTCATCCTTTTTCTTCCTAATGTTCCTTTTTATCATTAACAGGCTAAAATAAACTTTAATCATTCATTAAACCCTATTAAATAAACTAATCAACTCGAAATAGGGTTCTGTAAGCATTAATACATTAAAGTTGATAAATTACACTATTTTTCTAATTGCAATAATAATTAGGCTTCAAACATATTTTTATTGGATTCCTCTCATTTTTCTGAGCAAAATTGATATATTATACTTATCAATCCAAGCTACCATTAATTTGTTATGATTTTTGTAAGATTTCACTAACCAGGACCAATCGGAGAGTGCCACGTGGCTGATCTCATGCAGTGCAGGTTCTTTCTTGGAAAACATTTTGAATTGACCGAAATGCCCCTCGTTAAGTTGATCAGTTGCTTTAGCACGCGGGGGCAGAAACGTCCAATGCTCTTTAGTCATCTTCTACCTCGAACCCACAGCTGCGTCCGCCGCTGGCAGCCCTCCCGCGGCCCGCCTCTCCTTCCTGGAGACTCGGGGACCGCCGCAGATGGGTGCCCTACCTCCGACGCACCCCGACGCACATGGGGCGTCCATAGCTTGCAGCCAAAATGCTCGTTTCTAGGCAAAACACAACCCGTCATTGCTGCTGCGATAGCTGCAAGTTTGCAGACCTACTGCACTAGTTGTGCGACGACAGGGGCGTTGGGTTGGTAACCGGTCAGTTCTAGATGGTCGTGGAGTCTTCCCACCTCAATCCAGACCATCAACCACTTCTCATCACTCAGGGATAGGTCCATACCCTCATGGTTAGGGTTTGCACGATGAAGAACAAGAAGAAGATGGGGGAAGAGAGTAAAAGATGCGAAATATCTCTGGAACTCGTCCCAAAGGGCCTACCCCTTTAATAGGGGAGTATCCATGCCCCAGATTGCTTGCCCACAAAAAAAACAAGGTTTCTCCTTATAGGAAAGGGATTTTCCTTACTTTTGAAGTATCTTTCTCTCTCTTCCTGTATATATTTCCATTAGGTTTTAGGAATTCGAAATTCCTATCACCTACTCTCTTTATTGCTTGACTTTTAACCCTTAGGCACGAAATTAAGTTTTCCTTTATAGCAATTTCTTTCTTTTTAGCAATACCATGTAATACATTAATGGTATACTCACATTATCTTCTTATTTTGCTATTTTGGTATTTTCTCTTTCTTTCCTCTTTATTGGGGTTCCTTGGACCCCAAGAAACTCTAATATTTAGAAATCCTTCTATTGGAAACTCATTATCCTTCTAGATGCATCTAAATGCATTATTCTTCATTATTTCTCATTATCTTGTTTATTTCTTATTAAAATAGTTATTTTTGAGGATTTCTCTTTATTTCCCTTTTATTTTCCTCATTGGTATCCATTTTATCATAAGCAATCCTTGGGATACGAAATTCCACCAAGGATCACTTAATTATACCTCTTTTTACTTATTTTCCACATTTCATCAATATTTTCAATTTCTTTCTTAATAAAGAAATACTTAATTGATCTTTTCTTTTCTTATTGCTCTCTTTATGCAACTTTGGACTCCTTGGAACCCAAGGAACCCAAGAGGCACGAAATCCTTCCTTGGATTTGCCTTCTAGAGGTTTCTACCTCTTTCTTTTCTCAAATATTCAATTATTCATTAATTAATTGAATTTTCCTTGTTATTGGGCCCAATAGCCAATAAAGCCCACAAATCAAACAACAAGGCTATTTTAAACGAAACCCATTTATTCACAACAAATTATATTATTTGTCCAATTATCTTTAATATGAGAAATTACATTTCTCACCAAATGAACCCAACATTTGGGGTTGTAACATCCTTCCCCTCTTATGAGAATTTTGCCCTCAAAATTCCATCAAGCAAGCAAACAAACAGGATAAGTCTTCTTATGTCCATTAGGGCTCCCATGTGGCTTCACCCTTTCCATGGTGTTTCCCAAGAACCTTCATTATCTCATTTTCTTCCATCTGAGTTCTTTCTTACCTTGGTATATCGTACCCTCATAGGTGACTCAGGACTTTTCAACCTTTCAAAAGCTGAATAGGTTCAAGGCACGACACCTAGCTTGGGTACCTCACATAGTGCTCTAGATCGGACTCATGCAACACATAATTTTATCCCGAGGGGTAAGGTTAACACAACCATCTCCACCAATCCATCTCAAATGGACCCATATATCGGGGACTCAACTTTCTCAGTTGTTGCTTAGAGGGGTCGGATTTTCACATCACATATTCTCCCATAGTGAACTGCATATCAGTCTGCTTTGCATCAGCTCGTGACTCATGTCACCACTGGGCTCTCTCTCAGCCCTTGCACGATCAAAGAGACTTCATCTGCACACACACTTGTGGTTCTTTTCTGACCTTCACGAGGCCTCCTTCACCAACATCATAATGAAGTGGTGACCGACACAACCTCCCTATAGAACTTCTTGCATCCCGATAAAGGCTATGGTGGTTAACATCACATCTTAAGAACTGTCTCTATGTATCACCCTAAATGAGCACACATGCTCTCATCAGACCCTCTAGTCCGGATCATACTATCCATTAGTATGGGGTGATAAACTATACAACCACTGAGCTCTTCATGTATCTACTTCCACCTCATGGAAGTGAACCTTTAGGTCACATCAAGAACCTTTGAATTCACATCACGGTGTAGTTGAACTATCTCTTTTCATATGTAGTTCAACCAGATCAGTCCCTTGACAGAACTCTTCCTTTCTAATGTCATCTAGGTAAGGTGATCTACCATAACCCATATTGTATCTTGACCTTCTTGGTCTAGGAGAAACTCACAACCTCCATAATGATGAACTCCCATTCCCTCTCGGGAACTCTTTATACTTTATATCCATGCACTGAGTTAATGGCGTTCGTCCTTCACCTCCTGGCTTGCATGGCCACATGCTACATGCAACTTTGTTTTAAGCATCCAGAATGCTACCATCGCTTACTATCTTTGTAGTACCAAGGTATATCATGTCCTCATGTATTGTTATGATTCCTCAAGCTTGATACCTCAAAAACCCTAAGCCACTCTCAAAAGGGTTTTATTACCTTCCTATCCAAAGAAGTGTATTTGAGGTTCTATCACCATCCTTTCACTACATCAAGGACTAAACTAGCTAACCAAACAACCATTAACATTTTCAACATATCTTATTACATCCGAGTGTTATCCAAAACACATCTTCTTTCCAAACATAGGGTTAGTCGAACAACCTCAACTTCTTCTAGCTTCCAGCTAAACTAGGTAGCTATATCTCAACCAAAGCATTCATTACCACTCCTTATCCTTAGGTGTTAGGTAACATACACCTCCATGTATTATACTTATCATCTCATCTCAAACTTTGAGTTTGACTTCATCAAGAAGCTCTGAGCTCATCCTCATGGTGATCAAACTCAACCTTGGTTAACTTGTAAATTCCACATAGCTCCTAATAACACATCATCATAAGCTGACTACACTACTCTCTCTTAATGTTTGTAAACCATCCATGTATCATTCACTCCACCAAGGTATGTTATCATATCTGCCCTCATACCTTGTAGCTACGTTCCAACTTACATCATCTTTATCCTTGGTGTAAGGCATGCATACTGTCCTATATCTCACTCCCATAACAAGAAGAAATAAGCATTTGGCTGCAGTCCAAATACATAGTTCTTCCTGTTCCAAGAGTAGAGATGGTACAACCTACCTCACCAGTACACTTTCAAATCTAAGTTGAAACGTGCCACATATGTCTCTACATCACAACCATCATGATATCAAAATTACTTCCATGGAAAACTGGTCTCGAACTTACTTGATCCAAGAACAATCCTTAGTCGTCTCCTCTAGGTCTATAGGGTGCCGGCACTTTTGGGGTCATCCCTTTTCCCTTATGCATCTAGAGAGTGCCCTACTCATCTTCCCTTTGGGTCCCATGAGTCCATGAAGGTGATCAATCTCCTAACCCATGGCCCTCAGACAATGATAGCTATTACCTCCTAACCCTATGGTCATGTGCAACTAGGGAATTAGGCAACTCTATCTTTCATCGGTCTTATCCCTACTTGACCCTTGGATAGACTTAGGATTCTATCATAGTACATGTTCAACTCAGAACCCTACCTAATCCTTCATCATCTCTCTCTGCATTCTTGGGTTGTCTTTTATCCTTTCATAAGGGTCATGGTGACCTGCCTACCTTGGTCGAGCCCCATACCGGTTACCTCTATGGTAACACATCCACATGCACATAGAGATGGTTATCTATGGGTCTATAGGTTCATTCTCATGCCATGTACTCTTCACTTAGCTTCTCAAGATCCTATGAAACCTCCTTAGGTTTCCTCATACCTACAAAACTGGTAAAACCCCTACCAAAGGGTCCCTCTCCCAGGATGGGAGGAAACTACACCTTGATAACAAAGGTCACAAGCGTCCCTAGGGTTTACATTCTCATGAGCATGCCTAACCCAACAGCTACTAAGGCACAAGCAGACCACCTATTAACTATGCTAGGTCATACTTGTTCTCTTTCCTCAACATTAGATCAACTTAGTCGGGAAGGGTTCATCAAACATACCCTTAACTTAAGGGGTTTCTTTTACCTTTACACATGAGGAGTACCATGCTCGAAACTATAGAGACTCAAATCTCATCAGGAGCATTGGGTACACTGCTTCCCCTCTTCGGCCAGGAACCCTAGGTTCACTTTTGGATATCCAACTACATGCTCAACCTCTTAACCACGAATCAAGCATGCCCGAGGTATGCCATGTACTCCCATGATCCTTTTATATGAGCAACACCTCAGAGTTGAGTCCTCCTCAAGGACAACCAACTAGGTATAAAGCCCCACAACTGGTTACTTGAACCTCCTCAGGGTCTAAGGCACTCTTTGTCTTATCTCAGTAGGTAAACTCCTATACCATAGGAACATAGGTTCCAAAAGCATCATCTTATCTCTAAGGTTTGGTTCCTCTAAAGGCAACCAAGATATCATCAGCCTTCATAGGGCAACCACTATCATCCACTTAGAACGCATCATCCTCTACTATCCACTATTCCTAAGTCTCGGAACCTAAGCTTCCAACTTTCCTACTGGGTTCTTGCTTTCTCTCTCTAGAGCTAACTCCACATCCAGCCCTACTACTAGAGGTCCCCTCTCCATGAAGGCTCATGCTCACAAGCATACCCCTATGTGGGTGAAGCCTATGATCAACTCATGTTTGGCTCGAGATTATCCATATGCTTATCTCGTAAGCCATCCATCATATCCTTCAGGCCTTAGTTTTAACTTACTGTTCACATTACTGATGTACTCAGGGTGCAAGCTATATCCTACTTGCAACAACCCATAAGGTTTATATAGGTTCATCTCTAACCTTATCCAGGAAGGAGCTATCCTTTGCTCAAACATGCACGATCCTTCTCAGGGTTGGGGTGCCAAAGATGCTAGGCCATCTAACCTCTCATGGCTCATATGACAAACCAGAGGCATGTCCATCCAAATACCCAGTCTACCATGACATCTAATCTCATCATGTCTCTCTCTCTAACCTTCTCTTAGGGTTAGGGTTAACATCATCCTCAAAGGATGTGCGAGGTCTCTACCTTCAATGGAGGTCTCTACCTCCTAGACTAACTCTCTTTACTCATCCTTCTGACACGGAGGTCTATCCTCAGGTCTCTCCTGAGGGTTATGACAACTCGTGTCATACGACCTAGGCATGTATATATTCTTTAGTTTGTGCTTAATCTATTAAGCTTATGTCCATGACATCTTATTTACATGCTTTTCATTAGTTTGGTGGAGGATTCCTTAGACCTTATTAACTTTTCACATACCTCAAGAGGGTGAGGAGAAGAGAGAAAACCCTAATCCTTAAGGTCCTTAACAGAATTTGAGTTGAGAAGGGATGAACGAGATGAGAGAGTCCTAAAGGTATCTTATTTAGAATCATACCCTAAGACTTTGGCCAGGCAGTCACACGGATCCGGGAGTCCTCATATTCCGACTAGCGGAGCGAAGGAAAATTTTGCCATCCCTCGATTGTGATCCTTTTCTAGACACCTCTGTCTTTCGGATAATCCTCTAATAACTCCCTTGGGTTCTACAAAATTTGTAAAATTTAATAATTATTAAAGATTACTTGAGGAACCTATGCTCTGATACCAATTGTAACGACCCCGCCTCCCGGTAACCCCCAATTAAGGGAGACCAAAAGGTCGGTGCCGTTATCCAATTAACATGATCAAAGGTTTGACAAATAATCAATAACAATTATGAAATTCTACTAACTAACTGAAATTTGGTATAAAATTAAAACTTCACTTACCTGTGAAAACCTTGGGAATCTATCTATCCAATCTTGAATCCACTCTAACTAATCCTCCTTGCACTTTATGTTTCACTTTCACAATGTGACACTTTATTGTTTGTTCTTTCAATTGTTGTTCCTAAAACGCCGACAAACAAAACATCGGTCAGTATATCGAAATATACTGGTATGTGGGAACAACCAAAATCTTGCAAATATGGCTAACAATTTAATAATCACAATCAAATTAATTAACAAGCCAATTTACACTTTTCAGTATGACATTGTCCACCGCTTTTGCCCTAACCCTGGCATACCCACCTTAGGGTGCCCTTTTCCAATGACTTATGGCCACCTTCTCAATCCAGAGCTTGATGCCTGGGGGTCACCACTCATGGTGCCCACTAGTCATGCAATATCATAGGCTACCTTCTTGGTGCCTGGGGTCACCACTCAAGGCGTCCATTGGTCTACCCATCTAAGTCTGACCTTTGGCATCATCCATTAGGGTGGCATGTAGGTGCAAGAATCCATACTTCTATTTTTAATGTGATAATCATAGTGACTTTATGATTTGCAAATATGAACATCCAACAGATAATTTTTGCATTCAATACGATTAACCATCCGGAAAATCTTCGGGAAACTAAGGCAGTTATCCATAATTAACCACATACCTGATCCAGGGCAACTTGATTGTCCAAGCAATAAGGATAAAGAATAAATCAACAAGCAATCAACAATATCCTGAAATTAATGCATGCGATCCAAGTGTTATAGTTTATCCAAAACATTCTAAAGCTAGACTTGGATTCCACCTTTGGCTTTCTAGATCACATTAGGGTTTTATTAGGGTTTGTGCCTCCATAACGCTTTTATCATATTAAATGCCCTCTTAGTTCATAAACCCTAATTCCAACATCATAAGCCCAATTAAAGACGATTATTTCTCTTTTATGCTAAAACTACCTTCTTTATCATTTTAAGTTATTTCAAGGTCATTAGACTCAATTATCACCTTTAGTTTCTTTCGGATTAACAACTCATAATTCATGATGGTCTAATTCCCATACGAACTCTATTTATTATTAATTCTACCTTGATTTAATTGAAAACCCTAATTTCTATATTAAGGTTATTTATCCACTTATTCGGGACTTTAATGCTCAAAATAGCATATTCCAACTTTAACCATGAAATTAATCAATTAAAGCCATTAATAGTCAAGTTAATCAACATTAGGGTTTCAAGCCCCATTAAAGTATATTCATGCATATGAAACTCCAAATTAACTAATTGTATGCAAAGTTCATCCTTTTTCTTCCTAATGTTCCTTTTTATCATTAACATGCTAAAATCAACTTTAATCATTCATTAAACCCTATTAAATAAATTAATCAACTCGAAATAGGGTTCTTTAAGCATTAATACATTAAAGTTGATAGATTACACTATTTTCTAATTTCAATAAGAATAAGGCTTCAAACATATTTTTATTGGATTCCTCTTGTTTTTCTGAGCAAAATTGATATATTATACTTATCAATCCAAGCTACCCTTAATTAGTTATGATTTTTGTAAGATTTCACTTACCCGGACCAATCGGAGAGCGCCACATGGCTGATCTCATGCAATGTGGCTGCTTTCTTGGAAAACATTTCGAATTGACCGAAATTCCCCTCGTTAAGTTGATCAGTTGCTTTAGCACGCGGGGGCAGAAACGTCCAATGCTCTTTAGTCATCTTCTACCTCGAACCCATGGCTGCAGCCGCCCCTGGCAGCCCTCCTGCGACCCGCCTCTCCTTCCTGGAGACTCGGGGACCACCGCAGATGGGTGCCCTACCTCCGACGCACCCCGGCACAAACAGGGCATTCATAGGTTGCAGCCAAAACGCTCGTTTCTAGGTGAAAAACAACCCGTCATTGCTGTTGTGATAGCTGCAAGTTTGCAGACCTACTGCACTAGTTGCGCGACGGCAGGGGCGCTGGGTTGGTAACCGGTCAGTTCTGGATGGTCGTGGAGTCTTCCCACCTCAATCCAGACCATCAACCACTTCTCATCACTCAGGGATAGGTCCATACCCTCATGGTTAGGGTTTGCACGATGAAGAACAAGAAGAAGATGGGGGAAGAGAGTAAAAGATGCGAAATATCTCTGGAACTCGTCCCAAAGGGCCTACCCCTTTTATAGGGGAGTATCCATGCCCCAGATTGCTTGCCCACAAAGCAAACAAGATTTCTCCTTATAGGAAAGGGATTTTCCTTACTTTTGAAGTATCTTTCTCTCTCTTCATGTATATATTTCCATTAGGTTTTAGGAATTCGAAATTCCTCTCACCTACTCTCTTTATTGCTTGACTTTTAACCCTTAGGCACGAAATTAAGTTTTCCTTTACAGCAATTTCTTTCTTTTTAGCAATACCATGTAATACATTAATGGTATACTCACATTATCTTCTTATTTTGCTATTTTTGTATTTTCTCTTTCTTTCCTCTTTATTGGGGTTCCTTGGACCCCAAGAAACTCTAATATTTATAAATCCTTTTATTGGATACTCATTACCCTTCTAGATGCATCTAAATGAATTATTCTTCATTATTTCTCATTATCTTGTTTATTTCTTATTAAAATAGTTCTCTTTGAGGATTTCTCTTTATTTCCCTTTTATTTTCCTCATTGGTATCCCTTTTATCATAAGAAATCCTTGGGATACGAAATTCCACCAAGGATCACTTAATTATACCTCTTTTTACTTATTTTCCACATTTCATCAATATTTTCAATTTCTTTCTTAATAAAGAAATACTTAATTGATCTTTTCTTTTCTTATTTCTCTCTATGCAACTTTGGACTCCTTGGAACCTAAGGAACCCAAGAGGCACGAAATCCTTCCTTGGATTTGCCTTCTAGAGGTTTCTACCTCTTTCTTTTCTCAAATATTCAATTATTCATTAATTAATTGAATTTTCCTTGTTATTGGGCCCAACAACCAATAAATCCCACAAATAAAACAACAAGGCTATTTTAAACGAAATCCATTTATTCACAACAAATTATATTTTTTGTCCAATTATCTTTAATATGAGAAATTACATTTCTCACCAAATGAATCCAAAATTTGGGGTTGTAACAGAGGAGTTTCACAATCTTCGTCAACGTGGTGATGTGACAGTCACCCAATACGCCATGAAGTTTGGAATCTTACAGAAGTATGGATATGATTACGATGAACGACGCAAGGTGAAGAAGTTCATTAGGGGTCTCAAGGAGGATCTTATCTTTGCTTTGTCTGGATGAGGACACCACACCGTGCAAGGTGCCCTAGATGTTGCCCTTGAACTAGAAGACCACCCAGGAAGAGCATGGAAGAAGGACAACCACTCCAACAACAACCACCATAATGACAAGAAGAGGAAGGCTCCAACTGAGGTTGTTGCAAATCATCATAATGACTTTGTGGGCATGAATCCCAGCCACCATAATGACTCTGCGGGCGTGAAGCCCAGCCACCGTGACCATCTGTTGAGGCTTGGCCGAGCAAGAGGGGGTGCGGCGGAGGCAGGAGGCCGCCCTTGGTGCTGTCGAGGTCGGGAGAGGGCGGTAGGGCCACGCTCGATCGCTGCTGCAACGACAGTGTAGGGTTCTGCAAGGTGGAATATGACCCAACCACGTCATATGATTATACCCGTCAGCAAATCAAAGAACCAACAACTCAAGTGGGGGAAAAAAGGTCATTCAGTTATGTTTCCCAAAGCAGCACGTTGCATGGGTATGTTGACGTGTCAGTATGCCATTAGCCCAAGTAAGGTTTTATTGCAAAATTCATATCTAATATTC
The DNA here is from genome assembly GCA_963693085.1 of Alisma plantago-aquatica. Taxonomy (NCBI): domain Eukaryota; kingdom Viridiplantae; phylum Streptophyta; class Magnoliopsida; order Alismatales; family Alismataceae; genus Alisma; species Alisma plantago-aquatica. The sequence goes on along the minus strand of OY856412.1, from coordinate 1,047,177,318 downwards.
GTAACTCCGTTGATAGCAAATAATATATGCATTTTTCTCACAAAAAATGAGAGGAATTCACTAAAAATGGTTTTAGAGGCTAATTCCTCTTTCTATTCAAAAAGTAGTATAACTTATCAACTTTAATGAATTAAAGATTAAGAAACTCTATTTTGAGATGATTGATGTAATTAGTAGAGTTTAATGGATGATTAAAGTTGATATTAGCCTGTTAATCATGAAAAGATACATTATTTTCAAAAAGGATGAACTTTGCACATAATTAGTTAACTTAGAGTTTCTTGTGCATAAAAATGCTTTAATGGGCCTTGAAACCCTAATATTGGTAAATGCAAATATTAATGATTGTAATTATTCAAAATTGTGACCAAAGGTAAGATATAATGACTCTAAGCTATTTCAAGCATTAAAGTTCCTAATTTGTGGATAAATGCCCTTAATGTAGTAATTAGGGTTTTCTAGTGAATAAAAGGTAGAATTAATGACAAATAGAGTTCATATGTGAATTAGACCATAATGAACTATGAATTGATAATGAATGTGCATAATGGTCTTGTCATGGATTAAAAGGATAAAAATGGTAGCTTTACTATAAAAGAGGCTTAATGGACTTAATTGATGGTTAATTATGCTTTTCCTAAAATCAGGGTTATATGTTAACCTTAATATCTTTCATGAAGAATAAATTAGATAATTAGGGTTTGTGAGTAATTGTATAAAATTGGGGTTTAAAATAGTAAAAATGAAGTGGAACCCTAATTGCAAAGGACACCCTAAAAGTGGACTAGAAAACCTAGGAAGCGAGCTAGGTTTAATGGATCTTGATGACATGAGTAATAATAGGAAATTGGATGATTATTTCAGGATCTTGATATGTGTGCTTGCTTGCTTGGATTTGTTACTTGCAAGGATTATTCCATCTCAAAATTAGCCTGGCAGGTATGTGGTTACACTTATGAATAATCGCTCTAGTTTCACAGTGATTCCTGAACGTTTTATGAGTTGCTTAGAAATAACTGTTGGATGCCTATTTATTTGATGCAACTATAAAGTAACATGATTATCACTATAAATGTGCATAAATGACTGGCTCAGATCCTTGTCCACCTCTGTGGCTTTTCAAAGGCTAAAAAGGGGTAACCTAGAGTAAGGTGTAGGTTATCGTGAGATAGAAATTGGGCTACCCACGTGTAGTGCCATGAGACTCTTTAGCATGCCATGAGTTAAGGAGTGGGCTACCTACGAGTAGTGCCATGTGACTCAACCCTAGAAACTGGTTCACCTGTTAGGTGGGATCATGAGGGGTTTAGTGGGGATCTACTTTAAGGAAGGTAGCATCCAGGTCCACTGCATGGACTGCGCAGAGGCTAGGGTATGTAGGGATTGAGCAGTTATGCAGAAAACATGAAGTTGTTTGTTTAAATCATAATTTACTGATTACATTGTTATCATAGTTGCAAGACTATTGTTCCCCCACATACCAGCTTTATGTTGACCGACATTTTGTTTGTCGGCATTTTAGGTACAAAACAAAAAGGACAAACAATAAATCATCATATTGTGAAATACATGAATTAAAGTACAAGGAGGATTAGTTAGAATAGAATTCATATGTGGATAGAAGTTTAGAGATCCAAGTTTTCAAAAGGTATGCACAATTTTTATTTCATCACAGCTTTTCAATATAATCTGGTAGAATTTGATAATTATTATTAATTATTTGTCGAACCTTTGATCCGAAAATTGGGATAACGGGTCTGACCCTCTGGTCTCCCTAAATTGGGGGTTACTGAGAGGCAGGGTCATTACATTTGGTATCATAGCATAGGTTCCTCATTTAATCTTTAACAATTATTAAATTTTACAAACCCCGTAGAACCCAAGGGAGTTATTAGAGGATTTTCCAAAAGACAGAGGTGTTTAGAAAAGGATTACGCTCGGGGACTGGCAAGATTTTCCTCTGCACCGCTAGTCGGAATACGATGACTCCTGGATCCGTGTGACTACCTGGCCAAATCTCGAGATTTGACTTGAAATAAGATACCTTTAATACTCTCTCATCTTGTTCATCCATTCTCAACTCAAATGCTGCTAAGGATTATAAGGATTAGGGTTTTCTCTCTTTTCCTCACCCTCTTGTGGTATGGGTAAGGTTGATAAGGTTTAAGAAATCCTCCACCAAATTAATAAAAAGTATATAAATAAGATGTCATGGACATAAGCTTAATAGATTAAGCGTAAAAGAAAAGATACATGCTTAGGTCGTACGACATAAGTTGTCATGCCCTTAAGAGAGACATGAGGCAAGACCTTCTGGTTAGGAGGATAAGTAAAGAGAGTTAGTCATAGAGGTAGAGACCTCCATTAAAAGTAGAGACCTGGCACATCCTCTAAGGATTATGTTAACCCTAACCCTAATGAAGGTTAGAGAGAGAGATGGCATGATAAGTTAGATGTCTTGATAGACCAGGTGTTTGGATGGATGACATATGAGCCATGAGAGGTTGGATGACCTAGTACTTATGGTGAACCCACCCTGGGAAGGGTCGTGCATGTTAGAGTGAAGTATAGCTCCTTCATTGATGAGGTTAGAGAAGAACCTATGGAAACCCCATGAGCTTACATGAGTACCCATAGTACTTCAGTCGTACTAAAACCCTGGCCAAGGGCGTATGTTGGAAAGCTAATGAGATAAGCATAAAGGGCTAGGGATAACCTTGAGCAAACATAAGTTGGAGCATAGGCTTCACCAGGTAAGGGTATGCTTGTGAGCTTGATCCATCTTCATGGAGAGAGGACCATTAGTATATGGCTGGTTGTGGAGTTAGCTCTAGGGAGAGAGAGCAGGATCCAAGCAAGAAGGTCGAAAGCCTAGACTCCGAGATATGAGGGTAAGTGGGGAATTGAGGATGATGCGACCTAAGTGGACGTATGTGGTTGCCTCATGCTTGATCCTTGGAGTTTGATGATGTCTTGGTTGCCATGAGAGGAACCAAACCCTAGGGAGAGGATGAGTCGGTTGGTACCTCTGTACCTTTGGTATAAATGAGAAGAAGAGTTCCTTAGACCTGGAAAGGTTTAGTAATAGGTTGTGAGGCCTTGTACCTTATTGATTGTCCTTGACGAGGACTCAACCCTGAAGTGTTGCTCGAATAGAAGAATGACAGGAAGTGCATGTCATGCCTTATACATGCTTGATTCGTGGCTAAGAGATTGAGTATGCAGTTGGACACCCAAAAGTGAACTTAGGGTTCCTAGGCCTAAGAGGGAAGTGGTGTATATGACGATCATGACAAGATTTGAGTTTCTAGAGATTTGAGAATGGTACTCCGCATGGTTGGAGGAAATGGAAACCCCTTAAGTTTAAAGTATGTTTGATGAACCCCACACAGCGAAGTCAATAACATGGGAAAGAATGATCTTAATCCAGCATTGAGGAAAGAGAAGAAGTATGACTAACCTAGTTTAGTAGGTGGTCTTCTTGTGCCTTGGTAGTTTCTGGGTTGAGCATGCGCATATGGATGTAAACCCTAAGGATGTTTGTTGTCAAAAGATAGTTTCCTCCCATCCTGGGAGAAGGACCCTTTTATAAGGTGTACACCAGTTTTTTGTTGGTTTTGAAGTGACCAAAAGAGGTCTCATAGGATCTTGAGAAGCTAAGTGAAAAGTGCATAGTATGAGAATGAACCTGTAAACCCATATATAACAATCTCTAAGTGCATGTGGATGTGTTACCATGGAGGTAACCGGTATGGGGCCTGACCAAGGTAGACAGGTTGCCATGACCCCTATGAAAGGATGAAAATCAGCCTATGAATTAAGAGAGAGAGAGATGATGAAGGCTTGGGTAAGGTTCTAAGTTGAACATGTACTATGCTAGAATCCTAAGTCTATCCTAGGGTCAAGTAGGGATAAGACTGATGGAAGTAGGAGTTGCCTAATTCCTTGTTGCACATGACCAAACGGTCGGGAGGTAACGGCTATCATTGTCTGAGGGCCATGGGTTTGGAAATTGATCACCTTCATGAACTCGTGGGACCCGAAGGGTGGATGAGTAGGGCACTCTCTGGATGTATGAGGGAAGAGGGATGACCCCAATAGTGCCGAAACCCTATAGACCCAGAGGAGATGACCAAGGATTGTGTGTGGACCCAAGTAGGTTCGAGATCAATTTTCCCTAAAGGTAACTTGGATATTGTAACATCCCTGACCTGGGTTATGAATTAAACCTAGATGTTTTGCCTAATAAGGCTGAGTATATTCTTAATATTACCTTGGGAAAAGTAATTAGGGCTCATGAGGAACTTATGTTTCAATTTTGGTCCAGTTTGGACAATGTTGAAGCAATGTTTGCTTATTTTGGACTAAAGTACAAATTTCCCAAATTGGAGGGGTTAAATTACAAATGTTGCATGATAAGATGTTCCTCTGATGTTGTGACATAATAAGAATGAATATGATGTAGTGGTAAGGTTTCTACAAGTCTGGACACCAAGATAGAGCTTGTTGGACAATGTTGTGCATTAAAACCCAGTTTTGGTGTAAAGTGCAATTTACCCAAAACCTAGGGTTCAATATGCAAATTACCACTTCAATAAGGTCCCTAATATTTCTTGGCATCATGTAGAGCAAAGAAAATGAGAGGGGCATCTCATTGGAATTAAGTTGGAGGAGAGAGAATCTTGATATTAAAATAATCAAGATTTAATCTTAAGTGAAACCCTAATTCAATTTAGGGAAAAAATGAATGTATTAATTAAAGGGCCTTCAACCAAAATTTTATTGGTTGATTTTGAATAAGGATTGACGTTCCTTTGCCAATATAAGGAACGAAAATATCCTAAGTAGGTGAAATTCCACTCACCTTATTATAAGGAAAAGAATTTCCATTCAAAAAAAGATATATTAATATTATAATAGATTAAGGTGCTTATTTTCTTTTCCTTTAATCCATGGATAATGGAAGGTATTTCGGTGGTTTGAGATGCCTTTGTGTGCAAGCAAACCAAGGAGGAAGAGGTGGTACTATTTTTGGAATTAAATGCATTTTAATAATGCATTTTTTCTCTCATCAATTTCCTTATAAAAGTGCCATTTCCAAGCCCAAACCAAGGCCTTTTTCGGATTTTCTTCTTCCCCTTGCTTGATAAACCGACCAAGGAGCTAGGGAGGAGCAGGGAGCACGTCCCCAACCTGTGGGTAATCCCTTGACCTTCGTTCTCCTTGATTTCATGGTGGAAATCGAAAATAAATTATGGATTCCTTCTTATTTCGATCTCCTCTTCAACCCTAGCCAACTTTTGCAATCAAAAGCTTGAGGACGAGCCTAGGGGGAATTGGTAGAGCTTCATACACCATTCATGGCGTGATCTTGGAGCTTTGGATCTCAATTGGAGGCGGGTTTTATAACTCAAACCCTTAAACATTGCTATTGCATCAATTCTCTATGCTTTGTTGATTGATTTCTTCAATTTGATACACTCTTGTTTCTTTGCTGCAATTTCCATCAAGAACGGTTGCTGTTCTTGGTTGTTCGAAGGAAGGGGATGATGAAATTATCCTAGATGCTTATCCAAAGAAAATTACCAAGCTAAACCGTTTTGATAGCTACTCCAAATCGTTTTAATTTGATTGGCTTTGCGGTTTCAGCAAACCGTTTAAGGGCAAACGGTTTGAAACCATTTGGGATAAAACGGTTTCAAGACCATTTGAGATGGTTGACCAAGCGTTGACCGTTTGGGAATTGTGTTCCTAATTATGTAGTCTGATAACCCTCCAAATTTGAGGGATTAACTCCAAAGGAATCGAGAGTTGAAGGCCAATCAATTAGGCAATCGAATTGAATTATGTGCTGATTTTCAACCTGATTAACTTAACCTGGTTGAGAAAACGGTTTCAAGACCATTTGATATGGTTGACCAAGCATTGACCGTTTTGTATTACTGTTCATAATTATGTTTATTAATAACCCTCCAAATGTGAGGGATTAACTCCAAAGGAATCGTGAGTTGAAGCCTAATCAATTAGGGAAACCTAATTGGATTAAGTGCTGATTTTCAATCTGATTTAATTGAACTTTTTCGGCAAACGGTCTCAAGACCGTTTGAGTGCGTTGACCAAGCGTTGACCGTTTGGGATTACTGTTCCTAATGATGTGTTCTAATGACGCAAAGAATTTTAGGGATTAACTCCCAAGGAATCATGATTTGAAGGCTATTCAATTAGGCAAACCCTAATTGAAAACAGTGCTGAAATTCCAATGAGTTAAGTTGAGATTTTGGGTTGATTATCCCAAACGGTTTCAAGACCGTTTGGGGATCACCCAAACGGTCTCAAGACCGTTTGGGGGTCACCCCAAGACCGTTTGGAGGTCTGGGGTCAAGTATAGTTGACCAATTGAAGGTCCAAAGGTACTAATCATATTGCAATGTAGTGTTGCTTTGTTGATCAACTCGATAGACCAATCCATGATGATTTTTCACTAGAATCCAAAGGTTGGATGGGCCAAACGGTCTCAAGACCGTTTGGAGCTCATCCAAACGGTCTCAAGACCGTTTGGTGGTCACCCAAGACCGTTTGGAGGTCTAGGGTTGAGTATGGTTAGGTGTTTGAAGGTCTAAAGGTACCAAGTTGTTATACAATGCAATGCTGATTTGGTGATCAATCCAATGATCCAAACCTTAATTGGATGGCTTGGATTTGAGTGATATGATGGGAAAACGGTCTCAAGACCGTTTGGAGGTCATCCAAACGACCTCAAGACCGTTTGGGTTCAGGTCATACCCAATTTGGATAATGGTTCAATAGTTTCAAAGTAACCAATCTTGCATTGATGAGTGTTGTTGGATCTTCGATTCCAAACCCTAATTCAATTGAATCAAACCCTAATTGATGATCAATTGAGGGTCAATTGAGGGTCAAATCAGTTTAAGGTTGACCTATTAAACTCAATTTAAGTATGATTATAGGTCCAATTGATGATTGGTTCCATGAATTCAATGATTGAAGGAATCAACATTGAAAACCCCAATTCAATTGGATACCTCATGTCATTGAAGGTCCAATTGATCAAACCTTTTTGGAAACCTAATGTAATTAGGTGAGAGATACCCTTAATGGTACTAATCAATAATGCATAACAAATGCATGGATCCAATATATGATTAGTAAACCCTAGTTGAGGGTGTATCCTTATAAACCCTGGTTGAGGGTGTATCCTTGTGAAACCCTAGTGGAGGGTGTATCATTGCGATTGTTTATAAGCAACTTTATAATAAAGTTATGCCTTAAACTAAGATAAGTCCATATCATGTGAGATAGCTGGACAATTCTACTGTGTGGCCTATGCATTATATGCTAAGGGTGAGTATTCTGTGATGGAATGTATTAAGAGGGGAAATACCTTAATACAAGATAAAGTTGGTTAACTCAAGAGGGTCTGAATTAATGAGAAATGGGGAACCCTAACCCTAATTTGGGGAAAAGGGAATGATAAGCCCTGTTTGATAGTGAACCCTAATTCCTGGTTAAGGAATGATGGTGTTACTATTGTATCACATGATGTGATGAATATCTTGTATGACTGTTATCATGCCTAATAACCATGCAGGTATGATGAGATGATGAATATAGCCAAGTTTGGGCTGTGACATTTATATAATAAATGTTGATTGGCTTTTTCTGCGTTGATGTTATTGTTGCTTTATAAAAGTAACAATGTGTACGGATTTTATGAACCATGTGAATAAGTTGTTTCCTGGTGAGAGGTGACAAGATGTGAATGGTCTTATAAACCATGTGAATAAGTTGTTGCCTAGTGAGAGGTGACAAGATGTGAATGGCCTTGTGAGCCATGTGAATAAGTTGTTGCCTAGTGAGAGGTGACAAGATGTGAATGGCTTTATGAACCATGTAAATAAGTTGTTGCCTAGTGAGATTTGACAAGATGTGAATGGTCTTATGAACCATGTGAATAAGTTGTTGCCTAGTGAGAGGTGACAAGATGTGAATGGTCTTATGAACCATGTGAATAAGTTGTTACCTAGTGAGAGGTGACAAGATGTGAATGGCCTTGTGAGCCATGTGAATACGTTGTTGCCTAGTGAGAGGTGACAAGATGTGAATGGCCTTATGAACCATGTGAATAAGTTGTTTCCTAGTGAGAGGTGACAAGATGTGAATGTCCTTGTGAGCCATGTGAATAAGTTGTTGCCTAGTGAGAGGTGACAAGATATGAATGGCCTTGTGAGCCATGTGTGATGTGGGTAACAAGTATCATGTTTTCTTTGTAGCATTTGTGTTAATAAGTTATGCTAGAGAACTTGGCTGATGTTACATTTCTGTTATATATCTATAGTTCATTGATGATTATTCATATCTGTTGTATTCATTACAAGTAGATGGATGAACTATGAGTCTACCATGGGTAGATGCAATGCTCTTATTGAAAATGGAGATTTTCTTATTCTATTCTATGAAGAATAATTCTGCCTATTAATGTAAAAGTAACCCCTGCTCAGTTTAATTTCATAATCTTCTATAACAATGTTTCTGGCAGAGAGTTATATCTCTCGCTGGGGCAATTTACAATTGTCTCACCCCCGTGGGAAACATTTTTAGGTATGCATGAAAGGCAGAGCAGAAACCCTAGAACAGGGAAAGAGCAGCAGCAACAGCAATAGCAGGGACAGCAATAAGATCTCAGGTGGAGATATTGTCTGTCTAGTCATATAGATAGTAGTCCTATGTGTCGTCTCTGTATTCTCAGGTCCTCGGAGTTTTTAGTCAGTGTTTTTGATATATCAGTCTGAGGTTTTGGCTTGATGCCTCGAGATTTGTATGTTGCCTGCATATATGTTTATAAGGCAGCTGATGATGTAGTCTCTGGAAAGAGATGGTACAGGATATGTACGTTTGAAACAGAATGTATATGATATACAATGGCATTTGTTGGAAAAGATTTCCTATGTGTGGATTTCTTTGCAAAAAGTTTTAATTTTTAGTGATTTTCGCTAATCCGCTGCTTGATGAACGCTTCCACATTAGTTAATCATGTTTTCGTGAGACGGTCGTGACAATTAAGTGGTATCAGAGCTCTAGGTTCGCTGAGTCTACAGAGACATAGGACTAAGGTAGTAGAGTCTGTTCTGGTGTCATCCAGTGTATCTGAAAGTGTCTTCTGCTCGTATAAGAGAATAAGAACTTAAAGATGACTGGGTCACATGAGGAGGTTGTTGCAAGAAGAAGCAATGTTGCACTAGGAAAAGGTGCATGGGAGCAGGAAAGAGAGAGATATAGAAATGATGCCTGAAGAAAATCTAGAGATGGAAAATCCTGTGTGTATAATGGTATGAAAAGTGGGGAGTATGATAGTAAATAAAGTGCATACTACCTAATCTCAATACTTGTATACCCTGGCCAGGTATATGATTATTGTAGATAAGGCAAGTATGAAACTCTTAGATTGTTATCTTTTTGATTACTATGATCAAGTAGTCATTCTGAAACAATCCAGAGAGTATAATGAAATTAAATAGGAAGAGCTAAGTGAAATATTTTCAAAAACTTAGTGAACTTGCTTCGTGAATACTTAGTGAACTTGCTTCGTGAATACTTAGTGAACTTGCTTCGTGACTACTTAGTGAACTTGCTTCGTGAATACTTAGTGAACTTGCTTCGTGAATACTTAGTGAACTTGCTCCATGAATACTTAGTGAACTTGCTTCGTGAATACTTAGTGAACTTGCTTCGTGAATACTTAGTTGCTTCGTGAATACTTAGTGAACTTGCTTCGTGAATACTTAGTGAACTTGCTGCATGAATACTTAGTGAACTTGCTCCGTGAATACTTAGTGAACTTGCTTCGTGAATACTTAGTGAACTTGCTTCGTGAATACTTAGTGAACTTGCTGCGTGAATACTTAGTGAACTTGCTTCGTGAATACTTAGTGAACTTGCTCCGTGAATACTTAGTGAACTTGCTTCGTGAATACTTAGTGAACTTGCTCCGTGAATACTTAGTGAACTTGCTCCGTGAATACTTAGTGAACTTGCTCCGTGAATACTTAGTGAACTTGCTTCGTGAATACTTAGTGAACTTGCTTCGTGAATACTTAGTGAACTTGCTTCGTGAATACTTAGTGAACTTGCTTCGTGAATACTTAGTGAACTTGCTTCGTGAATACTTAGTGAACTTGCTCCGTGAATACTTAGTGAACTTGGTCCGTGAATACTTAGTGAACTTGCTCCGTGAATACTTAGTGAACTTGCTCCGTGGATAATTAGTGAACTTTCTTCGTGAATACTTAGTGAACTTGCTCCGTGAATACTTAGTGAACTTGCACCGTGAATACATAGTGAACTTGCACCGTGAATACTTAGTGAACTTGCTCCGTGAATACTTAGTGAACTTGCTCCGTGAATACTTAGTGAACTTGCTCCGTGAATACTTAGTGAACTTGCTCCGTGGATTATTAGTGAACTTTCTCCGTGAATACTTAGTGAACTTGCTCCGTGGATACTTAGTGAACTTACTCAGTGCATTGCCGAATGAATTATCTCTATTAGATATATATGTTTCTCTTTTAGTAAATATTTCTGGGTGATGATAGAAGTATGCTCTTTTATGCTTCTTCTTTTCAATGATATGAACATCATATGTTAGGGGTTTATGCCTTGCATAAACAATAAACATTGATGAGGTTGAATTAATGAAAGGAGCTTTGTATGGAATCACAGAGTTCATGATATCTCCATGATATTAAGATGATATGTGAAGACTTGAGGGCATGATTAATGAATAATTTGTCCCTCCTTTTCCTGGGATTTCGAGGACAAAATCCTTGTCAGGGGTTTATAATTTGTAACATCCCTGACCTGGGTTATGAATTAAACCTAGATGTTTTGCCTAATAAGGATGAGTATATTCTAAATCTTACCTTGGGAAAAGTAATTTGGGCTCATGAGGAACTTATGTTTCAATTTTGGTCCAGTTTGGACAATGTTGAAGCAATGTTTGCTTATTTTGGACTAAAGTGCAAATTTCCCAAATTGGAGGGGTTAAATTACAAATGTTGCATGATAACATGTTCCTCTGATGTTGTGACATCATAAAAATGAATATGATATAGTGGTAAGGTTTCTACAAGTCTGGACACCAAGATAGAGCTTGTTGGACAATGTTGTGCATTAAAACCCAGTTTTGGTGTAAAGTGCAATTTACCCAAAACCTAGGGTTCAATATGCAAATTACCACTTCCATAAGGTCCCTAATGTTTCTTGGCATCATGTAGAGCAAAGAAAATGAGAGGGGCATCTCATTGGAATTAAGTTGGAGGAGAGAGAATCTTGATATTAAAATAATCAAGATTTAATCTTAAGTGAAACCCTAATTCAATTTAGGGCAAAAATGAATGTATTAATTAAAGGGCCTTCAACCAAAATGTTATTGGTTGATTTTGAATAAGGATGTACGTTCCTTTGCCAAGATAAGGAACGAAAATATCCTAAGTAGGTGAAATTCCACTCACCTTATTATAAGGAAAAGAATTTCCACTCAAAAAAAGATATATTAATATTATAATAGATTAAGGTGCTTATTTTCTTTTCCTTTAATCCATGGATAATGGAAGGGATTTCGGTGGTTTGAGATGCCTTTGTGTGCAAGCAAACCAAGGAGGAATAGGTGGTACTATTTTTGGAATTAAATGCATTTTAATAATGCATTTTCTCTCTCATCAATTTCCTTATAAAAGTGCCATTTCCAAGCCCAAACCAAGGCCTTTTTCGGATTTTCTTCTTCCCCTTGCTTGCAAAACTGACCAAGGAGCTAGGGAGGAGCAGGGAGAACGTACCCAACCTGTGGGTAAGCCCTTGACCTTCGTTCTCCTTGATTTCATGGTGGAAATCGAAAATAAATTATGGATTCCTTCTTATTTCAATCTCCTCTTCAACCCTAGCCAACTTTTGCAATCAAAAGCTTGAGGAAGAGCCTAGGGGGAGTTGCTAGAGCTTCATACACCATTGATGGCGTGATCTTGGAGCTTTGGAGCTCAATTGGAGGCGGGTTTTATAACTCAAACCCTTAAACATTGCTATTGCATCAATTCTCTATGCTTTGTTGATTGATTTCTTCAATTTGATACACTCTTGTTTCTTTGCTGCAATTTCCATCAAGAACGGTTGCTTTTCTTGGTTGTTCGAAGGAAGGGGATGATGACATCATCCTAGATGCTTATCCAAAGAAAATTACCAAGCAAAACCGTTTTGATAGCTACTCCAAATCGTTTAAATTTGATTGGCTATGCGGTTTCAGCAAACCGTTTAAGGGCAAACGGTTTGAAACCGTTTGGGATAAAACGGTTTCAAGACCGTTTGAGATGGTTGACCAAGCATTGACCGTTTGGGAATTTTGTTCCTAATTATGTAGGCCGATAACCCTCCAAATGTGAGGGATTAACGCCAAAGGAATCGAGAGTTGGAGGCCAATCAATTAGGCAATCGAATTGAATTATGTGTTGATTTTCAACCTGATTAACTTGACCTGGTTGAGCAAAAGGTTTCAATACCATTTGAGATGGTTGACCAAGCGTTGACCGTTTGGTATTACTTTTCATAATTATGTTTATTAATAACCCTCCAAATTTGAGGGATTAACTCCAAAGGAATCGTGAGTTGAAGCGTAATCAATTAGGGAAACCTAATTGGATTAAGTGCTGATTTTCAATCTGATTTAATTGAACTTTTTGGGCAAACGGTCTCAAGACCGTTTGAGTGCGTTGACCAAGAGTTGACCATTTGGTATTACTGTTCCTAATGATGTGGTATAATGACTCACCGAATTTTAGGGATTAACTCCCAAGGAATCATGAGTTGAAGGCTATTCAATTAGGCAAACCCTAATTGAAAACAGTGCTGAAATTCCAATGAGTTAAGTTGAGATTTTGGGTTGATTAGCCCAAACGGTTTCAAGACCGTTTGGGGATCACCCAAACGGTCTCAAGACCGTTTGGGGGTCACCCCAAGACCGTTTGGAGGTCTGGGGTCAAGTATAGTTGACCAATTGAAGGTCCAAAGGTACTAATCATATTGCAATGTAGTGCTGCTTTGTTGATCAACTCGATAGACCAATCCATGATGATTGTTCACTAGAATCCAAAGGTTGGATGGGCCAAACGGTCTCAAGACCGTTTGGAGCTCATCAAAATGGTCTCAAGACCGTTTGGAGGTCTAGGGTTGAGTATGGTTAGGTGTTTGAAGGTCTAAAGGTACCAAGCTGTTATACAATGCAATGCTGATTTGGTGATCAATCCAATGATCCAAACCTTAATTGGATGGCTTGGATTTGAGTGATATGATGGGAAAACGGTCTCAAGACCGTTTGGAGGTCATCCAAAACCTCAAGACCGTTTGGGTTCAGGTCATACCCAATTTGGATAATGGTTCAATAGTTTCAAAGTAACCAATCTTGCATTGATGAGTGTTGTTGGATCTTCGATTCCAAACCCTAATTCAATTGAATCAAACCCTAATTGATGATCAATTGAGGGTCAATTGAGGGTCAAATCAGTTTAAGGTTTACCTATTAAACTCAATTTAAGTATGATTATAGGTCCAATTGATGATTGGTTCCATGAATTCAATGATTGAAGGAATCAACATTGAAAACCCCAATTCAATTGGATACCTCATGTCATTGAAGGTCCAATTGATCAAACCTTTTTGGAAACCTAATGTAATTAGGTGAGAGATACACTTAATGGTACTAATCAATAATGCATAAAAAATGCATGGATCCAATATATGATTAGTAAACCCTAGTTGAGGGTGTATCCTTATAAACCCTGGTTGAGGGTGTATCCTTGTGAAACCCTAGTGGAGGGTGTATCATTGTGAACCCTGGTTGAGGGTGTAACCTTGTGAAACCCTAGTGGAGGGTGTATCATTGTGAACCCTAGTTGAGGGTGTATCCTTGTGAAACCCTAGTTGAGGGTGTATCATTGTGATTGTTTATAGGCAACTTATAATAAAGTTATGCCTTAAACTAAGATAAGTCCATATCATGTGAGATAGCTGGACAATTCTACTGTGTGGCTTATGCATTATATGCTAAGGGTGAGTATTCTGTGATGGAATGTATTAAGAGGGGAAATACCTTAATACAAGATAAAGTTGGTTAACTCAAGAGGGTCTGAATTAATGAGAAATGGGGAACCCTAACCCTAATTTGGGGAAAAGGGAATGATAAGCCCTGTTTGATAGTGAACCCTAATTCCTGGTTAAGGAATGATGGTGTTACTATTGTATGACATGATGTGATGAATATCTTGTATGACTGTTATCATGCCTAATAACCATGCATGTATGATGAGATGATGAATATAACCAAGTTTGGGCTGTGACATTTATATAATAAATGTTGATTGACTTTTTGTGCGTTGATGTTGTTGTTGCTTTATAAAAGTAACAATGTGTACGGATTTTATGAACCATGTGAATAAGTTGTTGCCTAGTGAGAGGTGACAAGATGTGAATGGTCTTATGAACCATGTGAATAAGTTGTTGCCTAGTGAGAGGTGACAAGATGTGAATGGCCTTGTGAGCCATGTGAATAAGTTGTTTCCTAGTGAGAGGTGACAAGATGTGAATGGCCTTATGAACCATGTGAATAAGTTGTTGCCTAGTGAGAGGTGACAAGATGTGAATGGTCTTATGAACCATGTGAATAAGTTGTTGCCTAGTGAGAGGTGACAAGATGTGAATGGTCTTATGAACCATGTGAATAAGTTGTTGCCTAGTGAGAGGTGACAAGATGTGAATGGCCTTGTGAGCCATGTGAATAAGTTGTTGCCTAGTGAGAGGTGACAAGATGTGAATGGCCTTATGAACCATGTGAATAAGTTGTTTCCTAGTGAGAGGTGACAAGATGTGAATGGCCTTGTGAGCCATGTGAATAACTTGTTGCCTAGTGAGAGGTGACAAGATATGAATGGCCTTGTGAGCCATGTGTGATGTGGGTAACAAGTATCATGTTTTCTTTGTAGCATTTGTGTTAATAAGTTATGCTAGAGAACTTGGCTGATGTTACATTTCTGTTATATATCTATAGTTCATTGATGATTATTCATATATGTTGTATTCATTACAAGTAGATGGATGAACTATGAGTCTACCATGGGTAGATGCAATGCTCTTATTGAAAATGGAGATTTTCTTATTCTGTTCTATGAAGAATAATTCTGCCTATTAATGTAAAAGTAACCCCTTCTCGGTTTAATTTCATAATCTTCTATAACAATGTTTCTGGCGGAGAGTTATATCTCTCACTGGGGCAATTTACAATTGTCTCACCCCCGTGGGAAACATTTTTAGGTATGCATGAAAGGCAGAGCAGAAACCCTAGAACAGGGAAAGAGCAGCACCAACAGCAACAGCAGGGACAACAATAAGATCTTAGGTGGAGATATTGTCTGTCTAGTCATATAGATAGTAGTCCTATGTGTTGTCTCTGTACTCTCAGGTCCTCGGAGTTTTTAGTCAGTGTTTTTGATATATCAGTCTGAGGTTTTGGCTTGATGCCTCGAGATTTGTATGCTGCCTGCATATATGTTTATAAGGCAGCTGATGATGTAGTCTCTGGAAAGAGATGGTACATGATATGTACGTTTGAAATAGAATGTATATGATATACAATGGCATTTGTTGGAAAAGATTTCCTATGTGTGGATCTCTTTGCAAAAAGTTTTAATTTTAGTGATTTTCGTTAATCCGCTGCTTGATGAACGCTTCCGCATTAGTTAATCACGTTTTCGCGAGACGGTCGTGACAGATATCAAGATGTTTGGGGATGTTGAGACATAACATGCACGTTTCAACTAAGATTTAAAGGTGTACTGGCAAGGTGGGATGTACCATCTCTACTCTTGGAATAGGAAGAACTCTGTATTTTGACTGCAGCCAAATGCTTATTTCCTCTTGTTATGGGAGTGAGAGATAGGACAATACGCATGCCATACACCCTGGATAAATGATGATGTAAGTTGGAACATTACTATGAGATATGTTGACAAAGATGATAACATGCCCTTATGGAGTGAATGATACATGAATGGTTTACAAACACTAAGAGTTATAAGGTAGCAATCTTATGAGGATGTTTTATAATGATCTATGAATTATGCAAGTTTGAGTTCGAAAAAAAACAAGAGAATAAGCTCATAGTTTTCTTGATGAAGATGGACTTAGAGATGAGATCAGGTAATAAGTGAAATACATGGAGGTGTGTGTCTTCAACGTTACCTAACGCCTAAGGATGTGAAGTGGTAATGGATGCTATGGATGAGATACAACTGCCTAGTTTAGGTGGAGGCTGGAAGAGGTTGTTAGGATAAACCCCAGTTGGAAAAAGAGATAAGTTTGGCTAACACTCAGAGGTGACAAGATCGGTCTAACAAGTTAATGGATGTTTGGTTAGCCATCCTAGGGATTATCATGATAAAACGATGGTTGTAGAACCTCAGATGCACTTTTTTGGAAGGTGATGAAACCCCGATTAGAGTGGTTTAGGGTTTTTGAGGAATCAATCTTAAGGAATCATGAAAATACAGGAGATCATGATTTAAGATCACCATATACTATGGTACTATATAGATAATAAGTGACAGTGGTACTTTGGATACCTAAGATGAAGTTGCATGTGGCATGTGGCCATGCAAGTCAGGAGGTGAAGGATGAACATCAGTAACCCAATGCATTAATATAAAGTATAAAGAGTTCCCGAGAGGGAATGGGAGTTCATCACTATGAATGTTGTGGAAAGTCTCCCCTAGACCAAGGAAGGTCAAGATGCAATATGGGTTATGGTAGATCACCTTACCTAGATGACATGAGAAAGAAAGAGTACTGTCAAGGTACAGATCCAGTTGAACTACATATGAGAGAGATGGTTCAACTACACCATGACGCGAGTTCAAAAGTTCTTGAGTATAACCTAAAGATACGCTTCCATAAGGTGGAAGTAGATACATGAAGAACTTGATGTTAGTACAGTTTATCACCTCTAACTAATGGTTAGTACGATTCAGACTAGAGGGTCTGATGAGAGCATGTGTGCTCATTTAGGGTGATACATAGAGATAGTTTTTTTCCTTTGTAAGATGTGATGATAACCACCATAACCAGTATCGGGTGTAAGGAAGCTATGTAGGAGAGGTTGTTTCGATCACCACTTCATTAAGATGATGTTGGTAAAGGGACCTCGCGAAGGTCAAGAAAGGACCATAGTTTGTGCAGATGAAGTCGCTTTGATCATGCAATGGCTAAAAGGAGCTTAGAGACGACATGAGTTGTAAGATGATGCAAGGTAGACTGACATGCAGTTCACTGTGGGGGAATATGTGACATGAAAATCTGACCCCTCTAAGTTATAGCTAAGAGAGCTGAGCCCCTGATGCATGGGTTCTTTTGACATGGTTTGGTGGAAAAGGTTAAGTTTGCCCTTACCCATCAGGATAATGTGATGTGTGATGAGTTTCATGTGTCCAATTTAAAGAACTATGTGAGGTGCCCAGACCATGTGCTGAGTAATGAACCTAGTGGGCCCCAAGGGAGGCTGAAATGAACTGAGTCACCTGTGAGGTTTATAGATGCCAAGGTGAAAGAACTCAGAGAAAAGAATATGTGATGATAAAGGTTCTTTGGAAGCGCCATGGATAAGGTAAAGCCACATAGGGGTCAATGATGGACATGGAAAAGTCTTATCTTGAATTGTTTGTTTGCTTGATGGAATTTTGAGGACAAAATTCCTATATGAGGGGAAGGATGTTACAACACCAATTCTTGGGTTCATTGGGTGAGAAATGTAATTTCTCATATTAAAGATATTTGGACAAATAATGATACAATTTGTTTCAAATAAATGGATTTCTTTTACAATAGCCTTGATGATTGTGTTGTGGGATTTATTGGCTATTGGGCCCAATAACAAGGAAATTCAATTAATAAATGAATAATTGAGTTTTTGAGAAAAGAGAGATGTGGAAACCTCTAGAACGCGAAAGAATGTAATCCAAAGGTGGATTTCGTGCCTCTTGGGTTCCTTGGGTCCCAAGGAGTCCAAAGTTGCAAATAAAATACAAGAAGAAAAGAAAAGAGCAATTAAGTATTCCTTTATTAAGAAAGAAATTGAAAACTATGATAAAATGAGGAAAATAAGTGGAAAGAGGTATAATTGGGTTATCCTTGATGGATTTTCGTATCCAAAGGATTCCTAATGTGAAATGGAAAGCCAATGAGGAAAATAAAAAGAAAGATAAAGAGAAATCCTCAAAAAGAGATTTTTTAATAAGAAATAAACAAGATAATGGGAAATAATGAATATAGTTGCATCTAAAAGGATAATAAGTATCCTTATAAAGGAATTTCAAAATCTTTGAGTTGCTTGGGGTCTAAGGAGCCCCAATGGAGAAAAGAAAGACAAAATACCAAAAATAGAAAAATAAGAGAATAACATGATGCATAATGAATGATTTGGTAGTATTGTTTAAAAAGGAAGTATTTTCTATTAAATGAAAATAGAATTTCGTGCCTTTAGAATAAAGATCAATTACTACGAGAATAAAAGAAGTTATTTTCAAAATCTTAAGATCTAAAGCATAAAGAAATATCAAGGAGATAAAATTTGGTTTTCCTAATGACTAAGGGATATGAATTATTAAGGAAATAATTAGAAAAGAGAGGTTTTCTTTGTAAACAAGGAAAGGAGGTTTCATATAGACTATGGGACTTGCTCTCCTTGTGGGTAGGCATGCTAGGACGCTTCTACCTATCCCTATAAAGGGGACAGATCCACAAACTCAGGTTTTTCCTTGTCGTCCACTCTTCTCCAGCCATGTACCCGTTCAAACCCTAACCAAGGGAAGAACGCGACCCCTAGTGCGACGAGGGGTTGTGGACGGAGGGTTGAGGGATGCATGATCCACCCACGACGCCGGAGGGAGGCGTAACCGCCATCTGTGTCTGCGCAATACCAACAGAATGTCCGTTGGTTGTTTGCAGTTGCAGACTCCGCAGGCGTGAAGCCTAGCCACAGTGGCCATATGTTGAAGGATTGGCCGAGCATGAGGGGTGCGGGGGAGGCAGGAGGCCGCCCATGGTGGCCGTCGAGGTCGGGAGAGGGCGGTAGGGCCGCACTCAATTGCTGCTGCAATGGCAGGGTAGGGTTCTGCAAGGTGGAAGATGACTCAGCCGCGTAGGATGATTATACCATTCATCAAATCAAAGAACGAACAACTCAAGTGGGGGCAAAAAGGTCATTTAGTTATGTTTCCCAAAGCAGCGTGTTGCATGGGTATGCTGATGTGTCAGCATGCCATTGGCCCAAGTAAGGTTTTATTGCAAAATTCATATCTAAATATTCGTAACTTTGTTGATAGCAAATAATATATGAATTTTGCTCAGAAAAACGAGAGGAATTCATTAAAAATAGTTTTAGAGGCTAATTCATCTTGCTGTTCGAAAAGTAGTATAACTTATCAACTTTAATGAATTAAAGATTAAGAAACTCTATTTTGAGATGATTAATGTAATTAGTAGAGTTTAATGGATGACTAAAGTTGATATTAGCATGTTAATCATGAAAAGATACATTATGTTAAAAAAGGATGAACTTTGCACATAATTAGTTAATTTAGAGTTTCCTATGCATAAAAATGCTTTAATGGGCCTTGAAACCCTAATATTGGTCAATGCAAATATTAATGGTTTTAATTATTCAAAATCGTGAATAAAGCTAAGATATAATGAATCTAAGCTATTTCAAGCATTAAAGTTCCTAATTTGTGGATAAATGCCCTTAATGTAGTAATTAGGGTTTTCTAATGAATAAAAGGTAGAATTAATGACAAATAGAGTTCATATGTGAATTAGACCATAATGAACTATGAATTGATGATGAATGTGCATAATGGTCTTGTCATGGATTAAAAGGATAAAAACGGTAGCTTTACTATAAAAGAGGCTTAATGGACTTAATTGATGGTTAATTATGCTTTTCCTGAAATTAGGGTTATATGTTAACCTTAATATCTTTCATGAAGAATAAATGAGATAATTAGGCTTTGCGTGTAATTGTATAAAATTGGGGTTTAAAATAGTAAAAGTGAAGTGGAACCCTAATTGCAAAGGAAACCCTAAAAGTGGACTAGAAACCCTAGGAAGCGAGATTGGTTTAATGGATCTTGATGACATGAGTAATAATAGGAAATTGCATGATTATTTCAGGATCTTGATATGTGTGCTTTCTTGCTTGGATTTATTACTTGCATGGATTATTCTATCTCAAAATCAGCCTGGCAGGTATGTGGTTACGATTATGAATAATCGCTCTAGTTTCACGACGATTCCCAAACATTTTATCAGTTGCTTAGAAATAACTGTTGGATGCCTATTTATTTCATGCAGCTATAAAGTGACTATGATTATCACTATAAATGTGCATACATGACTGGCTTAGATCCTGGTCCACCTCTGTGACTTTGCAAAGGCTAAAAAGGGGTAACCGAGATCAAGGTCTAGGTTATCATGAGTTAGAAATTGGGCTACCCACGTGTAGTGCCATGAGACTCTTTAGCATGCCATGAGTTAAGGAGTGGGCTACCTACCGGTAGTTCTATGTGACTCAACCCTAGAAACTGGTTCACCTGTTAGGTGGGATCATGAGGGGTTTCATGGGGATCTACTGTAAGGAAGGTAGCATCCATGTCCACTACAGGGACAGCATAGAGGCTAGGGTATGTAGGGATTGAGAAGTTATGCGGAAAACATAAAGTTGTTTACTTAAATCATAATTGACTGATTACATTGTTATCATAGTTGCATGATTATTGTTTCCACCACATACCAGCTTTATGCTGACCAACATTTTGTTTGTCAGCATTTTAGGTACAAAACAAAAAGGACAAACAGTAAATCATCATATTGTGAAATACATGAATTAAAGTACAAGGAGGATTAGTTAGAATAGAATTCATATGTGGATAGAAGTTTAGAGATCCAAGTTTTCAAAAGGTATGTAAAATTTTTATTTCATTACAACTTTTCAATATAGTCTAGTAGAATTTGATAATTATTATTGATTATTTGTCAAACCTTTGATCCGGAAATTGGGATAACGACTTTGACCCTCTAGTCTCGCTTAATTGGGGGTTACCGGGAGGCGGGGTTGTTACACCTGCCTAGTGTCCTTACCCCGAGAATACAGGTACGTACACAAGGTTGTATAATGGACATCTATCATTATTTTTTCAAGTTTGTTCAACATATGTAATCAAGACCAAAACATAGTAGTCATAGGAAAATATAGCTCAAACAAGTATTATAAGCCAAGCATTTATACTGGATACATACATGCATTTCAATACCACTAGTCAGGAAAATAGGAGAATAAAGTCAACCTTAATACAAGCAAACTAGCTTTAGACAGAATGAATAGATCTTTGAAAACATTCCATCAAAGTGATCCTGACATTACAAGAAAGTGTGACTAGATTAACATCACAAGAATTAGGTCATCTTAAACATATCATCAAGGGTAAATGTTTCACCTAACACAAGTTCAATTAATCATGAAGATTGATTTCGATATCTCCAATATTCATGCAATATCATCATCAAGCTACATGTTATATCATATATCATTTATAGTTAAGGTGAAAGATCTTGTTAAGATTAGGGATTTTAAACATAGAATTTCACCATATTAATAGGGAAATCATAAGATTTGAAAAAGATTAAGGACTTATTCATCATATCACAATTTAAGTCACATCGAGTCATTTTCATGCAATACGGTCATCATTGGAGTACAAGAGTGATCAAGATTGATTTCGTGTCATACATATCAACAAGTCACTAATTTGAAGTCATCAAATAGAATGGGTAACCATTAGGGTGATATTTGTACGATATTAGATCTCAAATATATCAACATGCACACTAGGTAGGTCACATTTTAATGTTATGTTTAGGTCACTTAGTCATAATAGTGAACAAGAGTGCATAACATGATATTTCATGTCATAAGTCATATCATGTAATGATTTTAAGGCCAATATGTAGATTTGATCATGTTTTGCCCACATTATCACAAGATTTAAAGAATCATCATGAAAAGTCCGTTAATATCATTTTTAATGGTATTTTTCATATCATCAAGCTAAGGTAGAGTTCACATATAGAATAAATAGATTATTGACTAAATCATGCATCAAATGTTACTAATCGAGAGAAAATATGACGAGTTGTTTTTTGTATAATCAATTGGAGCATCAAATTAATGAGCATTAACATCAAAGTCCAACATTATACATGTTTTATTGCTTATTTCATTGATAAAAGGTCTAAGCATGATAAACTTAGATTCAAAGAGCACGAGATAACATGAGTTACTGATTAGAGTCATAAAAGTCAAATAGGGACATGATATGATCAATGTTGAGCATTAATCACCATTCAATGTAATAAAAGAGATTATGCATGCCATTTTTAACATACTAGGAGATACAAAAGGAATTCTCCTCTGAAACTAAGTGAATTGGATATATCTCATCTAGTGGATCAATTTTCAAGGTCTGGATGTTATTGGGTGGGGAAGAGGTACTTTTAGGTCCTGGGGGGATGAGGATGATGGGGGATCTGACTTTCACCTCTTCTGCATATGAATTGTCTCCATTAGTGATGTCACTCTATAGTGTAGTATATAATATGTCTCATTTATACTTGGGAATCATTTAATACAAATTTTATGAGATATAGCCTATTTCAAGCAAAGGAAAGAGAGAGAAAATCCAATATGTTACAATTCCCTTCCCTTTTTCAGAGACGACTGGTGATCCTGCCTCATGACCCTTCCTGGGACATGTTGGTTGTGGTGTTGAAGTAATGGAATGACTGGTTGGAGACTAAGATGCTCCATTCTAGTGGCAAGCGATTGAAGTTGGGTCAAACAATTGTTTTAGAGACTTATACACTCGGTTCAGGTAGCAAGCGATTGAAGTTGGTTTCTTGAATTTGCCCAATTATCTATCCAAACTACTCATTTCACCTAGTAGGTGAAATGGATGCATCCTGTCGGTGAGAGTGATTAGAATGCTTGTCGCAATGGATGAAGGCAAAGGGGATGATTTGGGCCACTCAGTCACCAGGTGAGATGGTTAGTTGGGTGATGCATCAAGCATTGGAGACAGTGAAGTAGACAGTCTGAGGGTGGAACGATCGAATGGTTGGGAGCTACCTCATCTAGTGGGGTGAGCACCTAGTGATGTGCATATTTTATATAGACTTTTCACCCCCCTTTGCTCACACTTTCAATCCATTTTGTACCTCATTGTGCCTCTAATCATACTTGATTTACCACCCTTTTTAGTTTTTTGTGAGCAAATGCAAATAATTATGATGAATAAATGGGGTCAATCCAACTCAAATCGGACCCTAATTAGAGTCCCAAGATTGCATACTTGACGGAGTTCTTCTTGAAGATTCTAAAGGAAACATGTTATGTTTTAAATAACACATGCCGTGCAAGATTATGGATGATCTTATTTCAATTTGGAGGGTAACGACACAACATGTTCATTCGATGACATGACGTGTAACATCAATCAAAATATACACTTTGAAGATCTGTCAACATGCATGATGTGTGTTTATTAAGACACAACACTTTCAACCTTTTCAGTTCAACCTAAGACTTTACCAATTCTTAGTTACATGGCATGTTCTCTAGATACACGGTGTGTCCACTCAGGTAGATGTGGATCAAATATTCTATCAAGTTGCATGGCATGCATTTAGTAAGACACGACATGTCTATCTTGACCAGACTCAAAAGACTCTCATATACATAACATGTGTGAGATTCTATACATCATGATCATGGCAGTTCCCCAACATCAGTTACACTCGGCAACATGGCATGTCTGCCTTAGTACACGTAGTGTCTCTGCTAGTTTCTGTAGAATTTGAAAAACAACCCCCTACATTTTTAATATATGGACACACAAATTGGTAGTTATCTATCATAATTTTAGAAACACTTTTGATTAGAGAATAGTCCAGAGCAAAGGAAGGGCAATTTTGGGGAGGAAGAAGAGGTTAGTTGAGAAAAAAACCTCCATTCTTCTCCATTTCTATTTAAGGATTGGTGCAACTTCTTCTCCACCTAATTCAGACCTCTCACGAGTGAAGTTTGTTGAAGAAGAAGCACTATACTGGGAGGAATTTCATCTCCAAGTTGATATTCTGCCATGTTCTTTCTCATTCCTTGGATTTCCTTTGTTATTCTCTTCTCTGGTCATGTCAAACACTAAAATTTGTAAGTTTTTCTTATGGTTCACCACCATTTATGAGTATTTTCCCTTTCTTGGGTGTGGGAGAGTAGCTTCCACATCATTGATCGTATGAACTCATATCTTTTAGATAATTATAATTAACTTTCCATTCCAAGATGATACATGGTGTTTTAATTTCTTGTATTCATTATTTTCCATCTTCCTTACACGTATTATGCTTCTTTATGTGATCTAGGAAGATATGTGGAGAAGTAGGGAGTAGATATCTTGGAAATGTATCCTAGACCATGGGAGTGGATCCGATCACTTTGAGGATCCAAGGTTGCAGATTGAGTCTTGGCAAAATGCACAGGAGTGTTATGTAGAGTTTATAACCATCTCATATCACTAGGAGGTCTATGATGATGGCAACCTCCTCGCATGTTAACTAGCATGTTAATTCCCATGGTTGAAAGTGAGAAATATGTGTAAGTGAAACCCAATAACCAAGATCCTTTAAATCCAATTTAAATCTCACTTTAAGTGATTAGTATTTCCTGTCTTAGATTTACAAGATAGTTTTTCTATAACTCAATCCAATATATGTAAATTGATCTAGATTGTTGAAGATTAACATGCTTGTGACTAGTTGTAGCCTTCTTCTTAGAAAATCTCAAACATACTACACACGCACCTATACTTGTGGGGTAGTGCTCGAGTTACAAATAGAATAACTTGTGCACACAACTAACATGTTTTTGGCACTATTGTCATGGAGAATCAATAATTGTTTAGAGTAAGAAGTGTTAAGTAGTAAGAGATCCTAGATCACTCACTCATCCTTTTCATCATTCCACCATCACTCAAATCATCTTTCATATCTTCCATTGTTCTTAAGCGTTATTACTACTTGTGAATTTGTAGGAATGTATATGGTGTTTGAAACGTGATCTTCAACCATCTTATTATAGACTTAGAGATCAAACATACATTGGGCAGTTGTAGACAAGAAAGGAGGAGTGAAGACTCTTCAAGCTTTGGAGAATACAACCATCATCACTTCATTATTCTCTACCATCTTCATTGGACCACCAAAATCCATCATGGAGGATGATCACCCCCTAAAGGATATTTCCTTTCCATCTACAATAAACATCAATGGGGATATCAATATCCCATAGATCAAAGAAAATAACTTTTCAATCTGCCCAATAATAATGCATATGATTCAGAAGAACCATTTTCGAGGGACTCCTATGGAGGATCCTAACTTGCATGTAAATGAATTCTTACAATATCTAAATACTTTCAAGATTAATGGTTTTTCTCCTAATGGTATACGCCTATTGTTGTCCTATTTTCTTTAAGGGATAGAGCCACATACAACGTGTATTGTCCCAGTAATTTTCTAAGGAACTTACTAGAAACCAATACATCATGCATGAATTAGAACAAGGTGTAACCACATGTTGAACCACTACTATTAACTTTCTGGAAATATACATTCCCTATGTCAATTTGCACACACTCTGTCCTCATCAACTTGAATACATCAACAAATCCATTGGAAATTCACATGACATGGGTTAAATTTATGCATGTCATGTCACAAAGGTCATTTTCATACTGACTATCTACTAGAATCATACACAATGTGCATTAATAAAATCACAACGTGTCACTCAAGAGGATCAAATTTCTCAAGAGGATCAACAACAACATTTCCTTATGTAAAGGAATAATGTGTGAGATGAAATACATGGCATGTTTGTACATTTGAAATAGGGTTTTTATCCAAATTGGAATCTGACCTCTTCATTCCATTCATTCAATCAGGTCGTGTTTGAGAGAATAACACCCGCCACTGTGTGCCCTAGCCCATACACTCCCTCATGCACATAATGTCCATCTACTCTAACAATATCCAACTTTAGTCCCTCTTTGACGACAACCCCAACCACTTGTTCTACAGCGTAGGGATAGGAAATGCCACCGCAGAGACATGCATGCCGCCATTCTTCACTGAGCAGCAGATCCACCTATGTTGCCATATTCCTTCATACCTCTACCTCCATAACTCATGGATCATATCCACCAAGCACTACCATTTAACCATGTGCCAAGGTGAGCATGTAGCCACTCCAATCGCAGGATTCACACAGTGATTGAGATGCTTCAAGGATCATCGACCTTCAAAATGCCCAATCTGTAGAAGACCAAATGTATGTTTCATAGAATATAACATTTTGTGTAATTCATTTCTTTGGACCCAAAAACTTCTTTGAGAATAACTGACATGTAGTGTGAGCCACCATACACGTCAAGTTCGCGTGTCTGAAACTCCATCAAGACTAATGGCTCTGACAAAGCAAGCTTTCAAACACCCTAGGGGAGAGACTTCTTCTTTAGCATCGACATACATCTCAAGAACACCGTTCAAAGTTACTTGGGAATAAGATGTTTCCTACCTGACCTTGATCACTCACATAGTCCTCCTTATGTTCCTTGTCTATGAAGAAAGCTTATACACACTTGGATTCAAGGAGGAAGTCCTAGGACTACTTCTGGATATTGGACTAAAGTATACTTGTTGCATAGGAAGCCACACTTACCCTAGTGTTACATATGAATTTCTTACTACCTTGAAGGCTAAGGATAACCACATGAATCCACATGAACCTCTTGCTATAATCACTTTCTGACTTGTAGGTCATGGTCCAATGATTACTATTAAATAATTCTGTGAGGCCTTTCTATGCCACTTTGGAGGAGAAACATCATTTCCACTTGCATTTAGAAGTGATGATTACTATAGGGAAATGGCTGATGATTGATGTTTCAAAAGTTAGGTGACACATATCCACAACCCCATATTCTGCTATATGCACATGATTCTTAGTACCTATGTATTTGCAAGGAAGGAAACATAGGAAGTTTGTCGTAAGAAGGATCTCTTTCCCTTGTGGGACATGATGAAAAAATTCAAAATTAATGTTGGATACTATATCATCCTCTATTTCTTTGAGATTAAACATAGCAAATCAGGTGACATCAGTAGTGGAGGATTGATAAGTCACATTTCTCAAAAGGTCAATACTAACATCATAGGATTAGAAACTGCTTCGAGGAGGAACTTAATTGATCTAAAGCTCCTCATCTCTTCTAGTTTGATTTCTAGGGACCCTTCTGATGATGACATATTTAGGTAGTATATTGTTGATCATGATGATATGTTCATTGAATTCCCTGGTTTTTCCAAAGTTACCCTGTCAAACAAGGACAATTTTGAAATTCAATCTTGATGATGGATCTAATCTTGAAGGAAATACTAGGTCTTCTAATGCAGCTATAGATCCCCCTCATCTTCCCTCTACTATCACACAGATGAAGTACAACTGGGCTATGCATGACGTTCAACATATTTATGTTTATGTGCAACAAATATTTAATTAGAAGGATACCAAACATGACATGATGAGCAAGCATTACTCTTATTTATTGCATGCTTTAGGGGATGAAAATGTGTCATATTTCCCAAGGCCACTATGCCATGCCTCCACCCCTGCATCCACCTCAGCATGAGCTCACTCTTTTACTTCCCAACTGGTTAAGAGAGCGCTGGTCCTTCTTCTTGATTCACCATGATAGGTAACAAGTTTCTATCCTCTTGAGTTTGATTAGTAAAGTGAAGAAACTACAACTTTCAAGCTTAGGGGCGAAGAAACTGGCTGGTAGTGTTGGTGTAGTTTCTTTTGATCATCTTTTTCTTAGTTCTTGTTTTAATTTTTGTTTCTACTTGTGGGAAATTCGGTATGATCTGAGACACATCCCTTGTGTTTGGATTCAAATCCATTTTATGATTGAACTATTTGTTCAATATAGTATCAAGAAATATAATTTAAAGAAAGAAAGTCAAATCATGCATTATTTAAATGGAATCTTTTGCCAGGAACTTTTTTCATCTTGATTTATTACTTTTAGCCACATGTCCACACTACTACAGAAATGGCTTATAAAGTCACTTTTCAAGGTGTCGGTTGTAAACATAAACCGACACCTAAACTCTACAGTGTCGGTTGATAACATAAACCGACATCCAATCTATGAAGGGCGACCAGACACGGGTACCGCTTTTATTAAGTGTCGGTTACTTATTAAAAAACCGACACCTAAAAGTAACCGCCAAAAATAAAATTTCCAGCGAAAAAAATTGCCTCCAAAAATTGACATACAACGTCGGTTTTTAATGGAGGAACCGACAACTAAAGCTTTTCTGTGAGACAGAAATTTGTACAATTTTAGTCGTCAGTTTTGTGACAATAACCGACGCCGTTGTGTTTTCGCGCTATTAACCGCAAAAATTTTCACCTCCCTTTAGTGTCGGTGTTTTGTTGTAAACCGACAATAAAAACATTCAGTGTCGGTTTTTAAAAAAACCGACACCTAATGTTAACTTAAATCGCGCAAAAGAGCCCGACTCTTCCCCTTTCTCTGTTTCATTCATTCTCATGCTCAGGGTTTGGTCCTCCGACGATTTCTCTTCCGCCCAGTGCCGCTCCTCGCCTGCTGCTCTCCCTTCCAGCGCCGCTCGCCGCCTGCTACTGCAGTTTCTCGCCACCGCCTGCTGCTGCAGTTCCTCGCTGGCGCCGCTCGCCGCCTGCTGCTATAGTTTCTCACCGCTGCTCCTCGCCGCCGCCCTCTCCTTATCTACTCTGCCGACGCCCTCTCCTTCTCCACGCTGCTACCAACAGTAGGCCTCCTTTCTTCTTCTTCTTCTTCTTCTTCCTTCTCCCTCTCCTTACCAACAACAACCACGGCCGTGTGGGCTGGCACGACCATGGCTGTGTTGGCCGACCACACGGCCGTGCTACCCAACACGGTCGTGTGGTTGGCCAACACAGTCACGGCCGTGCCAGCCCACATGACCGTGGTTGCTGTTGGTTATTTATGTACTGATTTTGTTATGATTTAATCATCTACTTAATGTTCTAATCATGTTCTATGATAAGCCTTAGTTAATTTAATATGCATACTTTGTATGTAAGACATAGTAATCGGGTACTGCTGTATATCCAAGTAAATTACATGTAACTAATCATGACATAGCTAGATTTTAGAATGCATACTTTAGTTAAATGTACTGGTGTAATTTTTGATCAAGTGATGATATGTAAATGTAGCAATAAGTTAGTAAGGTATCAATGATAAGTCTACTGTAATGTGATGCAAAATAGTTATTGTATCATGCATATCTTAATACTTTTTTGTTTTATAGTTGTATATGGTGTTTTATGTGTGACAAGTCTATTGTTTAATAGTTTAGCTATAATCATTGTTTTATTGTTGTGTTATAAAGTATTTGGGTGTTTAGTATGGTTATTTAGGGTGTTCAGATATGTATAAAGGTTCCAAAAAGTATAGTATATATATGCATACATGTGCATTTTTTTATAAAATTGTATAGAAAATCAAAACCCATTCTTGGTGAGAATCCTAATCACCCTTCTTGCTTAATGATGAACTGTAATGCACACATGTGACATGCTTGGAATGTAAATGATGAACTTTTCCCTAAATTGCCAATCATGCTTTTAAAGACATCAATAATCACCCTAACTTGAAGAACTAGGATTTTAGGTATAAGAATGACAACACATTATTTGCTGGCCTAGAAATCCGTCCAAGATTTACTCATAAGGAGTAAATCTTGGATAGTCCCCGGTTTGGGACTGTTCTTGAACACCTAATCTTGCTTAGGATGTAAGTGTATAATGTGTATTGGGTTTTCAAGAAAATTTCGGCAGCATTTCCCCATTTGTTCTCTAAGTACATATGTACTTGGAGAACAGCGGAGAAATGCTGCCGAAATTTTCTTGAAAACCCAATACACATTATACACTTACTAGTGAGATTAGGTGTTCAAGGATGGGATAGGTGGTACATGTACATTTATTATATATAAGAATGACATCACATGTATTTGTTAACCCTAGACCGTAATCTTGTTGTAATATATACTTGTTTTCTCTTTGATCATAGAGCTTTACAATTTTGTTGTGATATATACTTTGTTGTAATAATGTGAACTTTACAATGTGAGCTTTACACTTTGAATGTGAATTTGTAGATGGCTGACCATTATCCTGATGACCGTGCTGATGACTACCGTGAGGGTGAGGACATCAATGCGCCGCCTCACAATGTAAGTTTTAAAAATATATCATATATTTATATCTATATGTCCATTTATAGTTATATCTTGTAAATGTGAATTATTTTGTCAAATTTTAGGTTGATGATGCACAGGTACCATCTGAAGCACTTGAGGCACTTGATCAACAACACCAAAAAGTTGACAAGAGAAGGGGCATCACTATGATGAAGAAGTTAATTGCGCAAAAGGGCAATGGACCCAAACTTGTTGTGGATTCCGATAATGCAGGAAATGCATGTGGTGTGAATCACAATTCATTTATTTCATATCTTGGGTTTGTTACTCGTAGCCATTGCGGTTGTCTCTTAGATTCTTGGCATAAAGTTTCTAAGGAGAAGAAAATTTTAATATGGAGGGATTTATGTGTGAGTTATTATTAATTTGCAATTCTATATTGTAGATTACTAAATTTTTGGATACTAGTTAATAGCAATTCTATTTTGCAGAGTATATTTGAATTGGATGAAAAGCTGCATCGTAAATGCGTGATGCAACGCTGTGGGAGAGTCCTAAGGAACTATAGGACAAATCTCACCAGAGAATACATATAAGAAGCTCACAAGAGGAAGAAGACAGCCACTGAACAGTGGAACTTCCTGGACAAAGAAGAATGGGACGCGTTTGTCGCTTCAAGACAAACTGATGAATTCAAGGTATTAGGCATCAGTCTCAATCTCATTAATTAATATATGTTGTATTCACTTATTCAAGATTAACATTTAGTGTTACTAACCAAATCATTAATTTGCATACTAACTAGGCCCTCAGTGAGGCACAAAGATCAAGGTGTGCACTGAATGTGCATGACCACAGAATGGGTCCAAAGGGGTATGCAGGCGTTCGCCAAAGACTACAGGCTGAGGCTATTGCTGCTCAGTCTGCTGCTACTCAGGAGTCCTCTACCATAGGTAGCACACCTCTGCCTCGCCATGATGTCTGGATAGCTGGGAGGCAAAATAAGAAGGGAGAAATAACTAAGGCCGCAACTGCAGAGGTGGCTGCAAAAATGGTAAAATACAACTCTTACAGCAATCATTCGAATATTGATTATTTGTGTTGTTTACTTAAGTACAAATTTTTGTTTTGGCGATTAGCGGGAGCTACACGAGCTGAGGAAATAAGGAAAGTTCATCCCTGAGGGAACAAAGGATGAATTGACAGTTGCTCTGGGTAACCCAGAGCATCCTGGACGTGTTAGGGCTGCAGGCTCTGGTGTGGGCATCAAATCTTTTTTTGGGTCATCCCAGCGCAAACATGTCCCAAAAGCAGGACTTTCACAAGAAGAGGTAACATATTCTTTCTTTATAATGTTACTGTAAAAGAGAATTCAAAAATTAGAATTTGACATTTCTTTTATCAATGTATAGGTGGATAAGCTATTTGACAGGAAACTCGAAGAAGCAATGAAAAAGTGGCAGGCATCTCAGACTGCCACTTACCAGACAATACCTACTGCAGACTCTACTCCTACTCCTACTGCAGAGGTTGGGAGTAATCCTGTAGAACCACCACCTAGCACATCCACTGTAAGTATTTTTATGACATAGTAACTAATTTTTTAATTCAAGATGATACGTATATATGAAATTGTAGTCGTTTCAAAAAAAGATGATATGTATATATGTATATAACATTCTTTACACAAAAATTTGTAGGGGTTAAAGCCATGCCATCTAAAAAGTAAAGAATATGTCGTGGCAGAGGCGTCGGCTTACCCATCCCTACCAGGGGAAACGTGTCACGGGTCTCCAGTACCAGCTGGTTGGATTCGGGTGAGCCCGATACATATATTCCCCCAGTGGATGGATCTTCCACTGCCATATGCCCACCCAGATTGTGAAACGCTTGGTGAGGCAGTAGGCGGAGTGATATTGTGGCTAAAAGCGGATGTCTTCTTTACTAATAAGGTATGGTAAATTTACATTACGTTCAATTGTTAGTGTGTGTATATGCTGGCAGTTGATCTGAAATTATATATATATACAGGTTAAAAAGAAGACACCCACAGCATCTAGGCCTCCACTTCCACCTCCTGTATTACCTAGTTGGGTTCCACAGGACCTACCTGTCCCGTTAGGTCCTAACTGTAGGGGTATGGCAGTATGGTTAGGGGAACATGATATAAACTCCCCTATAACTGTTTCTTCTGATTTAGATTCTATAGGTCAGTCATACGAAACAAAACTATTTATACAAGATATATTGGAGTTGTTTCGATATGATTGGCTAAATACATCTGTGATAGAGCTATGGATAAGGTGAGATATTCTTTATACATCCATATACCTTGTGTATGATCTGGTGATCTGGTTTCTTATTTATTAATGCATGCGTAATTAATACATATTTTGCAGCTACTTAGACAACATATGTGCAGATTTTGGATTCGAACATGTAGGGTTTTTTATTCCATCCATGATTAGTCTAGTAGCTAAAGACCCTACATCAGTTCAACAATACTTCTATGAGTCTTTTTCAAATTTTGCTGTAAAAAAGAAGACGGTGATAATGGCTCCATTCAATGTAGAGTAAGTTTACTTTTCTTATTATAATTTGGACTTAAGAAAATTACATTTTATTGTGGATTTTGAGTTATTAATTTTAACTTTTTTTCCTCTAGGGGTAGGCATTGGGAGTTATTGGTTATTGCCCCCGAGACATTCACTGTGTATTATCTAGATCCTAAGGGGGGTAAATTGAATACAAGATTTGGACACATAATGAAAATGGCAATATTTCGGTGAGAAATATTTCATTTTTCATATCCGTTAACATATGTTATTACATTACTATTTAATTGCAATGTTCTGTGTTACATTAACATGTAGGGGTTTTGAGGAGTACAAAAAGGTTGGAGGAAAGGTCCCCACAAAAAAGAACCAGCCAATAATTTGGAAGAACGTTCAAGTAAGTTCCTGACTGCAATATATATATATATTATTTATGTTAACAATGCTTAATTAGTTGTATTTTTTAATATTTTGTATGTTTGAATTTATAGTGTGCTACACAAGACAACGGATGGGCATGTGGATACTATGTCATGCGATATATGCACATGCTTGTCAAATATGCCGCAATGGACATCGATTGTATTGCTCAGGTATTATATAGTCTCATTAGATAATATGATCGAAATATATCAATCTTATTTATAGCTCATTAATTATATATATACATCATTCGCTTTACCGGTGTTTAAAGCTGACCCCATTACAGGAAAGGACTTACCAAATGTTAATGCTCCCTATACAATGGGAGAATTAAATGAAGTAAGAGAAGAATGGGCAACAACCATACAATTAGTGGGGGCTTTAAAATATAATTGGGATCCTGATAGCGAATAATGACTAAACAATGATACTTTGTAAATGAATTTCTGAATTATAATATATGTGTGAATGTTTCTACATGTCTGGATGTTTCTACATGTGTCTGAGTGAAAATGAATGAAAGTGTTGGTTGCTATATGAATGTTTCTACATGTGTGAATGTGAATGAATGGAACTACAAATTGCTAGCATGTGTGAATGTTTATAAATGTGTGAAAATAAAATGGAACTGCAGGTTGCATTGCTAAATGCATGTGCTACTTTTTTACTGTTAATTTTGAAGGTTTGCGGCATGTTTTCGGCTGATATCAATGGATGTCATAAAACCTGCAGTTCATAACTGAACTAAACAGGTTTCTCATCCTGCGACCAGCCACAGCAGGTCTGCAGACTCACAGGAAAAAAAAAACCAATAGGCGTCGGTTATTTGTAAATAACTGACACATAATGATATAGTGTCGGTGTTCCTACAATAAACCGACGTCTATGTCCTTAACACCATGACCGTGCTGGACAGCACGGCCGTGGGGCGAAGATATATGGTGTCGGTTTTTTACTTATAACCGACACTGATAGTTCCCAAGATGGCGCCCTTTCTGTGGCGTGAAGGGTTTGGGCGTCAATTTTTAACTAATAACCGACGCTTATAGTCCCATGATGGCACGTT
The DNA here is from genome assembly GCA_963693085.1 of Alisma plantago-aquatica. NCBI lineage: Eukaryota > Viridiplantae > Streptophyta > Magnoliopsida > Alismatales > Alismataceae > Alisma > Alisma plantago-aquatica. Next base: position 1,047,142,782 of record OY856412.1, on the reverse strand, counting down.
TTCGGTGGCGCACGAAGAGTTTGGGTGTCGGTTTTGGAACTGACGCCTGATGGGTGGACTTTTAGTGTCTCCCACATAGGTGTCGCTTAGAAACCGACACTAAAGGCTTTAAATAACCGACACTAAAGGTAGGTTCTATAGTAGTGCCACCTTACACACTCTTGACAATATAATACATGAATGGATAAAATCTTCTTGGATTGATCAACATTAAAACCTTATTTAGCATTCTAGATGACTTTATGTCATTTGTAGTGCATTTTCAACCCCACTCTTAATAAAATTTTTAATAAAAGACTAAAATCCTATCAACTAAATAATCTAGCCAACTTTTTTGTGTTTTGGAAAACGTTTTTAGTTTATGGCCCTATGGTTCTAAAGTAAAAATTTCCACTTTCTCATGGTCATTATGGGCTTATTCTTACATTAACCTCTAGAAAATATGGCTAAACCATCCACGTAAGATGCTAGCCTAGTGTAAGTCCAATCTGGTCGTGATGGTTAGGTATTACATCTTAAAAGAGGGTAAATAACCCTGACTGTCATTCCATGTGTTCGTAAGTCTAAATTAGCTAGTGAGTGTCGAAACTCATACTTCAGTTTTTATCTAAAAACAATAGGTTCTGGCTGGACTGTTTGTTGATTTTGATTTCATTCCTTACTCCTTACATCTTTAATAATTGAGAGGATTAGGCTGCTTCACTGGTCGTTCAGTCTTGTCATCTAAATTCTATCTATTGTTGTTTGTTGTTTCTTCCATTTAAAATTTTTTCACTTTTGCTTATCTAAACTTCAAATCTTGAGTGTTTAAGGTGATCTTATGGCTACTTGCAATAAAATTTGCATAAGGTTGATTAGGTTTGATATAACTTTTCCACCCCATTTAATTGATACATGAACTTCACAATTCATTTATGTTTCCATTTTCTTTTTTCTTGAGGACAAGCAATATTTAATGATTAGGGGGATTTGATTTGCAAATTTTATATAGAATTTTCACCCAATTTTACACAAACTTTCAATCAGTTTTGTATCTCATTTTGCCTCTAAAAATACTTGATTTGACACCATTTTTTGTTGTTTTACTTATCTCATGTTTATGAACATAGACACATAATTATGACAAATAAATAGGGTCAATCCAACCCATATCCGACCCTAGTTAGAGTCCCTAAGAGTTTGTATACTTGACAGAGTTCTTATTGAAGATTTTGAATGAAAGAAAGCGTGTGTTAATTAAGTCATGTTGTGTAAGATTGCAGATGATCTAATTACCCTTAAAGAGGAATAACACAATGTGTCCCTTTGACGATATGACGTATCACATCGATCAAAATATGCACTTAGAAGTTCTATCAACATTCAGAATGTGTGTTTATTAAGAGACGATGTTTTCAACCCAAGCAGTTTGACCCAAGAATTCACGAATATTTAGTTGTAGGACGTGTTCGCCAGACACACAACCTGTCCCCTTAGTCAGAATTAGCCTCAAATGCTTAGTCAAGTTGCATGACGTGCATTTAATAAGACACATTGTGTCTGTCTCGACTTGACTCAAAAGACTCTCAGATACACAATATGTGCAAGCTTCTACATGTCACGTTCAATCGGGTTAGAGCAGTTTTGACATCAGTTACACATCATGACACGACCTGTCTGCCTTAACACATGTCATGTCTTAGTCAGTTTATGCATATTTCATAAACAACCACCCCATATTTTAAATATAAGGACACACATATGGGACAATTATCTCCCATCATTTTGGAAACACATTGATTTAGAGAACAATATAGAGCAAAGGAAGGGCAATTTTGGGAGGAAGAAACAGTTAATCGAGAGAGAAACTCCATTCTTCTCCATTTCTCTTCAAAGATTGTTGTAACTTCTTCTCTACCTTATTCAGATCTCTTAGTAGAGAAGTTTGTTGAAGAAGCACCAGAGTATGCATGAATTCATCTCAAAGTCAACGTTCTACCTACATTATTTCCCATTCCTTGGATTTCCTTTGTTACTCTCTTCTCTAGTCATGTTGAACTATGAAATCTGTAACTTTTTCTTGGTTCATCATCATGTATGAGTAGTCTCGCACGTTATTGCTCATATTAACTCGGATTTTTTACATCATGCTTGTTAACTTGTTGTATCAAGATGATATATGATGTTTTAATTACATTTATGCATTATTGGTCATCTTGCTTACATGTATTATGCATCTTTGTGTGATCTGGGAAGATATGTAGAGAAGTAAGGAATATATATCTTGGAAATGTGTCCTTGACCACGGGAGTGGCTCATATTACATTGAGGATCCAAGGTTGTAGTTTGAGTCTTGGCATACGCACGTGAGTGCTATTTAGAATTTAGAACCATCCCATATCAATGTGAGGTGTATGACAATGGCAACCTCCTTGCATGTTAACTAGTATGTTTATCTCCATGGTTGAAATTGAGTAATGATGTGGAAGTGAAATCCCATAACCAAGATCCTTTCAATTTGATTTAAATATCACTTTAAGCAATTAGTTTTCCATTTTCTTAGAATTGCAACATATTTTATCTATAACTCAATCCAATCTTTGTAAATCAATCTAGATTGTTGAAGATTAACACGCTTGTGACTAGTTGTACTCTGCTCCTAGGATGATCTCATATTACACACATCTGCATACTTATAGGATAATGCTCGAGCTATAAATATTAAAACTTATGCACATAGCTAACACCTAGCTTGTTGGAAGGTGAGAGATATGGAGATCAGGAGAGGGAGTAGGGTGGTGGCACAGCTCATCAGGCCTAGGATGGCTGAGTGGTTGGTAAGACGGTCGAATGGCTATTCGAAGTAGGTGGACGATGGCTGGGCTGCTCGACTTAATGGGAAGAGGTTGTTCTTGCCGCTTCTAGGAGGGAGATAGGTGTCTAGGATACCAAGGCTCAGGGGAGGCACTTTTTGAGGTATGAGTCGACCTCCCCCATTAGGACAAATTTATAGTGATTTTAGGGGAAATGAGATGACCATCTTGCACTGTAAGCCGCCCATTTTGCAAGTTGTGGGGTTAGAGAGATGGTTCAATGCTCAGTGAAGAACAACTATCTCGTGGTCATGAAATGACCATATTTGTGGGGGAAAAATGCGCAGTTCACTCTTCATGGGTGGAATAGAGGTGTTTGAAATTCAAATTAGATGCCAAGTGTAATCGGGTGCCTCATGGCACAACTCAATTGTTTCACTTTGTGAAACACCTTCTTTGCTTGTAGTGACAGATGTCTTGAAATGCATATCTTTGCCAACATGAATCAGTAGGTTGGGGAAACAATTGAATGGCTCACCCTTTTTTTGAAGGCTAATCTGAATCAAAGTACAAGAAAGGTTTAGTAAAAAAAATAGCAAAATGAACTAAAAGAATATAAAGTGGAATAAGAGATGTTGGTTTACCTCCCAACAAGCCCCAAATTTATGTCAAAGGCCTGAAACTTGTACTCATTGAGTCAAATATTGCTTAGGATTGGGTGGGGTGGAGAATCCTTTAATTTTAAGTCTTCAAAAATGGGAAGGTGATGTGCATTAGATGCTATGAAATCCTCAACAGTAATAAACCATTTTAGCCTATGTCCATTGACTATAAATTCACCCTTCCATTTGTCCTAGAGGAGAAAAGTGCCATGTGGATCAACATACTTGAAAATATAGGGTTTGTACCATCTAGATTTGAGTTTTCTATGAAAAAGCCTCAACCTAGAATAATAGACTAGGACATGATCACCCTCATGAATATCCTTTTTCATAATATGTCCATCATGAAATAGTTTGGTTCTGTCTTTATCAATACAAGTATTCTCATAAGTTGTCATCATGATCTCTTCTAACTCATACATTTGAAGAAAGTGGCTTTTTTTGCTGCAGACATGTCAAAATATAGAATTTTGATGACCCAACTAGCCTTGTGCTCAAATTCTATGGGTAGATTGCAAGATTTGTCATAGATCAATCTAAAAGCAGTTGTTCCTATGGGTGTTTTGTAGACAGTTCTATATGCCCACAAGGAATCATTGATATTCAAAGCCCATTCTTTCCTAGTGCGATTGACAATTTTCTCTAGGATGGTCTTGATTTGCCAATTCAAAACCTCAACTTGATATCTAGTCTGAGGATGGTAAGGAGAGGCAACCTTGTGGCAGACTCCATATCTTTTCAGTTATGACTCAAAACTTTTCACTCGAAAGTGAGATTTCCCGTTGGAAATCACGATGTGAGGTACCCTAAACCAAGGGAAAATAATATCCTTGAAAATCTTTTTAACAAATTTGGAGTTACAATTCTTGGAGGGGATGGCCTCTACCCATTTTGAAACACAAGCTAAAACCAGGATATATAAATACACACAATAAGAAGGGAAGAGGCCCATGATGAGTATTATACCCATCTTTTCATACTATATTATCCTCTTTTTAGGGGCTCTTTCATTTCCATTTCCTAATTTTATCCTTAGATTTACTTAATTGCAATTACCTTTTAATTTCTAGACTTAAATGCATTTTATATATATTTCATGCAAAACCAGCCAAAAATACATTTCAATGCCTAGAAGGACGATCAAGCCCTCATGATGCTACACCTTAAGGGAAGGAAGGCTTCAAAAGCTTTCGACTCTCTACCTTCTACACCACCCGGTCAAGCAATCGACTTCGCCAACACTTGACCCGAGCCGCTATATAATCAAATTCTTCTATACTCTATAATCCTAACACACTCTCCACGTATAGTCTACTTTGGTTCAATCCATGTTGGTGTGACGTCCCCAGATTTTCACGTTCTCAAAACCCTATTGGGAATGAGAGGTCAGAATCCGAGAACATCACTCAATCATATCAGAAAGCAATGCGGAAGCATAATACGCATACATGAACATACAACCATAACATTTCTCAACAATAACATGTATATTTATATTACATCATGAATTACAATTGCATATTGAAAGAGAATTTTACAAGTCTAGACATGTATGCTAATAGGATCTTAGACAATATGTACAACCTGGACAACTGCTCATTTCCTATCTTTTATCCCACGCTAGCTCTGAACCTAAAACATACGTGAAACAACGAATCAACACACAAGGTGTTGTGTACGTGGGTAGAAAGATACATACTAATATGTTTGCATAATTGAAATAACTTGAGAAAGAAAGATTAAAAGAAAACATTATTTAAAGCGATAATTAGGTAAACATTCCTTTTAATGCTTTCATTTTGATGCGGTTGTACTACACCTATTGCACTTGACTTACATCTAGTGTGGGCAACAAAATATCATCATACATCTAACATGGGCCAAGGAATCATACATCCATGTTAGGCAACATACATCCACACCAGGCTATGTGCTCTAGTAGCTACAACCCATCATGATCATTTAGGTTTCACTTAAATTTGGCGAAGTATAACTCATACTAGTTCAACCAAGCAATCATATCCAAATACGAGCATTCAAGATATTGCATATCATAGGAAACCAGAAAACTAGTCTTTTACTTAATAAATCCCACATACCTAAGTTCAGAAATTTCAAACTTATCCTTGATCATCTAGAAGTCTGGACATCACCTGATTAAGACAAGACCACATACTATTATCAGTTTCTCATCATCTTAACCCTAGTCGTGTTCATTAGGCTTTATGTTATCTCATTAGGATATTCCAACGTTTACTTGCATTATTGTCTTATATTTATCTTACTGATGTCTTTTTCCAGATTATGATTCCTTATCTGAATATTAGGTTCCATATTCTATTTTTGTGCACATATTAACCCTAGGTTACATCATTAACCTAGATTAGGGTTTTATAACATGCATTAAGATTCATCTTCATATAACATGGATTTTGTTCATCTTTATGATCTCATAATTAAAACTGAGGTTCAATATACTGATAAAGTTTACTCTGTGAATTTCATCATTTATTGAGCATGCATGTATTTATTACATTTTCTTTAGGGTTCTTAGCCCTAATTAGCCATATGGAGCAAATTATATAATTTCGTGCATCAACATGATCATCACTGACATCAGGTGCACTATAAGCATTATTATAGACTTATTGGCATTTTTTCATGATTTTATGTCATCATTTGCTATTTATTATCCATTAAATGAGCATTTCACAACTTATATGATATAACTGAGATTAGTGCATAAAATAATAGATATTATGCTTCCACTACATTCTACGCATTTTTCTGAGAATTTTGGTATATTGTTTGTATTTTTCTGACAACGGAGCTAATTACTAGGAATTATACAAGACTTCATTATTTTCTGGGATTTACCTTTTTCCAGCAACTTGGGTGTCGCCACGTGTCCAGAAAAACTCCTGGGCTCACGTTGAGCCAGCCGGTTCGCTGGTATCTGGACCGGTCCGCGTCTCTCCCCCTTTCACGCGGCCTTCTTTCCCCACATCGCGCCTGTTGCCTGTGAGCGCTCGCCGCCGTGAGGATTCTCCTCTCGGGCGGGGACCGACGTTCCTCTGCGCGTGTCACCACAGCCAGGTTCTCCAGTGAGACGCCAGCAAGTGCCCGCCTCCATCGATCTTCTCCTGGGCCTATGGTTGGCCAACAAGACCTCCTCCTCACGGAGTCGCCTCTGTGGATGTAGCCTCCAAGCTCGCCGTTGTGCCTCCATTCAGCTCGGAGAGCCCAAAGCCGTGGAGGGTTCTCCTCCGGTGAGACTGTGTTGCAGATCCCGTTCTCTGCCTTGAACTTCTGCCGTCGTAACTCACGAGGCTGACCACGATGAGGACTCGACCTCCTTCTCTCCTTTCTCTCTGTGTCCGCTTGATATTGCCCCCGATCAACACCCGCTGCCACGAGATGATTCCTCCAACCTGGGCGCCGCCGCAGCAGGCATATCTCCGGCATGAGATCCTGCACCTCCAGCTCCTCGGTCTCTTCTCCTACTTCCACACAGGGTCGCATAGCTGGTTTACCTCCTCACGCCACCTCCAGTTTGTAGGTTTATTCCTATGCTATGTGCAAGTGTCGCTGCACACTGAAGATCTAGCGAGGAAGCCGTCTCATGCCCCACTACCAACGAGTTGCAATTGGAAGGCGGAGAGAGAATAAACTTCAATCCAGGGTAAGGCTTAAACTAGATCTCAGGCCCCTTCAACCCCTTCACAGCCTTCTGGTGTTTTCCTGTGAGTAGCGATGGCAAAGGAAGGAGAAGGTCTAGACTGGACTCACTCACTTGGTGTCCTTAACCTACAACAAGGGTAGCTAGAAAGATCTGCGACTAGTGGGGCTTAAGGGATTCTCTCAAATCTCGTTCCCTTTACTTCGGGTGTGTGGCACCAGGGGACTCGGTCTTTCTGGTACCAACTCCTCCATAAGAAACGGATGCAGAAGGTGAAGCATGACACGATACTACTTATCCTAGAGTTTGAATGGTACCACAAGCCCAAAACTCATCGTTTTAGTACACTCACAGAGACATGACAATATTGGATGTGTGACACATTTTAATTAAACTTAGGTCTGAAATCATTTAATCAATAATCATATGATCAAATTTCAAGAATCCATATCTCTCACATGGCTAGTGCAAAAGCTATGACATCTTATTCGTTAGTTCCTTAGAATGAAATCTAACATTTAGCCAAGTTTGATACCAAAGATCCACTATTTTACAACCAATTAATTCCTCCAAACATCCTTATATTTAGGGGTATTATGGTAAATGTGATTACCAATTAATCACTAAAGATCTGAACAACTTGTGATAACTTTCTTTGATCGTACAACACAGCATGATCCATTCCTATTACAGTGTAGTGCATGTATGTCCTAGTTTGGATATTTGACTCATAAATACTCAAGTTGACTAATAGAGACTACTCCTCATAGTTCAACTTAAATAGGTATCATAATCATCAACAATATCTAGAATCCTACCTTATAGGTGAAAATAATTCATAATTGAATAAACTACTCTTCAATTTGAGATCAACCATATACAAGCATCTATAGTCTTAAAGTACTATATTGGGTATCAAAAATCCTAAAATCGGGTTCATCACATTCACCCTACCTTATATGGAATTTCGTCCCCGAAATTCAACTAATCTCATCCTTAAGAGGTTATTTAGGAGTTCAACTTCATCTACTCCATCATTGCTTAGATTCTAAGACCATCATAGTTGCATGCACTCTATGTTGTTAGCTTAGGGTCTAGAAATTCTTGGGTGCGTCCACCCCACCTTATATATGTGGAAGCATCAATTAATGTCTTATATATAACATGACATTATGATATCTTAGGGTTACATCACCCCTAAGGATACATGTTTTGTTAATACTTTTAAAGTTCAGGAGGAATTCGTTTATATGCCATGATATTCAGATCGTTCAAATCTAACATCATCAAAATGTCTTATGATCAACATCTTACAATGATTTCAGATTTAGAGGAGATTTATTTTCATCCTTGATATTAGGATTTTTCTACATAAGAAGGGCTTACGTAGCATGCTTGACCATTAGGGTTTCACCCTATGCTGTGATATTCATACCCAACTTAGAAGCATACATTGAGAAGGATCAAAGTTACAACTATATTTCTGATCATATATCCTATGATCCAAAAATATCTCTATATCAAGTTCATGAATTCAAATTTTTATGTCGTGCATGTATTATGTAAGGGAAAAAGAGAAATATACTAAGTTTATCCCATGATATTAGCATCATATCATGTTTCATATGAAGGGAAAGAGAATATTTTAAAGTCAAACTTATCATGATTTCAATCTTTGGTATTACATGTATGATATAGGGGGGGAATATAGAATAGGTCAGATTATATGAGTGATTCCTCATATCTAAATCATCTATATAGCTCAAGTGAGGTTTCTATCATCATATATTAAGAAAGAGAAGAAGAAGGGAGAACACGTATTTTGAGTATCTTTTGCACAAAGCATCATACTCTCGTAACTAGAGTTCATATATTACCTCACTTGCAACTAATGATGAGATTCTCAAAATATGTCACTCTAGCTAGGACCTAACTCAGCCAAAGGACTGACTTTATCATATGGGTAATCTACCCATCCTTTTATTTTACCCAATTCTCACATATAGATTTGAATCATGCATAAGGACTCAACTCAACACTCAAGAGTAATCTAGTGTAGGACATTTTTTTTAACACATCTCATATATTGGAGGCTAGGTCCTATGACCTACTCCCTGTGGGTCTTACTCTCTCTGGAGTTCACCACATATCTCATCCTACCACTAGATATCCCCCTTGTATAAGAGCTTGAGGCTCATGCACACTCATCTCTATCTCAACTAAGCTTATCTTGAGTAGGAAAAGGAGAATGTACTTTCATCATCACGACTCAGCATAAATCCTCCAAGAGTGGATTCAGCTCATATACAACTCAAATCTTAATAAGGAAACTTATACCATCACAGATCAAAGTTTGATAAGATTCCATATGCTTATTTCCTTTGTCTTTCTTTTGTCTATCTATCTATCACATAACCTTATGAGGCTCTAGACATCTAATCTAGATATATTCTAACTCTAGACTGATGTCACTCCTTTTCACTTAGATTGCATGAACACCCACTACTCTCCTATGTGAGGGACACATTTTTATATTTACATATATCTAATAAAATATTATATAGTTTTTCTCTGAGAAGGAAGACGTCAGAGAAAATTGTTGAGGCTCGAGTTGATTGGAAAACAAAACCAAATCAGCAAAATCGAGTGTCCCACACACAGTAGATAGTCTAGTGTCATGTCACCTAGTGAAATGGTGAGAACGAGATGTAGACTAGTGTAGCTACCCAATACATATGAGCTCTATATGGAAAGGGTCTCAGACACTTGTCTAAACCTAGTTCTCGAACATCTAGGTTCTAACCTAGAGGCTAAGTCAAACCTTATTCCTATAGAACAACTTACTAAGTTTCTAAGGTTTAAAGTGAAAGGTGAGATTTAGGTTTAATGTTTCATGGTGAGCAATTGTTAGGTGTAGCTAATGTTCATGCTCTGATACCAACTGTGACGTCCCCGAATTTTCTCCTTCTAAAAACCCTATTGGGAATGAGAGGTCAGAATCCGAGAACATCACTCAATCATATCAGAAAGCAATGCGGAAGCATAATATGCATGCATGAACAGACAACCATAACATTTCTCAACAATAACATGTATATTTATATTACATCATGAATTACAATTGCATATTGAAAGAGAATTTTACAAGTCTAGACATGTATGCTAATAGGATCTTAGACAATAGGTACAACCTGGACAAATGCTCATTTCCTGTCTTTTATCCCATGCTAGCTCTGAACCTAAAACATACGTGAAACAACAAATCAACACACAAGGTGTTGTGTACGTGGGTAGAAAGATACATACTAATATGTTTGCATAATTGAAATAACTTGAGAAAGAAAGATTGAAAAGAAAACATTATTTAAAGCGATAATCAGGTAAACATTCCTTATATTGCTTTCATTTTGATGCGGTTGTACTACACCTATTGCACTTGACTTACATCTAGTGTGGGCAACAAAATATCATCATACATCTAACATGGGCCAAGGAATCATACATCCATGTTAGGCAACATACATCCACACCAGGCTATGTGCTCTAGTAGCTACAACCCATCATGATCATTTAGGTTTCACTTAAATTTGGCGAAGTATAACTCATACTAGTTCAACCAAGCAATCATATCCAAATACGAGCATTCAAGATATTGCATATCATAGGCAACCAGAAAACTAGTCTTATACTTAATAAATCCCACGTACCTGAGTTCAGAGATTTCTAACTTATCCTTGATCATCTAGAAGTCTGGACATCACCTGATTAAGACAAGACCACATACTATCATCAGTTTCTCATCATCTTAACCCTAGTCATGTTCATTAGGCTTTATGTTATCTCATTAGCATATTCCAACGTTTACTTGCATTATTGTCTTATATTTATCTTACTGATGTCATTTTCCAGATTATGATTCCTTATCTGAATATTAGGTTCCATATTCTATTTTTGTGCACATATTAACCCTAGGTTACATCATTAACCTAGATTAGGGTTTTATAACATTCATTAAGATTCATCTTCATATAACATGGATTTTGTTCATCTTTATGATCTCATAATTAAAACTGAGGTTCAATATACTGATAAAGTTTACTCTGTGAATTTCATCATTTATTGAGAATGCATGTATTTATTACATTTTCTTTAGGGTTATTAGCCCTAATTAGCCATATGGAGCAAATTATATAATTTCGTGCATCAACATGATCATCACTGACATCAGGTGCACTATAAGCATTATTATAGACTTATTGGCATTTTTTTCATGATTTTATGTCATCATTTGCTATTTATTATCCATTAAACGAGCATTTCACAACTTATATGATATAACTGAGATTAGTGCATAAAATAATAGATATTATGCTTCCACTACATTCTACGCATTTTTCTGAGAATTTTGGTATATTGTTTGTATTTTTCTGACAACGGAGCTAATTACTAGGAATTATACAAGATTTCATTATTTTCTAGGATTTACCTTTTTCCAGCCACTTGGGTGTCGCCACGTGTCCAGCAAAACTCCTGGGCTCACGTTGAGCCAGCCGGTTTGCTGGTATCTGGACCGGTTCGCATCTCTCCCCCTTTCACGTGACCTTCTTTCCCCACATCGCGCCTGTTGCCTGCGAGCGCTCGCCGCCGCGAGGCTTCTCCTCTCGGGCGGGGACCGACGTTCCTCTGCGCACGCCGCCGCAGCCAGGTTCTCCAGCGAGACGCCAGCAAGTGCCCGCCTCCGTCGATCTTCTCCTGGGCCTATGGTCGGCCAACAAGACCTCCTCCTCACGGAGCCACCTCTGCGGATGTAGCCTCCAAGCTCGCCGTTGTGCCTTCATGCAGCTCGGAGAGCCCGAAGCCGTGGAGGGTTCTCCTCCGGTGAGACTGTGTTGCAGATCCCGTTCTCTGCCTTGAACTTCTGCCGCCGTAACTCACGAGGCTGACCATGACGAGGACTCGACCTCCTTCTCTCCTTTCTCTCTGTGTCCGCTTGATATTGCCCCCGATCAACACTCGCTGCCACGAGCTGCTTCCTCCAACCTGGGCTCCGCCGCAGCAGGCATATCTCCGGCATGAGATCCTGCACCTCCGGCTCCTCGGTCTCTTCTCCTACTTCCACACAGGGCCGCACAGCTGGTTTACCTCCTCACGCCACCTCCAGTTTGTAGGTTTATTCCTATGCTATGTGCAAGTGTCGCTGCACACTGAAGATCTAGCGAGGAAGCCGTCTCATGCCCCACTACCAACTAGTTGCAATTGGAAGGCGGAGAGAGAATAAACTTCGATCCAGGGGAAGGCTTAAACTAGATCTCAGGCCCCTTCAACCCCTTCACAGCCTTCTGGTGTTTTCCTGTGAGTAGCGATGGCAAAGGAAGGAGAAGGTCTAGACTGGACTCACTCACTTGGTGTCCTTAACCTACAACAAGGGTAGCTAGAAAGATCTGCGACTAGTGGGGCTTAAGGGATTCTCTCAAATCTCGTTCCCTTTACTTCGGGTGTGTGGCACCAGGGGACTCGGTCTTTCTGGTACCAACTCCTCCGTAAGAAACGGATGCAGAAGGTGAAGCATGACACGATACTACTTATCCTAGAGTTTGAATGGTACCACAAGCCCAAAACTCATCGTTTTAGTACACTCACAGAGACATGACAATATTGGATGTGTGACACATTTTAATTAAACTTAGGTCTGAAATCATTTAATCAATAATCACACGATCAAATTTCAAGAATCCATATCTCTCACATGGCTAGTGCAAAAGCTATGACATCTTATTCGTTAGTTCCTTAGAATGAAATCTAACATTTAGCCAAGTTTGATACCAAAGATCCACTATTTGACAACCAATTAATTCCTCCAAACATCCTCATATTTAGGGGTATTATGCTAAATGTGATTACCAATTAATCACTAAAGATCTGAACAACTTGTGATAAATTTCTTTGATCGTACAACACAGCATGATCCATTCCTATTACAGTGTAGTGCATGTATGTCCTAGTTTGGATATTTGACTCATAAATACTCAAGTTGACTAATAGAGACTACTCCTCATAGTTCAACTTAAATAGGTATCATAATCGTCAACAATATCTAGAATCCTACCTTATAGGTGAAAATAATTCGTAATTGAATAAACTACTCTTCAATTTGAGATCAACCATATACAAGCATCTATAGTCTTAAAGTACTATATTGGATATCAAAAATCCTAAAATCGGGTTCATCACAGTTGGTCTGAAGTAGATCCAGATACAAGATGAAGAACGCGTAACCCATGTGAGTCACATGGTGGACCGAGTACGAGCCATGCATTTAGCTGCCTTCAACCACAAGTATTCAACATTAGGTTTTAGACAAAAACGTATGCATCTATAAAAGGGAACCCTTATCATACATTCAAAAGGATATCTAATCAATGATTACAAGCCATATTGTGGATCACAAAGCCTAGTGAGGAGCAAGGAGGTAGTGACCTTATTGAAAAGATTGGTCTTCCTGGTCCAGGCATATTGGCCCCTTCCATAGTTGTACCTATCTTGCCACTGTTGTCTCTCACCATGAGTGAGTAGCTGTTTGTGTTGGAGCATGGGGACTAGCCCCATAAGCTCATATGCTATGCTATCTTGTTTGTAAACTCAACAATGCTATTGTTAAATAAGTATCGTTCTGCTTATTTCCCTTCTTTGCAAATTGACATCTTGCATTACATATGTGTTATAGTTATGGATGTGTAGGCTACCGTAATCTTGATTAGAACTTCTAAACAATCTTATCATCCCCCTAAAATGTCAGCAAGCAATAGTGAGGTGATTGGGTTATGATCTACTAATGTGTTGTGGATAGTCAGTTGTATTTAGGGACCCCATTCAGAGTAAACTAGGAACTTGGGTGTTGAAGATGGTCATTACCAAGTGAGTTTAGTAAATGCAATGATCTTTATTCCATGAGGGTGCTGTAACACAACCTGTATTGAGTAAACCGCTATTCAGGAGTTAAATCTTTCTAGGATAATCATGCATGCTATGGAAAGCGAAACCCAATGCCCTGGTCCTCTTTATTATCATTTATTTACCTCTTTAGTCATTGTTTCTATATGCATCAATATAGTTTAATCAATCAATCAATTTATTCGATGATATATATTACCTTCAATAATTGTCTAGATATATAACTGCTTAAAAAGGTTGTCTCTTGGATTTGATCCTTAAGTATATTGCAATAAGACTTCCATTTGTTGGAGTGGGGAATTAATGCACAACTTTTGGATAAACCTAAGGGTTATTCCCTTAGGGTTTTTACTGGAGCGACATTTGGAGCCCCGTCAAAAATTGGTTCCACTACCTGGGACAACTGTAGTTATATATTTTAGAAGTTTAAGCGTAATTAGGGTTTTTATTTCTATCCTTGATATTATTAAAAATCCACTAGAACCCTACTCATTAACTTACAATCATTTTGCCTCTTTTTAGGTACTCCTAGAACATGCCAAGATCTAAAATTCTTGACTGCGGATTACTATTCAACCTTGAAATCAAAAGAAAACTTTGCAAGGAGAAAAACATGGCAGACGTAGTAGATGCGGAGGTAGCTATTTATGTGCAAATTGAAGCAGCTATCATTGCCCAATGAGAACTTCTTGCCGCAGAATCTAGCAAGAAAGTGGAAGTCAAACTAAAGACCAATCTAAAAGTCGCCCAAGACACAAAACACACTTAAGAACTGAGGGGAATTTCTATCCCTAAAGGCATTGACTTGACTCATTACTCCAACCTCCAGGTGATCCAATCGGGATCAGGACCCAATGGGTCAGTCTATTGTAGAATTTCGCCTTCACAAGAAGGATTGGAGATGATTATAGAGAACATCTCCTTAACCTCATCAACCTTTGCACAATGATGAATCCATCAGGTGACACTAATGACACCATACAATTCCAACTTTTCAAGTACTCAAGATCAACAAATCTAGAGTATGGGCTCTTTGAGATGACACTATCACGACATGAGAAGCTCTGGAAAATAAGTTCCTAGAGAAATTATACCCACCCTTGATGACATACTCAATCAGGGGATAATTTACAAGATTCAATCAAGTAACCAAAAAATCCCTATATGAAGCATGGGAAAGGTTCAATGAACTCCTACGCAAGTGCCCACGTTATGGGATTCCTAAAAACTAGAACATAGAATTCTTCTATCAGGGTGTCGACAATGAGACTAAGAAGTTTCTTAATTCCTCCTCAAATGGAAATTTCATGCATCAGAGCTTTGATAGAACATTGAAGATCATCAATCTTGCCGCCAAGAATCAGACTCATTGGACCAGACCCTAGGGAGAAGGTGTTCTTAAAGTAGCTCTTGTGGAAAAATGTTCAGAACTCAATTCCAAATACAATTCACTAAAGACTCTCTTTCTCAAGAAAGATGACCTCAAAGAGTCCTTCAACACATATGAGAAGAAGACCCAGATGCCTCAGATGCAAATCTTAGAACCTTCCTATGAGTTCTTCCGTGCAACAGACCACATCAAGATCCATTCTCAACACTATATGTTGCATTCCATGAACACAAAGAAGAGAAACATTATATAGTCACCCAAACCAAAGACGTGAATTCAATTCACACTATCACAAGACAGGAGTACTGTAATCTGAACCAAGCTCATAGCCACCCCTGTTTAAAATACAAAAATCTCGATAGATTCGAGAGGTCAAATCAGTAGACCCCGATGAAGTCCACTTATGCTAGAGCAATGTCAAATTACACTAGCTTGCACAACTAAGGAAATTCCAGATTTAACTTCCCAAGCAAGAACTACTAGGAACAACAATAGTATTAGATTCTGAATCAGGCCCCACCACTACATATAGAGGTAGAACCACACCAAATCTAGTGAAGACACTTCAAGGACACAATGGTATTGGACTCAATTGTCCAATCACATGACAAATGAAAAGGAGTTGGAGTCACAAATTTCTCGCCTAGCAACTAGTCAATAACCCCCCAACAAGTATGATCACAGGCCAATCAAAAAACAACCCCAAGCACCCAGAATAGTTAAATGTTGTGATGAAAAGGTTAGGGAATGTGTACTCCACACCTCCAACCCTCACTTCTATGTCTATCCCTCCTAGTAGAAGTGAAGACAACCCAGTCGAGACCCCGCGTCACTCAAACAACCATTCAACAACCAATGTAGCAGAAGCTCACACATCAGACCCTCCCCTAACACTTGCTCAGCTAAGCATCAGTGAGAAACTGACCACATGAGCATCAGTGGGAAACACTAGAACATCAACAACACTTGAAGTGCCCATGCACAAACCTCGTGTACACTATCTACGTTGCCTTAAGAAGACCAAGTTGGATGATAGGTTCATAAAATTCAAAGACACTATGACGAAACTCCACGTTGACATCCCATTCCTCGATGCGCTAGCCAAAATGCCAACCTAGTGAAAATATCTCAAGTCCCTACTTTCCATAAAGTATATGGTAAAAAAATGTGTAACTGTGAAGCTAACACAAACAACCTTGAACATTGTCCAGAATTAGATGCATCAATAGAAAAAAATATCTCAGTTCATTTGGAATAGATTGTTTTTTAGGGGATGACACATGCTACATGGGACTTTCCGACCTTGGTACAAGCATAATAATCATGCCTTATACCTTGTGCCAATGTTTAGGGTTCATTGATCTACTTCCCATTGTTGTAACCATTCAACTAGCAGATGCATCCATTACAAATCCCTTGGGGATAATCAAAGATGTCCCACTTAAGCTAGATCACAACCCCTATATCCCATATGATTTTTTGGTAATGCATATTAAATAGGATAATTGATTCCTACTAATTTTGAGAAGAACATTCTTTGCTAGTGTGAGATCTCTAGTAGATATTGAGGCCGACAAACTCATCCTATGACCAGGAAAGAAGATGATTGAATATTAAGTCCTCAAAGACCTAAAGAAGGTGAATAACTTGATTGAAGCCTTTAAGGCGGAAGGTAATCTAGAAACAAAACAATCATACCTCAAAAGAGCTAAACATTGTAACAAGGACCCGCCCCCAACAAGGTATGTACATCATCTGACCCTGATCCAGGTCCTATGGGTCCAAAATACAAGGGTTCAGAAACCCTACTCACACACTCTACATGAGTAATGCATGTCATTGGTCAAGTCTGCAATGTTAAACTGGTATGCTTGTTGGAAGGCAACCCAACCTTTTAATTTCTGCCTTTTCATTTTTCATAATTTTTGTTTAATTTGTCTACTTTTCTTTTCAAAAAACACTTCCAAAAAGATACAAAAGGGGGAGGCCTATTCCCTTGACAACTCATTCGAATTGATGGCTAGCTGGCATGGCACAATTCATAATGGAATTTTCCACCTGTGTATTGATTCATCTATTGAGATGTTGGATTGTTGAGGCAAAGATATCATAATCTCCTAAATTGATAAGCATGCAAGGAGAGGTATAAGAGGGCCAATCAAGATGTTTTTTTTCTAACTAAACACATCCTTTTCTATTACCTATACAACATTCTATATGATATATTTATATTCATCTTTGTTACTCTAAAATTACAACTTCTTTTTTCATGTATGTCATCACTATTATTCTATGCCATAATATCTTGATGTAAATAAGACTTTCTAGGAAGTTACATGATCTTTATGGGCTAGGTGGCATATCTAACACATGCACAACCTCCAAACCTTTTGTGTCATCCTAAAAGCCTTTATTTTTCAATTATAAAAGGAACAAGGTGCATAACCTTGAAGCACTGACATCTTTTTCACAATGATTCTAAGGGTTTGCATCCTTTCCCACTCCTTTGACAACACTGATGGTATCCAGGAGAAACAACCTCAACGAAGAACTCCAATGTTCACATCGCTCCCCTTCATTGACAGACGAGATACCGTTTGACTAAGAGCTCCAACTCTACTACTCCCAACACACCTACAACCCCTGGGACACCCTATTCATGCACACGACCCACCAACAATGATTGCCACTGGACAACCCAGACCCACTGTTTAATTGGTTGATAATCAACAAGCCATTATGAAGAAGATAAGGCACTAGCTAAATGTTGACTACAAAGACTGGGGTGGACATATGTGGCCACCCTCACCCCCACCAAACAAAGATCATGGAAATTGGTGGCCAGATTGATGCTTGAAGGAGTGCCTCACCAATAAAAGAGGGACCCATTTTTAGGGTTTCTATTGTGTGCTCTTAGACAAAGAGCAATGCCCCCACCCCTTACATCTCCACTGCCATTCATATAAAATCTCCTCCATCTCTAACTTCTTTCTACCAAAGGGCAGTTAGAATTTTATATTTGGGAGTGGAGGGTGGGTGGTACGTCATTCCCACCACTTCAACTCTTACCTTTCCCTTTCTCATCCTCAAACCAACTTTTCCATCTTTTATTTGCATATGCCTTGTTTTCCATTTTGATAATTGTTTTCTTTTGTGTGAATTATGGCTTTTATTTAGTCAACCAATTAGTTGAATACATTTTGGAAAATATATATGACATAACTTACTCCCTTTTTTAGCTAACTCGTTCATAAAAGAAAATTTTAAGGAACAAACATGTCTTGACCATATCTGGGCCCCAATGCCAACAGTGGAGCATAATTTCCCCTTAGAAATGACGATAAAGACAAGAAATTAGAAAGGTCAAGCCACACACTCCTCGATATGACTTGCAAAAAAAATCCTAAACACTTCCCTACCCTACAATAAGTTAATTAAATAATATAATATGATGATCTATTGCAATGCAACAATAAAATGAAGGAGCACTAGTCATCCTCTTGTTTTCACCTTTCTATCATCATTTCACATCTCTTCTCCAACTACAAAAAGAAAAAAAATGTAGCCACTATATGACAAACCCTAAGTTTGGGGTGGCATCCCTCTCAAAAATATATCTCTTATTCATACCTTTCTTCTATAGGCATGATATAAATGAAAGAGGCCAACGAGCCCAAAGAAAACATGTGGTCAATGTAACCACGAGAAATTAAAAGTGTCGAGTCAAATAGAGGAGAGACAAATAAAAAAACTAAATCCCAAATAAGGTCTCGAGTCACATAGAGGAGAGACCATGGAAATGAATTTGTGTCATTGCCTCCTACTCCATCTCTCATCCAAATTGCATACCCAGAGGATCTATTAGAATTATCCCCCGAAGTAGCCAATCAACCTTGACCTATCCTCTCTTCCATCTTGCGTGGATAGATCAAGAGTATTTTTCAGATGAAGTCAGTCTTTTGCATATTTTGGAATCTAAAGAATAAAGAAATGAACCCCAGTCAGGGGATATCTAAGTGTGAATATGTGACCCTGAAGGATTAAGGTCACTTGATCGTGTTTGGTTGAAGTAGATCAAAAAGTCTACTTAGTTGGGAGAGGAAGCCTGGTTCCTCACATCAATTGTTTTCTATCCTTTTTGTATTTTACTAGGGATGAGCAAAGGTTTAAGTTTAGGGTAGTTTGATGAGTATATTTATACCAATATTTGCATACTATTTATCCACTTTTAGGGGTTGTTGTGTTCCCATTTCCTAGTTTTAGCGTTAGATTTACTCAATTGAAATTACCTTTCCATTTCCAGACTTCAGTGCATTTTATATATCTTTCATGTAGAACTAGAAAAACAAATATTTCAATGACTAGAAGGATGATCAAGCCCTCATGATGCCACACCTGAAGGGGAGAAAGGCCCAAAATCTTTCCATTGTCTACCTTCAAAACCACCTGGTCAAGCTATCGACTTTGCCAATGCCTGACCCGAGCCCTATCTACCAGAGTGTTCCAGACACTAGAGTCCTGACGTGCACTCTCCACATATAGCCTACTCTAGTTCAATCACCAGAGAGTGGCATACAAGGTCCAGACTGAGTAACCCACGCAAGTCACTTGGTGGACCGAGTAATGACCATGCAACTAGCTACCTTCAACCACAAGTATTCAACATTAGGGTTTCGATAGTGAGGAATGCATCTATAAATGGGAACCCTTCTCTTCCATTCAAAAGGGTCTTTGATCATTGATTAGAAGCCACATTGTGCAGCAGAAACCCTAGTAAGGATCAAGGAGGTGGAAACAGTAGTGGAGAGATTGGTCTTCCTGCTCCAAGTGTCTTGGCCTCTTCCATTGTTCTACCTATATTCCCACTGTTGTGTGTCACCATGAGAGAGTACACATTTGTGTTGGGGCATGGGAAATAGTCCCGTAAGCCCTTATTTCATGCTAGCTTGTTTCTAAACTCAACAATACTATTTCAAAATAAAGTATCATTCTTGTTGCTTCCTTGCTTTGCTAATTGACATCTTGATTTGCATATGTGAAATAATTATGGATGTACATGATGATGTAATCATTATTAAAACTTTAGAACGATCTTATCCCCATGAAATGTCATCAAGGGATAGTGAGATGATTGTCTTACAATCTGCTAACATGTCAAGGATGGTCATACATAGTTAGGGAGTCCTATTAGAGTAAACTAGGAACTGAGTGTTGAGAATGGTTAGCTCTAAGGGTGTTTAGTCCATGAAATGAGATGTATACCATGAGGGTGCAGTAGCAAATCCTCTAGTTAGTAAGATGCTATTCAGGAGTTAGATCTTACTAGGATAATTATCCAGGATATGGATGTAACGACCTCGCCTCCCAATAACCCCCAATTAAGGGAGACCAAGAGGTCAAAGTCGTTATCGCAATTTTTGGATCAAAGGTTCAACAAACAATCAATAATAATTATCAAATTCTAATAAAACTAAACTTAAAGGTTGTAAAAAAATTAAACTTTGCATACCTTTTTCAAAAACTTGGATATCTACTTCTATCCACATATGGAATTTATTTTAACTAATCCTCTGTTGTACTTTAATTTATATTTAATTCCA
Organism: Alisma plantago-aquatica; assembly: GCA_963693085.1. NCBI lineage: Eukaryota > Viridiplantae > Streptophyta > Magnoliopsida > Alismatales > Alismataceae > Alisma > Alisma plantago-aquatica. Next base: position 1,047,121,708 of record OY856412.1, on the reverse strand, counting down.
CATATGCCACTTTACTGTTTGTCCTTTTTCACTTATTTTCCACATTTTATCATTGTTTTCAATTTCGTTCTTAATAAAGAAATACTTAATTGATCTTTTCTTTTCTTTTTGCATTATCTTTGCAACTTTAGACTCCTTGGGACCAAAGGAACCCAAAAGGCACGAAATCCACCTTTGGATTACACTCTTTTGCCTTCTAGAGGTTTCTACATTTTTCTTTTCTCCATTTCTTATTAATAATGGAGTTCCTTTTGTCACTTCCTTGTTATTGGGATGAATAGCGAATAAAGCCCACAAAACAATCATCAAGGCTATTGTAAACAACATCCATTTATTCAAAACAAATTATATCTTTATTTGTTCAAATATCTTTAATATGAGAAATCACATTTCTCACCAAAAGAACCCAAAAATTGGGGTTGTAACATCCTTCCCCTCTTATTGGAATTTTGCCCTAAAAAATCCATCAAGCAAATAAACAATTCAGTATAAGACTTTTCCATATCCATCATTGGCCCCTATGTGGCTTTTCCCTATCCATGGTGCTTCCAAAGAACCTTTATCATCACATATTCTTTTCTTTGAGTTCTTTCAACTTGGCATCTATAAACCTCACAGGTGACCCAGGTCATTTCAGCCTCCCTTGGGGCTCACTAGGTTCATTGCTCTGCACATGGTCCGGGTACCTCACATAGTGCTCTAAATTGGACACATGGAACTCATCACACACCACATTATCCTGAGGGGGGTAAGGGAAACTTAACCTTCTCCACAAAACCATGTCAAAAGAACCCATGCATCGGGGACTCAACTCTCTTAGCTATAACTTAGAGGGGTCAGATTTTCATGTCGCATATTCCCCCACAACGAACTGCATGTCAATCTACCTTGCATCAGCTTACAACTCATGTCGTCTCTGGGCTCCTTTCAGACATTGCATGATCAAAGAGACTTTATCTACACACACTGTGTTCCTTTCTTGACCTTCACGAGGTCCCTTTACTAACATCATCTTAATGAAGTGGTGACCGATGCAACCTCCCTTGTAGAGCTTCTTTACATCTCGATACTGACTATGGTGGTTATCATCACATCTACCAAAGACAAGAACTCTCCTCATGTATCACCCTAAATGAGCACACATACTCTCATCAGAACCTCTAGTCTGGATCATACTAACCATTAGTTAGGGGTGATAAATGGTACTAACATCGAGTTCTTCATGTACCTACTTCCACCTTATGGAAGTGAACCTTTAGGTCATACTCAAGAACTTTTGAACTCGCTTGGTGTAGTTGAACCATCTCTCTCATATGTGGTTCAACTGGATCTATCCTTGATAGAACTCTTTCTTTCTCATGTCATATAGGTAAGATGATCTACCATAACCCATATTGCATCTCGACCTTCCTTGGTCTAGGGGAGACTTACAACATCCATAATGATGATCTCCCATTCCTTCTTAGGGAATATATATCTTCTATGTCAAAACGCTAGGTTACTCGTGTTCATCCTTCACCTCCTGGCTTGCATGGCAACTTACCCCATGCAACTTCATCTTAAGCATCCAAAGTACTATTGTCACTTATTATCTTGGTAGTACCATGGTATATGGTAATCTTAAATCATGATCTCCTGTATTGTCATGATTCCTTAAGATCGATTCCTCGGAAACCCTAAACCACTCCAATCGGGGTTTCATCACCTTCCTTTCCTGAGAAGTGCATCTAAGGTTCTACAGCCATCCTTTCATCATGGTAATCCCTAGGCTGGCTAACCAAATAATCTTTAACTTGATCAACCAATATTGTTACAGCTGAGTGTTAGCCAAACTTATCTCTTTTTCCAACTGAGGGTTATCCTAACAACCTCTTCTAGCCTCCATCTAAACTAGGAAGTTGTATCTCATCCAGAGCATCCATTACCACTTCACATCCTTAGGTGTCAGGTAACGTTGAAGACATACACCTCCATGTATTTTACTTATTACCTCATCTCAACTCAAGTCTATCTTCATCAAGAAAACTCTGAGCTTATTCTCTTGGTTTTTCAAACTCAACCTTGTATGACTCATACCTCATAGCAACGTTCCAACTCACATCATTTTTTTTATCCTTGGTGTATGGCATGCGTATTGTCCTATCTCTCACTCCCATAATAAGAGGAAATAAGCATTTGGTTGCAGTCCAAATACAAAGTTCTTCCTATTCCAAGAGTAGGGATGGTACATCCCACCTTTCTAGTACACCTTTAAATCTAAGTTGAAATGTGCAGCTTATGCCTCTATATCCCAAACATCTTGATATCAAAGTTACTTCCATGGAAAATTGGTCTCGAACTTACTTGGGTCCACGCACAATCCTTGGTCATCTCCTCTGGGTCTATAGGGTGTCGACACTTTTGGGGACATCCCTCTTCCCTCATGCATCCAGAGAGTGCCCAACTCATTTCCCCTTTGGGTCCCATGAGTTCATGAATGTGATTAATCTCCTAACCCATGGCCCTCAGACAATGATAGTTGTTACCTCCCGACCCTATGGTCATGTGCATCTAGGGAATTACGCAACTCCTACTTCCATCAGTCTTATCCCTACCTGACCCTAGGATAGACTTAGGATTCTATCGTAGTACGTGTTCAACTTAGAACCTTACCCAAGCCTTGATCATCTCTCTCTCTGCATTCATGGATGACTTCCATTCTTTCATAGGGGTCATGGAAACCTACCCACCTTAGTCAGGCTCCATACCGGTTACCTCCATGGTAACACATCCACATGCACTTAGAGATGGCTATCTACGGGTCTACAGGTTCATTCTCATACCATGTACTTTTCACTTAGCTTCTCAAGATCCTATGAGATCTCTTTAGGTTTCTTCAAAACCCACCAAAAACTGGTATACACCCTACAAAAGGGTCCCTCTCCCAGGATGGGAGGAAACCACACCTTGATAACAAAGGTCACAAACGTCCTTATGTTTAGGGTTTACATCAACATGAGCATGCTTAACTCTAGGAAGCTACTAAGGCACAAGCAGACCGCCTACTAAACCATGCTAGGTCATACTTGTTCTCATCCTCAACACTGGATCACGATCATACCTTCCCATGTCATCCACTTAACTGTGATGGGTTCATCAAACATACCTTTAAACTCAAGGGGTTTCATTTTTCCTCTAATCATGAGGAGCACCATGCTCGAATCTATAGAAACTCAATTCTCATCATGAGCACCAGATACACCACTTCCCCTCTTACGCCTAGGAACCCTAGATTCACTCCTCTGATGTCCAACAATCTGCTCAACCTCTTAACCACGAACCAAATAGGTACAAGGTATGACATGCATTTCCTATCATCCTTCTACTAGAGAAACACTTCAGAGTGGAGTCCTCCTCAAGGACAACCAACAAGGTATAAGGCCTCACAACCTATTACTAAACCTCTCCAGTTCTAAGGAACTCTCATCTATACTGTAGGTTTAGAGGTACCAGCAAACTCATCCTTTCTCTAGGGTTTGGTTCCTCTCATGGCAACCCAGACATCACTAGCCTACAGGGATCGAGCATGAGTCAACCACAAACATTCACTTAGGTCACATCATACTCAACTCCCCACCTCATATCTCGGAGTCTAGGCTTCCCATCTTCTTGATTGGGTCTTGCTCCCTCTCTCTAGACCTAACTTCACAAACAACCTCATTACCAGAGGTCCTCTCTCCATGAAGTTAGATCAAACTCACTTGCATACCCCTACTTGGGTGAAGCCTATATTTACGCTTATGTTTGCTTAAGGTTATCCACAACTCCTTATGCTTATCTCATCAGCTATCCAACATACTCCCTTGGCCAGGGTTTCGACCTACTGCTCACTTTACTGATGTATTATGGGTGCCTACTATGCCATGCTCATATAAGCTCATGGGGTTTTCATAGGTTCTTCTCTAACCTCATTAATGAAGGAGCTATCCTTCACTCTAACATGCATGACCCTTCCTAGGGTTGGGTCTCCACAATTACTCAGTCATCCAACCTCTCATGGCTCATATGGCATCCAAGGCATGTCCATCCAAACACCTGGTCTACCATGACATCTAACTCATCATGCCATCTCTCCCTCTAACCTGCACTTAGGGTTAGGGTTAGCATCATTCTCAGAGGATGTGCTAGGTCTCCACTTATAATGGAGGTCTCTACCTCCAAGACTAACTCTCTTTACTTATCCTCCTGTCAAGAAGGTCTAGCCTCAGGTCTCTCCTGAGGGCATGGCAACTTATGTCATACAACCTAAGCATGTATCTATTCTTTAGTTTACGATTAAACTATTAAGCTTATGTCAATGACATCATATTTACATGCTTTTTCCTTTTTCCTTATCAACCTTACCCATACCTCAAGAGGGTGAGGAAAAGAGAGAAAACCCTAATCCTTAAGGTCCTTAACAACAATTGTGTTGAGAAGGGATGAACAAGATGAGAGAGTCCTAAAGGTATCTTACTTCGAGTCAGATCCTAAGACATTGACCAGGCAATCACACTAATCCGGTAGTCCTCATATTCCGATTAGAGATGCGGAGGAAAATCTTGCCAGACCCCCGATATGATCCTTTTCTAGACACCTCTGTCTTTCGGAAAATGCTCTAATAACTCCCTTGGGTTCTATAGATTTTGTAAAATTTAATAATTATTAAAGATTAAATGAGGAACCTATGCTCTGATACTAAATGTAATGACCCCGCCTCCCAGTAACACCCAATTAAGGGAGACCAAGAGGTCAGAGTCGTTATCCCAATTTCCAGATCAAAGTTTCAATAAATAATCAATAATAATTATCAAATTATACTAAAACTAAATTGAAAGGTTGTAATAAAATTAAACTTTGCATACCTTTTTCAAAAACTTGGATATCTACTTCTATCCACATATGGAGTCTATTTAACTAATCCTCCATTATATTTTCATTCATATTTAATTCCACATATGCCACTTTATTGTTTGTCCTTTTTCACTTATTTTCCACACTTTATCATTGTTTTCAATTTCTATCTTAATAAAGAAATACTTACTTGATCTTTCTTTTCTTTTTGCATTATCTTTGCAACTTTGAACTCCTTGGGACCCAAGGAACCCAAAAGGCATGAAATCCACCTTTGGATTACACTCTTTTGCCTTCTAGAGGTTTCTACATTTTTCTTTTCTCCATTTCTTATTAATAATGGAGTTCCTTTTGTCTCTTCCTTATTATTGGGTCCAATAGCCAATAAAGCCCACAAAACAATCATCAAGACTATTGTAAATGAAATCCATTTATTCAAAACAAATTATATCTTTATTTGTTCAAATATCTTTAATATGAGAAATCACATTTCTCACCAAAAGAACCCAAAAATTGGGGTTGTAACAATGGCAATCAAAACACGATCCCTGGTCCTCTTTATTATTATTTATTTACCTCTATAATCATTTTCACTATCGAAAACAATTTAGTTTAATCATTCAATCAATTTATTCAGTGATAAATGTTACTTTTAATACTTCTATAGATATATAACTACTTGTAAAGGTTTTCCTTTAAGTTCGATCCTTAAGTATACTATAATAAGGCTTCCATTCATTAGAGTGGGTAATTAGTGCATAACTTTTGGTTAAACCTAAGGGTAATGCCCTTAGGGTTTATATTGGTGCAACATTCAGAGGCCCATCAACCTATACAATCCACACCCTAGACATTAAAGATCTCTATCTCCTGCAAAGAAGTCATGGGCATTTGATCTCTCTTAGAAATATTTCCAAATCTTTGGCACTGATCATAGGCTAAGACAAAGTCATAGGAAACACAAAATATGGTAGGCCAAAAGAAACTAGATTGGACAACCTTCCTATCTATTTTTGGAGAACTCATGTGCTATCCAGTGGGGACAAAATGACATATCTCAAGTATATCATGAGTCGGTTCCTCGGTAATGCACCTACAATAAAGACAATTTCACAAAGTTGAACAGATAAGGGTCATCCCGATAAAAAGTAATTTTTTTTGTTTTGGCATGTCCCTTATAATCAGGTTGTAGTACACCTATTTTAAGATATTTGACATAGTTTGTGAACTAGGGGTATAGGGATCTGGCCTTGAGAAACTGATCATACGGTAGATAATCATTAATAGGGATTCCATCATCATCACATAAGGTAAGGTTTCTAAGATGGTCAAAAACAACAACATTTTCACAACCCTTTATATGAAGGATTTCAAAATCAAATTCTATAGAAAAAGGATCCAATGAATGAGATGGGGTTTGGCACCATTTTTGGTCATCAAGTATCAAATGGTTGCATGGTCCATGTAATCAATTACTTTGGACCCGATTAGGTAGGAGCGGAACTTGTCAAAGTCATAGAAATTGGCTAACATTTCCTTCTCAATAGTAGTGTAGTTCTATTGTGCATCATCTAAAGCTTGGATGCATCGCAGATCACATGGTATCTATTGTCAACTTGTTGTCCAATAAGGAACCAAACACAAAATCACTATCATCACACATGATTTCAAAAGGCAAAGACTAATCAGGTGCACAAGAGATGGAATCCTTTAGAAAAGGAAATTGGTCATGCATGCTCGATCGAAGGTGAAGTGAACATCTTTTTGTAGGAGGCTGGTAAGAGGCTTGGCAACTTTTGAAAATCACATATGAATGTCCAATAAAATCCAACATTCCCAAGGAAGACACAGATTTTCTTGATGAAAGAAAGAGGGGGGAGTTTGGTGATAACCTCAATCTTGGATACATCTATCTCTATGCCTCTTTTGCTAAATCTATGTCCAAAAACAATTTCCTCTATCACCATGAAGTGACATTTTTCCAAGATGAGAGAACAATGTCTAAGGCAAGAATCAAAATAGTCTCCATAAACAAATAATTCATCCATAAACACTTCCATGATAGTTTCAGTAAACCCAAAAAAATTAGCAAACATGCACTGTTGGAAGCTGATTGGAGCATTACGCAACCCTAATGGCATCTTCTTGAATGCATTGGTGCCAAAGGGGCAAATGAAAATAGTACTCTCTTAATCTTGAGGATGAATAGGATTCTGATAGAAACCTGAATAGCCATCGAAATAGAAAATATTATTGATGTTCTAGTACTTGATCTAGAAAGGGAATAGGGAAGTGATATTTCCTATTGAACTTATTCAACTTCCTATATGCAATGCACATCCTCCATCCTATAATAGTAGAACTGGGGATGAACTCGACTTTGTCATTCCTCATGATAGTGGTTCCCCCTTTCTTGGGGACCACTAGGATAGGGCTGACCCAGGGGGAGTCAGAGATGGGGTAGATGATTCCTATAGTCAAAATCTTGATAACTCTAGTCATAACACCTCTTTCATGTAGGGATCTAGTTTGCATTGAGGGTCTTGGGACCTTTTGTACACTTTTATCATAGGCATTTTATTCATGAAAATGGATTGATTGATCCCTATCAACTCAGTCATTTATCCTTTTGCTAATCTCTGCCGTGAGATTGTTTTCCTATTCAAAATTAATTATGATAGGGAAAACTTGTTGTTCATCAATATAGACATATTGTAATACTTTTAGAAGAGGTTTCATTTTTCTAACTTTAAGGGGTTCAAGTTTTTCTTCTAGATGAGAAAGTGTCTTGTGCTCCTCAAATGCTCCATCTGAGATCTCTTAAAGTTGTCAAGATGAGCTCTGCACCGGTCCAATTTCTCATCCTCAAAACCACAATCAGAGGAGCCATATAAGGGCAGTTTGGAGAGGATCCTCAAGAAACTCCCACTTTGGTCTTAATTGGGAAAGCTTATCAACACAATCAAGTTGACATACCTCTTCCTGGAGGCTTGGTCCTTTCATGCTTTCGAACACCCTAAACTTAGGGTTTTCCTACCAATATGCAAAAGGTTGGTTTTGGCCTCAACATCAATTAAGGCTCAGGTAGTGGCCAATAAAGGATATACAAAGATGAGGGGATAATGTAGGTCTTCCTTGATGTCCATGATCATGAAATCACATGGGACATAGGCATATTTCCCAACCTTTACAGGTATATCTTCGATAATACCCATAGGGTTTGTCATGGATGCATCTACCAACTAGATGATCATGGTAGTGGGAAGGATATCATCAAAGCCTAATTTGTTGTAAAGACTATAAGACATGACATAAAATATTGCCTCCTAAGTCAGCAAGACCATTCGGACAAGCATTATCAACTAATCTACATCCAATCCCAATGGAACCAACATCTTTCAATTTTTTAGGAATTTCATTTGAATGGTATTGAAGTTGTTATAGAAAGTTTTATAGTCTTATCCCTCAGTGGTGTACTTCCTCATCAAAAGATTTTTCATATACTTGGACCAGACACGCATGTCAGCAAGATAATCTAAGAAAGGAATGTCTATATGTAGATTTTCATGGACTCTCTAAATTTCATAAAATAGGAATCTAACCTAGTTTTTTTAGGCAGGCCTCATATGGTGGACGAGGCTTGTGGACTGGGATTTTAGGCTCATGATGTTCCACTTGTGGAGCTTAAAGAAATATGGGTTCATGTAGTTTTCAACAACTACATTGTCATCATTTCAAAATTTAAGGGTATAACTATGGGCTTCTCTAGAGGAGGGGAGAATCATGCATTTTTCTAGAATGAGTTGTCAACTTTAAGTTGGTCTAGATCCTTGGGATTGTAATCTGATTGCCCAAAAAAAGTCCTAGTATGAGGTTTTTGTCGAGCAAGAAGTTGGGCCAATTGAGCGTTAGTTGCCTTTTAGTGGGCCTACTATGAAAGGATGATCTACTCCAAAGTAGATATTCTATCATCAACAGATGGAATATAGACATTCTTTTGCTTTGGTGGTGGTGGTTGGTTCAACTTTCAATATTGGTGCCACCCATAGGGGTTATAGTTTTGGAAATTACACCTATAATTCCCTTGGTTACCAAAATTCCTCTAATTGTTGTTGTGTGGAAATCTTGGTAGTGGATGGTTTGCATTGTTGACCTAGGGAGGTCTAAGTTGAGGGGAATTTTTAGCACCCTCTAGATTGCCATATTGGAGCATGGGTTGGTTCATATCTTGGCTCAGGTTGTAATAAACTTGATCCATTATACTATGAATAGAGTTGAGATCCTCCATTTGTTGTTCAACTTCTGGTTTCATGGAAATATTGTAGAGAAGTTGACATTGTTGGTAGAGTGATCATACCCCTAAAAAATACCACAAAGAGAGTCCATAAAATTGATTTATTGAGGTTTCCCTCTCCTCTCATATGCATTGATATAAGACTCTAGATAATCATGTTTCATGACAAGAAGCTTAAGGCTTTCAAAAATATCTCTAATGTCAGAGTTTTACTCAGCTTTAGCAACATTTATGACCCCAATAATCCCTTTTTATGCTTGGGTATCAAATCTACTTTTAACAACCTTCCATTACTATTATGATTTTAAAACATAAAATTTCCTCCAGATGAGGAATCAAGAAAATGTTTGATGTTGTCATCAATACCATGGTATAAAATTTCTATGAGTTGGTCTTAGGGAATGTCATGGTGGGGAAATCAAAGGATAAGATGTTTGAACCTCTCCTAAGATTCTCATAAGGTCTCACCTAGGACCATGCCAAATTTTTAACATGTCCACTAATTTCATAAGTGAGAGAAGGAGGGTAATATTTTTCTAGAATTTGGACTGGAGTGAATCCCAAGTAAACTAGCTACCAACTTGGTTAAGAAGAGAGTATTTGAACAATCAAAGTCATATGGTTTCCTTAGATTAGCTTGGGATCTTATGTAAGGAACATAGATGAGAAAATAGTTGAGATGGTCCTGATAGTTTCCCCCGTTCTTCCAGAAAAAAGGTTGGCTTGAAGCATCATGATCCATTGAGTTTAGATCTGAAATTGAGGGGTTGTGATGTCAAGTGGCACAAAGGGATGTGGTGCACATGTAGTCTTGGGGACTGAGAAGTCCTTCAATTGTTTTTGTCATTCGGCCTCACATAGAGTGGTCTCATGGGCTACTTGTTTGGCGAAAATGGACTCTTTGAGCAGAAAGGCCTCTATTTCTTCTATGGTTCACCTCTTTTGCATCCATCCTGAGATGATTTATTCAATTTAAATAGTGAAAGGTTCTTTCTACTTATAGATAAAAAATGGGCGGGGCAAAATCAACTTTTGGTGAGCATCACATGCTCAATCATAATTCATAGATATAATCAAGAGTAGAAAAAATGGGTTTAATAGAAACTTGACATAAGGAGGAGTAGTATTTCCAAAATGGGACTCGGAAAGCAAAAAAAGAAGAAGAAAAAGTTGTTGAACAATTCGCAGGGTTCTAACAAACAATCCATTATCCCAGACAACGACACCAAAATTGACAAACATCCTCCATCAGAACAATTCATAAGGTGGTTTCATCCTGGAGTTTAACCTTTTTTATTGCAAAACAACCAATTAAGGTAATTTATTATTATATAAAAGGGTTGATCCCTAAGGACAATGTTTTTGTGACACCCGTTGCCACACAAGGTGATATTACATAAAACCAAACTTGGAAATAACACTAAACAAATGGATTACCAGAAAACATGGGAAATTAAAACTAATTACATCAAGGCACCAAAAGCCAAAAACTTATTACATATGAGTCCACAAAGCCTGCCACATGAAACACAAAACATATCACATGGTACTTACATCACTGTTGATCAGCGTTCCTGTCATCAACCTTTTACATAAGATATTGGTTATTTAAATATACACACATATATATACACATATATACATGCATACATACATACATACATACATACATATTTACATAAAAGAAACTACATGTTATCTAGTGGTGTGAGTTTCTCACGTGGGTGATGTATAGCGGGCATAAGGGCTATACGTAACTCTTGACCCCTTACAATTATAGGGGGTAGTCGGAATATATTTACCTGATTTCGATACATATATATATATATATATATATATATATATATATATATATATATATATATATATATATATATATATATATATATATATATGCATATAAAGTACCTTCCATGTTGATCGCTTAGGACTTACATACTTATGGAGGTGGATATTCTCCTGACCCCTTGGGCCTTAAGTACTCATGCATGGCTTTCCCCTGAGCCATGGGCCATATGTACTCAGGGTATGATCACCTCCTAACCCCATGGGTCATATGTATCCTTAAGCATCCCTACTTGACTTGGGTTGAGTTAGGGCTCTACCCTTCCTAGGTTTTATTGGTATATTAGAACTTTATTTCTTTTCTCTTATTATTACAACTTGCTCCAGAAAAAAGGACTCCAATATCCTTTTATTTCTATATTCCATGACTCACCCTGCTCAAGGAGAATTTATAACTTTCATATCTTTTATATAATTCATTTCAATGTGTTATCTTTCATTAAAACATTTACTTGTGATTTCTCTAATCATATTTTCATATATTTATGCATCTAGTGCATTAAGCCAAACACGCACGTACTTTCTCCAGACTTGGTGGCAATAAGGCTTATATGCATTAGAAGCATGATTATTAAAAAAAATATTTATTGTAATTTACTTTCTATCACATTGTTGGTGGGATTTATTCTCAAATAAAGGTTTTTTTTGGAGCTGGTAAAATTTTACTAAGATCAGAAAGTATAGAGGGTATGGCCTCGTATACTATACATATGGGTTAGACTAAAAAATCCCACTGCCTAAGAATAAGGCCCTTGACATGTCTTGTGATCTCGGGTTTGGACTTGACCACCCAACCTGTAACATCCCTGACCTGGGTTATAAATTAACCCTAGAGGTTTTGGTTAAATATGTAATTAAATACTTGTGATTACTCCCTGGCATGTAATTAAGTTCCTCAGGAACATATACTTTCAATTTTGCCCTTTTTAAACAAAGTTGTAGTATTGTTTTGTAATGCAGGGACCTATGTGCAAATTACCCAGTTAAGGGGATGAACTAGCAAATTACATAGTTTAAGATGTTCCTTTGAGTATGAGACATCATATTAGTGAATATGATGATGTATGATGGATTTCCCAAGCTTGGGAATCAAGATGCAGCTTGTGGAATGATCCTTGTGCTTAAAAACCCTAATTTTGGAGTAAAGTGCAATTTACCCAAAATGTGGGGTGCAACTTGTAAAATAAACCTTCTAGAATATCTTTTATGACTCTTGACATCATTTAGAGTAGAAATGATGAAAGGGGCGCTTCAATGAATAATCAGATAAGAAGAATGATCTTTGTGGTAAAATTCACCTAAAATGAGTAAGGAGACCCTTCATATAGGTACCTTAGTTGTATGTTAGTTTTCCTTACCCTTAAATCTTGAGTTTTGATGGGATTTGCATAAGTTATGATGGTTTGGACGTGCCTTAGAAATAAGGAGGGACTTAGATGAGAAATCTATGATTTAGAGGTCCTTATAGTGAAAATCAACCTAAACTATATAAGCTTATTCCTTTGCAAACGAAGTAAATGTACCCTTTCTCTTCTTCATTTCTCAACTTTCTCAAATGACCAAGGCAGAGCTCTGGAACTCAAGGAGATGACCAATTAGTTCTAAGGTGAGAAGAAACCATCTTCTAGCTCGGATTCTTAGAGGAATTCCTTGTATAAGGTTGGTTTTATGGTTAACTTACTTAGGTTCTTTGTTCTAGTCGACCATCCCCATCCTTTCCTTGGAAAATCACCTTTGGCCAACTTTTGGAGCTCAAGACGCCATTAAAGGCTTGAATCTTGGAAACTTGGAGCTCTAGGAACAACGTTTGAGGTGGGTTTTATAACTCTAACTTCCTGCTTTATTATGCATATCTATGTTCTTGCAAATGATACTTAGTTCTTCTTCTTCCCCATTCTTCCTTGCACTTTTGCAAACAAACCGTGGAGTAACTGACCTGAACAGAGGTTGAAGATGATGAGTGTGAATTCCTAGGCAACTTTATCAAATGACCTTGGACCCTTTTGGTCTAAACAGTTTGCAAACTGTTTGAAATCAAACGGTCTCAAACCGTTTGATCTCATGCGGTCTTGCAAGACCGTTTAGAATCAAATGGTCTCAAGACCATTTGATAGGGTTGACGAAGGGAAGACCATTTAAGGGTCTGTTGTAAACATGTTAAATTTAATTTCTACAAAGAATCATAACCTAATTCCAAACCAATCACAAGTTGAAAGCACTTCAACCCCCTAAACCCTAATTGGGTTGATTTGCTGATTTCAGGGATAGATTTTGGTGAACTTTGGGTTGAAGGACCCAAACGGTCTCAAGACCGTTTGGGGTTTCATCCAAATGGTCTCAAGACAGTTTGGAGACAACCCAAGACCGTTTGGAGGTCTAGGGTTAAGGTAATTTGATGGTTTGAGGGTCCAGTCACAATAAGTTGATGAATTGATAAAAATGCTGATTTTAGACCTATTTAGGGTTCAACCCTTATCCAATCGAATTAGATTTTGATGAAACTTTGGGAAAACGGTCTCAAGACCATTTGGAGGATGTCCAAACGATCTCAAGACCGTTTGGGCCAAGTTTGGGCCCAATTGGAGGTCAATTGATGGGTTCAACCTCAATTTGATTCACATTGTTGAACATTGATGATTATCCGATTGAAAACCCTAATTGAGTTGGATTCAACCTTAATTGGCTTTCAATTGAGGGTCAATTTGGTGTACAATTGATTGAGGCTAACCCTAATTGACTCAATTTACAAGTGGTTAACAAGGATTTGGCCAATTGAAGGCTTCAACATAGATAACCATAATCGATTATAACCTTTGATTCACCTTTGAGGTCCATGCAGTTTTGAGCCCCATTTGGACCAAATGGTCTCAAGACAGTTTGGGGCCAAACGGTCTCAAGATCGTTTGGGTTATTTGTGTGATCTGTAAATCATCTTTTCACATGTTATCACACACAAATTTGGTTCTTTCTAGTATAATTCAGTCTCTTTCATATTAGTTTTTCCATCTTTTAGTTGTTCTACGTGTCCCATAACTTGTATTGCAAAATTGCCACAAAAAGGACTAAATTCATATGTTATTTCTACAGAAATAGAAGAATGCACGGCGTGCAGTTACAGACACACGGCATGCACCTTTCCAGAAAAGACTGGTTCACTGAAGCAGTAAAGTGCACGGCGTGCCAAATCCAAATGCACGACGTGCAACATTCCTGATAAATTCGTTTTGTTCAGCCAAAAGAATGCACGGCGTGCACGAAGAAAACACACGGCGTGCAAGTTTCCAGAAACTTACAAAACACAAAGACACGACATGCACATCGAAAAGACACGGCGTGCACCTGGGACGCAGACTGTTGAAGAAGTTCTGGAAAGTCGCACGACGTGCAACTTCTCAGTGCACGTCGTGCACGGATCAGCCCAGTTACAACTGCATTGCAGGTGCACGACGTGCACCTGGCAGTTTCAGAATTTCGAAAATTCAGAATACGATTTTAAAAGAAAGAGGGAAGTGATGGGACAGTTATGTTCGGCCATTTGGAGGTTTTCTCTCGACCCAAAGACAGAGGAGAGCAGAGGAGGGCGATTTGGGAGGAAACTAAGGTGGTTTCTTGCACAAAGAGACCATTTCTTCTTCTCCACTTCTCCTTAGTCATCTTCAAGGTGCAGCCAGCGTTCCCAACTCTGAGCAGCTTCTTGAGAGAGGAGTAGGCCCGACTTGGAGCAGCTAAAGGAAGGGAATTTCGTCCTAAAGCCGGAATTCTTGCTCCTTGTGGTTACATCTTTAGTTCTTCTTGTCTTTTCTTCTCTAAACCATGTCTAGTATTGAGAATTCTATAGAAATTCTACTGTACATTGTTATGGACGAGTAGATCTTTTTTCTTGGGCATGGGAGAGTAACTCCCATGCCATAACTTGTAATGAACAAGTAATTTCGTACTAATGCATTTGCTTCTTGTTTCCTTACCTTGAGAGTGTCAGTTACTTTTTTCCTTGCATGTACAGTTGGCCACCTTATATGCATGATTTCTGCTTTCTTGCTTAGTTTGAGAAGATAAGTAGGTTCGTATGGAGACGCTCTTCTAGTCAACTCTTCTTCTTCTACGAGAGTAGAGAAGAATGAGTTGAGGATCTGTTTGAGATCATAAATGAAATTCATGCACGAGAGTGCTGTTTTGAGTTATGATCGTTACATTTACATCGGGAGGTGAAATGTAACACAACTTTTCCTTGAAACATGATCTTACGTATGTTTAAATTATTTTGTTCTCTTGATTGATATGGCATATGAGTGAAATCCTAATGTCCAAGATTCATAAACTTTCTGAAATCAGACATTCCTTGTAATCCTTGTTTGTTAGCTAAAATCTGAATTTCCTGTTGTTAAAACCTAATCTTTATGCTTTTAGAACAAATCTTTTCTACTCTTTAAAATCGGTCTAGATTGTTGAACTTTAGTACTGTTGCATTCAATTAAATTAGCTCAGCTCCTTGTGTTCGACCTTAACTATACTACCTCCGTATACTTGCATAGTTTGGTTAAGTTGAGTAAACTATCCATTACTTGGATTGAAACTCGTTTGTTTAAACAACCAACAAGTTTTTGGCACCGTTGTCGGGGAGCTACGGTAACTTAATTGGAGTAATAAGTACTATTTAGTATTCGAGACTAGACCATCATTCATCATTTACGAATTTGCATATACCTCTTAGTGTGTTCTTAATTTTTCTTGTTATTTTTTAGGTTGCATGCGTCGTTCACAACGAGGTCTCCAAACATCCGCTTTGCTAGACCTTGAAATAGAGCGAACTCTTTCAAGTTTGAGGAGAACAAGAAGAGTAGAAGAACTACCTTTTGGAGGTACTTCACCGTCATCACCGCCACAATCACCACCACCACCATCTTTTTCATCTTCTGCAGTAGCTTCACCAACCATTTCAGCCATGGAGGACGATCACCCTCTAAAAGATTTTTCCATTCCGGTTGCCACAAATATTTGTGGAGCCATCGACCTACCTGCTGTGGAAGCAAATAACTTTTCAATTACCCCTTCCATGATGCAAATGATTCAGCAAAATTGCTTTGGGGGTACAGCCAATGAAGACCCAAGTCTTCATATTGCAAAATTTCTGGAATATTTGAGTACTTTTAAGATTAATGGAGTGTCCAATGATGGAATCAGGTTAATGTTATTTCCCTTCACTCTAAGAGATAGAGCCAAGGTGTGGCTCTTGTCTCTTCCCAAGAAGTCTATTAGAAGTTGGGACCAACTGCTTAATGCTTTCCTTGCAAAGTACTTTCCACCAAGCAAGACAGCTCACTTGAGGAACCAGCTTACAAATTTCTCTCAAAGTGAAGGAGAAACCTTATATGATACATGGGAATGGTTCAAGGATCTTCAACGTCTTTGCCCGCACTGTGGTTTGACAAATTGACTCTTGCTGCAAACCTTCTACAATGGGTTGTTTTACAATACTCGGTTGACTCTAGATGTCGCATCTGGCGGTGTACTAATGACCAAGTCTTATAGAGTGGCCTATGATATCACTGAAGATATATCTCTCAATCACTGCCAATGGGGAGGAGATAGAGGAGCTAAATCCACCTCTATAGCAAGCTCTTCAGCCAGAAAGAAAGGAGGAAAACATATTATTGATGTCGTTGATCTAATTGCTACAAAGCTAGATGTTCTCACACAGAAATTTGAGAAGATGACCACTCTACCAATTCAATCTGCTGAAGCCACATGTGAATCTTGTGGTAATGTAGGGCATACTTCTTCCTCTTATTTTGCCCCTAACGCTATGGAAGGAAATTTTGAACAGGTTAATGCAGTTGGGATGCAAGGAAACAAACAATACAACCCTTATTCCAACCAATATAATCCAGGATGGAGAGACCACCCTAATTTCTCTTACCGGAATGCAAGAAATACCCAAAATTTCCAGCAAGGGCAGCAACAACAACAACATGTAAACCGTCAAGGAAATCCGCTGGGTTTCAATAATAGGGGTTTTCAGCAGCAACAACAACCCCAAAGTTCTTCCTTGGAAGCTATGATGGAGAAGTTCATATCAACACAGATGCAACAAAATGAGGAACTCCGAGGAAATGATAAGCTTTTAAAAGATGCTATTGCGCAACTCTCTACAAAAGTGGATGGAATTTCCACCTACACCAAGATGTTGCAAAATCAGATAGCACAACAAGCTTTAAATCAGCAAAGGACTCCACAACCTGGTTCTCTTCCAAGCCAGCCGGAAGTGAACCCAAGGAAGCAAGCCCATGCCATTATCTTAAGAAGTGGAGCTAAAATTGAAAGACCTTCTCCATCTGAGGAGAAGAACATGAAGTAAACTGTTGAAAAAGAGGACAACACTCCGAATCACAGCGAGGAGAAAGGTAAAGTTGAAATACCACCTTCTTTCAAAGCAACTGCACCTTTTCCTCAAAGATTAGCCAATAAGAAGGAAGATCAAAAATTCAAGAAATTTGTGGACATAATCAACAAACTGCATGTAAACCTTCCTTTTTCTGAAGTTATTGCCGAACTGCCTTCCTATGCAAAATTCTTAAAAGATATTCTGACTAAAAGAAGAAAGATTGATCAAGTAGAAACTATAATGCTTTTTGAACGAGTCAGTTAACCGTCTACCTCAAAAGCTTGATGATTTGGGAGCATTCACACAGCCTTGCAAGATTAATGACACCACTTTTGACAAAGGTTTAATAGATCTCGGTGCGAGTATCAGCCTCATTCCATTTACCTTATGGCAAGAATTAGATCTTGGGGACTTGAAGCCCACAAGGATGGCTATTGAATTAGCTGATCACTCTATTAAATATCCAAAAGGTATGGTGGAAGATGTACTTGTACAAATTGGGAAATTCTATATACCTTGTGATTTCATTGTTCTTGACATGGCGGAGGTTCCTTCCAACCCCGTTCTTTTTGGGAGGCCTTTCTTGAGAACTGTCGGATGTCTTGTTGATGTCTGGGAAGGGAAGCTCACCTTACGTGTTGGGGAAGAGGCTATGGAGTTCTCTATCTATGAAGCTATGAAAGCACCCGCACATGTTGAAGAAATATGCTTTCTTGATATTGTTGATCCTATTGAAAATGATAGTGAAAATGATGTTGATTTGATGGTTAATCTTT
This sequence comes from Alisma plantago-aquatica, assembly GCA_963693085.1. Taxonomy (NCBI): domain Eukaryota; kingdom Viridiplantae; phylum Streptophyta; class Magnoliopsida; order Alismatales; family Alismataceae; genus Alisma; species Alisma plantago-aquatica. Next base: position 1,047,103,539 of record OY856412.1, on the reverse strand, counting down.
ATGATGACGAAGCAACTGAATTCAATAATTCTGAAATTTCTGGAGCACTTTCTATTTCCAAAGAAACAGCTATTGATGATGATGCTCCACTTATTGAAGATAAAATTGATGAAGGTACGACAGGCAAAAAGGTAGAATTAAAAGCCCTTCCGCCCGGGCAAAGGTATGCATTTCTTGACCCAAATTCTACATCTCCTGTCATAATAAATAGTGAACTAACCAATGATCAAGAAAATAAATTACTTGCTGAATTGCGTTTGTACAAAGATGGCATTGGTTACTCCATAGAGGATTTAAAAGGCATTCATCCTTCCATTTGTATGCACAGAATAAATATGGAAGATGATGTTAAACCCACTGTCGAACCACCTATACGTTTAAACCAAAATATGCTTGAGGTGGTAAAGAAAGAAATTTTCAAGTTAATTGATTCCGGAATCATATATCCAATAAGTGACAACCCTTGGGTTAGTGACATTCACGTGGTACCTAAGAAAGGGGGTGCAACTGTCATCAAAGGAGATAATGATGAGTTAATACAAAAACGCATTGTTACAGGTTGGCGTATGTGTATTGACTATAGGCGTTTGAATAAAGCAACCCGAAAAGATCATTACCCTTTTCCTTTTATTGATTTGATGCTTGAACGTCTTGCCAAACATTCATATTTCTGTTACTTGGACGGGTATTCAGGTTTTTTTCAGATTCCCATATATCCCCCCGACCAAGAAAAGACCACTTTTACATGCACTTACGGAACATATGCTTATCGCCGTATGCCGTTCGACCTTTGTAATGCTCCCGCTACTTTTCAGCGGTGCATGACGACTATATTCTCCGATTTTATTGAAAATATAATGGAGATTTTTATGGATGATTTCAGCGTATACGGTGATTCTTTTGATCAATTCTTATTAAATCTATCTCTTGTCTTAGCCCGTTGTAAAAAGGTCAACCTAGTACTAAACTGGGAGAAGTGCCATTTTATGGTACAATCTGGTGTAGTGCTAGGCCATGTGGTATCTAACAAGGGTATTGAAGTGGACATGGCAAAAGTCAAAGCAATTGAGAAGATGTCTACTCCATCTTCAGTAAAAGACATTCACAACTTTCTAGGACATGCAGGCTTTTATAGGAGATTCATTAAAGATTTTTCAAAAATTGCAAAGCCGCTATGTTCTCTTCTTGCAAGAGACACAAAATTTGTATTTGATGACGATTGCCAAGCAGCCTTTTCCTAACTCAAGGAAGCTCTCATTTCAGCTCCAATCATCCAACGTCCAGATTGGGATTCTCCCTTTGAACTCATGTGCGATGCGAGTGATTATGAAGTGGGAGTTGTTTTGGGACAGCGGAGAGACAAGAAGATTCATGCCATCTATTATGCCAGCAAAACTCTCGATGAGGCACAAATCAATTATACGACCACGGAGAAAGAAATGCTTGCGATCGTATATGATTTCGACAAGTTCCGACAGTACTTGGTAGGATCAAAAGTGATTGTGTACACTGATCATGCTGCCATCAAGTATTTGCTGAATAAGAAGGATGCCAAACCAAGTCTCATTCACTGGATACTTCTCTTGTAAGAATTTGATCTTGAAATCTGAGACAAAAAGGGTACCGAGAATAGCATTGCTGATCACCTCTCTAGATTGACCATAGAATCTGAAGATTTATTGCCAATAGAAGATCATTTGCCGATTGAAAAACTTTACGCGTTATCATCCACCCAAGCACCATCGTTTGCAGACATTGTTAATTTCGTTGCTACTGGACAACTACCTCCGGGTTTGACATATCAACAAAAGAAGAAATTCTTTCAAGACGTCAAATTTTATTATTGGGATGACCCGTTGCTATTCAAGCATGGAAGCGATGGGCTAATCTGGAGATGCGTTATTGAAGAGGAAGTCCCAAATATCATTATTGATTGCCATGCCTCACCTTTTGGAGGCCATTTTGGAGGAGAAAAGACCGCTGCAAAAATACTTCAAGCTGGTTTCTATTGGCCTACATTATTTAAAGATGTCAATTTATTCGTCAAATCTTGTGATAGGTGCCAAAGAACAGGAAGCATATCCCGCCGAGATGACATGCCACTTAACTCTATGCTAGAAGTTGAGGTGTTCGATGTATGGGGAGTGTATTACATGGGACCATTCCCATCTTCATGCGGATATCAATATATTCTTGTTGCCTGTGAGTACGTTTCTAAATGGGTTGAAGACCTTCCAACCCAAGCACCGGATGCCAAATCTGTAGTCAAGCTTTTTCAAAAGATTATATTCCCTTGATTTGGAGTCCCACGTGCAATTATTTTTTATGGAGGCACACACTTTACTGAAAAACAATTCAACAATCTTCTCTCAAAGTACGGTGTAACCCATAAAATCTCTACGCCCTATCATCCCCAAACATCTGGGCAAGTAGAGATTTCAAACAGGCAACTGAAGAATATTCTTGAAAAGACTGTATCTAGTTCAAGGAAAGACTGGGCACTAAAGATTGATGATGCATTATGGGCATATCGAACAGCCTACAAAACCAGCATTGGGACTACTCCATTTAAGCTAATCTATGGCAAAGCATGTCACCTTCCGCTTGAATTGGAACACCGCGCTTTATGGGCAATAAAGTTCCTGAATTTTGACATGAAAAGAGCAGGAGAAAAGCGTCTGTTGCAGCTGCAGGAGCTCGAGGAACTTCGACTTGATGCATATGAGAATTCTACGTTATATAAAGAAAGAACAAAAGCTTGGCATGACAAAAGAATTCGCAGGAAGGATTTCCAAGAAGGAGACAAAGTATTGTTATTCAACTCCAGATTGAAGCTTTTTCCAGGAAAGTTGAAGTCCAAGTGGTCCGGCCCGTTCTTAGTACTCAAGATTTTTCCATATGGAGCTGTAGAGCTCCAAGCCAAAGATGGAACTTTCAAAGTTAATGGACAACGCTGCAAACGCTACTCAAGTGGAGAAGATGTGAAGAAAGGAGCTTCTTGCTCCCTACAAGATGCCTAAGTTTTAGAAGAAGTCTTACTCCGGACTCTAAATGGAGGACCTCGTGGGAGTTGACCCCACATTAGGATAGATTTCTTTTAAGTTCTTCAAATTAAAAAAACTCTTTAATTTCTCTAATAAGCCTGCCATGAATGAATGTAATAATTTAGACTTAACTTCTATTCAATCCGTCATAGTTTACTGCTGACTGACTGCAATTTTCTGTAGAAATCGCAAAGAGCACGGCGTGCAAATCAGAATGCACGACGTGCACTTCAATACAAAATACATCAGAAAATGTTCTGGAAACATACACGGCGTGCGTTTTCACCTTGCACGCCGTGCACCTAGAATGCAGAATCTATAGGAAACTTTCTGGAATGATGCACGACGTGCACTTCAACAACGCACGCCGTGCAGCTGGAGACTGGATGGTCTGAAAACTTTCTGGAAACTAACACGCCGTGCATAGTCACCATGCACGGCGTGCACTTGGGAAGTAAATAATTCGGCAACTTTATGGAAACGTGCACAGCGTGCATTTCAAAAATGCACGACGTGCACCTGATCTTCGAGTTTGATATTAAGTTTCTGGAAACATGCACGGCGTGCACCGTAGAAACGCACGTCGTGCACCTGGGCGAATGGAAATCTGTAAAAGTTCTGGAAACGTGCATGCCGTGCACCCCAAAAGTGCACGTCGTGCACGTTTATGTGAAGTCTAGATAAAAAGGGTCGGAGTGCATGACCTAATCACCTTAACCCTAGAGCCGTGCACCCCGACCCCAGCAGCTCTAACCCTAGCAGCCGCCCTGCAACCGTGTTGTGCACCGCTCTACAACCGTGTCGTGCACCGCTCCGCCGTCAGCTGTTCCACAGCCGTGCGCCGTCCTCCGGTCATGCGCAGCGTCGTCCTCCAACCGTGCATTCCACACCGAGCTCCAGCCCTAACCGCCGTCTGCCATCACCACCGAGCTTCTGCCAAGCAGCGCCTTCTTCTTCTTCTTCTTTCTTCCCCGCGCCATACAGACGCAATGCCACCGTCGTCACCGATTAGCTGCACCTGCTCCGCTCCACCAACAGCAGCTCGGCACAGCTGTCGTGCACGAACGCAGCCGTCGTCCGCCACGCCACCGCCGAGCAGCCATGCATGAACCCAGACGAGCCGCAGGCACCTTCTTCTTCCTCACAGTCGTGCACCTCAGCACGTAGCCGAGCCGCCAGCGTCTTTCTAGCAGCCGTTGTTCCTTCTCGGTCGATCAAGCAAAGCCAAAGAAACAGCAGCGCCGCTAATCGCACGCTTTGCCCAAAAATCGGAGTTGTCTCTACATATTCCTGGTTTCCCCCAAATCCACAGGTGCACGCCGTGCAATGCATCTGCACGTCGTGCATTTACCTACCGGAGAAAGACGTCCAATCCACTCGTGCACTCTATAGATGGCACCAATCAAGCGAAAGGTCGGCAGCCATCCAGGCTATCAAGTTACACCTGAAGTAGGTTCCTCCAACCCAAGACCACAGTCTTTTATACCATCCACGCAGTTCAGGGTCCGGCCTGAAGAAGACGCCGATTATCAGTTTCTCATTACAAGGTGTGTTCTCCCTTCAAGGTACATGTGTGAAGAAGCAGTAACCAAGTTGGGTTTCAAGGATGAGGTAGTAAATCACTTAACCTTTTTGGGACTACAGTATCTCTGCACTCAGGTTACTAAGACCTACCCCCGTCTTGTGTACGAATTTCTTACTACCTTTAAGGCCGAGAGTGACCCGCAACGCCTTCAAATCCCTTTTTAGAAAATCAGTTTCCGCCTGTTGGATAAACCGTTTTCCATGAATCTCGAGCGGTTTTGCACTTTACTCAAATGCAATTATGGCGGTTATACTGATTACCCTATGGCTTTCAACAACGATCTGTTTTGGTCCGAAATCACTTCTGATGCAGTGCATAGGGCACAAAATGCACGGGCTTCTAGCATCCATAACCCTATTTTTCGAGTCCTTCATCGCCTTCTTAGCATGGGGCCATTTGCAAAGAATGAAACACAAGGTGTTGTGGGGAAAATTGATCTGTTCTTATTGTGGTGTGTGGTACAAAATGAGCACATAAGTTCAGGTTATTACATTGTGCACAAGCTGCTTGATACAAAGAAGTAAAAGAAAAGGGAAGCGGGTGACATCATGTGTGGCGGGGTTATTAGCATCCTTGCTATGCAGTTGGGGTTGGATATAGGTTCCTTAGAACCTACATCGGGGAAGAATCTCGTGGATATAAGCTATCTTATCTCTTGCGGTCTGATCTCCAGACATGACAGCAGTGACTCAAAGTTCAGTGTTTATATCACAAAGACACAGTTCATCACAATCCCTGATGCGAGCCGTAATGATATCAAGAATAAGGCAACTTGGAAAGTAGAGATTCAGCCAAAGAACGATGAGGGAACACCCGCCAGGGGTGCCCGCAGCTCTACACCAGGGCCTACTCCAGGAGCACCTACCCCTCTGCCACCGTCCACGGGTACTCAGACTGAGTACAGTTGGACAATGCCGGATTTTCAGCACCTCTATACCTATGTAGAGCGGCGTTTTGATCATTTGGAGACTCGCCTTGATCAGATGGGCACGCAACATGACACCAGGTTTGACCAATTGAGTGCACAATACTCAACTGTGTATGACATGGTCAAAAAGATGGATGCGTGGCACATCTCGCAAGGACACTACCCAGCACCACAGTCCTTCCAATCTCCTACCCGCCAGTATCAGACCACAGTTCCCGACGTCCCACAACACGATTTTCTCGAGGATCCGCAGCACCAAGATCAGCACCAGCAGCCAGGATCATCATCCGCGACGCCAATGGATATCCCTGACATCGTTAGTCAGTTCTTCCCGGAGCAGGGAGGCGGAGGATCATTTTTATGATCCCAAGCATGACAGGTATCCGGTTGTGAACTCCTAAAGTTCGATTGAAGCAGTGAGGACACTGCTGATTTCCGGCTTAGGGGGGGAGCAACCGGATGGTATTGGTATCCCAGTTTATTTGTAGCTTTGCTTTTCATGTTATTTGCTTCTTGTCATTTGCTTTTGTACTTTTGTTTTGTTTTCACTTCTTAGTTGTTGTTTCTAGTTCCTCTTTTCTGATGGCAAGTCTAATATGATATGAGATTCATCTTTTATATGTGGAAAGAACTCCTATGCTTAACTGTTGACCTCCTTTGATAAGAAATATCAATTGAAGAAGTTGTAAAAAGCATGCATTAACCAAATGAAACCTTTGGACCATCAACATGTGTTTAACTCTAGTTTATGCTTCTAGCCTGAATATTCATCTTTTCCATCCTTGATTGTTTAAAACATGTAATGGTTTCAATTTTTATGAGTAAATCAACTTTACAACATCATTTAGAATACGGGATGACTTTGCTATGCTCTTAGTGCATATGCAAATATTCTTTCAATGAAAAATTTTCAAAATAGATGAATGAAATCTAGTTAATGTTACAATTTAGTTGACTCTCCAAAGTTTTGGAAAAATTTAAATAACTCTTATACCCCATTAAAGATGGCTAATCTGCCCACATATCATGCCAGCCTAGTGTAAGTCTGATATGGCCACGATGGTTAGGTGGTATGTCTTAAAAGAGGGTAAAATACCCCAACCGACACTCGTGTGCATAAGCCTACATTAGCAGCCGAGTGTCGGAGCCCATAATCATTTGTCATGTCATTTCTGGGAAAAGGAGAGTACAACAAAAATTTTCAAATTTTTAACTAAGATTTCATCTTTTGTTATCCTTAATAATTGAGAGTTGGAGTTGCACATCTACTGATTGTTTGGCTTGGTCATCCAAATTCAACCTAGTGTTGTTTAATTGATTGTTTCATTGAAATTGATGCCAACCCTGCTGAATTAAAAATCTCCTTCTTGGGTGTTTGAGTTGAATTGCTGGCTATGAGAATAAACATGTTGATCATGGTTGGTTTGGTCTTATACACATCTTTCATTTCATTTGATCTATTCATGTTCTTGCAAATTCTTCATTTGTATTTCCATGCTCTTTTTGCTTGAGGACAAGCAATGGTTTAAGCTTAGGGGGATTTGTTGTGTGATCTGTATATCATCTTTTCACATGTTATCACACACAAATTTGGTTCTTTCTAGTATAATTCAGTCTCTTTCATATTAGTTTTGCCATCTTTTAGTTGTTCTACGTGTCCCATAACTTGTATTGCAAAATTGCCACAAAAAGGACTAAATTCAGATGTTATTTCTACATAAACAGAAGAATGCACGGCGTGCAGTTACAGACGCACGGCGTGCACCTTTCCAGAAAAGACTGGTTCGCTGAAGTAGTAAAGTGCATAGCGTGCAAAATCCAAATGCACAGCATGCAACATTCCAGCGTTCCCAACTCCGAGCAGCTTCTTGAGAGAGGAGTAGGCCCGACTTGGAGCAGCTAAAGGAAGGGAATTTCATCCTAAAGTCGGAATTCTTGCTCCTTGTGGTTACATCTTCAGTTCTTCTTGTCTTTTCTTCTCTAAACCATGTCTAGCATTGAGAATTCTGTAGAAATTCTGTTGTACATTGTTATGGACGAGTAGATCTTTTTTCTTGGGCATGGGACAGTAACTCCCATGCCATAGCATGTAATGAACAAGTAATTTCATACGAATGCATTTGCTTCTTGTTTCCTTACCTTGAGAGTGTCGGTTACTTTTTTCCTTGCATGTACTGTTGGCCACCTTATATGCATGATTTCTGCTTTCTTGCTTAGTTTGAGAAGACAAGTAGGTTCGTATGGAGACGCTCTTCTTGGCAACTCTTCTTCTTCTACGAGAGTAGAGAAGAATGAGTTGAGGATCTATTTGAGATCATAAATGAAATTCATGCACGATAGTGCTGTTTTGAGTTATGATCGTTAAATTTACACTGGGAGGTGAAATGTAACACAACTTTTCCTTGAAACATGATCTTACGTATGTTTAAAATATTTTGTTCTCTTGATTGCTATGGCATATGAGTGAAATCCTAATGTCCAAGATTCATAAACTTTATGAAATCAGACTTTCCTTGTAATCCTTGTTTGTTAGCTAAAATCTGAATTTCCTGTAGTTAAAACTTAATTTATGCTTTTAGAACAAATCTTTTCTACTCTTTAAAATCGGTCTAAATTGTTGAACTTTAGTACTGTTGCGTTCAATTAAATTAGCTCAGCTCCTTGTGTTCGACCTTAACTATACTACCTCTGTATACTTGCAGAGTTTGGTTAAGTTGAGTAAACTATCCATTACTTGGATTGAAACTCGTTTGTTTAAACAACCAACAGGGCTGAAACGATCTCAAGGTCGTTTGGACCAATCGATCTCAAGATTGCTTAAGATCAAATGGTTTCTAGTTGCATAGCTTCAAATGGTTTGGAGGTCAACTTTCCCAAACGGTCAACACACCCATGCGGTCTTGGTGATCCATGCGGTCTTGAAGGTCAAACTATCCAAATGGTCAACGCCCCCAAACGGTCTCAAGACCGTTTGGAGGTTGAAGGTTGAAACCGTTTGGAGACTTTTAGGGTTGTTTATACTTAATCATTTGAAGGTGTAATTGGTTCAATGGTGGTCTAATCTAAACCCTAATGGTACCCTAGGACATTAAGGGACTAAGTGACTAATGGATTGACCCATGATGGTGATCAATGGTGTACTTTACCAAAATACCCTTAAAGGGTTCAACTAAAGGATACCTTGTTTTAATCAAACCCTAATGACATGATAGTGGTGATTTGGATTATGTTAATCAATGAGGACTTGACCCAACCTAATCTAGAGTGGTGTAATCACCATCTATTAGTAAGTGGAGAGAGAAAGTACCATTTATTGTTGAAACTCAAGTAAAGTACCTTCAATGTGTATGATTGTGCATGATTAGGGTATGATCCACCTATGTGAGATCATGGAAACCCTAATTATGATAATTGATGAATCTTAATCTAATCTGAGGGCATCAATGGTGATGTTCCTCATACATGATGATGTTATAAGTTCAATTCCCCATGAAGTGGATAGTAAACCCTAATTGATGAAAATCAGGGAACCTAACTCTTGTAAGAGTATAAAGGTACAACTCATGAAATGAATTGTTTACTGTTATTAGTTGAATTAACCATGCAGGTTCTTATATAATGATGATCATATCCAGGTAAGGATTATGATACCATATTCATTGAAAGCATGTTATTAGCTTGATTATTAGTGAAACACCCTGTTGCCTAATAAGTGGCATGTTATGAGATTGATAGGCTGTAAGAGCCATGAATATCATCAAGGTCATGCTAAATAGATGACTTGTGATGAAATGATTAAGATATGATAATTGATGTGAGTTAGACCTGTTACATTTAGTATTCTACTTTCATAGCTGCTATGCTAATGATTAATGTTTGAGAACATGTATGATGCTAAAAGAATACTGAAATGTACCTAACTAATCAAGTATAATCATACCATGTAGAGCCCTGATCATAGATCCATCATTGTCAGAAGTTATATGATGGTGAAATAGGTTTTCCTAAGGGAATTCCTGGATCACATACTTTTGAGTATGTGGGGAAATATGGATGTGTAAATCCTTACATCCTAGTGTAGGAATTGATGTAGATGTATCTTAATCCATCAAACCTTCACTATATGTTTATGCCAGGGTGATGTAACACTATTCTCCCGAGGAAATATTTTATACCGCATCGATGAGAGATAAACAAGAAATCTTTCGATGGCAAAGAGAGTACAGGATGCCACTGTGACTCTAATAGCGAAGTACCAGAATACCCTAGTGAACTAAAGTAGTAGAGATACTAGATGTCCTGCATGTTTATCCTCACTCTGACTGAGGAAGATGAGGTCATAAGAATTTGGCTCTTTTGATGACCTAGGTATGATACCGATGCGACTTAACAGTGATCAGTTGGAGTATGAGTGGTATACCTCATCTCCGCAGGGCATAATGATGTTTGTATAACATAATCAACCATGTAGTATATCTGCTTAGGTTGAACTACGAGATACTTGAATGATGTTACACTGCATAGTACATATGTTGTTCATATTTCTTAAATGTTGTTGTTCTACTTAATGTCAATCTACTGTTGATTGTCTTAAATGCTTTTATTGCTGATGTTGTTCTTTGATTGCTATATTAAGCTTCTGGTTGAGAGTTATAACTCTCGCTGGGACAATTATTTAAAATTGTCTCACCCCGTAGATTTCAACGTTTTAGGTGGTCGTCGAGGACGAAGGAACCAGCCAACATGTGATCAATACCAACAGCAGTAGCACCAGGAGCAGCAGTGAATCTTAGGTGGAGATACTGACTGCTGAGTTTTGTAGTTAGATAGTCCTATGCCGTCTCTGTACTCTCAGAACCTTGGAGTTAGTGGTCTGAGATTTTGGTTTAGACTCTTGAGATTTTTGTATCATGATGTGTATAATTACTCAAGAAGTAATTTAACAGAGATGTAAACAATTTACCTTAATTCTATGAAAGAAGTTTTTATGATTTCAAGATCTTGTCTCAAAAAGATTTAATTTCTGGTGATTTTTGTATTCCGCTGTTAATCGAATGCTTCCGCTGAGTTTATATCGTGGTTTTGGAGATCGGAGCCCACACAACCCAGGCTGTGAACAAACCCATCAATAAGATGCAAAACATCGATGTCTCCTTTACCATGGAGTCTGCCATTTCTTTCTCTCCAGATGAAGTAGCAAATACCAGTGACTGCAACACCCGCCACCTGGATAGGTCTTTATCAGTCTTCAGTTTGTCCTCCATTCAGAAAACCACTTGGAACAGATCCTTGGGCGGGCTGCCACCCATCCCATTTTAAGGCATAGCCTGCATTACATATAGTAGGTAAAGCTACAGCCGAAGAAGAGATGGAGATGAGATTCCTCCTCCGCCCAGCAAAGCATACATAGAGGGTTGCTATTTAGCCCCCATTTAATCAACTGGTCCATGGTGGGGAGCTTCTGAAGGATGCTCTTGTACAAGCAGCAACTCCACTTCGGGATATGAGAGCCATTCCACAAGAGCTGGAACCAAGGGACCTGGGGCGTGTGGTAGTGCCTAATTCCGTAAGGGACAACATCAGGATTAGCCAACGCCTAGGTGTTGTCAACATTGTGATAATCCCTTGCAATGTCCACCCATTTTCTACACATCTCCCGCCAGGTTCTGGACTCATTCTTGGTCCTATTTTCCACCAAAACCTTGTTGTAGCACCTTTTCATCCAAGACGCCTAGCCCGATTCAGTTCTTCTTAAGAATACATTGATCCTCTTCATTGTTGCAATAGCAGCCACATCTCCTGGATTGTGAATTTTTAGTCCCCCTTCTTCAAGTCGTTTAGCCACCGTGCCCCACGCCACCGCATGGAACTTTCCTCCCCAAACAAATGCCGCAATGACACTCCGGAATTTGTTGAGGATGAACCCAGGGATCACCTCTTGCATACACCAAAATCTGATCATGGCAGTCAGAACGAACCTAGCCAAGACCAGCCTACCTGCCATGGAAATGTTCAGCCCAGCCCACTTTGCCACTTTCTCCCTCAGGCTATCCACACAAGTGCTGAAATATGACCCTTTTGGCTTGCCCCCACAGATCGAAATGCCCAGGTAACGAGTAGGGAAGACTCCTACCTTGACGTTCACAGCTTCTCTGAGTCTCCCTCTCCTAGAATCACAAGATCTAGAGAGGAAGACCCTAGATTTGATAACACTCAAGAACAGCCCCGTGAGTTTGCCGAAACTATTCATCATCCTTCTGTAGTTTTTCATCGTCTTGATATTACCTGCAAGTAAGAACACGATGTCATCCGCAAAAATCAGGTGCGACATGACCTTGACACCACCTTGCTTGTAAGTTCTAATTCTCTTCTCGAGCACTTCTTTGTCCATCATGTGGGTGAGGGGTTACATAACAATGGTAAAGAGAAGGGGTGACAAGGGGTCACCCTATCTAAGGCCGTTTGTAGCTTGGAACAGGCCAAAGGAGGCACCATTCACAAGGACAGAGAAGGAGGTGGTGGTAACACACTCTTTCATAATAGCAATCCACCTGTGAGAGAAACCCATGCCAACCATGATCTTCTAAAGAGCTTCCCATTTGACGTTATCATACGCCTTCTTGAGATCAACCTTCAAGCAAGCCTTCTTGCTACTATTTTTCACCATGAAGTCAAGAAAAAACTCTGAAGCAAGTAGAGTGTTGTCATTTATGGCTCTACCAGAGATGAACAATGTTTGAGATGGTGATATGATAGACGAAAGTATCTTTTTGAGACTATTATCTAGGAGCTTGGCGATGATTTTGTAAACAATAGAGCAACAAGTTATAGGCCTCACATCGTTCATGGACTCCACCACCCCTTTCTTTGGAACAAGCACCAGAAACACGTGATTGATTTTCCTCAGCATTATGCCTCCCACCAGAAACCATCTCACAGCTCTACAGATGTCCTCCTTAACCAGGTCCCAATTGGATTGAAAAAAATTTGGCATTAAACCTGTCAGGACCCGGTGCCTTCATAGCCCCAATCGAGAACGTGGCATCTTTAATTTCCCCCTCACTCACCGGCCCACAAAGCATGTCGTTCATCTCGTCAGTGACTCTCCTGCCCAGAAGAATCCCATTGTGCAAAATATCTCTATTGGTGTTGTTATATAGCCGAGTGAAAAACTCCACCGCTTCTGCTCCCACATCAAGAGGGTCATTCACCACACTACCATCTGCCTTCAGGAGGGAGTGGATAGGATCCTTCATTCTATTTCTTTTGACTACGGCGTGATACGTTCGGGTGTTTCTATCACCATCTTTGATCTTGTTGGTTCTGCCCCTCTGCCAAAAGCCCAATTCTTCGGCCTTTTCCAGCTGCGTCAGCCTCTTCACGACAACTGTCTCCTCCTTGATGATCTGAGGGACCAGTGGCTGATGTCTTGTGGCTTTTGCAGCCCTGGCATGATCCTTTCTTGCATCCTTCACAAGAGTAGAGATATCGGAGAGGCCCAAGGACCAATTTTTAAGCGCTTCTTTCGTGGTTCTGCACTTCTCCGCCACATTGAACAATGGGTTTCCCTCGATGCTGCTGTTCCAGGCTCTCTTGATCACCTCCATGCAGCTGGACCACTCCAGCCAGCCAATAAGAAATTTGAACAGTTTCTTTTTGATACTTTCATGTTTCATTCTAACCACCAACCACGCATGATCATTGTTTGGGTGTCCCCCTAGTTTAACATTGGCATAGGGGAAAATGTCAAGCCAGGCTTCATTAACGACCACCCGATCCAGCTGACAAGCTATCCTCCTTAACACAGCCCCCTTGTTGTGCCATGTAACTAAGCCTCCATTCATATTCAGCTCCATCAGATTAGCCCTATCCAATGCCTCATTGAATCTAGCTAAGCAATAATCGGGCACAAGAAGACCCCCTTTCTTCTCATGAGCAAGTCTAATGTGGTTGTAATCACCTAAGAAGATCTAGGGTAACTCTCTTTGATTGCCATGGCTCAGAACCTCACAAAGCCTTCTTCTGCGGACCTTAAAATTGTGGTCGTAGATAGCCAACACCACTATATGCAAGCCACCACGATTAATGCAGCTGAGGGACATCATCTGATCCATAGCAAAGATCATTTGAACATCCCAAATATGCGGGTTCCAACCAACCGCAATACGTCCTCCTTCTATCTGCTCCAAGTTAGAATCATATCCCCATCCGGTTGGAAACAAGCCTTGAACTCTGTCCTCACACTCCCTTCTTATTCTCGTCTCAAGGCAGACTGCAAGAGAGGCTTGCACCTGCGTTATTATGCTCCTAAGGGTCCTTTTCTTCCCAGACCTAGAAGCTCCTCGCAGGTTTCATGCGAGGATGCACATTATTTTACATTTATCTATGTCGTAGATAATTTTTCCAATTATTTATGGCAACTTATAATGACTATGTAGTGTGAAATTCTTTCATCCCTTCAAGCCATACCATCCCATCATATTCCATCTCTTTAAGTTTAGTTTCTTTATAGACCTCAAAGGTTACCTCAAAGCTTAACATGAGTTTTTTCAACCCACCGTTCTAGGGAAGGTCCTAACCAAGGATTCATTCTTGGATTCACTACTACAGAAATGGTTTATAAAGTCGCTTTTCAAGGTGTCGGTTGTATACATAAACCGACACCTAAACTCTACAGTATCGGTTGATAACCTAAACCGACATCCAATCCATGAAGGGCGACCAGACACGGGTACCGCTTTTATTAAGTGTTGGTTACTTAATAAAAAACCGACACCTAAAATTAACCGCCAAATCCAAAATTTCCAGCGAAAAAATTTACCTCCAAAATTTGACATATGGCGTCGGTTGATAAATGAATAACCGACGACTAAAGGTTATTCGTGAGATAGAAATTGGGCACATTTTGTTCGTCGGTTTTACTACAACAACTGACGCTGATGAGTTTTCTCGCACTATCCGCGGGGAATTTTCCACACCCTTTAAGCGTCGGTTTTGTGTAGGAACCGACGACCATGGTCATAAATCGAGAAACGATTTTTTTAATCGGCAAATGAAAATAGATTTCGGTTGTGTTGTTGTTAACAACCGATGACTATAGTCAAGTATTGGTGTCGGTTTGTGTTTAGAACCGTCACTGGTAGGTTTAGTTGTCGGTTTTTTGAATAACCGACGCCTATGGTATAGTTAATAGCCCCGCGAACAGAACTTTTCCCCATTGTCTCTGTTTCATTGCGACGTGCACTAGGGTATGGCAATTTCCCCCGATTGCTCCCGCCGTCGTTGCCGGTTGGCTCCCCGCGCCGCCGTTCGTCTCCACGCATGTCGCTCGCCGCAGTCTTCGTCGCCGCCGTCACCGTTGTCGCCGTCGCCGCCGGTTGCTAGTCTCCTTGACGCCCTCGCCGCCGCTCTGCCGAGCCGTCGCCGGTTGCTGGTCCTCATCTCCTCACCGCCGTCACCTCCAGTTGCTCTCCTCTGCTCCGGCGCTGTCAGCTTCACCTTGTTTCCCTCAAGGTACGCCGGCTTCTTCCTCCTTCCTTCCTCCACCTAGGCTAGGAATCCTAATCACCCTCCAGCTGCCTAAGCAAGTTGCAAATATCATGGTCGATGTCTCATCCCCTAGCTTAATATTGCCTGTCTAATAGACTCAACTCAAGTTTTCTATCTTTACATTTGCATTATTCATTTCCATTGTTCTTTAAAATGTCATTGAAACTATAATGGTTATCCAATGTTAAAGTTGAATACCTTGTTGTAGGCTACACAACACTTGTTGTAGGCTACACAACAGATGAAACTATAGTAGCATTTTCGTGTATATGTGTTTGATATTCTTATATCACTAGAAAGAAAGACAACCATTTTCATTACTAGTTGATGAATAAATACATTAAATACAAATCAATTGGTAAACTAATATAAATCAGTAGATGATTACATAATTCCAAAATCAGCACATAATTAAAAAAAAGTAGATCAATAAAATACAATAAATACAGTAATAGAGTTAAATCAGTAGATGATTAAATGATATCAAAATTAGTACATATATAAACACAAATCAATAGATAACTAAATAAAAACAATAATAAATAAAAACAAATAAGTAGATGAATAAATACATAAGTGGAAAAGTAAATATGAATCAGTTGATAAATAAAGTTACATCAGTAGATTCTTACATAATTTCAGAAGCAGTATAAATAAATTCAAATGAGTAAATAGCTAAATAAAAAATAGTAGATGAATAAATACAAATCAGTTGATTAACTAATATAAAATTATAAATCAGTGATGATTAATCAATTCTCAAATCAGTACATAAATAAATACAAATAGTAGATGAATAAATATAATATAATCAAATCAGTTGATAATTAAAGTTAAACAGTTTATAACTAAAGTTAAACCAGTAGATGATTAAATAGTATCAAAATCAATACATAAATAAACACAAATCAGTTGATAACTAAAGTTAAACAATTGATAACTAAAGTTAAATCAGTAGATGATTAAATAATATCAAAATCAATACATAAATAAACACATGTGACATGCTTGGAATGTAAATGATGCACTTTTCCCTAAATTGCCAATCATGCTTTTATAGACATCAATAATCACCTAACTTGAAGAACTAGGATTTTAGGTATAAGAATGACAACACATTATTTGTTGGCCTAGAACCCCGTCCAAGATTTACTCATTAGGAGTAAATCTTGGATAGTCCCCAGTTTGGGACTGTTCTTGAACACCTAATCTCACTTAGGATGTAAGTGTATAATGTGTAATGGGTATTCAAGAAAATTTCGGCAGCATTTTCCCGTTTGTTCTCTAAGTACATATGTACTTGGAGAACAGTGGGGAAATGATGCCGAAATTTTCTTGAAAACCCAATACACATT
Source organism: Alisma plantago-aquatica (assembly GCA_963693085.1). NCBI lineage: Eukaryota > Viridiplantae > Streptophyta > Magnoliopsida > Alismatales > Alismataceae > Alisma > Alisma plantago-aquatica. The sequence continues at coordinate 1,047,087,078 of OY856412.1, read as the reverse complement.
ATACACTTACTAGTGAGATTAGGTGTTCAAGAATGGATAGGTGGTACACATTTATTATATATAATTATGACATCACATATATTTGTTAACCCTAGACCGTTATCTTGTCCTAATATATACTTGTTTTCAATTATTTTACAATGTGAACTTTACAATTTGAATGTGAATTTGTAGATGTCTGACCATTCTCCTGATGACTGTGCTGGTGATTACCCTGAGGGTGAGGACATCAATGCGCCTCCTCACAATGTAAGTTTTAAAAAAATATCATATATTTATATCTATATGTCCATTTATAGTTATATCTTGTAAATGTGTTTATTTTGTCAAATTTTAGGTTGATGATGCACAGGTACCACCTGAAGAACTTGATGCACTTGATCAACACACCAAAAAGTTGACAAGAGAAGGGGCATCACTATGATGAAGAAGTTAATTGCGCAAAAGGGCAATGGACCCAAACTTGTTGTGGATTTTGATAATGCAGGAAATGCATGTGGTGTGAATCATAATTCATTTGTTTCATATCTTGGGTTTGTTACTCGTAGCCATTGCGGTTGTCGCTTAGATTCTTGGCATAACATTCCTAAGGAGAAGAAAGACACAATATGGAGGGATTTATGCGTGAGTTGTTATTAATTTGTAATTCTATTTTGTAGATTACTAAATTTTTGGATACTAGTTAAAAGCAATTCTATTTTGCAGAGTATATTTGAATTGGATGAAAAGTTGCATCGTAAATGTGTGATGCAACGCTGTGGGAGAGTCCTAAGGAACTATAGGACAAATCTCACACGAGAATACATAAAAGAAGCTGACAAAAGGAAGAAGACAGCCACTGAACAGTGGAACTTCCTGGACAAAGAAGAATGGGAGGAGTTCGTCGCTTCAAGACAAACTGATGAATTCAAGGTATTAGGCGTCAGTCTCAATCTCATTATTAATATTCACCTATTCAAGATTAACATTTAGTGTTACTAACCAAATCATTATTGTGCATACTAACTAGGCCCTCAGTGATGCACAAAGATCAAGGCGTGCGATGAATGTGCACGACCAAACAATGGGTCCAAGAGGATATGCAGGCGTTCGCCAAAGACTACAGTCTGAGGCCGTTGCTCAGTCTGCTCCTACTCAGGAGTCATCTACCATAGGTATCACACCTCTTCCTCGCCATGATATCTGGATAGCTGGGAGGAAAAATAAGAAGGGAGAAATAACGAAGGCCGCAACTGCTGAGGCATCTGAAAAAATGGTAAAATACAACTCTTACAGCAATCATTCGAATATTGATTATTTGTGTTGTTTACTTAATTACAAATTTTTTTTAGGCGATTAGCGGGAGCTGCACGAGCTAAGGAAACAAGGCAAGTTCATCCCTGAGGGAACAAGGGATAAATTGACAGTTGCTCTGGGTAACCCAGAGCATCCTGGATGTGTTAGGAAACATGTCCAAAAAGTGGGACTTTCACAAGAAGAGGTAACATATTCTTTCTTGATAATGTTACTGTAAAAGAGAATCCAATAATCAGAAGCTAACATTTCTTTTATCCATGTATAGGTCGATAAGATATTTGAGAGGAGACTCAAAGAAGCAATGGAAACCTGGCATTCATCTCAGATTGCACCTCAGCAGACAGTACCTATAGCTCCTACTACAATAGCTCCTAATGTAGGCTCTACTCCTACTGTAGAGGTTGGGAGTAATCCTGTAGACCCACCTAGCACATCTGCTGTAAGTATTTTTATGATATGTATATGTAGTCATTTCAAAAAAAAATGATATGTATATATGTATATAACATTCTTTACACAAAAATTTGTAGGGGTTGAAGCGATGTCGTCTAAAAAGTAATGAATATGTCGTTGCAGAGGCGTCGGCTTACCCATCCCTACCCGGGGAACAGTTTCACGGGTCTCCATTACCATCTGGTTGGCTTCGTGTCAGCCCGGTACATGTATTGCAAGGATGGGCGGATCTTCAATTGCCATATGCCCACCCAGATTGTGAAACGCTTGGTGAGGCAGAAGGCAGAGTGATATTGTGGCGAAAAGAGGATGTCGTCTTTACTGGAACTGTATGATAAATTTACATTATGTTATATTGTTAGTGTGTGTATATGCTGTCAGTTGATCTAAAATTTATATATATATATATATATATATATATATATATATATATATATATATATATATATATATATATATATATATATATATATATATATATATATATATATATATATATATATATATATATATGTGTGTGTGTACATGTTAAAAAGAAGACACCCACAACATCTAGGCCTCCACTTCCACCTCCTACATTACCTAGTTGGGTTTCACAGGACCTACCTGTCCCTTTAGGTCCTAACTGTAGGGGTATGGCAATATGGTTAGGCGAACATGATATAAACTTCCCTATAACTGTTTCTTTCGATTCAGATTCTACAGGTCAGGCATACGAAACAAAACTATTTATACAAGATATTTTGGAGTTGTTTGGATATGCTTGGCTAAATACATCTGTGATAGAGCTATGGATAAGGTGAGATCTTCTTTATACATCCATATACCTTGTGTATGATCTGGTGATCTGGTTTCTTATTTATTAATGCATGTGTAATTTTTACAAATTTTGCAGCTACTTAGACAAGATATGTGCAGATTTTGGATTCGAACATGTAGGGTTTTTGATTCCATCTTTGATTAGTCTAGTAGCTAAAGACCCTACGTCAGTTCAACAATACTGTTGTGAGGCTTTTAAAAATTTTGTTGTAAATAAGAAGACGGTGATAATGGCTCCATTCAATGTAGAGTAAGTTTACTTTGCTTATTATAATTTGGACTTAAGAAAATTACATTTTTATTGTGGATTTTGAGTTATTAATTTTTAACTTTTTTACCTCTAGTGGTAAGCATTGGGAGTTGTTGGTTATTCTCCCCGAGACGTTCACTGTCTATTATCTAGATCCTAAGGGGACTAAATTGAATACAAGATTTTGACACATAATGAAAATGGCATTATTCCGGTGAGAAATATTTCATTTTCATATCCGTTAACATATGTTATTACATGACTATTTAATTGCAACGTTCTGTGTTACATTAACATGTAGGGGTTTTGATGAGTTCAAAAAGGCTGGAGGAAAGGTCCCCACAAAAAAGAACTAGCCAATAATTTGGAAGAACGTGAAAGTAAGTTCCTGACTGCAATATATGTATATATTATTTATGTGAACAATGCTTAATTAGTTGTATTTTTTAATATTTTGTATGTTTGAATTTATAGTGTGGTACACAAGACAACAGATGGGCATGTGGATACTATGTCATGCGATATATGCACATGATTATCAAACATGCTGCACTGAATATCGAGTGTATTGCTACGGTATTATATAGTCTCATTAGATAATATGATCGAAATATATCAATCCTATTTATAGCTCATTAATTATATATATACATCATTCTCTTTGCAGGTGTTTAAAACTGACCCCACTACAGGAGAGGACTTACCAGATGTACATGCTCCATATACGATGGGAGAATTAAATGAAGTAAGAGAAGAATGGGCAACAACCATACAAATAGTGGGGGAATTAAAATATAATTGGGATGCTGATAGCGAATAATGACTAAACAATGATAGTTTGTAAATGAATTTCTAAATTATAATATATGTGTGAATGTTTCTACATGTCTGGATGTTTCTACATGTGTCTGAGTGAAAATGAATGAAAGTGTTGGTTTCTATATGAATGTTTCTACATGTGTGAATGTGAAATGAATGGAACTATAGATTTCTAGCTACATGAATGTTTCTAAATGTGTGATATAAAATGGAATTGCAGGTTGCATTGCTAAATGCATGTGTGAATATATATATTTTTGTTGTTAATTTTGCAGGTTTGTGGCCTGTTGTTGGCTGATATCAATGGATGTCGTAAAACCTGCAGTTCAGTTAACTGAACTGCAGGTTTCTCATCCTGCGACTAGCCACAGCAGGTCTGCAGACTGACAAAAAAAAAACCAAAACAATAGGCGTCGGTTATTTGTATAAAACCGACACACAAAGTTATAGTGTCGGTTTTATAGAAATAACCGGCACCTATTTCTTGTGGTGCGAAGATATATGGTGTTAGTTTCTTACTACAAACTGACACTGATAGGGCCCAAGCTGGCGCCAATGATAGGCCTTGGTAATTGTAAACAACCGACACATAACGTTATAGTTTCGGTTTTTTACAAATAACCGACACCTGTTGTTTTGGCGCGAAGACATATTTCGTCAGTTTTTGGCTTATAACCGACACTGATAGTGCCCAAGATGGCGCCCTTTCTGTGGCGCGAAGGGTTTGGGCGTCGGTTTCTTATCTAATAACCGACGCCTATAGTCCCCTGATGGCGTGTTTTCGGTGGCACACGAAGAGTTTGGGTGTTGGTTCTGGAACCGACGCATAATGGGTGACCTTTTAGTGTCGCCCACATAGGTGTCGCTCAGAAACCGACACTAAAGGCCTTAAATAACTGACACTAAAGGTAGGTTCTGTAGTAGTGATTAGAGGAGGAGGTTAGGCTTTCCCAAGATCAACTTGGCTGCATGAGTTTAGGGTTTTGCCTCCACCATTGACCTTTTCTCTTTCATGGGTTGAGCCACCCCAAGAAGGTGCACCATCCATAAATGTGACTCGAGGGTCTTATATTTTACATTATTTAATTATTGATTTTCTATCTTTCACATACATATTGAATCCCTTCGTGATCATTTTTTATGAATGCATGACTAGGTACACTTACATGAATGGGTAACCAAGGTATCTAATTTGAAGTATTTGAACTTGCTTACCCAAACCCGTTAGTATTTCCTCTTTCCTTTAACCTCAATTAGGGTTTTTATGGGTAGGGTTATAACTTCACGCATACCACTGTCATTATCAAGAATTACAGTTTCGAGTCACTGTTAGGGATTACACCCTACATTTTAGGGTTTTTTAGTTCCCTTGATCTATTAGGGTTTTCATACCATATTGGAATACTCTACTCAAGTCTTTTATGGACAACTAGGCTTTCCCACCCATATGTAGGTTTTGATGGGGATTTGTCCTCACTAAAGGGACAAAAACTACATGTCACATTTTTCACATCTATTTCTTCAATTATACTTTATGTGTAGTTTGATTGGAGAAGGATGCCTTAATCCTACTTCTTCCTAAAACCCTTATTCAAGTTGAAGAGAAGGGTAAATTTTTGGGTTTATTAAGCAATGAGATGAGAAGTGAACTAAATTAGAGATGAAAATACTTAGGGAAACATTACTTCAGGCAAACCCTAGTTCTCTCTAGGAATGTATCTGATGGAGTCCCCACATACCAACTTAATGGTGTACATGTATAGTATTGTCAGCCTCTAAAGCCATGATCCTTTCTAGACACCTCTACCCCTAAATTAGGCCCTAATATTGTTTGTTATAATTCTATGTATTATTTGAAATTATAAACTATTTAATATTATTTTATAAGTCTCGATTTTGATACCAAATGTAACAACCCCACACATTTGAGTGTCCCCCAATCAAGGTACACCATAAAGTTGAGATACATTAATTACTTTTTCCAAGATCTAGGTTTAGCAAAAAAAATAATCAATAATTTTCAAGAATTGGAAAAAGCTTGTTTAGAAGATGTATAATGAGGCACATGTAGGGAGTTACATAAATTTTACACAAAAAAGTAACATGTAGGAGAATAAATACTAAGACTATTTAGTTAATCCTCCTTGTGACATAGCTTTAATTTCTTCAATTGATTTCATCTAAATCTCTGGGTCTTCTTATCTTTATGTACTTGACAGTTACCCAAAACATCGAAAAAGAAAATATATATTAGTATATTGCTATACTATGTATGTGGGTGCATACATAATGTGTGCAAATGTAATAACAACATATGACGTTCACAACCAAATATTTGAACATATGAACTTTTAGTTTCAATATATATTATAACCCATTATTAGTATGCTATCTTGGGCATAATCATTATAAATCCTTGAAATTATGTGTATTACTCCTTCATGCATGTAACCCCAAGGTTCTAAATATTCTAGTTCCATTATATGATACTCATATTGGCATTATGTTGAACTAAAAGTAAATGAGCATCCAAGAAGTTTATTTAAACAAATCTCAAGAAATCATCGACAATCTTTGTAATTTCATATATGTGACTATTACTAAATAACCATGTATCTTCATCATGTAGAATTCATGCAATTTTATTCTTGTACTTCAAGTGTTTATAAGTGGCCCAATCAACCAGGTGTATATTCAAGTATTCCACAACATTATTTGAAATATGAATACCATCAATGTGTCACCATTGTATCCATATGACACTAGGTAAACCTAACTTAGGTCTTAAACTTTGGTTTAGGGCCATCTCAGGCTTGGACAACGAATATGAGTATCAAACCCTAATTCCTTCACATTGTTATTTCCAATAATTAGGGACCCCAAATATACATTAGGTGTAACCCCAAATATTCAATTGAACATATGATGTTATATAGATCAGATTATTTGGAATAAGATCATAACATGTTATCAACATTGGTTTCAAAACCCTAATTCCTCATACATATTATTATCGATATTTAGAACCCATATATATACATCATCATCATGAACATTATCTTGTGACCTACTTATATTCTTTAGTATCCGGTATCACAAAATAAATGTATTATATGGTTAATCATGTTATTTGTTAAAACTAATGTCTGCATGCATTAACCATATCAAATTCATGTATTTCCTATACTTTGCAATTAGGATCAAAACTAGGTATTAAAAACATTTTATTCATGATGTAAACATTTTTTTGAGAATTTTCATATGTAGGTTCACTATTGTGCGACTTACCAATAATTTGATAGAATGATTTCAAAATAATCATTAATGAATCAATCTTGTGCATACGCTTAATCAATAAGCATGTTATGTACAATTTTCTCACAGGATCGGGTCTACCAATGATCTGACTCCATATTAGCTCAAAGCATCCATGTGATATGGGTTTTGAACCAAGAATATGACTTGCCTTCTGCCACGTGGTTATTAGAGTGGTCACGTGGGTCTCAGGGTAGCAAGGTACTTTGGTCAACAGTTTTCTTTCTCCTTCAACCCATGACTCATGCTCTCAACAAACATGACATGGAGTCGACTGTATGGTTAAGTTTATCCTTTGGGAGATGATATCCTTGGGCAAAGGGCAAGCTAACTTTCACTCAGTCTAGAAAAGTTTCTCATCCTACTGACATGCCATGAAGTGGCCAAAAGGGAAAGGTTATGGGCCTGAGTTGAATTGTAGGGATAGAAGTTACCAACATTAGTGGTGTTTTGAGAGTTGTGGAGGATTTATGGGGGTGCATGGAATCTCCACCACTCCCTAATGATTCCATCTGACCAAAGTAGGACGTTCGATCTTGAGCCCTAAATAGTCATGACATGATATTTGGGATGAGCTATGAGGCTTTCTCATCCTTAAGAAAATATGGAGGAACATCTTTGTGGACTTCAAGCATAGCTCCAAGACAATTGAATTGGCTAGACATACTTTGGGGCCAAGGGGTGAGGCCAATATTATTGGAGTTGGAGGTGGAGCTTGGCAATGTGTCTCATGGGTTTTGGTGAGAACTTGGTTTTTTGTCTCTGGTATGGGAGTCACAATAGAATTTTTCAAACCCTTATATAGGATTGGACTTAGAATAAAGGAGCTTTTTAGGTAGCCCCAACCTTCTTGGATTTCAGGTAATGTGGGCATTATCTTAGATAATAATGCTAAGGTAAGGGTTGGTTGAGTTTGTCTTATCCTCCTGAATACAACTATAGGCTTAGAGGAGAGAGAGATGATTAAAAAACAAAGGAAGTGACCAGGGTAGGTGGGGAACTCTATAGTGTGCATGAAATAGGATATTTCAGATGAGGGAGATGATTCCTCCTTCATGATCCTTATACAAATCTAGAGTCAAAGTCGAGAAGGAATATTTTGCATTCTTTTTTCTTTTACCTTTTAAATAGAACCCCAATAACATCTTTAATTGTCTAGGACATATCATAGTTCTAATTCATCCCAAACTTTGTGATAAACTCCATTTTGTTATTATCTTGACTTAAGAAATCCATTAGTTCAAGGAAATCTTGTTTGATTCCCAAAACATGGTCTTCATGTATTATCTACATAATTACTTAACAAATTATCTAGGCCACAAAATAACATAGAATATTCTTGACTTTCTCCCATGATCTAATATTCAAATCACCTATCGAATAAATTTATCTTGACTACTTTTTAAGAGAAAAAAATTCCAAGTTCACCGTTGTTCACCTCAAGGTCATATATGCAAACCCTAATTGGTCATAATGGGCTTGAATTGGGTTCTAGGGCCCATGGTCCATACCTTGGCCCTCCAAATGGTTCACAATCGTTGTTATAATATTAATTATAAAATTAAGGATTGATATGACCTAATACATATATGGAGTCTTATTTAGACATTTTTTATAAATATATATTATTTACTTATAATGAAAACTTACTACATATCTAGAGATTAAATTTCATCATCTCTACTAACCAAAATCATACTATGGATCTCATTGTTGTAATATTACACTTATTATCTTATAGTGAATCTCAATACAATATTATTGAATTCCTAATCATGCGTTCTAAATTTATGAAAATTTGATGATCTTATAGGGTAGGGTGTGATGGCATTGGTAGGAAAACAAAATGAAATCCTCATTGGGTCTAGAGGATGGGTGTGATTGCTAAAATATTCATGATTGTGGATCTGTTGAATAGATTGAGGGTGTGTTGGTAAATCTCTCCTCATCTGTATATTGGATGTGTCTATTGAAGGCATGAATCTAAATTAACTCCAGGATCATACATTTGTGCCTCCCAATTGCATCAAAATATGAATCGATAGGATCCCAAAGGTACTATGACATGTGTACCATGAGTGTATGCTTTCTATTGCAACATCCTTTATTCTCATAAGATCTTGAGTTGAAAACCCAACAAGGGATGTACTAGAAACATCCTCAAAAGTGGAAAATGACAATGTAGATAAAGTTGGTAAGGGTTGATGTAGGGCTACCAACTAAATCCACAATTCTCTACGATCTTTCAACATTTAGATTGTGGAAAAAATTAGGGGTTCAAGTGGACAAGATGATCTACCTTATTGTGGCTAGATCCATGGCTACAATTGAAACAAAGAAAATAATAAATCCGTATGAACAAGTATATATAGCTTGCAATAAAAGCAATAAATATACAAATTGAATCTAGAACAAAATATTTGGGTGTTTAATATGGAAAAGAATGTCCTTGACATTTACACCAAAACTTGATAGGTCAAAATTGAGTAATGAAAGTAAATCCAAACACCAATCCTGGTCTCAAAGTAGGTTTTAAAATTTATAACCTGATACTCTACCAATATCCACAAGTGTACGAGATCAATATAGCAAATAAGGTCGAACATAGGGATGTGGCATTAGACCACCAAAAATATTGTTCTATGTTATCTAAGTAAAATAAATATATGGATATTCATGATTCAATATAAGAAAAAGGCAAAAGTTAAAAATAAAGGAAAAAATTGTTTTGATAAAACTGATGAAGCAAAGAAACAAGATGCATACAATGTAAACCAAAAAGAAGATTATACATATACCTTCTCTCTAGGTGTAGACAAACCTTGGACACCCTAGCAAACATATAACATCGAAACTTAACATGCAATGCGGTGGCTACTCATGTGAGGTTATCACACTCAATTTTGTGTTGTGTGACTAGAACCCCAAAAATTGCCTTAATCCCTCTTTGAGATCATATACCAACACTCCAAACTACCATATGCACCCCTCTTTGGTCCAAGGTAGGTTGGAGAATAAGGAGCGGAAAATATATATTGAAAATCAAATTAATCAACCCTTTGTTGAGGGTCCTCTTGATGCTCAAATCCAAATTTCCTTCTCCATTCATTCCAACCTATAGTCTCTCAAGGATTTAAATAGGTAACTCATGCAAAGAAGTGATCAACTAACTATGAAATCATAATCAAAAGAGAAGGAAATACATTTGAATAATAAATATAAAGTTTAACTATTTTCAAAGAGTAGAAGTACATAAATAAATCCCAACTGGGGTACACCTAGATGATCCTCAAATAGCCTTGGACAAACATTATTAGCACTGAACAATGATGAAATCACAATGTTGTATAAGATTAAAAGAGAAATGTAGAAGAAAAAGATAGAGGGATAACATTTCCCATGGAGGTGGGGTGTCTCCAACTCCTTAGGCTATGGAAGGGCTAGATCTAGTCCTTGGTGTTTCTTATCTTCTTCTTTATAATTTTGACTCCTTGTACATCATGTCAATCCCAAGAAGAAGCGTTGGAGGATGGTAATGGAGGAACTAATGGAAGGAGGATATATGTTTTTGTGGAGAGGAAGGTATTAAGGTACCAACCTCTCTTGAGGTCTAGATATTGACCCTTATGGATAGTTGATAGCTTCTTAGTGGATGATAGGCATGATTGATGGATGACATAGCTTCCATGTGGAGTTGGGACAAGGTAGTGCAAATTCCATTTTAGTCTTGGATCCAAAGGAGATAGACATTTTGTTTGGTTGTGGCTGCATTGTATTTATAGGACTAAATTGGAAGAATTAGGGTTGTAATGGGATTTGAAAAGTCATGAAATAAATTTAGTATGATGTTGTGAAGTTGTGGGATTCATGAAGGTCAAACCATGTCATAGTACACTGATTGAGCATGCACACTGATTGCTTTCGGAGGTTGATCGGCCTTGTGGATATTGATCACAGGGACTTTCCCATGGGGGTCAATCATCTTGATAGATATTGATGCCTGAGCACTTAGAATGCATGGGATAAAGAGAGACATTCTCTCCTCCTCTCCCATGCCCGTGACGGAGGCCGAATGTCTGGGAGGGTGATAAACCAAGGCGGCAGTTGGGATTCGAACCCGGGTCCCTTCGTGAGGAGACACCGTGCTTGACCACTTGAGCCACTCCTTGTCGGCAGCACTTAGAATGCATGATTGGGTTGCTTGAGCTATTATCGTGTGATGTCTGTAGAGATCGATCAAGGGTGTGGTTGTTGTAGGTCGTGTGTTGGTACTAGATTGGTAATTAAGGAACACATAGGTCAATAACTTTGATAAATCTTGGATGCTTTTTGGTTCTTTGTAGAGCACTTTGGATCTCATGTTGTTGGGTAGTGGTCGAGTGACTTGATGGTCAATAGGTGCTTTTGGAGTAGTGGATGTCAACCACTTACCAGGCAATAGAGTATGGATGATGTGCTATCATGCATGCAAGTCTAGTGCGGACAAAGCTCGACTAGTGGTGTTCGAGAGGCATGGTCAATAGCTTGTCTTGATTGGGCACACATCGATTGCTTGTTTCTTAGTTTTTATGGAGCGGGTGTCTGACTTCTATTCGCATGGTCGATCATTTTTCTCAATGAGTAGGTATGGTTGTAGACCAAGTACATCCCACATGCATGATGAGATGTGAATTGATGAGTATTGTTGAGTGTTGGGTGAAAGGGACATAAAATTATATAAAGGCAGACTAGTTAAGGGACATAAAATTATATAATTTGATAGTTACCATAGAAATATTTTTTTATACCCTCACATAAAATTATACCTCATTTCCTCATTGGTAACTATCAAATTAAATAATTTTATGTCCCTTTCACCCAACACTCATCTATAAGTTTAGTAAATTGGCTAATTAAGAATATGTACTTAGAAAATAGAATACTATGGAAAGTCTAATAACTAATTAAATAAAGGCATACTAGGACTAACATATGTAAAAACCAACACAAAATTTATAGTAATATTGCATGAATTTGGGTGTGATCAATGCTATATCCTAGAAACTAAGGATGTAGGGATAAATTTGATGTTAGATCCTCAAGATCATTCTTCCTAGGATAAGCCCTAACAAGTACAGTATACATAGTCTCAATTTAATTTTAAAAATAGTAGAACAACCCATTCACCTGAAGGTTATTTAAGACACACCAAAAAATAATATCAAAGATTTTGTCATTCAGTTTAGTAGATTAAAAGGAAGATAAAATTGAAAAGGATAATTAAGCCAAAGAACCATCACATAATCTATATCTTTCTAGTCTAATAAAATACAATCCTTGTGATTGAATCATAGGTGACCATATAGATAATGTTAAAAAAAGTCTTTATGACTATAAGAAAACATGCCTTATGTATCCAAATTAAAGAGAAAGACCATATACAATGCTCAATAATTATTACATCACAACAATGAAGAAGTAAATTAATCAATTTGTTAAATGATAAGTTTGGGATCTACTTCCTATGGTGCCCAACAAATAATTATCGAATCTAAGTGGGTCTTTAGTAACAAACTTTATGAACCTAGTAGTACAATCTGGTATAAAGTGTGCCTCATGGACCAAGATATAACCACCAAGTAGTAACTGATTATTATGAAAGTTATGCACCACTATCTAGACTTGTACTTATATATATGTGTGTATGTGTGTATCTAGCATTAGTTAGACATCTTATGCAAAACCTTTTAAGCTGGACACCAAGAGCTCATTTTTAAATGGAATTTTGAAGAAGTATGTGTCTCCCAATCACCTAGTTTTAAAAATGTAAACAGTATTGTTAGTTTTTTAAACTAAACAAATATTGATATGGATCTATACAATCTTGCATGACATGGTATCATCATCTAAAAGTTTTAGTGATAAATTATCTCATTTCCCTATTTACAAGAGTAAAGAGGCAAATATAGATAGTGTAAACTGTTAATCCCAAGACTAAGGTTAAGGAGAAGAGTTTATAGAGATCACTTAGGCAAGTGAATTGTACATTATTTGCTAAGATTATTAACTAATCATTAATACATCTATAGATCTATGTTGGCAATATTATTTTCCAATATTATGATGACGCTTTTCATAATAATTTTGTTAAATTAATTATTTTGGACTGAAATTAGATGTATAACATAACTTACATTTTCCTCAACATTACAAGAACTATAAAAGGGAATGTTGTTTATTAATTAAATTACATAAAAGAATTTCTAAATATATTGCCATGTTCTACGCCCATGTATACATCTTCTAGAATTAAAAAATTTGAAGTGGGAGGATACAGTAATACTCACATTTATAGAGGCATTTCTATTCGTTTCTTACTCTATCTTATAACCTCCAGACCTGACATATCCTTCTATGTAGGATACTTTGTGTTATGTATGAAGCTAATCCTCATAAATCACATCTTTCTTGTTAATAGAATCTTAAGACATCTAACTTTTACTATTGACTTTCATATTTGATATAGGAAAATAAGTAGGGGATCATGATTTTTATTTGCAAACTTATTAGTACGTTAGTTTAGAAAAAACTAAAACATTGCAGCATTATCAACAACAAAAATTAAATATAGATTTGTTCAAAGGAGTTTGGTTAAAATTATTTGGATGAAACAATATTTGAGAGATTTACTTATAGATTCATCCCCTACATACATCAATTTTTAGAGCACGACTTCAACAAACTTTACAAAAATACCATTTTACACACATAGAGGTGAATCATCATTTTCTTTGGGATACGTATGAGAAAAATTGAATTCACTTTGAACATGCAAAAATGGAAATAAATGGGTAAATATATCAAGAAAACCATTGCCTCCAAAATTTTTTTAATAAAAATACAGATGGTGGGGTAGTTTCTCCTTTATCATATATGTGGATTAGCATAATTTGTTCTTTATCATTGAAAACTTAATATAAGCATTCATGTAAGGTTATTTTCTATAATCATTTCTATGCTCCTTAATGTATATTGACATGTAGCTCAAAGTTTCATATATGATTGTTCCACAATTACTAATATTATAAATATAATTTTACATGTCATGTTCCCATTTAGTAGAATGAGTTAATGAGATTTATAAATATTAATTCCAGAATTTTTATATGTAAAACTTCATCTATAGTATAAAATACTTGTATATATTCTCATCTTCTATATATAGAAATTTTGTTCAAAATTTTGATTTTTGGAAAAGGAATAACTTTCAAGTCAAACTAAAATTTTCACAAGGACGTGTCTATCTAACTGTCAATTTGATTGAGAGAGTTTTCGGATAGAGAAACTCCTGCAAACTTCAATAGAAATTTTTGCATCTCTAACATTTTAACTCTAATTCAAACTTATAGTTTCAATGAGGCTATGTGAATTATTCATAAAGTAGATAGTAATACACTTCATTCTTCACATAAATCACTTTTTCACTTGGCATACTTCTGTAAATATCCAAATTCTACTATTAGATTACTTGTATTTTGTTTTTGTTAGTTCAAACAAGTTGGTTACCCTCCACTTCCTTGTTTTTCATTTCTTGAGAGAACAATGACCTCATCTTCCACCCACCCCACCAAGAAGGGTCTTTGTGGAAAGAAGTTTGCACTCACCTTCCTAAAATTAGAGGAGTCAAGCTCTTCAACTCGCATCCAGAGGACCACTATAATGAGATTTGTATATGTAACCCCGTTACTCATTGTCCCATAAAAAATTGCTTAAAAGTTGATATCGATATCATGAGACTTTTCAAGTAGAAATACATGGAGGACTTGATCTGGCCTCTGACCTGTCATTGCCATCCAAGGCGGCTCTAGAGTTATAGTCTAACCTCTAATGGGAAGATAGATACCCCCACTCTATCACAACTCTTATCATTGGTAGAACTATATCTTGGGTGGAGGATATTTTCACTGTACTTGGGGTTGTTTCAATACATAATATGAATACCTTTGTATATTTTTTGACAAATCTTTCAAAGTCTTCTCTACCTACAAGACTCGACCATTATAGTTATAATATAAGTAATTATACCATTATAGAGGGATAATATATGCATGATACTACATGTACAATCATGTTCACATATCTTGTTCCCTTTTTTTGACTCACCATTTTGATTGTTGCCCAAAATATTTGTTATAGAGAAAATAGATTTGTGGTTCTATAACTCTATCAACAAATTCTATATGCCATAGCCAAGGAAGTTTATATTAAATATCCATATGATGATACAATTTTCCTTTTATTTCATATTACCTGACCAAATATATTATAGTGTTCAAATTTAAGCTTCACTATAATGCAAAAATAACGATCCAATATACAATTCAAAAGATGGGATTAATCATTGGGCATAAAAGAGATCATGATGATGATGTCTCTAATGACAAAGAAGAGGATGTATGAGCCCAAGACCGAGCATCATATATACCTAGTTTTTGTAGCCACTTAAATGATTTTTCATATACACATGGTTTTAGATAACAAATTGGTTTTGACATTGAGTATAACCATCAAACTTTAAAATACCTCAACAATCGCATGCTTCAACTCAGTCCCTATCCACCAAATGAAATCTACAATATGCTTATCCTGGTATAGTTTATCCCTATAATCATTCCTATAAACTATGACCAACCTTTCATCAACCTAATTTAAATAAACTTTTACTTTGAATTTCCCCTTTTCTAGGGAATTTCTTATCATTTCATATTAAAGATCACCCATTTTTTGAAAGTTTATTACTTCATACAATGGGGTTATCTATTGAACATCATACCATTTCAAATTAAGGAAAAAAAATATATATGGGTGTGGATCCATATGTGGATGTCGTATTGCAAACTATGTGAGGGTATTTGAACTATTTCTGTGGTTTTTGTGTACTTTATTTTCATATTTGAGCATGTTGTGTCATGGTCTAGTTTTCTATTGTAAGGAAATATGTTTTAACTAGACATGATTTTATCATTTTGTCCCTTGATCTATGTAACATATTACCTTTTTACCAAATTGAAATTTCAACTGTCCATATTTAATTTTGTCACTCACTTTATGATCTACATGTTGAAAAAATAGGTTTCGGCTTCTTAACTCTTCTATGTTAAGAGTGGTTTTGTATTGATAGTGTACCACACTATTTTTTACTTTATTTTCTTCGAAAAAATGCAATAGTGTTCTTTAAAATACCTACACTTTTTATAACCCACAATTAGAATATTTTATCTTGATGTTTCTCCATGGATCTAATTGCTTTTACATAGGGGAGCTTACACAAAGGGGATCTATTGAGGTTTACTTATCAACCTACATTTCCTTTTCCAACTTGAAATTGGGGGAGAAAAACTTTGACAAAAATAAAAATGTTTCATCAAATTTTTCTATTAGGTTTATTATCACATATATCACTTCATTTTTAGTTATCAAAACTAAGAAATTTACTTTCCTTATTATTGATTAGAGAGAAATTTCTATATGTTTGATAATAGTGGTGCATCATCTTAGTTATGGTACTACATTTCCTAATCAATGGTTGACATAACCTACAATTTTTCATATGAATAACCACACCTATGCATATTGCATTACTCAAGAAGATAGTATTATCTCACCATCTAAGTTAACTTTCATTCGTGAAATTATTTATTTTAACAAGAAATAATGGTCATCATAAAAAATGGGAATACCATTGACCCAAAGGCAATACCTAGACCTTTGCTTATGAATGACATATTTCACATTTTTTATCATAACTATTTTAATAAATGTTTCAAGAATATTTGAGTTAGAGTAATGTCAAATGGACTCACATCATATAAGAAATTAATATTTACACAATTACTTTTTCTATGAATTACCAACCCTGTATTTGTTCATTTATTTTATATCTTGTAAAAGGAATAATAATGGTTGATCCCACAAGTCATTTAGTCTCATTGTACCCTAGGGACTCTACAAAAGTGGTTAACTAACAATACATCAGTGTTTAGATGTGAAATTCAATTTTATGTGACTTTTAGTTCAAGTTAACTTTTGGTCAAACTCATAGTTTAACATAGATGGTTTTATAAAACTCTTAGTTTAGTTGATGAATTGTTGAAGGATCATTTGTGCTTCTTGGTATCTATTAATCCATCTCCCAGTTAAAGTGAGTGACATCTCATTCTGACTCTAGTTTGACCAACGAGTAGTCAAAATGACCTTCATATTTAATCCTTAATTGTTGTTTACATGTGCTATCATTTCCAATTCTAACTGATCAAAGTTTGAGTTTAACCGAATCATACTTGGACAAATTATAACTCAACCCCAGATGATTAGTCAAGTGTACAAATTTTCTCATTTTCTCATTTTTTACTTAACTAATCTAGTGTATTGACTATGGGAATTTTTAGACACTCTTAGATGCTCCCCTGTGTAAATTGTAACACATTAATATATAGAGGGATTGTATTTCATCAATTTTCCACATACTTGGAAAATTTGATAAAAGATTTAAGTGTGTTTGTTCCTTAATTATTGATTTGTTCTAAAAAATAATTTCTTTTATAGCAATATACTTCCTATATATAAAGAAGCTCGATCTGCAAATTCTTATGCTTTAATTGTAGTTTCCTTCTTTCACTCTTGTTAGTCGTTGAAGAAATATTCTATGCGTTCATTGAGGTGAGTGATGTGGCGATTGGTGTAAAAAGGAATTTGGTGGTCCTACTTTAGCCTGGTAACGAGGATGGATTACGGTGGTCTTCCTTCATCCATTTCTCAAACAAGGTATTCAGGTATTTCACCAATGGCCTAGAAAAGGAAATGTAATGTTCTCTTGTAACATCCCAGGATATGAGGCCCCGGATAAAATAATCTAGAAAGGATTGATTGGACTACACATATTACATTGATGCACCTCCTATTCAAGGATCCCATCAATAAGCACTATACGGATGAGCATTACAAGTAGTACTACGATGTGTGTCCTAGCAGGTAGTTGATCTCGAATTGTTTATCAGTGAGTACAAAACACACAATTGAGACTAGTGGTGTTCTATGGGGCCAATTCTCATTGAGTAGTGGGTCTGAGAATTACATACAATATCATAGCTAGTTTCCCTTTAATAGGGGGTCACATTGGCATGTGGCATGCCAATATTGCTTGTAGTCTGACATGTTTGAAAGGGCTATTTGTGGTGATGGAGCCAACCTTGTGCTCATAGCTGTGATTTGGAGTTGGGTGTACATTGTCCATTCTTGATATGCATTAAAATGGGAAAGTGATATGAGGCAATATAGTTGACCCTTGACAAGGACGTCAAGAGTCTAAGTGCGGGAGACTATAAAATCTAAAGATTTAAAGCCTCAGATAAAATAATCTTAAAAGATTATTTGAAATACCCATATCACCAAGGTGCACCTCCTTTTCAAGGATCCCATCACTAAGAACTCTATGATTAAGTGTGCTTAGCCCAAAGTACTACTAGGATGGGTGAATGATGTTCCATCACTTGCACAACAAATTTGATAGTGAAATTATCCCTAGAGTTTAACCTTTTAATGACTACCAATTCACTTGTAAAATAAGTGAATTTATTTCAGTATAGAAAGGTATCGGTACCAGAAAATGGCTTTTTAAGAGTTAATTCAAACCAATTGTGGAAAATAATATTTAAATTATGATTTGAGAGGGTGATTAAACTAAATTGAGAAAGTAAACTTGTAGAAGTTGTTACGACCCCACCTCCCGATAACCCCCAATTAAGGGAGACCGAGAGGTCAAAGCCGCACCCGTAACTTCCGGATCAGAGGTTCGACACTTAACCAAGAACAATTATTAAATTTCAACAATCTATACTGAAAAGCTGTAATAAAATTTTGCATACCTTTTGTAAATTTTGGATTTCTAAACTTCTATCCATGTATGTATTCTACTCTAACTAATCCTCCTTGCATTTTACTTCATGTATTTCACAATATGATGATTTACTGTTTTTCCTTTTGGCTTGTACCTAAAATGTCGACAAACAAAACGTCGGTCAGCCGAAGCTGGTATGTGGGGGAAACAATAAACATGAAAATATGTTAACAATGTAATAATTCAATTAATCATTTAACAACCAAGATTACATTTTAAGCCACACTACTCAATCCTTACCTGTCCCCTAACTCTGTGCTATCCCTACAGTGGACTTGTATGCTACCTCTCTTTAGGTAGATTCTTACCCCCATGGACCTACCTTAAAGGTAGCCAATACCTAGGGTAATAGAGTCGCATGGCACTACCCTAAGGTATCCCAATATCTAACTCATGATGACTTGATGGTCCTACCCCATTGGTAGCCATTTACTAAGTCATTTAATGACCTGATGGACCTACCCCATTGGTAGCCATTTACTAGGTCAACTATTAAGCCACAGAGGGGACCAGGATCTGAGCTAGTAGGCACATATCTTAGGTGATAGTCATATCCACATTATAGTTTGCATGAATTAAAATCATCCAAAAATTAATTCATGTCATCGATGAAAACTTCGATGAACCTCGGAAAACTAACTCGATATATTCATAAGTGTAACCACATACCTATATTGCAGATTCAAATACAAAATTAATCAGAACATAGAAATCCCAATCAAGCAACCAATCATGCAGAGAATCCTGAAATAAATATACCAATTTCCTTTTATTAATATTTATCCAATATCATCAGCATCCTTAGGATTTCTACTCCAAATTTAGGGTTTCCTTAGAAATTAGGGTTTTGCCTCCTTTCTTAGTTATTAAGAACCCTAATTCATCAAATCTACTTAAAACCTTTAAATTCTCTCCTTTTAATATTCTTAACAGTCTTAGCATCATCATTTAGTAATTTACTTCCTTAATCCGAAATATCATGGTTTTCCTCTTCTTTTACCCCAATTAGGGTTCCCATATGAATTATTCCTCATTTATGAATTACAACCCTAAAACTACCAATTTTGTATACAAAACGGATGAAAACTCTAAATTATTAATCAACAGGTTAATATCTTTCAAATTAACCTATTAGTCTTCAAAGATGTATCCTTTATATTCAATTCAGGGTTTCTAAGGTTTCCTACAAAACCCTAACCATCTCAATTATCTTCATTAAGAATTATCTAATCCAAACTATGTTCAAGAAT
Source organism: Alisma plantago-aquatica (assembly GCA_963693085.1). NCBI lineage: Eukaryota > Viridiplantae > Streptophyta > Magnoliopsida > Alismatales > Alismataceae > Alisma > Alisma plantago-aquatica. The sequence continues at coordinate 1,047,066,941 of OY856412.1, read as the reverse complement.
CATTATATTATAGTTTTATTCTTGTAATATCATGTTATGACCACTAAAACTCAAATTTACTCAAATCAGGGTTTTTAGTCTATTAAACATGTTCATGATCATAAAACCCTAAAACCAACATACTAATCATCTTTTTATTATTTTACCATTCCTTTTATTCTTAACAGGTTAACATCAACTCTAGTGATCCATTAAACCCTATTAAACACTTTATTCATGTCAAAATAGGGTTTCTTAATCTTTAATTAATTAAAGATGATAATTTACACTACTTTTTGAATAGCATGCAAAATTAGGTTTCAAACATAATTTCTTTGTGTTCCTCTCATTTTGAGGATCAATTTTCATATATTATTTGTCTTGATTGGAGTTACGAATAATGAGATATGATTTTTGGTAAAATCTACTTACTTTGGCCAATCTGATGATGCCACGTCATCCTGCATGAGCGTCACTTGCCTACGTGACCCAGTGACTTGAAACATAATAGATTTACTATTATGCCCTTGTGCGGCAGACCGGTTCTTCATATGGTGGAAGGGCAGTTCCGTCCAATCTGGGTTTGGTTGTCTTCAACCCCGCAACGCGACCTGCTGCCGCTGCAACAATGACCCGATGAGGCCCTGCTGTCCTCCCCGGACCTAGACAGCCACCAGGACAGCTCCCCTTGTCTCCATCGTGGCCCCGCGCAGGTGAGTGTGCCACTGAACCATGGCTGTGAAGGTCGGTTCAAGCTATCTACCTCTGCAACCCAAGATTGTCCCATGGTCCTTACTGAAGGTGTCGCGCACGCGCTAGGGCACAGGGTGGTGGCTGCATTCCTCCGCGGCATGGTGGGAGCATCGTGCTTCCACCAAACTCATGTTTAGGGCTCCTTGTTTCCCTGGGGTCGCGCTACCCCCATGCTAGGGTTTATGGACGAGAATCATGGAAGAAGAAGAGAAGTTGGTGTGTGTGATCTCCTGAACTTGGCCCAATGCCTTACCCCTTATATTGGGGGAAGTACAAAGCCCTAAGGCGTGCCTCCTTGAGGACTTGATGAGTGCATACTCATCATGGAATTCAATTACCTCTTTGGAACAAATTCAACTCCATTTGATACCTTTTTACCCAAATATGAATCATAATGTGTAAAACTACTTGGCTGATTCAATAATCAAGGTTTTAACTAAATATTATTCATTTAATGCAGGTAAACCAAGCAATTCCATCCATACGGTACCAATACCGTTTGGGTCCATGCGGTTTCAAGACCGTTTGGGTCCATGCGGTCCCAAAACCGTTTGCTGGAATACATAAAAGAACGAATGACAAGGTCGTTCGCCAAAGAAAACTGCGCAAGCTGCAAACAGCATGTCCATGCGGTCTCAAGACCATTTGGGTCCATGCAGTCTCAAGACCGTTTGGGTCCATGCGGTCCCAAGACCGTTTGGGTCCATGCGGTCTCAAGACCATTTGGGTCCATGCGGTCCTAAGACCGTTTGGGTCCATGCGGTCTCACAACCGTTTGGGTTCATACGGTCTCAAGATAGTTTGGGTCCATGCGGCACCATGTTCATTTGGTTTCACGCGGTCTCAAGACCGTTTGGATCCATGCGGTTTCCAATACCGTTTGACACAAGCGCGAAGACCGATTGAAGAACCGAAGTCGCACATTCACGCCGAAATTGAGACCGACCTCACGATCAATCGTCGCAAACCATTTGGTGCCCAAACAGTCTCCAAATCGTTTGGTGCCCAAATGGTCTACAGACCGTTTGGAGAAGATATTTCCAGCAACTTATCCAAACCGTTTGGGATCAGATCTGAACCTATAAATAGACCCCCAGGGTCCTCATTTGAAGGCATCGGATCCGGACGCCGATAGGCTGCCAGAGAGAAACTCCGATCAAGTTCCACTCCACCTACTGCTACTGTTGCATCCAAGGAGGCCGAGAAGAGAAGGAAGACAGAGCAAGGAGCGCATCTACTTCACCGGGCTGCGACCACTCTCTGCACTGAGCTCATGGCAGATTTGTCTTTCTCTCTCATCATTCTTGTATCTCACATCATGAGCGAGTAGTCCTCTTTCACTGGGGTGCATGGACTAGCCCCTCTGCCCATGCAAACCATGTTCTTTTGTTAAACTTCCCATGGCAATGTATATAGATCTTCATTTTTTCATTATCGTTAAGCTCATATGTTGGTTATGTGCTTGTTTTCATCTTTGTGCTCCCTATGTTGCGAGAACTTCAATGCATGGGTATGAACGTCATTTAGCAAGTTAGACTCCTTGACGAGAACTTCTGATAGGATTCCTTGAGGTCGTAAGTGTGTGATCCGCGAGGGGACGAGCCATCTAGCCTTCGGTGACGCTTCTGTGCGCCTGACGCCCGTATGGGGGGTTCACAACCTTAGTTGGATTTTTTATCTTCTTGTTAATCTTCGATGTTTACTCGTACTATAATCGCTTATGTGCTTATCGGTTGACGTGGCTGACTCCTTGATGAGAACTTCTGATGGGTTTCCATGAGGTCGTAAGTGTATGATCCGCGAGGGGACGAGCCATATAGCCTTCGGTGATGCTTCTGTGCGCCTGATGCCCGTATGGGGGTTCACAGCCTTAGTTGGATGTTGTATCTTCAGAGTCGTAAGACACGTGATCCGGATGGTGACGAGACATCTGATGCCTATGGTGATGCTTACGGGGACCTGATGCCCGTATGGGGGGTCCTGCAGCAGCTCTACTTGGAATGTTATATCTTGCCTGGATTGTTTGCAAAGGAGTATGTTTGTGTGCGTAGTGGTGGTCAAACCCGGTACCATCCCAGCGATTCCACATCACTGATCTAAACCTATCTTTAATTCCGCTTTTACTTTCCTGCAATTAGTTTAAACAAACCAAAATCAACCTATTGTTCTAAATATTAGTTTTACTTGAGCTAGATCCAACTGACAAAGATTCTTAAAAATGTTGTCCTTTGGGTTCGATCCTCAACTATACTGTGATTAGACTCGTCCGCTTGCGGGTGGTATTATTGCACTTGGTTTAGGTAAAAGCTCGGGGATTTCAGCCCCGGGTGAATTTGTTAGTGCATTCAAAACACCACGTCAAATTCTGGCGCCGTTGTCGGGGACAACAGAATCAGTCAGTCTAATCTAGTTCTCTTAAGACTAATCTAGGATTTTGCTTTTCTTTTTGAAACAATCACTTATCTACTTGAATTTGATTCTACTTTGTATATCTCATTTCGAACCTTTTCAATTTTCAGGTGCTTTTCAACGCATAGTGCATGCACCGTTTGGACAGTCCCGGACTCACCGCAAGCTTTGACCCCGAGATTGATAGAACCTTCCATCGTCAGATCAGAGAGAACCAAGCGAGGATGAAACAAGAAGAAGTAGTAGCCCGAAGAGTGGCTCAAGTCATGAATGCACAGAGAGAGAGAGGCTGATGCAAGAAGCCAGAGATGCGGTTCAACAGGAGATCTTAGCAGCACAAGTAGCAACGTAGGCATACGAACTACAGAAAGATCTTAGAGAGTTCTCAATCCCAAAATCTGCAAATGTGTATCATCCAGTACAGCCTCCTCCCATCGAAGATGCCAATTTTGAGATTAGAGCACATTGGATCACACTGCTTCAAAACAACCCGTTCTATGGCAAACAAGTGGAGAACAACCAAGGTCATCTTCTGAGATTCATCGACCTATGTGCTATGACAAAGCAAAATGGAGTCTACGATGATGCCATTCGACTCCGTCTCTTCAAGTACTCTCTTGCTGATAGAGCCATTAGTTGGTACAATTCACTATAGAGTGAAGTACCTATTACCACTTGGGAGCAGCTGCAAAACGCATTTCTGGAAAAGTTCTACCCCCCATCTCTTACATATGAAATCAGGGGGTGAATCACAAATTTCACTCAAGTCCCTGGAGAAACCCTCACTGAAGTGTGGGATAGGTACAAGGAGCTCCTATGCAAATGCCCACACCACAGAATCCCAAAGAATCAACTCATAGAAATCTTATATAGGGGTGTGGAGGATGATGTTAAGATGTTTCTAGATTCCTCATCTGGAGAAAACTTCATGCGTCAAAGTTACGACAGCGCATGGAGAGTCGTCACCCTAGGAGCAGAAAATCAAGCCAATTGGGGCAGATCTGTAGGTAAAGGAGTCTTGAAGGTGGCTATGGCTGAAGCTATTCCAGAATACAAGTCTATCGCTGAAACCTTGAAGGTCTTAGTTGCCAAGCAAGATCATATAGAATCATCTCTAGCTTCTATTGGAAGAGGACATTCACCCACTAGGAAACAAGAACATGTCAAGTCCACCTCTATGTTCTGTGAAGCATGCAAAAGCACAGATCATTCCACTCTATCATGCAATTTTCTCTACGACGTTGTTCTAAGCAATGCTTGTGGGCTAGGAAATAATTGCCAGATGGAAAATCTAAATGCTATTAATACCATCCCTGGGCAGAACTATTACAATCCCAATCAAAATAGGAATCACCCAGGCTTCCTATATGGAAACCCTTCAGGAGCAATGAACTCGCATCAATTCGGTCCCAACAATCAATCAAGAGGCCCATCAGGATTCCAGTTTAACCAACAACAGAACTTTGGGAATCAAGGAAATTTCAAAGGAAACTTTCAGAATAGAAACTTCAATAATTATCAGAACAACTCTCAGTATCGTCATTATGGATATAAAAGAAGACATCAGATATACTCTTATCTTTGGTCGTCCGTTCCTCACCACTGCTAGAGTCCTGATTGATGTTGAAGCAGGTACCTTACTACTCAAGTTAGGCAAAGAAACCCTAGAATTCAAAGTTTTCAAAAGTATGAGAAGACCAAGTATACAAGAAGAAGTCTATCTGATTGATTGTGTCGAGCAAATGTCACAACTGACCCAAGAGTATCACGAATCGTACAATCCCTTGGGAGCCATTCTCTCAGATCTATCTATCGATGAACCAATTAACAAACGAGCAGATGATTGCATCAAATCCTTCGACTCGGCTAAAGAAGATGTTGAAGCCACTTGTGAAGAACTCAAGTCTACCAAAACCACAAAAGAGACAAGCAAAAAACAAGAGGCTCCCGAGATGAAGCCCCTACCTGAGGGACTGAAGTACATGTTTTTGTACGACCCCAAAGTTTGTTCAGTCATTATAAATTTGGACTTAACAACTGAACAAGAAGAAAAACTTCTGGAGGAATTGAGGGAAAGAAAGCAAGCAATAGGCTATAAAATGAGCGACATCACAGGGGTCAGTCAAGCATTGTGCATGCACAAGATCCCTATGATGGAAGATCACAAGCCGACTATCAAGCATAAATGGAAGTTGAATCTGAATATGAAGGAAGTGGTCCGTCGCGAGATCATCAAACTTCTTACAGCTAGAATAATCTACCCGATATCAGATTCACCATGGGTAATCCCAGTACACGTTGTGCCAAAGAAAGGTGGAACAACTGTTATAAGGAATGAAAATGATGAGCTCATCCCCACTCGAACAGTCACCGGGTGGCGGATGTGTATTGATTATAGAAAATTAAACAAGGCTACTCAAAAAGATCATTTTCCTATGCCATTCCTCGATCAAGTCTTGGAAAGGTTGGATAACCAAGAATATTTCTGTTATCTTGACGGTTACTCAGGATTCTATCAGATTCCCATACATCCATATGATCAAGATAAAACGAATTTCACCTGTCCTTTCGGAACATACACGTTTAAAAGAATGCCATTTGGACTCTGTAAGCACCCACGACTTTTCAACGTTGCATGTCTGCTATTTTCACAGGGCTTACGGAAACTATTATGGAAGTCTTCATGGATGACTTTTCTGTATATGGAGACTCATTTGCTTCATGTCTAAAGCACCTCTCCCTGGTCCTCAAACGTTGTGAAGAAGCACATCTGGTGCTAAATTGGGAAAAATGCCACTTCATGGTAAGGGAAGGCATTGTCCTGGGCCATAGGGTTAGCAATAGAGGAATTGAAGTCGATAAAGCCAAGATTGAAGTGATATCTAATTTGGCTATTCCCACGAATGTGAAAGAAGTTCACGCCTTCCTTGGTCATGCCGGATTCTATAGAAGATTCATAAAATATTTTTCCAAGATAACTAAGCCTATGACGAACCTGCTACTAAAGGACGCTGATTTCAATTTCAATGAAGAATGCGTCAATAGTTTCGACACACTGAAGAAGGAACTTACAACAACCCCCATCATTAGAGCTCTCGACTGGGACCATCCTTTTGAAATTATGTGTGATGCCAATGATTACGCGGTGGGAGCTATTTTGGGGCAATATATTGAAAAGAAACATTATGTGATCTATTACGCATCAAGAACCCTCGAGGAAGCCCAGAGGAATTATGCCACTACTGAGAAAGAACTTCTAGCATTCATCTATGACTTCGACAAGTTCAGATCCTACCTTATTGACTCGAAGGTCATTGTTTACACAGACCATGCTGCTATATGTTACCTTCTGGCAAAGAAGGATGCAAAACCAAGGTTGATTAGATGGATCCTCTTACTACAAGAATTTGATCTGGAGATAAGAGACAAAAAAGGGAAGGAAAATGTTGTAGCGGATCACCTCAGTCGTATCCACACTCTGGACGCTGAGAAGACTCCGATCAATGACTCCCTACCAGATGATCAGCTAATAAGGGTCTCGGAAGTTATAACATGGTATTCTAATTTCCTAAACTATCTTGCTGCTGGAGTCATCCATCCCCAATCTATCGAGAATGCACTGAAGAAATTTATGCATGATGTGAAGCATTATTACTGGGATGAACCATATCTTTTTAAACTATGCGCTGATGGTTTGTATAGACGTTGTATCGCCGAAGAAGAAGCTCAATCTATTTTGGAACAATGTCACTCAGGACCTGTAGGTGGGCATATGAGCTCTAAAAAGACTTCTCTAAAAGTTTTGCAGTGTGGATTCTTCTGGACAACCATATCCAAATATTCCTATGATTTTGTCCTGTCTTGTGACAAATGTCAAAGATATGGCAATATAACAAAGAGAGACGAGATGCCACTGAATCTATGGCAGTAAGTTGAGATATTTGATGTCTGGGGGGTGGACTATATGGGTCTGTTCCCATCTTCTAATGGATTTTCATACATCCTAGTGGCGGTGGACTACGTCTCCAATTGGGTTGAAGCTATACCGACCGTCACTAATGATTCAAACCCCGTCATCAAATTATTCAAAGATGTTATCTTTCCTCGATTTGGAGTGCCGCGTACCGTGATATCTGACGGAGGTTCCCACTTTATTGAAAGAAGATTTGAAGCTCTACTGAAAAAGTACAGAGTCTCACACAAGGTAGCTTCACCTTACCACCCACAAACAAGTGGACAAGTAGAGGTCTCTAACTGAAAACTAAAGGCTATTCTTGAGAAAACTGTTGGACGTAATCAAAAAGATTGGTCGGCAAAAATCAACGACGCCTTATGGGCCTATCATACTGCTTATAAAACTCCCCTTGGGACTACACCTTTTTGATTGATATTTGGAAAGGCTTGCCACCTGCCAGTCGAACTAGAACACAAAGCATGGTGGGCAATCAAACAATTGAACTTTCATATGAAAGAAGCGGACCAAGCCAGGATTCTGCAACTCCACGAGCTGGATGAACTCAGAATGATAGCCTATGAGAATGCACGAATCTAAAAAGAAAGTACAAAATTGTGGCATGATGGACATCTGAAAACAAAAGACATACAAGTGGGAGACCAGGTTCTGGTATTCAACTCAAGATTAAGGTTATTCCCAGGAAAACTCCTCTCACGCTGGTCCGGACCATACATCGTCAAAAGCATCTCTCCTCGTGGCGCCTGTTCCTTATGGAGTGAAGAGTCAGGAGAATTCACAACAAATGGGCACCGCCTGAAGAGATATTTCACCGCAATAGACATAGGCACAAAAACAGTGCTGGAACTTGCAAATCGAAAAGACCCACCATGAATCTGAAGGACTCAGTTGATCCATCGACGTAAACCAAAGGCGCTTGTCGGGAGGCAACCCGATCAATAATTTTGTTTTACTTTTCTTCTCCAAATTTTGTTTTTACCTTATAGTTAGCTTTACCTTAAATAAAATTTGCCTTATGAAATAGTTTTTCTTTCAGATAAGAGATCGGAGTGGAGCTGATCGGAACGCAATCACACTCGGCAGCCATATCTGGTGTAACTTTTCCCCTCCATCTTAGATTTAGGGTTTTCTCGGGACAAGCAAATCTCTAAGTTTGGGGTGGAGGGTGGGTGGTACGTACTTCACTTCCACATACACCCTCTTTTCACACTCAAGCTGTCTCTATCATAAAATTTTTCAAAATTTTTGAATAGATATTTGATGAATCTTTGACACTTGTTGATAAAATGTAACTAACTAATTTGCTATGCATCTTCAATCATAATATCCCCCTTATTCGAAGTAAACCCTCAAGAGGACTGATTTTTGAAACATGCCTTTTGCCTGAAATCATCCTGTGAAGCTTATGATTTCTAATATCATAATACTCTTTACAAAAATGATAAGTATCTTCCAAACTAATAGGGATCAAACACGTCGTGCTTCCTAACTGACTAGTGGAACAATGGCTCAGAATCCCCACCGGATCCGCATCAAGTCATTATTTGAGCAGAGTATGACAAAGAGAATAACCCGATTTTGAATTGTAAATCAAGTTGCATTCTGATCTAAACACTCTTCTACACTTCTTCTACCATCTTCTTACCCCTCCATCCATCAAAAGCAACAAAATAGCCGATTATGTGCCAAACCCTAAGTTCGGGGTGGCACGCCACTTCCCCCTTATCCACTTCTTCCATACCCCTCGCAATAAATAGGGGCGTACCACCAATAATGCAATCTCGAGTCGAATAGAGGAGAGATTTGCAAACAAAAGATGCCAAAGTGCACACAAAAAGAAATGCAATCTCGAGTCAAATAGAGGAGAGATTTACTTCTTCTTTCCATACCACCTTTCACTCCTTTTTCTACCTAAGGGCACAATGCATGCCCCCACCATCCCGAAAACAACACCAGTGTCAGATCGGATGCACATTTGTTGATTCTATGGGTATCTCTGTACTCCTACAAAACTCTTTGACATGCTTGTTGCTGGAAAAAGTGAGGAGGAAGTGATATTGGAAAACGAACTCAGGAATGAAGCTATGGTAAGATGTGTTTAGTGGTCCCAGGAGGTTGAGGTACTGATTCATACTAAGCAGAAAGAAACATTTGTGATGTGAAGATGAAGCAATCACACGAATAGAAAGTATTCATTTGGCAACTGTTTCAAATTTTACGTTACTCGAGGATGAGCAACGTTTAAGTTCGGGGTATTTTGATGAGTGCATACTCATCATGGAATTCAATTACCTCTTTGGAACAAATTCAACTCCATTTCACACCTTTTTACCCAAATATGAATCATAATGTGTAAAACTACTTGGTTGATTCAATAATCAAGGTTTTAACTAAATAGTATTCATTTAATGCAGGTAAACCAAGCAATTCCATCCATACGGTCCCAAGACCGTTTGGGTCCATGCGGTTTCAAGACCGTTTGGGTCCATGCGGTCCCAAGATCGTTTGCTGGAATACATGAAAGAATGAATGACAAGGTCATTTGACAAAGAAAACTGTGCGAGCTGCAAACAGCATGTCCATGCGGTCTCAAGACCGTTTGGGTCCATGCGGTCCCAAGACCGTTTGGGTCCATGCGGTCTCAAGACCGTTTGGGTCCATGCGGTCCTAAGACCGTTTGGGTCCATGCGGTCTCACAACCGTTTGGGTTCATGCGGTCTCAAGACAGTTTGGGTCCATGCGGCCCCACGACCATTTGGGTTCATGCGGTCTCAAGACCGTTTGGATCCATGCGGTTTCCAAGATCGTTTGACGCAAGCGCGAAGACCGATTGAAAAACTAAAGCCGCGCATTCACACCGAAACTGAGACCGACCTCACGATCGATTGATGCAAACCATTTGGCACCCAAACGGTCTCCAAACTGTTTGGCACCAAACGGTCTCCAAACTGTTTGGTGCCCAAACGGTCTCCAGACCGTTTGGAGAAGATATTTCCAGCAACTTATCCAAACCATTTGGGATCAGATCTGAACCTATAAATAGACCCCCAGGGTCCTTATTTGAAGGCATCGGATCCGGACGCCGATAGGCTGCCACAGCGTAACTCTGATCAAGTTCCACTCCACCTACTGCTACTGTTGCATCCAAGGAGGCCGAGAAGAGAAGGAAGATGGAGCAAGGAGCAATTCTTCTTCACTGGGTTGCGACCACTCTTTGCATTGTGCTCATGGCGGATCTCTCTTTCTCTCTCAACCTTCTTGTATCTCGCATCATGAGCGAGTAGTCCTCTTTCGCTGGGGTGCGGGGGCTAGCACCGCTGCATATGCAAACGATGTTCTTTTGTTAAACTTCCCATGGAAATGTATATAGCTCTTCATTTTGTCATTTATCGTTAAGCTCGTAGGTTGGTTATGTGCTTGTTTTCATCTTTGTGCTCCCTATGTTGTGAAAACTTCAATGCATGGGTATGAACGTCATTTAGCAAGTTAGACTCCTTGACGAGAACTTCTGATAGGATTCCTTGAGGTCGTAAGTGTGTGATCCGTGAGGGGACGAGCCATCTAGCCTTCGGTGATGCTTCTATGTGCCTGACGCCCGTATGGGCGGTTCACAACCTTAGTTGTATTTTGTATCTTCTTATTAATCGCCGATGTTTACTCGTACTATAATCACTTATGTGCTTATCGGTTGACGCAGCTGACTCCTTGACGAGAACTTCTGATGGGTTTCCTTGAGGTCGTAAGTGTATGATCTGCGAGGGGACAAGCCATCTAGCCTTCGGTGACACTTCTGTGAGCCTGATTCCCTATATGGGGGGTTCACAGCCTTAGTTGGATGTTGTATCTTCAGAGTCGTAAGACACGTGATCCGGATGGTGACGAGACATCTGATGCCTATGGTAATGCTTACGCGGACCTGATGCCCGTATGGGGGGTCCTGCAGCAGCTCTACTTGGAGTGTTATATATTGCATGGATTGTTTGCAAAGGAGTATGTTTGTGTGTGTAGCGGTGGTCAAACCCAGTACCATCCCAGCGATTCCACATCACTGATCTAAACCTATCTTTAATTCCGCTTTTACTTTCCTGAAATTAGTTTAAACAAACCAAAATCGACCTATTGTTCTAAATATTAGTTTTACTTGAGCTAGATCCAGCTGACAAAGATTCTTAAAAACATTGTCCTTTGAGTTTGATCCTCAACTATACTACGATAAGACTCGTCCGCTTGCGGGTGATATTATTGTACTTGGTTTAGGTAAAAGCTCGGGGATTTCAGCCCCGAGTGAATTTGTTAGTGCATTCAAAACACCACGTCACGACTCAAGTCCTAATCTTGAAAGGAAACATATTTTCCTTGGGTGTGAAGCAACCATCTCTCTCTCTCTTCATTATCTTTTTTTTAGGGCAAGATGGCTCGATTCATTACTTATAAGCCATACGGCATCTACAATTTGAGTCAAAAATACAGCAGGAGCAAACAAAGATCAAGTTAACATCACTACAACTCATATCAGAACGAGAATAGAACGCTTCCGTATTGATTCTTCTTCCTTGTTGCTATCTTAAGCAGCTTTCCATGAAGAATTCCTTCGACTTGAGTGTGTAGTAGTAATAGAGGCCCTGGATCTGTGCGGTGTTCCGATGCATCATCATCTCAAAGGGCATCGTATAACCAAGTAACAAACAAGCCACAACAAGACACAAGGAAAACTAAACGCTGACAAGCAGCGAGAAGAAGGCTAACTAGTAGTGACTAGAAACAAACGCCGATGAACGGCGACTAAAAGGGCAGACTTAAGCTGCCACAGACCACTGAAAGGAAAATAGAGCAAACCAGAAAGGAAAAAACGGGCACCTCAGCCGCTCACCACCGCACCGTCTCCCACCTGACACGGCAAGTGCCTGCAAAGGCAGTGCCACCACCCTGGGCGAGATGGATAAGCCCCCACCAGGCGAGAAGCTATCCTAGAGCTCGCTCACGGCGGCCGCAGCGCCACCCAGAGGACCCGCCGCACAAGAACGGCGAGAGGCAGGAACCAGCCGAATGGGTTCGACGGCAGCTTGGTGGAGACGAGGCAAGATAGGAAGAGGCTCCGGGGGAGTAGGGGAAGAGACCTCTGGCCGCGGCTGCCGCCCCCGCCCCCCAAGCCTAGGGCACCGCCGCAAAACCTAGGTCGCACGGGCAATCGCCAGAGCGCTAGGTTGCGAACTAGAGGAGCGCACTGTCTGGAGGTTCTTCATTATCTCTTTAGATAACTATGTTATTTGAATATTTATAAATTCAAAAACATTTTCCCTTCTTCTATTTATTCTTGCTTTTTAATTCTTTGGCACAAATTTCTATTTCCTTTTAATAGACATCACTTCCTTTTTCACAAAGCCACCAAAAACATTAACAATTTATCATATTATCCTCTTATTTTGCAATTTTGATATTTTATCTTTCTTTCCTCTTTATTGGGACTCCTTGGATCCCAAGACACTCCATTATTTCGAAATTCTTTTTATTGGATACTTATTATCCTTCTAGATGCATTTTTATGCATTATTTCACATTATCTTGTTTATTTCTCATTAAAATATCTCTTTTTGAGAATTTCTCTTTATTTCTCTTTTATTTTCCTCATTGGTATTCCTTTTATCATTGTTAATCCTTGGGATACTGAATTCCACCAAGGATAATCCAATTACTCCTCTTTTCACTTGTTTTCCACATTTTACCATTGTTTTCAATTTCTTTCTTAATAAAGAAATACTTAATTAATCTTTTCTTTTCTTAGTGCATTCTCTATGCAACTTTGGACTCCTTGGAACCCAAGGAACCCAAGAGGCACGAAATCCCTCTTTGTATTTGCCTTCTAGAGGTTTCCACATTTTTCTTTTCTCAAATATTCAATTATTCATTCACTAATTGAATTTTCTTGTTATTTGGGCCCAATAGCCAATAAAGCCCACAAAACAATCATCAAGGCTATTGTAAATGAAATTCATGTCTTCAAAACAAATTATATCTTTATTTGTCAATTAACTTTAATATGAGAAATTACATTTCTCACCAATTGGACCCAAAAATTGGGGTTGTAACAGAAGTAAACTAAATTATCAAAAGAAAACTAAATAAGAAGTAAATTGGAAAAAGTGGAAACTAATCTATCAAGAGACTAAAACAAAAAAAGAAAGTAAGAAAGAGAAGATAAAATAAATCAAGGATTAGTTTATGTTCATGGAAAATGGTGGAAGTCTATGTTTTGCACCCATAATCCTTCATAGTTATCTTATCCACTTTCAGTTCCTTTTTAAATAGATTTAAGATTAAGATCATGTTAATCTATTCCATTTGGAGAGAGATCTCATGGATCAAGATACTCGTAGACCCAAGCTCTAGACATTCTTTGGGTCATGGTTTAATCATCTAATAAATATTTGTCCAGGGACTGATCAAGAAACTTGTGAGCCTCATTTGATGTTTTGGTCCACAAATCAGGGTCTCATCATCATGAATCATAACAATCATGAAGAATAAATGATCAATTCATAATTCACATTTTTAAACAAATGAGGAAACATTTTTTATTTAATTAGTGGAAGCAAAGTTTGATAAGACAAGATATATTCTTATGGGGTTGCTCTCTGTGTCCCAGAAATGTAAGGACTACTCCATATCTCTCATATAATCAACAATAAGAATTGGAACAAGAGAAATCAAGTTGTTAGTAACACTTGTAGAATTATTCTCTCCATTCCTTGCTTTGTTCTCCTAGATAGGGCTTTGATATGATGGGGGGATTCCTAGTAACAAGATCATTGAAGAATGGAGGTTTCCTTGTATTAATAGTAAATAATGTTCAACATTTAGTTTGACTACCTTGACAACTTTATTCTTGGTCAAAGGTCTTTAATTAGATTCCTTTATCCACACACACAAAAATATGGCATCGACCAACTTTCCTTCATTCCTAGTCAAGGGAGAATCTTTGACAATATCATTTTCTTTCCCCAAGAAAGAAAGTTATTGAATTTCCTTCCTTTAATATTTCTAACCAATTAACTTGTTTGACTCTCTTTGCTACAAATTTTCGCTATAGGTAAGTCGATCGGCTAAAATCCAAGAATCCCACTGGAAAATCCACCTAGTTTCCTATATATAATATAATTCCCTTTCTGAATCATATTTGGACAATAAATTGCACCTTGGGATGCAAAAGATACAATCATTTTGGTGTGAGATATATCAGACATTGCAGGAAGTGTGCAGACATCTTCTTAGAATATTTTTGGGAGATCTTGATCTTTGGAGTGATTGGTCCATTCTCCAACAAAATTCATGCAAATTTTATAAAAAAACAATTAAATAGAGAAAGGACAAATTAAGGCAATTAACAACAAAACTGGGGAATAATCATCAAAAATTCTCCTAAAGAGAGATCTAAAAGATACAAGTAAAATGGATAAATATGCATTCATAATAACTTGAATGATGCTTGTACTCAAGCAACACAAAATCATAGAAACCCATTGATTAATATTGACAACTAATTCTCCACACTTTTTTATCATAATTTGATTCCTTACCACCATTTATGGACAAGCAACCCTGATTTTCTGGAACCACAAACAAAATTTTACACATTCTCCACTCTGATTTTCTTTACAAATTGCTTCTATTTCATTACATGTAAAGAAATAAATGATATATTCCTTCTTTTATCACTACTCCCACATATTCTTATGAAGTTTTGCACAAGACTAGGGTTTTCTTATTGGTGAATTGGAGGTACGGAGGATTCCCCTATGTAGGAAAAATGGAGCAAAGGGAGGTATGGGAGAAGGTTATATCTCCTCTATCCGACTTGAGATCTTTTATTTTACTTTGTTGCAATCACATTGATCGCATTTCTTTAGTTGTAATTTGGCATCTTTTCTTGATGGTATTCCCTTATTAAATTTATGATGGGTATGGAAGCAGTGGTAGAGTGTGGAAGGGTGTGCCCCCCCAAACTTAGAGTCTGGCACATTCTTTTTGCTTTTCATTTCTTATTGTTTTGGTAAAATGGAGAAATAAGAAGGTTGTAGAAAAAGTGTAGAAGAGACTGAGCCTTGGCATTCTCATGTTTTGAGTATCAACACTTTGGGAGTATTATAACTAGTTCAGATCATTCTGTTAAAAGAACAATCCAAAAACTTTACAAGTTATACCACAAATTGTATGAAGGCACATTGTCTTTGATTTTGCCCACTTTTCCAAGTAATAGTGCTAATTAAGATCTTAGGTGACAAATGATTTCAAAAAGAGGCTCTTACAAAATATTTTCAACAATATTACTTTAATAAAAGGGGATGTATTGTTGACATGCATATGAAAGAAATTGTTTGACTAGATGCATGCCTTAACCAATGTAGTAAAGTGTGACATCCTCAGATTTTTTAAAACTTAATCTGATATGTGACATCCAAATTGAAACCCTCACCTCAGTGAGAATCCCAATATAAACACCACAGACTAGGCTAAGAAGAAGAAAATCAAGGGAGTCAAAAGGAAACATTTAGTAGAACATGTACATGAACAATGATAAAACCATACAATACGTGTTCACTATTCAACATATAATTACAACATGAATTATTACAACATTTGATACTACATATTGAATAGCAAACTTATTCATATACATGTACTACCACTAAACAACAAGATTTTAAGACAACAAGTCCACCTATACATAAGCTCGCCACACAACTCTCACTATCCTGGATCTTCAAGAGCATAACCACAACCTTAACAAAAGATTACATGTGGTACACATCAGCACAATATTCAAGAATATTGTACTGAGTATGCCTATGTGTCTTTTATATACCTCTCATCAAATATTGCAATAAGATAAAAGTAATACTTGGAAACATTAAAAAAATATAAGAAAAAGTGTATACTTGCACAAAGATATTTATTAACAAAAGAGAACACATGTTTTAGCATGAGTTTCTATTATATGTAAAGTTGATCAACCACATGCACTCTTCTACCAAAGAGATTTAGTGCACACATTTACTATTCTGCAAAAGAGATTTAGTACTTCATAAATGCACTATTCTACCAAAGAGGTTTAGTGCTCACATGTACTATTCTGCCAAAGAGATTTAGTACTTCCATCAAAATTGAGCCATACTCATACTCCATAGAAAAACTAAGGATCTTCTTCCATATGTAGGAAACTATCTTAGGTGTAACATATCCAAAAACAAAGCTCTATAGACATCTCCAAACTACTATTAGGAGGTTATAAAACATCTAAGGTGAAACGCCCCTTCATGATGATAGAAACAAGGGTTTCGAAACTTGGATTATGTTATGACATATCTCATACATTAGGGTCGCATCCTTATCTTTACCCATGCATTAGGGTTCCCACATCATATTACCATGTTCTAAAGGAGTTAGCTATGTTTAGCCCATTATTTCAAAGTGTCATCAACATTTTATTGAGCTAATTATTAGAACATGTTCAACATTAACATATGCCCAGAGAGGGAGTTAACTAAAGTTAACCCACTTTATCCATATAGATCATATCATTGTGTCATAATCTTTATGTTGTGCTAACTATCAAATTGTATATTTCATCTTTATTAAACACTAAGATTAACACCTCATGCAACCTAAGTGAAAGTGAATGACATCAGTCTAGAAGAGAGAGTAGTTCTAGATTAGATGTCTAGAGCCTTTTGATATATATGATAGATGGAATGGATGATATAAGTTTTGATGATAGATGTAGGTCTTATATAGATGATATATGATGTTTTGGGATGATATATGTTTGTCTTTGAGGACCTAAGTTCAGATTTGAGGATTTGATATGAGTTTTGATTATGCAAGTATGTGTGAGAAAAGGGGTGAGAACATGGTGTAGACTAGTGTAGCTACTATAGACAATGTGCGCAATATGTCTAGGGTTTCTCTTCCCTTGATTCACGTCATTTCCAAATAGTGCAACGTCCCATACCGCTGCACTACAAGGAAAGAACGACATCTAAGGACTTGCTACTCATCAAGCACCAGTATAGACCTAGTTCTCAGACATCTTGGTGCTAACCTAGAGGCTAGGTCAGATCTAGACTGGTGCTTGTTGAGTACCAAGTCCTTAGATGTCATTCTTTCCTTATAGTGCAGTGGTATGGGACATTGCACTATTTGGAAATGACATGCATCAAGGGAAGAGAAACCCTAGACATATTGCGCATGTTGTCTAGAGTAGCTACACTAGTCTGCACCATGTTCTCACCCCTTTTTAGTAGTTTGCATGAGCACCTCCTACTTGTACATGTGTGGGGACACATTTTTGTGATACATATACATAATAAAATATTATATAGTTTTTCTCCAATAAAACAAGTGTCAGAGAAAAATATCAAGGTCTGATCTGATTGGAATCCAAAACCAAATCCAAAAAATGAGTGCCCCACACATAGTAGAGAGTCCAGTGCCATGAAAACTAAGGAAAGGGATGAGAATATGGTGTAGACTAGTGTAGCTACTCTAGACAATGTGTGCAATATGTCTAGGGTTTCTCTTCCCTTGATGCACATCATTTCCAAATAGTGCAACATCCCATACCACTGCACTACAAGGAAAGAATGACATCTAAGGACTTGCTATTCAATAATCACTAGTCTTGGCCTAGTTCTCAGACATGTAGGTTCTAACCTAGAGGCTAGGTCAGATCTAGTCTCTAAAAGACGACTAATCTAACCGTAAAAGATGATTAAGTTCAAGGTTCTTTAGTTTTAAGTTGCATAATGAGCAAAAGTCAAGCTTTGCTATTGTTCATGCTCTGATACCACCTGTGACATCTCCGGATTTTCTAAAACTTAATCTAATGTGTAACGTCCAAATTGAAACCCTCACCTCAGTGAGAATCCCAATTCAAACACCCCACACTAGGCTAAGAAGAAGAAAATCAGAGGAAGTCATAAGGAAATAATCAGTACCACATGCACATGAACAATAATAAAACCATACACACATGTTCACCATTCAATATGTAATATCAAATGATGTAACAATTCACGTTGTAATTATATGTTGAATGGTGAACATGTGTGTATGGTTTTATTATTGTTCATGTACATTTGCTTCTGATTGTTTCCTTATGACTTCCTCTGGTTTTCTTCTTCTTAGCCTAGTGTGGGGTGTTTAAATTGGGATTCTCACTGAGGTGAGGGTTTCAATTTGGACATTACACATTAGATTAAGTTTTAGAAAATATGGGGACGTCACATAAACTGAAATTTTGAAAATTTTAAAGCTAAACTACATAACATAATGGAAATTTTTAAAAGGAGAAGATATAGTGGATGGAATGGGTATGTACCACCCACATCCATCCAAACTTAAAATTTTGCTTGTTTTGATAAAACCTTAAATCTACAATGGAGGAAAGAATTTCAAGAGATCACCAGGATGCCCTCATAACTCAAACAACTTCTATCTGAAGGGGATGTTGACAAGGATTGGAGTTTTAACAGTGGATCTTCATGTTGTACCTAGTGATTGGGTGTTCGTGGAATCTCAAAGGGTCTTTTCGATTGATTGAAATGATGTTTTTTTCCTGGAAGTCCCTCCAATAGGATCCACAAATCTTCCTTGATTGGTGGTAGAAGTTTTGTTGATATGTGTGGATTGGGGACATGATGGTACTCTTTGGGTGTCCTTGGGGTTAACTCTTCCCAAATGATTTATGGTGGAGCACCTTTTTCAATGTAGAAGGTGGTATAAGATGAATCCACTTTGTGTAGTGTCGAATGTGGTAGATCCGGTGGAGGATGAGGCTTCAGTTTCCTATCATCACCTAGATCTGCATGTAGTACACATGGTGCCAACATGGGGGGAATTTTCTTATTAGCCTGGTACAACATTGTATGCATCTTTGTGTCCTCCTCGTCTATCATCCCATTAACATTAAGATTTGTGGAGGCATATAGGTCCTTTACAATGTCGAATATGGATCTGATTCCTTCATGAAGCATCTTCACAATATAACAACATAGGAAAATAGAGTGCATGTTGATGTGTATATAGGGGTCTTGATTATAAAGCCTTTTTTTGTAAGGATCTCCTAAATTATCATGGGAGAGTGAAAATACACTATTTATAATAGTCTCAACCAAAGTTGAGTGGTTATTGATAATGCCTAAATCAATGGCTACAATAGGAGTGGTTGGTGGAGCTTGAGGTTTTGGAGTTTCTACTCGATTTGACATATATTGCATGAAGATGGAATCATAATCATCATCATTGTCATTTAAAACCAATTTTGAGTGCTTCAATGTGGTGTTTCGGGCCTCCTGTGGAGGTACATATTGGTTTTCACAATAAAGTTTTATACGTACCCCCATACTATTTTTTTCCATAGTCCCTCTCATTAGGATATTGATATACATAGCCTGGTTTCTCATAATAGCCCCTAAAAGAGTGTAGAATATGACTCACATCATGTCCATACACTAGTACAAGAATGGTCTGTAGCGTCGGTTTTTTTAAGCTTGTAGCATCACTTTTTAACTGACGCCTAAGTGGCCGTCGCTATAGAATTTGCTCTATAGCGTCGGATTATTTGACCAAATAAAATTGACCTTACAGAGTAAACACCGACGCAAAAGGTTTTAAAAAATCTGAACGAGGTGAGAACAAAGGAGCATGTAAGGTCGGTTATTCCAAAAAAACGGACCCTATAAACTTTGTCAGTCGAGAAAATTGTCGACCGAACACAAATTTGGTCGACAATTTTCTCGACCAAGAGAGTTTATAGGGTCGGTTTTTTTGGGATAACCGACGCTAAATATTGAATAACCACTTCAGTGTACTCCTCGGTCGAGAATATTGTCGACCGAAAATATTGTCGGTCGACAATTTTCTAGACCGAGAGAGTTTACAGGGTCGGTTTTTTTGGAATAACCGATGCTAAATATTGAATAACCACTTCAGTATACTCCTCGGTCGAGAACATTGTCGACCGAAAATATTGTCGATCAACAATTTTCTCGACTGAGAGAGTTTACAGGGTCAGTTATTTGGAATAACCGACGCTAAAAATTTAAATAAACATTTCAGTGTACCCCTCGGTCGAGAAAGTTGTCGACCGAAAATATTTCAGTCGACAAATTTTTCGACCGAGGGGTACACTGAAATGTTCTGCAGAAACTAAAATAGAACCGAAGATTCATATATTTTGGGAGAGGGGAGCATTGATGTTCAACCGTCACCATTCAAAACCACACATTCATGACAAAAAGTATTCATAATCACATCATAATTTACAAAATGATAGATTGCTTGAAATATAAGGAGGAAAAATTAGCTTGAAATCCTAGAAATATACATCTTTTGAGAGATTAAAAAAATCATTATCCATATGCAAACAAGAGTGAACAATATTTTAAGGAAAAATCATGTACATGTAACATAAGAGTGAACAACAATCATGGATAAAGTTATATAACTCACCTTAGAGATGATGTAGAAACTCCAAACAGCAAGGTAGATTGAAGAAAAATGGGGAAAAACCCTAGCTTGGTCACTCCTCTTCACCAAGCTGGTTCCTTCTCTAAAAAGGAAGCAAACCCTATGTTTAAAAGGTAAGAAGAAGAGAGGGGAAGATGTTTTCAACCATTATCTCAAGCTCCACCATGGAACGTCATGGATTCAGCCAACAAGAAGAGAGGGGAAGATAGAACAACAAGAAAAACAAAGAAAAAGAGACAGATCTCACTTACCAAGACTAAGAAAGGTGGATTCGAACCCGGAAACGAACTCAGGAACCTTACTTAGAAACGGCAGCGACCTTCCTTGGAAACGGCAGTGACCTTACATGGAAACGGCGGAGACCTTTGTGGAGGATGAGACGACCTTCACGGAGAGGCGGTGACCTTTTTGGAAGTGTGGAGAAGCGGCGATGATGAGCTCTTTTCGCGGAGAGGAGGCAAGGCTTTGGCAGCACGGAGAGGTGGCAAGGGCTTCAAGGACACCACGATCCTCTTCAAACACGACGACTAGCTTCTTGGCAAAGGCTTTGGCGGCGCGACAATAATGAAAAGTGATGCCACGGGAGAGAAGCAAAGAAGGTATCCACGGCGGAAAAGGTATCGGCGCCGCGGGAGAGAAAAAGAGAACGAAAATTTTGTTTCGTAGGGGAGAAAGACTAGGTTTTGGTCATTTTAAAGGAGAGACTCAACCTGTAGCATCGGTTAAAAGAAACAAACTGACGCTAAAGATAGGCGGTGCCTGTGTTTGGTTATTTAAAAACACTCAAACACATTTTCGGTCGACAAATTTGTCAACCAAGGGGATCTCTAGGGTCGGTTAAAATTACAAAACCGACGCTAGAGGTGCTTATACATGCGTGAACTAAACTAGATCCAAAATTCATGTCGGTCGACAAATTCGTCGACCGAGGAGTCCTTTAGGGTCAGCTATAAGAAACAACCGACCCTAGAGGTGCTTATACACGTAAAATCAGGCTCCTTCTCGGTTGACGAATTTGTCAACCGAGATGTTATCGGTCAACGAATTTGTTGACCGAGAGGTTATCGGTCGACAAATTCGTCGACCGAGGGAGCTTCAGAGCCGATTAAAAGTAAAAAAAACTGACGCTAGAGGTGTTTATACAACCTTAATATGGGATGATGTTATGTGAAACCCTAATATAGGGTGATGTCGTGTGAAACCCTAATATGGGATAATGTTATGTGAAACCCTAATATGGGATAATGTTATGTGAAACCCTACTATAGGGTGATGTTGTATAAAACCCTAATATGGGATAATGTTATGTGTAACCTTAATATGGGATGATGTTATGTGAAACCCTAATTGATAAAGATGGGAAACTCTAACCCTAATGAGAGAATAATGATGTTATCTTTGTATTGCATGATGTTGATATGAAATTAATATGGTTGTTATCAAGTATACTAACCATGCAATTATCATGAGATAATAAGCTTAATTATAACTAGGTATGAGCTATGATGGTAATGGGCCTTGTGAGCCATTATTTTATTTGTTGCGTAGTGAGAGGTGACAACAAGAAGTTGAATACGCCTAGTGAGTTATGTGAGATGCTTGTATAACAAGTATCCTGAATACCTTGGTGAGATGACCTGAAGGTAATAGTTACCAGATAAGTGATAACCATGTTTAGTGATGAACTAAGGGTTTGAATACCCAGATCTAGCAAATGTGATGATGGTGGTATTGAGGGATGTGAATTCCCAACAATGAGACAAGGGATTGAGATCACAATGCTTTATAAAGTTTTGAAAAGTACTAAACTGGATTCAAAATTCATCTCAGTCGACAATATTGTCGACCAAAGAGACTTCTAGGATCGGTTATAAAGAAAAAACTGACCCTAGAGGTGCTTATACACGTGAAATCTAGATCCTTCTCGGTCGATGAATTTGTCGATGGAGAGGTTATCGGTCGAAAAATTCGTCGACCGAGAAGAGCTCTAGGGTCGGTTAAAAGTAAAAAGCTGACTCTAAAGGTGTTTATACATGCGTGAACTTAACTGGATCCAAAATTCATCTGAGTCGACAATATTGTCGACCGAAGAGACTTCTAGGGTCAATTATAAGAAAAAACCAACCCTAGAGGTGCTTATACACGTGAAATCTGGCTCCTTCTCGGTCGACGAATTCGTCGACCGAGAGGAGCTCTAGGGTTAGTTAAAAGTAAAAAACTAAGGTTAGAGGTGCTTATACATGCGAGAACTAAACTGGATCCAAAATTGATGTCAGTCGACAATATTGTCGACCGAGGAGCCCTTTAGGGTCGGTTATAAGGAAAAAACTGACGCTAGATGTGCTTATACATGCGTGAACTTAACTGGATCCAAAATTCATCTCAGCCGACAATATTGTTGACCGAAGGTACTTCTAGGGTCGGTTTTAATGAAAAAACTGACCCTAGAGGTTCTTCTACATGTGTGAAGGAAAACTGGATTCAAGATGTCTAACCTGTGTTTTTTGTAGACATATAAGGTCGGTTATTTGGAAAAACTGACCCTATAGATCGAGGCGTGAAGCCAAAATCAAGCAATTTTTTTGCCGCAGGAAACTGTAATTGGCTTTCTAGTCCAATTGTCTATAAGGGCGCTTATTTTATGAAAACCGACCCTATAGAGATACACTACAAGGTCGGTTATTTTAAAAAAAAAGTGACCCAAGAGGTCTTAAGTGGTGCCCGCATTTTTTATAGACTTATAAGGTCAGTTATTTGGAAAACCGACCCTATAGAGTTACACTACAAGGTCGGTTTTTTAAGAAAACTGACCCAAGAGGTCTTAAGTGGTGCCCGCATTTTTTTAGACATATAAGGTCGGTTACTTTGGAAAACTGACCCTACATGTAGTTATGTTATAACCCATTTCTGTACTAGTGATACTGATAGGATGGACTGAGGCAACACCTTGGGCTTCCTACTCAGTGGGCCTATAAGCTCTGATCTTAGCTTCTATAGCCTCTCTATGTATGTTGAGGGCATTTTTCAATCTGGCAGTTAGCTTCTTTCTCACTTACAAGGTGTGATGATTCATATATCTCCTTGGCGGGTCTAATATTATACATGAGGTAGAGTCCTCGCGGGTTTACTTCCTGTGTAGAAATCTTGGGGGAATCCCATATATCATTATTTTTAGAGCCACATATCACACATAGTACATTCTACAATGCCAGCCACTCCATCAAGAATGAGCACTTGAAAAATAGAAGACATGACTATTAGGCTCAAGAGAAATATTTTGAATGGATGAAGATATGGATTTTCAATTTTTTTAAAGAAACAAAGGTTTTTTTAAAAGAACTCAAAATAGAAAGGGAAAAAATCAAATATAAAAACAAAATTATGGAATGAAACTAAAAATTCCCAAAAAAACTAAGAATGGGTTAGAATACATATTGAAACTACAAGTTCATAAGTTCTAATATTTAGTTCTTAATATTTATGTTGTGATTATACTTACACACATTTTGTATGCACCCACATAGATAGTCTATCAATATACTTATTAGGATTTTATTTTTTGACATTTTAGGTAACTTCCATGTGCATATATATACAAAGACCCAAAGATTTAGATGAAATCAATTGAAGATATGAAATGTATATCACAAGGTGGATTATCTAGATAGTCTTAGTATTTCTTCTCATATATGTTAGTTTCTCATGTAAATTTTATGTAACTCATTATAGGATCGTCATTATACATCATGTAAATAACATTTGTTCAATTTATGGACATTATTGATTATTATGTTTTATTTTCTAAATCTGGATCTTGGAAAAATTAGGTAATGGTTCTTGACTTTATGGTCCACCTTGATTTAAGGACATCAAATGTGTGGGTTCATTACATTTTGTATCAAATCCCATATTTATCAAATAACATTTAATAGTTGATAATTTCAAATAGTCCATAGAATTATGAGCAAAATCTTAGGGCATAATCTAGCGGTAATGATGTCTAATAGGATCATGGCTTTGGAGGCTTGGAATGTTTTCCACCACATCATTAAGTCAGTATGTAGGGACTCCCTTAACCAATGTGATATGTGCCTAGACAAAACCTAGGATTTGCATGAAGTAATCTTTCCCTAAGTCTTTTCATCTCTAATTTCATCAAATTTTAATATCATTGCTTAATAAACCCTAAAATGCACTCCTCTCCTTAACCTAAATTAGGGTTTTAGGAAGAAGTAGGTTTAAGGCATCGTTCACCAATTAAACTATACATATAATTTTAAATGAAGAAATCTATGTAAAAAATGTGACATGTAGTTTATGTCCCTCTAGTGAGGACAAATCCTAAAAAAACCTATGTACGGGCGGGAAAACCTAGTTGTCCATAAAAGACTAGACTAGAGTATCTCAGTAGGGTATTGAAACCCTAATAGATCAAGGGAACCATAAAACAAGGATATATCAAGGTTTTTTGCCACACCATTAAGTTGGTACAAGGGGACTCCCTACACCAATGTGATATTGGCATAGATAGAACCAAGGGTTTTCCTAAAATAATATTTTCCTAAGTTTTCTAATCTCAAATTCATCCACTTCTCATATCCTTACTAAATAAACTCTATAATTCAATTCGTTCCTCATCATGAATAAGGGTTTGAGAAGAGGTATGGTTGTGGTATCCTTACCAATTAATGTACCATGATATTTAAATAATGACATGGTTACTAAAACATGTTATATTGTTCCATGGGTCTTTCTCTTGTGAGGGTACACCTTAGAAAGACCTTTGTATGGGTGGGAAAACTAGTTTTTTCCTTAAAGTACTTGGGTAGGGTAACCCAGTTGGTATGAAAACTTTGGTGGGTCAAAGGAATCATAAAACCTAAGAGATAGAGTTCATCCCCTAACTCTAACCTCATACCCTAATCATGGGTAAAGGAATTAGTGCATGTGGAATCAAAATCCTACCTTAAAAAACCCTAAGTAGGGATAAAGGAAAGATAATACACAAATGGGTTGGCCAATCCAATCTGGGTGCCATAAATTAGATGCCCTAGTTTTCCATGCATGCAAGTACATGGAGTAATGCATCATGACACATGTAAAAAGTTGTTAATATATATGTATTCAATGGATAAGAAAGAATAAACATAAGACCCTAAACTCACTTTTGGGGTGGTGTCCTAACCTGGGGTGGGTCAAGCCAAGAATGATCCTCAACCTATGGGATTAGGTTGTAGCTACAATGCCTAACCTTCTCCTCAAATCTAAGAAGGCACCCTAAGTTAGAATCTTCCCTAGATGGGTGAGTTGACCAACCTTCTTCTCATATTGGAGGAACCTTGGACGTCCTTGATTGACCTAAAAATTAGAGAAGTCAGATATGATGGGATGGTATTGGTTTTAGGCATGAAAAAATGTACTCCTACCTAGTCATAAAAAAATTCCTTAATAAGGGAAAGTAAATTTAGCACAATTAAATGTGAAACTCTTGGTTAGAGAAATCCCATAGTTAATATGTGATGGAAAATAAGTTATACCAAAAGGAATATAACTATGATACATCTAAGCCATGAAACCCCTATTGCCACCAATTATAATTAAGAAAAGGTTGTGTTTGGCTTAATGTCATGGGTGCATAGACATATAAATATGAAAGCCTTGGTTAGAGAAATGTCAAGAAAAATGTGTAATTAAAGTTAACACATTGTGAGAAATCCTAGAAAAGGTATCTAAGTTATAAACTCCCCTTGGACTGGATGATTCATGGGATATTGAAATATAATGTTGTCGGATACCTTTGACCTAAATCAAGGTGTAATTAATAAGAGAAACGAAAGAAAGTAATGACATCTTGATAAACCCAAAGAATGGTAGATCCCTAGTCAACCATAGGGTCAAGTAGGATGCTAAAAGGTACATAAGACCCAAGAGGTTAGAAGGTGATTACATCCTAAAGTGTATAAGGCTTGTGGGTTCAGGAGAAAGCCATCCAAGTGTGTGCAAGGCCCATGGGGTCAGAAGAATAGCCACCTCTATAAGTACATGAGGCTCGGGGAGTGTTTTGGAAAGGCACTCCAAAACTACATAAATCCCTTTGGATCGATAGGACATCACTCAAAATGCATCGATACCCCTATAGACCTTAAAGGAATGTCTAAGTCTAGTTATACAAAGATGTAATCATGAGGAATGCAAGTAATTATGAAATAACTTTTGGAATATTAATTAGAAGGGAAGTTTTTCATAGACTTAAGAGTTTGAGAAAAAACCACTTTTCCCTTGAATTCATGAAATTTAAGAAAATCATGGACCTAAAATATATCCATGGTTTCTTGTCATCTTTGAGGATGACTCAACTGAAAAATAATTGAATAATAAGATATTGGGTGGATACACCATCTTTATACATAATATAGGATGAAGTTTGTATTTGGACTGTAGACAAATGCTTATTTCATCTTTGTATGAGCTTGAGAAATTGGGTCGTCACATGTCACTCATGTAATTAACATATGAGAATTAATGCCTTAAGTTCACAAGTAATGAAATGGTCTAGGGTTTCTAGTTGTTACCTCACATTTACATGAATATAGTTGAATAACAATTTGGATGTTTGAGACCTAGGTGAAAATGTAATCCTCAAGTGAAATTGAAATCACCAAGTTAGAATATCATGTAATGAATGAGGCTGTGGGAATACTCTTTAAATAATTTTGGATTCCAACCCCATAACATAGATAATATTCACCTTAACAGAAGTTGTTAATGATAATCTAGCTACTTATTCAAACAAAGGTTTATAACTCTAATGTTTGAGGCTAATATCAGTCATCTTTCACCGTAACCTTATTAGGTTTTAATTTTGGGGAAAATATTCCTTATAAGGTGGGGTGATTGCAAGATTCTAAAAATTTATAAATAAAGATTCCATGATTATGAATTCAATAATAATGTATTCAGATTCATTTTAAGAAAAGTAGAGAAAATTATAGTAAGATCTAGACTTAAAACAAGTTTTACCGTAAATAAATAATTGTAATGCTGAGAAAATATGAGAATCCATCAAGATATTAGGAAATATCAAGCCTTAATTTTACAATTAAGATTAGAATAATTTTGTGGATCATTTAGAGGGTCAAGTTATGGATCATAGGCCCTAGAACCCAATTCAATCCCAATTGGACCAATTCGAGCAAGCATATAGGTCCTTAAGAGAACCATGGTGAATTTTTAATTGTGTGCTCCTAATAAATAGTCGTGATACTTTCTCATAGATAATAAGTAATAATGGGAGAAATTAGAAAATATTCTAGATTATCTTGTGATCTAGTTAACTTATTAAGTAGTCATGTAGATAATACTTGGAGATAAAGTTTTGAGGATGAAAGAAGCTTTCATTGACATAATGTTTTTCCTAAGTTAGATAATAACTAAACGGAGTTTATCCCAAAGTTTGGGATAAATTAGGGATACGATATAATACAATAAATTAAAATACATTATTGGGGTCATATTTCATTGAAAAAAATAAGAATGTAGAAGAGGTCTTATGGACTCGAACTCTAAATTCTGGTAAGGATCAAGGATCCATGATCATCTCCCTCATAGAGACTCTACTGAGTCCCAACGCCTACCCTACTCTCCCTCTCCGTTTTAGAATGGTATCTCTCTCATCAAAGCATACTATTATCTGTGGAGGGTAAGGTGAACTCAACAAACCCTCACCTTAGCATTATGATTTGGGGACAAGATAATGCTCGAATTGCTACAAACCCAAGAACTATAGGGCTATCTAGAAAGCCCATTTATACTAAGCCCCATTTCTATAGAAGGGGTAAGTAATTTCTTCTATGTGTCCCTCATTAGACACCTCAAACCAATTGGCCATCGAAACCCCTAAACTACATTGTTGAGGTCCACCTTCAACAACGATAATCTTGGCCTCACCCCTTAGATGCAAAGTTTTTTTAGATAATTTAATTGGCATCATGCTCTACTAGTAGTCAATGAAGATTCTCCAACATTAGTTGAACCATGAGAAAGCATCATAGCTCATATAAAATCTTATAAGGCAACGCCTAATGTCTCATATTCTATACTTGATAGTTGTAGTGACAAATGTGTATGACACATATACTAAATGATATGATGACTCAGCATTGAATACCTATAGGATTGTCATTTGGAGCACACAAATGAGAAATGCATTTCTAGAATTCATAATGATGGTTCTCTAGATTCTTTAGGTTATTGAACCAATAGAGACGTGTGAGTCTTATTTATTGGGCAATATGAAAAAAGAATATTTAATAGATGTAGTGGGAGAATGACCATTCTATTAGTCCTCATACATATTGATGTATATAGACCTTTCATAATAAATGCCTGAGGTGGTTAATAGTACCTCGTCATATTTGTTGTTCTTCTCAGCAAATATGGTAATTTTGTATTTAATGAAATACAAGTATGAATCTCTTAAAGTGTTCAAGAAGATCATGAATGAAGTACATAACCAACTATATAAAATTATTAAGACACTTCAATATGATCGATGTTGAAATATTTTCAACCAAGAGTTTGAGAACCTTCTGGGAGATCATGATAATGTGTCATGATGAACTCCACCTAAAACCCAATAATAATGTATCATGCCAGTGTATTAGAAAGAAGGAATCACACCCACTTAGTCATGGTGTGTTTATCAATATAATTTAGTTGATCTTCCTATTTCCTTTTTGGCACAAGTGTTACACAAAAACAATGTATTGTTCAAAGTTCAAAAGACACCATATAAGATATGGCATGGGAAGTGTCCCAATGTGTCTTATAAAAACATTGAGTTTGAAAATGTATATAAGAAAATATTTTATTGAAAGGCTTTGTCCACAAATCACATAAATGTTATTTTCTTGAATACTACTTTTGTAACATACTAGATCTCGGACCCTACCCTGGAAGTTGACATTTTGGACTTAGCCAAACAAGGTTGAAGGTTAGACCTAAATAGATGTTTAGTATAACCCCAATGAGCTGATGCATGTATAGATCACCTTAATGTAATCTAATGTTCTAACATTAATCTTATGTTTATAATGGATACATTAAATATGCCACATAACTCATTTTGGTGGTAATATGACGATAAGGAACTTAATTGGATGAATAATTTACATAATGGGTCGTTAATGGGCCATATGACACATCTCATAAAAAGAAGTATCAAAAGTGGAAACAAACTTCAAATTCAGAATCTACATATCAAAATTAGCCTACATGTCAAATTTCATCTAATTTGGACAACCTTGAAATATTAGGATAAGTTTAGGAGAGAGAAAATGAGTAGAAGGCATAAGTAATGAATAATGTGATTATGTAGCTTCAAAATATGTTAATAATGGAAAATTCATATTAAACACATAAAAGATAACTTGTGGATGAAGTTTGGTCCAATTTGGATGTTGTTTGTGCAAGTTATGCAATTTTAGGTACATTCTGGACTTTTCTGCAATTTACCCAATTCAGAGGTTTTTTTTGTAAATTGTCACGTGAATTACAATATTTAGATATTCCATTACCATTTTCGAGTTTTTGAACCATGGGACACCTAGTTGCACCTTGGTCTGAAGGTGTTTCTTTCCAAGGGCATTTTAGGGATTACTCTATTTATAAATGAGCTTATCTTTAGAAGCTATCAACCAATAGGGTTCTTTCCTTGATTGGAGGTTGGTTGGGATGGCCTATAAGTGTCCATAAACTGAAATTTGATATTCAAGAAGCCTCTATGAGCTGTCCTCTTGCATGGCCATGAAAATCCTAGATGAAGGACTTGGATGATAAGGCATGAAGTTTTGGATAGCTTAAGGAGCTAAAGCTTGGAGACAAAGTTGTTATGGTTTAGATTTCCCTCTAATTAGAACATTATGTTGTGTCATACATGTAAACCCTTATGGGATAATATGATGTACTTTTGTAATAACCTTGTGATAAATAGAATATAGTCAACATTTTTATTTCGCTGCTATACTTTGGTTGTTTTGAATACCATTTATTGAAATTTAAAAATGTTACACCTATTCTAGCATACCTTTAAGTGTTTTGGAATGGATTTTTTAACTCTTCAATTTTTTTAAGGAGGTGATCCCACCTCCTTACAAGTTTTATATTCCAATCCAACAACAAAGTTGTTTGTTGACTAGGATGGATGTATTGTTGAAGGGGAATTGAGTTCGAAAGGAATCCATGGGAGTAAAAGTAGAATATAAAAAGTTTGAGATAAACAAGAAAGATTAAGCCTAAAGAGGTATAGTAGGAAAATGAGAATTGCAAATTGTTTTGGAATCTCAAGTTCCTTTTGTAACACATAACCTCATAGATCTAGTAGAACATGTCGTGAGTTTGAAAGATTATGATATCCTATAACTCAGAAAGGGGGTGAGTTTGTCATAAGATGATGATCCAACAACCTACCTAGAAACTATTGATGGAGTGGAGTCTAAGAAATGGCGTGTGGCCAAGGGGGCCAGATGGAGTCCATGTAAACCAACAAGGCACCTTGACGGGTCCATCTTAAGGGGTAAAACCCATAGGGTGCATTTAGGGTCTTTGAGAAAAGGCCAACATGGATGGTAGTGTACAAACCTATAAGAGAAGTTTGGTTGTAAAGAGTTTCAAACAAGTTTAATATGTTGAACATGATTAAATCCTTTCACCAATTTCCATGGTTAAATCCATCAGGATAATACTTGTTGTTGCAGCTTAATGTGACTATGGGATTTTGCAAAATAGATGTTAAAATCACATTCCTTGACTAGAATATTGTACGTGATGTGTACTTGAAAAAACCTATAGGTTTTATAAATACAAAAATGTAAATGAATCCTATAAGCTACAAAGGTTAATCTATGGATTGAAACAAGCATTTCAGAGATGGAATCTTCTATTTGACAAGACAGTCAAAGAGTTTGACTTCAGTTAGAATAAAGATGAAAATTGCGATTACAAGAATTTAGTGGGACCATATTTATATTCCAAATAATGATGGGAACAACATACTTATACTGTAAATATTAAAACTTGGCTGGGAATTACCTTCTCTATGAAGGATTTTGGCAAAGCATAGTATATGATAGGAATCAAGATCTATGGAGATTATTCTACAAAGCTTCCTGGCCTAAAGTAAGAACACATACATTGGCAAGATGCCAAAAGGATTCAACATGCATGAGTGAATAAGAGAGAACTTATCCATACTCCATGGAGTTAGTCTCTTTAGGATCCTAGTGTCTCAGTTCTTGTGAAGAATGGGAATGTGTGGACATATACTATTTCTATTCACAATTGGATCTATCTTGTATGCAATGTTATGTACTTATCTTGTTATCTCATATGTGTTGGACATGACGAGAGGATACATACTTATCCTATTATCTCATATGTATAGGACATGATGAGTGGACATATGTCAGATCCCAATGAAAGTTACTGGACTACTAATAAGAACATCCTTAAATGCTTGAGAAGCATAGAAATGATTGCTTCCTTGGTTATGGTAATATTGAAGAGTTGTGTGTAAAGGGTTACACCAATGCAAGCTTCCAAAATGACAAGTATAACTAATATTCGTAATCTAAATTTGTGTTTGACCTAAAATGAGAACTATATGCTGGAAAAGTTCCAAGCAAGAAACAACAGTTTAATTCTACAATATAAGGCTAGTATCTTGGTGTTATGAAAACAACAAAGGATACTGTATGGATCAAGAAGTTCATATGGATGAACTTGTGGGAGGTTCCAATCATTGGTGGTACAAGTAGAAATACTATGACAACAAGGGAGCTACTAGATAGGAAAAGAATCTTAGATAGCATACTATGTCACTTGCATGTCATATGAGAAGTCGTATTACAAGGAAATGTGAAACTTGCAAAATACCGACTAGAAGCAAATGTCGCTAACCTTCTATAAAAGTGTTTGCACAGTAGAAACATGATGGACATGTTGAGACCTTTTGAAATTTAGATTCATGGGTGATTGGCTCTAAGTGCAAGTGGTAGTATGTTGATATGTATGCTCAGAGATCCAATCATATGATGATTGGAATGTGGCATTAGATAATTGATTTGATAATGATAAAGGTAACTCTATCTATTATGTTTGTATCAATCATGAGATGATAACACAGACCGAAGTAGATGTATAAGGAATGATGTTACTCGATGATATACATCTTTAGGTTGAGGACATGTACAATGAGATCATATATATGATAAGTGTAGATACATTCTTGTAATGTCCCTATTCAGATATTACTATGGAAGAGAAATAGATGACAATAATGCATAAGACTGGAGTGTGTGTTGGTTGATGACAAAATTTCATTAGTCATGATATGTGATATCAAACCAAGCAAAAAGGTACATGTTAGAGAACAATGTATTCGACAGACCCAACTAGAGAGTGCTACATGGATAACATGGAATGGTATTCATAATCATATATCATAGTCATAGCGGTGATTGTGGTTCTTAGAACTGAAGTCACTACACTCTTCACATGTCATTCATTGGATTTTGACATCATCCAACATGACTTTGAATAAGGGTTGCCATGAAGGGGATGCTCAGGTACTCTGTGACACATGGAGATTGAGCATGAGTGATGTAGATGGAATTTGACCCTCCTATAGGAGATTGATATAGAAGCCTTTTGATAAGAGATATTGAGAAATGTATGGGCATACTCATGTGATTCCATACATGTTATGTGAAATCTTGTACATCTTAGATAGTCTGCTCTAGTTCAAGGA
The DNA here is from genome assembly GCA_963693085.1 of Alisma plantago-aquatica. Classification (NCBI taxonomy): domain Eukaryota; kingdom Viridiplantae; phylum Streptophyta; class Magnoliopsida; order Alismatales; family Alismataceae; genus Alisma; species Alisma plantago-aquatica. The sequence goes on along the minus strand of OY856412.1, from coordinate 1,047,033,498 downwards.
ACATGGATTGAACATTGAGAGGATGATGACTCTATGCCTCGAGTTCAATCTGGATATCAAAGACAAAGGAACTATATGATCATGGGAACACTGGTCACAAATTGTAAGTTGAAGTTGTTCTCAAACTTTCCAAACTACTTGATTAGCAACAATGTGTTGTTAGATACCAATCATTGCTTTTGATGTCATAAGTTAGTCATGGATATTCATTGACAACATAAATTGGAACCTATAGGGTCACACACATAGGATGAACTTGGAATAGGAGTATATTCTTCAATGATGTTTTGATTTATTACTAAAGGTTTTTAGGTATTCAAATAAACAACTGAGGTTCAAAAATGACTGACTGGTCTTGGAATGGACCAGTTCAAGTGTTGAACCAAACAATTGAGTATCAAGTCAATAGGAATCAAAATTGGTAGATCAATGGCTGAACCAAGGTGTGAAATGACCGGTTCACTGGTCCCAACTAATTGTTACATGAGATGAATCACCCGATTCAATTTTTAATTCAATTGGATCAAGGATTAGTGTTGATGTCTTGATTTGCATTAATTCTACATTGAATACACATGTGATTCAAAATAGGAAATTGCACAAACCCAATGGTTTGTGGCATAAACATGACTGGTTGGGTGTGTGAACTGATTGGTTTGCCATCTAGATTTTTCTATTATATTTGTGAATTCAGCCCTTTTCACTCCCAGATAGACTGGGAACCCTGACCCTAACCTCTCCTATAAATAGAGGGTATTTGGAGATTCCTAGACACAACAAAAAGCTCTAACAACTGTTGTCCTCTCTCATTGTGGTAACCAATAGAGACCCCGAGCAAGTTCTACCCATAAAAGGGAGGAACATCAAGGGAGAGACCATTGTGAGAGAGAAAATTGCCATTCAAAGAGGCAACTCATTCCCATTGGCTCTGGTAGTGCAACATGGAGTTTCAGTTGGTCCGCATAGACTACTCTAATGGTAGGAGGTTGTCGCATATTGCTAGGAGGATGTCATAACCTTCCGTCTGTGGTGCTCCACCAGGAGGCCTCCACTTGAGACTATTCGAGTGTTACATGAAGAAGAAGTTTGTTGCTGCTTGGAGAAGAAGCATGATACTGCATCAAGATTTGTCATTGGATTTACTCTGGGACCAAGTATAACTCTAGTAATATTCCTTTCCCGATGTATCATTGTAGATGTGATTTTATTGTTAAGGTGAATCAGACTTTGAATTTTTGTTTCTGTTGCCTTATATGGTGCCCTAATTTTCCTACACGTTGGTTTTCACGTGGACCAATCTAACATAGATCAGCATCCTAAAAAGTTAATATAATACAATCTCTATACTTTTGTAGCTAGGATGTATGTATGTGTTAGTCACATTGTATCTAATTGGTTTACATGAATTTCCAATGATATCTCTCTACTCACCTTTTGTTGCTTGCCCAATTTCCTAAGTGAGTCATTTCAATGCTTACACATGTGGTTTGCATCCCCATGAATCTTGTTGGACTGTAGAAAATTTTCTTAAACATGCCTAGTAGTTCTCTAATCTTACATTAGTGGGTTTTACTGCATGGTGAGGTTCGATCTAAAATAATATGGCTCTGGCAACTTGTAGTTTGAAACAATTTTCTTAAATTCTATAGCTAGGCTCTATTTATTAGCTATCTAAGGACCTTTGACTTTGGGTTTTTCTTGAGAATAAGCAAGTGATAAGATTTGGGTGTCTGATAACCCCAAATTCAAGAAATATTTCTATATATTCTACCTTGTTTTTTTCACCTATTTTAGTCCTAGTATGCCTCTATTTATTTCATTATTAGCATTTCCTTAAGTTTCCCTTCTTCTAAGTACACCTACTTAATTAGCCAATTCACTTTAACTTATAGAAACCATAAGCACAAGTTTATCTATATGATAGTTGAGAAAAATATATCAATATCCAATGAATAATATTCTATCAAGTCAGTCACAACTTATGAGATACTTTGTTTACTAAAGGCATGCAACAAGCCCAACATTTAACTTTGTTTGCAGAGCATCCATAGTTATTAAGATATCGTTGTGTGTCAATAATATCTTGGATCCTATTTTTGACGATCAGTCCTTTATCAAAAAGCATCCTCATCAATTAGAAGGTTACTCTAAGTGAGCCCATAGACCACCAGAATAGCCACCTCAGGGGGGTGGGTTTGTCCCTAAGGAGCAAAGGGTCACGACTGCTACATCGACTTGACCGCTACTCCATTTTTCACGATTGTTATGCCCTACACATTTGTACCCAACCCGGAACGGTCTGGGTGAGGTCAACATGTAGCAATGTCCATACTCATTGTGACCACTATAGGGCTTTGTGATGGCTAGAACTACAACAACAACAAGATTGTCATGATCACATCATTGTTTTGACCGTAACACAAAGAAACCACTATCGAACCTCATTTACCATGACCGAGACACCCAACATTGTTGGGCTCTCAAAGGGGGATCGACAACCACACATACCTATATGGGAAAATGATTGACGCAAAGAAAGGTAGCCACACACCAAGTAGATAGTCAACGATGTCATCTCTAGAGACACCAATAAACAACCAATCAAATTCTGCCCAGGGAAGTCAAGATATTGACCATGGCACTCAAACCCCTACACTCGAGCTCCATCTGCAAAAAATGTGCACAATAGAACATCATAACTACTCAACTACCTTGAGCTCTACTACTCCAACAACACCTATTAACCATCACAATGCTCAAACTATGCCCAACAACATCAGATCCAAAGTGCTTGTCCAACAAGAGACAATCAACCAAGCTTTGTCAAACTGACCAACCTGTATTGCCCCTAAACACTAGTCGAGCAACATTGTTCAACCTACGACTACCACACCTGTGATCAATCTCTATAGGCATTGATTAGTGACAGATCGATCCCCCGTCATGCATACTCCGATCTTGACAAACAATATATCATGAAAACTGAGTTCCACAAAAAAAGACCTAGTGATCGAGCTCCACAAGGATAATCAAACTACAAAAGAAATCAACATGCATGCTTGACCAGTCCACTTATGATATGGGTTCCACATGCTAATCCCACAACTTTAGAACCTCGTACTGCATTCATTTTGTGATAATGCTTCCCATCAAGTCCTATAATTGTTGTGTATCCATCAGTAAACAAAAGGCACACAACCTTAGAGTTCAAAACCCAAACAACAACCACACTACCTTCACCCTGTTCCATGTAGAAGCTTCCCCATCCATCCATCCTTCCTATCAACCACCAAACATACATCATACATCCACAAGGTTCAATAGATAGATCTCAAGAGAGGCTATAACATGGATACCTTCCTCTCCATGACATCCATATCCACATTCCATCCATTCCTCTATTACAATCAACCAAAGTTGCTTCTTGAGACTAACTTGTGGTTTAAGGAGACAAAAAATTAATACAAAGAATAAGAGAGACACAAAGGACTACACCCAACCCTACTGGAAGTTGAGGAGTGAGAGAAATCCCTCCTCTATGGTATTTACTCTACCTCTCTCTTTCATTATTCTACTTCTCTATTTTGATCTCATCCAATGATGTACTTTCATTTTTTTTCAGTGGCAATAATATTTTTCCACGACTAGTTGAGCATTGTCTAGGCTATGTAGACTATTTAGTATTTACTTATGTACCTTGATTCTTTGCAAGTACTATGATTTCTATTTAATATTTTCATGTATTTCCTTCTCCTTTGACAACAATTGTACAGTTGGTGATAACTTCTTTGCATGAGTTACCCATTTGTCAAACCTTGAGAGAATAGTCGTTGAAATAGGTACAAAAGGAAACTTGGATACGATCCCCAAGAGGACACTCAAACAAGGTTAGATTTATTTGGTTTTTGATAGATCATTGACCCTCCTAATACTTCAACTTACCTTGGACTCGAGAGGGATATCCATGAAAGTTTGGGTGTTTTTCTATGATCCACAAGAGGGGTATTAGACAATTGTTAGGGTTCTAGTCACATAGCACGAGAATGAGTACGACAACCTCACATGAGTAGCTACCACATTGAGTGATAAGTTTAGATTTTAGATGTTTTATGGGGTGTCTAAGGGTTGTCTATGCCCAAGGACGAGGTACATTGACAGACATATTCATGATTTACATAGTCTAGATCTCCTTTTCTTATTTTACCGCAACTGTCAAAATACTTAACTTTTTTATTATATTTATTACTTTAGTTTTAGTTTAAATCATGAAAATACATCCCTTTATTTTACTTAGATAGCATAGAACTATGTTTTAGTTAGCCTAATGCCACATCCCTATGTTTGTACCCCATACACTACATTGATCTTGGGCATGTGGAGATTGGTGAGTATACGGTTCTTAATATTAAAACATGCTATGTTCCAAAGTTTGGTATTTGAATTTATGTTCATCACTCATTGTCAGTCTATCAAGCATGTAGAGCAAAAGGTATGGAAATAGACCAATTTGGGATTCTTGTTATAGAAAATATCATCAAAAGTTTCTTGAGACAAGCATGGATGAAAAAACTATTAAGTGTTGACAACTTTAACCCAAAAGGTTCCAAGAGTGTTCTGTTAAACAAGATCTCTTCAAGACAATTCTTGTAGTGATATAGTTGTTCATTCTACTAAGACATTTTTTGGATTTCTAGATAAAGTTAATTTGTATCAATATCTTAATTGGTCACAAATCTTTGAAGATTCATACTTCAAATTCCCCACCAGTGTCATTACCAATTGTGGTCATTTTTAGGTTGAAGCCTAGTTTCCACCTCAGTGAAAAGTCATTTAATTAAATGAGGTGTATTATTCTTTCAACTCGAACATTTTGCAAGTGAATCTAGAGTTTTCATAAATTACAATAAAGAAATTTCTTTGGCCACTAAGAGAGTGCATCCTCAAGGTACAGAAAAGGTTTGTGTGGATAAGCTATAGAAGTCTATTAGTGTACTATTTATTTTAATGAATGTGATTTTGATTTTACTTTTCTTTGTACAAGTTTCACATTCTTCTTGTTTTTAATGGAGGCTTGGAAGGCCAGTCATTCATACATGTTTAAATATATTACGGATAATGATTATTTTTACATTTTCAAAACTTCTTTGCCATAGGAGATCATCTTCTCTATTTGCCATAAGACATCTTCATATGAATGGACTAATGAATTAGAATTAAAGATACATAAACTTCCATTCTTCATTCCATCATAAGCAACATCACTAGAAATTTGAGAAAGTATTCTATGTACATATTTTTCAAATAATGCATCAAACCCATCACCACATAATTGACTAACACTAATGAATTTACAATGCCAAACATATACAAGTACACTATTTATGATAAAATATTATTACATATACTATTGATTCTAGATATATTGGTTGTAAAAGGTTATTACTATTCTCCTCTAAGGTTTTTAACTCCCTTTTATTACTAGTCATGTTCTAGGAGCAACCACTATTAACCATCAAATCCTACAAATTCTATAGGGAATTCTCAGTGGAAGCTACTGACATGTGGACAAGGGCCTATCTTTGGGGTCAATGAGAATGTAGACCAATGGAAATGAAGGTGATGGAAGCCCCATTGATTTATGAGAATGCATACTAATGGAAATGGGCATTGATGAGAATGGGAGACCCATTAGACACCAGATGAATGAAAACCTTATCAGTGGGACCACCAAATTAAGCTAGCGCGTAGAGATTAAAGCTCAAACTTAACATGAAAATCAAGGAATATGTCAAAACCTTAATTAATTAGAATAAATAAGGGTAAATGAATAGGAACCTCATTCTAAAGAAAATTATGAGATGTAAATGCAGAACTAAGCCAACAAGTGTGACTAAAACTAGGATGAATATCCATTCATCACATGCTCACTTAGACATTGAATAATCAAGCAATGGCAAATTATAGGCTTTAAGTTGAGACATCAGTGCATTAACTCAAGCTATGCACCAAACATATATGTAGGTGATGCTCAATTGATTATATATGTCTATTTTTTCATGTACTCATGATTTCCAGGATGAGTCATGAATGAGTTTTGATGTAAAAACATAAGATAAATGAGTTCACTTTGTTATATGAGATTTTGAATTTAGGATGCATTCCATTAAGAAATGTCTGAGTCACTCTCGTGATATTTTAGTTGTCATGTCATTTGACAAATCTGGACCTTGAAAATAAAGTTGTTCTTGAATATTAGATGTTGATCTTAGTTATTTATATATGTATGTCTTCTATTGATCACATGTTTTCTTTATTGATGAGATCTGTCTTATAATTAGTTCTTCAACCAAAATATATAACTACCTACATAATCAATGTATGGGTAGTTATTAGGAGCAATTTCTTATTACATACATTTAGAGCATGTTCAAACATCCAAAATATATTCTTGACCTCATTAATGATACTATCACAAGATTCTTGTTGACATCGAATATGAAGGAAAGGAAAAGTCACTTGATTGAGTGTAAAAACTTATATTTTCTAAAGAGTGTGACCATGCTTGTGATTTACAACCATACCCATTTGGAAAAACAAAGGTAATGATTAGACACAAACTTGGAATCATTAGTTAGTCAGGTCCTAAAGTCCAAGTAATAAAAGAGGATAGATATTGTCAATGTAGACAAAAGAGGAAACATTCATTATCCTTATAACACAATTATGGGAATTAAGTACATAACCAGATAACATTTGCACTAGAAAATTGAAGACCATACAAGAGTTATAATTTTTGATAATTTGGTATTCTATTTTCTAGGAGACATGCACAAATAAGCGAAGTGGTTGGAGACAAAATGGAAATACTAATATAAGCCCATGTACATGCAAAAAATAGATGTCGGATGTATAATGCTTATGATTCCCACACATAGACTACATTCTATGTATGAGATTACTTGATCACAAATATAATTTTCAATTATACTGTGCAGTCTAGATATCAGTTCACAATCAATGTGCATGCTATAAAGGATACTATCAACAAGGAAGAATACAATTGAATTTTGGATAGAAGCAAGCCAACAAAAATCATGCAAAGACTATACAAATACATCCTCCCTAATAATACAAGACTTTTTACTAGGAGCTTTATTGATAATGGTATTGGTCATATTTCAGAAAATGAGAGTTAGGATACCAATCCAACAATATTTAAATGCACTAACGTGGGATATAACACCATCAACATAGATAGAAACTTTACTAACAAGTACAGTCTAAAACCTAATTCAAAACTTCATTATTTCCTTTGATATGGAAGCGATCGAAAAAGATACATGTGAGTTATGTGGATAGAAACAAAAAAGAGAATCATTTAAAAATATCCTTGATACATTCCTAGCCTATCACGAGTTCCTAGACTTCTACCATAAACATATGGGATGGTGACCACTTCTACAACATATTTTCATTCTCATTACAAATGCCACATAGAAACCGGTCCACTGTAGAGGATTGGATCCATACTACATCATTATAGTGATAGTCATTATGGTGTAATTAAGAAACCTTATTAAAAATTACGTTCAATGGTGATGGTCAAGCAAATATTATTCAAGGAGAACGTCCTCTGTGGAATATAAGCATTAGTACAAGCCTCATACCTAAAATTGTGAAACCTAGATTTTAGTAGAAGCTATTTAGTAGAAGATGGGAGGGTTATGAAGACCATGCTAAAAAATATACCATTCATCTATCCCTAAATTTGTAGGCTCTCAATGTTCAACACACTAACCACACTACTAATAGTTTTCCCCATGGAATTTTTTGTTTTAAAACATTTATAGTTGAAATGACTTTCATGGATCAATATTCTCTAAACATTGAATCACAATAACAATATGAATAATAAAAAAACATTTTCTCATCGAAATAATTTTTCATCAAGAGACACGATAATTTATGACATTCCAAACAAAATTAAGCTTTGTAGTTGAATGTTATTATAGGTGTTGTTCGTGTATTTGGACATGATTTAAGTGTCAAATATGATGCATAACTATTTTAAAGATCCTTGCACTTTCCTAAGACATCATGTAATTTATTGGTGACTGAATTTAACTCTTATGACGACCCAATGATAGGTGGGGAAGAAATATGCAAGGAATTCCATGTTTGGAGATAATACATAATTTAAATTATATATCTTATAACAAAAGTCAATGTTGAGCAACCAGTCTATGGTTGACATGTTGAAATCATGAATAACGGTTTTATAGAGGAAAAAACACACCTTGTCTATCCAATACAAAAATGATAGGGTGACGAGCATGTGATTGTGGTCCCAACAACATCCAAGTTACAACCAATAAAGAAAATGATAGCATCCCTACAACAAATTCCATCTACCAAGATCGTTGAAGAAAACCTTTACCACGACCGCCATTCCTACTACACGACCTTAGTGAAGAAACCCTTTACACCTAAAATCTAGATTTATATCCCTATTTCTCAATGCCCCGGGGCCCTTGCCATCATAGTTTGATACACTCATGACTACAATAATTTTCCTACCTCACTACATGGGATCAGTTAATTCATCTATCCCTAGTACATAAGATATTAATATTGGAGGTTACACCACGATTAACCATGATTCCCCCATCATTTCCACTAATCTTGTCATATCATGCCACCCTTATTTTCTCCACCTCAAAATCCTTGTCGTAGTTCATACCCACTATTCCACCCCCTTCTCACTCACCATCCATTGTGTCCAAGTCAAAATACATATTAAGAAATTACCAAAATGGAAGTTGAGGATCTCAAATATATGGTAAATCTCCATCTGCATGGTTTCTTCTACCTCATTGTCTTTTTTTGTATCCATCAATAACTAAATGATATATGGTCTTTGAATGTAACATGCTTATTTAACCATGCTTTTCAAGTTAAATATGATTAAATGGAAATACATATCTAGATCTCTCCCCTCACTATTTTTGGATGGTTTAACTTTGCTTCCTACAACATAAACTAGTGATGCATAGGGTGAAGGTGATGGAAAAAACAACCAAATTTCCTAGTACATATTTTTTGCTCTTCTCTCGCTATGAACCTATATTATATTACAACTGCTATCAATAGATGAGATATTTTCTACTTCATTACATATACCTCCCATTGACATTAAGTAGGGAGATAGAGACCCACACAGATATACAAACTCATGCATAGATGTCTAAGATATGTTATGTTTTTCCTTTAGAAATGAGCATAGTACATGTAAATGAGATGCAATACAATAATAATCATCTTGTATATCATATTTACCATCCATTGCCATCTAGTATCTGATGAAAACTACGTAGACCAAGTGTTGGTTTTTTGGTATAGAAGTATATTTTTGGGGTACATGATGTGTTGATGCATAGCTATATGATTTTGTCAACTCGGATCCAAAATGGCCACTCATCTGATGGTTTGTTTACAATCCAAATTTGTATGTGCTATTATTTGACAATTAGTCCTATTATTTTGATGCTTAGTTTGGTTAATAGTTAGGTTGTTCATTATAAAGTAGTATAGTCTATATTTCCATTAATCTAGTAGTTATTGATGGTTGCGGTATATCGTAGTTTTATTGTTTCAACTTATTTATCTTGATCAAACCCAGAAAAAACTTAACCCTTACAACTCCACTCCTTGAAATTAGTACTAAGGACCTCTTGATAGTCACACACAAATCCCTTGGATACGACCCAACTCATTTGTTTTATACCACTCAAGCTAGTACTTGTGATTCAGATATAAGATTGAGTATAATCAGTTTTATGTGATCCATGCTTGTAGATCAAGCTTTCAGGACTAGGATGATGGGGCACTTTGGGTATCCGCATATCTAAGTAGTCCAATGAATCTAGGAGGGGTCATGGTTAGAAATTGGACCTTGTGACCATATAATGCATGTGGCATCAACATTGATGAGGTTGCAACGGAGGTTTGGGATTGTATCTGCATGGATGTATTCAAGAAAATGGTGAAGTTGAAGATAATAACCATAGGAATCAATATAAAACATAACATGTGGTCCTTACTGTTGGCAATGGGATAGATGTTACGTACAATGAAGGACTATCATGGTCAGTGGAGCATCAAAATCAAGTCATGGTAATCAAATCTATTTTGTCACCTTGGTCTTCATGGGAAAAATCTTTATCTACACGTCAGTGCAATATGTGTGTTGAATGGGCACCCAAAGGAAACCCAAATAGAGCTGCCTCCTTGCTCCTGCTTGGGACAGATAATAACCTTACGCGTGAGAATGTGACTTCTTTGTTCTTGTAAATACGTGTGCTATTTATCTATCATGCCAGCCATGTGTAGGTCTTAACACAAAATCGCGTGTCATTTTCGTTACATTCATTCAATACTAGGATTTGACTTCTTAAAATAATGACTTCCCCTTCCTTCTCTTTCTTTGAATAACTTATTATATAATTTATGTGAGAGGGGGTGTAAATCTTGCATTGTGGATGCATGCAGATAAATATAGATTACTAGTAAATTCATGTGCTATGCATGTGGAATTCAATTCTCTCTCTCTTACTCTCTCTCTCTCTCTCTCTCTCTCTCTCTATATATATATATATATATATATATATATATATATATATATATATATATATATATATATGGGCGTTCATTCGTTGCCCGCGTGGGTAGCCTAGATTTTCGCTAGCCGGAAGCCAAAAAAGTAACTCTCCTGGCCAAAAAAGTAACTCTGTTGTCAAAAAAGTAACTTTAGTGATCAGAACGTAACTATATGAATAAAAGAGTAACTCTGTACAAAATATACAGCAGATATATATAAGGACGGGTTTTTTTATTTTGGAGGGGCAAATGATATTATTTTTGGCTAAATTTTTTTGGAGAGCTAGACAAAATAGTCCTCTACAATTACGTAAAGAAAAATTTGAAAAAAAAGTGGTCAGAAGGGTGGGCGGGTAGCTACCCGTGCGGGCAATAAGGATGGGTCATATATATATATATATATATATATATATATATATCACACACACATATATATAAAGTAATACTTATGGTATATATGTCCAATCCATACCATATGACAATTATGTAATAGTTCACATTAAGGGATATGAGCATACAAAATATATTGTCTGGACAATATAAAAGTTATCCAATTAATTTTTCAGTGATATAAATTGTTGTGGAGATATGAATATAAACTAAAATATAAAATTTCTTCTACATACAATGTACATTCTTGTAGTAGTTATCAGAGTCTACTATACGAAAACATTCAAGCTTATTATATATACAATGATCACTTTTCCCTTTCTTGACGAAAACTTCATTCACATTGTCTCCTTTCCTAGGTTTGTTTTTTCTTTATATTTTCAATAGTGTCATGTTATAAATGTATCTCAACTTAATATATAACCATGTATGTCTCTGATATATACTCGATATTTTTTTATCTTGTACGAATGAAAAACATTGAGTTATTTTGCTACTGTTACATGGTTTGTATTCTATCATGTCCATATGCCAAATGTTATTTAGTTACTATTGTTAAATATTTGGCGGAAAAGAGTTTATAATGCATACTAGTCTGAATATTGAATGGGGGCGCAATAAAATGCTAACTTATATTCTATGTGATATAATAACTATTTTTCTCATTTAATTTAATAAAACAGATAACATATGCGTATATATGAGATTACATAGATTGTTTCATGGATCATACAATAGTGCTACAAATTATTCAAATTGAAACAATTTCAACAACATACATATTATACAAAAATTAACTTCCTACTTTTTGGAAATGAGCGTTCTATTGAAGTTGTGCTTACAAAACATTTATTAACCTCTAATACAATATTTATTTTTTTAATTAAAACACATATATCACATAATTTAATTATTAAAATACTTCTTTTATGAAGATGCCAAGATGATTCAATTATTAAAAGTATGAGTCTACTAATGTGAGTTACTAACATATGCAGTTTAGTGATATTATTTATATGACAATAAAAAAAGATTATCCTTCTTAATCAAAAGACCAGACTTCAAGATTTCATGACCAGTCATCATATTGTGAATTTGGTATATAGTGATTTTTCTACATCAAAAATTATAAAATCATGTTTATAGGGTAAAATGGCAACCATGTTTCTCGAAGTCTTAATTTTTTAAACATGTCAATACTCTTGTAGTAAGGTAACATTTTACAAAAAGGTGTCATGATCATAAATAACTTCAAAGATTGTAAAGTGAAATTAAAACATCAAGAAGTATGTAAGAATTTGTTATTTTAAAGTATACATACATATCCATAGCAAAATTGAATACGTGAGTAAATATAGAGTATATACACATGTTATATTTCATACGCTACATAGTTTGTCAAAAACTCCCATGAAGACATTTGAGGATAATCCAAGGAGAGAAGATGTATATCTTCTAGTCAGTTATAAGTTGCAAACCATAAGAAATAGATGGATGGTATTTAGCTACGTCTCATGATACACATGAGATCTGTTTTCGAATATATAAAATCTATATGATGTAAACAATGTTGTTTCAATCAGGATTGTTGACTTTAATTAACAAGGTCTTGGTGATCTTTTCTGTGGTCATTACTTGTAAGTAACTTTGTAGAGGGCATGTACACGCAAACATAACTATCTATCTCTCTCTATCTATCTATCTATTTATCCATATATATATATATATATATATATATATATATAGAGAGAGAGAGAGAGAGAGAGCGAGAGAGATTGTATTTGTTACCCGCGTGGGTATTTTGATTATACTACCCGTGCTGTAGAAACACGGTGGCAGCCATCGTAAATAGGCACCATCACTCCCGTATCCCGTATCGCAATCCCAAATTTCCCAATCTCATTCTCCGTCTCCGTCTTTCTCCCTCGTTGGCCGCACATCTGGCGTTCTCAGGCCTAATCCGGCCAGCCTGATCTTGCCTCCCTGGGTCCCCATCACCGGCACACACTTACCGCATCCCAACATCCATGAGTGTCGCTTTCGTCGCAGGGATGTTGGCTGCTACCCACAACCCCCATAGTCGTCGCGAAGATCTTTGAAAGTGTGGGGCGAGGAGCTTGACCTTCCTCGTGACTGTGGCAAAGTTCCATGCACGTTGTTGCAAGAGTCTCCCGGGATCGAAGCCACGACCTTGGCTACATCGAGCAAGCGGTCAACCAATGGAGAATCTGATCATGATGGCAGCGGTACTTGCTCCTCCCTGCCGGATGTTGCAGCTGTATCAACCCACACGAGCAAACACGAGTTGACGCCTGTGATCAGCACCCTTTTTTGTTGATCGGACTGTAAAGGTTTCTACACATGGTGGTGTTGTCTGCAGGTGAGCCTTCCCGTAATAAAGGTAATTAGTTCTGATGTACAAGGATGATCCACCACCATAGGCATACTCGCCCTTGTTACTGTCGGACATCTTACTGTCGAGTCTACATCAAAGGACCATGCCGGCAGTGCGACAGCCCTGTGTGGGGAGGTGGATAGTAGAGATGATGGTCAGAGACCGAGCAGTCCAGAAAAGGTGAGGAGGGGGATGAGAGGAAGCGAGCAATGGCAGTTGCATTCTCTGTGCAAAATTGGCCCTGCTTCGTGTGTAACGGAAGTTGGGGGAATTCATCATATATGTGAAGTGCCTAACATTGGTTGTGAGAGTGTTTAACGAGACACATTTTCCTCTAACAAACAGAGATAGCTATTATGCTCGGCCACAAATTTACAAAAAAATACAGTCGAATCTGCCTTTGGAATTGGTCTGATGCTGAAAATCCCCCCATAATTGTATTCTTAATTTCTTATAGTCAAGACATGCACGACATGTGAAAACAATATATCTCCTATTGTAGTTTCAGATTCTTGGACCAAGCTACTACTTGTAAAGGTGAAGATGGGCCTCATGGTTGCTGCCATCTTGTTGGATTCATGGTGGGGCAGTTCACGTATATTGTTGTTGAGGCATGCCTTGGTTTGGAAAGTATTCAACTGGAGTGTGTTCAAGGATTTTCGTGCATTCACAACGCTGGCAATTGTGTCTGTCATCATGTGTTACATGTCTTGATCGTCTTTCTTGTCTTAATAGCCATTGACTTAATTTTTGGGCATCTATGGAATTTAGACTGTATGCTAATACCTACTGTCTTTTTTAGTAATAAGCAAGTGGATAGTCATATTGTAATAAGCAAGTGTCATATGTAATATGGATAGTCACATTGTAATAGGCAAGATCCAACCTTAATGTAGGTGAATGGTTTGTAATATGGGTACTCATATTGTAATAAGCAAGTATCATATGTAATATAGACAGTCACATTGTAATAGACAAGAGCCAACCGTAATGTAGGTGACATTTTTGTAATATGGATACTCATATTGTAATAAGTAAGTGTCATCTGTAATATGGATAGTCACATTGTACTAGTCAAGAACCAATAGTAATGTAGGTGACAGATTGTAATATGGATAGTCATATTGTAATAAGAAAGTGTCATTTGTAATATGGACAGTCACATTGTAAAAGGCAAGAGCCAACTGTAATGCAGGTGAAACTTTTGTAATATGGATAGCAGTTAGAGTAACTGTGAAAATAATATGTCTCCTGTTGTAGTTTCAGATTCCTGGACCAAGTTGCTACTTGTAAAGGTGAAGATGGGCCTCATGGTCACTGCCATCTTACTGGATTCATGGTGGGGCAGTTCACGTATATTGTTGTTGAGGCATGCCTTGGTTTGGAAAGCTTTCAACTGGAGTGTGTTCAAGGAATTTTGTGCATTCACAACGCTGGCAATTGTGTCTGTCATCATGTGAGACATATCTTGATCGTCTTTCTTGTCTTAATAGCCACTGACTTAATGTTTGGGCATCTATAGAATTTAGACTGTCTACTAATACCTACTGTCTTTTTTAGTAATAAGCAGGTGGTTAATCATATTGTAATAAGCAAGTATCATATGTAATATGGATAGTCACATTGTAATAGGAAAGAGCCAACCATAATGTAGGTGACCGGTTTGTAATATGGATACTCATATTGTAATAAGCAAGTATCATATGTAATATAGACAGTCACATTGTAATAAACAATAGCCAACCGTAATGTAGGTGACAGTTTTGTAATATGGATACTCATATCGTAATAAGCAAGTGTCATCTATAATATGGATAGTCACATTGTACTAGGCAAGAACCAACATTAATGTAGGAGACAAATTGTAATATGGATAGTCATATTGTAATAAGAAAGTGTCATCTATAATATGGACAGTCACATTGTAATAGGCAAGAGCCAACTGTAATGTAGGTGACAGTTTTGTAATATGGATAATCATATTGTAATAAGCAAGTGTCATATGTCATATGGATAGTCACATTATAATAGGCAAGAGCCAACCATAATATAGGAGACAGTTTGTAATATGGATAGTCATATTGTAATAAGTAAGTGTCATACGTAATATGGACAATCACATTATAACATGTATAGTCATATTGTAATAAGCAAGTGTCATCTGTAATATGGACAGTCACATAGTAATAGGCAAGAGCCAACCATAATGTAGGTGACAGTTTTGTAATATGGATAGTCATATTATAATAACCAAGTGTCATAGGGAGAGAAGCACTCCATGTAATAGAAATAATAAATAAAACTTGAATGTTACAAAAGAAAGGTGAGGGGTTCATAGGGAGAGAAGCATAACTACTCTTTTATTTTCCTATCTCATCAGCAGTTACTCGTCTAGTGTAGCATTACTACTATTTGAACGGAACTTCATTACTCTTAGTGGCAATAGAGCAAGCAGCTATGGGGCAGATTAAATATCAATACCAACTGACAGAATTTTTTATTACGCCAACATTACTCAAGTATATTGTTCCAGTCTAGCTTGTCCAGGTAGTTGGTATTGAATACCATCAGCCGCACCCAAACACAGTCACACACGACCACCAAATCCATCCAAAAAGGGACACCAGAGAAGCCGATGTTAATGTTGCCCGTTGCATTGTTGTCTCTGCCTCTTGTGGCCACACCCGTGGTCCACGTCGTCAGCGCCCGACGAGTAGCAGCTGTCGTCGTATATGTTGCTGGATGACCTCGACGAGCCTTGTTGCTACTTTCCACCCTTTCCCTTACTGCTGCTGCCACTGTCGAAGTGGCTGCTATCATTGTTCTTGTCACTGTGAGACAGGTCCGAGTCGACATCCTGCTACCGCCTCCATGGTCGATTTCTACTCTACGATCCATATGGAGCTTCCTCTCCCTAATATTGAACTAAATCACCTCAGTTTTCTCCATCATGTACGACAAGTACTCGGCCTGCACTTTACAGATTAGTGGTCTCGGTCTGAAAGCGGCGGCGCTAGTCCCTGAATCCATCGCTCTGGCTCACTTCCACGCCAACTTGCTTCCACGCCAACAAGATGTATGGGAACGATGCCGCCGTCTGCAACTGGACCAAGAAGACCAGCGCCACCATCCACCCAGTCAGGCTCAGGATTGCTGCTAGCCAGTTCCTCGTGAACACAATACATGAACCCGCACCCAAACTGCCACACAGCCACCCCGCAGGGCAGACCCGATGACCACTTAAGGAGAGGAGCTCCTCTATGCCTTGACGCCGCACGCCCAATCTCAGCGCCTCGCCGTACAAGGAACCGCACAGAGGCACGCCAGTCGGAGACGGCCACACCGCAAGGGAGAAGGAGGAGGGAGAGGCGAGAGCGGCCTGGGGGGAGAAGGGGAGGAGTGACCACAAGTTGTCGGCCCTCTCCCACAAGCTATCGCCAGAGCGGGGAGCGGAGAGCGTCCTGCTAAGAATTCCACCGTAGAGCGCCGCACAAATTAGAATTCACGGGATTCAGTAATACGGGAACCATTTACAACTAATGCCACCGTGTTTTGAGACACGGGTAGCCAAAGAATGTTACCCGCGCGGGCAGCCAATTAACAGCCATATATATATATATATATATATATATATATATATATATATCATTCTAAGTGTGAGGACTCGTCTCCGTCCTTCACTCTTTCACGATTAACAAGACTCCTCAGTCGTAACACATTGACACAAGCTCTCAAAACGTTTGTTTCCATCATCTTGTGATTCCGTCTATACTTGGACTCTTTATTTAATATCACATTATTAACTATTCTCCGAAAATTATGTTTCCATCCTCCCCTACTCTTATTTAACGTCTTCCATGCATAACCACAACTCACGTCCAACCAACCCTCTTATTCCTCACCATCTTCTTCTTTGCTCCGTGGCCTCGACAACTTTTGGCGCAACAAAAAAGGTGCATTGATCGAACCTTCCGGACTGGGTCACGGTGACGGCCAAGTTTAAGTTGCAGTCGGAATTGGGTCACCGTGCAAAAAGGAAGATACAATCTAGATGGGGTCACGGCGCAACAAGAAAGGTAGCTACCACGGGATTTTGCAACCACGTGGACTGTAACTGTAGCCACCGGCTCATTATCAGATCAAGATCCTCCATAACCTCTAGATGAACATGACATAGGTCAAGGAAAACTGGCCAAGGAGAAAGCCCTAATCCAATTACATTTGAACCGGAAGGCCAATTCTTGACTAATATAATGTTAATCCCTGAACGTAATTTTTTTAGGTTTTAATATCTCTCTTCCCATCGTTGCTTTAGATTTCACTTTCATTCCACTCTTCCCATCCCCCGTCCATCGCGCCATATACGCGCCGCACAATGACGCACAGTTGTTGGATGTCGCCCGCTGCAGCGCGCTAATAAGCGGTGGCGGCGCCGATCCTCTCTGGGCTGACCGCAAGTACAGATCCACGTGTCTCCTCCAATACCCTACCAATCGTGCCCCTACACGGCTACACAAATGGCAGTGGCGGCGTCCTTAGATACTGTTTTGTATGCTATAAATAGTTTGTAAAAAAATTTCATAATCTTCCCATGTTCATGAAGTTGTGACGCCTGTGCTCGTATTGTTTAGGACCCTGATGAGCAGTTGTGAGGTTGAGGAAGTGTTTGATGATGGGCTCGTAAGACAGGATGTACGACTTCTAAAAGACGACCAAATAATTCCCTTTTCTTTCTAAATAATCTTTCTGATTAGTTGCAGTCAATGTGTTTGATCGATGGTCAATCATAACATAATTTATGAGAACAAATCCCAGATCACTATGTGAAGATAACGCCAGATCGTTTCTAGCAACTGAGATGACTTTTCAAGAGCCTGATATTTGAAGACCCAATGTTTTCATATTTTTTCAGCTTAGTATTGCTTGGAAAGCTTAATCAAATTCTTTCTACGTCGGATTACTTCTTAATGCAAAGCTGCCGTCAGAAATTTTTAGAGGTAATTTTTCAAAGAATTTTCAAAATCCGAACATAGTACTTTGAAAATATAATGATAAGTCATAGGCCTACTATTTAGTAGAGAAGCAAAAATTCATAACAAATTTAGAATGAGTACGATACAATTCTCTTACTTCTAATGCACATTTTTGTTGATTTCCAACGTGGTTATCCAGACTGATATCTTGCAATGTTAGAAGTTGTCCATACATCACATGGTGGCAGGACTACGGAAATCCTCAAGGAAGAAACTAGAAGAAAGGATATTTGGCACAACACATGAGGTACACTTATTTGATGCCACAAGTTCCATTCTCTTGTTTGTTAAGCAATATGTGTATATAAAAACTATATGATATGGAGGTTTATGTATATCAATATTAGATTAAAATGTTTTAAAGTATATAATTATTTTGGACAAGCATGATGTTCATATCATGCATTTTTAATGTAAACACTACAATTGAATATTCAATGAATCCCTTGTTTAATGTTATTCTGTTTCTGGGTGATGAATGATGCTCAACATATCATGGAGTATTTATTTCACATGTTGTGTATTTAAATGTATATGTTTATAAAGGCAATGCCATTTATTTCCACTGATCATGGATGGACCTTGTATACAAGGTGTAGATTGGTGATACTAATTTTTTGTTGTTGTTGACTTTAGTCTTTATTGGTCAGGGATAGGACCTGATCAACCACTATTGATCACCAATCTTTTGCCGAGGGTACGTTGTCAGAAATTGACACTGACCACCACATATTGGTCAGGGCTTCATAGCTATTGGTCATTATATGGCTCCTTGACCCACATCACCATGGCAATGAGATCTAAGTGTGACTGTTTCACATGTGCTAAGACTTCTCTAGCGGCTCTTCCATGTCAGCCTTTGTCGTCGTATACGGCTTGATGCCCATGTCTCACTGTATTTACTTCTATGACAAAAACAACAAGGGCACCAGGAGATAGATCTTGACGAGCAATAAATTGTTGGGCCAAGTGACCACGCTTAGAGATATTACAACAATGTTGATACCACAACTATAGTGGTGGTGGTTTGGGATGATGTTGACACCATGATGAAATTCATGGTGCAGTAGAATTGATGGTGCAGTCTAAAAATGCAACATGCTTGTAGAACAACCATACTTTTTGTCCCGTTGCATGGACCCCTACTTCTTCCAATAGATGTATTACTTAACTGCACAGTTCAACAATGACAATCACATTACAGACAACCACTTGCCCCATTTTTTATTGGACTATCATTGTTGGATGTCGAAGTATTAATTGCACCCATGGAGATTTTGCCTTAATTCAGTGGCTTTAGGATAAGGTCACTCCAAAATTTATCATGTGTGATTAGGCCTAGCATAAGGTACTTGACTACATTCTTATGATTCTTCAAATCAAATTTTGAGATCTCTTAGGATGATTTTCACAAACCTCCCATTTTCTTGCTATCTTTAATGCACTGAAGGTCTCTTAAAGGTTGTAATGAAATTGAAATGCTTACATTGCCATGAATGGCTCCACCCCAGCTTGTGCTCCATCCTATTAGTTATTGCAATTTGAGGTGTCCAGTCAAAATTCTCTTATATGCCTTTCACATTGGTTTGCTTTTGGGCTTTGGAATGCTATTTCATGTCTGAGCTACCTTTGAACCTGCATTTCATTTATCATCCAAAGGTTTTAAATCTTTACATTTTTAGTTATATGCTTCCATAAAAACTTTATACGTTGTGCTATATGCTTCCGTAGCAATCCACGCTAGAAGGAACTCCAGTCTCCAGAGTATGTATCGTCCTCTACAACACATATGTTGGCATATTTTGTTCCTTATAGGGTTAGTTCTAGATGGTTTCGGCTAGGTACTTCTCCCCTCTTCCCATGTGTCATTAAGCATTCCCTGGTGGCTATTATGTCTCCTTGTTCATAATCCATCATATTCTTTCCCATAGACTCCAACCACTTGTACTTCAGATGGAAAATAGTTGTTGCCCGCCCCTCCCTTTAAAAACCTGAGCAGGTATATCATTATACTTATACCCAGATTACTTTCTTCTACCTCTTTGCTTCTTATATATCACATAACAACAAGAGTATTTATTATCTTCTTCTTTCAAGAAGATGGTAATTTTGTTATGTGCACTATGTAGTTGGTAACTAGATACAAAACATGAGGTAGCATGAGTACAAGTTGTTTCCAACTTAGACATACTTAGACAATTAATTGTCAATATAATAGCATAGAGTGACTACCCTCCCATGACACATCAATGTTTGGAACATTGAAGCATTCATACACAAATTGTTGCATCGAACAAATAGGCTTGGTTGGCTTTTCTAGTAATGAGTGACAACAAACACATGTTTGGTGTTGGCAATAGCATAATAGAAGGAAAAAGGCGAGATATTTTCATATTTGACATAATTTTTTTCATATCCAATTAACAAACAAAAAGATGGGCAACAGTTTAGAATGTCCAATTATTGAAACAATTGGAATTATCCAAACAATGATTCACATGAGGTCGTGGCGGCAGTAGTGATCAGTACAATATGTATCGTTCATGTCAACACTAACATCCTCAAATTATGATTGGAAACTATCTATATTTGATGTTGTTACACCAAACCATTCATACCTGTTGCTTCCCAATAATAAAAAGGTCACAAAAATTATAGTAATATTGGAATAAAAATGGAAATCTAGATTAGTTAGTGAACTTTTTAGTATTTTCATATACATAATTTAGCATACCTTCAACAAATATACAAAAGTAAAAAATAGTGATCATTTCATATATATTTTCTTGATTTTTTCTTTGATTTAAAGACACAATATGGTGTGCACCCTGAGAAGTATTCAAATAATTAGTCAATACTACATGAATGAAAAAAAAAGAAAATTATCCTTTAATTGCAAAGGAATCACATTGTGTTTTATGGGATAAATTTGTTATCAATTCGTCATTGTCTAATATTATATATTTTATATAACTTTTGAATATTATAAATTGTTCTTAGTGAGTATCTAGGACGTGATATGTATCCAAATATCACTATTTAGTTATAAATTTTCCTTCATGTGTATGCATGATTTCTTTCTCATATCCTTCCTAAGAAATAAATCAAGAGTCAATATGATTCAAGATTAGATCATAGCTGCTACTTACCTACTTCAACAAGTAATGAAACATGCCTAAAAACACGTGATATTGGTGTCATAAGTGTGTCACGTATATTGGCCAAGAATGTCATACAACCACCTATCTGACATGCTACATTATAGGTTGTATTAAAAATAAATACTTAATTATTTGTTTACCATGAGATACTAATATGGTTTTAAATTCATACTATCAAATTATTAATGAACAAATGTTTAGAAAAAGTTACAAAGTTTTATTATTTAGGTATAAAATGAGCTATATTTTGGAGGAAGTAATTTAATTTTTTCAGTAGGATAGATACATCTATATTTTTTTCTACATATCTACAATTATTTAAGTGAAACTATAACACTTTTGTTTGCTAGAATAAATCTAATAACTTAAAAGTTGGTAAAAAACTTAGTGGTCTTTATGAATTTTATTATTTTTTTAGTTATCCACATATTCATCTTTCTGTTTAGTTTGTTTCTTTCTTTAACTAAGATTCTCTTAATTAGTTCACTATTTTTCTAGAATTTTAGTGATACAAATTTTTAGATGGATAATGTTCAAAACATAACAGTGACATTGAAGTAAGGTAACTCGAATTTTATATAAAGGACCCATTATGCATTCTATTTTATGATAAAGATATGCATTCATGTTATCTATCTAGCACATTCATAGGAATCATATCATTTTCTATAAGTCTGAAAACATATCATTCGTTTGTTAGATTAACATATTGACATTTTAAATTTGTTTTGTCTTTGATTAAACTTGTTTTAATAAAAATGATACTATAACATTCATGTTCTGGACATGAATCCATATAGAAATTGCTAATAATTTCCTTGGTAGTTATATCAAAACTCAAGACAAAACTTATATCTAAATATATTGTAATAGGTTAGATGTAGTTGTCTCTTACATATACGGATAATTTGAAGATTTTGTAATAAAATTATAGAGTTTTAGTTCAGAGTGATCCATATGCTTACAAATTGGTATGAGGTACAAACTTGTCACATCATCATATGATATTGTTTCTCTACTTTACCCAAGGCCATCATCATTATCACATCACTAAGGGATAACAATCCCTAATTACATCATTAGAGGATATCACCTCACATTAGGAACAAACCCATCACCAAGGTCATCAGACCATTTATATAGTTATAGTTCTTACAAGGAACATCATTATCTCACCATGCCTTATCAAGACTCATAATCACTGTAGATGTGTTATACAAGTGACACCACAACAATCATAAGATATAATGCTCATTTAACCTACAAATTAGGGTTGCAACAAGTAGGAGAGAGAAAATAGTTCATTACATACTAACCACTCAAGCAAGTAAGTGTTAAACACCATGTAATAAAATTAGGGTTAGGTTTATTCGTAGCTAACCAATTAGGGTTTTTATAACAACACTTAACATTTAACCCTAAGGTTCACCACTTCCCACATTCATGGAAACTATAGATCAAATGTCTTCATCATGATCAACCAAGAATGAAAACAACAACGTGTAGCAACCATACAAGGTGTAACACCTCTAGCAATTACAACACTAACACATGTTTACCATGCATTATACGCAAGTGGATGTATTGAAGTAATATAGGCCCTTTTGAGGCCCGACTCAAACACAGGGAAATGTTCTCTAGAAGACTATTACTATCTATGGTCAAATTAGCTAGGCCACTGAAATTGAATTGGTTTGATTGAACAGAAACAAAAACATAACAAAACAAGCTTAACACTTAAATTATTCAGATTTTAGGGAATTCCTCAGGATTATGGGTTCACCACAGATAACATTGCAATTCATTCCATACACCAATATATATTACCCCTTCCCCTGAATAAAGAGCATGTAGTGAGAACTACCCACTCCCGCAATGTAGTTCACTACCTATTCTAATGCCAATCCCATTTCCATAGCAATTGGTTGATTAGTTAGGTGCTTTATGATTAAACTCTGGGTTTCTCCTCCCGTTTATTCTCTGCCTTTTCCAAGGGGTACAGTAAACAGGTAAATCTATGCTTTCCAACCCTTAACCTCTCTCCCAAAGTTATTAGGAGTCTAATAATGTATCTATATTGATTAGGCATAAACTAAACAAGGAAAATTCAAAGATTTATATCCAAAAAATAGGGACAAATATGATATTAATGCATGAAATTGGTAACAATGCATATCCGGGCTACTCCCGTGTCCTAAGGAATCAAGGGGTTAGCCTCACATGGTTTTCATTGACGAATACATGGTGGAGAAAGAGAAAATGTGGGAAACATCAGAAAAAACTAACCCCTAGAAAATGGCGGATCCAGATGATCCCCTATGTCATGCGCGCAATCTGTTATCTTTCATATACAGATTCGTCTTCCGGAGGTGCTCAGATCATCTCGAATGAAGCCTTTAGTTCCTTTCTCTTCTCTCCTCTCTCTCGAATGTTGTACAACGGAAAATGTCTACTCCCCTTGGTCTGGACGTACTCACCTTAGGTCATAGGAGTCACTTACAAATGAAATAATGCTAGCCGTTGGATTAGATTGCTATAGATTCTCCAAATTAGGCAGACTCGGTAGTACTGACTTGGTAGTCAGTAGTACCGAGCTCCTAGGGTAGTCGCAACTCATGACAATGTCGGTACTATCAAATTGTCTTGATAGCATTGAGTCTTTAAGTTGCCCAAGAACTGCTTCCCTGATGTCATCTCAGTAGTATCAAGTTTGTGAACTCGGTAGTACTGAATTTTTGTGATTCATACTTGTGCTTTATTAACTAGGTTTTGGTACTACCAACTTTGAGTGTCTGTAGTATCGATTCTGTATGAGTCTTTCCTAGTCCAGTACTGATGTGAAGTCAATACCACTGACTTTTGGTGTCGGTAGTATCGACTCTGTGAAGTTAAATTGTACTTGAAAATGCACAAGAACGTGGATTAATGATCGGGATAAATATTAAACCATCTTAAACAATAAAAATCATATAACTTGATGCATTTAGGTAGGACAAGCCATTGGTAGTATTTCATGCATAATTAATCAAATAAATGACAAATCAACACATAAAATCAATGAAAATATACCTGTGAAAATGACTAAAAACCCATGCATCAAACTCCCCTAAGCTTAATTGTTGCTCATCCTCAAGAAACACTACTCTTAGATCTGTTTGATGTAAGTCAGCAAAAGGATATAATACATGAACTCTTTTCTTAATCATGTCCACTGAACAATCCTTGAGCCAACCTCTAATGACCACTGAACCAATAACTACTCTATAGTGACCAAAAATATTTATAGTAGATGTCCAACTTTTGATCAATAAATACTACCAAGAAAGTAGTTAATATCATATTAATTTAGGCATTCCCTTGGTGCACTATGTGATTCCCTAATCTAAATTTCTCTCTTGTACCTACCAACTACTTGGAAGAAGATCTCCTTATAATAATGGATGATGAGATAAATCATTTGAGTGGCCTACCAATGAGAGCAATTAATTATATGAGATGGGTGGCAATTCAAGAATCACAAGCACATCCAACTTATTTATGCAAAAAGAATGATGACCTACATGAGTGAAAAGAATGGTATGCATGCGACCCAATACCTATTGAATTTTTCTCTTTCCTTTTGACACATGATGCATGTATGAAGCTATCTCATAACAAAAAATAAGATTGTAAAAAACAAACAAATGTGTCATGTGAATTAATTCATCCCTTCAAGAAGACTCAAGGACATACTTCCTCCATAAGAAATCTTGTGATCAATTTTTTTTTCTAGCCCATAAATTTTCTCGTCTTTGACATGATTGAGTTATGCTTGGGCTTTCACTTCATACTTTTTCTTTCTCTTTTTTTTTTGATGTGGAGGTATGCTCCTGCTTCAATCTTCAAAAATAGAGACTACAATCCACATGATAAAAAGGAATGAATGCAATAGAATGTATGTAATCTACATGCAATTTCTATGCAACTAAGATGGTATGCACTAAGGTTGTGCGTGCATACAAATGCAACTTTTTTGTTTCTTTCAAATGCAAATAAGGATAAGCTAATCTACCATTTCACCTATCATGCCATGAAATGCAATCAAAAGAAATAAGTTGGAGCACTCTTTCATCTTGGGGTGGTGATTCAAAAATTAGATGGAAAGGATGGACAAAATTGCATAACTAAGAGACAATGCCTTCATAGGATTATGATATGTCCCTCTTCAATGACATGTCCACAGGGTAATCTTAAGGTTTCTTTCTTATATTTACATTTAAGATCTTGTTAAAGGTTTGATCAACTTAGGCTCAACAACATCTTCATTCATTTTGCCATTTTGATTTATGTTCATTCATATCCTATATCCCAAAGCTGACTTAACCAAACACTTCCTCAAGTGGTGTTGCACAAAAATGTCACAAATTAAGCTATAAAGACACAACCAATTATTTTCACTAACACCTATGAATCGAAAATATGCAATCATGCATTATTGCTCCACAATTACACTAGATAGGTGTGGATCCTAACAATGCATAACCTAAATAAAAATTAAAACAACTAAGATAAAAATGCAAGAACAACTATAAAAACTAAGATAGAATGCTATTCCAACACCCCCTAAGCTTGAATATGACTATGTCCACATAGTCAATACTCACCTGAAGACGTGTAACAATGATACCATTGCTAAAAATGGAGGTGGCTAAGACATGTTGGGGTCATGAGGGGAAAACATCCCCTCAAAAGATAGATATGACGATGGCATCTGTTGTGGGCATGTAGCTGCGGGTACCCTCCAAAGTACCCCTGGTTCCAGTAGTGGTCGAAGAAGGGATGTTGGTTCTGCTCCATCCGCTGTAGGCACATGTGAACATTCTCTTGGTTGGCCAAGAGAAGGTGTTCATTCTCATATATTTCCTACTGGTTTTGCTACAACCTTCCTTGTATCTCTTGCACACCAACCAGTTTCACCTGATGTTTTTGTTGTCTAGTCTGGATCTCCTAAAACATCCTATACATACCCACCATGTTGTCTAGGTCTTGGTCCTCCTGAGAATGGGGCGGTGCAGAAAAAGTCGAGGAGGCGTAGGTGCGGCCCATTTGTGTGGGACCGCTCTCTGAGTGATGGGGATAGTGACCTCCTCAACGCCGTCAGAGTTATCATCATCTTGCTTCTCATAGTCATTCTGAGCTGCTTCCCTGGGTGCATCTTCTTCCACCCCCCTTGTCCAGTGGCCATCGAAGATAGGGTACTCCATGCAGGTTGAAGATGGGTTCAAGGAGGATCCGCTCCTGGAACTTTCCTCCACATGTGGAAGTCACATACAACATGTTGTGGTGGAAGCCTAGGATAGTTGCCTTGTGGAAGTGTAGGAGGTCCAGCTTCTTTGTATTTCCATGGGTGTAAGGGTAGACAAGTCAAGGTGGGAGTGCAACTCAATGGGGGTGATGAGAGCCCCAAATACAATCGATACCCTCCTTGTCAGGTTGCACCGAACTGAGATCATGTGTAGAATAAGGATGGCTCCAAAGTTGATAGTCTCTCCCTCTAATAACCTATAGAGGAAGTGGAAGTTCACCTATTGAACCTTTCCTTGTGCTTGACTGGAACGAGCAAAGATGGTGTTGGTGCAGAGGTGATGAAGGATTCAAACAAAGGGGTGCTCAGTGTCAGTAATAGAGTTGACATGCCAACTTATGCAAAAGCCCTCTGGCACCTCAGTCAGTTTCTCCCAAGCCAAGTCGAAGTCAAAATCAGAAGAGGCCGAGCATTCTAGGATGTGAGCCCAGTTGAAGATGTTGTTTAAGGCCCGTAGAGTGATGGAGTAGTTGTTGTTGAAGAGGCAGAAGTTGACTCTGCCTTCTCGCCATTCACCTCCTAACTGTTGCTCATAAGAGACAAGAACCTCTAGCGATGCTAAGAACTCAAGAATGAGTTTCAGGTAAGTCTGCCAGTCACTGAAGAAGGGATTATCTCCCTCTATGAGCTGCTTCCGACACACCCATTGCATGTTCTCGGTGAAGCCCGCTTGTTCAATCAATGCGTGATCTCCATATCACGTTCGGACCATCAGCCTCTTCTATAGCTCTTCATAGAATTTCCTAATCTATGAGGATGGATGTTGGACGTGTGTTGGTCGAGGGACCAACTTACCTTGATCTGTCGATGTAGAAGGGCCTCTCCTTGGTGCCATGATGCTAATATAAAAAGGAGGATGAGGAAAGAGAGACTCGATGAAGATCGTCGATGCCCGGTGCAACTCTTCTATGAGTTACAAGAGGATTGGAGGAAGTGGTGTGAAGAAAATGGATTCACCACCCCTCCTTATATAGCTGAGTCGGGCAGAGTTGGTAAAACTTTTGTGGCAGTAGTATTGAGATGCAAGCACATATCTGTGGCTTGGATGTGTCGACGGCTGACGTTTAATGATGTCCTGAGCACAGATCGCTCGGAGTCATTATTACCGAGTCCAAGTCGGTAGTACTGACTTGAGTTGTGAATTGGTGCTACCGACCGTGTGATGAAGACTACATCTGTCATTGAACCGAGCATCCATGGATTGTTGACATCATGCGTCGATACTACCAACTTGAATATCGGTGGTACCGAGTTGGAAATTTTGGTTCGGTACTTCTGAATTTTTGTCTCGATATTTCAATTCTGGGAGTGCCAAAAAGTTGGTAGTACCGACTCAGATGTCGATACTACAGAGTGCTTATCAATCAGTGCTTGAAAATCTTCATAGACTCAGTAGTACCGACTGAGAGAGTCGATAGTACTGAGTCTACATTTGTTGTGAGAGTGACTTACTGATGTGATCTTAGTACTACCAACTTGGTGTCTCGGTAGTACTGACTTGGGAAAAATTTGTACACTCCACAAATGAGTCAAGGTACCTTTTTTCAAGAAGTAGAAATAAAAAGACAACGACAATGCTAAAATGAACATGAACAAAGGGAAACGAAGGTTGGGTTGTCTGCCAACAAGTTTCATTGTTTAACGTCCTGGACTAGACGTTACCAAGAGAAAGAATTTAATGAATTTCCATAAGTTGTACCTCTTCTATTCTTTACTCCACTTCCCCACCCTAATAGTGCTTCAATCTTTGGCCATTAACAAGGAATAACCTAGTCCCATATAAATTCTTCATAGAACCATGGGGAAAAACCTTCTCAATCACAAATGGTCCACTCCGTTTGTACTTCAATTTCCTTGGATGCAACTTAAGTCGGGAATTATAAAGGAGAACCTTTTGTCCTGGAAGAAACTCCCTGTTTAAAATGTACCTATCATGAATCTTCTTCGTCCTCTTACTATAAATCCTAGAACTTTCATAAGCATCCATCCTAAGATCATCAATTTCATTCATCTCTAAGAGTCTTTTCCTACCTGCTTCATCCAATCCATAGTTTAACTTTCTCAATGCCCATTTTGCCTTATGCTCAAGCTCTACTTGTAAGGCCCCTAAACTTGCTTAATGAGTTGAATGAGCTGAATTATCATAATTGAATTCTTATAACCCAAATATAACCTTTTTATATGCTTTGAAATTATAATACAAGCTTAAGTTTCAAATTTGGTTCAATTTGGACACTATTTGAGCAAGTTATGCAATTTTATGCACATTTTGGACTTTTCTATAATTTACCCAATTGAGTGGTTTTCTTTGCAATTTATCACTTTCATTATGTTCCTTGGATATTTTCTCATCATTATTGATTTTTTTGAGCCATGGGGTGCCTATTTAGACCTTGGTTTGAAAGTGTTTTCTCCAAGGGTATTTTTGGGTTTACCCCTTCACGGATGAGCTACCTTTAGTAGCTATTAACTAATGAATTATTTGATTGGCTGGGAAATTCGAAAAATGAAAGCTTAGCAGGTCTATACACATGGTGGGGGAGCTGCTTGTGTGTTTTCTTGTATATTCTTAATAAATTAAAGCCATGGACACTTGGATAGATACTAGAACTTCAACTTTTTCTTTTTCTTTATCTTAAAGTTTCATATACTTATCCCCAAGCACCAAAATGAACGTTTTTCTCTCCACCACTTCCCTCCTTCTCCCAACCTCGTTTTCCCTCTGTGTTGCTGCGAATTTTTCTATCCAAGGAAGAAGAAAGTGGGGATCTTCTTGAAAAAAGGATCTAGGGTTGCAATTGACTTCATGTTAGGGTTGAAAAAGCTTCCTTCTAGTGATCTTGACATAAAAGAGTAAGAATCCCCTTCTTTCCTACGTCTATTTCTTTTTTATCCTTCCTCCTAGATTTCTCCAGGTAGGAACCTTTCTATTCCATGGTAGAAATTTCTCTAAAGCTCTAAAACCCTACCTTTCTTGCTCCTTATGCTTAGGGTTTGCTCATTTGATGAAGAAAGGTGCTAGATGGACGAATTCATAGCTTATTCTTGGATTTTCTACCCTATCTTCTCGAATTTTAATCTGTGTAGGATTTCATATTCTCATTAGAGGCAAGTTTTATAACTTGCTCCACATTTATTGCTTACCATAAGCTTTCTAGATCATGTTCTTGCTTGAAAATGATGATCCATGCACTAAAAAGCTATGCTTGACTTGGATTTCGATTTTTATAATGTTCCCTATTCTGATTTCAGTTATATATGAACCTGGCTCATGTGTATGTTATTCCTAAGGTATAATATGACTTGGATCAGGTTGGTTTGACAACCTATTGTGCTAAGCACCTATCAACTAATGGTCAATCTTAGGGTTTTAAGATGATTTCTTCTATAAACTCATGACCCGATGATGGTACCATTGCAACAACCCTATGGTGTTGTCTTCATGACAACTGATGGTCATGATCAAAGGTGTCATATGATGGTGACAACCTATGGTCACCCCCTTAGGTCAGGTTTTGGATCAATTAGAAGTTTAATGATCAACCATTAAGTACCCTACTGATGTTATCAATCAATGATGACATTAGCTTAATATTTGATGATGATTAATGAATATAGTGCTGATCTAACAACCTATGGTGACTTAATGGTCACTAATGATGGTGTATCAGATCTCTAAAATCTATGGTGAGTTAATCATATAGTTGTAGCATCAATTAAGCCTTAGATCAATGGTTTCTTGGGTCACTTGATGCAATGGTCGAACCTATATTGTAATTGATGGTTTAACATATGAAATTAAACCAATGGTCAAGATCTAACGTTTATCCCTACAATAAAGTAAAATTATGGATAATGTAATATGTTGGTCCTAATAATGTGATTTAGATAGTTTCCTTTATATGATCAACTTAAGGAGCTTACTTGTTGACAATGGATGGCTTATTTTAACTGAACAATCGATTGTGGGTTTTACCTTACTCTCAATGAAACTTTTTGTGTTGTTAATTAAGGGATGTCTAGGGTTAGATGGTGATTCTTTCTAGATCACCAATCAAGGACTTCCTTGATTGTTTATCCAAGGTGTTTACTTATGTAAACAACCAATGGTCTTACTTTTTCAACATCCAATGGTTCTGGGTGACATTGTGGTATGGTGATATGGGTTGAATGATGATGGAACAAATGGAGGGATACCCTTAGGTAGTCTTACCTATTCACTCATATGAATATAAGGGATTATAATTATATTATGTTGATATGTAATCGTAAAGAGGTATAGCTTGTTATACCTAGCTTTAATATAACTAAATGATGGTAATTGGGTATGGATAGTCCTTGAATGACTAATACAATCATAGAGTACTCTGTTACTGTTGTTGAAACCCTAGTATGCTATAATATGATGGTTACACCTTGATTTATGTGTGGGTTCATACTTGATAATAGTATGGAATGTGATGGTGATGCTTCACCTTATGCATCCATGATCCAATGGGGATGCCATGAGTTAGGGTTTGGGTATGAGAGCTGATTAGTAACATTAATATAATTTATCTTGTGAACCTAACTCTAATGCAAATGCATAAAGATGAGTATTCATGTTTAACATTCTTATATGATGGAATGATGGTGGAATAACCTCCTTAAAATGATCATAACCTTGATATGTTAATTAATGGTTATCATAGCCACATGGTTGATACTTTCTTATGCTAAACATGTGCATTATGAATATAATGAGAGTTAATCATATCTACATTTCCTTGCATGTTGATGTAATAAAGGAATGTTCTTAATGTTAATATAATCTTTCTATGATTTTTCATGAATATCTCCTAGCTCATTAATGCAATATTATGTTGATTTGGTGTATTATATGTAAGTGATGTTGTTGAGCCTTGTTATAAGGCATGCAAAGATAATGATGATATTGTAGGGAATAGTATGATGGTCTTAATGATCTTTGAGCATGGTTGAGCCCTAAATGAGGTGTAATCCTCTTGTGCTGATAAGGGTTAATACCCTGTGATATTGTGAAAAGGATTTATATCATGTGATAGTATGATGGTCTTAATGACCTTTGGGCATTGTTGAGCCATGAATGAGGTATAATCCTCTTATGTTGATAAGGGTTGATACCTGATGATATTGTGAAAAGGTTTTATATCTTGTGATAGTATGATGACTAGTGTGGTTTCAAGAATGGAAAGTGAATATTACCATGTGATGATGAGATGAGAAATTATGTTTCACATGTTTTATATATTTTCAAAGTTTTGATATATATATGCTTGCTAGAAGTGAATTAGGGTTTGTATGTCCACTTGTTTGATGAAACCTTAATTCACCCAATTGGCTTAACTAATCAAGTGAAACTATAATCATGTAGTACCCTATGCCATAGATCCATTTGAGTGTCAGAATTTTCCAGATGGTGAAATGAGTATTCCTAAGGGAATCTCGGAGTACATATTGTTGAGTATGTGGGGTGGCAAGTTGAGGATATATCCTAGTCATCCATAATACAGATTGTGGAGGTTGGCTATGGTCATGCCTTATACATCTGATGTGATTGAGAACAACTACGGTCGTGTCTCGATGACTATATATGTGACAAGATTGGAGGACAACTACAGTTGTACCTCAGATG
The DNA here is from genome assembly GCA_963693085.1 of Alisma plantago-aquatica. NCBI lineage: Eukaryota > Viridiplantae > Streptophyta > Magnoliopsida > Alismatales > Alismataceae > Alisma > Alisma plantago-aquatica. The sequence continues at coordinate 1,047,000,866 of OY856412.1, read as the reverse complement.
GTAAGGTATGGGTACCCACCTCCTTCTACTAGTGATTTGACCTGTACTAAGGATGGATTAGGCTGTTAGCAGCTTGACCTTATGTGTTGTTGTAGCAGACCCATACTAACCAGGGGCAGAGAAGATCTTAGGAGTCCAGATCTTCCTAGATCTTGTATGGCAGTGATTTCAACTTAGTAGTGTTCAATTGGATTTTGAGTGGTATCCTCAATTTACTCAGGATTTAACAAAAGATGTAATATAGTCGTGTAGCATATTTGTTTAGGGTTATACATGATGGTTCACATTAGATGATAACCCTTGTTTGTTATCTTTACATAAAGATGACGTTTAGTGCAATTAAGAGATAGTAGATATACTTAGGTTGTGGATATGCTTAAGAATAAAGATGTGTACATACAATAGCTATGCTTGTGTTGATAACTATACTACTACTGGTAATTATGATCATGATTCTAGCTATCTCATGTTGTTTGTTATGTTTAGCATGCTAGCCATGCCTTTGTAACTAGAGATGTGCATATTGCTAATCATGCGTATCTAGATAGTTGTTCTTATGTCGTTAGCTCTTCTTATGATGTTGATATGTTCAACCAATTATACATGTTCATGTTGTCAGCTCTTCTTATGTTACTAGACTTGCTCATGATGCTAGATATGCATATGCTAATTAATTGCTTATATTGTCAACCAGATAAAGGATGGTAGTCTGGATAATGATGATAGTTATTATCTGCTCCTTTATGTATTTTGTTAATCATCAGTAGTGTTGATCTTATTTTTTATATCTGATTAAACTGCTTGACTGTTTAATTGCTTAAAAATGTTGTAATCAATAAACGTTGTTGGAGGTTATATCTCTTGCTGGGACATGGATCTCACCCTTGTGGTTTGCCACATTTTTTTAGATAATCGAAAGTGATGAAAACAAACATGACGCAGAAAAGAGGAGATATAGTAATGAATCTATAAGAAAGTTGATTAGATGTCAAGTGTGTCCTAGAGTCATCCCTGTACTCTAAAGTCCAGGAGAGAAAAGGTTTGTATATGATGTTTCAAACGAATCAGACTTTTGTTAGCATCTAAAAACTTGTTTGTGTAGCATATGAATATTGTTCTCTTGTGTATATATGTGGTGGCTAAGACGATAGAACAATTTGTATCAGATTCTCAGCATAGTATGGATATAAGAAAGATTGTGGGCTCTTATGAAAATGTTTATGAGTGGGTGTTGACGTTGAAATTGATTTTAATTTACCCATATTTTTGGGTATGTGATTAATTAGTGATTGATTGTATTTTATGTTTGAGTAATATCATTTAGTGTAATGGGTTCTCACACTACTGGTAAATGACAAGCACATCTGTAAACCAACCTAAAAGGTGTCGTTCCTATAGGTGATATATAGGCTGTCCTATATGCCCATAAAGCCTCATTAAGAACGAAACTCCAATTTTTCTTACTAGTCAAAACAATCCTTTCCAAGATCTTCTTCACTTCTCTATTGGACACCTCCACTTGGCCTTGTGTTTGAGGGTGATAAGGAGTACCCACTCGGTGTTTCACCCCATATTTCCTGAGTAAGGCTCTGAATTTCCTATTGGTAAAATGTGATACACCATCACTAATAATCAGTTAGGGGACATCAAATCTGCTGAAAATGGTATCCTTCACAAATATGCACACCACTTGAGCGTCATTGGTGCAGGTTGGACTTGCTTCCACTCACTTAGATACATAGTCAACCTCAAGTAAAATGTAAAAGTTAGAATTAGATGACACAAATGGACCCATAGAATTAATGACCCAAAGATAAAAAATCTCAATCTATCGAAACACATTCAATGTCATCTCATGTCACGTAAAAATGTTACCTGTATGTTGACATGCATCATAATGATGAACAAAATCATAAACATCAATAAAAAATGTTGGCCAATAAAATCCACTCTCTAAAACTTTGGCCGTAGTCCTAGATCTAGCATGATGCCCTCCCATAGGCAAAGAATGGTAGTGTGACAAAATGCTCTCTACCTCACACTCGTGTATACACTTCCTCAAAAATCCATCCCTACATTGTTTAATAAGAATTGAGTCATCCTAGATGTAAAACCTCAATGAGTGGAAAAAATCTCTTCTTTTCTTGATACCCCCAATATGCATGCATCTCTTTGCATGCTAAATATTAAACAATGTCTACAAACCACAAATCCTTAGTCTTGACAGCAAAAAGTTTTTCATCCAGAAAATCTTCAACAATGGGAATGCCTACCTCTTTTTCATTCACTCTTTCCAGCCTAGATAGGTGATCCACTACCACATTTTCCACCCCTTCCTTGTCTTTAATTTCTATGTTAAATTCCTATAACAATAAAATCCACCTAATCAATCTAAGTTTTGCAACTTTCTTTTGCAATAAGAATTTGATGACAGCATGGCCGGTCCAAGCAATCACCCTCACCCCCACTAGGTACTGGCGGAGCTTCTCAAATGCAAAAACAACCACTAAGAGTTCTTTTTCTATGGTTTTATAATTAAGTTGTGCATCATTCAAAGTTTTGGATGCATAATATATTATGGTGGGAGCTTTATCTTTGTGTTGACCCAACAAAACTCCCACAACATAGTCTGATGCGTCACATAGCAGCTCAAATGGTAGGCTCCAATCATGAGCCTACACAATAGGCAAAAAACTTAGCTTCTCCTTTAGTATTTCTAAAGAATTGAAGCATCGATCATCAAAAGAAAATTCAAGATCTTTTTCCAAAAGTTTCGACAAGGGTTTAGCAATTTTTGAAAAGTCTTTGATAAAATGACGGTAAACCCCAGCATTTCCCAAAAATCTCCTTACTCCTTTCACCGATGTCGGTGGAGGTAGCTTGGAGATGACTTGTATATTAATTGGGTCTACTTCCATACCCTTGTTGGACACCTTGTGTCCAAGCACTATTCCCTCACTCACCATCATATGACACTTCTCCAAATTAAAGACAAAGTGAGTGTCCTCACACCTTTGTAAACCTTTATCCAAATTGTACAGGAAATCACTAAATGACTCCCCTTACATGGAAAAATCATCCATAAACACTTCCAAGCACTTCTCTACCATATCAGAGAAGTTGGCAAGCATACAACATTAGAACGTGGTAGGGGTGTTACAAAGGCCGAATGGAATCCGTCTATAGGAAAATGTGCCATAAGGATAGGTGAAAGTAGATTTCTCCTGATCCTTAAGTTTGATAAAAATCTTATTATAACTAGAATACCCGTCGAGGAAGCAAAAGTGTGAACGACCAGCGAGTCATTCCAAAATCTGATCAATGAAACTTAACATAAAATGATATTTTAAAATGATGACATTCAAATGACAATAATCTATGCACACACACCACCCTCTCGCCAACCTAGTTGAAATCAACTCATTAGCTGCATTGGTTGTGATAGTGATCCCCCTTTCTTAGGAACATCTTGACTTGGGCTAACCCATATAGAACCTAAAATTGCATAAATGATACCTACCAACAGGAGCTTGCCCAATTCTTTCTTCACTACTCAGTCACGATCACGTTGAGTTGTTGTTGAGGTTGAACTATTTCTTTAGCTCCTTCTTCCATCAGGATCTTGTGTTGGCACAAACTTGGGGAGATTTTTTTGATGTCCACTATAGACCACCCAAAAGCAGCTCAGTGGTTCTTCAGGACAACAACCAACTATTCCTCTTCTTCACCATTGAAGGATGAAGATATGATCACTGGGATCTTCTCTTCTACATCCAGGAAGACACACTTTAGATGAGGCGGCAACAACTTCAATTCCAACTCAGGAGGGCTCAATAGAGATGGAACCAGTAATGGGGGAGGTGGTCTCAAATCTTCAAAATAACTTGTATAATAGTAGGGTTCCACCTTCAACATCAAAACACATTCCTACAGAGAGAGGTTGTGTGTGTTGTCATCTACTCTATTCATCAAACATGCTTCTAAGGGTAACTTTGGATATGCTTGCATCAGGGAATCAACTGTGACCTCCTCTATGGTAGCTAAGTCATAGTCTTCTTCTCTATCATTTGGGTAAGGTATTACTTATTTCAATGAGATCATGTTAGTGTTTTCAATTATATCAACTGTGAGAGTATCTTTTTCCACCTTGGTCATCACTTGAGCCATGTCAAGAAATGCCTTCCCCAGACACAGAGAGATCTTTCCCTCCATGTGCTGCAACATGTCACACTCTGTTGTATCCCTCTTTCTTTCAAATGTCCAGGAATCTTAATTTCAAACCGGTCATCATAAGTGCCCATTGTGAGATGTCCTTTGCCCATTTCTAGGATCATGCCAGTTGTGTCTTGGAATGGTCAACCTAGAAAGAGTTTGTTTCCTTTATCCTGTTGCATTTCCATTACCACAAAATCCGCAGGAAAACAAATCTATCCACTTTCACTAGGACATCTTTAGAAATGCCATATGGCCTAACCACAGAGTTGTCTACCAATTAAATATTCATAGAACTTCATCGTGACTCCTTAAGATCTAGCTTCTTAAAGGTTGACAAAGGCATGAGGTTGATACTGGCCCCTGAGTCACATAGAGCTTCACATAACTTGGTCTTTCCTATGAAGCACATGATGTTGAAACAACCAGGATCTTGTATTTTAAGGGGTAGTGTTCCCAGAATGAAAGCACTCACATGCTCTTTTAACACTACCACATCAGCCTCAGGTATCCTTCTCTTCTTATTGATGATGTCTTTCAAGAGCTTTTCATATGATGGTATCTGCTCAATTGCATTAATGAGTGGAATATTAACATAATTTTTTAAGCCCTCTATAAATTTCTAGAACTGTCTATCTATTTTGGTTGACTTCAAGTTATTTGGAAAGGGTATTGGAGTCACTGGTGTCCTCTAGTGAGGTGGGATATATGTTTGATCTAGTATCTTCCACCTCATCAGTGTGTTGTTCAGTTGTTTTCTCCTATTCATTTTTATCCAGTTCAGCTGCATCTATTGTCACAGTCTAAGTTGTTGTTCCTATAGCTTGACCTACATCTGTGTTTACTGGTGCCTTTTTCAACAATGTCTTACCACTACGGTGTAGGACTGCCTTGACAGGTTGATTTCCAGAAGGCACGTTCATATGGTTTGGCTGCTTCAAAGCACCCACATCCACTACTATTTGAGAAATATGAGTTTCTATATTGTGGATCCTCGCCCCTTGGTTCTGGAGTTCTCTTTGAGTTTGACCAATAAGAACTTCATTCTAACTGACCGGATTTCCAAGCATTTCTTCAATATAGTCAATCTTTTTTTGTTCTTTTTGATATTGTTCCTGGCCACCTAACTGTTGTGTCTTGGTTTTTTGTGCCTGAGATGAGTCTTGTTGGAAATTGTTATGATCCTTCCATGAAAACTTAGGATCCTTCCTCCATGCGTAATCATTGCTCCTGTATTGATTTTATTGGGGGAAAACTTACACTCTTCATCTTCTTCTTATGAAGGTGGTCCATCGTTAGCACATAACCTTTTAGCAATAGGGTCCAACTTCTCATTTAATGCAGAGATGACCTTGGACTCATCGACGCTTTTGAAAATTGTCGGAAGCTCTCCCTCATCACCCCATGATTGATTTTTGGACATATTCTTCAATATCTCATGACAGTCGGTAGGTTTCTTATTGTGGAAGAACCCTGCTCCTACACTATCAAGTGTAGTTCTTGCTTGCTTGTGTAGACCATAATAGAAAATCTTTGCCTATCCCAATAGATCAATAGCATGATGAAGTACTTTCCACAACATATTCTGGAATCTTCCCATTCTTCAAAATAGGATTCATCGAGTTGTTGTCTAAAATTATGGATCTTCTTCACCAAGTCATTTGTCTTCTCTGGAAGACAGTAATGCTTGAAGAAGGCATTGATCATCTAATCCCACATTTTGATACATTCATCATCAAGATTATGAAACCATGACTTTGTACTGTCTGCCAAAGATGATGACAAAAGCTTTAGATATATTATAGTTGCTAGCACTCTATCTATTTTGGCCATATCACGGTTCTCAACAAAGTTATTGATGTGCATCATTGGGTCCTCAAAATTGTGGCCATGGAAAGCTTGGGATTTGACTAAAAAGATCAACCCTAGTTCAATCTTGTAGCTACCCCCATTGATGGCTTGTACTTTGATTGATCCTTTTTGAGATGTTGAGGAAGAGGCTCTGATCCTCTCCAATATTGTCTGTTCTTCTACTTTATCCCCCATTTCTGCCGAATCAAGTTCATTTGGTGTTACATGTCTTTCAGGCAGAGGTGTCGATGGTGGAGTTTGGTTGAACTATCCATAGACCTTCCAACATCCCTCTCCTATGAAGGAGTTTTGCTTGCCCAAAACCTGACGAAGATGGCTCTCCGTAACTATGGGCTCGAGTATGCACCATACACCAGTACTTGAAAGTAGCAAATTGATTGTCAAAGTATAGTAGTGGAGCTAGAAGCAATAATTATCAACTTTAAGTGAAATAGAAAAAAATAAAAAGAAAGCCTAGAGTGACCGAACACAACACTCATAGTGTTGGATGTTGTTGTTTCCCCGACAACGATGCCAAAAACTTGACACGTGTTCACTGTTCATTATACACAAGTAGATATATCAAAGTAATTTAGGCCCTTTTGAGGCCCAAGTCGAACACAGGGAAACGTTCTCGAGAAGACTACTACTAGCTATGATCAAATCAGCTAGGCTGGTGAAATTGAATTGGTTTGATTGAACATAAACAAAAATAGAACAAAACAAGCTTGACACTTGAATTACTTAGATTTTAGGAAATTCCTTAGGATTATGGGTTCACCACAGATACCGTTGCAATTCATTCCATACACCAATATCTATTACCCCTATCCCTGGATAAAGAGCATGTAGTCATAACTACCCACATCTGCAATGTAATTAATTACCTATTTTAATTCCAAACCCATTTCCATAGAAATTGTTTGATTACTTAGGTGCTTTATGATTAAACTCTGGGTTTCACCTCCCTTCTATTCTCCGCCTTTTCCAAGGGGTGTAATAAATGGGTAAATATATGCTTTTCAACCCTTAACCTCTCTCCTAAAATGATTAAGAGTTTAATAATCTATCTATGTTGATCAGGCATAAATAGAACAAGGCAACTTCATAGATTTATATCTAGAAAATAGGGACAAAGATGATATTAATGCATGGAAATCAGTTACAATGCATATTTGGGCTACTCCTAGGTCCTAAGGAATCAAGGGGTTTATTCGTGCATAGTTTTCATTGACAAATACATGGTAGCGAAAGAGAAAAACATGGGAAACATTAGAAAAACTAAGTAACCCCTAGAGAATGGTTGATCCCCTATGTCGTGCGTGCAATCTGCTATCTTTCAGCTGCATGTTCACCTTTCAGAGGTGCTCTGATCGTCCCAGATGAAGCCTTCAGTTCCTTTCTCTTCTCTCCTCTCTCTAATGTCATGCAATGGAAAACGGTTTCTCCCATGGTCTAGCCAAACTCCCCTTAGGTCATAGGAGTCACTTATGGTACAAAATATTGATGGCCGTTAGATTAAATTTCTATCTTTAGATTTGTAAAATTGGGAAGACTCGGTAGTACCGACTCGATAGTCAGTAGTACGGAGTTCCTAGGGTAGCCACAACTCATGACAATGTCAGTACTATCAACTTGTCTCGATAGCACTGAGTCTTTAAGTCGCCTGAGAACTCCATCTCGGTAGTACCGAGTTTATGAACTCGGTAGTATTGACTTTTTGCGATTCATCCTTGTTGTTTACTGATGAGGTTTCGATACTACCAACTTGGACTGTCAGTAGTATTGAATCTGTATGAGTCTTTCCTGGTCCAGTACTAATGAGATATCGATACCACTGACTTTTGGTGTCGATAGTATTGACTCTGTGAAGTTCAACTATACCTGAAAATGCACAAGAACGTGGATAAATGCTCAGGATAAATATTAAACCATCTGAATAAATAAAAATCATATAATTTGATTCATTTAGGTAGAACATGCCATTGATAGCATTTCATGAATAATTAATCAAATAAATGACAAATCAACACATAAAATCAAGGAAAATATGCCTGTGAAATGACTAAAAACCCATTTATCAAACATATCAATGACGTAGTGGTTGCAACACAACACCCATAGAGACCGCAACACATCAACTATAACAACCGCAACACAACCCACCATAATGACCATAATGATCCTTTAACATGGCTACCAACACCCATGTAGTGACCGCAACAAGAGTCAAAGTGTAGCCACCAACATCCAACCATGCATGGCGACCGCAAAAATGACCTCAAATCATGGCGATCACAAGAAAGTGCATCAAGTGTAGTGACTGCAATAGGGCTCAACAAAACATAGCGACCATCTTCACACTATCACAATAGCGACCGCTACCAAAGCTCAAACATAACGACCAAGCATGGTCAACACACATGGAGACCGTTATGGAAACGTAGTGTCCAAGGAAGTTAGGGTAAAGGTTATGATGACCAAACCAAACCCAAGCACACCACCATCATGGTCATAACAACCACATGAAAATAGAGAAATATGGTGACTAAAATAGATGTCAATCAACAATAATATAAAGTCTCCAAGGTGAAAACCACATGAAGGTGATGAAAACCAAAACCCTAAAATCCAATTATCAATAAGAAACCATGACATGAGAGAGAAAACCAAGCATTAAGAACATGGATGTGAGAATTATAACCTCCTTCTTCAATAAGATAGCAGAACCAAGTTCAAGGTGATAAAACCAATGTTTAAGATGTGCATGTCAGAATTAACAACTCCACTATAATATCTAGGGTATAAGAATTAGGGTTTAAGAGAAAGAGTTCATCTATGCAAGATCACCAAAAAATCATAAACTCTAAATCAAGATATCATCATAAAGCAACTTATTATCACATTTTAGAGATAGATAAACTTACATGTAACATTAAATGCAACAATACTTGAGGAGAGAGTTATATAACCCACCTTGAGGTGAAGATCAGCTCCCAAGCCACAAAGCTCCAAGAGCGAAGAGAAGCCAAATCTTGGATTAACTCCATGGTCAAGCAATATCTCCTCAGGTGAAGAAGAACAAACCAATATCAAAAGTAAGCTCAAAGAAGAGAGGGTACAAACCCTAGGCCGAAAATAAAGAGGAAAGAGGAGATATCCATCTCACTTAGGTACTACCATGGGAGAACCATGGATTCGACCTCTATTGGAGAGAAGGTCCTTAAGAAGACCACCACGGAGAACCATGGATCAACCAATAGAAGAAAGATAGGGTTGGTTTCCAGAAAATGAAACCAAAAGGAATAGATCATTTACCAAGCACAATGATCACCCAAGGATCAACAAAGAGAGATGCTCCAACCCTAGATCACCACATGCAAGGGTTTGGCCTCCTCGCTCTAGGGTTGAGATCCTTCTCTACCAAGCATCAAAGAGGGACAAGCTCCAAATAATAGAGAACAAGAGGTTGTAAAGAGGTTACTTGCATCTTGATAGAGGGGTCTCAATACCCAAGGGTAAGAGAGAGGTGAGGGAGATGAGGTGTCTCGACCCCAGTGACAGTTGTCCCTCCAAAACTTGGTTGTGCAAGCACTCAATATATGCACGAAACAAAGGGGGATAAAACCAAGGTAGGGTAACGACCACTTATCACCCAAAATACTTCAGTGAAAAAAACATGGCGTCCATCATGGTAGCGACCACTACACCATGTTAACCAAACATTGCGACCAAGATCTTAGGAAAAAAATGAACGCCACAAACAAAGAACAAGATCAAAACCCCTTTGACCACAAAAAAAAGATAACACAAGGCACATCATTTACTACAAACACAACCAAGAAGAAACACTTCAGTTGCAACACACAAAGGATCAACATACAAGGTCGACATCACCATCAACTCAAGCATCCATGCAAAATCCTAACTCAACACATGATGCCACCTCATCATACAAGGTACAACAAGGTGACCCTATGCATACTTCTCTCCCTCATTATGCCAAAACATAGGAGGCACACACAATAGCTGACAAAATGCAAGATACATCCTCAGCATAGGTAAAATGCTACTTTGTCCTAAACAAGCACACATATAGCATAACTAGCTCAGACAACATCCAAACTGGACCAAACTAAAAAATAAGCATGTCACACGTTATTAAGGAACATCACATGATTATATTAAGGTTTCAAGCATCTTATTATGCAAAGAAAGCAAGATCAACAAGAAATCTAGGTCATGGGTCTTACATATAGATACTAAAAGGGATATGTGGGGTACCAGGGAAATTTTTGGTCATGGTCTAGGACTATGGTGCATGATAAGAAAGGATGGGAGGACCATGAGAGGCTATGTGGCATCTAAATAAAGCTAGAAAATCCTTTAGATCAAATGAGTATGGTTAGGGCATGAATCAATTTTCTGTCTTGATTTGGAAGTTATATCCAATACCAAGGATTGAAATGATCAAGTTGAGTTAGAGGCCCTTCAAGGAGGAATCATTAGGTACACAAGATCATATGTAGCTTAAGACCAGATTGAGATGCAAAGATTAATCTTATTTGATCATGACAACATAGAACTCGTAGGTAAAATTGGCTACCCTTTCGGCACAAGGTTTTGGACAATTAGTCCTCAGAAGGTCAAGATATACAGAAGAAGTTTCCCAAAAAGGATGGCTATTTTCCCCATGCATAATTAAATATGAAGATTCAGGATCATTCAAAGTATTTGAATATCCTTTAGGTAGCCTTTTGGAAGATACAAACAGTTAAAGTATGAGCAATGTCTCATTAGAAGAGACAACAATCAGGAAGCCTTTCGTCATTGATCAATTCGGAAGATATTTGAAAAGGTTTTGGATTTTGGTAAAGAATTTTTTGTTTGTTTACTGAGTTTTGAATATATTTTCCCACTTTTTGAGTTTTAAATTTATTTCATACTTTGACCAAATTTAAAAATATTTTCTGAAATAATATCCACTCAATATTAAAAAATGCAGATTGTTTGATGAGTGAGGTTATCTAAGTCTATGGATACCATTAAGATGTTTCAAGTTTGAAAAGATTGTATTTGTGGATAGTTGATGGTTGAAATAATTTTGAATCATTTATGATCCTTTTAGATCTTATGAGATCATGGATATGATTTAAAGATTGTGTTAAACACGAGGATGTTAGGAAAAATAATGTACAATCCATGCATTATGATTACAATTATAAAGCATAAACCCCTAAACAATATTGGAATTTAGAAAGCATGAAATGACCATGATTATTGGGAAACAAAAAACAACAAGATGTATATATAGAAGATAAAGTTACTGTGTTTAGACAATGAGTTTAGATATGTACTCTGTCACTCAAGAATGACTTGTATAGGAGGGTTGGTCCTTATGTTCTCTATAGTGTGATGGCACTCATCTTGGGGGTAACCTAGGTTCATCAAAATCTGTACTACTCCCAACACACCTTGCAACCACAGAGACCTCAATTATTTATGAGTGCTAGAAGAGGGGGTTTCCTCAGGGCCTTTAGATGTCCAATTTAATTATGCACCAATACCTTTACCAACACCCATGTGTGACATCTAAGACTGCACCCCTATCCCTATTCTCCATCAAAGTACTAGGTGAGATGAGGGCTCAAAGGGGAGAAAAATAGGGTGGGGTTTGGGGATGGGAGGAGATCAAAGTATAGAGGAAATTGGAAAAAAAATGAATTCAATGTTCATGGATTTGAGTGACTGAAAGAAGACTAAAGATTTATTTTCTGGAAAATAAATGGGTATGCGTCGGTGAAGCGGATTCAACAATTGTACTTGACTAGAAAGTAAATTGGGACGACATGAGTATTGGGCACCCATTTCATGGGTGAATGATTTGTAGGTGTGTATATTGAAAGTGTAAGATCTTTTTATTTTTGAAGTAAGCCCACAATAGTAAAGCATGAAAGATAAATGATAATTGTATAAGTAAACAATCATGCAATTATTAACAAAACAAAGACTTTTCTCCTCCTAGAAACCTCTCTCACTATTGTCTGTCTTTTCCTTTGTTTATTTTATTTAACAAACAATAAAGGAAGTGGGGGAGAAATAAAAAAAACTAGGAGGGAAGGAGAGGATAACTTAATGGAAGGTAGATTCTAACATATGTGGGAGGAAAATTCTAACCCTAAAAGTGACAATTTCTAGAAAACGTTAAAGTTGCTATATGGCAAGGAAAATGATCAAGAGATAAAGTGGATCTCCATCTAGTGCTCCTCTAAATTCCATGTACAATACAAGTACATGAAAACTTTTTTTTTGGAAAATAGAGGATTATAGTGACACTTGTGTAATTGCCATATATTAAAAGCAATAATAACAACAAAAACTTATTTTTTTTGTAGAACAAACTATTCCACTAAGAAGGTTTTTGTTGAGACAAAGCCCACTAATTTTCCATCAAATAAAGAAAAGGAGCAAACAAATTCATGATAACATTAATTATCTGTAAAATGATGGCTTCATTACATGTTCCCACATTTCCCACATCTATCTATATTCCTATATTTTTCACATTTTCTTTATTTTAACAATTTATTCATATTTTCCCACACTTCTCACCCATTTGCCCCTCAGTGAGGATTGAGTGCAATGAAATCTTTTATCTAGACTTAAGTGCAACTTGAGCATTGATTGAGCTTTCAACAAATCCTTTTTCTATAATGTTTACTAATTTAATTCTCAATGATTAAAACACTCAACCCCAATCTCAATTAGAAATTCAACTACTTTATATCTCTCTTCAAAATGAAAATCAATCTATAATTAAAGAGAAAACATGGAATAAATAAAATCCCATTCAAATTCCTAGTGCTTAATGATCTTTCCTAATATTCATGACTTATAATTCATTTTCATGAGGAACAAGGATTGGAAAAAGAGGGTACGACACCCTCATTTTCTTTTCCTCTCCTTATTTTCTCTATCCTCATTTTATTTTATTTCATTAGGAAAACACTAAAATTAGAAAGAGAATGGAACCCTCCTCTTCTTACTCTTCTTCCAGTTTTATTTATCCTCATTTAACTAAATTCCATAAGAAAAAGGATTGAAGAAGGGATAATATTCCCTCCTCTTTTCTTTTCTTCTTTGAATTTGTCAATTCATATTTAATTCATTTCCAATGAGAAAAAGGGATTTTAAAAGGATAAAGAAATAACTTAGTCATGAATCTTACTTCCCTCCTCTATTTTCTTATTTTTTCTCTCTTTTAAAAAGCCATGATATGAGTGTCACATATCAAAAGCAATCTCATAATATAAATTATTTTTGTACCATTATTCGTCTGAAAATTCAGAAGTCCAAATAAAAGGTTGTTTTCTTTCCTTGCTTGGGAACACCCAGTGCAACCACATGATTCACCAGGGGTGCCACATGGTATAATACTTAAATCTACCAGACTTTCTTAGATCTTGACCACCACCTTTCCATAATTTTATTTGTGGGTTAAGAGGAGACCCAATCTAGAACATTCTCTACAGGAAACAAAACTTGACTCTCAGGTAGAAACAACATACTATATCTAATGTGCTCCAGGCCCCTTTTGGGTTATCCTAAACCCATAGAGCCAACTATATCCTAGTTTTATTTTTCCAATAATTTGATTGACTAGAGAATCCTTCCCCTATCACAATTGTTTCTTTATCTATTCAAAATAGATTATTGATCTACTAACAATGGTCTTTTAATCCATCCATAAGGTTTTCTAATCCATTAATACCTAATTCTGTCTACTCTGATCTACTAATATCTACTTATATGTTCCTAACTACCTATCAAACTTACATGAATTGATCTAATTTCATGTGTTCTAGTGCAAATATTCTACCTTATTTAATTGTTAATGTGAATTTGAACTTGCTCATCTAAAATCCTTTCACATCGTCTCTTTTATTTCTCTATTCATCATTCCTAACTCCCAAGGATGAATCTCCACCATAGGAAATTCTGAGGTGATAGGATCACACACAAAAACTAGGATCTTCAGGGAAATGAAGAGAAAGTTTCCTCCAATCCAAAACTTGAAGATTCACCAACAATGTCACTCTTCATTTTTTTATTTTCTTTAGTATAAAACTTGACCATTGTCATTATTATCACACATGTGATAAGGGAGCAATACTGAAGATTGGATGAGATGGGGATGCTAACACTTTTCCCTCACAGAATAAGATTTCCAAGGTTGATCTCATAAGTTACTCATACTTTTCTTATTCGCCCTGGAATAGAGTTAAAATTGGGACTTCCTTGTATTTTACCCTAATTGAAACATCGTAACCTTTTTGTCTGGTTTCATAAATAAAACTAGGAGGCAATGCTAGAAGCTTTATCATTCTTCATTTTCTTTACCTTCACTACTATATCACATGATCACAGGATTGTCCCCTTTGAGGGTATTTATCTGGACTGGGTACAATAGTCTAGTGAGTCCATTAGGTATGTAGATGATCCATGTTAGGTTTTCCTTTTTAGTCATCTCATGTTTTACCTAGTGATCAAGGTTTTTTTACTTTTGTTTTCTTTTATTCTTTTTTCTTTCACCAAAATCTAGTGAATGAAGAAAAAATCATGTGATGGTAAATCAATGTGTTCCACCACAAAAAAAAACAAAAATAACGCTTTGCTCCACCAAAAGTAAATTTTCTTTCATCACTGCTTTTGTTTATATCACTTGTGGAATCGTCAGTTCCACTAGCAAACGTTTTTCCCATTGCTTTGATTTAGCTAGCACATAGAGGAGCATCATAAAGAGGTCTTCTTTATCTCTTGTTATATTTTTGGTAACACAACAACTATCACATTGTCTGATAATTGTTTTTTCTAGGGCTATCCTCCTCTTCCTTCCTAGGTTTGCTTCTGCTTATTTTTTAGGACTGGGATGTACTTCCCTCTTAGTTTTTTACTTCACCAATTTCTTTTTTGAGTATCCAAAAATAAAATTAAATAATAGATAAAGGAAATAAGAGAAAAGGGTGAGAGTGGTCTTCAGGATGAGCAAGATATTTTCTTTATTAATAATTGCATGACTATTTACTTATATTCTTTTTATTTACTTTGCAAAGTACACACCTATAAACCCATGTGTCTACAAAAACATACTGAAATTCAAATTGGATCCATGGATTTGGCGTGGGGGGTGTTAGTAATGGAATTAGTGCATCATTAAGATAGACATCCAAAGGCCTTGAGGATATCCCCTCTCCTAGAACTTATGACAAATTATAATATCTATGGTGATGATGCGTATTAGGAGTAATACCCATATCTGAAGAACCTATAATGAGTGTCATCATGCCATAGAGAAGATAATGACCAACCCTTCCTATACAAGTCATTCTTGATTGACAATGTAAATCATATATTAACTTATGGACTAAAAGGGGAACTTCATCTTCTACATATGGAACTTGTTGTTCTTTGTTTTGCAAATTTTCAAGATTGTTTCATGCTTTCTTGGTTCTAGAACTGTTGCATGATTTATGCTTTATGATTATAACCACCCACACAAATTTTTGGTCATTTGCAAACATACTCATGTTCAAAACAATCTTATCCAAACAATATTATCAAATCAACAATCATATGAACCACATGGTTTGAGAGGATCCTAAATGATTTTAAATTGTCTCAATATTGAATAATCTTTGATCCATAATATTTTCAAACTTCAAAATCATTGAATGATCACCAAAAATCTTAGTTAATCTTGGTCACCAAACAATCTTGTTGAATTGTATTCAACTTGTTCAAAGTTGAACAACATTTTCAAAGATCTTTGACTTAATCCACACAGAAGGCTTACCTTTTGTAGTCTCTTCTAATGAATCACCATCCGTACATCAACGGAGTGAAAACTTATAGAATGCTATTCAAATTATTTAAATTGTCTTCAATATTTACCTTTGATCATACATGAACCAAAGAGCCATTCTTTTTGGAAATTTCTTCATAATACTTTGACCGTCTTAGGACTAAGTTACCCGATCTTTATCCTTGCAGTGTAAAAGCTGGCAAACTTTATGTACAAGTTGTTTGATCTCATGAAACAATCACATCTAGCTTTGCCTCATTCACTTTGGCCTTCATATATACATTGTCATGTTTACCCAAAGATTACCTACTTGAAGGGCCTCAAACTAAACTTGATCCTTTCTATTTACAATTATGTATATAACTTCCTAATCATTACTTCGATATCAACTCGTGTAATGAGTATACTAAAACCATTTAATACAAAGGATTTTCCATCTTGATAGAGATGTTACCTAGTAGCTTGTGGTATTCCCATCTTTGCCTACCCTACACCAATTTTCTAGGTTGCGACCTAAAATTGGGTCGTTACTCACTTATACCCATTTTCATACGATCTTGGACCATGACCTAAAATTGGACCAACGTATCCCTTTTCCTTTTGAGAGTTTCTCTCATAAATATCCCTTAAGGAGACAGAAATTTCACACACCCGCATCTAGCTTTAGTCTCCAGACCTGATTGAGTCACCATGTCCATGATACCCCTTTCCTTGTGAGTGTTCCTTTAATAAAATCTCCTCAAAGGAGAGAGGAATCTCACACATTAATCTCAATCCACATTCTATACCATTGAGGAGGTCACCTTGTCCCTGGATATCATTTTCCTTGAGATGATTTCTCTCATAAAATATCCCTAAGGAGAGAGGAATCTTACACACTCATGTAGAGCCACAATATTCAGCCTCAAATGGGTCACATTGTCATTGGATACCATTTGAACACTCCATATATAATCAACAACCACAAATTCATGCTTTATCATATTGTTACTAGACATATCTCATGAAAAAAGTAAAAAATACTTCTCTAGTGCTCAATGTAGGGGTACCTCCTCTCTTTGTACCATTAGATCTGACTACATGTGTTGATACATGAACAATCCATTTCCACACAAAGGGAAAATTTTCCAATTTCTACAAGATCTTTGTCCCCTTCTCCATAACATGTGTAGCATACCTTTTTCTATCACATTTTTTGACACCTTATTCCATGCAAGGGAAGTTTTTGTTGAACCCTACCTAGAACATTGGGGACACAAGGAAAAACATGAATTACATCTATTGAAGCGGAGCAATTTGTCTTCAATAATATCTATTCCCTTTTGAACTCCTCTCTGAAAAAGGTAGATTCCCAGTTAGTATCCATGCCTAATAATAAATCATTTTACCTTCAACATAGAGGTGGAAACAAAAAAGTCTCAGGAAGCAAAACACTTACTAATGTTTTGGAAAGAGCTTCTTGAGATGGTAAACACTAATGAAGAATCCAAAATTGGTGAAGTGATGAGCACACTAGTTGTCGACTCTCATGATGAGCTATAAAGTCTAGTCGACAAATGATCCATCAAGTGGTCGAAAAAAGATGAAGAACGCAGGTCACAAAGGTTCTTGAGTTTGGGTCCAAATAGAAGGTCAAACCTCACATGGGTTACCAAAAGCCAAATATATAGTGATCCCCTTTTCAAGTCATGCACAACTATCATCACCATACAACCTACATGGTGAACAACTACCATCTTGGATGATTCCCACCAAGGGTATACTAGTGCAAGAATGTGACATATGAACAGATGTAGCAAGAGACATATACGAGAAGTCACTCTACCAAACAACCAAGGGTGATCTGATAGAAAAGTCCAATGAATAATAAAAAACATTATTTATCAAGGAAGAAGGTTAAAAGATACAAAGGGTCAGAAGACCACTACTCTAGTATATCAGAAGAGGTCTAATACAATTAGTCCCATAGTGTACCCTCCACTACCACCTTCAAACCATTCTCTAGTTCTAGGACCATATAGAGACCCACCTCATCCAGGCTTAATCACAACATTTACATCCAAAGTTTTCTTACAAATGCAATAAACGTTTGATCCCCTTCTGAGGGAAATCCTATATAAATTTGGAGATCTGGTATCAAGATAGAAAAAATTGACACCTTCAAAGGTCGCACTTGAAGTATCACCAAGCTTGATTTCAAAATCACATCCTAAAGAGTTACATGTTCACAAGGGATTGTTTCTCCCACCATCATTAAAGAAGAGGTACCAACACAGAAACCAAAGAGAAGATTCACAAGTTTTGGATTCCTCTCTGTAAGGCTCTCCCATTGATCAAGCACATTGTATAGTTCATAACCATAAGGAAACCTCATAATCCTTTTCCATAGAACTCTAATCCCAATATTCATTATAATTATCATCATATCCTAGGACATAATAGAGACTTGTGTATGAACCTCGATAACAACACTCAATACCTAATAAAGACCGGATTGACCCAAGTGAACACTCTTACAGAGGTCACTCCAGAGCCTGGGGCAGAAGAACTAGATATGGTTACTAAACTAGTTGAAACTTTGTCTAAGCTAGAGCTTAGCAGGAGTGCAACAACTTAGGAAAAACTCAAACCTAGTCTATAAATAGATAACCGTATAAAAAATTGATTAAATCCCTACTCGAGGTAGAGAATGGAAACAACACACTAACAAATGTAGTAACAAAATCGACTGAAATCTACTCTAGCTAGAGCTTTTTGAGAAACCACCAAGAG
Source organism: Alisma plantago-aquatica (assembly GCA_963693085.1). NCBI lineage: Eukaryota > Viridiplantae > Streptophyta > Magnoliopsida > Alismatales > Alismataceae > Alisma > Alisma plantago-aquatica. The sequence goes on along the minus strand of OY856412.1, from coordinate 1,046,982,169 downwards.
ACATAGTTTTCACCTGTATTTGAAGATAGTAAAAGATGGATGTAATTTTTTACTACAAAAAAAGAAAAATGAAAAGAAAAACTCAATCAAAAGAAAAATATAATAGAACAACTAAAATGAAAATGAAATATCAAGTCAAACCAAAATGAAAAAATAAAAAAAACCAAAAAATATAAAACAAAAATGGAAAAATATCTAAATCTACTTAATGTTCTATTGTGTCTTCCATGAACTCTAAAGTGGTAGAACATTAGAACCAATGGGTCAAAGATGGAAGGATTACAACCATTATCATGAGATTTAAAAGGTTTACAAACCTATTATCACCAATAAAATTTCTCAATCAATGTAATCTTCTAAAGCTAAAACTTTTGGATGACATTACATCTCAAAATCAACAAGTGTCCTGCTCTTGGTCTTATTAAATTGAGCATCCCAAATGTAAATTGGAATAGACCCACTGACTTAGGACATCCTAAAAAATAGATTTAGGGCTCACTCCCTATGAGAACTTTAATTGTTTAATCATGAAACATCCCTACTCACATGGTACAAAAAAGACATGAGGACTAGAGGACAATGATATTTGAATCCCTTGTAGAATTTTGCATGTCTCACAATCTTCCATGATGATCTATCCTTGGTACCATAAATGGGGAACATTCACTTGGAAACTCCCATTGATCCACATTTCAATTTCCTAAAATAAGGTTATGAGCATCAATGTCCCCAGATTCTAAGGATGTACTGAATATACGTTTTTGTGATGCCCAAATGGGCACCCAAACTTGAAGAAATGTTTGTGTTGAATTGCTTCTACTAATAAGTGTCAGAGATAGAGATCATGAGGGTGTCTCAAAACACCTAGCACCTTAAACCGACTAGGCAAGGAGTTTCCACTTGAATACTCAGTACATGACATGATTAAGCTCAATAAGAATGACATCTAAGACTAGTGGAACATTAAAAATATCTTTTGGAAGTCAAAAACTCCCATACTAAGGTTTTGAGATTCAATTCTAGAGGACTTAAACCCAAAGTCCCTACAAATGAATATTTAAGTCCAGATGACACTCGACAATGTGGATACATGCTTGTGGTAAATTTTATACGCTAAGATGTTTTGAGAATAAATTCCATAAGAGTGTCTCTAATGTCTGGCCACTTGAATGGGTAGGGAATTTCCACTTAAATGCTCACAACATGGCACAACTTGAGTTGTACAAGCATGAAATCAAGAGTCTTCATAGAATCAAATCCCCTAAACAAATATTCCCCATGTAGTACATCTCCATCCTGATGTAAGAACAACGTACTCATAAAGAGTATGGAAAAGCTTAAACATGCTTGGGGTCTCAAATCACCTTAAAAATTAGGTGCCAGAAAGTGTAGAGAAGGGTGAGTAGGGAAGTTTTCATTTACCATCAGATAAGCAAGAATGATTAAATCATTGTTCCTCACAACTCCTGACAAGCCTCTCGACTAGCATGGGTTACCACAAACTTGCCAATGGGGTTTAGTCTAGAATACCTCAATATTCTTAGCTTCCTAAGACAAAATTTCTCCAAGGCCCGGATCCTTATATGTTCCATGGTAAATGTCAACATAAGAAGACACAAACCATAGTATGTAGAATAAAAGACTAATTTTAAATCAACTTCAAAATAACTTCTTGCTAACTAAGACGGTCACATTTAAGCTAAAAAAGAATTAGGGGTCTTTACAATGGGCACAATGCTACTACAATAATCCAAATCATGATAATCCCTTCCCTAAAAAAGATGAATTAATAAGGGAACCCTTAGATTATGGATGCCTTCTACATTGTTATCAAAGATCATTTCAACATCAAGAAGGTCTCCTTTGAAAAATCTTGACATATCTTCACCAACAGACATTGTCAGGGAACCATTGATAAAATATTTTTGCAAGAAGGATAGGATGAATTGTTGAACTATTCCACACCAAGAAAAAGTCTAACATGAATCTATCTTCTGTAATATTTGAGTGCATCTTCATTGAAATAGTGTAACAAGACACATAAACACCTAAGCTATAGAGAAAATTACCTACTTTCCAAGAAAAATCTACAAACCATGAATAGGTTTACCTCTTATAAGTTAATGTGGCCTCACATGACATGCTCTCTGGAAAAATGTTACTGAATTATTAATGGACATCTACTCCAACTTGTAGTTCAAATATGATGATCTCTTGTCACATCAAAAGAATTCTCTCATAGTAGGTCATCGTGATGCAACATCTAGTGATGACAACCACATAGAAACTTTAGGCATTTACCTACCAAGCGAGATAAAACAATTAGTTTTCATAAACCTACCACAGACCTATAAAAATGTGGAACTAGTGCAACATCACCAAAGAAGACTGAATGATATGTTGTTCCTCAATTTTGGAATACTACCACCGTAATCCCTTTCACAATTTTGGAATACCTCTAGAACATAATGATATGTTGTTCCTCTAGGGGTCGCTTCAATAATATCCAGAACGGGAGCTCCCGCTTCTCTCTAGATTTCCCCCGCTGGGGGGAGGGGCGCCGCCCTTCGGGAGCTGTCCTCCCCCTGGTTTCTTCTTCTTCGCGTCCACGACGTGCTGCTGGTGTTGTGATTAAGATTTGGTTCAACGGCGGTGCGTGAGGCACGAGGGACGACGGGTCTCGACCCTCATCTCATCTAGTCTGGGAGATTCTTCTTCGGTGGTGATCGAAGAGGGGCTCGATGAGGAGATCTGGTGTGATGAAGTTGTTTGCGCTGGCTAGATTTGGAGGGTCGGCGGTGCTGATTTAATCAGCCTCCGTCCAGTTCAAGGGAGATTGGACGGAGCGGAGCCCCCTTTCCTAGATCCGGCATCACGCATGAGAGTCTTCATCCTCTCCCCTCCCCTTTTTTTGTCTTCCCTGATGAAGTGGCTCCTCCGACTAGGGCTTTGCTTGGCCAATCGACCTGCAATAGAGACTGCTCTTCCAGGCAGTGTTGCTGGTCGTCATGAGTCGGCTTGTCCTCACGCTTCCTGGTGCGAGGGTCGGTGTATATTACGGCTGGGCTCTTGGAGACCCTGACGGCGAGTGGCTCTTGTCTGGTTTCACCAGATTGATGATGACCCTTCGACATCGACATCCTTGGCGGCTTCGACAGCGGGTGGATCTGGGCTTGCTGCTTGTCTGCGTGTCCTAGAGCCACTGCTCCGGCGGCTACTCATCTTGGGTACTTTGGCCCTGGATCTAAGATTCGGTGGTTGGTTTCCTTGTTGGGTCAGCAGCGGCGCCCTTCCTTTCAGTTGGTGTGCTGCTTCTTTTCCGAGCTAGCTGCTGTTGTGTGGTGGACGTCAGCTAGATGCATGATGATATGATTCAGTGTAAACAGGGGCTTCAAGCCCTGGTGCGGATTCTCTAACCTGTTGCTGTATGAAGGAACACTTTAAGTGTTCGATGTTAAGCCTCTGTGCAAATAGGGCATCGCGCGATGGAGCTTTTGGTCTCTGGCCGGGGCTTTTTCCCTGAACTTCTGAGTTTCTGTTTTGGTTGAGAGGATGCAGGACCTTTGCAGGATATCACATGGTTGTTTGCCTAGGATATCGACTGAAGGAAGTCTTGATTTCTTTGCATACTACCACACTTTGTGGGTGGTCTAGTGATAGTTGGTGATGTACAAAGCCTGAAAGGAGAAATTCGGCTGCCCCTTGGCTGCTCACTTTTGACTGAATGTGTTGGTTTCTGCTTCCTCAAATGGCTTTGTCAGTTTTGTGGTTAGTTTCATGAGGTTTCTTTGTGGATGTACAATCCATACATATACCTAAGCTCCTAAAAACCAGAGAAGGTCAAAAAGTCATTAAAGCTAGTTCATGACAAGAGGTCCTGGCGTTTGCTCTATTTAGTTCTGTGATTACCGATTGGGTCGATTGTCTAGTTGTTAGTTTTTAGCTTATTAGGCTTTCTTTACTTTGCCTGATTCTAGAGACCTACTGAGTACCTCCTGCGAGAGGTATCTGATCCAAGGCTGAGTTTTTTTTAACTCGTATGATGTAATGGGGTACTTAGTGTCCAAAGTTTTTTGGTATTTTAGTAACACGCTTTTTGACCGACCAAAAAAAAAAGAACATTAAAAATTAATGCATTCAGAAAAACGTGGATAAGACATCACATATAAAGCATGACCCATAGTCTCAACCATGTGATCAGTCAAAGCACACTTTCTTAATCTTTTTCTTTGATACAAAAATCCTACACTCTTCTAGTCATCCTTAATCATGGACACTTCTAAGGAAGGTCACTTTCAAACGTTTTGGGTCTTGGACCATGACATAAAATTAGACTAATTCCATGATTTATTTTCCAATCTATGTTGGTCCTATACTATGACCTCAAACTAATCCAACCTCATTTTCCAATCCTTTTGGGTCATGAACTATGACCTTAAACAAAATCATGTCCAACAACAAATGTATTGGGCAATAGACCAAGACCTTAAACTAAACCACAAGGCATGTCCTAAATAGGCACTTCTGTTCTCTTTCTTGTGTGATAAATTTCTTTTGAATCCTATATCAAGACCTTAAACTTTCCCAATCTACATTCAAGCCCAACCCTGGGTAGGAAGTCATGCATATTTAAAGTGCTATCCCAAATGGTCTCTCCTCATTTCAAGTCTACCCTGAGTAGGCACCCTTCCATTTTCAAGCCCTACCCTGAGGAGGTGCCCTATGTTTTTAAGACCTACCTTGAGTGGGAACCTATAATGGCCCTCCAAGTTCATATGTATCAATTGAAGTGAATCTTATCTTGTCCATAACATAGGTCAGTTGTCTTGGAGGAACACAAAAAAAACTTGATATACACAATAATAAGATAAATGAAATACCATGCTTTAATTGGAAAAATAGATTTATACATTGTTCTTTTAAAGAGAGTAACTTTTAATGCAATCTATCTCATCTATGAACTGAAATCTAATACATGAAAGGTACGAGAACTATAAGGCATAAATCTCTCCGAAACTTGATATTAGATCTTCTAAGGTGTAGATGGCACCCTGCCACCTAAGTCTTGGGAACTTCCACTTGAAGCACTCACTTCAAATTCCTTTACTCATTGATCTAGGGAAATCTTGTCCCATGTCCAATTCAAAAACAAAGATATACATCAGTAAGTGGTGCTACACATTTTATAGGAACTGAAAATAAGCATAAATACTTAACTTGAGTGGAAATCTTGACATGTATTTGACTTAATCAATCTTGATTACATGAATCTTATAACATGAATAATTCAACAATTAATACATGCATCTGTCTATGACACCCACTTAAGAGAACATGATTTCTAGGAAAACGCTTGATGCTAGGAAAACACATAATAGGAAGCTATACCCATGATTTGGCTATAAAGACCATAATTGGCACTAATGCCCATAATGACTCCTTGAGGTCCATCATTTAAGAAGCATATAAAAACTCGTTCATTTCCAATTATCTTAACATTAATATTACCATGAACATAAATTCAATATTGAACTTGAATCTTTAACATTATGGGATCTACCCCTATTAACACTTGAACTTGAAATCCATTAATCATTGATCATTGATCATAATCTCTAATCATAATGATCACGGTAGCCATAAAACATAAAATATAGCAATCATCAAGCTATTGATAAAATGAACACAATTTAGGGCATTGAACTTGAAACTAAAAGCATAATTCAAAAAGGATATATAGCATACAATTCAACCAATGTACATATGTATAGTGGCATGAACCACTTACCTGGAGCAAATCAAATCCTAACTTATTCCCTTTGATCTTGATCAAATCCAAAGTTTCCCGAAATTACATGATTTATATTAACTATCACATTAATAGTATCCTAAACCCGAACCAAGGTCATTAGGAAAACATGGTATACCATTATGAAATAAAACCCTAGAATTGGATTCCTCATCAAAAACTCTTTTTGAAGAGTATTTTGTACATGGTTTTTTTTATCATGGATGTAATTAAAATGATTTTAGGAAAATATGACCAATCAAACATCTATAAAATCCACGCGGGCAGTATCCAAATTAGTAGATAATTAGACCCTTTCTTAGGTGGTCCAGTCAAGGACAGAGACATGGTCATGTCCTGCTCAAACCAAGCAGTCAAAAGCCCGTGCGTCGAAGAGAAGCCTTCATCTAAAACAACAATTATACCCATGTGGGCTAAATAAAAATCATCAACCGAATGGAAGCACTTTGGAGAAATGGATGTTGTGATCCTTCTTCACCAGATCAATGAACACATCGACGAGCATCTCAATTTGGCAAATCTAGAAAAAATCTTCCTACTTTGTAAATGTAAACAAATGACAAAGGTGAGTGCCTCACCTTGCCCCAAAGAGGACGAGCCCCATTTTTGGTAATTTTGTGGTTTGGGGATCTAGAACCACCTTTTGCCATAATAGGGACATGAGTTAGGCCACCAAAGAAGCAACAACGGCTAAAAACTGATTAAAATAGTCAGAGTGGATAGGTAGAGATTGTCTATGAGGAGAGAAACACACACGATTTAAAAGATGACATGGATAGATGGAATCGCCGAGAAGGTCAAGAAACATACGTAAATGAGAAAAAACTAGGTAACATGATTTACCTCAAATCAGACAGAAAACAAGGATTGCAAATATTCCTTGAGTCTTGGTGGGTCACTTTGTGGGTTCCCTCACATTCACAATGGTCAACGACATTGGTTTTATGAGCCTGCTCTAGATGCAGTATGTGGTTCCTATAGATATCAAGAGAAAGGGTATCAGATGGCGATGTGAGGGTGGAGTTGAGTTTCTAGCTAACCCCAAATGAAAATATTGTAGACTACTTATATAGATGGAGTCCTGAGGGAGTTTGTATCTCCTTCGAAGGTTGAGACAGGGAAAGGATATCGTGATTCTGAGAGTGAAAGAGATATAGGGCACAATCCCCCTCAAATCTGGGATGATTTAGTTGGGAACAAGGAGGGGATGGTGCAGAGGAGGTCTTTTGTAATTGGGAATTATGGGGGAGGGAGATCGGATTGGAGGAGGACTGCATCAAGAACTGAATCCAAAAAGGACTTAACTTTAGGTAGGAGAGACATGTCCCGGGCGTTGAATGAGTCTGTGTAAACCCAAATATCATCACAGCCTTCAGATCAGGCTGAAGAAAGGAAAGATGAGAAAAATGTGTGTGATAGCTCATTAAAACCAGATCTTAGGGGTAATAATCATGTTAAATGAATATTTGATTGTATACCTATTCAAATTATGTGAAATTTTCCCCATTTAATTTGGAGGGTGAAACGTAGTCAAAACTCAACAAAATTTGGACCATACTTTAAATAGGTGGTTGAGATCCTTCCTAGCCAATTAGATTTTGGTTTTGCGCAAGTATTGTCCATAGTTTCAATATTAGTCATTTCACTTGAATTTAATAATTAATAGATTAGGTTATGTGAGAAAAGACTTTCCTTTGTGATTCTTTGAGAAAAAATTCGAGATAATCACTTATTACCCACTCAATGATTATGTCATCTATCTTTTAAGACTTTTTTTTAAACCTTTTTGGAGAATAGAGAAAAGGAGGATATTATACTTTCCTTTTTGTTTAAAATCTAAGTAAGGAATAAGGGAAACTTATCATATAAGTTAACTATTCCTTATGTATATTGTGAATCCCAAGTCTTTCCTATATTTCTTTTAAATATTTTCAAGAATAGGAGAGAGAAAAAGTGAGAGAACAATGATAGTTTCCCTTTTATGTATATTAAATTCATTTAATCATAATTAAAATAAATAAAGGAAACATATTTTTTTTCTTTCTATGTCAAACTTCATATAAAGAATTCAATGTTTGGGATAACTTGCATTAATGTCTAAGTTTTAAATTTTTTTAGTTGAAAATTTGCAACTTAGACCGTAAACATTTTTAGAAAATATTGGGATGTTTCAATTCTACCCACCTTAAATAAATTTTTTCCTCAAAATTTCCTCATACTACCCACCTTAGGGTTTACATATTCAATGTACACAAATTTTTAATATCATCTTAAAGTCTCATCATCTTGGTAAAACATGATGTGGACCTCATTATTAGAACCAACATGTGGATATACTACTAATGAATCTGTTTCACATCACCATTGACATGAAAAAGGACCTCTCTTACCTCTTCTCTAGGGGTTCTTGTTCTACCGTGGAATTTACTTACTCATCTACGCCAATATCTACTCTCCGTATGCATGCTTGGCCTTACTAGGTATCAGATTAGGTTTAGGTGACTATTGTAACATCCCTGACCTGGGTTATGAATTAACCCTAGAGGTTTTGCCTAATAAGGTTGAGTATATTCTTAATCTTATCTTGGGAAAAATAAATAGGGCTCATGAGAAACTTATGTTTCAATTTTGGTCTTGTTTGAACAATGTTGAAGCATTGATTGCTTATTTTGTACTAAAGTGCAAATTACCCAAGTTGAGGGGTTAAATTGCAGATGTTTCATGATAAGATGTTCCTTTGATGTTGAGACATCATAAGAATTAATATGATGTAGTGGTATGGTTCTCACAAGCTCGGGCACCAAGATTAAGCTTGTAAAGCAATATTGTGCATTAAAACCTAATTTTGGTGTAATGTGCAATTTACCCAAAACCTAGGGTTTGATATGCAAATTACCACTTCAATAAGGTCCTTAATTTTTCTTGGAATCATGTAGAGCAAAGACAATGAGAGGGGCATCTCATTTGAATTAAGTTGGAGGAGAGAGAATCTTGATATTAAAATAATCAAGATTTAATCTTAAGTGAAACCCCAATTCAATTTAGGGCAAAAATGAATGTATTAATTAATGGGCCTTCAACCAAAATGTTATTGCATTATTTTAAATAAGTATGGACGTTCTTTTGCCAAGATAAGGAATGAAAATATCCTAAGTAGGTGAAATTTCACTCACCTTATTATTAGGAAAAGAATTTCCACTCAAAAAGATATATTAATATTATAATGGATTAAGGTGCTTATTTTCTTTTCCCTTAATCCATGGATAATGGAAGGGAGTTCGGTGGCTTTGAGTTGCCTTTGCATTCAAGCAAACCAAGGAGGAAGAGGTGGTACTATTTTTGGGATTAAATGCATTTTAATAAGGCATTTTCTCTCTCATCAATTTTCTTATAAAACTGCCCTTTCTAAGCCAAAACAAAGGGTTTTTTTTAGATTTCTTTCTTCCCCTTGCTTGCAAAACCGACCAAGGAGCTAGGGAGGAGAGGAAGGACGACCCCCAACCTGTTGGTAAGCCCTTGACCTTCGTTCGCCTTGATTCCATGGTGGAAATCGAAAATAAATCATTGATTTCTTCTTATTTCGATCTCCTCTTCAACCCTAGCCAACTTTTTCATCCAAAAGCTTAAGGACGACCCTAAGGGAAGTTGAAAGAGCTTCATCCACCATTTATGGCGTGATCTTGGAGCTTTGTATCTCAATTGGAGGCGGGTTTTATAACTTGAAACCCTAACTTTGTTATTGCAATCAATTCCTTATCAATTGGTGATCATTTCTACATTTCCGAAATTAAGTTTGATCGATTGATGCAATTTCCATGGAAATCACAGTAGATTTCGTGTGTTGCAGGTTGATGATGATGACATCATCATAAGCACACACCTCCCCAAAAATCTTGGGCAAACGGTTTGGAAGTTGGGACCAAACGGTTTGCAAACCGTTTGGGAGAAAACGGTTTCAAAACCATTTGATATGGTTGACCAAGTGTTGACCGTTTGAGATTCCTGTTCATAATTATGTTGGTTGATAACCCTCCACATTTGAGGTATTAACTCCAAATGAATCGTGAGTCGAAGGCAAATCAATTAGGTAAACCTAATTGGATTAAGTGCTGATTTTCAACCTGATTAACTTGACCTTTTTGGGCAAACGGTTTCAAAACCGTTTTTGTGCATTGACCAAGGGTTGACCGTTTGCGATTACTGTTACTAATTATGTTGGTTAATGACTCACCAAATTTGAGGGGTTAATTACCAAGGAATCATGAGTTTAAGGCTAATCAATTGGGAAAACCCTAATTGAAATTAGTGCTGAAATTTCAATGAGTTGATTTGAGATTTTGGGTTGATTAGCCCAAACAGTTTCAAGACCGTTTGGGGATCACCCATAAGGTTTCAAAACCGTTTGGGGGTCACCCAAGACCGTTTGGAGGTCTAGGGTCAAGTATGGATATGTGTTTGAAGATCCAAAGATGTGGTATGAACCCTAATCGGTTAAGTGCTGATTTTGCAAGTGATTGAGATGATGTTTTGGGTTGATTGGCCCAAACGGTTTCAAAACCGTTTGGGGATCACCCAAACGGTTTCAAGACCGTTTAGGGATCACCCAAGACCGTTTGGAGGTCTGTGGTTAAGTATAGTTGACCAATTGAAGGTCCAAAGGTACCAAATCACATTGCAATTAAGTGCTGATTTGTTGATCAACTCGATAGAGCAATCCCCAATGGAATTTCACTAGAATCCAAAGGTTGGATGAGCCAAACGGTTTCAAGACCGTTTGGAGCTCATACAAACGGTTTCAAAACCGTTTGGTGGTCACCCAAGACCGTTTGGAGGTCTAGGGTTGAGTATGGTTAGGTGTTTGAAGGTCTAAAGGTACCAAGTTGATTTGCAATCAAATGCTGATTTGGTGATCATCCCAATGATCCAAACTTTGATTGGTTGACTTGGATTATGATGTGGACATGGGCAAACGGTCTCAAGGCCATTTCGAGGTCATCCAAATGACCTCGAGACCGTTTGGGGTCAGGTCATACCCAATTTGGATGATGGTTCAATGGTTTCAAAGTAACTAGTCTTACATTGATTAGTATTGAAGGATCATCGATTCCAAACCCTAATTCAATTAATTCAAACCCTATTTGATAATCAATTAAGGGTCAATTGAGGGTCAAATCAGTTGAAGGTTGACCTATTAAACTCAATTGATGTATGAGCATAGGTCCCATTGATGATTGGTTCCATGAATTCAATGGTTGAAGGTCCAATGCAATCAATTGAAACACAATTAGTAGTTTGATTAATGATAAACTTCAAAGCTCTAATTGGTGATTATAAACCTTAATCCCATTGAAATCAGACCCTAATTGAAGTCCCAATTGAGGGGTGAGTTCATGATTGAATTGATGATCCAATTGATTGAAGTTCCATTGATTGGAATTGAATGTTGTTGAAGTCTTGATTGAGTTTTTGGTTCATGCAGAGAGGTTTGGACCAAACGGTCTCAAGACCGTTTGAGTCCAAACGGTCTCAAGACATTTTGGGACCAAACGGTCTCAAGACCGTTTGAGACCAAACGGTCTCAAACCGTTTGATACCCATGCGGTTTCACGTCCATGCGGTTTCAAAGCTTTTTGCTTAAACAGTTTCAAACCGTTTGTGGATCAATTTGGTTAATTCAATTGGATGCCTAATGCAATTGAAGGATCAATTGGTTAATCCAATTGAGTACCTAATGTAATTGAAGGAACAATGGATTGATCCAATTGAGTACCCAATGAAATTAAAGACTCAAATGACTAATCCAAATGGATACATAGTGCAATTGAAGGTTCCATTGATCAATTTATTTGGATACCTCATGTTATTGAAGGTCTAATTGATCAAACCTTTTTGGAAACCTAATGTAATTAGGCGAGAGATACCCTTAATGGTACTAATCAATAATGCATAACAAATGCATGGATCCAATACATGATGTAAACCCTAATTGAGGCTGATTCCATGTATAACCCTAATAAGAGGTTGTCTACATATGAAATTACTATTCAGGATGAATAGTAAACCCTAGTTGAGGGTGTATCCAAGTAAAACCCTAGTTGAGGGTGTATCCATGTGAAACCCTAATTGAAGGTGATTTCATGAGAAACTCTAATTGGGAATGATTAGTAAACCCTAATTATGGGCAATGTGATATGAAACCCTAATGAAGGGTGATGCTATATGCAATCCCTATTCTAAAGAAGGGAGATGGTATGTGAAACCCTAATCCTGATAAAGGAATAAGGGTGATACTCTTGAATTAATGATACATTTTTTTTGCATGGTATTGATAGATAATTAATGTACTGCTATCATATGTGCTAACCATGCAGGTATCATGAGATGATGAGCATAGCCAGGTATGGGCTATAATGTGTTATTAGTTTGAATTTGTTTATTGGGCCTTGTGTGCCATAATATACCTTGTGCCTGGTAAGAGGTGGCAAGAGAGTTAATGGGTCTCAAGTGCCATGATGGATGCTTGTGTAGCAAGTATCATATTTACCCTGATCAGATGACCTAAAGGTGTTAGTTACCTGAGAAAGTGATAAAAATGTTCAGGTGATGAGCTAAGGGTTTGAATACCCATGATTTCATGGTTATGGTATTGAAATTGTGAAGGGATGAGAATTCCCAGTGTTGAAATGAGGGATTAAGATCCCAATACTTTATGAAAAGAGTATGGCTACAGTCCATGACTCCACAATGATAATGCCAGGCTTTAGATATATGATCGAAGCCTGAAAAGAGTTAATGCAGTGGTAATGATTCTGTAGTTTGAATAGATGTTATACATGTTCTTCATACTCATTAAAGAATAAGTGGCATGTTAATTCTATCAAGTTATAGTTGCAATGCTTCTGATATAGAATAATGTTCTAATCTGTTAGACATTAAAATATCTACTGTCAAATAAATATGATTACCCTATTCATATTTATCTTCTTAAGATGCAATATTAATGTTTCTGGTGGAGAGTTATAACTCTCGCTGGGGAAATTTTTATAATTGTCTCACCCCCGTGGGAACCACATTTTAAGGTGGACGCAGACGAGGAGACAGGAATCCTTCAGTAGGTGAAGAACAACAGTAGCGGCAGGGACAACAGTGAAGTCTCAGGTGGAGACATTGGCTGTCATGACATGTATAGTTGCATATAGAATCCTATGTGTCATCTCTGTACTCTCAGGTCCTCAGAGTAGTAGTTAGTGATTTTGAGATTTTGGATCAGTGTCTCGAGATTTTATACTACTTGTGTTTAGCTTAACAGGTTAGTTGATGCTTGTAATTCTCAGAAAGAGATGATGCATGATATGTACCTTTGATCCAAAAAGTAAATGTGTTATACATTGGCTCTTGAATAAAAAGATTTACTATGTGTGGATCTCTTTGCAAAAAGTTTTAATTTTTAGTGATTTTCGCTAATCCGCTGCTTGATGAACGCTTCCGCATTAGTTAATTATGTTTTTATGAGTTGTATGCCACAACTATATGTTTCAAAATTTTAATGTTGACTCTTGTTTTATTTGTCACCTTTGGATACATGCCGACCGATCATATATTCATATGTGACATGTCTTATCACACTTATCTTGGCACCTCCTTCATACACATGTCCCATACCACATGCACTCAATAAGGCAAAAGACAAGCATGATGCATATAACATTCTCTCTACAAAACCCCATAAGGCTATGTATAATACCACAAACATGTGGGGAAAAGAGAGAGAATACTATATGTAATTATATAGATAACATAAAATTCCAAACCATCTAGGCACATAGACCGAATCCTTGTCAAAATTATGTCTCTTGGGTAGACGTTAACTTTGATTTCTAATATGTTTCACTTACCTCTTCTATAACTAGGATCTAAACATATGAATCTAGTTTGTGCCTGGTAAAAATCTACTTATTTGCTCTTATACCACATTGTAATGCTCCTCCAAGTTCATATTTATCAACAAAAGCAAACCATAGGTTGTCCATAACATAGGACACTCGGCTCAGAGGAACATCACAAAAAGCATGATGTACATAGCAATAAGATAAATGAAACACCATGCATTAATTGGAAATATAGATTCATACATTGTTGTTTGAAAGAGAAAACTTATAATGTAATCTATTTCATCTAGGAACAAAAATTTGATACATAAAAGGTAGGAGAAATCTAAGGCATAAATCTTCTCTAAAACTTGATACTAGATCTTCTAAGGTGTAAATGGAACACCACCAGATAAGTCTTGGGAACTTCTACTTTGAAGCACTCACTTCAAAATCCTATGCTCCTTAATCTAGGGACATCTCGTCCCATGTCCAATGGAAAAATAGAGACATACATCAGTAAGATGCACTACACACTTTACAAGAACTGAAAATAAGCATATATACTCGACTTGAGAGGAAATTTTTCACATGTATTTGACTTAAGCATTCTTAATTAGATGAATAATATAACATGAATAATTGAGCAGTAAATAAAAGCATTTGTCTATGATGCCCACTTAAGAGCACATGGTTGCTAGGAAAGCCCTTGATGCTAGGAAAGCCTATAATTGGAACGAATGCCCATGATTTGTATATAAACGCCCATAATTGGCACAAATTTCCATAAAGACCCCTTGAGGTCCATGATTTGAGAAACACATAAAACATTGTTCGATTCCAATTATCTTAACATTAATATTACCATGAACATAAATTAAATCTTGAACTTGAATATTTAAGATGTTGGGATTTATCCCTCTTAACACTTAAACTTTTAATCCATTAATCATTGATTATAATCTACTCTAAATGAACATGATAACCATACGACATAAAATATAGCAATCATCAAGCAATTGATACAATGAACATGATTTCGGACATTGAACTTGAAACTAAAAGCATGATTCATAAAGCATATATAGAAAACACTTCAACCAAAGTACATATGTATAGTGGCATGACCCTCTTATTTGGAGCAAAGTAAATCCTAACTTAGTCCCTTTGATCTTGGTCAAATTCCAAGTTTCTTGAAATTACATGAATTATATTAATTATCATATTAAATAACATTTTAAAACCTAATCATAGGTCAATAGGAAAACATGGTCTACCATTATCGAATTTGGATTTGAAAACCCTAGAAGTAGATTCCTCATAAAAAAATCTTCCAATGAGTATTTGTACGTATTTTTCTGATCATGGATGTAATTACTATGATTTTAGGAAAACCTGACCAATCAAACATCGCTAAAAGTCCACGCGGGAAATAATATCCAAATCAGTAGATAACTGGACCCGTTCTTAGGTGGCCCAATCAAGGCTAGACATGTGGTCTGGGCCCGCTCAACCAAAGTGGTCAGAAACTCATGTGATCAAAGAGAAGCCAATGATCTAAAATACCAATTACACGATGTGGGATAAATAAAAATCTTCAACTGACTGGGGGAACCTTGGGGAAAAAGTAGATGTGATTCTTCTTCATCAGAACAACGAACACACCAATGAGGGTCTCCATTTTTCAAGTACAATACAATGTTACTACTTTCTTCTTGTAAACAAATGACAGAGGTGTGTTCCTCATTTCTCCTCAAAGAGGACGAACCCCATCTTGGGTAGTTCTGCGGCCTAGGCTCCAGAACCACCTCCAGCCATGGCAGGGACATGGGTTAGGCCATCATAGATGTGATAGTAGCTAAAAAATTATCAAAATGGTTAGAGTGGATCGTTAGAGAGTGGCGCTGAGGAGAGAAACATACATGATATAAAAGAAGGCATGGATAGATGGAATCATTGTGAAGGTCAAGAAATATATGTAAAAGGGGGAAAACCAGGTTGCATGATTTACCTCAGATCACACATAAAAGGAGTGGAAAGATTCCTTGAGTCTCAGTGGGTCATTTTGTGGGTTCCCTCACGTTCACAATGATTAGTGGCGTTGCATTGACAAGCCTGTTCTGATAGCGATATGTAGCTCCCTTGGATACTAAAAGAAGGGGTATCAGAGGGCAATGCGAGGATGGAGTTGAGTTTCTGGATGTCCCCTAATGAAAATATTGTAGGCTACTTATATAGATGGAGGCATGAGGGAATTCATAATTCCTATGGAGGTTGAATCAGGGAAAGGAAATCAAGGCTCTGACAGTTCAGGAGATATAGGGCATAGAGTCCCCTCAAACACGGAATAATTCAGTTCAGATTGAGGAGGTGATGGTGAGGGAGAGGTTTGTCATATCTGGGAATTATCGAGGAGGGAAGATCGGATTGGAGGAGGACCGTGGCCAGAATTCATTCTAAAAAGGACTGAACTTTGGGCAGGAGAGACACGTCCTACGTTGGATGAATCTGTGATAATACATATATCATCACAATCATCAGATCAAGTTGAGGAATGGAAAGAAGAGAAAAGATGCATGTGATAGTGCATTAAAATCATATCTTAGGGGTAATATTTGTACTAAATGCATATTTGATTATATTCCTATTTAAACTATATGAAACTTCCCCCATTCAATTTGGAGAGTCAAACATAGTAAAAAATCAACAAAATTTGGTCCATACTTCAAATAAGTAGTCTAGATTCTTCCTAGATAACTAGATATTGGTTTTGCACAAGTTTTGTCTATAATTTCCATATTCGCCATTTCACTTGAATTTAATGCATTAATATATAAGTTTATTAAAAAATGCATTAATATATTAGTTTATGTGAGAAAAGACTTTCCTTTGTGACCCTTAGAGCAAAAATGTGAGATAATCACTTATTACCCACTCAATGATAATGTCATCCATATGTTATGCCTTTTATGGGGAACTTTTTTGGAGGAAAGAGAAAAGCATGATATTTGTACTTTCCTTTTTGTTTGAAAGCTAAGTAAGGAATAAGGGAAACTTATCATCCAAGTTAACTATTCCTTATGTATATTTTTGAATCCCAAGTCTTTCTACATTTCTCTATTATTTTCAAGAATAGGAGAGAGAAAAGTGAGAGAACAATGTTAGTTTTCCCTTTATGTATATTGAACTCATTTAATCATATTAAAGAAATAAAGGAAACATATTTAGTTTTCATTCTATGTCAAAATTCATATAAATAATTCAATGTTAGGGGTAACTTGCATTAATGTCTATGTTTTGAATTTTATAGTTGAAAATTTTCAATTAAGACCCTAAACATTTAAAAAAATTGGGATAGTTTTCAATATTTTTTCACAATTGAGTAGTTTTCATAAGTCAACGTGATCACAAACTCTTGCTTTTGATGACCTTTGGAAAAACATCTATGAAATTTTCATGTCACCTCCAACTTTTCTCATTAAGGCTTGAGTTAGAGAGATAATCATACATACAGAAATAAGAACTGGAGCAATGATGGGAGTTACTCTTGCCACCAATAAAGTTTGACTAGTTCACAAAAAGCTACATTGGAATGAATGATTGGTCATATATAGGTAAAATACTCATACAAAAACCTACACTTGTTGTTTAGATATTGTTCACTCCTTATTCTTCATTTATATGGATAATAATTTCACCAATCAATCCTTAGAAGGAAATGACACCACTTACGCTTTCCATCCTCCATAAGGTTCATCATAACATCTTTTATGAGTCTCACCAATTTGGCCTTTTATGACCAAAATAGGCGTTATACTTGACTCAAGACTTGGGTGCATACTCTTATCTTAATCCTTGTCTTGAGAGGTTACAGAGTTAAACATTTGAGTATGATGTTAGAGGATTTTTTGGATAAACATATGGGAACCTTCATAGGGTGCTTACTGAACAGAGTTGCCAAACTTTTTTACCCTATTTAAAAACTCTCCACCATGAGGATGTTCATACAATCTTCTAAAACAATGGAGAAATAAAAGGAAAAAACAATTGATAAATCTCGTGTAGTTTCAATCGGGTTTAAAACAAGGAAAATGAAAGTAGGTGTTTCAATCATTGGGAAAACATAAAAGGTTCATTTTTTTATCCACCCTGGTGTGGGTAACAAAACTTAGTAATCTTTTTATGAGATAGGAAGTATTATACCCCCATATCATTCGGTAACTAGTATTGCATCCCTTTACATCTCTGACTAATATGACAATGCTAGAGGTTTATATTATAGAAAAAAAATATGAAAATGAGTGATTTGTTTTGGAAAACCTTGAGGGTTGAGGATGGTTGTGGCTTTCCTGTCATTGCTCTGAAGATCCTAGTTTTCTAGATGTAGGGGTCCTAATCACCTCAATATCTCCACAACATAGATCCATCATGGGTGGTTAAGTCCCATGCATAGGAAAAGAGAGGAGAGGCAATATGAAAACAATTTAGATGAGAAAGATCTAATCCACATGAGCAATAAAACCTAGTAGAATATTTGCACTAGACCACATGAAAGAAGATAGATTGATGAACAAGTTGAGTGACTATGAGGAAAAGATAAGTAGATATTAGCATATCAGAGAAGTTGTTATTAGGTATTAATAGATTCAAACACCTTATATATAGATCATAATACCATTTGTAATAGGTCAAAACTCCATTATGAATGTATTAGGAAAACCACTATGATAAAGTAAGGATCCTCTAGCCACTCAAATGACTAGAAATGGAAGGGGGATATAGACGTCTCTATGGCACTAGGAGAATCTAAAAGGGTCCTATAGTATATTGGACACAAGAGGTTATTTGTACCTAGGAGTCATGGTTTGGTGCTTTGATAAATGTTCTGTATTGGATACTTGTATCTCACATAGAAAGTTCTAAAAAGGTGGTGGTCAAAACTTGAGGAGCAAGTCCAGAGATATTAGTAAAATCTTCCACATGACACACCTTGTGCATTGTGTGATCCCGAGGTGTACTTAGGTATGGAAAGGAAACAACATTTTATTCAAATTTTTGTTATTTTAAAGAAACTTTGGGTTTAAAAACATTTTTGATTATGAAATTGATTTTCTATATGGAAATTATTTGATGTATTTGAAAATAGAGAGAATAAGAAGAGAAAAAGATGAGGGAATTAGACTTGAAAACCAAACTATTTTCTCTCCTTTTTTCAACCCTTTTTTCTAATGTAAATGAATGAATGAGGATGGAGAACACAAGGAAAGGAGAACAAATAAGGAGGGAACCAAACTCTCATTTATTTAATCATTTTCCTCATGAAAATGAATTAAATGAGAATGAAGAAAATAAGGAAGAGAAACAATAAGGGGGTTCCATGCCCTCTCCATTTCTAAAACTTTTTCCTTATGAAAATAAATTAAAAATCATGAACGTTTAGGAAAGTCGATTAATCATTATGGAATTTGATTGAGATTTTTATGTTCCACATTTTCTCTTTATTAGATATGAAGTTGATTTGATAGAGAACTTAAAAGTAATGGATTTCCAATAGGGATTGAGATTAAATGTTTTATTTATGGAGAATTCAACTGGTCCATTTATTAAAAAGGCTTTGTAGAAAGCTCAATTAATGTTCATTTTGCACCTAAGTCCTAGAAAAGGCTTTTGCTTCCACTAAACCCTCACTGATTGGTAAATGGGTGGGAAAAATATTTAAATGTGTAAAGGTCTGGGAAAGTGATAAATGGGGCAACCAGTGGGAAAATGTGGGAAAATATGGGAAATGTAGGAATATATAGGGAAATGGATAGAAATTCATCATTAGATAGAGAATTCAAGTTATTATGAATTTCTACTAGATGAGAAAAAATGGCGTAACACCTATAGTGGTATCAGATCTAGGTCTTGAGTTTTATGCTAGTTTGGATATAAAAAAGGAACTAGTTTGTTGGATAAATTGTGCAATATGTATTCACATTAAATACCTACTGTAATATATCAAATGATACATGCATATTTGGTGTGTCCCTGCTAATGGTGTTACACACTACTCAATTGGAGTTTGATTAAATGAAACCCCGCGAATAGAAACACACAAGTATCTTTTAAATTTATAAACCTAAACCTACACACCTACTTCTATTAAAACACTAACCCACAAGCACACGAGGTTGTATCATAGTATAGGAGGGTGGCAAGAATAGGGTCGATCCATAGGGAGAAAAGGGGGCGCTAGAGATAGGTTAGTTTTTGGTCTAGGTTCCTACTGTGGAGTCTAGGGATAAGTGTTTGAAGGCTATTTTGATTGTTAAACTAAGGTGAGCAAGAAAGCAATTAAAGGCGAGAATAAAATCTAAGTTAACCCTATACTATATTAAGACTAATTAAGCAAGTAAAGACTAAGCTAGGTATGGAAAGGCAATTTATACTAAGGCATGCAAGAAGAGAAAAAGAGAAATTAAAGAGATGAACTAGTAAGAACAAGGCAAGAAGCTAACTAATCAAGTAAAGCCCTAACAAGTTAAGAAAGAATATAAACTAGGGTTTAACCAATTAGGAGAGGTGTGAGATGCTTAGGGGTATGTACTTATCAATTAGGTTGGGGGTGATACATGCAATCATTACTCTTCCATTTAGATTATCCAAACCAAACAACTAGCCAGAGGCTAATGAGTTGTCCTAAGCTACTAACTGGCCATGGATTAGATAGGACATGTATTAGGGAACTAGTCCCTAACAACTCCTACTACCCTTCCAAGGATCAATTAGGTTAGGGTTTAGGTTCAATTCAATTAGAGAGTAGTCAAGACTAGGTTTATAAGTTAGAGGCTCTTAAGGAAATTAAGGGTCAAGGGTAGTAATGGGGAGGTGAAATTAGTGTTTTGGACCCAATTCCCCCACATTCTAGCCTTGAGAAGGATACATGCTAATTTCACTAGATGCATCTAATCTAGATACTTAGATCTCTCACTTAGGCTTAGGAAGAGTGATTAGTATGTAGGAAGATGGGGGGGCAACCCAGGGATCCAAGAATAGGACCTAGGAGAAATTCCCAAATTGCCACATATAGTCAATTTCCCTAGAATCCTTGGTGATTTCACACACAAAACAACAAGAAATTCATGCAGAATGAGATGCAAATAGAACGTAATCATTAGAAAATAAAATTATAATGTTTACATATCATTTCCCCCAACATGGTATCAAAGTAACATATTTTGCCCCAAATTGCCCACCAAAGGGGCCTATCTACTCATGGAAATGGAAAATACAAAAAGAATGGAGAAAGAGATAGAAGAAGCCATGGAGCTCGGTGTAGATGGAGTAATCCTCCTCTTCAGCTGCTGCAAACATCCTCCTCCTTCCTCCAAGGTGCAAGGTCATGGAATGATGGTGGAAATGGGTGAAAACAAGAAGAAACTAGGGTTTTGGTGGTGGAAATGGTCAAATGGAGTGGAATGGAGGTTGAAATGGAGTGGAATGGCTAAGGGGAAAAAATGGGGTGATAGGAGCTAGCTAGGGGTGGCCAACCTTGTTCTCCAGCCATCACCTAGGTATATATAGGTGTGGGGGTAGTAATAGGTCAATTAGGGGTAAAGTGGGAAATCAATGGTGAAAGTAGCTAGGCTTTTGTGTGTAGTATGACCGTGCTATGTAGAATGATTGTGTTGTGTAGCACATCCACGGTGGGTAGGGATGACTACGGTCGTGGTGGGGTGGAACGAACGTGGTGAGAAATGGTGAAAAAGAACAATAACATGGGTGATTTTGAACTAGAAGTGGCACAGTTGTGGTGGGGCAAGAGTAGCACAGCCGTGGTGGGTAGCACGACCATGGTGGCTTGGATTTCTATGTCCATTCTTGGCTCCACGGTTGTTATGCTGTGAAGGTCACACGAGTATGCAAGGTGGCATGACCATTCTATGGTCAGTCCACAATGGCAATTCTGAGTGGCGCGCCCATGGTGATTTCTGCTTTTCTTAGAGGTGACTCTGTTGATTTGCAAGTATGCTGGCACGACTATTCAATGGTACCATGGCCCGCTGGTCTCTAGATCAACACTTTGACTTGATTCTTTGGATTTTCTCAGAAATCTTTGCCTTCAATGGATCTTTGGCCACTAGGGGTAGGTTAAGGGAGACTCAAACTTCACTTTAGGTCTCTATAAGGGTAGAGAAACCCTAGGGTCACTCATCCTCTCTCTCTTGCATCAAAGTGTGGTCCAAATGCCTGAAAAACATGCAAATAATGTCCATAAGTGCACTTTTGACAAATATACATATTGAGGGAAATAACACGCAATCTAACATGTATACATGTGATTGAAATGCAATATGACACAA
This sequence comes from Alisma plantago-aquatica, assembly GCA_963693085.1. NCBI lineage: Eukaryota > Viridiplantae > Streptophyta > Magnoliopsida > Alismatales > Alismataceae > Alisma > Alisma plantago-aquatica. The sequence goes on along the minus strand of OY856412.1, from coordinate 1,046,960,147 downwards.
GACGGAGCCCTAAAATAGGGTTGAATCACCATCCCAAACTTAAAACATACTTGTCCTCAAGTATGCTTCAACTCAATCTCTCTACAATTTTCATAATCAAGAAATGAAAAATGCAATGCAAAAGATGATTATTGCTGAATGGGATCAATAATGACTAAGTACATGTATTTCACCTCTCTCCTCTCCTTCTTTCACAAACCAATCATGTAAAGAACACATAGCATATGAACTTCAAATATTGGGCCTAGAATACACAAGCTATCCATATTTCCTTCATGTAGTTCAGTATAGACCATTTCATGATGGCTTTAATCAAGGATGACTAGGAGTGTTGTTTCACTTTCTTGCATTTATTGTTATGTTTCAAACCACACCAAATGACCCACGTGGGTGAAGAGAGCTAGGTTTGATGTTGCCTGGCTCAATGGGTATGAAAATGGAAGAAATGATTGTGGTAACATTTTCAGAGTGCTATTACATAGAGCGCTCATCTTTTATTTTCTTTTTGCATTTTTTTCTTTTCTTTGCCCATGGTGTAGGTAGGGCATATGGTGGTGAGAGTGAAGTGATGAGGTATAGATATGGTCACCCCATTTTTCAAAGTGGCCAAGGCTAGATATGCACACTTTGGCATCCTTTAATGAGGAGGAGGGGTAAGAAGATGGTGAGTGAAATGTCTTGTCAAAGAGGGGTCACTAGTGTGGTTCTCAACATAAGATTTCCTGCATGAAAATTATTCCAACACTTCATCCCATGATATCACACCACATGAATGAACAACCTAAAATTGATACTTCTATCAAGTGATTCCATAGACACTAATCGTTAATAGCTTGCTCAAATCACAATTCTATAAAAACATTCACAAACTCAAGAGAGGTGACGCACATGTAAAAAGTCAAACATTTATACCATTTAGCAATAAACCATGATAATTCACTTGTATTTCTCAAATGTCATCAATTTCAATTCAAAAAGTAGAGATTGGGTCAAAACACACTTTTAGGCAAGAAATCTCAAATTTGAACAAAATTGGTCAAAATAGTGCCAAGTTCCTTAAATAAAATCCTTCATTATTGAACAAAAAGCAGTAAACAAGCAAACACCCTAGCTAAAACATACAAAAATTACCAAAAATATACATGATTTGCAATGCATGAAAAAAGAGCAAAAAAATGAAAATTATGCAAAAATTGAAAGAAAGTAAACTAGGTGACATGTAGGAATGCAAAGCAGGTAAATTCTAAACTAGAAAGTAAAAGCAACAAAACAAAAGTAAATGGCAGGTGAATTGCAAAAAGAGTGAAAATGAGATAAGAGAATACCGCCTGACCACCCCAAACTTTTGAATCATGTTGTCCTCAGCATGACACTAAAGTCTAGGAATGATAGGGTAGATGATAATTGTGGTGGTGGTGGCGGTTATCCTCCCTATGGTAGAGGATGTTAGTAGTACGAATGCTAGTAGTCTGACTATGGAGGCGGGTATTTGTCTTGAAATGCTGACTCCCCAATCTTCCCCTCCGCTGGGGGTTCTTATAGGCATGGGCATGCTAGAACTGATACATGTCGTTGACTTGATAGTGCAACTGTTGATGGTCTAACCACATGGCATCCTAGCTTCACTGGAAACCCTCCTGTTCCCTCAAGATGCCCTCTTGGTCTCTCAAAATGCTATCATGTGTTCCCTCCAGCTGTGCATGTATAGTAGACATGTCGTATGCATTCACTGTGGGTTGTTGTGGGTCGTTGAAATGTCTCAGCATCCCGTCTCCTAACTCAATGAGCCTCTCTCTCCTTAGCTATCCTCCTCCTCTCCATGTCTTCATGTGACTCGCCTAACCCCTCAGGGATGATCTCTGGATATTAAAATGTGTCTGGAGGGTTTTCCTCCTCCCATCCTCTCACTTTTCCAAGAAATCTGGAGTAGGAACCCACTCCGTCAACAGAGGTGCAACATGGTATGGGAGCTCTAGAGAGATGGGGGGTATGGTGGGTTTAACCGATATATGGTTTTCTGATCAACAACTAAAATCATCGAGGAACGAACAAGATAGTGCAGGTCCACCAACTTCCCCCAGCCCTAGTATATCCAGACATGTCATGACCAAGGGCAACAACAATGGATGTCACTATCCCTACCAGAATGAATGGATTCTTCCCCTTAGATGAGACTGTCCTCAAGTGATAAATCATCATCGCTCCTAAGTTTGCATGTTTACCCATTATCAACCAGCCCAATATACACAAGTCCTTATTTGTTCAGCTCCCTTGATTCTCATATCTACCCAAAATGGTATTCACGAGGACTTTTTGAACATAGCATAGTAAGGGGTTATGGATCAGCTAGTCTTCGAATTCCCCTCTACAAAGTCGCTATGGTCGGTGAATGTCTTGCACATGGCAGTGAAACTAGCACTGACACTTTTATCTATCTTGCTAGTCTCAAAGTGAGCTGTCATTTCTTCATTTGGAGAAAAGAAGTTATTCAACATAGTTGAAGAAATAACCGAACACGTGTCTCCAATCCTGACCCTAATGGCAATTCTCCATCATGGGAGGCCTTCTCCAACGTGGAAAATAATTGTTGCCTAAGCTCAACATAGGTCTCCTACATCGTAGTCAAGATATCATACAAACCAATTTCCTTTATCATGCCTTCAGAGTACTTGAGGAAACCTAGGGTGTCGAGCATTGCCCGACACATGTAGCAGGTGACTATCACCCTATGAGTCAGGCACTCCTGGTGCTTCAACTTCTTCTCCTGACTGCTAGAAGTCTCAGACTCTATATTAGGCTACTACTGTGGTGCCTCTGACTGTGTGTGTCATGTATCACCTCATCCTTGCCATCTTACTGTAACTATCGTCGTGCTCTCAGTTGTGGTTGTGGTGCTATAGATGTTGAAGGACGAGTCGAAGTTGATGCTCGAGCCACAAAAACTGAAGGTCGGGTGGTGAGGGAGGTGCTACCCTAGATGAGGATGGTATAGCACATCGAGGCTGCGGAGAAGCTTCTTCTACAATTGGATAGAGAAACACATCAAGCTCACCATATATCACATGAGCTATTCCAATTAAAGATCAACCACAAGTCTTAGAAGATGCACTATTTGTGCTATCATGAATCCCAGTTTTATTCCTTAATAAATATGGTGCATAAATCACTGACATGTGGCGACAGTGTTCAATTAGAAATGGTTCATTCCACAATATAACAATGAAATTGTAGACAAAAAAAGTTCTTCTATATTGCGAACCATTATGCACAATGAAATAGATAATAAGTACATGTTTACATGATATGGTAATTGGTCTTATTCACAATGTACATATATGATGATATCTAAAATTGTTCAAAAATATAACTTACAACCATTTCATACATGTATACTAGAGGCTTCCCCTTTTATACCAATGATATATACTTGTCCAATCCTATAATAGGGTGCTCACGCACATACTGGAACAATTTTGTGTTCCTAATTCCAATCATAAGTGTTTACATCCTTGTTAAAGTTGACATAAACTATGATTTAAGAAACTAAAGAAAGAATATTATAGATAACAAAAAGAAAATACAACTCGATCATATATATTGCATCATTGTGTTTAAAAAGATATTTATTTCCCTCTAATTATCTAACCTCTCCAATTTTCTAAAATTTCCTTTTCTATATCTAATTAGGAACGAGTTACAAGTAGTCTTTTGAACACATGTATCCTTTTCATTAGTAGTCTTAAGCATTTAAAGAGTGATCCTTTAATGCTTGGGGAGACACTAGGGATCTCTAAATCACAATAGGTGAGAACATGAAAATCTCTACAACATCTTCAATATATTGTTAGATATTTTTGGCTTTGTGTTGGCCAACGGTGTTATATACTATGTGGTGGAAATCCATCACCAACTAGTGGTTAGGGTGTTTTAAGACATAAACCTTGTGCTCACTTTCCTATACACCTCTGCAAACATCCAAGTTCACATGACTATGCTTAATTGTAGTTATTATTTAAAAGAATAATGGATATACCAGGCTAGTTGTATTGTTGTAATTGTTTTTAATGGAATTTGTGAAATCCAAGAACTTTAAAACCAAATACCTCATTATTATAATTCTGAGAAGTGTCTAATATTTCCAAAGTGACAGTCTCATGATGGTAAAGATTCATATTATTGGGAAAATATTCTCTTATATCATTAGCAAAAACCATCGTAAGCCAATATACTACATAAAGTCCAATCATATTTCCATTATTGAGATACCAAGTACATAAGGAGGAAAAAAAATTTCATCGACTTCAAATTATCATTCAAACAAAAGAAAATAACTCACTAAAACTAAAAGATATTTCACATTGCACAAATCTTCAATGTTCTCATATTGATTTAGACTAAATATAACTTTTAACAAGATTTTTTTCCATTAGTCTATTGAGTACTTTGTGTGTTAAGAAAATAAAGTTTCTAGAGTCAAAATTTTTAACTTTAAAATGTTACATGTGTATAATATTTAGTTATTCAAGTTCATAAAATGAATATACTCCAATAAACATGTGCAATTATTTAATTTTTAAAAATTTCTATAGTATAATTGTATTGCACATATAATGGAAAAGCAACATACATTATGTTTTTAAATATCAAGCAATCATAACATAGTGATGTGGATTTTATCACATAGAAAAATTCAATAGGGATGAAATCCTGGGTTTTATCGGAATCTAGTGTCTGAGAAACCCACCCTCAAGAGGACATGTCTTATCATAATAAACTTTGGGTCCAAATCCCAAGTGATGATGTTTTTAAGAACATTGCTTGTCTAATGTAGTTTATGTTGCAACTCATATTTAGGACAATTATGGATTGTTTATTTACTCTTCTTGCAACTAAACTGAAATCAAAATTTAGAAGAAAATATGAGAAAATGATGGAAAGTGTTGAGGTAAAATTGGGTTTTACCACCGCTACCCACATTAAATCACATCTCATTTTATACTCCTATGGTTATTATAAGGATCCAAGCAATTTCCAATTCTTGTTGATCAAATAAATTACAAGGATAGATTTTATCATAGGCTTGTCATGGCATTACTTATGGATCCTAAACCCATCACCCTAGAAAATATACTTAGAAGTTCTTTTGTATAGTTGAAAAGAAACTAGTTGATATTCAAGTGCTAAGATTTGAAATTATTTAGGCATGGAATTGTAATAGTCATGTAAAATGTGTGATCAATCTATAGAAAACATGCAAGAAATGATAAATTAAAAGCCTACTATTTCATACAAGCAAAGAATAACAATATGAAATCACATATTACTAACAACGAGGTCGACCCCACACTGCATAAAGAGAACTACTTTATTGTGGTAGGTAATTAAAAAGAAGCAAAATAGAAAGAGTAAGAGATTGTATTCGCAATGATGAAGGGGACAATGTTTTGATGTGTGGCGATCTGCATGCACTCTGGTGATGTAGACAATCCACAATCATGTAAAGGTAACATCACTTCATTCTTATACATTGTCACTCCTAGAGGGATACAAAAATGTGTTCTCTAGTGGAATATTCAACATCACATAATGATTGAAAATCATCATATACTTTCACTATGGGGGACACTAAATATGGGCACACTAGACTTCTATTTGCGCAGAAGAGAGCCTAGTCGACTGATTGGGTTTCAAGTTGATTGAGTGAACCTTGGATCTTGTATATCCCTGCTTGTCTAGCTAGTCAATTGTCTAAGTGGATAAATTGAAGGCAAATGTACAATTTTGAATAGGTTGATGAAATTTTATATCACAACAAAAATTCACTGGTATGATATCCCTAAATTTTACTAAAACCAAGTGTAAGACATACAAGTCTTATTACAATATAGTTCATGATGAAACTCAAAGGAATATGTATATAAAAATTGATTAGTTGAATCAACCTTGTTCTAGGATGAATATTTAACACAAAAGGTGGTTAGTAGTGGATTACACTAAGTGTAAGAGAAAAAACACTAAATTCATTCAAAGATGACTGCTAAATGAAAACACTAAGGTGAGTGGGTTTAACCACCACTACCAATGGCGTCCCTCTCACTACATCACACACAAGTATGAATATATAATATTGAGACCAAGTCAATCAAACCTTTGGTTAGCGATGTTGGTGGATAAGTGCAAGTATTATCATTTGTTGTTGCGTAGGTCCATCATTGTTTGTCAGTAGAGAAAATGTTACATGATATGAATGGATAATAATGCCCATGTGACTGTAATGAGAATTTGTTTAGGGTTGAGGCACTGCCATGTACCTCGTGATAGGTGGCCTACTCTTGACTCATGCCCGTTGAGGGAAAGTTGAACCCCCTATGATGTTCTAGTATGAAGAGAACCTAACGGAACCTAACTCTATAGGAAAATGAGGAATATGAATGCAAAACAAAGCAAAAATGCAACTAAATCTAGGATAAATATGCATTCATCACCATTTATGGTGTAGTAGATCAACAAATATACTAACCACCTTATTGTGGTTTCCTGGGTAAAATCTCAACCAATATACTAGATAGATAGTGGATCTATTGGTGAGCCTCAGTCTTATCTATGAATTCTTGACTTTAGTGAGCCAGGTTGACTAGGCTAGCCAGTTGATAGGCTCACAAAAATGGTGGATTCTTTATACACTCTATGTGCCACGAAGTTTGTCGACCGAGGTGAGTCGATTTATTTAAATGGTGTCTTGACAGATTTTTGAGGCACAATCCATATATTCAATGAGATAGACTACTCGATCGATAGATCTTCTTGGGACTCATTTGCATGGCTAGTGTGGATTATTTTAATGCATATGTAATTCATCCAAATTTATCCCTAAATTTGTACCTATTCTACAGGCAATACTTCACCACCACAAGCAAACAGTTTAATTTTGTAGTATTGGTTAGGATCAAACCCTATACACAAATTTTTTAAGAATTAAATCAATCCAATTCAGACATAGATCAATAATTAATAATTGAGAGTTGATTTGGTTGTTGAAACTAGGTTGTAGAGGAATTTGAAGGAATATAGTTTTGTTTGAATTTAATTAATGGAAAACACTAGGATGGATTTATATAGTTGTCTCTACATAATATTTCCATTAAATTTCATTACCAATATTTAAGACTATCTACATTGGGGGCAATGAAATCCACATCCTTTGGGAATATGAATTTCATAGGGACATGATTCTCTATGATTTTAAGGTCTCGTTACTCATAGATTCTCACTCTGTCACATTAGTTACAACATACTAAAATCTAAATGTACCTATATCTGACACCATATTGTAAGTATTGAGACCCTAGAGGAGACATTTTCCTTAATTTAAGAAAATAATTTCATAGAACATAAGTCATTCACAATTATATATTGATAAATTTCAATAAAAGGGATGTACAATATTTCCTAAAATAGATTGGTAAAAGAAACATAGTTTTTTAGAAGTGGAAAAGTAAATTTAACTATTAAAAAATTCCCGTCCAAATTTGAATTTGGTGCAACAAAGGGAAACTAATGAGATATGAAATCTAAAGCATATAATCAGTTTGAGACGGTCATGTTGCTCATAGTGCCCAAGATTTGTTTTGAAGAAATATAAATACAATATATACTCTATACAATAGTATGTTATCATAGACATAAAGAGCATCCCATCTCACCGGACCATTTTATGAAGAACTAGATTCCAAGGAGAAGAAGATAAATAGACATGGAGCAAGGCACATTCTGAGGACCAGTTTCATGGTCATCATTTTGTCAAGTTGCAACAATATTCAGAGAGGATCAACCTTGCATTGTGTTACATGAGTTTTTATAGCTTTGTTTTCTTTTTTCCCTTCTTCAGATCTCACATTGAGAATGAGGGGCTAAACCCTCATTCATTAGGACCTGAGATTAGCCTTGTGTTGACTTTGTGCATGTTTATATTCAAATCAATATATATTGTCTTCGCTTCATATTCTGGTAATGAAAGTAATTAATTGTCTTATTTATGCTTGATCCCGATGAATATGTGATATACTTTTTTAATCACTATGACAATGTGATTAATAGTTAGATAAGTCATTATCAATAATGCATTGGTTTTTACTCACTTCTCACAGGCTATTTTCTGGGCATTAACTGCATATACGTTCATTTAGTGATTTGTTTATGCATTGGTATCTATCATTAGCTTGTGAATCTATTATACATTAAATATTTAGTAAATATACCAAATCATTCTAACTTATCACCTATAACTTGGAAATATGATATTTCCCCCTTATTTTAGGAAGATTGAGCACTGAGTGGGTACCTCGGTGCCACTGACACATCTGTAGGTTCTACCAAAAAACCACAGATTTATAAGAGAGAAGTAGAAGAATCTCAGTGGTATAGAGAGTTTGCTTGGCTTGACTGAGATAGGCATCAATGTTACCAAGCCCAGTGGTCGGTGCTACTGACTCAAGATCTAGGGAGCATTAGTACTCAAGAATAATTGTCTCAATGCCACTCACTCTCATCTCAGTGAAAGTGACTTCATCATTCAAGTTGCTTTAGTACTCAAAGATAGAAAGTCGGTGCTCCCAACTCACAATGTCATCACTACCAACACAGATCAAGGGTTACAATTCAGATGAGAACTCTATGCCACCCACAACATGTCAGTGGTACTGACACTATGCGATTAGTTCATACCTAAGATATGATCTAATGGTTGTGACTTAATGACAACCAAAGCCCCACTTATGACCGAAGGATAGTGCGGAAGAAAGATGATATCATAGTTTTTAACATTATAGTAGATAAAAAATCTGGAACAGGATGAGACGAATGAGATAGACATGGACCAAACACTTTAGACATTTCTGGAGGGAAGATTTGCTATAATGCCGCCGATCAAGGTGTTTACTAGAGGGGGTCACCGAGATGACTTCTCTAGGGGTGATCACATTCTTTTTTTAATGTTCATCCTATTTTCTTTCTCTTCCTCTCTTAGTATGATGACATAAATCATGATGAACCAAACTACATATTCCTTAGGACCTAGAGTGGCCCAATATTGCTTTGTTTTTGGATTCTATGAATTGATCATTTATTTCCTTCATTCTAGATGTGAATCTATGATCTCCTGTCGATCTGTTTATGCTTGATCACCATAATCAAAGTAATAAACCACTAATTATATTGGGACAGGGATTAGGGATTGGACAAATCATAGAGCCACATAGCCTATATCACATCTAGGAAGAGGGCTTTGATGGGAAATCAGGCAATAGATAAGGTAGCAAAAACAAAAGGACCAGCAGATCACATCAACAACGATGTATCTAGGAAAAGGGTTTGTCAGGCATATATATCATCTGGGAGACATTCCAATGAAATCCTTACAACATCTCATGTTCTTCAAGTAGCATGTCAATAATGAACTCCTGGTGAAGCACCATGGATGGTGTTGGCATCATTCTCCTAGTGCAACGGTGACTGCCTCCACACCGCCATGTAGTCCACACAGACCACTAGGAACTCCTCGTCACACTTCCTAGAGCCAACAAGGAGTTGTACCTTCAATGTCAATGTGCTAGATCTGACTTAATCTCCCTTGTTGTGCTTCCCTTTTATGGGTAAGACTTTTTTGGGCTATCATGTTACCACAACTGTGAGAGCACAATGCTTGTCAAATATTGTGTTGTTTTTGTGTCTAATAAAAGCCTTGACAACCCCTATATTTATAGGAGGGTCAAGGTTAGATTTTTGGATCAACTAGAAGTCAAATATACAGATTTTACATATTCCTGGCTACTACGAATAGGACGGTGGACTCAATTTGAGTCAGTCGACTAGAACATCTAGTCAGCCTATTTGATTACTTTCCTATTTGCAAACATATTGGATTTCAAAGCACCGATCAATGAACAACATGATGTCAACATCAATTCTTGATCTAGTCTTACTGATTGTCTAGTTGGTCGAATGGATCTCTCAAGTCCTTGACTTGTCACTTGAGTCGGTCGACTCAACACTTGAGTTGGTCGACTCACATTTCTTGTCAACCAATTTCATCCAATGTTGTTTAAATTGATTACCTTAAAACTTTAGTCAAGTCAAAATGTATTCATGAGTAAACTCCTATTCTAGGTGCATCCTATGCATGTGACCCTAAAGGTTCCAAATTACTTTGGCACTTAATGCCCATTAACAATTTATGACAATCACAAAAAATGAGTGATATATAGGAACACATCATTGCTACCCAACTAATAAAAAAGATAGAGAACTAATTCAAACTACAATATGTGATTAGTGTTATTATAATCATATAGTTCCTTTGTCTCTGATATTCGAATTGAACACAACCCATGAAAATGTCATTCTCTCAACATTCAATCCATGGTCCTTGAACTACAACAGACTATATGAGATGCATGTGTGCTCACATATCCATATTAAGTCACATGAGTATGGCCATGCATTTCTCAGTCTCACTTTTCAAGTGGCAAGGATATCCCCCTATAGGAGGGACAAATCTCATCTACATCATCATAGTCAATCCCCATGTGTCACAACGTACCCGATAATTACCTTTATGGAAACCCTAACTAAAGGGTACATTAGATGATGTCAAAATACATCAAACACCATGTGATGAGTGTAGTCACTTTAGGTCTAAGCACCAAAATCACCACTATCACTATGAGAGTGGATTCCCACTATTATTCCATGGTCTCCATGTATCACTCTCAAGGTGGGAATGTTCAATGCACTCTTCTCTAACAAGCACATATGGGTTTGACTTGATATCCCATATCATGACTAATGAGACTATTTCACCAGTCAAAACACACACCAGTCTTGTGCATTGTTGTTGTCTATTTCGCTTCCATAGTAATATCTAACTAGGGACATAACAAGAATGTATGTATTCTTATCATACGTATGATTTCATTGTCTAGGTCCTAAACCTGATGACATATGTCATCGAGCATCATCATTTTTTTGACACCTACTATATCAGTGACATAATCTCATGATTGAGACAAACAGAATAGATGGAATTACCTTTATTATTATCATCATATGACTGGGTCTATGGGCATAGATACCAATAGACTCCACTTGGACTTAGAGACAATCACTTAAAAATCTTATTCCAAGTGATCTGAACATGTACTTCATGTTTGTGTTGCACAAGTGCTTTTATAGAGGGTCAACAATGTTTGCTTTTAGTCAGTACTTTGAAATGTTTTTCCATCGCCTTGTTGTGTGGCCTCTCATTTGAGATGAATTGTTGTCGTCTTTTATTTAGGGTTCCTAGCTTATCTAGTAGAAGAGGATACTATATGGATCAAGAAGTTCATTTAGATGGTCTTGAGGGAGGTTCCAACTTATAGTTCTCATTTTAAGGTCAAAACACATGATACTCGACTTCTATTGAAGATAAAACAACTGTCTCTTGCTTGAAACTTTTCCATCACATAGTTCTCATTTTAAAATCAACCACAAATTTAGATTGCAATCATTAATCTTCTTTGTCACTATGGATTCATGCATCGTTGTAACCCTTTACACCCAAATGTTGCTTATTACCATAACCAAGAAATGGATTCGTTTAGTGCTTCTCAAGTACTAAAGGATGTTCTTTATGACAGTGGAGTGACATTCACCGGTATTTAACTAACATTCACTCATCATGTCCAATACATAAGAGACAACAAGATGAGTACATAACATTTCGTACATGATACATCCAATTGCAAATGGATATGGCATCTTACTCATGTGTTACTGTTATTCACAAGAACTATAACACTAGAATCTTGAGAGACTAATTCCATGGGACATAAACAAATTTTCTCTTGTTGAGTCATGCATGTTGAACCCCTTCAACATCTTGCCAATGTCTGTGCTCTTACTTAGGTCAAGAAGCCTTCCAAATCTATCTCTATAGATCTTCTTTCCTAAGATATAGGATGCTATGCCTAAACCCCTTGTAGAGAAGGTACCTCTCAATCATGTTTTAACATTTGTAGGATAATGATGTCATTCCCCATCATTATGTGGAATATAAATATGCTCCCACTAACTTCTTGTAGTCACTAATTTCATCTTCATTTTGACAAAAGTCAAACTCATTGATTGTCTTGCCAAATCAAATATTCCAAATCTATGATGCTTGCTTTAATCCATGATTGACCTTTGTATCTTTATTTGCATTAATTGGATTTATAAAACCTTCAGGTAGTGTGAAGCACACATTCTATGCAATATTCCAAAAGGAACACACTTTTAATATCCATCTGCCAAATCTAATAGTCTTACTAAGTTGCAATAGCAAGCATGATCCTAATGGATTTAGCCATGGCAATTGGTTATAGACTTTGTCATGTTTAACATCTTGAACTTGTCTAAAATTATTTGAAACCAATCCATCTTTATAGGTTTTTGCACCACCATCCATGTATCTCCTTTTTTAAGAGCCATTTGTACCCTATGGGTTTTAATCCTTCATGTAGATCCATCAAGGTCATACCTTGTTGATGTACATGGAGTCCATCTTAGATACAATGGCTTCAAGTCATCTCTCAGATTATGCTTCCTTAATATCTTCTAGGGTAGGTTTTTGGATCATCATCTATGACCAAATTACTGCCTTCTTGAGTCATAATATATCCTAATCTCTTAAGCTCATGGCGTGTCCCACTAAATCTATGATGTTTTGTGTTATGTAAGGAACATTAGACTCCATAACAATTTGTTATTCTATTTGTTCCTACTATACCTCTTTAGGTTCAATGTTTTCTTTTCGGTCATGAAATTTTCAAGTTTTACTTTTCTCCCACTGATACCTTTCAAAATAAATTCCCCTTTAGGAATACAGCTATCCTGTCAACAAATACTTTTTTTGTCTGATAGGATATAAAACTAGTATCCTTTAAGATGTTAAAAAACACAACATTTATGTAACTTGTGGATAAATTTGTTCAAGAAACTATTTTCTTATATAAGCTTTCATTCCTAATCTTTATAAAATACATATTGGGACACTTCCCATGCCATATCTCATATGGTGTCTTTTTCACAATTTTAGATGGTACATTGTTTAGTGTAAAGAATGTGCCCAAAAGGAAATTGGAAGATTATCTAGATTTATTGATGATCACACCATGACTACTAGGAGCTGATTCCTTCTTTTTGATACATCATTATGTTTTAGGTGGAGTTCATTGTGATACATCATGACAGTCTCCTAGAAGGCCGTCAAACTCTTGGTTCAAAATATTTTTCACATCAATCATAACAATGTGTTTTAATGCTTTTACCAAGCTAGTTGTGTACTTCATTCATGATCTCCTTAAACACTTCAACAGACTTAGACTTGTATTTCATTTAATAAAACTACTATAAATACTGAGATTATAAATAAATATAATGAGGTACTATTAACCGCCTCTAGCATTTATTCTAAAAGTTCTATATACATTAGTATGTATGAGACCTACAAGAATACTTGCACTCCCACTATTTCTATTGAAAGATCTTTCCTCATATTTCCCAAGAAGTAAGACTCACATGGATCTATTGATTCAAAAACCAAAAGAGTCTAAACAACCATCTTTATGCATTCTAGAAATGCATTTCTTATTTATGTGCTCTAGATGACAATGCTATAGGTATTTATAGTTTGAGTCATTGAGATATTCGATATATGTGTTATACATATTTGTCTTTAGAAATATCAAGTATAGACTAGGAGACATAGGGCACTTCCATATAATATCTTATCTTTTAAAACAAAACATCAATTATTCATAATGTTCTTGTCAATACAAGAAACATGATGTCTTTCATTAATGGTAGGTACATAATATTAATCCACTAATTGTATTACATGCTCATTAGTCTTAGATGAATGAAAAATTGCAATTGTAGTGGTAGATGCTCTTACCCCGTACAGTTCTAGCTTACTTCTTCTCAGGTCCTGAAGTGGAGATCTCTATCTCCTTCTTCTTCTTGAGTTCCTTTAGATAAAGAGGACAGTTCCTTATCTAGTCTTCAAGCTCATGATAGTGGCAACATTTCCTTCATTAATTACTCCTCCCTTTGCTTTTAGTGTAGAAGACTTTAGTTTCTAGCTATCTTTACTCTTCATAGCTTTTCCGTTTCCCTTGAAATTCCCTCCAGTGATCATCATCACAGATTTGGGTTTGTCCTTCTTCATTTGTGCTTCAACTCCCCTCATCATGCCAAGTAATAATGATAACGGTTTAACAAGATTGTTCATGTTGTAATTCATGACAAACTCGTTGTATGATTTTGGCAGTGAGTGCAGAATCACATTTGTGTCCAACTCTTTCCCTAAGGTATATCCCAATCTAGCAAGGTTCTCCACATACCCAATCAACTTGAGTACATGAGGAACTATTGGATCCCCTTCTCCCATATTTCACATGAACAACACATTTGAGACATCATATCTCTCTTGTCTTCCCTGATCTTGGTACATGTTCTAAAGATGGTTACCATCTCAATATAATGCATGCTCTCATGTAGTCTCTACAACTCATAATTCATCGATCAAAACATAAAGAACTTGACATGGACAACATCTTTAAGTGCTTCTTTTAAGCATCACTATCAGTCTTGGGTGTGGTGGGAATGGGTTCATTCGGCTCTGGTATCTCAAGGACATAGAGCTTGCACTCCTAGTAAGAACAATTCTCAACATCCTGAACCAATTTTGGAAGTTATTCCCGATTATCTTGTCCATCTCAAGGACCTATCACAATGAAAATGTGTTTGTGTGCCATTAGTTTTTGCAAAAGAAGTTTTCATTTTGTTAAAGCACTTTTGATTTGATTTCATAATGTTCACAATAGTAATTAGGCCTTTAACTAATTATCACTCCCACTATTTTGTTCAAATTGACAACCCTCACTATTATTTTGGAAGATTGTAGCCAAAAATCTTCTAGCAAGCCAAGATCCATATTTCATCAAATCATGAGTCAGCTTTGGCTAAGCGCCCATAAATTGAATAGTTAGGTAGACAACTTTTTCGAATTGCATCTCATGCAACTCTAGGATACATTGCATGCACAACTCCTTCTCGTCGTTCATCTGCATGTTTCTAGGCACTTAATCTTGTTAAGGTCATCTAGTTAAGCCTGATCTAAATGCTAACATGATAGAATATGCACCCTACTTTGGTAGACCCACATATATACCATCATACTTAAATGAGATAGATGGTGCACCATGCTTAGGAATGCCCATGCTCAGTTGATCAAGCTTTTCATGTGTGTCACTTATGGAAAGCATCTTAGACTAAATGTTTATTGAGGGATCTATATATAAATATACATACATATCCAATCACCCCATACTTATGTATCATATACATGCCATGTCAACAAAATAAAAACATTCAATAACAAACATGTGAGTGATGGTTATGGTCATACTAGAAAAGTTTTATTGACCCACAAAGAATTGCTACCACCTAAGGTCATACATCTCATGTAGCAACATGTATTGGAAAATATGATGCTGGAACATGTCGATCGATTGGTTGGACCCTCCAGTCAATTGGTTGGACTTCCCAGTTGGTCGATTGGGTTCTATTAGTCAGTCTATTGGCTCTAGATCAACCAGTTGATTAGACAACTTTGGTTGATTAATTGGGCCATCAGTAGATCGATATGCTTCACCTATTATCTAACCTCCTGGGTCCTCTGTTTGAACGACTAGACTTCCCAGTTGGTGGACTCACATGGTTCAAAATGTGTTCTCTTTCCCACAATAGAAATTAAAACCATCTTATTCCTATTAACTTATTATATAGTAAAAGGGGAACTTCTAGTTATATTTGTGGGGTGTATAGGATGGAGAGCATTAATTTACATTTGGAAAGGAAGATATAGGCTTAGTATGCAAACCAAATAACAATAAAAAAGAAACCAAACAACCAAGCATGAACATCCAAAGGGTTTTTTGGCCATAACCACACATTCATCTATATATATATATATATATATATATATATATATATATATATATATATGTGTGTGTGTGTGTGTGTGTGTGTGTATATGTATATGTATATATATATATGTGTGTGTGTCTGTGTGTGTGTAAATGTTGACGATGGATGAATGCATATATATAAATATAAATTTTGATGATTGATGAATGCGTATATATATATATATATATATGGGTCCATATTCAAAACCTCTGTGGGTAGTTTCCTGACCCCTATTTTGGTTACTTTTTTTGAATTTTCTTTCTTTTTACATGTAGATGTTTACTTTACCTTGCAAATTGTTACTTTTCTTGCATATGTAGTTACATTTGCAACAATTATAAAAAATATACAATTGTATATATATTTGTTGTGTATTCTTCCCAGATTTAGTTTTTAGTTGTATAGTTACTTTTTTGTCCAACGACTTACTTTTCTAACCATATAGTTACTTTTCAGGCTGACGTTTAGTGAAAATCAAGGCTATACATAGGGTATTGAATGAACGCCCTATATATATTGGTATCATATGATGTATTTAATTATATATACACATTAATCATCTTTAATATTTGCATTTTATGTAATAAAGTAAATCCAATCACACCAATTTCAATCCTGATACACTATAGATTGCGTAGCTCTAATGCCACTATTGAGAAATCATGCAACAGACAAGGCAGCGGAAATAATTTTTTATGCTCAAATTCAAAGAGAGCAGATTGTGTCAACAACAATGTATCAAGGAAAAGGGTTTCTGAGGAAAGGAGTTGTCCCTTTTGATGTAAACATGCTAGTGCTAACTTGTTCTCCCTTGATGTCTCTTCCTGTTACGGATAAGACTTGATCACACTCTCATGTTACCACAATAGTGAGTGGACAACATTTGTCAAAACCTATTTTTATTGTTGTATCTCCTGAAATCTTTGACTACCCCTCTATTTATAGGAGGGTCAGGGTCATAATTTCTAGATCAATTAGGAGTCAAAGATATAGATTTTCATGAATTTCTGGCTGATGTGAATCATGAGGCAGTTGACTCAACACTTGAATTAGTTGATTCACACCCAATCAGTCGACTGGGACATCTATTTGGCCAATTTGAATGCATTCTTATTTGAAATCATATTGGCTTTCAATTCACTGATCAATGTACAACATGATGTTAGCATCAATCCTTGATCCAGTCTTACTGATCGTCCAATCGATCGACTAAAACTCTCAGGTGCTCTACTCATCACTTGAGTCAGTCGACTCACATGCCTAGTCAACCAATTTTTAGCCAATACTTTATTCTTCAAGTCAAACCTTATTCATGAGTAAAATTCTATTCTAGGTGCATCCTATGTGTGTGACCCTATATGTCCTAAATTACACTAGTAGTAAATGTCCATAACCAATTCATGACATCAGAAGCAATGAGTGGCATCTAGAAACACATAATTATTACCCAAGTAATTAGATAGTTAGAGAATGACTTCAACCTACAATATTTGGTTAGTGTTATTGCGATTGTATAGTTCCTTCATTTTTTATATCCAGATTGAACTTGAGGAATGGAATCATCATCCTCTCAACTTTCAATCCATGTTACTTGATCTAGACTAGACTGTATGATATGCATATGAGACTAGATTGTATGATATGCATGTGATCTCACATATCATATATTGAGTCACATGATATGGTTATACATTTTGTAGTCTCACTTCTCTAGTCTCCAGAATATCTATCTCCTGCAGGAGGGACAAATCACTTACAGTCAATACCCACGTGTGACAACATACCCAAGCATCACCTTTATGGAAACCATTATTCAAGGTCACATTGGATGATGTCAAAATACATCAAATGACATGTGATGAGTGTAGTGAATTCAAGTCTAAGAACCACAATCACAACTATCACTATGAGAGCTGATTCTGACTACCATTCCATGGTCTCCATATATCACTCTCAAGGTGGGTTTGTCTTGTACAATGTTCTCTAACAAGTACCTATGTGTTTGACTTGATATCCCAAATTATAACTAATGAGACTCTATCATCAGTTAGCACACAGTCTAGTCCTATGTATTACCATTGTCTATTTCACTTCCATAGTAATATCTGACTAGGGAATTAACAAGAATTTATGTACTCTGGCCATACATATGATCTCATTCTCTAGGTCCTAAACCTGAAGACATATGTTCTTGAGTATCATCATTCCTTAGACATCTATTAATATTTGTCGTCATCTCATGATTTAGACAAACATAATAGAAGGAATTACCTTTATTATTATCAAATCAAGTATATGATGCCCCATTACAATGATCATATGATTGGCTCTATGGGCATAAATATCAACATGCTTATGGACTTGAAAGAGTGACCAAGAGATTTCAATAATGCACCTAAGTATTCCTAAATGACTATAAGAGTGGGGTATGTTTTAGTCTAGGTAGTGTATTATACAGCGGGAGCGAGTAATATTTTCTATAAGTCTTTAGTCGAGAGTAAAGGGTTAAAAATTATTAATGAAAAGAAATTTTAATACAATATATATTGGGTGAAACTGTAGTCCTGAGGAATCCATTTATTCTTGATCAAAACAAGTTAAATTTAATTCTTTGTTTTTTGTTATAAAATAATGAATCAGACATTTTCTAGGTGTAGTTGATTTGGCCTCAGTAAGTAGTAATCTTTTGTGAATGTCTTCCTGAGTTTGATACTATGCCAACCCTATATTACACAATGTGTGCACTTGCATTTCATATGCATGATTTTAGTGTGTCATGTTTTGGCCCACTTTACCAGGGAAACTGAAACACCATCACTGGGAGTGTTGTGACCAACCACTCTAGGTCACCTTTCTTTCTTTTATTTACTTTCAATATTTTTTTTTGAAAGAGTGTATTTCATTCATCAATTCATTAGTATTTTGTGTCTCACATTGCCATATGAATTTTTTAAACACTGATGCATGATTCACACTCAACCACATATCATGGAGATTGTACTCCAAAGAGTGGAGATCGAGAGGAGATCTTTTGCAAGGTGTGAGAGTTTGGGGCTTTAGTTGAGAAGCTCATTCAAACTCCACCACCATAGCCAGCAAAACAACAAACAAAAAATATGGACCCGAACAATGATGACCAAGTAAAGGATATACCTAAAGAATAAAAGATCTGAGAAAATATAAAGGCATCTTCAGCTACAATGCAACTTGGACCAATCAAACACTAGACAGTGAGTATTGGGAGCTACAAAATTGAAACAAACCTACTAGCACTCATGAAGTCTCAATCATTCCATGGGCACAACTTTGAGGATCCTATGAAACATATAAACAACTTTGTGGAGAGTTGTAACAAGTTTAAGCCCAACAAATTTTTACCCATGATGATTTATCTAAACATTTTATAATATAAATTGTCAGAAAAACCAAGGCATTGTTCCTAAGTCTACTTCTAAAGTCTATTCAAACATAGGATGACATGATAATTACTATTTTGAGAGATATTTTCTACCATATAAGACAAATGAATTGGTGGGAAAATCTACAATTTCATAAACATGATGAGGAGTTTGATTTAGAAGCTTGGAGGAGATTTGAGAACATGTGAAGGAAAGTACCCCACAAGGTATTGATCTATATCAGAAAGCAAAGACATTTTATTGCGACCTACTCAAAGGGGAGAGGACCACTCTTGACATTGCAGGTGCATGATTCTTTCTAAATAACAAGTTTAAAAGATGTTTCACAAGATCTTGAAGATCATGGCAAAGAATCCATATTGGGGAAGAGAGAGAAGCACTAGCAATGATCATGTGTGACGTCCCAGGATTTTCTAAAACTTAATCTGATGTGTGACGTCCAAATTGAAACCCTCACCTCAGCGAGCATCCCAATTTAAACATCCCACACAAGGCTAAGAAGAAGAAAATCAAGGGAGTCAGAAGGAACATACATCAGTAGCACATGTACATGAACAATAATAAAACGATACACACATGTTCACCATTCAACATATAATTACAACATGAATTGTTACAACATTTGATATTACATATTGAACAGCAAACTTAAACATATACATGTACTACATCCAAACTATAGGATCTTAAGACAACAGGTCCACCTGTACATCAGCTCGCCACACAACTCTCAACTATCTTGGATCTTCAAGAGCATAACCACAACCGAAACAAAAGATTACATGCGGTACACGTCAGCACAATATTTCAAGAATATTGTACTGAGTACGCCTACGTGTCTTTTATTTACCTCTCATCATATCTTGGCAATAAGATAAAACTAATATACTTGGCAGTAACAGAAGAATATAAGAAAAGCATATACTTGCACAAGGATATTCATTAACAAAAGAGAACACATATTTTAATCTTATTTTCCATTATATCTCAAGGCCTTTATGATCACTACCAAAGAGTTAGATCATTTGTACAAGGTGACCACTACCAAAGAGTTAGGTCAGACCACTACCAAAGAGTTAGGTCATATGTACAATGTGACCACTACCAAAGAGTTAGGTCACTTCCAAGCACACTACCAAAGAGTTAGTGCTTTCATATAATGGAACAGATATATTATGTTTGATGTGTTCATAGCAATAATCATTGAAAATCATGCAACATATCATACAAGAACAATCATTTCATCCAATATCATATGCCAAGTCTTTACTACCATATAACACAAGCATATTGTATAATAAGCCAAGTAAGAGGTAATGTCATACCTTCCAAAGAGATATTCCTAATCATCATATTCCTCATGTCATCTATAACTTGTTAAACCTGATCAAGACAAGATCATATACTATCATCAGGTTCTCATCTTATATATCTCATCTTAACCCTAATTATGTCCATTAGGGTTTCTCTTATCTCATTATAGTATTCTCATGGTTACTTGTATTCTTATCTTATGATTATCTCACTGATGTCATTTTCCAAATTATGATCAATAATCTGATTATTTCATTGCATATGATTATGTGTACATATTAACTCTAGATCATATTCATTTAGCATATTAGGGTTTTATATCACATGAAGAGTCATTATCATGTTTCTATTAATTCCATATATATAACTGATCTCAGATTTACATATTGTTTTCTAATTACTGATATGAGCTTACTATGTAATTTCTATCATTTATTGACCATGTGTGCATTTATTGCATTTTATTTAGGGTAATTAGCCCGAATTAGACATATGGAGCAAATTACAAGATTTCGTGCATCGACATCATGATTACAGACATCATATGGGTTAAAAACATTATTATGGAGTTACTGGCATTTTCCCATAATTTTAGAACATCATTTGCTATTTATTATCCACTAAACAAGAATTTCACAACTAACAAGATATCACTGATAATCGTGCATCAAAAGCCTGATATTATCATTCCATGTTGTTCTATGCATTTTTCTGAGAATTTCGGTATATTATTTGTATTTTTCTGATCATCGAGCTAATTTCTGTGATTTATCTAAGATCTGAGCATATATGAGGATTTTACCTTTTTGCAGCCAATCAGGGACTGCCACGTGGCTCCCAGGGTTGGTGTTTCTTTGCTTGGGACCGGCCGGTTCCCTCTCCTGGCTCGCAATGGGCCGGTTGGTTCTGGGTTTGTCTAGTTCACACGTTGATTTGGCTGATATACGGCTGGTCTAACTAAACCGGCGCGTTCTCCTTCTCCTTTCTGGCTCGCGAGTCTGCGGGAGCGCCGCCAGAGTCCCGAGTGGGACTCTAGTCTTCCGCCTTTCTATTTCTTCCTGCGCTTGTGCGAGGGCTCCATTCTGCCTGCACGAACCCGCCGTCGTGGCTGGGACTACTGTGCGCCGCCGTCCTAGTGCTTCCCTCCAGTTTTGACTTCTCCAAGCCGTCTGCCGCTCCATGCCGCCGTCTCTCCCTTATGCAGGCTGCCACCGCGAGGCTTCTCTGTTCAAGCTTCTTCAGCCACCACGAGAGCCGCCGCTTGTTTCCTCTCCCGATCCATCAGCACCGCCGCCGGGATCTAGCATCCCCGGCGTCCTTTCTTTCCGCCAGCCGCATGACCTGGGCGCCATCGAGGATCTTCCTTGCTTCGGCTGCACTTGAACCCAACGGCAAGCAATCGAGCAACGCAGCCTCCTCCTCACCCGCCTGTGCTTTAACACGATGGCGACCAAGTAGGCAACACGACCTCCTCCTCGCCCGTACAGGTCATCCTCGCTGTCGCCTCCGCACAGCTCACCTCCAATGAGTAACAGTTGCGTCGGCACCGCCGCAGGCCTCCGTGCTCCTTCTCCAACGCCCTGGAGTCCGTCCATCACCCTGATTTGAGCATGACGACCTGTGAGCGTCCCTCCTCTAACCTTGCGCCTCCTCCAGCAGTGTTCTACGGTGAAGACAAGAGGGAAGACAGGTGCCCGTTCTCACTATCCTCACACTCGATAGCTCCAAGTGAGGGTTGTTACGTAGGACCTCACAATGTGATGGCATGCTTTCTCTTCAAGATGTGCTTTAGACCCATGACCTCCACGAGGCCACCACCTGCTACACGTATCCACCCACGTTTGATGATCGTGGTGGACTGATCTTGCGAGAATTGTACTACCTCCCGCGTTGTTGATTTGAACTAGGGTTATAGATAATTTCTCAAAGACCAAGTCCACCGAGCTAGAAATCCAAGGCTACACAATCCTTCCAAAGAGCTAAAAAAAGATTGGATGGCATCCTTATTATAAACTTAGGTTGCAAATCAAATACTTTGGTCCAATATACCTCAAAAGATATTCAGACTCCATTAACCCAAGAGATATGCCTTTGCATGATCAACACTCTTTGAAGGCCATCATTATATCATACTAATTCATAAAATCCCCTATCTTCATAATTGGCTTCATGAATGTATAAAATCAAAGAAGATGATGTCACCATCCTATTTATCCAAATGGCTATCCAATAATATCAAAATTCCATTCTATAACATCCTACACACCTTAAAACAATTTCGTCCTCGAAATTAAAGCCAAAGACCACTTTATCACATCATGAGTGTTATGGAATCAAGAAAGATCACACAACTTAAAGCTTCAATGGACAGATTTACAAGGAAGCTTGATCATAAATATGGCACATCATTTGGAGGTGAAGAGGAGGAGTGCATGTTCATGCAACATCTATATAATAGGTGCAACAATGAATGTTCATGGCTTTGGGGTCCTAAATCCTCTTGGAAGGATCCAAATATTTTCCAACAAGACCCATCCCAAGCATAACAATCCAATCATCAGCAGCATGACAATCCTTCATAAGAATATCAATAGGATAGGGGTCCTTGTAAGATGGATAAGATTGAAGAGATCTTGGGAAAACCTATGAGTCTGAATGAGTCTTTATTGGACCAATCCAAATGGGAACAAGAAAATCAAGGGGCATATATCCACAATATTGAAAGTTTAATATCTTATTAGTTGCAGAGGTGGAATCCATAAAGAAGCCAATTCAATAGGGATTTCCTGGATACACAATGACAACTCATGAACATCATCAAGTAAACTGTGTCTCTATTTTCAACAAAACAAAACATGTTACTAAAGAGACACCAAATCAACACACTCTAAAGTTAGAATGTGTGTATGCACCAAAAGTTTTTTTTCCTAATAGCCAGAATGAAAGACCATGGGGATGTAGAATGCCAGTGAATTATTCACACACTTGCACCTCAGTCAATGCATTGCTCGCAAAGAGAGACAAGGACACTCCATCCACACCGGCTTTGCAAGATAAGGAACTTCAAGGTTCCACCAGTGTTATGTCCACTCTAGTAGTATTAGGAGAGGTGCACATGCATCATGAATATGTAAAGGTTCTTCTCCATGCTAGAGAAGTCATAGTCAATAAGAAAGCACCCCTCCATAGAAGAGTAGCCACAAGTCATCCAATCCACAAGAGTATGCCAGATTTTGTTCTAGGAGGTGGCATTGATGCTAGCTTACCAAAGGAGATAACTATCCAGATAAGCATACAGAGAAGCCACATGTTTCATTCACAGATAGTCTGAATCTGAGAAAGTAAGACAAAAAAATTAATAAATTCCTAGACATCTTATGATATCTCCACATAAACATCCTGCTTGTGGAGGTGATAGAACAAATCCTTATGCATGGAATATTTTTGAAGGATATCATCGAAAACAAATAGTGGCTAAAAAATAGATATTGTCATGCAAGTTGATAAAGTGATTAGTGCTCTAATCTAGATAAGGTTGTCGACAAAGAGATAGGGCCCAAGATGTTTCTACATGCTTTGTTCCAATGCCATCACACATTGTCAACATGCACAATGTGATTCTGGAGTGAGCATAAATCTTATGCCTCTCTCTACCTTTCAAAAGGTGGGATTCCAGAAACCAACAAAGATGTCCATGACATTCGAATTTGTAGATAGATCAATTATGGCTGGCGAGCAGTAGCTCCGGTAGTCGCAACATGGGGCCCCTCATGAAGGGTCCCAAGTTTGATTCCCCCTAGTGGTGTTGTTTGGAATTATTTCTCCCATAGTGGAGCCAGCCTCTGTGCGACTTAATGAACTACTCTCCTTACGAGATGGGGTTGAGCTCCGCAGGTTGGGCTCAGTGTGAGCCTTACGAGTCTCCTGGGTTACCAAAAAAAGATAGATCAATTATGAGGCTGTATGGGATATGCAAATATATTTTTGTCAAAGTTGACAAATATATCTATCGTATCAAAGATACACAAGAGATGTGAGGACCTGAGATATTATTAGGTAGGTTTTTCCAAGAAAAGGCTAGTGTGATGACTGCCATGGGTAGAGGCTACTTGAAACTAAGGATAGGTAATGATAGAGTAGAGTTTAGACTACCAGATGATTTTTCACCACAATCTTGTGACAACCTAGGCTGAAGGAAAATCATCTTGTAAATCCTATGACATTAAATAAGGGTACTTATGGGAGGCGTCCCATTTTAAAATCCTTTTTTACTTTTTGTTTAGGTCATATCCTTATTTACAATTCATATATTTTGCAATAGATCTTTATTACATGGAATAATAGTACCCTGATGTTTTTTGGCTGATGTGTAGAAACTCACAATGTAGATACTATCGACGCCATTGTTGGTAGCACCGACCAACCATCTAGGAGTTAATAGAGAATCCTATAGATTTTTGTACCACTAACTCCTTATTAGTTTAGGACCGTGTAACAATCATCAAGCACGGTAACACTAATGCCACCATCTATAGCACCAACATTTTTCAAGAAGAAATCACAGAACTACGTGAAAAGATAGTCGGTACCACTGAGATGTTTCTTGGTAGTACTAACCCATTCAGCTCAAAGAAGAAGAAAACAACATGCTCAGTAGTACTGGCACACTTTTTAGTGGCACCAATGCAAAGGACGGACATGCTAGTAGAACATGATCCACATATACCGATGGGAATGTTCCACCCACCACCACCATTTTGAGTATCAAGTACCACCATTCCACCACTTAGTTTGACTTTTGACTATGAGGACAAAGTCGAGTTCAATCTTATGGGTGATGGAATGAATTTATCTTGCCTTATTTTCTATCTTATTTAGTTTCCAAGTAGCAGGATTCATAATCTAAGTAGTGTAATCATGGATCTTAATCATCATGATTGCATCGTGTCATTAAAAATTTGTTTCTTGATCTTGAAATTAATTAAAAAGGATGAAATTTTTATAAGCTAATTTGTGAAGTCTAAGACAAGACCATCTGGACAAAGTGTTTGGGTCAGTCAGCTTTAGGACACCTTATATGAATGAAAATCTTAAGCTATACAGGACATATGTTTGATGACGTTAGAGCCCAATCTAACCAAAAAAGTAATAAGAACTTAAAAAGGGAATTTTAGAAAGAAACTCTAAGGTCACCTCACACACGTGTGGATAGGAGAGGTATATATCATAGTTAAGAAAGACATTATCTCATAGTCATGTAATTCCATCCACTTTTTAAGATATTTCATTTACCACCCCAAGACGATCAGGTAAACAAATTATTTCCTCTTGACTTCATTGCAAAGAAGAGAAGATAGCATGCTAGTTTGTTTGTAAGTGCATTAGGAATGAAACAATATAGATTGTGAATATCATTTTATTAGGTTAATAGATTTTAGTTGCATATAAAATTTCATGTAGATTGCATTTTTTTTCTTTTGCATCATTTTGCATATTGTGCAACATATATATATATATATATATATATATATATATATATTTATCTTACTAAACAAATAAAGTGTGAAAGAATGCACATTCGTACCCATCTAAATGAAAAAGAGAGAGTAAGACATGATATATGGTGTAGAAAGCTCAAGCATTAATCATGAATCATGCTAAATAAGTGGGGAGAAAAATAAAGAAACTAAAAGAAATCAAGGAAATAGAGAAAAGCATGGCTTAAACTCAATATAATTTTTTTCTAAGGGAAAGTGAAAATAGATTACATGTATGCATCCTTTTTCCCACACTCATCATTAGGATGGGGAATTTAGTGCATTCATGGTCCCACCATATTACTAGGCATTAAGAATCATCCATTTTCATTTCCTTCATTCTATAGGTGCATCATATTTTATCCATGCATAAATAGTTTGTCTCTTACTTGAGATTTTTGTTTCATAGCAACATATTCCATTTTCACCTAGTACTCTACATAGTAGGCCACATATATGGGTAATCCCCTCATTCATGTCTAAATGGGACCTTCATTCAACATAGTTGTCTAGGAATATCAGAGCAATGTAGATAAGGAATCACATGATGCCTCAAGTGCATTACATGTTGACTATGATGTTAACTATTCTACATTTATAGTATTTCATCAATCTTAGTGTGGGCATCTTTAATGATCATTTTGATCACTTCAAAGTAGTTAATAGTGGTTGCTAAGGGCCAATTCAGGACCGTCAAGTGGAGGTGATTGAGAAAGTAGTTCGTAGGATTTGTCCTCATATTGAATCATTCAAACTAATCCAAGAGTAGTGTTGCTCGAGGGCAAGCAAAATTCAGCCATAGGGGATTTTAATGCATTTGTTTGTAGTCACTTTTCATAGGCTATTTTCTGGGTATTAATTGCATATGTGCTCATTTTGAGATATGTTTATGCGTTCTTTTCTATTATTAGACTCTCAATCATTGTTGCATCAAATATTTAGTAATTATATTGAATCATACTAATTTATCATCCATAATTGGACTTGTGATATTTTTCCTTGTTTTAGGAAATTTGGGCACTGAGTGGGTAGCACGGTGTCATCGAAACATCTTTTGGTGCTACCGACAAAGCACAAATTCACAACATGATAATAGAGGAATGTTGGTGCTATTGATAGAATGCTCACTACTACCAAGATAGGCATGAAAGCTACCAAGCTCAATAGTCGATGCTACTGACTCAAGATCCATGGAGCATCAGAACTTGAGAATAAAAATCTCGATGCCACATACTCTCATCTAGTGGTCCCAATCTTCAACATTCAATTTGCATTAGAACTCAAAGATAGCAATTTAGTGCTATTAACTGATAATGTCAGTAGTTGTGACATGTGTTTGAGGGTTACACATCAGCCAAAAACTCAGTGCCACAGACACTTTGTCAGTGGTGTCAACACTGTGTGATTAGTTTATATATAAGATTAAATCTAATCTAATGGTTGCAACTTAATGATGACCAAAGCCCCACTTATGACCTAAGGGAAGTGTGGATGATATTTGATATCACATTTTTTACATTACTATAAAGCATGGAGCCGTGAGAGGAGTAGACAAAGGAGATAGCCACAGAAGACATGCTCCAGGCACTTCTAAAGGGAAAATTTGCAGCCTAAGCACTACAAGTGAAGGTGTTCTCTAGGGGGGATCACTGGGACAACTTCTATAAGGGTTTTTAGATTTCAAATTCTTAGAAATTTTATTCCTCTTACTCTTTGTATGATGATAACTATGATGCAGGGATAAACCCCATAGTCCTTAGAACATGGAAGTAACCCAATATTTATTTGTATTCAAATTCTATGAAGTGATAATTTATTTCCTTCACTTTGGACTTGAATCTATGATCTCATGTCGATTTGTTTGTGCGTGAGCATTATAGTCAAATTATGTACCACTGATTGCTTTTGAAGAGGGATTAGGGGTTGGACAAATCATGGATCCACATAGCTTATATCACACCTCACGAGAGTGATTACAATTCTGAAAGAATAACCAATAGATTTTGATTAATCACCTAACTATTTTTTAAACTGATATGGGATTGGGGTTTGTTTTATTTTAGGAAGTGTATTATGCTGGTCGAGCATGTAATACTTGCTATTGTTGTTTACTCCAGAATTAAGGGTGAATGATTGTTAATGGAATGAAATTTGAATGCAATGTATGATGTGGTGAAACCATAGTCCTAAGGAATCCATCCATTCTTGATCACAACGATTTTAATTTAAATTTAATTCTTTGCACTTAGTTATAAAACAATCAATCATCATTTTTAGGTATTCCTAAATTTCTTTGAGTAAGTACCAATGTTTTCTTAATGTTTCCCTGTTATATGATTTAGTTGTCCCCATAAATTAAGCAAACTAGATCTAGATTTTATCATAATGGCAAATTCACCAGGGGTAAAATTCCTAGTTTTACCTAGAATAGGAGTGACAAACCCACCCAAAAATATAAGAGTTTTATCATAGTACAGTTGAGGGTCGAATCCCAAGAGACGAATTTTTCAAAGAACTTTGTTGAAGTTGAAGTTTAGACGGATATTTAATATTTATGGTTGATTGTTTGATTACTGTGATTGCAATTGAAATCAAAATTTAAATAGAAATACTATAATATGGAAGGCTCTATGATCAAATTAGACTTCACCATTATTACCCACATTCACTAATTCATGTTGCATTTAATACTCATAGTGATGGTAGATTGAGGCAAAGAAATTTCCAATCCTTAAGGTTTTAGAAAATTGCATGGACAAATTTTTCATGTAGGCTCACTATTTGGTTACCTATGAATCGTGAACTCATCTCTCTAAAAAGCACCCTTAGAAGTTCTAATTAGGTATTTAACAACAACTAATTGATATTGTAATCCTAGGATGCAAGGTTCGGTAGGCCTAGAATTGCAATAGTAATGTAAAATAGTTGATCAATTCATAGATCATGTAATAAATGGTTAATGAAAATTCTATTATTACATACAAGTAGAAACTAATGATAAAAATCACAAAGTATGGATGGAAGAGCTAATACTCACATGCCAACGAGAGCTCTACTCGCTCATTGTGGCTAAGTAAACACAAGTGTAAGACCAAGAGGTAGGGATTATATTCTATGTGATAAATGGGATAACAGCCGCAACATTTGACAATATTCCTAAACTTAAGTGGCTAAGAATATCCACAAAGCATGATTGATTAATGTTGCTTATTTCTCCTACTCTCTCTTTCTATCTCAAATGGTCATAAACATGTGCTCTCTATTTGAAGATTCAATGACATATACCTAGGCTGAAAAAAATTATATATTGTTGTTCTAATGATCACTATTTCATTACCTAGTTAGGCCAACGAATCTTATGTTTATGTGCAATAGAACCCAATAAGTAGATTAGGTAGCCACATCACTACTACAGAAGTGCCTTTTAGTGTCGGTTGTTTAACCCCCTTTGGCGTCGGTTTCTGAACGACGCCTATGTGGGCGCCGCTAAAAGGTTGGACACTTCAGCGTCGGTTAAAAACCGACGCCTATTTAACATAAAGGCGTCGGTTTATTATAAAACACCGACTCCAAAAGGGTTCGCGCCACAGAAAATGGCGTCATCTAGGACGCTTTCTGCGTCGGTTATATACTAAAGGACCGACACAGAAAAGTGTCCTAGATGACTCCCATTTCCTGTAGCGCGAACACTTTTGGCGTCGGTGTTCAACAAAAAACCGACGCTGTAAGTCTGTGCTGACGGTTATCTGTAAATAACCGACGCCTATATCTATTTTTTTTTTATAAATCTGTTTACAGGCCTGCTGTGGCTGGTCAGCAGGATGAGAACCTGCAGTTCAGTTTTCTGAACTGTAGGTTTACGACATCCATTGATATCAGCCTACAAACAGGCCACAAACCTGCAAAATTAACATAAAAAGATTCACACAAGTAGATACATTCAGACATCAATTCAATTGTCATGTTCACACATATAGAATCATTCAAATACATGTTTTAACATTCAGAAACATTCATTTACAAAGTATCATTCATCATCACTATCAACATCCCAATTATATCTTACAGTTGCCACTGTTTGTACATCTATTGCCCATTCTTCCCTTACTTCATCTAATGCTTCCCTCGTATATGGAGCATGTACATTTTTTAAGCGTTTGCCTATAGTGTGGTCAGTTTTAAACACCTGCAAAGAGAATGATGTATATATATAAGTAATAATATAAAAATAAGATTGATATATTTCATACTAACTAATGAGACTATATATAATACCTCATGTATGGTATTGATGTCCAATGCGGCATGTTTGATAATCATCTGCATAAATCGCATCACATAGTATGCGCATGCCCAGCCATTGTCTTGTGTAGCGCACTATAAATTGAAACATACAAAATAATACAACTAAGCACAATTCACATCAATAATATATACATTGGAGTCGGGGAGTCGGGAACTTACTTTTACGTTCTCCCAAGACAATGGCTGGTTCTTTTTCCTTGGGACCTTTCCTCCAGCATTTTTGAATGCATCTAAACCCCTACATGTTAATATAACACACTAAGTTGCATAAGTAAATAGTAATGTAATAAAAGATGTTAACAGATATAAAAAATGAAATATTTCTCACCAGAATAATGCCATTCTCATTACGTGTCCAATTTTAGTGTTTAATGTACTTCCTGCGGGATCTAGATAATAAACAGTGAACGTCCCGGGGACAATAACTAGTAACTCCCAATGTCTACCACTAGAGGTAAAAAGTTAACAATTAATAACTCAAAATGCAAAATAATAATGGAATTTTCTTAAGTCCAAATTATAAATAAAGCAAACTTACTTGACATTGAATGGAGCTATTATTATCGTCTTCATTTGATGACCAAAAATTGTAAAAGCATCTATACAGTATTGTTGAACACTATCAGGGTCTTTAGCTACCATACTAATCAATGATGGAATCAAAAATCCCACATGATCATATGCAAATTGTTTGCAATGATCTTCGATTAAGTAGCTGCAAAACATATAGACGTATGCATTAATATATAAGAAACTAGATCACCGGATCTTACATAAGGTATATGGATGTATAAACAAGATCTCACCTTATCCATGTCTCTATCATTGATGTATTCAACCAATCATACATAAACAGCTCAATAATATCTTGTATAAATAAAGAGCTTTCATATGATTGACATGCATAATCTGCATCTAAAGAAACAATTATAGGGCAAAGTATATTATGTGCCCGTAGCCAACATGCCATTCCCCTACAAGAAGGACCTAACGGGTATGGTAGGTCAGTTGGAACCCAAGTTGGTAATGCGGGAATTGGAGGTGGAGGCCTAGGTGCTCCTGGTGTCTTCTTTTTAACCTGTATATATAATTTCAGATCAGTTGACATCATATATACACATTAACAGTCTAAATCAATGTAAATTTATCTTACAATTTCAGTCATGTAGAGGACATCTGCTTTGGGCCACAATATGACCCCGCTTTCTGCCTCACCAAGTGTATCAATATCTGGGTGGGCATATGGAAACTCAACTTCCCTCCAATCGGGTAATACATGTATCGGGCTCACACGAATGTAGCCCTGCGGCATTGGAGTCCCATGAAACATTGCCCCAGGAAGGGACTGGTAAGCTTGTGCCTCTGCAACAACATAGTTTTCCATTCTTAAGCGGCATGGCTTCAATGCCTACAAATTTACGTAAAGAATGTTATACATATATACATATCATCTTGAAAACATATCATCTTGAAAAGACTAGCTACAATGTCATAAACAATACTTACAGCAGACGTGTTAGGCGATGGGTCTCCAGGATTACTTGCAGTCTGTGCACCAGGAGAAGAGTGGGTCGGCATAGGCTGATTAGAAGCCTGAGATGCCTGCCACCGTAGCAATTCTTCCTTGACCTTCTCAGCAACCACATCGTTGAGCTTCTTAGCAACTATATCCTCGACTCTCTTATTCTCCTATACATGGATAAAACAAATATTAGCTTTTTATTAATGAATTTCCTTTTGCAGTAACATTCTAAAAATAGAATATGTTACCTCTTCTTGAGAAAGTCCCGCTCTGGGTTTGCGCTGGGATGGCCCAAAGAATGCTTTGATGCCCACACCAGCGCCGGCACCTCTAACACGTCCAGGATGCTCTGGGTTACCCAGAGCAACTGTCAATTCATCCCTTGTGCCCTGAGGGATGAACGTGCCTTGTTTCCTCTGCTCGTGCAGCTCCCGCTAATCACCATAAACAAAAATTGGTAAGTTAACACCACAAATAATCAATATTCAAATGATTGCTCTAAGAGTTGTATTTTACCATTTTTGCAGCCGCCTCAGCAGTTTCGGGCTTCTTTATTTCACCCTTCTTGTTTTTCCTGCCAGCTATCCAGATATCATGGCGAGGCAAGGGTGTGGCCGCAGACTCCTGAGTAGCCGCAGACTCCTGAGTAGCCGCAGACTCCGCCTGTAGTCTTTGGCGAACGCTTGCATAGCCTTTTGGACCCATAGTATGGTCATGTACATTCAGTGCATGCCTTGCTTTTTGTGCGTCACTGAGGGCCTAGTTAGTATGCACATTTATAATTAGGTTAGTAGCACTAAATCTTAATCTTGAATAGGTGAATACAATGTATATTAATTAAAATGGGAGTGACGTCTAATACCTTGAATTCTTCAGATTTTCTTGAAGCAACAAAATTGTCCCAATCTTCTTTGTCCAAGAAGTTCCATTGTTCAAGGGCTGACTTCTTCTTCTTATCACCCTGTCTTATGTATTCTCTGTTCAGATTTGTCCTGTAATTCCTAAGCATCTTTCTAGCGCGTTGCATCACACTTTTACGATGCAACATCTCATCCAATGCAAACAGATTCTGTAAAATAGAAATGTTATTAACTAGTACCAAAAATATAATTGGAAATAATAGAATTTGTAATCTACAAAATAGAATTGCAAATAATAATAACTCACGCATAAATCTTTCCATATCAAGTCTTTCTTCGCCTGAGGAACTTTATGCCAATTATCATACTTAACACCACAATGGCTAAGAGTGACAAACCCAAGATAGTTTATAAAATTATTGCGGTTCACTCCAATTGCATTCCCTCCATTATCAAACTCCACAACCAATTTGGATCCACTGCCACTCAGCGCAAGTAACTTTTTCAACAGAGTGATACCCCTTTTCTTGTTAAGTTTTTGTTGTTGCGCATCAAGTTGCTCAATTGCTTCAGTGGGTAGCTGTGCATCATCAACCTAAAATTTGACAAAAATAAACACACCGAATTAAGCCAATATAGAAATACAGGATATATGACATAACTAGAAGATAATGAATTTTATAGAAATACGGGATATGTTTTTAGAACTTACGTTGGTATCCTCTCCATGCTCATCATGGACAACATGCTCATCATGGACTTCATGCTCATCATGGACATCATTCTCATCATGGTGAGCCATCTGAAAATTTCATTAAAAAGGAAAACATTTAGCATTTGTATCAACTAGAATAAGGAAAACATTTAGCATTTGTATAAACATACATGTCTCTAAAATTGTGATCTTTTATCAATTAGCAATCCTTCAATGTACAAGTAATATAAAAAACAATGATTGTTCACATTCTAGGCCAACAAACACATGTGATGTCATTCTTATATATAATAAATGTGTACCACCTATCCCATCCTTAAACACCTAATCTCACTAGTAAGTGTATAATGTGTATTGGGTTTTCAAGAAAATTTCGGCAGCATTTCCCCGTTGTTCTCTAAGTACATATGTACTTAGAGAACAAATGGGGAAATGCTACCAAAATTTTCTCGAAAACTCAATACACATTATACACTTACATCCTAAGTGAGATTAGGTGTTCAAGAACAGTCCCAAACCGGGGACTATCCAAGATTTACTCCTAATGAGTAAATCTTGGACGGGTTTCTAGGCCAACAAACACAATAATAGATATCTACAATGAAGCCGGACTCCATACAAACAATATATAATTTAGTGATTGTTCATTCTAATTTATATCAATGTACAAGTAATATAAAAAACAATGATTGTTCACATTCTAGGCCAACAAACACATGTGACGTCATTCTTATATATAATAAATGTGTACCACCTATCCCATCCTTGAACACCTAATCTCACTAGTAAGTGTATAATGTGTATTGGGTTTTCAAGAAAATTTCGGCAGCATTTCCCCGCTGTTCTCTAAGTACATATGTACTTAGAGAACAAACGGAGAAATGCTACCAAAATTTTCTCGAAAACTCAATACACATTATACACTTACATCCTAAGTGAGATTAGGTGTTCAAGAACAGTCCCAAACCGGGGACTATCCAAGATTTACTCCTAATGAGTAAATCTTGGACGGGTTTCTAGGCCAACAGACACAATAATAGATATGTACATGTTAGGGTTTCATCACAATTGATGTTAGGGTTTAAACAATGTTAGGGTTTAATCAAATCAAATGATGCTAGAATGGACAAGTTTAAATCAAATTAGGATTTAAATTAGGGTTCCAATAGGATTCAATTTAATTAATTTTTATGTGAAAGATGTAATATTATAATACATACAATGGCAATGAAATGAAACCCTAATTGTATTGGAACTCATAAAAGGATGTCTCAAAGGTTGAATCTAATATATGCATCCTAAAAAAGGTATCACATCACAAATGTGCATTTCAATAATCATATTTTATTTCCTTCCAATTAGTGTGGGTGCCATGTTTGGAATTGTTTTCTAATCATGGGTCCCTTAATTTTATTTAGGATAGAAGATAAAATCAAGGATATCAAATAGTAGACAAAAGGGGTACACTCTAGGATTTAAGATCACACTACATCATGAATTTTATACAAAATTACATGTATGTGTATATAAAAAAATATATTTATAAGGAACTTCTATACATATCTAATCAACAAAAGCAGTAAAACAGCAATCAGTAAAACTAACAGCAAGGAAATCAGTAAAACTAACCAGTGTTGTAGAAACAGGACGCCGGGTGTCAGCAGGAAGAAAGGAAGGAGCTAGGGCAGGCAGGTGGGCAAGCAGGAGGGCACCAGGCGTGGCGGCGGCGCCGGTTCTCAGGCATGGCGGCGGCGCAGCGGATGGAGCAGCAGGGCGCGCGCGCGGGCAGCAGGTGGCTGGAGCAGCAGGGCGGCGGTGCAGGGCGGCGATGAGCGGACAGCAGCAGCAGCAAGGGCGGCGGAGAAGAATGGCGCCGGAGAAGAAGGGCGCCGGAGAAGAAGGGCTCCGGAGAAGAAGCTAGGGCGGCGGCTCTGTTGGAAGAAGCTAGGTGGGCGGCGCCGGCGACGAACAGCAGTAGCAGTAGCAAGGTCGGCGGCGACGCACAGCAGCAGCAACGTCGGCGGCGACGGCGAGGCAAGGAAGCACGGGCAGCGTCGGCGACGGCGAGAACCGGCAGGCGGGCGATCGAGCAGCGCGGCAGCTAGCGATGAAGACAATGGAACGGGTAGGTGCCTAACGGGCGTCGCGCGGGTCTATTAGGTTGCTAAAGGCGTCGGTTGATAGTAATACACCGACGCCCAACAATGCAACCTTTACCCTAATTTTTCGCGCAAATTTTCATTTACATAGGAGTCGGTTAATAGTTACCAAACCGACGTTGTAGGAGACGAAAAAAGTTTGCTCGAAAATTGATTTTTGCGGGCTACTTTTAGACGTCGGTCTGTTATAAATGGCCGACGCTGAATACAAAGCGGTACCCGTGTCTGGCTGGTCTTCGAATATAGACGTCGGTGAGTATAAATAACCGACGCCTATGTAAAATAGGAGTCGGTTTTCCTAAATAACCGACGCCACTAAAAGCGCCACTGAATGATGTTTTTGTAGTAGTGCATTTTCAATTTCCACTATTCTTCATGAGGTATACTAGGTTAGCATGTTGATCATCTGCATCAGTGGAGAATATGCTATATTGGAGAGAATTGTGATTTAATAGAGTGGTGAAGTATATCAATCACTTGGCTTTTACAAATTGCCACAAGGGATGTCCTAGTAATTGAGTCATTGATTGAGAGACTTGAATGACCAATAACATGGTTTTTAGAGCAGGATCCCAGTTGGTTACCTAGATGGCCGATTGATTAGTTAGTGGGCTAAAGTCTTATCTTTGAATTCTCAGTCCTTGGGGTCCGGTTTGGATAGGAAAGCCAATCAATTAGTTTATGAAATGGTTTCTTGACTATAAACTCCTTGTCTAGTCAGTTTACCAATTTGTGAGAAGTTGATCTATTTACTGAGTGTCTTGAAATCATTTGAGGCACGATTTAGCTGGTCGACTAGATGGCCCATCCAATCCACTGGATATGCAAGGGCCCATTTCAATTTCCTAGATTAAGGGATCATTTCCCAGTTGCTTGTATATGGTGTAGAATGATCCAATCAACTTTCATCATGCTTATGAGGGCATATTGGAGCATCTACCTTTATCTTGTGTATTTTCTACTATAAAAATATAATTTTCTTCAACATAGGGAAGAAGTAAGAAAAATTTCCATAGTCCTAATTTAGCTAAAATGTGTAACAAAATGCATAAAATAGATGAAGAACTATTCTGAGCATACGAATAAACTAATATGAATATGAATATATCACATAGTACCATATTTATTACAATTGATGAGCCAATAGAAAAGAATTCCACAACAAACCTTTTAAAAGGTTAAAGACGAATAAAACAACACGATAGAGACTTAGGTTGATTCTCAAAAGTTGGTCATACTTGAGGATGTTTGCAAGAGGGATATGCTTAAATTCTAACCACAATAATAAATATAGGATATCATATGATTCCAAAAAACCATGACGGATTTGTATCAAATGATATGAAACCTTTTATCTGAGATTTATTAATTATGAGAATGAATAAAAGACCATAATGTGGATGATTCATGACATCAATCATATGATATGTGTAATAGTGATGATGATGGATTGACAAGTCTTGATTGATTACTACAATATGATATATGATAGTAATAAAGAAACTCTACAATTAACATC
This sequence comes from Alisma plantago-aquatica, assembly GCA_963693085.1. Taxonomy (NCBI): domain Eukaryota; kingdom Viridiplantae; phylum Streptophyta; class Magnoliopsida; order Alismatales; family Alismataceae; genus Alisma; species Alisma plantago-aquatica. The sequence goes on along the minus strand of OY856412.1, from coordinate 1,046,922,747 downwards.
TGGTACATTCCAAAATAACTCTTACTCAGACATCTTTACCCTTCACCATGAACCCTCTTTATTTGGATCAATTCAACTCATTTAGAAGAAAAGAACATAAAATGAAAAAATAAATGGAAGTTACTACTATTTAAATATTACATTATAATGTAATGTTACAATGTAATATTTAAATAAGAAATTGTTTTGTAACTATTTATTCAATTATTCTTATACTAATCCCAGTATCATATTGAAACGGCTCTTCCCCCTCCTTCGCCAAGGCCAAGGAAAAGAATAGAAAATAAAAGCATAGAATATAATAACATATATATGTATATAATATACATACAAAAAAATACATAAAAATCAAATCCTATTTCGTTCGGTTCAATCTAAACTAAAATGAATGAAGAAATAGGATTTAATAGATAAGGAATAAACCATGGCTAAATTCAAGCAACCTTTTTAGAAATCCAAGTTTGTAGGCGTTTTCCCCCAACACACACACACACACAGATATATATATATATATATATATATATATATATATATATATATATATATATATATATATATATATATATATATATATGTGTGTGTGTGTGTATGTGTGTGTGTTTGTGTGTGTGTGTGTGTATGTGAGGATGTATTTGTTACTTAGTTGGGTACATAAATTTGTTACCCAATGATTCTAGTTAAAAATTGAGCATTTTGATTACAATTTCAGCATTCTAAATATAAAGTTTCACTCCTGGTTACATTACAATATGTAGATAGATTTTTTATTTTTTACAGAATTGTCATTTTTACTATATTCTGTGACCAAAACATAAAATTGGTGTTTTTACAAAATGAATGTTTTTAATTCAAATTTGATCTCCTCATACGGTTTGGTGTGTACCCGTTATAAATATGAATTCATAGGTAGGCAACCATAGTTATCCAACTTGGGTAACAAACATATATATGTATGTATGTGTGTATATATATATATATATATTCTTCTATGAAATAAGTCAAGTTATAATAAAAATCATAAATACATTATTATTGTACAAGAAACAATATGTAGAAGTATAAGGGTTAATTACTTGAACCATAATTAAAATGTTAACATCAATGTTTCAAAAATACCGAAGATACCTTTCTATTTAAAAAGTCCCAAATATAGAGAATCTATACTCCACAATTCTTATCGTGAATGATAAATTGTACACTGACTACACAATTCATCACTTCCATCCTCTTAGTAACTTATAGTGATTTTGAATCTTATATAGCAACTAGTAGTTGATTGGCTTCATGTTTTTAGCAATAAGCAGATTGAAAGAGGGTAAAGTTCCATATAAAAAAGTTGACATTTGTGAAGTAGATAGAATAAGAAGCATGAAGAAAAATATATTTAGAAAGTAGGAACATGGAAAAGCATGTCATATGTGATACTATGTTTGATATAGTGATAGGGAAATAGATTTGATGTATGTTCCTCTCCTTGACAAGGTTTTCGATATCCTTGTTTTTGTAAAGCATTAACCTTAACCTCTGGAAGAGAACTTTCCTTCCAGAAGCTCAATCTAATATTAATGAGAAGATGGGTGGAATCATGGATGTATCCCATACCTTTCCTTCTCTACAATACCCATGATTTGGTCTATGATACAAATCTATAAATAAGTGGGATATGATCAAAATTTAGGCCACGGTTCTTTGTATGTTCCTAGAATTCAAACATATAGTCAATTTTTTGTCAATTTTTGCAAGTTTGGTATTGTTGATGGTGAATTTTTCTTATCTTTCATCTCTATCACTCTCTCTTTATCTCTCCCCACAAATCCAACCTAATAATTATACAAGTGAGGAGGCCTGAGGGGGAGTGGGTGATGGGATGATGTAAAATTTGCCAAGACCTAGTTGATGAGTGTGTTAAGTGAAAAACTTTGAGATGTGGGTGTGCATGAGTGTAGTGCCTCCATTCAGATAGTGGATCACAACAAGGTCGTAGACTACTAGAGGGTGTATGCCTTTTCCATTGGTCCCACATGCCAATAATAGTGTATCTTTTAGAGATCTTTCTCCCCCTGAAGAATTCACTTCTATAGATAAAGTATTTATACTGAACATTTATCTTATCTCCATGTCTATCTAGAATGAAGATAGGAAGCATAGTATTTGAACATGTTATCTTTCATTTCAATATGATCCACCTATTCATCTGTAAACTAAATAGTGTGTTTATGGAAACCTCTCAAAATGAACATCAGTTATTTCTTGTAAGGGAGGACATTTTGAAGGTTCATGAATACTGGATTTGAGAAAGTTATTTGTAAATGCAAGTTGTAATTCATACCTTCCATGACTTTGGTGGTGTTTGCAAGATTACTAACAAGATAAAGGAGATTGAGATACACATTTTAGTAACTTAAAGACCCTACCAATAGACCATAATATTTATAATGACATGGAGGTGTTGGTCCTAGATGCTAAGCTTCTTGATAATGTTTTCAGAGAATCTATCATCATATATATTAAATATCATGACTCTTATTTTTACTTCCTCTGGTAAGCAAGGAAACTATTTTGCAATGTGGTTGTCTAGTCTAGGTCTATATCTATTTGGGTGACATTCTTTCTTCTTATTGTTGTATGTTTATGGTGTTACCCTTAACAATAGTAGGGACAATAGGTCTTACAATAGAAATCATAACAAAAATCTCATATTATTATATTACTTTATTATTGGGGAGAAATGGATGTTATGTCCACTTTAGTGTAGGTTGTGTTGAACTTTCCTTAACGTTGAGTTCATGGTCCACGAAGGTGATTACTCTAAAGGCAAACACTAACATCAGGAAGTGCCTAAACAGGGTTTCATATGGCTATTTTTAATATATATGAAAGCTTTTGGGACCATAAGAGATAATAAACATACTATGAAATATCCGAGGCTAATTGCCAATATAAGAGACCCTTGTAGTTTATGTTGAAACTACAATTGGCTGACTGAAATGAACTCCTAAAGGAACCTTGTGTGATAGAGACAATTCTAGGGCTCAACAAATCTAATAATCTATGTGTGAAGAGGGGTCTATTTTGGCTCCATATCTCTTTCAACCACATATCTCTTACATGCATCACTTTTATGGTTAACTTATGGTAAGATTGTTGTTTCCCCTTGAGTTGGAAAGAGTTCCTACCTTCAATATCTCTTTTTCCACTACTAACATCTAATAATGAGATACTTCTTGTTAAAATGGGTTCTATTTGGAGGATCTGGGTGTTTAAAGTAGTAATCACAGGAGTCTGTAGTGATGGGTAAGTATATGAATGACCCTGAGCTTGGATTTGACATATCTAGAAGTGCGAAGGCATTTTTGCACATGAAGACATGGATATCTCAATGATTATAATGGTATTATCAAATTATCTTAATCTAATGGATGTTTTTTCTATTACTTAATTAGGTCATGGTGAGGTTTCCATGTATTTATGTACGTGTGATATTATCTTATGGTAAGGAAACAATGTTTTCATTGGGGACTTGAAAAATTGGCATGTGAGTGGAGTGCAACAAGGCAAACCTTTAGGATCAATCCTTTTATTCCTTGTATTGAATCCATTTCTCTAAGATATTAGTGACATATATACGATTCTTCTCTATTATTGGTATCTTGATGGAATAATTGTTATATGGGACATACAAGAGGTGGAAAAGGCTGTTGAAATTATTTAGTAAAGCAAGCTACAATTGGTTAATAATAAAAAAAATGAAAAACTTTGATTTTCTTGTGCCTAGATTTCGTGGTGTGAATGTTCTCAAGGGGTTATTCCCCATGGGATTGGGGGGGGGGGTCTTCGTTGGAGCTGATGATTCTTGGAGTTGTTTTAGAGGTATACTTTTGTAATGGAGTTGTCCATGAGGAGGATAATCATTTTTTTATTTGATTCATCTTCTTCCACATTTGCACAATCAACAAGTTGATGTGTTTTTGCTTTGATCTTGAATGGGTATCACTAATACATTGGTATGTGCAAGGACTTTTCGACACGTACACAAGGAATATGTAAGAGCATGCTTAACATACGTTTAGGAGACTCTTTTTTGGATATTATGGTCAGTTGTGGTCCTTCAATGGATCATGTCTTCCTTACCCATTCAAATGAGTAGTTAGAGCTTTTATTTTTATTGTAGTCTTCCTCGTATGATTTTGTATCATTGAGGTCCTAATCAAGGGTGGATCATGATCGTGTCTTGTGATTTACTAAGATTTGTGTTATGGAACCCAATTTTTACTATGTTTTGGATTGTCTTCGTGTCATGATTCAAATTTATTTTCTTAGTTGGTTCTCTAAAAAGTACACCGTCCCCCTAAAGGGAAACATGCTTTGGCAAGTAACACTTTTTAGAAAAATAAAGTAGGACATGGAAGTTAAGTTTGAGATGAATATTAGTTAGAAAGGAGTTTTTGGTGTCTGCAAGGTGATCATGCTCATGATTTTCTAGTTGAAATTCCTATTGATGTGTTAGCCACATATGTCACCAGTAGATTATCATACTAACTTTAGTTATCGACCTATAATTCTTTATGTATACTTCATGAGCTATGACAAGTTTTACATAAAGCATGCTTGGGCACCTTTGGGGAGCATGTGGTTCATTATAGGAAGATGCTAGGTTTCAAGAACATGGATGATTTTATTTCATATGCTCCTTGATATACTCAGATACATCAAAGTTATTTCTAAAAAAGAGGCATCTATGAACTTTTTGACTAATCTGTAGGAGGGGAGATCAACACTTAGAATAGTTAATTTACATATTTTTTTGTATATTTTAAGGAAGCATGCATGTGTGGATCTGACTATTATTTCCCCACTTGTGAGCTTGAATGGTGCAACTTTTATTGTAAGACATGTTTCCCTTAAAGTTACCTCAGCTAAAGTGGAAAGTACGAGAAATAATGTCTCCAAAATTAGAATATTATCATACCTTTTGGATTTGATTTTTTATTTCTTAACACAAGAGGTTGTGGAGATTGTCACGAGGGTACAAGAGTTATGCATCCTTCAGACCCCAAAGTATATGGATGTAGTATTTTGGGGAATTGGTCTTTCCATCCATAAATTATTGGAGATGGATCATTTTACTCTTTTCTATTTAATTCTTGATTTGATTTAGACATTATTAGTCAATAAATATAAAAAAAGATTCTTTCTTTGAACTACAAAATTAAAGCATGGTGAGATTTAAAATAAAACTAGTTTTCTTCAAACATCATGGACGTTATTCCAAAACTTCAAGATAGGACCATAGACATAAGTTCATGTCCCTAAATGATTTTAACACTTTTTGTTCAAATTTTCATAATTAGTTTTCTAGTTTTAGTTGGTACAATTTCTAAGTTGATAGTTTTCACATTAATTTTATATTGATTTTAAATATTGATACCCCCTACTAAAATCAAATAAATTATAAGAATATATTCTTCTATCTCATAATGATATACTACATGATAGAATTGACTTGTATGTGGTGAAACACAAATTTTGTAAAATTAATTACCCACAATATTAGACATTGGATATAGAACTGTTGGTACACATATCATCCTCCTCACGTGGACCAATATATTATAGCATGCCACAATTACAATATGGTTTCATCCTCTAATGAGATCATTCGACCTTCACGCAAAGTCACATGTCAAATGGTTTTCTCCCTGAACATCATCTTCTCCTCCTCCCAAGAAGCCTCATCAGTAGCCTTGTTGTGACATGTACATTGAACATCAAAACGTTCCATTTTTTGGTAGGGGTTCTTATTATATACATTGTTCATTCCTCTCTCTCTAAGAGAGTTGATTTTGCCAAAGAACTTGTGGGGAGGGTCAAAGACCAAAAACCTAGGGTTTCTCTCTCTGATACTATTTTTCTCGATTCGGATCTAGTAATACATGCAAAGGAGTTCAAAAAAACCAACAAAAATTGCATCCTTGACATCACTTTCTTCTCTATTGATTTATTTTTGTCCTCCAAAAATTCCAAATAAAACATTTAAATGAGTCTCACATTTTATTTTTAGTGTTTTCTTGAAATTTAATATTAATAATTAAAATAAATACACCAAAAATGCCTAAAATAACTCTTGTAACAAAGAATATAGTAGAAATTCATCAGAGAGAACTAGACAAAAATCAATATCACTGTTATACACCTCTATACAATTTGAGCTCAATTTATCCATTCAATATCAAATTATCTTCAAACAAGAAACATTTATATATTCATCTATTTATCAAATATTTAAAATATGTCTTCAATATATCATCTGGTTTGCTAGAAATTTGAAAGTATCTCTAAGTTCCGTAAGTTGCATAACATTGTTCTTTTGTAATTAAAAATAGAATTTTAATCACTATATGAGTTAAAATTACCATATCATTATTATCTTGCAAAAGATTAATCAAAGATTTTAAAAATGGTAGAAGTTAATGAGTACCTTAGATCCATTGGCTTGTGTTTTTGACGATAGTTTTTATTTATTATAAGAATATCGAGTTTGTTGCTTGACATATAGTGGTTAATCATTTATAAAAATAGGCCGCTCATTTTTTAATGTCTTTCATGTAACCAAAACTCCTTTTTTTTACCAAAGTTAGGAGACTATTTATTCATCTTGTTCTCCTTTTGCAAGAAAACTATATAACATACAAAACCACATAAAGATCAATTTTCCAAATTAGGACGACGACAATTTACAGAACGGTTCATTAACTCTAGCTTTAATAGGTTATGTTTGGAGGACAAAAGTTTCCCTGCCAATATCATCCTTTCTCGGGCGATGAAATCTGGATTGCTCCACTTTGTGTAATATTCAGGTTGGAATTTACCATACCATGATCCCATCATTAGTATGAGGAAGACCCCACAACTTGATTGATCTCTTTGTTGAGGGACGTTGGGCACACTCCATTCCCACTCATCCCAATTAACCTCCCTTGTAGTTGACAGATACATCTTCATTCGGCTCATCACATCCTCTGCAATTGGCTTATACACCACATCAAATGTACTTTGAACAGGGATGCTATTCAGCACGACAAACTTCTTGGCAAGGAAATCCAAGCAGAGAGCAAAATATTGTTCATTCTCAAACATAGGGATCATATACTGCATTTAGAAAATTGTGTCATCAGTGTGAAATAAATTACATATTAAATTTTACTTTACTTACATAGTGACAATCACAGTGATCAAAATGAGGGTACTCTTGGAAGTAATCCATATTGAATATGTTGCTAATGATGTCCCTTTCCTGATTTTGATTGAGGGGCTCAACAGCCTTCATGTTGTTGTGAGCATTTTTCTGTATGGAATAAATATTAATTACTCATAAGCATGGAGTAAATTATTTAAAGATATTGTGCATCCTATTATGATATGATGTAGTGTAAGGATCATAGTGAATTTCTCTACATGAATCCATAAATAGATGATATGAAATACTTACTGAAATATCCAAAGGAAATAATATCCTTTTGACCTTTCCATCTGTTCGGGAAAGCTCCCGTCGGTTAGCAAGATGAATATGGGCATCAATAACTGAATCTGTCAGCTGTTGACCGCCCATAAACGACCTGATGTCCTCCGCCGTGAGGGTGTTGAAGCCGTTCGAAAAACAATTATAACCCCTGTAATATTTTTCAGAAACTTAGGTTGTGCTTGACGTGTGGTAGAAAAATTGGTGGACAAAGAGAAAAGAGAAGGCCAGTGAAAGGGAAACTTATTGAAATGTTGTTTAATTGCATGACCGAAAGAATTAAGGGGAAAAATATATAAAACATTTTTTTATATGTTTATGGGAGAGTACTTGGTTTTATAAAGAAGTAATAGCTATAATTTAAATAAAGCAAGTATGAGATCAACTCAATAGAAATTTTTTTGACATGAACAATACTAACATCCACTCATTACATTTCATTTTGTATATAATAAGTATGAATTATAACATGTTTTAATTCGTTGGTATTACAAATATTCTTGAAATAGGAAACCATAGCAATATAAATCCGTCCATGTCACAAGTTTATATAATGCAAACTGCTACTTATTTGGAAAGAACAAACTTCACCTAGAATTTTCTTGGAGGGAAATTATTTTTGTGGGAAATTATTCAGTTATAAGGAGGTAGGATTTTCAAGAGGGTGATACCTCAATTAGAAGAGTTGTATCCATTTTAAGAAACAAAAGTGTTTATCGATATAGAAATAAGACTATATAATGCATATGTCACAAAGAAGAAAAAAAGATTACAATGAAATAGGATAATCTTACACAATTAGGACCCAAACAAAATATAATCTTACACAACATAACTGACGTTTACAAGGGTGACATGGAAAATATGTAACTTCGGTCCCTTAACAATATAGTTAAATAAATTGTTATATAGACTACATAGACAGACTAAAGACATGACGTTATACTTTTTCTCGGCGACATGTGCTTATACTGATTTGTACTTTTTTTATTCGGACATATATAAATATAGAAATAGAAATCAATCTCCTATAACTTGACTTCGGCACCAATAAATATATGTTGAAAAGTTATACTAAACAAAGTGGGAACACCTCTCTAAGGAGTACGGGCTCAGAGTCTATATGATTGGAATTAAAGACATTGCTGAAATTTTCTATGTAATGAATAGCAAGCGGCATGTGATATACTAATGTCCTGAAAAATGGGATTGAGAGAGAACGAACACGTGAAATTAAAAAACAACGCGTACATAACAACAATAGTTCTTTTGTTGAATATGATCAAACCAACCGTTGCTTAATCAGATGCCTCCGAAATTTGGGTGAGGCCCCAATCACTAGGGGTCTATATGTAGATCAACCACTAATTATAAGGAATTAATTCTTTGGTATGAAATTAGTTCTTAGAGAGAAAAATATCTTTTTGGAGAAAATCACTTTTTGGATGGAAATAAATCTAGGGAACACAAATTGTAGGAATTTAAGTGAAACTAGATAAGTTTTTAGAGGAAGCTTTCTTTAGAAGGTTAGTTGAAAAATGCTTAACAAATTAAATACTCTTTTGGGGAAGGGGTATTTGCACAATCGTAAGAAAGCAAAATAGTTATTAGAGAGAAATGTATTTTTGTTGGATTGTGAAACTTATCGATGGAAAAATCTAGATAGAAGTTAATGTGTTTGTATACATCTCAAGACAATATTAGGAAAACGTGTTTTGACAAATGTGTCTAAGAAATTAATGGAGCAGATGATATTTTTTCGCATCACTTAACTTTTTTTATGTCGACAAAAATTTACTGCATTTTTTCACGGTTTTCCATGGGAAATGTACTTTTCCTAGTGACCAAGCTAAACAAACAATACTTGTAATTTTCCTAACACTATCCTTTCCATGAATTACCAAATATCAAACATGCCCTCTATATCTCAAGCTACAATCAAAGCTATTTTTTAGTGCTGATGGGAAAGGAAAAACTGACTTACTTTGATGTTCTTGGATCCCAGACGTACTGCACCATCAGTTCTATTGTGGGTGCCAGTCTCTCACCTCTAAACCTCTTGCTCTTCGGTGGTGCATCCGACTGTGAGGATGAGGAGCCGTCAGCTGGTATCCTTTTCTTGTTTGCAACTTCAACTTCTTGCCTCTCCTTGTTTGTTTGGTCTAGATGGCTCATTATGATCGGCTGAAATAATACGTGAGGTGTGCTCTTCTAGTCTCTTAGACAAGTGATCTCCTAGACAGGGGTGCTCGCTGCACTTTATAGTCTACGTGCAGGAGGTTCACCAAATTGATACCTACTTATACACAAATACAAAGATCATGGAACACTCCAAGAATGTCAAAGAATGTGTCGATCAACAATCTCAAAGATTGTGCTTTATTGATCATCGCAATCTTGGACCTGCTGCACATGTCTCTAAATTACTCATGGGCAGCAAATTACTGCTCAATTGCATGGCGTCATGCCCTGTACATTTGTGTCCACATGTCTATAAGTACTGTTTAAGCATGCAAAGGAATGCTACGTCAATGAATAGACTGATGGGTAACTTCGGATTGTTCAATGTCAAAATAATCTAAGACTGATTACAATATGATATTGCTTTCTATATTTTATTCTTTAGTTCAGTCAGCTATAAACGTGCAACGCACGTTGCATTATAAATCTACTGTTGTAGCATACTAAGCAGCCGTCCTTTTTGAAGAGTCTTTAATATTTTGGGTTCATAACGCACATGTTATTAGGCAAAAAAACCAAAATGACACGTTTGCCAATTTTAATTCCCAGAATAGCACGTTTTTAAACTTAATTTCCAAAATAGAACATTTTGGGGGAATACGTCCCCTGTGGAGATGCATTGCTCTCTCACGGAACAATGCGTCCAGCTTCAGGACGCATTGGCCCCACACAGGGGCAATACGTCTCAGAGCGGACACATTGCTCTGCGACAGAGCAATGTATCTCAAAGCGGGACACTATTTTGTCCCACCGCAGAGCAATGCGTCCCGCTCCGGGACGCATTGCCCCTGTGTGGGGCCAATGCGTCCTGAAACGAGACGCATTGGCCTTTGGTGGGACCAATGTGTCCCATCTCGAGACGTCCCAACGACTAGTTGGGACAATGCGTCCCTGTTGGGGACATATTGCTCCCCCGACCGCAACATAGCCGTTGGGGGATGCGATCGTTGTCACGTGGGGGCAATGCGTCCCCAACGGGGAGGCATTGATCTTCTATATAAAGGAGATGAGATCACCCCTCAAACCCACACCATTCATCAACTTCTTCTCTACTTGCATTGCTCTGGAGTTCCCTGCTCGGATTTCTATTACTTGGAGCTTATTTCGGGCAATCTTGGAGTTGATTCTGGGTGATCTTGGAGCTTCTTCTTTCAATGTCTGTCCTGGATTCTGCTTCTCTTCTTTCTCTTCTTTCTGTTCTTGGATATTGAGATCTCGCTATTTGAGATATTTTTTCTACTATATTTTTAGATTCAAAAATTTATACCTAAAATTACTATGCAATACCAAAAATAAAATAATTGTATTGCTACTATTTAATTCCATATTACTAAAATAATATTATAGAAAATGACACTTGAAGGTTAGTTACTATTCAAAAAATTATTATTCCAAATTCCAAAATTATTGTTCTCTATCAATATATCCTATCATTTCCATGAAGAAGATCATATGCGCATACAAGTTGATGATGATGATGCATATAAAACCTTGTTTTCACTTTCATCTGATGTCTATATTGATGTGTTTCTTGAAAAAACATCTTTCCACCAACGATCTAGTTTCATTAGTTTGTTGAATCAATTTGAATCCCAACCATGTAGCAGTAATGTAACTACTGAATGGAATCAACCACCTAAATTCTCTCAAAATCCTATTATTGAGAGTATTGGTGTTGAGGTTGACGAGGGTGAACAATATATTGAACAAGAAGGTGATGATAATAGTGATCATGAAGGTGATAATGATAGTGATCAGGAAGGTGATAATAATAGTGAGCATGATGATGAGTCATTGACTGAAACTGATGATGAGCATGGACATCCATTTCCTGACTCTATTACAACATTGAGCTCCATTCCATCTATATTTGATAAACAATGGCCCCGACATGAACACATTGATACCAACTATGAAGATTTTCAAGATGAAGAATGGGTGGAAGATTTTTGTCAAGAATTCCATCTCAATTACAACCCTTCCAGCACTAAAATATATGACGATGCTTTATTTGCATCCGAAGATGTAATGATTGAAACAATCCAAAAATGGTCGGTACAAAAGAATGTCCAATATCGTACACAATGCTGAAATAATTGTCATCTTAAATTTGTTTGTATCCATGACCAACACTGTCCTTGGAGTCTGACTGCTTGCCAGTCTAAAAGAGCAGGTGGCATGTGGAAGGTAAAACGTTATAGTACAAGCCACAATTGTCAACTAACTGTTCTAAATCAGGACCATCACCAAGTCACATCGTCTTATATTGCTCGTATGATAATGCCAATCCTAGTATCAAGATTGGATATCTCCACACGAGAAATTCATGACAAGGTGAATGTTGAACTAAGGCTCCATATATCTTACAAGAAGGCATTTCTAACGAGGAGGAAGGTTGTCGGTAAAATATTTGGAGATTGGGAATCATCATATTGTACTTTGTTTCCACACCTGATTTCTCTGTCATAACTTATTCCAAGAACTATATATGTAAAGAGGCGAGATCACCTCTCTACTAAAATATGGTAAACAAAACACATTGGAAAGCAGCAGAATAAATATTTTCTGACTATATTCAATTTCATAAAAGATTGTGCAAAATACATCAAAATCCTCCCATTAAGAGTTACATCATCATACACAACTAGGATCTAGATAGAGGGAAGTCTAGACTACTCTAATTTTGTCTCCAAGCAACATATCCATCAGGTAAGTCCATGCTAGTGCTAAGATCTTCATGCCTTATCCATCACCTTGCTCCACATCTGGGAGGTTGGGAAAGCACCAAGCAAAAGGGAAGGAAAATAAAAGTATGTGTCACTAAACTATACCAAAGGTGACAAGATAGATATAATAATTAAATCAGGCTAGGGATTCATCAAAAAATGAGACATCAAGAGTATGAGGCTTTAAACAAGGAAACTTGCCAATAACAATATAAATAAAGGATTTGCATGTAAATTAATATGTCTACCTAACTAAGTAGGGTTCAGGCACCTACTAGACCTCTAACCTTAGGTGAGGGGAGAATAAAACATTTCTAATCACCTACAAAATATGTTGGGGAGAATACAAACATTCCGCTAGGGCGATTATATATATGCCCTCTGTGGGTGGTTGTACATAAGTACCGCTACTTTAAAATTAAATAGAACATATAACTACATGCTAGCAGAAGAGTTATGATAAGAGTAATCAATTGATTGAAATATCATGGAAGTGGGGTATAAGACGCAGATGAGATAATACTACAACTGATTTTGAGGTATAAACAAATTAGATTTCAAGAATAATGGATTAGGTGAAATTAAGCTTCATTAGGGAACATAGTAGGGTTGTCAATGGGGAGGGTATGGTCTTACCCTTACCCTTACCCACCAAGAGTGGCGGGTAAGGGTATGGGTAATTCCCCACTCCACCAATATCCTTACCCTCCCCTTACCCTTACCCTCTTACCCACAGGATAAACGGGGAGGGTAAGGGTGAGGCGGGGAACTTTTATGTTTTTCCAAAATATATGCTAATATTAAAAATAGCAGGCTTCTCAATATATTTATATATTTAAGTGAGATATTGAGATGCTCAAGAATGATTACATAATGTCAAATGGTACATAAACTAGAAAATATTTCATGCACGTCAGTCTTACACCTTCAAAATGGTGATGTTTGCATCACCAAATTAGTTACTTAAAAAGTAAATAAGAAAACTATGTATTATATTAAATGATGACCACATAATATTGAATATTTAGTAGACTTAAATAACAATATGAAAATATATTTAATATACTATATATAAATACTGGTGGGGTAGCGGGTTAGAGGGTATGGGTAATGTCTTACCCTTACCCTTACCCACTAAGGTAGCGGGTTAGAGGGTAGCGGGTAGGTGGGTAAAGGGTAAGAAAATCCTTTACCCTTCCCCTTCCCCTACAGGGTATGGGTAAAGGGTAAGCGGGTTAACCCTTACCCATTGACAGCCCTAGAACATAGGTAAAGGTATAACATTTCCCAACGGAGAGTGTAGATGCACATACCTTATCATTAGAGTCCTAGAACCCACTTTTCAAAACTTTTAAATGAAATCAGATCCACTTTCCCTAATATGATTATCATATTCATGTATTAGAACTATATTCATTCATTAAAGATTCAAAACCCCAAAACTATCAACTTTTTCTACAAATGATTGAATTAGACTCTGAAACCATAACTGATGTCTTAGTTAGGTTCTTATGATCAAAATAACATATAGTTTTGTATATTTTTGAGATATAGACTTTTCAAGGTATTTTTCATATTTTTAAGGTAATTAAATCATCCTCCAAAATACGTTTTTGGAAACATCATAATAAAACTTCACAAATATTTTTATTGGATATATTATGTTTTCCCGATTTCAAAAAATATTTTGACTCTATTTTTGGACAAACGAGTAAAAAGATATCAATTTTGCAATATCAGCCAATGGAACGATGCCACATAGGCAAAAACCTTTGAAACAAAGAGGCTAGAGAGGGGTGGGGCCCGCTGCTTGGCCAATCCCCGCGGGCCAAGTCAGCGACCCGCCTCGCTGGCTACTGAGCTATCTTTGCTCAATGGCGGTCAAAACCAAAAGACAAATAAAGCAAAAGACAGATCTGCCCTTGTGTGATCATAGAGAGGGAAGATAGAACGCGGGCGAGGGTAGGACGGTAAAAGCAGGCGGGGTCATCTCCCCCAACACCCCTGTGCCATGACCGGTGTTCTCAAGAAACTACTAGCTAGGGATATTGGGTGAATGTAGAATACTCAACCAAATTTGATGTTCAAGTATGGGAAAGAAAGCTTCGAGCAACATGAACCTGATGGTACCATTACTTTGACCGGAGGCAGAGGGAGGTGAGAGAGAGGGGCGCCGCAATCCAGGGGGCTTTGGCGGCTGGTCGAGGGTCCAAACGGAAACTAAACACGAAATCAATTGTAGGGTCGAGTTGCAAAGATGACGACAGAGCTAGGGATAGGGGTATTTATAGACAAGGGGGCCTAGGTTAGGGTTTAGCTATGTGGGTTGAGAGAGAGTCAGTGACCAAAAGGAGAATTTCTTGAAACTTTTTTAAAACTCGACAATGTTGGGATTATTAGGAACGCAATCTCGTGAGGAATTCATAGAACCAAAATCATTGAATTTTGTTGAGAAACGAGGGAAATATAGCCATTCAAAAATATAAAAAAACGTAGATGTATTGTTCACGTGTCTAAGGTATGAGATGACATCCAATCATTTAAT
Source organism: Alisma plantago-aquatica (assembly GCA_963693085.1). Lineage (NCBI taxonomy): Eukaryota > Viridiplantae > Streptophyta > Magnoliopsida > Alismatales > Alismataceae > Alisma > Alisma plantago-aquatica. The sequence continues at coordinate 1,046,907,716 of OY856412.1, read as the reverse complement.
ATAACCTTTAAACTTTATCTTTTGGTGCATTTGATGCATAAAAATTTCCATTATTATTTAAGGGAGCAAACAAATTCCAAATAAACTCAAATTTGGTAAGTTAACTGATTTTGGGGTGAGGAATCTGAATCTAATATTACATTTGGCTTTTGAAAAAGTTAAATTAGTTAATTAAGCCAATTACTAGTTTCAATTTCCTCTCTCATTAATGACTATTAGATTATCCAAAAATAATATCACTTTACCCATAAGTCTTATTAAGTATTTTGGATACGAATTTTCAATTATTTCCATTTGTTGGCATTGTTTATTATTTTAATTAATGATTTTAATGTTTTAACACTTTCTCTCTCCTAAATTCACCTTCTTATCAAATATTTTCCAAATTGAGTCAAAATTCATCCAAAGGTCTATTTTAACATGTATAACCCGAATTTGGTTTTTTTTGAAGACTTTTATTATTTTATTTAATTCATTTAGATTTTATCACTTATTTATCATTTTAATTTATTAGAGACATCTAAAAACTTTCTAAAAATATAAAACTTGGTATACAAGCAATGCTAAACGTGATAAACACAATTTTAGCATTAATTGATTTTTTTCAACATATATTAAATATTTTTTGGTCTTTTGGTCATTTTCTCTCTCCTAGATAAAATAAAATATCTAACATTGACCAAATTAAATACAAATTCACATATAGACACAGTTTGATATATAGATTACGAATTTGGAATTATCTTTCCAATTTGAGGAGATTAGATATTGTATTTCTCTTTCTTGGCCTATTCCCTATTATCCTATAATATAGGCTTTTTATTTATTTATATATTATCCAAATTAGATGATACTTGGCCCTTAAGTTTCTTTTGGCTCAAGGAAAGTGAATTTTGTCATAGAATTATCTTGTTGCTTCTATTTATGATTTTTGAAACAACATATTCCTTATTATCCTTCTTTATTCAATATATTCCCTATTTTCTCCAATTATGACATTTATCATCCCCTTTATGCACATTTCGAGATTTCCTTTATTTTTCATATCCAAAAAGATACTAGAAAGTTCTAGAATGAATTTATTTATTCTTTTTATCACTTGAGTGGACATTTTACATATTATACCAATTACTAAGCTTTCAATGAGGTATTTGTGCATAAAACCCAAATATTAAGAGAAAAGGTGAACAAATGCTCATTAGGCCATTATATTCTCCACAAATTAAACAGAACGGCCAAAGAGGATAGAAATGAGAGGTTAAGATGGAAAAGAGGACCAAAAGGCAAAATGCCTAGAATTCAGTATGTTACAGCACTCCACCCGTTAAAGATGATTTCGTCCCCAAAATCACTAGCAATTAGGGAAGGTTGAGTGTGGAACCTCACATCACAAAATGTCCAGGTTATTCCTCAAACCATAAAACCTCCATTAAAACTTTCACCAACATATACTTCACATGCAACACAACATAGGTGAGGTTCTTAAGGATCATCTAGGGTTCCACTATTAAGATATCCCTTTTTAGGAGATTTAACATTATTTACCTTTTTGTCTCATTAACATTATATTCACTATGATATCACATTATCATCACTATTTTAATTATGTCATGTCATGTTCACTTGGTTGCCAAAAAGAATTATATTTTGTTATTATGCACAATTTGAGGTTACTCAATTATCTCAATACATTTAATCATTAATAATTTGGATTTACACTTCATTATCATCATTTTAATTATAACAAATTATCTTGTATGTGATAGGACATTTTATTCAATTTCTTATTAAGTCTACAATTAATCCAAATTATGTCACATTAATTACTTGTATATATATTAAACATGATCTCATTTCCACATTATCTTTATTGCTCACATTAATGTCATCATTAATCATTCCTCATTTTTATTCATTTATGTAACTGATTTTTCACATTTATGTGAATCCAAACACTTCATATTCATATTGAAGCCATTACATGTATTTTAATGATCAAGGTGAGATAAATTACATATTAATGAATCGATTCACATTAAGTGACTAATCACATGTGTATTAGATAATAGGGTAACTTGCATTTTATATTGGTGACTTGATTAATATGTGATTAGATGATTATATATATATCATTTATGTGTATCAAAGTATGTTAACTGGTTATGGCAGTTAACATCATTAATGTATCATGAAAGCATTAAGGATGCATTCATTAGGGTTAGTTTATTACAACTTAGGGTTTAGGTCAATATGACCATTTTATTTCACTTGTTTATCCTTAGCATGCATTAATTTCGAATTATGTTATAATTATCTTACTCATCATATCATTAGGGTTTATGGCATGGTTAGCATTGTGTGATCCATAATTTTGTATTAATATGTGACTTACTCTTATTATGTGCATTGGTTATCCATTATGGTTTGAACATATGAACTATTCATTACATGACTATTATATGTTCATTAATATATAAACAAGCACATTAGGGTTACCATTATTACATGTTTGGTCAAGACCAAGGATCCAAGCATACTATCCTCCTATTTATGGAGCTAGGGTTTCCAAATATAAAGTAGATAGATTTCAAGATATCACAGAGTTCCATCTCCCTAAAGAGGATTTTGTCCACAAAATCTAACCACTCAAACATCATCAACTAACTATACTCCACCGCTTTAAGGGTTTGACCTATCAAGCCAAACTAAGTAGGGTTAAAGGATAAGTCTAACTAAACCATTCTCAAGATCCATCATGCTTCCACTGTGCACTTTGATATCTTCCCAAACACCCAAACTCTAAGGTCTAGGTTCTAGGTTGAACTTATCCAAGCATGTGGTCCTAAGGGATGCAAGGAAACTATCTTGGTATCCATCCTCAAACAAATCAACTTAGAGTTCAAAAAGATATACAACATAGAAGTCTAAGGTTACGATTACCTAAAAGCAAACTATTTTGGGCAATTCGTATTTTCTCAGGACAGGCTGGTATCATATGGGCATGGGAGTCCTCGTAAACCAAGCTAGTGGCATGGAGGAAAATATTGCCATCCCCTGAAACCTTGATCCTTTCTAGACACCATTGCTTCAACTTCATGCCCTAATAGTTGCCTGAAGGCAACCTAAACAACATCAAGTTATGCATATCTTAGTTATAAGTATTTTAGGATTTTATTCATCGACATTCTAATGTGGAACTATTGGGTTCTAAGTCAACCTTTCATCAACATATATCAAATATAGGGTAAACATGTAACTTAAGAAAAACTATGCAAATCTAGGGTTCTAACTAGGGAGACAAAACTAAAACAGCCAAATTCCGACTACCATGGGCTCTGATACTATGTTGTAAAGAGACGAGATCACCTCTCTACTAAAATATGGTAAACAAAACACATTGGAAAGCATCCGACTAATTTTTTTTTTGACTATATTCAATTTCATAAAAGATTGTACAAAATACATCAAAAATATCCCATTAAGGGTTACATCATCATATACAACTAGGATCTAGATAGAGGGAAGTCTAGACTACTCCACTTTTGTCTCCAAGCAACATATCCATCAGGTAAGTCCATGCCATTGCTAAGATCTTCATGCCTTATCCATTACCTTGCTCCACATCTGGGTGGTTGGGAAAGCACCCAGAAAAAGGGAAGAAAAATAAAAGTATGTGTCACTAAACTATACTAAAGGTGACAAGATAGATATAACAAGTAAATCAGGCTAGGGATTCATCAAAAAAATGAGACATCAAGTGAGGCTTTAAACAAGAAAACTTGCCAATAACAAATATAAATAAAGGATTTGCATGTATATTAATATGTCTACCTAATAAGTAGGGTTGAGGCACCTATCAACCCTCTAACCTTAGGTGAGGGGAGAGTAAAACGTTCTCAGTCTCCTACACAATATGTTGGGGAGAACACAAACATTCCCCTAGGGCGATTATATACATGCCCGTTGTGGGCAGTTGTACATAAGTATTGCTACTTTAAAATTAAATAGAACACATAACCACATGCTAGCAGAAGAGTTATGACAAGAGTAATTAATTTATTGAAATATCATGGCATTGGGGTATAAGACCCAATTGAGATAATACTAAAACTGATTTTGAGGCATAAACAAATTAGGTTTCAAGAATAATGGATTAGGTAAAATTAAGCCTCATTAGGGAACATATGTAAAGGTATAAAATTTCCCAACTGAGAGTGTATATGCACATACCTTATAACTAGATTCCTAGAAACCACTTTTCAACACCTTTAAATGAAATCAGATCCACTTTCCCTAATATGATTATCATATTCATGTATTAGAACTGTAACATCCCAAGATTTGAGGCCTCAGATATGATGATCTTGAAATGAATGATTGGACTACCCATATCACCAAGGTGCACCTCCTTTTCCGGGAGCCCATCTCTAAAGAACTCCATAGTTAAGCGTACTCAGCTTGGAGTAGTACTAGGATGGGTGACCAGTCGGGAAGTTTCCCTAATATGATTATCATATTCATGTATTAGAACTATATTCATTCATTAAAGATTCAAAACCCCAAAAGTATCAACTTTTCCTACAAATGATTGAATTAGACTCTAAAACCATCACTGATGTCTTAGTTAGGTTCTTCTGATCAAAATAACATATAGTTTTGTATATTTTTGAGACATAGACTTTCCAAGGTATTTTTCATGTTTTTAAGGTAATTAAATCATCCTCAAAAATACGTTTTTGAAAACATCGGAATCAAACTTCGCAAATATTTTAACGAATAGATTATGTTTTCCCGATTCCAAAACATATTTTGTTCTATTTTTAGACAAACGAGTATAAAGATATCAATTTTGCAATATCAGCCAATGGAACGATGCCACGTAGGCAAAAACCTTTAAAACAAAGAGGTGAGAGAGAGGGGTAAGGCCCACTGCTTGGCCAATCCCCACGGGCCAAGTCAGCGACCCGCCTCGCTGGCTGCTGAGCTAGCTTGGTCAATGGTGGTCAAAGCCAAAAGAAACATAAAGCAAAAGACAGAGCTGCCCTTGCATGATCACAGAGAGGGAAGAGAGAACGCGAGCGAGGGTAGAACGGTAAAAGTAAGTGGGGTCATCTCCCCCAACACCCATGCACAATGACCGACATGCGCAAGTAGCTGCTTGCTAAGGATATTGGGTGAATGCAGAATACTCAACCAAATTCGATATTCAAGCATGGAAAAGAAAGCTTAGAGCAACGAAAAGAAAGCTTAGAGCAACACGAACCTGATGGTACCATTACTTCGACCAGAGGCGGAGGGAGGTGAGAGAGAGGGGTGCCGCAATCTAGGGGCTTCGGAAGCTGGTCGAGGGTCCAAATGGCAATGAAATGCGAAATCAATTGTAGGGTCAATTTGCAAAGATGACGACGGGGCTAGGGATAGGGGTATTTATAGACAAGGGGCCTATGTTAGGGTTTAGCTATGTGGGGTGAGAGAGGTCGGTGGCCAAAAGGAGAATTTCTCAAAACTTTGTTAAAACTCAATAATGTTGGGATTATTAGGAGCGCAATCTCGTGAGGAATCCTTAGAACCAAAAATCATTGAATTTCATTGAGAAACTAGGGAAATATGGCCATTTAAAAAATATCAAAAATGTGGATGTACTGTTCACGCGTCCAAGGTAGCAGATGACATCCGATTATTTAATACAACCTTTAAACTTTGGTCTTTTGGTGCATTTGATGTATAAAACTTTCCATCATTATTTAAGGGACCAAACAAAGTCCAAATAAACTCAAATTTGGTAGGTCTACTGATTTTGGGTAAGGAATATGAATATAAAATTAGATTTGCCTTTTGAGAAAGTTAGATTAGTTAATTAAACCAATTACTATTTTCTCTTTCTTCTCTCATTAATGACTATTAGATTATACAAAAATAACATAACTTCACCCATAAGTGTTATTAAGTATGTTGGATACGGATTTTCTATTATTTTTCATTTGTTGGTATTGTTTATTATTTTAATTATTGATTTTAATGTTTTACACACTTTCTCTATCCTAAATTCACCTTCTTATCAAATATTTTCCAAATTGACTCAAAATTCATCCAAAGGTCTATTTAACATGTAACACTAATTTAGTATTATTTTATTTTTTGAAGACTTTTCTTATTTTATTTAATTTATTTAAATTTATCACTTATTTATCCTTTTAATTTATTAGATACATCTAGAAGCTTTCTAAAAATATAAACTTAGTATACAAGCAATAATAAATGTGACAAACACGGTTTTCACATTAATTAATTTTTTTCAACATATATTAAATATTTTTGGTCTTTAAGTCATTTTCTCTCTCCTGAATAAAACAAAATATCTAACATTGACCAAATTAAATACAAATTCACATATAGACTCATTTTTATATTTAGATTACGAATTTGGAGTTATCTTTCTAGTTTGAGGGCATTAGATATTTTATTTCTCTTTCTTGGCCTATTCCCTATTATTAAATAATAAAGGCTTTTTATTATTTATATATATTCCGAATTAGATGTTAGTTGGCCCTTAAGTATCTTTTCGCTCAAGGAAATGAATTTCATCATCAAATTATCTTGTGGCTTATATTTATGATTTTTGAAACAACATATTCCTTGTTATCCTATTTCATTCAATATATTCCCTATTTTTTCCAATTATGGCATTTATCATCCCCTTTATGCATATTTTGAGATTTCCTTTATTTTTCATATCCAAAAAGATACTAGAAAGTTCTAGCATGAATTTATTTATTCTTTTTATCACTTGAGTGGACATTTTACATATTAGACCCATTACTAAGCTTTCAATGAGGTATTTGTGCATAAAACCCAAATATTGAGAGAAAAGGTGAACAAATTCTCCTTAGGCCATTATATTATCCATAAATTAAATAGAACGGCCAAAGAGGATAGAAACGAGAGGTTAAAATGGAAAAGAGGACCAAAAGGGAAAATTCCCAGAATTCGGTATGTTACAATATATTCCCACCTTGTGGATGATTATACCCTTCAAACTGAAAGCACTCATAGATTCAAGCGGGTGTTTTGGGCATTTGGTCCAGTTGCGAGGGGTTGGGCCTATTGTAGGCCTATTCTTACTATTGATGGCACATTTCTAATAGGAATATATTTTGGCACACTTCTCATTGCATGTGGTATAGATGCTGATAATGGTATATTTCCAGTTGCTTTTGCTGTTGTCGAGGTAGAAAATAAGGACTCATGGGAGTGGTTCTTTGGTTCTCTACAAACTTGTATTCCAGTCATTCCACGTCATAAAGATCTGTGTATTATTTCTGATCGAATGAGTGGAATGTTTCCAGCACTCAATTCACAATTTAACTGGGCTCAACATCATTATTGTCTTTAACATCTTCGTGAGAACTTCCATCAAAAGTTCAAGTCACAGGATTTGAAGGAACTTTTGTGGAAGGTGGGATCCACAACAGATACACATGAATTTGATCATCTAATGGCTTATATAGAAACCATAGAACCAGCGGCTAAGGAGTATTTGATAGCCCAAAATCCAGTACAATGGTCTCTCACATATGACAAAGGCTACAGGTATGGGTCATTGACTAGCAATCATGTTGAAGGGTTAAATGGAGTCTTAAAAGGTGTTAGAGGTTTACCAATACATGCAGTAATTGTTGCCACATACTATTGCTCTGTTACAATGTGGTTGGAGAGGCGTAATCAAGCATATGGTCGTGCATAAAAGGGTTTTAAATGGCCCTTTAGGTTTCATGATAAGCTTTTTAATGTATCACATGATGCACAAAAACTATCAATAAACATCTGCATGAACAATGATGAATGGCTTGTTGATGACATGGAAGAACATCGATTTCAAGTCATAGTGCGTCCAAATAGTGCAAGTGAATGCAGTTGTGGTTTTCTACAACAATGGCATTTTCCATGTTCTCATGTTTGGGTAGCTGCAAGATCTATCAATTGTGATACCGATGCACTTGTGAGCCCATATTACACAAATGAAGCTTATTTAAACGCATACAGAACTGAATTTCATGGTATTCTCGACAAGAGGTATTGGCCTCATTTTGATGAAAGTAGAGGAATGTATCCTGTATTACCCCCAAGGAAATGAAGGCATGTTGGAAGACCAAAGTAAAAAAGAAGGCCATCAACTATGGATGTTGATCCAAATCAATATACATATCATTGTCATAAGTGTGGCAGAAGGGGCCATAATAGACGCTTTTGTTCTAATGTAATATGATATATGGTCATGTAATGTTTGCTATTTCAATTTACTCAAGGCATGTAATGCTTGCAATTTTAGTTTGTTCAAGTCATGTAATGTTTGCAATTTCAATTTACTTAAGTCATGTAATGTTTGCAATTTCAATTTACTCAAGTCATGTAATGTTTACAATTTCAATTTACTCAAGTCATGTAATGTTTGAAATTTCACTAAAAGAATGAATTTATAATGGGTTAAATTTAACTAATTTAGGACTCTAATTTGTAAATTATTATTTGTTATTTCTTATAGATGGATCATTGAAGGACATGGACATTTCACATGTCCGTCGAGTTAATCCAAATAATAGCTACAAAGTTCCTACAGGGAAAAATGTCTCATCAAACTCTATTGGATGATGATTGGAATGGCGTACCATATTTGTTGTACAACAAGTTAGGATTTATAGTGACAAAAGAGCAAGCAAAATTTCATTGGCAATTTTTAAAGTAAATGTTTCACATGTATGACGAACTTCTTGAGCTACCTGGTTGGTATTGGGACCTGACGGCCCTCAAATTTCACGTCCAAAAGTGGAGGCGGATTTGACGTGGTTGAGCTTTAACATTTATAAACCTGAATCCTTCTAGGCCCCCGCAACTTTGTTTACGGGGTCGAAGTAGTCATACGGGGTCGAACACAGGGACAAGGGGGCAGTGTTGAGAATCCAGAATCGACATGCTACACTCCGCCAGATATTAAAAGATGATAAAATTCCCAAAAGGGAATCAACAAGGTGTCACAAATAAAATAGGAAAAACTATATCCAACTGGAGTTACAAGAGAGATTTAAGGTTTTATCAATTAGCAATTTTTAGGGGTTTTCATGCAACAGAAACGGTAAGATAAAACAAGAGCTAGAGAAAAGTACAAAGGATAAGACTACGGTAAAACAAGCGGTAGCAATAACATCTTGTACCCCTCCTCTCAGAGTGGATACCTCTATCCCAGTACCAACACCCCTCTCGAGGTTGCTGGCCTTAAGTTAGAGTGGAGTGTTACTGAAAACAGCTCTGTTCCGGGCACTCTCGTACTCCAGATTCGGACCAAACGCTAGAGCCACAACACGACTCTCGAAGTTGTTGCGACGGGAAAACACAGTTCGGTAGCTAATCGAAATGCAATCCAAATCATGCAAGCTAGCGCTCAGATATTAAACATAGCGGTCATCCAATCATATGTACCAAGCATAGAGCAACAAGTAATTAAACTTTCCCATATCCATAAACATTAATGGGTCTTAATACATTGCATGTAATAAAGAATTAAATAACAGAATTAAAACTATGTCACCCTCTTGATGTAGAAGGTCGACAGACTAAGCGACTCTCCTTGCCTGATATCAGTCAGAGGTCTGGCCCGATACAACTGTGTCGGGCGGCACACCCTCTCAGGCGACACGCACTACACTGGATTGTATCGTTCAAGGACCCTGGCCGATACGCTCAAGTCGGGCGGCACACCCTCTCGGGCGACACGCATGACGGGCGGAGCATATCGGGTTCGATATTGTGTCGGGCAAGGAGCGACGCGTTCTACCGCCGGGCGCCCGTGTCGCTCATCTACAGTGGCCGATATCGGCCCTCAGTGTCGCCTGGGACAGTCCTAAGTGAACCATCCCCTCCCTCTCGGGATGAGGAAAAGCTCACCTAGTGTCGCCCGACACGAACACTGGGGCACGATATGCTTGCTCTCGCAGTTTCCTCCGAAGGTGGCTTTGGGTTCCCAACTATCCGAACTGTGCTCTCCACTTTGTCCGAACTTCCAAGAGTTGTCTCTTTGTCTTCCTGTAGCTGCTATTTATAGTCAGTCGGTTGGGGAGAAGACACGGTGCTCGAAGCGCCACGTGGCCACCTTGAGCACCAGTCGTAGGACGGGCCAATACAGAGATGTCGCTTGACGTAGATGATGTCGGCTATCGGTCGTGACGGGCGACGCGCCTGCCGGTGGGTGGTTGTGTCGCCCGACAAGCTTGGTTGTCGAGGCGAGCTGGGCTCCCTGTCGGGTAGAGGGTGTGCCGTTCGCCAACTTCTTCTTACGCGGCATCACTTCATCGTGCGTCATTACGACGTTTACCCTGTCGAGCAGGGGTTGTATCGGGCGTCAGGAAGGCCGAAAGTAGACTTGGATTTATTCATGGGTCGGGACGGCCTTATTGCACCAAAACGAGGAAAAACTCTGCAAAAGATGGGAAAATTAGACTAAGAGCATTGCTGGGCCAATTATTGCAAAAATGCTAATAAAGTAGAGGAAAATGGCAGAAAAGGGTAGTTTTGATAACAGAAAATAAGGCAAAAACATCACAAAATTCAGTGTTATCAACTCCCCCAAACTTAGCGTTTTGATTGTCCTCAATCAATATTTAAACTTTATTTAGGAATGCTTCTTCTTGCTTGGCGCAATTTTCTGTACACAAGGAGAAACAAGAATCGTGATGCCTTAATGATAATGCTGACTCATAACAAACGAAAGATATTGCGTTCCTTGCCTTATTTACTTAAGTGGAGTTTTTCTCTACAGCTTCGGTGAGACTTGTTGTATGATTCCGAAGTTAGCTTACACACCAAATAGCTTTATTTTTTTTGGGGCAGAAAGTTGTGTAAGGGTAGGCTAAGGCTTTTGAGGTTTTCTCTCATTTTCCATCAGTCCATCCAGGTAAGGGTCCGTTAGCGGGCAAGTGGTCCCTGTCGTCCAAGCCAGTTGGCTTTAGAGCAGTGATTTCACATCCTACGTACCACTGCCCCGGATCTACCATGCCTAAAAACGGGTACTTTTGGAAAAATGAGTGTGTATATGTAATTTTTTTTGTTTCTTTTATAAGGAACAACTCTCATGCTTTTATTCACACTCATAAAGCTTCTTTCTCTTTTTGGGATTTTTGTTGGGTAAGGGAAAACAAAGAGATTTCTTGCTGTTTGGGCAGCTTTTTCCTTCTCCATACTCGTCTCTTAGCTGTTTGCGAGATTATTTTATTATTTTTTAAAATTTTTGGCAAGTCAAAACATAATCTTTGGTTTTTTTGGGGCAGCATTATCAAAAAGATATAACAACAACTTGTATCGCAATAAGCACAAAGAAAAACGAACTTTGCAAGAAGTCATAACAGATCTTTATTATTATAACAGCAACTTTGTACATATACATAGGGGCAGAAATTTTTGAAATTTTTGCAAAGTTTTTGGTATGAACTTGTATATGTATACAGAGAATAAACGAGAACATATGAGCATGTACACAAAAGAATAATGGATATGTATACAAAAGAACAAAGAAATAGAGTTAACATAGTATGAACAAAGGAAATTTGTACCTCCCTCACTAGTACATGGTACCCCCCCCCAAACTTATTCCACACTCTGTCCCAGAGTTGTGAAATAGATAGGGTGAGGTAATGTATTTGTTCCAGTGAGGCAGCGTCTACATCTGCTAGATGCTCCCACATGTATTCTCCTCTTCTGTTGTGATAGTAGTTGTGGTGGAGCTCGTCAGGCTTTTCCTTATTCACTATCCATTCCAGGACGTAGATGCCGTAGTCGTTAGACAGAGGGACTTGTTGTGGACTGCGGTGGAAAAATTGGAGCTCGTGCCACGTGCTTACTTGCGTATCCAGGAATGACTCTATCATCTTTGCAACCTCGTTGTAGTATTTTCGTACTAAGTGCTCAACGGGTGACAACGGTTCAGAAGTACACGGCAAGGGATGATTCTTGTTGCCGTTGGAGCTGTTGTAGAAGGCTCCTGCTCGTTCCCGTGTGTACATTATCAGGAGCGTCCAATGTTGGTAATGCAGAATTGGGAGGAAGATTGTGCGGGGAACGTCTTCCCCCAGCGTCTGTAGAAATTTCATCTTCACTCCTGTTTCGTCGGCAAGGCAAATGTCATTGAACAGCATAGGGTGGGCAATGTATGCTTGTTCTAGCTTTGGCTGTATGTATTGGATGTAAGCTGTTGCAACCGTTACAGCCAAGCACCCTCCTTCATTCACCATGTCCCTAAGATCATTGACTGGGACTATAACATCGCCTGCCTGGAAGGCCACCACTCTTGGAGTTGAATCAGCTAGCCTTCTCTGTATAATATTGACCTGCTCCTGTGTGAGAATAGCACACGCAAAGCGGTCAAAGTTGGATATCAATCCTTCTGAAGCCTCGAGCGAAGCAGCTTCTTCCCTCCCATGTACTTCTTTTAGGATCGCCAACTGCTTGCCTGCCCCGTGAACTTCAGTGCCTGCCTCTTCTTCTTTTTCTGGTGGGCTGCTGGATCTAGAAGAGTTGTCGTCTAGATCGCTATCCAGCAGCTGCTTCGGTACTCCTGCGTCCCGGAAGTAGCGCTTGTCCTTGATCAGCAGCATGGCGTAGACGGCCCTGAGCTGATAAAAGTTTGTTCCTCTGAGCAATCCTAAGTTTCCAAAGGTGTTGAGCACCTTGATCGCTCTTAGGATTGCTAAAGCGTTGTTTCTGCTCCCCTCTTCTATCTGGTTGGGGAGGTCTCTAAAGCTGAAGAAATGCCAAGGGCCTTGGTGTCGTTGGCTCCCTTCCCTTATTGCTCGTTGCAGACGCAGTGGCAGGACCCTCAGCTTTCCGTCCTCCGGGCGGGAGAAAACGCCCCCGGAGCGTGGAACTTCAGTATTGCTGCAGCACAGCAGCTGGACGTGGTGGTGTTTGAGATCGGCGATGCATAGGAACGACACGTTCCATTGCTTGTGTGGGGCCAAGACTAGATTTGGCCTATATTCTTCAATGTGACGCAGCATGTTGGCTTCTTCTTGGGAGTTTGGCTCTCCCTTCATCAATCTTCTCGCCAAGGTCAGGGTGGTTGTGTAGATTGCTCTGCGACCTGTCCTGCTACAGATATTTTCTATAATAGCATTCTCCAGGACCCTGAAGAGTCTTTTGCCGACCGTGGCTGGCGTTCTGGACATCCCGCGGAGGACCTTCAGTCGTACTGAAAGATAGCCGTCGGTCCAGACTATATCTTCTTCGTCTGCCTGCGATCATAGGACCTTGTTCAGAAGCTTCTGGTCTCTGATCGTCAGGTATCCGATGGCTCGTTTGTCAAAGTCGGCCATCTCGAAGGACGCGATCTCGGATGGCTCACGGAATCTGACCGCCATCGAGCGCCTTCCTCTGGGCGGATGTCTTTCGTTGATGGTGTAGACATCCCCCTTTTCTCCCTCAGACTCTTCAGAAGAGTCTCTGATGCACTCTCGCTAGAGGCTTGCAACAAGTGCAATCCACGAGGTCGGGAGGCACGGGATGAGATGGGATCTTTGCTTTCGATATTTGTATGCACTACTACAGAAACAACATTCAGTGTCGCTTTTATGGGCGTCGGTTATTTAGGAAAACCGACGCCTATAACATTCAACGTCGGTCATCTAGGTCATCCGACGTCTGTATCCAAGACACGGGTACCGCTTGTATTAAGCGTCGGTTTTTTTGGTAAAAAACCGACGCCTAAAACTGCCCGCCAAAACCAATTTTCGAGCAAAAAAATATGTCACATACGGCATCGGTTATTTACCTCAAACCCGACGCCTATTTAAGATGAAAATTTGCGCGAAAATTTATAGCTTAGGTGTCGGTTATCCTTAGATAACCGACGCCGATAGTGGTTCCCGCCAATTTATTTAGGGCAAATTTTTTCTAATTGGACGTCGGTTTGGTATTAGGAACCGACGCTGAAGACCTTAGGCGTCGGCGTTTTAGATAACCGACGCCCTTTGTGCACTTATTAGCCGCACGATCGATCGACTTTAGGTCCCCTTTCCTGTTTCATTGTCTTCTCCGCCGACTTCCTGCCCCTGCTCACCGACGACGCCGACGACGCCGCTGCTCACCGACGACGCCGCTGCTCACCGACGACGCCGCTGCTCACCGACGACGCCGCTGCTCACCGACGACGACGCTGCCCGACCCTCCGCTGTGCGCCGCCGCCGCTTCCTCTCCTGGTCCTTCTCCGCCTGCCTGCTTCCTGCTCCTTCTCCGCCTGCTTCCTGCTCCTTCTCCTTCTGCCGCCGCCGCTTCCTGTTCCTTCTCCGCCGCCTTCCTGCCCGCCGCCTCCTGCCGCTCCCTGCTGCTCACCGGCCATTGCTGCTCACCGGCCACTGCTGGGAGCTCGCCTGGAGCTTGCCGGTCACTGCCACCACTGCTGCCCTGCCGCCTGGAGCTTGCCGGTCACTGCCACCACTGCTGGGAGCTCGCCTACTGGTTAGTATTACTTTAGTGATTACTTTAATTCAACAATTCGTAGTTTGTTATTTACAATTACTCATCTGCTTGCCGATTTTAATGATTAGAGATACTGATTAATAGTAGGTATTGATGAATACTTAGTTAATTACTGATTTGTTGATTAGTGTTGAAATGAATGTATTGATTAGTGTTGAAATGAATGTGTTGATTAGTGTTGATTAATAGTAGGTATTGATGAATACTTAGTTAATTACTGATTAATAGTAGGTATTGATGGACCCTAATGATACAAATTTTTTATGTTGTAAATGAATGTATGTTTCAAGTGTTGAACCTAATGTTGGACAATGAACAATGAATTTATGTCCCATATAATCCACATTGTTCTTTATATTACTTGTACATTGGTATAAATTAGAATGAACAATCACTAAATTATATATTGTTTGTATGGAGTATGGCTTCATTGTAGATATCTATTATTGTATTTGTTGGCCTAGAAACCCGTCCAAGATTGACTCATTAGGAGTAAATCTTGGATAGTCCCCGGTTTGGGACTGTTCTTGAACACCTAATCTCACTTAGGATGTAAGTGTATAATGTGTATTGGGTTTTCGAGAAAATTTTGGTAGCATTTCCCCGTTTGTTCTCTAAGTACATATGTACTTAGAGAACAGCGGGGAAATGCTGCCGAAATTTTCTTGAAAACCCAATGCACATTATACACTTACTAGTGAGATTAGGTGTTCAAGGATGGGATAGGTGATACACATTTATTATATATAAGAATGACATCAAATGTGTTTGTTGGCCTAGAAACCCGTCCAAGATTGACTCATTAGGAGTAAATCTTGGATAGTCCCCGGTTTGGGACTGTTCTTGAACACCTAATCTCACTTAGGATGTAAGTGTATAATGTGTTTTGGGTTTTCGAGAAAATTTTGGTAGCATTTCCCCGTTTGTTCTCTAAGTACATATGTACTTAGAGAACAGCGGGGAAATGCTGCCGAAATTTTCTTGAAAACCCAATACCCATTATACACTTACTAGTGAGATTAGGTGTTCAAGGATGGGATAGGTGGTACACATTTATTATATATAAGAATGACATCAAATGTGTTTGTTGGCCTAGAAACCCGTCCAAGATTGACTCATTAGGAGTAAATCTTGGATAGTCCCCGGTTTGGGACTGTTCTTGAACACCTAATCTCACTTAGGATGTAAGTGTATAATGTGTTTTGGGTTTTCGAGAAAATTTTGGTAGCATTTCCCCGTTTGTTCTCTAAGTACATATGTACTTAGAGAACAGCGGGGAAATGCTGCCGAAATTTTCTTGAAAACCCAATACCCATTATACACTTACTAGTGAGATTAGGTGTTCAAGGATGGGATAGGTGGTACACATTTATTATATATAAGAATGACATCAAATGTGTTTGTTGGCCTAGAAACCCGTCCAAGATTGACTCATTAGGAGTAAATCTTGGATAGTCCCCGGTTTGGGACTGTTCTTGAACACCTAATCTCACTTAGGATGTAAGTGTATAATGTGTTTTGGGTTTTCGAGAAAATTTTGGTAGCATTTCCCCGTTTGTTCTCTAAGTACATATGTACTTAGAGAACAGCGGGGAAATGCTGCCGAAATTTTCTTGAAAACCCAATACCCATTATACACTTACTAGTGAGATTAGGTGTTCAAGGATGGGATAGGTGGTACACATTTATTATATATAAGAATGACATCACATGTGTTTGTTGGCATTTCCCCGTTTCTTCTCTAAGTATATATGTACTTAGAGAACAGCGGGGAAATGTTGCCTAATCTTTTCCTAATATATACTTGTTTCCTAATATATACTTGTTTTCTCTGATCATAGAATGGATAGATCATGGATGTCGATTCGTAATCGTTGTACCCCAGAGTTTATATCTGGTCTTGATCAGTTTATTAGATTTGCCGAGGAACATAGGAAAAAACCTACAGATAGGTTCTACTGTCCATGTAGGCATTGCGGTAACAACTTGAAAGTCAACACTGGTGAGGAAATCAAAAGTCATGTCATGTGCAACGGGATTGTACAAGGCTATACAGAATGGCACTGGCATGGAGAAATTTCAAAATCGAAACCAGTAGATGTCGATAGCAGTGCTTGGGTGGAAGAAGAAATTGCCTCTGATGACGTAAATGTGAACGAACCAGTTCCAGCAGACATCGTTGATGCGATGCTGGATAGTTGTAGGGTAGAGCACACCGATCCACCTCCTATCTTTACAAACATTGTGCATGATGCTGAGATACCGTTATACACAGGTTGTGCTAAGTTTACGAAGCTTAGCGCTGTCTTGAGATTGTATAAGTTGAAAGCTAACAATAGATGGAGCGACAAAAGCTTCACTTCATTGTTGACTTTGTTGAAAGAAATGCTTCCTGAAGGAAACGAGCTTCCAATCTCAACATACCAGGTAAAGAAAATGTTGTGCCCAATGGGAATGGAGGCCAAGAAGATACACGCATGCCCGAATGATTGTGTATTATTTCAAAAGGACTATGTAGATTTGAAAGATTGTCCAAAATGTGGTGCGTCACGGTATAAATTGACGACTTCGGGGGAGTTCAAAACTGGTTCTCCTGCCAAGGTGTTGTGGTATCTACCTATAATATCACGGTTTCAACGCTTGTTTGCAAATCCGAAAGATGCGAAGAATCTGAGGTGGCATGCAGATGTTAAGAAAAATAATGATGGGATCCTACGACATGCGTCTGATTCCCCACAGTGGAAGAAGATTGATCTATTGTACCCTAAATTTGGTGAAGAAGATAGGAATCTAAGACTTGGGCTTTGTACAGATGGGATGAATCCGTACGGGACATTGAGCAGCCAACATAGCACTTGGCCAGTCATGCTTGTTATATACAATCTTCCTCCCTGGATGTGTATGAAAAATAAGTATGTTATGTTGTCATTGTTGATATCGGGCCCTAAACAACCCGGAAATGATATCGATGTTTATCTTGAACCTTTGATTGATGACTTAAAGAAACTTTGGGCTGAAGGTGTGATGACCTATGATGCTTCAGCAAAAGAGACATTTCGTTTGCACGCTATGTTGTTTTGCACTATTAATGACTTTCCAGCATATGGGAATTTGTCTGGATATAGTGTCAAAGGAGCTAAAGCGTGTCCTATATGTGAAGAAAACACTGATTCAATAAGACTAAAACATGGCGGCAAGACTGTATATCTTGGTCATCGAAGGTTTCTTTCAAAATTCCATCCGTATCGTAGGAAGCGCAAAGCATTCAATGGATGGAATGATGAACGAAGTGCACCTAAACCTATACCAGGGGATGTTGTTTATGAAAGAGTAAAAGACATTGTCAATGAATTTGGTAAGAAATCACAATGTAGTATGGCCACACGGAGTGACAATTCTTTATTCAAGAAGAAGTCAATATTTTGGGATCTTCCTTATTGGAGTTCTTTGACAGTCAGGCATTGTATCGATGTAATGCACGTTGAGAAAAATGTCTGTGATAGCATACTTACCTCCCGCTTGTTACACGTTGTCTAGAAAGGAGAAGAAAACTTTTTGTGAATGCTTGGTAAATGTTAAGGTGCCACATGGTTACTCATCCAACATCCGTAGATTGGTATCAATGAAAGATCTGAAGTTGATAGGTCTTAAATCTCATGATTGTCACACTCTAATGCAACAAATATTGCCTGTGGCAATTCGATCTATATTGCCGAAGCATGTAAGGTTTGCGATTACCAGACTTTGTTTCTTTTTCAACAGTCTATGCAGCAAAGTTATTGACCCTGATACTCTCGATAATTTGCAAAGAGAAGTGGTTGTTACCCTATGTCAGCTTGAGATGTATTTCCCTCCTTCGTTCTTTGATATCATGGTACATCTTGTTGTCCACTTGACTAGGGAAGTGAAAATGTTGGGACCAGTTTTCTTGCATTGGATGTATCCCTTTGAACGATACATGAGCGTTTTTAAAGGTGATGTTCGAAACCGTTATCGGCCTGAAGGGAGTATTATTGAAGGTTATGTGGCGAGAGAGGTTATGGATTTTTGCAATGACTTTCTCAGTGGTAATGACACTCCTAATAATGACAAGAATATTGACGAGGGCAAAGGAATTTTGGGATCACGGGTGAAAGTAATCAGCCGTGAGCAGTTGGAACAAGCTCACTTGTATATTTTACACAATATGGAAGAAGTGAGTGTTTATATCGAGGAACATACCAATTTCATAAAGAGACAACATCCTCGAGCAAGTTCAATGTGGCTTGCTAGAGAGCATAATAAGACTTTTACTAAGTGGTTTGAAGATAAAGTCTTACATCAACTATCTCAAACACCAAATGATATTACAGAAACTATCAAATGCCTCGCCTTTAAACCAAAACCGAATGTTATGTCTTATGAAGGGTTTGACATTAATGGATTCACATATTACACAAAGCGCCAAGATGATAAGAGTGTCGTCCAAAATAGTGGGGTCACTCTTCAAGCGTCGACTATGTACTTTGCAAGTGCAAAGGATAAGAGTCCACGTGAAGCTAAAATGTCATATTACGGTGTCATTGAGGACATTTGGGAGTTTGACTACATAGATTTCAAAATTCCGCTATTTAAATGTAATTGGGTTGATAACACCAAAGGAGTTATAGTGGATGAATTGGGTTTCACTTTGGTGAACTTTGAAAAGATCGGCGAGAAGGGTGAACCATTCATATTGGCATCACAGGCGAAACAAATATTCTATATCGATGATCCTGCAAATGATAAATGGTCGGTTGTTCTTCATGGTAAAAGACAGTTCATTGAAGATCCTATAGATGAAGAAGAGTACTATGATAAGTATGATGACTCCAGTCCATTCTCAGTTGGGTTGCCAACTTCACAAAATATTGAAGCTAATGATGACTTATATGTGCGCGGAGATCACAATGAAGGATTGTTAATTGATAAAAGATCACAATTTTAGAGACATGTATGTTTATACAAATGCTAAATGTTTGCCTTTTTCTAGTTAATACAAATGCTAAATGTTTGCCTTTTTCTAGTTAATACAAATGCTAAATGTTTGCCTTTTTCTAGTTAATACAAATGCTAAATGTTTGCCTTTTTAATGACATTTTCAGATGGCTGACCATGATGAGCATGATGTCCATGATGAGCATGAAGTCCATGATGAGCATGGCGAGGATACTAATGTAAGTTCTAAAAACATATCCTGTATTTCTATAAAATTCATTATCTTCTAGTTATGTCATATATCCTATATTTCTATATTGGGCTAAATTAGTGTGTTTTATTTTTGTCAAATTTTAGGTTGATGCACCTGTACCCACTGAAGCACTGGAGCAACTTGATGCGCAACACCAGACACTTAACAAGAAAAGGGGCATCACTCTGTTGAAGAAGTTATTAGCGCTAAGTGGTAGTGGATCTAAATTGGCGGTGGAGTTTGATAATGGAGGAAATCCAATTGGAGTGAACCGCAATAATTTTGTGAACTATCTTGGGTGTACCACTCGGAGCCATTGTGGTGTTAAGTATGACAATTGGCATAAAGTTCCTCAAGCGAAAAAAGACTCGATATGGAAGGATTTATGCGTGAGTTATTATTATTTGCAATTCTATTTTGTAGATTACAAATTCTATTATTTGCAATTCTATTTTGGATACTAGTTAATAACATTTCTATTTTACAGAATCTGTTTGCATTGGATGAGAAGTTGCATCGTAAAAATGTGATGCAACGCGCTGGAAAGATGCTTAGGAATTATAGGACAAATCTGAATAGAGAATACATAAAAGAGGGTGATAAGAAGAAGAAGTCAGCCCTTGAACAATGGAACTTCTTGGACAAAGAAGATTGGGACAATTTTGTTGCTTCAAGAAAATCTGAAGAATTCAAGGTATTAGGCGTCACTCCTAATTTAATTAATATACATTGTATTCACCTATTCAAGATTAGCATTTAGTGCTACTAACCAAATCATTAATGTGCATACTAACTAGGCCCTCAGTGACGCACAAAAAGCAAGGCGTGCACTGAATGTGCATGACCACACTATGGGTCCAAAAGGCTATGCAAGCGTTCGCCAAAGACTACAGGCGGAGTCTGCGGCTACTCAGGAGTCTGCTCCTACTCAGGAGTCTACCACACCCATTCCTCGCCATGATATCTGGATAGCTGGCAGGCAAAACAAGAAGGGTGAAATAAAGAAGCCTGTAACTGCTGAGGCGGCTGAAAAAATGGTAAAATACAACTCTTACAGAAATCGTTTGAATATTGATTATTTGTGGTGTTAACTTACCAATTTCTGTTTATGGTGATTAGCGGGAGCTGCACGAGCAGAGGAAACAAGGCACGTTCATCCCTCAGGGCACAAGGGATGAATTGACAGT
The DNA here is from genome assembly GCA_963693085.1 of Alisma plantago-aquatica. Taxonomy (NCBI): domain Eukaryota; kingdom Viridiplantae; phylum Streptophyta; class Magnoliopsida; order Alismatales; family Alismataceae; genus Alisma; species Alisma plantago-aquatica. The sequence continues at coordinate 1,046,886,800 of OY856412.1, read as the reverse complement.
TGCTCTGGGTAACCCAGAGCATCCTGGACGTGTTAGAGGTGCCGGCGCTGGTGTTGGCATCAAAGCATTCTTTGGGCCATCCCAGCGCAAACCCAGAGCGGGACTTTCTCAAGAAGAGGTAACCTATTCTTTTTTTAGAATGTTACTGCAAAAGGAAATTCATTAATAAGAATCTAATGTTTCTTTTATCCATGTATAGGAGAATAAGAGAGTTGAGGATTTAGTTGCTAAGAAGGTCAACGATGTAGTTGCTGAGAAGGTCAAGGAAGAATTGATGCGGTGGCAGGCATCTCAGGCTTCCAATACGCCTATGGCGACCCACTCTTCTCCTGATGCACACACTGCGAGTAATCCTGGAGACCCATCGCCTAGCACGTCTGCTGTAAGTATTGTTTATGACATTGTAGTTAGTCTTTTCAAGTTGTTATGTTTTCAAGATGATATGTATATATGTATAATATTCTTTACGTAAATTTGTAGGCATTGAAGCCATGCCGCTTAAGAATGCAAAACTACGTTGTCGCAGAGGCGCAGGCTTACCCGTCCCTTCCTGGGGCAATGTTTCACGGGACTCCAATGCCACAGGGCTACGTTCGTGTGAGCCCGATACGTGTGTTACCCGATTGGAGAGAAGCTACATTGCCATATGCCCACCCGGATATTGATACACTTGGTGAGGCAGAAGGCGGGGTCATATTGTGGCCCAAAGCAGATGTCATCTACACGACTGAAATTGTAAGATAAATTTACATTGATTTAGACTGTTAATGTGTATATATGATGTCAACTGATCTGAAATTATATGTACAGGTTAAAAAGAAGACACCAGGAGCACCTAGGCCTCCACTTCCAGTTCCCACATTACCCGATTGGGTTCCAACTGACCTAACATACCCGTTAGGTCCTGCTTGTAGGGGAATGGCATGTTGGCTACGGGCACATAATGTACATTGCCCTATAATTATTTCTTTAGATGCAGATTATGCAGGTCAATCATACCATAGCTCTTTATTGATAGAAGATATTATTGAGCTGTTTAAGTATGATTGGCTGAATACATCAATGATAGAGACATGGATAAGGTGAGATCTTGTTTATACATCCATATACCTTGTGTAAGCTCCGGTGATCTGGTTTCTTATATATTAATGCATACGCCTATATGTTTTGCAGCTACCTAGTCGAAGATCATTGCAAACAATTTGCATTTGATCATGTGGGATTTTTGATTCCATCATTGATTAGTTTGGTAGCTAAAGACCCTGATAATGTTCAACAATACTGTATAGATGCTTTTACAATTTTTGGTCAGCAAAAGAAGAAGATAATAATAGCTCCATTCAATGTCAAGTATGTTTACTTTATTTATAATTTGGACTTTAGAAAATTCCATTTTTATTTTGCATTTTGAGTTATTAATTGTTAACTTCTACTTGTAGCGGTAGACATTGGGAGTTACTAGTTATTGCCCCCGAGACATTCACTGTTTATTATCTAGATCCTGCGGGGAGTACATTGAACACTAAAATTGGACACGTAATGAGAATGCCACTATTCTGGTGAGAAATATTTCATTTTTATATCCGTTAACATCTTTTATTACATTACTATTTACTTATGCAATTTATTGTGTTATATTAACATGTAGGGGTTTAGATGCATTCAAAAAGGCTGGAGGAACGGTCCCAACGAAAAAGAACCAGCCAATAAATTGGCAGAACGTAAAAGTAAGTTCCCGACTCGAATATATATATTATTGATGTGAATTGTGCTTAGTTGTATTATTTTGTATGTTTCAATTTATAGTGTGCTACACAAGACAATGGCTGGGCATGCGCATACTATGTGATGCGATTTATGCATATGATTATCAAATATGCCGCATTGGACATCGATACCATACATGAGGTATTATATATAGTCTCATTAGTTAGTATGCAATATATCAATCTTATATTATTTTTATATTATTACTTATATATATACATCATTCTCTTTGCAGGTGTTTAAAACTGACCACACTACAGGTAAACGTTTAAAAAAAATAAATGCTCCATATACGATGGAAGCATTAAATGAAGTAAGAGAAGAATGGGCAATAGCTGTACAAACAGTGGCAACTGTAAGATATAATTGGGATGCTGATAGTGATAATGAATGATACTTTGTAAATGAATGTTTGTAAATGAATGTTTGTGAATGTTAATGCATGTATTTGAATGTTTCTATATGTGTGAATGTGAGAATTGAATTGATGTCTGAATGAATGTACTTGTGTAGAATTTTGCTTGTGACTTTTGCAGGTTTGCGGCCTGTTTGTAGGCTGATATCAATGGATGTCGTAAACCTGCAGTTCAGAAAACTGAACTGCAGGTTCTCATCCTGCTGACCAGCCACAGCAGGCCTGCAAACTGATATGAAAAAAAAAAAATATAAATAGGCGTCGGTTATTTATCGAAAACCGTCAGCAAAGACCTACAGCGTCGGTTTTTTAATATAACCGACGCCTTATGTGGCCAAAGCAGTCCTGGAATTGGCGTCGGATATTCATATCAAACCGACGCCTATTTAAACTGTAGGCGTCGGTCGTTTAGTAGATAGCCGACGCCAAACAGGGTCCGCGCCACAGAAAATGGCGTCAGCTAGGGCACTTTCTGCGTCGGTTTTGAGATGAATAACCGACGCAGAAAGTGCCCTAGCTGACGCCATTTTCTGTGGCGCGGACCCTGTTTGGCGTCGGATATCTACTAAACGACCGACGCCTATAGGCTAAATAGGCGTCGGTTAAAAAACCGACGCCGAAGTGTTCGACCTTTAGCGGCGCCCACATAGGCATCGGTTGGAAACCGACGCCAAATGGGGTTAAACGACCGACGCCAAAGGCCGTTTCTGTAGTAGTGATGGTCCCACACTAACTACCTACGTCTACTAAGACACTACGCCCGCAAGCGCACGCGGTCGTGTCATAGTATAGGTGAGGTGGCAAGTACGGGGTCGAACCTCGGAGATAGAGGGGGCGCTAGAGTAAGACGGCGTGAGCTACGTTCCTAGTGCGGAGGGTAAGGTTTTTAGGGTTTTAAGGTTGATTGTTGGTTGATTAAACTAAGAGAGAAAGTAAGAAATGCGAGATGGAAACTAAATTATGGAGGAGCAAGCAAAATAGTAAACTAAGTTATCGAACTAACTAAGCAGGAGCAAGAAGGGCTACACTACTCTAGCAAGGCAAGGAGCAAAAACGAACTAAACTAACCACTAGCAAGAGCAAGAATCTAAGTTAACACTGAAAAGTAAAACTAAGCAATTGACTTAGTTAGACTAAAGCAATCGAACTACATTAGCATTAACAGACAAGCTAAGCAATTAAGGTTTTAAGCAATTAGATGGAGGAGGTGGGCCGTTTGGAAATGTGACCTTGACATTAGTTGGGGGATGTCACCATAAAAAGCAATTAGCATATTTCATTCTATATTACCAAACCAAACAACAATGTGGGTGCTATGAGAATGTACCCTATGCTACTAATTGAGGAACTAGGGCTAGGTGTAATTCTCATAGGACGCACCAAGTCAAGGTCTCTAGGATAAGTGGTACTAGTCAATTGAGGACCAAGGGTAAGGATGGGAGTAGAGATGAGGATATTTGACCTCATGCCACTAGCCACCTCAGCCTTTAGGAAATCCTAGGCAATTGCACTAATCACACTTATACTAGTCACTTAGAACTCACATTTGCATGTAGGAAGATAGGGGGCTAGCTAGAGATCCAAATCAAGGACCTAGGAGCCAATCCTATGATAGCTACATAGAAATAAACACCCTAGAGGAAAATGTCTTCAAGCACCACAAGGCAAGCAATTAATGTAATTAAACAACAACCACATGCACAAGTAATGGGAAATGAGAAATAAGAAAAGGAAATCATCATAGAATTAAAATATGTTCATTACAAATTATATTCCCCCAACATGGTATCACATTCACATTTTTGCCCCAAACAGCCCACCCAAGGGGGCTTAGCTATACATGATCACAAAAACAGGAAAAGAAAGGGGTGAAAGAGGAAGAAACTCCATGAAGCTTGATGAAGTGGCCTTCTTCTTCACCTCCAAGCAGCTGCAGACGTCCTCCCTCCTCCAATGGTGCAAGGGTGCATGAAAATGGTGGAAAGGATGGATAGAAACCTAGACAAACTAGGTTTCTATGGTGGAAATGAGTGGAAAGTGGGTGGAAATGGGGTTAAATGCAAGGGAAGTAGGTGGATTGGAGTAATGGAGGCAAAGGAGCAGCTGGGGATGGCTAGGGAGTGATCTCTCGAGCCCTAGAAGTAACTAGTGCTTATATAGGGGCTAGGGCTAAGTGGGGGAAAAATAGGAAAAACAGTGGAAAGTTGTATAGGGTAGGTGATCACCACGGTCGTGGTGGGTGTACCACGGCCGTGGTGAGGGTAGTGGTGGACGACCATGGTGTGGTGAACATGGTCGTGGGGAGAAGGAAGTGGTGAGATGGTGGTGGACAGGCCGTGGCGGAGTGCCACGGTCGTGGTGGGTAGCATGCACCACGACTGTGTTGGGTTACACGACCGTTTTGGAGGGTTTGGAGCTGATCGTGGGGAGGGGCCACGACCATCTTGATCAGCATCAGCCACGATCGTGGCGACTTGGCCACGGTCGTGGTCAGTGAGGCCAAATCCCTGTTGCAACCTGACTTTTTGCAAATTAATTCCCACGACCGTGGCAGGGTGCCACAGCCGTGTTGTCTTCAGTGGCTATGGTTGTGGCTGGGAGGCCACGGTCATGGGCGATCTATGGATTTCCCTGTTGCAACCTGTTGGATTTTGGCAAAAAAGCCACGACCGTGGCATTGGGGCCACGGCCGTGGTGAGGCTTGACTTCTTGATTTCTCTTCTTACTTTGTCAATTTCGGATGTCTTTGCTCGGGGATGAGTCTTGACCACTGGAGGTAGGTTGAGGGAGACTTTGGGGCCTTCTTTGTGTCCCTCTCTCTCCCTCGTCCATCTAAGCATGGTCCAAGTACCTGAAAAATAGTGAAAAGAACATCCATAAGCATATTTGCAATGATAATCATATTGGGGGAAAATACTTGTAATCTAACATGTCTAGATGTGATTTGAGTACAAAATGACACAAGATGGAGCCCAAAAATGGGGCTACATCAGTCTCCCCCGATGCTGATATCAGCACCTTCGTCTTCGACTTCATCCAGGGGAATGGAGACGTTAGCCTGCCCCAAGCCTAAGGAGCTTTCCTGTCTGCTGGGGGGTCCCTTCTGCAGATCTGTGTGTTGTCCCCTCTCTGGAAGTTGAAGACCGACCACTGGAGGATGAGGACGCCGTTCCCGACGGGGAACAAGATGAAGATGGAGGAGAACCCCGGCTGGGAGGTGACGGTGACCGTCTCGGCTGCCTACGGCGCGGATGGTCGTCTCTTCTGTCAAACCTCTCCTCGAGCTGGTTGAGTCGTTGGAGGACCTGCTGCATCGTGGCGTTCAATGCTTCTAGCCCGCCAGGTGTGCCTGCTAGAGTCAGCAGCTCCTTCTCCTAGTCTTCCAACCTGCTTTGGAAAGACGCCAATTTGCGTGTGAGGGAAATGCATGTAGCAGAGTTTGTGTCTGTTACCTCCTGCAAATTTTCGAGCTCGTGCCCGAGCATCTTTTCGAGTGACGGGGGAGCTATAGTGGGTCTACCTTCCATCCTCGCGGCGTCCTGGCTGCTGGATGGTCTGCTCGGCGAAGTGGAGTCGATAAAAATTGTCCGCGATCCCGATGCTGCCAAGCGAGGTGATGCCTCTACTTTAGCTTCTATCACCTTTCCTTTATTTCTTGGTGGAGACGGCTGTGGCGAGGGTGGAGTTCGCTCCACCTCTGCACTGTCAGCAATCCCCTCAACTTCCACTGGAGGAGTCTTCGGTGGTGGATTCGATGATATCCCAAGTTCCCTTAGGATTTCGTCGAACGTTCCATTGTCATTGTTGCGCGGAAGCTCCTCCCCTGCTTCTGCAGGTCTTGAAGCAGCGTCGGGACCTGCGACCGTCTCTCCCACGGCAGATCCCGAAGTTTCTATTCCGGTGACATCAACAATCACCGTCTCCTGCTCAGCCATCACCGTCCTTGGTGCGACGGTGGCAGGTATTGTTGGAGTGATGACAACTTGATCAGTAGTTGACGTCGACGGCTCTGGAGCTGGCCTCTCTGGGGCCCTTGTCTCGGCTACAACTGCTGTGTTGTTTGCTATGGCTTCGACCTCGGCGGTTGTGAAGACTAGTTTTTCTGCGTCGTAGTCGGCGCAGCGAGGGAGAGGGAGAAGTATGTTTGTCCTTGAAAACTTGCAGAAGAAGTCTCTCCCCTCCTTTTTGATGATACCGGTCCTGATCAGGTACTTGGTGTCAAACACCTCGTCGCCCTGCGTCCTCGAGTGGCTGTGTGGCTCTGCTGGGTACCCGACCCCTACTGCTATGAGTTTCATGATGCCGCCCATGCAGTAGTCCTTAGTGACTTCCTTCATCCGATGGAGTCTGTTCATCAGGAACCGGTCGATGTTGATCGTTCGGCCCTCCATTATGTGCCACATAACGTGGAGTTCCTCCGTGTAGACACTGCTGGACTCATTCTTGCTGAAAAGCAAGCATGCCACCAGCTTGTGCACAATCCTCCAGAAGCACGAGTGCACTGCCACCACTTTCTTCCCCGGCTTGAAAGAAGATTCTCCAGTTAGTCTGCTCCAGAGTGTCACGGGATCGAACCCGTCTCCTTTGGTGATCCTCTCACCGTTGTCCATCTGATTCTTCTCCTCTTTGTTGGAAGAGAAGATCTTGTTTAGCACCTTCTCGGAGATGACGTACTCCGAGCCGTAAAGTCAGGCCTAGAGTCTGTCTGGCCCACCAAATTCCTCCCTTTCCGCAGCGGAGTTCTTTACTCGTTTGAGGGAGGACATGAACTCCATGGTCAACTTCGTATACGAGAAAGTCCGGCTAAAGCATATTTTCTTCAGTTCGGCCACAGCGAGCACCTTCTTCAGCCTTGGTAGAATCCCCAGCTCAGCAAACGAGGCTCTGTGGCAGAATCTGCTTGGACGGTAGATTTTTGGCATCAACTCAGCATAATGACGAGCATGCTCATCGTCTCTTGGCTCGAAGTCCCCCGACAAGAATTCTGGAGGTTCTGCTGTTGCGATAGGCGTAGGGGTTGGAATAGATTTGGTTGTCTCTTCAACCCTAGCCTTCTTCCTTGCATCTGATGTCCCAGCCTGCCCCGGGTTTGGGCGCTTGGGCCTGGCAGAATGCCCTTCAACAGTAGTTTCTGGGTAGATCCTCCTACCCTGTGCGTCGACTGGGACGGCAGTTGTCTTAACACGATCCATTTCTGCAATTTAATCAATAATAAAAGAAACATGTTAACCTTTGGAAGAAATACAGTCGAAGCATAAATGAATAGTTGGTTATTTTTCCCTACTATGATCTTCCCTCATCTCGTATCGGGCGACACATAAGGTTTGCAAGTGAGATCATGTGCCCGACACGAGGGGTGGGTATCGCCCGATGCGAACAAACAATGAGGCATGAAACTTGAGGTCATGTCGGGCGATAAGGGTTGTCTGATACGGCTCGCAAACAAAACAACGTTTCGCCCGACATGAAACAGTCGGGACGATACAAACATGGGAAACACGTCTATTGGGTAATAAAAAAAAAGACATGTCGCGCGATATTCCTGTCGGGCGATATGAAGCTGCACCGAACACAAGGTTGATAGTCTGTATATACCAAAGGAAAGTGTGTCAGTTGATAGGGTCTATTGGGCGATAGGGGTATGTCAGGCGACAGGGGTATGTCGGGCTGTACCTCTCGGTGATCGGATGTTCTTCACGGTACGAAGGCAAAGAGATCTCGCGTGACACGGGAGCAAAAGGCACAAGGTCTTAGCACAAAACAGGAGCGCGAGAGCAGTGAAACTAGCAGCCCGACACGGTAAAACTAACGGACTATATATAGCACGTAAAACTCAACCGGGGTGAAAATGTGGGTGTCGGGGCACGCGTCGACCGTTAGGGTGGCTTCATGCATGCCGGGCAGTCTTTCAGTCGGCTCAAGAAAAGTTATCCCAATCTGCTCGATATTTGTTGCCAAACTCTTGCACCCTTAACGACGCTTCGCGGTCCCTAACTTCCACAGAGTTCAAAAACGCCGGTTGGGCTCCCTCACAAAGCGGTTCGGAAATAAAATGGGTTGAAGGCGGGCGATGAGTAAAACATCATTGGCACGAGACTAAAATCTCGGCCTCAGAGGGTATTACTCACCCCGTAAAAACAAAGGCGGTGACCCATAAAAGAGTCAGTGCATGTGGCGCATGCACTGCCTCGGGCCTTATTACAGACCATAATGTTCGTAATGTTCATATTGCTGGAAAGTAAAATGCACCCTATACTAGAAATTGAAAAACTCGGGACGCATCCCGAGAAATGCTAGGTCCTTCAGTCTTCAGTCTTGGGATATCTCTGCATCATCATCCCTTGTCCTTGAAGTCACGGTCCTGGCCTTTTTGCTGGCTCAGAGTTTGAGGGAATTCTCCCCGACGGGTTCTTCACAGCTTCGGCTAGTTGAGCTAACTGCTGATCGATCTGGCGTTGATGCATTTGCATGTTGGCCAATTGTACCTACAGCGAATTCAAAACATCGGAGTTCGATAAAGCGCTTTGCGCCAACTGGTTATTAATCGTATCTTGCTTTTTGACAAAGTCGAACAGCTGGCCAATCACATTTCCCTGAGCCGCCCCTTTGTCTTGCTCTCGGCCAGTCCCTTGATAATTTCCTTGCGCTGGGAAGTTTCCCTTTGCTGATTGGAACTGGTTGCCCTTAGAGTATGGGTCAGATCCCCCTCTCTTTACATAGGCTTGCGTCAGCTTGGATGAGTTATGCAGCTGATGGGAGTTCTCCGCCGCATCCTTATTGCCGTAGTTGAAGCCGGGGTGGTCGGGCCTCTTGAAGTTCATGTAGGAGACATTCTCATTTCTTTCATCTTTTGAATCAGAGTCGCTACCCTCATTTGGTCGGGTGTAGACACAATTGTCTACCCCGTGGCCGCCTTCTCCACAGGTAACGCACTTCATGACCTTCTCACTTTGTCTCTTTCCCTTCCCACTGGACTCTTTCAACTGCTTCATATCAGTTGCGATCTTCTGGATCTGAGATGTGATGGTCTCCAGAGCCTTGGACTCAAGAGAGGGTCCTTCACCAGCCTTTTTCCCTTGCCCTCTGTCGGATCTGTCAAAATCAGTCCCAGCTCGTAGCTCGGCCATGTTCTTGATTATCTTCTCAGATTTGCTTGGATTTTGCCCCAGGAAGTCACTTCCTGCCGCGGCGTTCAGTGACACCCTTTCTTCGGAGTCAACCTGTTGTAAAAGGTGGTGATCAGGAACCCCTTCTTGTAGTTGTGGTGAGGGCAGTCCCTCAGATATTCCTGGTATCTCTCCCAGGCTTCGTGGAGATTCTCACTGGGTCCTTGCATAAACGAGGTGATCCTTTGCCTATTCCTCACTGTCTTCTCGGTCAGATAGAATTTGTTGACGAAAGCGTCCGCCAGAGCTCCCCATCCATTTAAAGATTGGTGGGGGAGTCCCAAGTACCATGATAGAGCCTTATCTTCCAGGGACAAGATGAAGCCCTTGTAGTAGATCACTTCTTGGGGAACCCCCCGCATCTTGATCGTATCACAGATATTTTTAAAGGCATCCAGGTGATGATAGGGATTGTCATGCCTGGAGCTCCCTCTAAAACTCTTATTCTGAATCATGGAAATCACGGACGGCTTGAGCTCAAAGTTGGTGGCATTGAAGCGTGGGATGATCACTGGGCACTGAGAATTGTTAGCCTTTGAGGAGGCTAGCTCTCTCAGAGTCTTTTCATCCCCTTCTGAATCATCGTTGTTGCTACTTCCATGGCGTTGTTATTGTCGATTCTGATTTCTTATGTGTCTGTGATGGTGACGAGGTCTTTCTTGGTGATGACTTTCCTCGGAGTGCTCTGTTTCCAGATCTTCATGTTGATTATTCCCGTCGTAGCGGTCGTTGTCGCCTGGCGGTGGTGATTCATCCCTCGGCCCTCCTTGGTGTTATCCCACAACGCGTTGTGGGTTGACACGAGGAGGCATGGCTAGGTTTAGGTGAACTATGGATCAGTATCAGAGCTTGGTGGAACAAATTGCTATTCTTCGGAGTCCCTAAAATGGCCCGAAAAATCAAGTTATAAAGTTGAATTATTATTATTATTGGGCAAGAAACATCAAATAAGAAAAACAAAAGGAAAGACAGTGCTGTCAAGCTCATTTCTAAGCTTGAGGCACATGAGTGTAGTTAGTGGATTCGGGTTCGTCTATAGTACTGCTATTGCCTTGTCCCCAGCAACGGTGCCATAAAGTTGACGGCCCTTGAATTTCGCGTCCAAAAGTGGAGGCAGATTTGAGGTGGTCGAGCTTTAACATTTATAAACCTGAATCCTTCTAGGCCCCCGCAACTTTGTTTATGGGGTCGAAGTAGTCATACGGGGTCGAACACAGGGACAAGGGGGCAATGTTGAGAATCTAGAATCGACACGCTACACTCCGGCAGATATTAAAAGATGATAAAATTCCCAAAAGGGAATCAACAAGGTGTCACAAATAAAACAAGAAAAACTATCTCCAATTGGAGTTACAAGAGAGATTTAAGGTTTTATCAATTAGCAATTTTTAGGGATTTTCATGCAACATAAACGGTAAGATAAAACAAGAGCTAGAGCAGAGTACGAAGGATAAGACTACGGTAAAACAAGCGGTATCAATAACATCATGTACCCCTCCTCTCAGAGTGGATACCTCTATCCCAGTACCAACACCCCTCTCGAGGTTGCTGGCCTTAAGTTAGAGTGGAGTGTTACTGAAAACAACTCCATTCCGGGCACTCTCGTACTCCAGATTTGGACCAAACGCTAGAGCCACAACACGACTCTCAAAGTTGTTGCAACGGGAAAACAAGGTTCGGTAGCTAATCAAAACGCGATCCAAATCATGCAAGCTAGAGCTCATATATTAAACATAGCAGTCATCCAATCATATGTACCAAGCATAGAGAAATAAGTAATTAAACTTTCCCATATCCATAAACATTAAAGGGTCTTAATACATTGCATGTAATAAAGAATTAAATAACAGAATTAAAACTATGTCGCCCTCTTGATGTAGAAGGTTGACAGACTAAGCGACTCTCCTTGCCCGATATTGGTCAGAGGTCTGGCCCGATACAGCTGTGTCGGGCGGCACACCCTCTCAGGAGACACACACTACACTGGATTGTATCGTATAAGGACTCTGGCTGATACGCTCAAGTCGGGCGGCACACCTTTTCGGGAAACACGCATGACGGGCGGAGCATATCGGGTTCGATATTGTGTCGGGCGAGGAGCGACGCGTTCTACCATCGGGTGCCCGTGTCGCTCATCTATAGTGGCCGATATCGGCCCTCAGTGTTGCCCGGAATAGTCCTAAGTGAACCATCCCCTCCCTCTCAGGATGAGGAAAATCTCACCTAGTGTCGCCCGACACGAACACCGGGGCACGATATGCTTGCTCTCGCAGTTTCCTCTGAAGGTGGCTTTGGGTTCCCAACTGTCCGAACTGTGCTCTCCACTTTGTCCAAACTTCTAAGAGTTGTCTCTTCGTCTTCCTGTAGCTTCTATTTATAGTCATCCGGTTGGGGAGAAGACACGGTGCTCGAAGCGCCACGTGGCCACCTTAAGCACCAGTTGTAGGATGGGTCGACACAGAGATGTCGCTCGACGTAGATGATGTCGGCTATCGGTCGTGACGGGCGGCACGTCTGCTGGTGGGTGGCTGTGTTGCCTAACAAGCTTGGTTGTCGAGGCGAGCTGGGCTCCCTGTCGAGTAGAGGGCGTGTCGTTCGCCAGCTTCTTCTTGCGCGACATCACTTCGTCATGCGTCATTACGACGTTTACCCTGTCGAGCAGGGGTTGTATTGGGCTTCAGGAAGGCCGAAAGTAGACTTGGATTTATTCATGGATTGGGACGGCCTTATTGCACCAAAACGAGGAAAAATTCTGCAAAAGATGGGAAAATTAGACTAAGAGCATTGCTTGTCCAATTATTGTGAAAATGCTAATAAAGTAGAGGAAAATGGCAGAAAAGGGCAGTTTTGATAACAGAAAGCAAGGCAAAAACATCACAAAATTCGGTGTTATCAGGACCACACAAAATAGAAAGCAATGCCAATTAATGAATAAGTTAAAAACAAATTAGCTGTATCACATCCAGAGATACCTCAAGTTGTACATCAAATGTGGCCATTTTATGAACCTCTAGATGAGATATTGAATCAAATGCAATAACTAATTATTGTAATATTTCTCTTTTAGTAGTTCATGTAATATTTTAATATTGTTTTGTAGTTTATGTATTCGAATTAATTTCATCTTATCTAATGAAGAATCTTGACAAACTTATATGTTGTACAATATTTTCACTTTTCATTTAATGTAATATTTTCACTTTTCATTTAATGTAATATTTGCACATTTCATAGATATGGCTCTTAGAAAGGCATCCTTATGACTCTCCCAGCACCACTTTATGTTGTCACAGTGGCCTATTACTGACCCGGGTGTTTTGGAAAACATTTCTTTGGCTGGTTTTGGGCTTGTTCATAGGCTACGACCTATCCACCTTGATCCTAATTTAATCACTACCTTAGTTAACCAATGGGACAACTGTACCAATACTTTTAGATTTCCCCCTTTTGAGATGAGTGTAACCTTTCAGTATGTTGCAGTTCTTTTAGGCCTTTGGATTGATAGGCCACCGGTTATAGCTTCATATCCTTTAGGCGTAGATGAGGGGCAATTTTCTTCATGGTCTCACATTTGTGAGAGTTTCTTAGGAGATGCACTAGATGGGATGTCTAAGGGGCATATCTCCTTGATATGGTTGCGTGAGAACTTTAGGGATATGGATTTCACTTTGGGTGATGAAGAAAAACAAATACAAAATAGGATAAGGTATACTAGAGCATATCTCCTATACTTTTTAGGTAGTTACCTTATTCCTGATAGTACCCGGGATAAGGTTCATGTACGGTACCTCCCACGCTTCTATTTGACTTTTCTAGTTGTAGCACTCTATCTTGGGGTGTTGCAACCTTAACATACTTGTATAGGGAGTTGTACAAGGCTACCACCTGTTCTATGAAAACTGCCCATCTGTCTGGTAGTGTATGTCTACTACAAATGTGGTGTTGGGAGAGGTTAGGAATTGGACGCCCATGTTCACTGGTTATGAACTGGGGGGGAGTGGCCAGAAGATGTTCCCTTGGATTATAGGTAAAGATTTACACAATTTATTTATAAATTTATCCAAACATTTTGTAATATTTATCTAAATTTAGTTTGTCAATTTAATAGGTGGCGTATATTTCTTGAAAGGAGTGATACTATGAGAGGATCGGTCTAATTTTATGATTCAACATTTGACCAGATTTTTCCCTCTCAGGTATAACTTACTTACTTCTACTAACATGTTGTATGATATATGTTGTATTTTTATGCAATTTACTCTATTTTATATGATACATGTTGTATCTATTTGAATAGCAGATACAATTAACTCCTTACACTACTGATATTCTGGAGAGACTTCCATCCTTATGTCGAGAGGGTCGGGATATTTGGTTGGCATGAGTTCCTTTACTATGATACACAGTAGTAGAGTGGCACTTCCCTGACAGAGTACTTGGACAATTAGGATTTGTTCAAGTACAACCTACTCTAGAGTTCCCACACCTTAGTAGGATAGATGGGAGGGGTCATGTGGCTGAGGACTGGTTGCATCATTATAGGCGGGAGGTGCAACTATGGAACAACAGACGTGAGAGCTTAGTCCCCCCTCTACCAGTGGAGAGAGTCTTCAGTCCACAGGCGCACTATGCATGGTATCATCCTCAGTACGTACTGCCCCCTCCAGCTCAGCCTCCGACCACATACTACCCACAAAGTTATCGTCAACAACAATTTTTTAGTATCATTTATATTTATTTTAAAAATTGTTATTATTTATCTTTATTTTTTGTAATATATGCAATTGGTCTTTATTATTTATACATACTTTGTTTGAACAGGTGAAATCATATGTGTGGATCTGAGTGGCTTTACATCATGCCCCTGCACAGATCAGAGATGACATCTATGGCATCTAGGGGACTTACTTTGACAGTCTTCCTAACTACGCTCGCGTGTATGATCCCATACCCCCTCATACCACAGCCCCTGATCCCACTCCTACTCCTACTCCTACTTCTACTCCTGTGCTTACTGTTGCTGAGCCCACTCCCACTCCCACTTCTCAATTCATGGCATGGGGACCGATAGGGCCATACTTTTCAGGAACTGGTTCATTTTCTTCATACATCACCCCACCTCCACCATCATCCTACTATGGAACAGGTCCTTCTTCTGTTCCATACACTCCACTCCCACCACCAATTTTTCATGACAGTTGACCATCATCTTATGTCACATACTCACCAACTCCATTTGATTTCTCAGGATGCACCACACCTAATGCCCCACATCCTAGTATTCAGAGACCCCTCACCCCACCTCCAGCTTTTCATTACTTCCCTAATCCTCATCATCCTTCTGCTACGCAGTTGTCCCCCATTGAGCCATCTCTAGATGACTTCAGTACTCATGAGCCAGATGTATAGGGAGGTGGATGAGGACTTTCTGGCAGTGGAGGACGTTCTTAGATTTTGATAGTTTTGTACATGTTGTGTAGTGTTGTATATATGCCTTTATTCAGGCATTTATTTGTCTTGTATGTGGATCTATCATATTATGATATCATATAGGTTCATTTTGGGTCTATTAGATTTTTCTATTGTGTAGATTATTTTCTCATCAAGTTGGTTCATGTTTTAACCTTATTTGTAATGATATCTCATTTTTTTAGATTAATTTCTTCTTATATAATCAGTTAGGAAGCAACTAGTGTTGGTTGCAATACCACTTCTACAATCCATATGCATGTTCAGAGCTATTGAAATTAACAAATTTATAACAATTGGCTATATTATATACATTCACTACTACATTTTTAGCCGATAACGTCGCTAGTGACATCATCATTTTTATAAGAAAAATCGACCTAAGTACTCTATTGCATCAGTTTTATTATAAAACTGACCCAACAGGTTTCCCGCGGAAAAAATTGGCTCAAATTTTCCTTCATGCCTCGATCAATAGAGTCAATTTTTACCAAATAACTGACCTAGCTATCTACAAAAAAACTCAAGCACCACTTTACTTTATTGAGTCAGTTTTTTTTTTGGAAAAAAAATGACCTTGGAAGCAGATCTATTGGGTCATTTTTTAAGGATAACTGACCTTACAGGGTTCAATACGAGTTAACTTCTTGGGTCAGTTTTATATATATACACGACCTTGTAGGTGGTGCAGTGTGGGCACCAGTGGCCCTCTTAGGTCGGTTTTTGACTCGGAACCGACCTTAGAAATCGGGCGGGTTACTAAGTTACTAGAAAACAAAAATAGCCTGCATGCGACATTCATTCTTCGTCTTCTTCTCTGCCTCCTTCTTCTGTCCCCCATCTTTCCTTCTCTTACAGTGGTACCAAGAACCCTAGCCGCCATCATTCACCTTGTGACGCCAGTTCCAAGCATCAGAATGAGCCGTCATCTTCTCAATCGGGAACCTGCCGCTGCCGATTATGTCGCCGCTCTTGGGTGAGTTGTCTTTGTTCCACGCCGGCCCGACATGTGAGAGCACCACCACTGTGCCTACGAATAAGAAAGAACCTCGCCGCCTCCACCACCGGACCTGTAAAGGATAAGATACCCTCGCCGCCGACACCCAAATGTTGAGGTAAGGTGCTCTTCCACCGTCTTTAGTTTGACCTAATACGCAAGGCCACAGAATGCGTGTGTACTCCATTTGTGTGTGTGCATACATGGCGTGGTCGTGTGTATTCATCTTTCATCGGCACCACAGTCAAAATGAAAGAAACTAAATAGAGGCAACCGAACAGAGGTTGAGCTACTGTCGTCTATGTGTGTGTTCTAACCGCACCCAAGGTATTTGGTGTTTTGTGTGAATCATTCTCTTAAGCTATGCTCTTCATGTAACTATTACTACATCTTGCTTTGCAACCTACCTTTCTCAACTAACCTCACCAGTTAATCATTAGCATGGATTTCCAACATGTATTCACTTCTTCACACATTAATAACATTCTGAAACATGCATCTCCATTGGCATTATCATATTTAAGATCTTGTTGGTTTGATATGTACTCTAATGTCTTTCTATGGGTATATGCCCTTTTTTTGGAGAATACGAATGCTCCTTCTATATCTATCTATAATCACATAGGCACACTTACCACATGCTATGTTTATGATAGTGTATGGTTATGATACAAACTGTAGGAAGTAGAAACTCATGAATGATAATAAAAGAGAGGAGAAAATTAGAGTTGCATATAGTGGTTTTATTTTTCTGATTGAATAGTTTTTTCATAATTTATTGTTATCACATCCTTCATGAGGGGGTCATCCATGTACATGGATATAAAGAACCGTATCATATTCATAGACTAAGAATGAAGACATCAAAATTATTATTTGTCTCTGACCAGTATGTTCCCCAAATGACGCATCAGTTATTTCCCTTCTACTTTTATTTGTTATAAGTGATGTGTTTGTTTTTATTTTTCTTGTCCATATATCCTAAATGTTCATACAAAACAAGTAAAATGTGGTACACCTAAATAAATTTTTCGAATACAAAAAAAATGACATATAGAATTGCTAGTAATGTGATACCACTAAAAATATGTTCTGTAACTTTTATTTGTATGATTGATTTTGTTTAAAAATGTGCTGCCTACCATGAAACAACCGGTGTTCACAAAACAAATTTTTTATTTTGAATTTTTTAAATTATGTGTTTTCATTGATGAATATATATATTTTACCCAAGGTGCATTGAGATGATGATGGGCCAAGATTAGTTGAGATGTATTCTAAGAGTATCTAAAGCTTCTCGATCTTAGTTCCTTTTTCTCAACTTATTTATTATCTTTTAATGTACATGGATAAAATTTGTAGTAATCGGTTTGATATTTTATATTTAGGTCTACACATATGTTGTGTGATTTATATATCATCTTTTCACATGTTATCACACACAAATTTGGTTCTTTCTGATATAATTCAGTCTCTTTCATATTAGTTTTGCCATCTTTTTGTTGTTCTAATTATCCCATAACTTGTTTTGCAAATTTGCCACAAAAAGAACTAAATTTATATGTTATTTCTACAGAAACAGAAGAATGCACGGCGTGCAAATCAGACGCACGGCGTGCAAATCAGATGCACGGCGTGCACCATTTTAGAAAAAAAGACTGGTTCGCTGAAGCAGTAAAGTGCACAGCATGCAAATCAAATTGCATGGCGTGCAACTTTTTAGAAAAAAAATCAGTCTGTTCAGCCAAGAGAATGCACGGCGTGCACGGAGAAAATACACAGCGTGCGAGATTCTAGAAATATACAGAAGATGAAGAAACGGCGTGCACATCGACGCACGTCGTGCACCTCGAGCGCAAACTGCTGAAGAAAAGTTCTGGAAAGTCGCACGGCGTGTAATTCCTCAGCGCACGCCGTGCACAGATCAACCCGATGTCAACTGCACCGTGCACCCAAAATGCACGGCGTGCACCTGGCAGTTTCAAAAATTCAAATATTTAGAATACTATTTTAAAACAAAGAGGGAAGCCAAGGGACAGTTACGTTCGGTCATTTGGAGAGTTTTTCTTGTCCCAGAGCCAGAGGAGAACAGATGAGGGCGAATTTGGAGGAATCTAAGGTGGTTTCTTGCATAAAGAGACCATTTCTTCTTCTCCACTTCTCCATTGTCTTCTTCAATTTGCAGCCAAGCGTCCCCAATTCCGAGCAGCTTTTTGAGAGAGGAGCTAGTTTGACTTGGAGCAGCTAAAGGAGGGGAATTTCGTCCTAAAGCCAGAATTCTTGCTTCTTGTGGTTACATCTTCAGTTCTCCTTGTCTTTTCTTTTCTAAACCATGTCTAGAACTGAAAATTCTGTAGCAAATATGTTGTACATTGTTATGGGTGAGTAGACTCCTTTTTCTTGGGCATGGTAGAGTAACTCCCATGTCATAGCATGTAATGAACAAGTAATTTCATACTAAATGCATTTTGTTTCTTGTTTCTTTACCATGAGAGTGCCGGTTTACTCTTTTTCTTGCATGTATTGTTGGCCACTTTATATGCATATTTTCTGCCTTCTTGCTTAGTTTGAGAAGACAAGTAGGAATGTATGGAGGCGCTCTTCTTGGAAACTCTTCTTCTTCTACGAGAGTAGAGAAGAATGAGTTGAGGAACTATTTGTGATCATAAACGAAATTCATGCACGAGAGTGTTGTTTTGAGTTATGATCGTTGCATTTACACCGGGAGGTGAAATGTAACACAACTTTTCCTTGAAACATGATCTTATGTATGTTTGAATTATTTTGTTCTCTTGATTGGTATGATATGTGAGTGAAATCCTAATGTCCAAGATTCCTTAACTTTCTGAAATCAAACTTCTTTTGTGGTTCTTACTTGCTAATTAGAATCTGTAATTCATGTAGTTAAAATCTGAATTCTTATGCTTTTCGAACAAATCTTCTCTACTCTTTAAAATCGGTCTAGATTGTTGAACTTTAGTATTGTTGCGCTCAATTAAGTTATCTAAGCTCCTTGTGTTCGACCTTGACTATACTACCTCCTTATACTTGCGGAGTTCGTTTAAGTTGAGTAAACTATCCTTTACTTGGATTGAAACTTGTTTGTGTAAACAACCAACAAGTTTTTGGCGTCGTTGCCGGGGAGCTACGGTAATTTGATTGGAGTAATAAGTACTATTTAGTGTTTGAGACTAGATCATCATTCATCATTTTTGAAATTCCATATACCTCTTAGTGTGTTCTTAATTTCTCTTGTTATTTTTAGGTTGTATGCGTCGTTCACAACGAGGTCTCCAAACATCCTCTTTGTTAGACCTTGAAATAGAGAAAACTCTTTCAAGTTTGAGGAGAACAAGAAGAGTGGAACAACCACTATTTGTAGGTACCTCACCGTCACCACCGCCATCATCACCACCACTGTCTTCTTCATCTTCTGCAGTAGCTACACCAAGCATTTCAGCCATGGAGGACGATCGTCCTTCAAAAGACTTCACGATGTCGATTGCCACAAATATTTGTGGAGCCATTGACTTACCTGCTGTGGAAGCAAATAACTTTTCAATTGCCCCTTCTATGATGCAAATGATTCAGCAAAATCGTTTTGGGGGTACAACCAATGAAGACCCAAGTCTTCATATTGCAGAATTTCTGGAATATCTGAATACTTTTAAGATTAATGGAGTGTCTGCTGATGGAATTAGACTAATGTTATTTCCCTTCACTCTAAGAGATAGAGCCAAGGCGTGGCTTTTGTCTCTTCCCAAGAAGTCTATTAGAAGTTGGGACCAACTGCTTAATGCTTTCCTTGCAAAGTACTTTCCGCCAAGCAAGACAACTCACTTGAGGAACTAGCTCACAAATTTCTCCCAAAGTGAAGGAGAAACCTTATATGATACATGGGAACGGTTCAAGGATCTTCAACGCCTTTTCCCACACCATGGTTTGACAAACTGGCTCCTACTGCAAACTTTCTACAATGTACTGTTTTACAATACTCGGTTGACTCAAGATGCCGCAGCTGGTGGTGCATTAATGACCAAGTCTTATAGAGTGGCTTATGATATCATTGAAGATATATCACTCAATCACTGCCAATGGGGAGGAGATAGAGGAGCTAAATCAACCTCTACAACAAGCTCTTCAGCTGGAAAGCAAGGAGGAAAGCATACTATTGATGTCGTTGATCTTATTGCTGCAAAGCTAGATGTGCTTACACAGAAATTTGAGAAGATGACCACTCTACCAATTCAATCTGCTGAAGCAACGTGTGAAGCTTGAGGTAATATAGGACATACTTCTTCTTATTTTTTTGCCCCTAATGCTATGGAAGGAAATTTTGAACAGGTTAATGTGGTTGGGATGCAAGGGAATAAGCAATACAATCCCTATTCCAACCAATACAACCCGGGATGGAGAGATCATCCTAATTTCTCTTACCGGAATGCAAGAAACACTCAAAATTTCCATCAAGGGAAGCAACATGTAAACCGTCAAGGAAATCTGTCGGGTTTCAATAACAGGGGTTTCCAACAGCCACAACAACCCCAAGGTTCTTCTTTGGAAGCTATGATCGAGAAATTCATATCAACACAGATGCAACAAAATGAGGAACTCCAAGGAAATGACAAGCTTTTAAAAGATGCTATTGCACAACTTTCTACAAAAGTGGATGGAATTTCCACTCACACCAAGATGTTGGAAAACCAAATAGCACAACAAGCTTTAAATCAACAAAGGACTCCACAATCTGGTTCCCTCCCAATCCAACTGGAAGTAAACCCAAGGCAGCAAGCCCATGCAATTATCTTAAGAAGCAGAGCTGAGATTGAAAGACCTTCTCCATCTGATGAGAAGAACATGAACCAAACTGTTGAAGAAGAGTCCAACACTGCAAATTGTAGCGAGGAGAAAGGTAAAGCTGAAATACCACTTTCTTTCAAAGCCACTGCACCTTTTCCTCAAAGATTAGCCAATAAGAAGGAAGACCAGAAATTCAGGAAATTTGTGGACATAATCAACAAATTGCATGTAAACCTTCCTTTTGCTGAAGTTATTGCTGAGATGCCTTCTTATGCTAAATTCCTAAAGGACATTCTAACTAAAAGAAGAAAAGTTGATCAAGTAGAAACTGTAATACTTTCTGAACGAGTAAGTTCTATTATTCAAAATCGTCTCCCTCAAAAGCTTGATGATTTGGGAGCATTCACACTGCCTTGCAAGATTAATGACACTACTTTTGACAAAGGTTTAGTAGATCTCGGTGCGAGTATTAGCCTCATTCCATTTACCTTATGGAAAGAATTAGATCTTGGGGATTTGAAGCCCACAAGGATGGCTATTGAATTAGCTGATCACTCTATTAAATATCCAAAAGGTATGGTGGAAGATGTACTTGTACAAATCGGGAAATTCTATATACCTTGTGATTTTATTGTTCTTGACATGGAGGAAGTTCCTTCCAACCCTGTTCTTTTTGGGAGGCCATTCTTGAGAACTGTCGGATGTCTTGTTGATGTTCGGGAAGGGAAGCTCACTCTACGTGTTGGGGAAGAGGCTATGGAATTTTCTATTTATGAAGCTATGAAAGCACCCGCACGTGTTGAAGAAATATGCTTGCTTGATATTGTTGATCCTATTTAGAATGATAGTGAAGATGATGTTTATTTGATGGTTAATCTTTATGATGATAATGCAACTGAATTCAATAATTCTAAAATTTCTGGAGCACTTTCTATTTCTATAGCAACAACTATCGATGAAGATGCTCCACTTATTGGAGATAAAGTTGATGAAAGTACGACAGGCAAAAAGGTAGAATTAAAAGCCCTTCTACCTGGGCTAAGGTATGCATTTCTTGACCCAAATTCTACATCTCATGTCATAATAAATAATGAATTAACCAATGATCAAGAAAATAAATTGCTTGCCAAATTGCGTTTGTACAAAGATGTCATTGGTTATTCCATAGAGGATTTAAAAGGCATTCATCCTTCAATTTGTATGCACAGAATAAATATGGAAGACGATGCTAAACCAACGGTTGAACCACCTAGACGTCTAAATCAAAATATGCTTGAGGTGGTAAAGAAAGAAATTTTCAAGTTAATTGACGCTGGAATCATCTATCCAATAAGTGACAGCCCCTAGGTTAGTGCCATTCACGTGGTACCTGAAAAGGGGGGTGCAACTATCATTAAAGGAGACAATGATGAGTTAATCCAAACACGCATGGTTACCGGTTGGCGTATGTGTATTGACTATAGGAGTTTGAATAAAGCAACCCGCAAAGATCATTTCCCATTGCCTTTTATTGATTTGATGCTTGAACGTCTTGCCAAACATTCCTATTTCTGTTACTTGGACGGGTATTCCGGATTTTTTCAGATTCCCATCTATCCTCCCGACCAAGAGAAGAACACTTTCACAAGTACTTATGGAACATATGCTTATCGTTGTATGCCGTTTGGTCTTTGTAACGCTCCCGCTACTTTTCAGTGGTACATGATGGCCATATTCTCCAATTTTATTGAAAACATAATGGAGATTTTTATGGATGATTTTAGCGTGTATGTCGATTCTTTTTATCAATGCTTATTGAATCTGTCTCTTGTCTTAGCCCACTGTAAAAAGGTTAACCTAGTGCTAAACTAGGAGAAGTGCCATTTTATGGTACAATCCGGTGTAGTGCTAGGACATGTTGTATCTAACAAGGGTATTGAAGTGGACAGGGCAAAGGACGAAGCAATTGAGAAGATGTCTACTCCATCTTCAGTAAAAGACATTCGCAGCTTTTTAGGACATGCAGGCTTTTACAGAAGATTCATTAAAGATTTTTCAAAAATTGCAAAGCCGTTGTGTTCCCTCCTTGCAAAGGATATAGAATTTGTATTTGATGACGATTGCCAAGCAACCTTTTCCAAACTCAAAGAGGCTCTCATTTCAGCCCCAATTATCCAACCTCCAGATTGGGATTCTCCCTTTGAACTCATGTGCGATGCAAGTGATTATGCAGTGGGAGCCGTTTTGGGACAGCGGAGAGACACGAAAATCCATGCCATCTATTATGCCAGTAAAACTCTCGATGAAGCACAAATCAATTATACAACCACGGAGAAAGAAATGCTTGCAATTGTATATGCATTTGACTAGTTCCAACAGTACTTAGTAGGATCAAAAGTGATTGTATATACTGATCATGCTGCCATTAAGTATTTGCTGAATAAAAAAGATGCCAAACCACGCCTTATTCATTGGATACCTCTCCTATAAGAGTTTGATCTTGAAATCCGAGACAAAAAGGGTACACAGAATAGTGTTGTTGATCACCTCTCTAGATTGACCACGGAAGCTGGAGATCTATTTCCAATTGAGGATCATTTGCCTATTGAAAAACTCTACACATTGTCATCCATTCAAGCACCATGGTTTGCAGACATTGCTAATTTTCTTGCTACTGGACAGCTACCTCCGGATTTGACATATCAACAAAAGAAGAAGTTCTTTCATGATGTAAAATTCTATTACTGGGATGACCCATTGCTATTCAAGCATGGAAGTGATGGGCTAATCCGGAGATGTGTTGTTGAAGAGGAAGTCCCAAACATCATTGTTGATTGCCATGTCTCTCCTTATGGAGGCCATTTTGGAGGAGAAAAGACCGATGCAAAAATACTTCAAGTTGGTTTCTATTGGCCCACATTATTTAAAGATGTCAATCTATTCGTTAAATCTTGTGATAGGTGCCAAAGAACAGGAGGCATATCCCGCCGCGACGACATGCCACTCAACTCTATCTTAGAGGTTGAGGTGTTCGATGTATGGGGATTGGACTACATGGGACCATTCCCATCTTCCTGTGGATATCAATACATTCTTTTTGCTTGTGAATATGTATCTAAGTGGGTTGAAGCCATTCCAACCCAAGCACCAGATGCCAAATCTATAATTAAGCTTTTTCAAAAGATTATATTCCCTCGGTTTGGAGTTCCACGTGCCGTTATTTCTGATGGAGGCACACACCTTGCTGAAAAACAATTCAACAATCTTCTCTCCAAGTATGGTGTGACTCATAAAATCTCTATGCCCTATCATCCCCAAACATCCGGGCAAGTAGAGATCTCAAATAGGCAATTGAAGAATATTCTTGAAAAGACTGTCTCTAGTTCAAGGAAAGATTGGGCACTAAAGATAGATGACGCATTATGGGCATATTGCACAGCCTACAAAACCATCATTGGGACTACTCCATTCAAGCTGATCTATGGCAAATCATGTCACATTCCGCTCGAATTGGAGAATCGCGCTTTATGCAAAATTAAGTTCTTGAACATCGACATGAAGAGAGCGGGAGAAAAATGTCTGTTGCAGCTGTAGGAGCTTGAAGAACTTCGTCTTGATGCATATATGAATGCAAAGTTGTATAAAGAAAGAACAAAAGCTTGGCATGATAAAAGAATTCGCAGGAAGGATTTCCAAGAAGGAGATAAAGTATTGTTATTCAACTCCAGATTGAAACTTTTTCCAGGAAAGTTGAAATCCAAGTGGTCCGGCCCGTTCCTAGTACTCAAGATTTTTCCATATGGAGCTATAGAACTCCAAGGCAAAGATGGAACCTTCAAAGTCAATGGACAACATTGCAAACGCTACTCTTGCGGAGAAGAAGTGGAGAAAGGAGCTTCTTGCTCTGACGTGGCATTTTAACGCACTAACAAATTCACTCGGGGTTGAAATCCCTGAGTTTTTACCGAAACCAAAGTGCAATAATACCACCCGCAAGCGGACGGGTCTTATCATAGTATAGTTAAGGATCAAACCCAAAGGAAAACATTTTTAAGAATCCTTGTCGGTTGAATCTAGCTCAAGTAAAACTAATATTTAGAACGATTGATTGATTTGAGGTTATTTAAACTAATTGCAATAAAGTAAAAGCTAAATTAAAGTTGGGTTGAGATCAATGATATGGAATCACTGGGATGGTACCGGGTTTCACCACCGCTACACACACAAACATATTCAATCATGAACTATCCATACAAGATATAACAATCCAAGTAGAGCTGTTGCAAAACCCCCCATACGGGCGTCAGGTTCGTGTAAGCATCACCTTAGGCATCAGATGTCTCGTCACCATCCGGATCACTTTACTTACGGCTCTAAAGATATAGAAATCCATGGAGGTTGTGGGCCCCCTATACAGGCGTCAAGCACACAGAAGTGTCACCGAAGGCTAGATGGCTCGTCCCCTCGCGGATCATACACTTACGACCTTGATGGAATCCCATCCTATTTCTAGTTTGGGAGTCAGCCGCGTTAACCGATAAGCGAGCAGGCGATTAACATACTAACTAACATCGACGATTAACAAGAAGATACAAAATCCAACTAAGGTTGTGAACCCCCTATACAGGCGTCAGGTGCACAGAAGCGTCACCGAAGGCTAGATGGCTCGTCCCCTCGTGGATCACACACTTACGACCTCAAGGAATCCCCTTCTATTTCTAGTTGGGGAGTCTAACTTGTTAAATGATGTTCGAACATATATATAGATGTTATCGCAACATAGGGAGCACAAAGATGAAAGCAAGCAATTAACCAAACTACTAGCATAACGGTTAACGACGAAATGAAGAGTTAATACATTGCCATGGATAGTTTAACAAAAGAACATGGTCTGCATGGGCAGCGGGGCTAGTCCCCGCACCCCAGCGAAAAGGGACTACTCGCTCATGATGCGAGAAACAAGAAGGATGAGAAAGAAAGAGAGATCCACCATGAGCTCGGTGTAGAAGGTAGTCGTAGCTCGGTGAAGATGATATGGCCTTCTACGTCGGGTCGGAGCAGATCTAGACGCGCACGGCAGTTGCCAAGACAGACCGGGCAGTCTTCCTTGCTCCGCCTTCCTTCTCTCTTCAGCCTCCTTGGTTGCAACATGGGCAATAAGTGGAATGGAATTTGATCGAAGTTGTGCTCTGGCAGCCTGGTGGCGTCCAGATCTGATACCCCAAATGAGGACCCTCGGGGTCCTATTTATAGGCTCAGATCTGTCCCAAACGGTCTTGGTAAGGTAGCTGAAAATATCTCCTCCAAACGGTCTGGATACCGTTTGATGCCAAACGTTCTGGAGACCATTTGCTTCCAAACGATTTGGCGTCCGAAAAGCGGCTTCAAACGGTCTTCGCGTGAATATGCAGCAAATGGTCCTGAGTGTGCGGCCTTCGATCTTCATTCGGTCTTCACAATCGCAGCGAACGGTCTTTGAGACCGCATGGAACCAAACGGTCTTGAGACCGCATGGGACCAAACGGTATTGAGTCCGCATGGGACCAAACAGTCTTGAGACCGCATGGGACCAAACGGTCTTGAGACCGCATGGACCCAAACGGTCTTGAAGCCGCATGGACCCAAACGGTCTTGAAACTGCAATCGGTCCCATGCGGCTTACAGCTCGTGTGGTCTTCTTTAGCAAACGATTTTGTCATACGATCTTCGTGCATTCCAACAAACGGTCTTGAGACCGCATGGAACCAAACGGTCTTGGGACCGTATGGACCCAAACAGTCTTGGGACCGTATGGACCCAAACGGTCTTGGGACAATAAGGGCTCAAATGGTCTTGAGACCGTATGGAGCCAAACGGTCTTGGGACCGTAAGGGCTCAAACGGTCTTGTGACCGTATGCATGGAATTGCTTGGTTACCTGCATTAAATGAACAATATTTAGTTAAAACCATGATAATTGATTCAGCTAAGTAATTTTGCACAATATGACTCATATTTGGGTGAAAAGGTATGAAATAGGGTTGAAATTGTTTCAAAGAGATAATTGAATTTCATGATGAGTATGCACTCATCAAAACACCCCAAACTTAAACGTTGCTCGTCCTCGAGTAACACACAATCTGAAACAGTTGCCAAATGAATACTTTCAATTCGTATAATTTATTCATCTTCACATCACGAATGTTTTCTTTCTGCTCAATATGACTTAGTATCTCAACCTCCTGGGACCACTTAAACACATCTTACCATATCTTCCTTCCTGAGTTCATTTTCCAATACCACTTCCTCCTCACCTTTTCCAATCAACAAGCATGTCAAAGAGTTTTGTAAGAGTCCAGAGATTCCCGCAGAATCAACAAGTGTGCATCCGATCTGACATTGGTGTTTTTCATGTTAGAGGGGGCATGCATTGTGCCATAGGTAGAAGAGGGAGTGAAAGGTGGTATGGAAAGAAGAAGTAAATCTCTCATCTATTTGACTCGAGATTTTTATTATTTTGCAATTTCATTTATTGCATTTTTTGTTCGAATCTCTCCTCTATTCGACTCGAGATTGCATTTCTTTTTGTGTGCACTTTGGCATCTTTTGTTTGCAAATCTCTCCTCTATTCGACTCGAGATTGCATTTTTGGTGGTACATCCCTTATTTATTTGTGAGGGGTATGGAAGAAGCGGATAAGGAGGGAAGTGGCGTGCCACCCCGAACTTAGGGTTTAGCACCATATTCGGCTATTTTATATCTTTTTGATGGATGGAGGGGTATGAAGATGATAGAAGAAGTGTAGAAGAGAGTTCAGATCAGAATGCAACTTGATTTACAATTCACTGTATCGGGTTGTTCTCTTTATTGTACTCTGCTCAGATAGTGACTTGATGACGATCCAGTAGAGATTTCATGGTATTGTTCCACTAGTCAGTTAGGAAGCATGACGTGTTTGATCCTCATCAGCTTGACAGATACTTATCATTTTGCAAAAAGAATTATGATGTTAGGAATCATGAGCTTCACAAGATGATTTCAAGCAAAAGGCATGTTTTAGAAATTGGTCCTTTTGGGGATTTACTTCGAATAAGGGGGATATAATGATTGAAAATGCATAGAAAATTAGTTAGTGACTTTCAATGAAATCATGAGTTGTCAAAAAGTGTCAAAGTATCTATTCAATTAAAGAATTTTGAAATTTTTGAAAATTTTTATCAAGAAAGAGATAGTGAAAACTTCAGGATGAAAAGAGGGTGTAGGTGGAAAGTGAGGTACGTACCACCGACCCTCCACCCCGAACTTAGAGATTTGCTCATCCCGAGCAAACCCTAAATCCAAGATGGAGGGGAAAGATCATGCCAGAATGACCACCGGGTGTGGTTGCGTTCCGATCAGCGTGCATCCTCTAATCTGAAAATTCAAGGGTAAAGGGCAGTTAGATAGAATCTCACGAAGCGAATTTTATTTAAGGAAAAGTTAACTAGAAGGTAAAAACAAAATTTTGAAAAGACAAGTAAATCGGATTTATTGATCGGGTTGCCTCCCGACAAGTGCCTTTGTTTTACGTCGATGGCTCGACTAAATGCTTTAGCTTCACGGTGGTTCCTTTGAATTGGCGAGTTCCAACATTGTGTCGGCGCCTATGTCAATCGAGGTGAAATATCTCTTCAAGCGGTGACCATTTGCTATAAATTCGCCTGACTTTTCACTCCTTAAAGAGAAAACACCATGTGGGGAGATGTTTTTGACAATGTAGGGTCTGGACCAGCGGGAACGGAGTTTTCCTGGGAATAACTTCAATCTTGAGTCGAATAGCAGAACTTAGTCTCCCACTTGTATGTCTTTTCTTTTCAGATGTCCATCGTGCCAAAGTTTTGTACGTTCTTTGTAGATTCCTACATTCTCATAAGCTGTCATCCTAAGTTCATTCAGCTCTTGGAGTTGTAGAATCCTAGCATGGCCTGCTTCTTTCATATCAAGCAGTTGTTTAATTTCCCACCATGCCTTGTGTTCCAGTTCGACTGGTAGGTGGCAAGCCTTTCCATATATTAATCGAAAGGGTGTAGTCCCAAGGGGAGTTTTATAAGCAGTACGATAGGCCCATAAGGCGTTGTTGATTTTTGTTGACCAGTCCTTTCGATTGTGTCCAACAGTTTTTTCTAGAATAGACTTTAGTTGATGGTTAGAGACCTCTACCTGTCCACTTGTTTGTGGATGGTAAGGTGAGGCTACCTTATGTGTTACACCATATTTTCTTAGTAAAGCTTCGAAGCTTCTTTCAAGGAAGTGGGACCCTCCGTCAGATATCACTATTTGTGGCACTCCAAATAGGGGTAAAATAATATCTTTGAATAATTTGATGACAGGTTTGGAATCACTAGTGACGGTTGGTATAGCTTCGACCCATTTTGAGACGTAGTCTACCGCCACTAGGATGTATGAAAATCCATTAGAAGATGGGAATGGACCCATATAGTCCACCCCCCAAACATTGAATATCTCAACTTCTTGCCATAGATTCAGCGCCATCTCGTCTCTCTTTGTTATATTTCCTGATCTTTGACATTTGTCACATGATAGGACAAAATCGTAAGAGTCTTTGGATATGGTTGTCCATAAGAATCCACATTGCAAAACCTATAGAGCAGTTTTTTTAGAGCTCATATGTCCCCCCACAGGTCCTGAGTGACATTGTTCCAAAATTGATTGAGCTTCTTCTTCGGCGATACAACGTCTATACAAACCATCAGCACAAAGTTTAAAAAGATATGGTTCATCCCAGTGATATTTCTTCACATCATGCATGAACTTTTTCAGTGCATTCCCGTTGCATTGGGGATGGATGACTCCAGCAGCAAGGTAGTTTACCAAATCTGAATACCATGGTATAACTTCCGAGACCCTCATTAGTTGATCATCTGGAAGGGAATCATTGATTAGAAGCTTCTCAATATCCATAGTGTGGATGCGACTGAGGTGATCTTCTACAACATTTTTTGTACCCTTTTTATCTCTTATCTCTAAATCAAATTCTTATAGTAAGAGGATCCATCTAATCAGCCTTAGTTTAGCATCTTTCTTTGTCAGAAGGTAACGAATAGCAGCATGGTCTGTGTAAACAATGACCTTTTAACCAATAAGGTAGGACCTGAACTTGTCAAAGGCGTAGATGACTGCTAGAAGTTCTTTCTCAGTAGTAGCATAATTCCGTTGAGCTTCATCGAGGGTTTTTGATGCATAATAGATCACATAATGTTTCTTCTATATACATTTCCCTAAAATAGCACCCACAACATAATCGCTGGCATCGCACATAATTTCAAAAGGATGGTCCCAGTCGGGAGCTCTAATGATGGGGGTTGTTGTAAGGGCCTTCTTTAGCGTGTTGAAGCTTTTGACACATTCTTCATTGAAGTCGAAATCAATATCCTTTAGTAGTAGGTTCTTCATTGGCTTAGTTATCTTTGAGAAATCCTTTATGAATCTTCTATAAAATCCTACATGAACTAGAAAAGCACGAACTTCTTTTTCATTTGTGGGAATAGCCAATTTTGAAATCACTTCAATCTTGACTTTATCTACTTCAATTCCTCTACTGCTAACCCTATGGCCCAGGACAATGCCTTCTTTTACCATGAAATGGCATTTTTCCCAATTTAGCACAAGATGTGCTTCTTCACAACATTTGAGGACCAGGGAGAGGTGCTTTAGACATGAATCGAATGAGTCTCTGTATACAGAAAAATCATCCATGAAGACCTTTATAATAGTTTCAGTAAGACCTGTGAAAATGGCGGCCATGCGACGTTGAAAAGTTGTGGGTGCATTACAGAGACCAAACGGCATTCTTTTAAATGTGTATGTTCTGAATGGGCAGGTGAAAGTCATTTTCTCTTGGTCATCTGGATGTATGGGTATTTGGTAGAATCCAGAGTAACCATCAAGATAACAGAAATATTCTTGGTGAGCCAACCTTTATAAGACTAGATCAAGGAAGGGCATAGGAAAATGATCTTTTCGAGTTGCCTTGTTTAATTTCCTATAATCTATGCACATCCTCCACCCTGTGATTGTTCGAGTGGGGATGAGTTTGTTGTTTTCATTTCGTATAACAGTTGTTCCACCTTTCTTCGGTACCACATGTACTGGTCTCACCCATGGCGAATCTGATATCGGATAGATTATTCCAGCTGTGAGAAGTTTAATGACCTCACAACGGACCACTTCCTTCATATTAGGATTCAACTTTCGTTGATGTTCAATAGTCAGCCTGTGGTCTTCCATCATAGGGATCTTATGCATACACAATGCTTGACTGACCCCAGTGAGGTCACTCATTTTATAACTGATGGCTTTCTTTCTTTCCCTTAATTTCTTTAGGAGTTTATTTTCTTGTTCAGCAGTCAGATCGGAATTTATAATAACTGGGAAAACCTTGAGATCATCTAAAAATATGTACTTCAGTCCTTCGGGTAGGGGCTTCATTTTGGGAGCCTCTTGTTTGTCCCTTGTTTCTTCTGTAGTTTCCGTGGTCTTGAGTTCTTCGCAAGTGGCTTTAACTTCTTCTTTAGCAGAGTCGAGGGATTCGATGTAATCCCTTGCTTGTTCGTCAATTGGTTCATCAACAGATAAGTCTGATAGAGAAATTTCCAAGGGATCGTATGATTCATGATGCTCTTGGGTCATACGTGACATTTTATCAATGTAATCAATCAAGTATACTTCTTCTTGCATGCTTGGTCTTCTCATACTTTCAAAAACTTTGAATTTGAGAGTCTCTTTTCCTAATCTGAGCAGTAAGGTACCAGCTTCAACATCAATTAGGGCTCTTGCAGTGGCGAGGAATGGACGACCGAAGATGAGAGGATATCTGGTATCTTCTTTTATATCCATAATGATGAAGTCACATGGAACATATGTGTCCTTGCCCACCTTGACCGGGACATCTTCGAGGATTCCTAACTGATGTTTTATCAAATTGTCTGCAAGCTGTATAGTCATACTGGTAGGAAGCAATTCCGTAAACCCTAGTCTTTTGCACATGCTTTGTGGCATAATGGAGATGCTTGCACCGAGATCTGCCAAACCTTTCTTGCATGACGAGTCGCCAATGTGACATGAGATTCCAAAGGATCCCGGATCTTTTTGTTTCTTTGGCATCTTGCTCAATATGATATCTGATATAGTTGTAGCCAGTTTTACTGTCTCATATTCTTCAGTTATATACTTCCTGGTGAGGAGTGACTTTAGGTACTTAGTCCAGGCTGGTATCTCAGCCAGAGCGTCTAAGAATGGTATATCAACATGAAGTTTCTTCATAGCCTCTTTAAACTTAATGAATCTAGTATCGAGCTTGGTTTGCCTTAGGCGGGATGGGAAGGGTATACGAGGCTTATATACAGGAATATCAAGTTCTGGTGTTTCAGTTTCTTCCTAGGTATATTCCTCAGGACTTCCCTTATCTGTCTTATCTTCTTTTGATTGAGACTCTGGTGTTGTTGAGTTTTGGATAATCACAGGTTCATCTTCATCTGTAATAACCACAGGTGTCTCAACTGGGGAATCCGAATAGTCTTTTCCTGACCTGGTGGTGACAGCCTTCAACTATTCAGGATGCTTAGGATTGTTCTCGGGTTGGTCGGCAAAGACTCCAGCTGGTGGCTTTATGCTAGCTGCAAGTTGAGCTAGTTGAGATTCAATCGCTTTCTACTGGGCTTGTTGGTTGGCTATCATAGTTTGCTGAGTTTGCAACATTTTTTCAATGGTTGATAGCTTGTCATCAGAAGAGATAGGTCATGTTTGTTGTCCTTACTGTTGATTAAGATTTTGATACTGAGAGTTGTTTTGATAGTTATTGTAGTTCCTATTCTGAAAGTTCCCCTTGAAATTTCCTTGATTTCCAAAATTCTGTTGTTGATTGTACTGGAATCCTAGTGGGCCCCTTGATTGATTGTTTGATCCAAATTGATGTGAGTTTACTGCCCTAGAGGGGTTTCCATATTGAAAACCTGGGTGATTCCTGTTCTGATTCGGATTGTAATAACCTTGCCCAGGAATGGTGTTGATAGCATTAAGATTTTCCATCTGACCATTATCTCCTTGCCCGCATGCATTGCTTAGAACAACGTCATAGAGAACATTGCATGATAGAGTTGAATGATCGGTGCGCTTACATGCTTCACAGAACAGGGAAGTAGACTTGACCTGTTCCAGTTGCCGAGTGGGTGAACGTCCTCTTCCAATAGCAGCTAGAGATGATTCTATATGGTCTTGCTTGGAAACTAAGACGTTCAAGGTTTCAGTGATAGACTTGTACTCGGGAATGGCTTCGGCCATAGCTATTTTCAAGACTCCTTTACCTACAGATCTTCCCCAATTGGCTTGATTTTCTGCTCCCAGGGTGACGACTCTCCATGCGCTGTCATAACTTTGTCGCATGAAATTTCCTCCAGATGAGGAATCTAGAAACATCTTGATATCATCATCCACACCCCTATAGAAGATTTTGATGAGTTGATTCTTAGAAATTCCATGGTGTGGACATTTGCGAAGAAGCTCTTTGTACCTATCCCATGCTTCAGTGAGAGTTTCTCCAGGGACTTGAGTGAAATTTGTTATCCGGCCCCGAATTTCATATGTGAGAGATGGAGGATAGAACTTTTCCAGAAACACATTTTGGAGTTGTTCCCAGGTGGTGATGGGTATTTCACTTTGCAATGAATTGTACCAGCTTATGGCTCTATCAGCAAGGGAATACTTGAAGAGACGGAGTCGGATGGCATCATCAGAGACTCCATTTTGCTTTGTCATAGCACATAGGTCGATAAATCTCAGAAGATGTCCATGGTTGTCCTCTGCTTGTTTGCCATAGAAAGGGTTGTTTTGAAGCAAAGTGATCCAATGTGCCCTAATCTCAAAATTGGCAGCATCGATGGGGGGAGGCAGTACTGGTTGATAAACATTCGCAGCCTTCGGGATTGAGAACTCTCTCAGATCCTTCTAAAGTTCAGCTGCTTGCGATGCTGCTTGTGCTGCTAGGATTTCCTATTGAACTGCAGCCCTAGCTTCTTGCATGAGCCTCTCTCTTTGCGCATTGATGGCTTGAGCCACCCTTGGGGCTACCTCTTCTTATTGTGCCATCCTTGCTTGATTTTCTCTGATCTGACGATGGAAGGTTCTGTCTATTTTGGGATCGAAGCTAGCTGTGAGTCCGGAGCTATCCGAACGGTGCATACACTATGCGTTGGGTTGTACCTGAAAATTAGAAAGATTTTGAGAATGAGATCCACAAAGTACAGTCAAGTTCAAGTAGATGATCGATTGTTTCAAAAGAAAAGCAAAATCCTAGATTAGTCTTAAAAGAACTAGATTTGAATGACTGATTCCGTTGTCCCCGGCAACGCCGCTAGAATTCGACGTGGCATTTGAACGCACTAACAAATTCACTCGGGGCTGAAATCCCCGAGTTTTTACCGAAACAAAAGTGCAATAATACCACCCGCAAGAGGATGAGTCTTATCGCAGTATAGTTAAGGATCGAACCCAAAGGACAACGTTTTTAAGAATCCTTGTCAGTTGAATATAGATCAAGTAAAACTAATATTTAGAACGATTGGTTGATTTGAGGTTATTTAAACTTATTGCAAGAAAGTAAAAGTTGAGTTAAAGTTGGGTTGAGATCAATGATATGGAATCGTTGGGATGGTACTGGGTTTCACCACCACTACACATGCAAACATATTCAATCATGAACTATCTAGGCAAGATATAAAAATCCAAGTAGAGCTGCTGCAAAACCCCCCA
Source organism: Alisma plantago-aquatica (assembly GCA_963693085.1). NCBI lineage: Eukaryota > Viridiplantae > Streptophyta > Magnoliopsida > Alismatales > Alismataceae > Alisma > Alisma plantago-aquatica. The sequence goes on along the minus strand of OY856412.1, from coordinate 1,046,852,423 downwards.
TACGGGCGTCAGGTTCGCGTAAGCATCACCTTAGGCATCAGATGTCTCGTCACCATCTGGATCACTTTACTTACGGCTCTGAAGATACAAAAATCCACGGAGGTTGTGGGCCCCCTATACAGGCGTCAGGCACACAGAAGCGTCACTGAAGGTTAGATGGCTCGTCCCCTCGCGGATCATACACTTACGACCTCGATGGAATCCCATCCTATTTCTAGTTTGGGAGTCAGCCACGTTATCCGATAAGTGAGCAGGCGATTAACATACTAACTAACATCTACGATTAACAAGAAGATACAAAATCCAACTAAGGTTGTGAACCCCCTATACAGGCGTCAGGCGCACAGAAGCGTCACCGAAGGCTAGATGGCTCGTCCCCTTGCGGATCACACATTAACGACCTCAAGGAATCCCCTTCTATTTCTAGTTGGGGAGTCTAACTTGTTAAACGACATTCGAGCACATATATAGATGTTATCCCAACATAGGGAGCACAAAGGTGAAAGCAAGAAATTAAACAAACTACTAGCATAATGGTTAATGACAAAATGAAGAGTTAATACATTGCCATTGAGAGTTTAACAAAAGAACATGGTCTGCATGGGCAGCAGGGCTAGTCCCCGCACCCCAGCGAAAAGGGACTACTCACTCATGATGTGAGAAACAAGAAGGATGAGAAAGAAAGAGAGATCTGCCATGAGCTCGATGCAGAAGGTAGTCGCAGCTCGGTGAAGAAGATACGACCTTCTACGTCGTGTCGGAGCAGATCTGGATGCGCACGGGAGTTGCCAAGACAGACCGGGCAGTCTCCCTTGCTTCGCCTTCCTTCTCTCTTCAGCCTCTTTGGTTGCAACACGGGCAATAGGTGGAATGGAATTTGATCGGAGTTGTGCTCTAGCAGCCTGGCGGCGTCCGGATCCGATACCCCAAATGAGGACCCTCGGGGTCCTATTTATAGGCTTAGATCTGTCCCAAACGGTCTTGGCAAGGTAGCTATAAAAATATCTCCTCCAAACGGTCTGCAGACCATTTGATGCTAAACGGTGTGGAGACCGTTTGATGCCAAACGGTCTAGAGACCGTTTGCTGCCAAACGGTCTAGAGACCGTTTGCTTCCAAACGGTCTGGCGTCTGAAAAGCGGCTTCAAACGGTCTTCGCGTTAATATGCAGCAAACGGTCCTGAGTGCGCGGCCTTCGATCTTCATTTGGTCTTCACAATCGCAGCGAACGGTCTTTGAGACCGCATGGAACTAAACGGTCTTGAGACCGCATGGAACCAAACGGTCTTGAGACCGCATGGGACCAAACGGTCTTGAGACAGCATGGACCCAAACGGTCTTGAAACTGCATGGACCCAAATGGTCTTAAAATGGCATGGACCCAAATGGTCTTGAAACCGCAATCGGTCCCATGCAGCTTACAGCTCGCGCGGTCTTCTTTAGCAAACAATTTTGTCATACGATCTTCGTGCATTCCAGCAAATGGTCTTGAGACCGCATGGAACCAAACGGTCTTGGGACCGTATAGACCCAAACGGTCTTGGGACCGCAAGGGATCAAACGGTCTTGAGACCGTATGGAGCCAAACGGTCTTGGGACCGCAAGGGCTCAAACGGTCTTGGGACCGCAAGGGCTTCAAATGGCCTTGGGACCATATGCGTGGAATTTCTTGGTTACCTGCATTAAATGAACAATATTTAGTTAAAACCTTGATAATTGAATCATCTAAGTAGTTTTGCACAATATGATTCATATTTGGGTGAAAAGGTATGAAATAGGGTTGAAATTGTTTCAAAGAGATAATTGAATTTCATGATGAGTATGCACTCATCATGCTCCCTCCAAGATGCCTGAAGTCTTCGAAGAAGTCTTACTCCAGACTCTAAATGGAGGACCTCATGGGAGTTGACCCCACATTAGGATAGATTTCTTTTATGTTTTTCAAATCAAAAACACTCTTTAATTTTGTTAATAAGCCTTTCATGAATGAATGTAATAATCTAGACTTGATTTCTAATCAATCTGTCATAGTTTACTGCTGACTGACTACAATTTTCTGTAGAAATCACAAAGTGCACGCCGTGTCTTCAAGTGTCTTTTGAAGACACGGCGTGCACTTCAATACAAAATACAGCAGAAAAAGTTCTGGAATCTGACACGACGTGTATTCTCGCTTTGCACGTCGTGGACCTGGTATGCGGGATCTGTAGAAAAGTTTCTGGAAACTTACACGGTGTGCATCTTCAACATGCACATTGTGCAGCTGGAGATTTGAAGGTCTGGAATTTTTCTGGAAACTGACACGTCGTGCATTTTCAACACGCACGGCGTGCACCTGGGAAATAAAAAGATTGGCAAATTTTTGGAAACATGCACGTCGTGCATTTAATATTTGCACGACGTGTACCTGATATTCGAGAATTCTGTAAAACTTTCGGAAACATGCATGGCGTGCATTGTCCAAATGCATGTCGTGCACCTGGACGCAAGGGAGAAGTTTAAAACTGAACTTTACAAAAGTGCACGTCGTCCATTCAAAACGCACGTCGTGCACGTTTTAGTAAAGTCTAGACAAAAAGGGTCGGAGTGCACGACCTAATCACTCCAACCCTAGATCCGTGCACCCCGACCCTTACAGCCGTGCAGCCACCACCGACCGAAGCAAGAGAAGCGCACATCGTTCACCAGCCGTACACCAGCTACAGCAGCCGTGCACATCTCCTCTTCTTCCTCCAGCCGTGCAAGCCACCACCTCCTTCTTTCTTTCGCTCCGCCCTTACAGCCGCGCCGCCATCACAGCTGCGCCGTCTCCGCCTGTAGCTACCAGCCGTACACGGTTCCGTCTCTTTCCTCCGTGTGAACCGCCATCCAGCAACCGTCGTCATCTTCTTCAGCTAGGCAGCCTCCAGCACCGTGCGAGCCATCACCCTTCTTCCCGCCGTTCTTCTCCAAGCAAGAACAGCTAGCAGCCGCGCCGTTTTCTTCTCCATTTCGGCACAGCAGCCCCAGCACACAGTCGTGCTAGCCACCTCACTGACATCTAGCAAGCCGCCAGCACCATTCGAGCAGCTAGCATCTCACAGCCTCCGTAGCAACAACCGCTAGTCGTCGGAGTTTCCCTAGCAGCCGTCGTGCTTTCTCAATCGACCAAGCAACACCAAAAGAGCCAACAGCAGCTCTGCCGACCGCACCAGCATCCACCTTGGTCATCCTAGCTGTCGTCTATGTAGATTTTTTATTTGCCCCAAATCTGCAGGTGCACACCATGCACTGAATATGCACGCCGTGCGTCTATCTGTCTGAAGCAGACGAACAGTACATCTTCACGCCGTGCATCCTAAAGACACATTGTGCACCTTTACAGACTGATGGCACCAATCAAGCAGAAGTCTGGTCGCCGCCCAAGATATCACACAACAGCTGAAGTAGGATCTTCCGCACCAGCACCTCAAACATTTATACCATCCACTCAATTCAGGGTCAAGCCAGAAGAAGACGTCGACTACCAATTTCTCACCACAAGGCGTGTTTTTCCTTCACGGTACATGTGTGATGAAGCCCTTACCAAGTTGGGTTTCAAAAATGAGGTAGTCAATCACTTAACATTTTTGGGTTTACACTATCTTTGCATCTGGGTTTCTAAGACCTACCCCTGCCTTGTCTACGAGTTTCTCACTACTTTTAAGGCTGAGAGTGACCCACAACGTCGCAACATCCCTTATCAGAATATCAGTTTTTGCCTTTTGGACAAACTGTTTTCTATGAATCTTGAGCGGTTTTGCACTTTGCTTAAATGCAACTTCGGCGGTTACACTAATTATCTTCTCGCTTTCAATAGCGATCCATTCTGGTCCGAGATTACTTCTGATACAGTGCATAGAGCAAGGAATGCTCGAGCTTCTAGCATCCACAATCCAGTTTTCGGAGTTATATATCATCTTCTTAGCACAGGACCTTTTGCAAAGAACGAAACTCAAGGTGTTGTGGGAAAGACTGATCTTTTCTTCTTATGGTGTTTGGTACAAAATGAGCAAATAAGTTCTGAATACTACATTGTAAACAAGCTTCTTGACACTAAAAAGCAAAAGAAAAGGGAGGCAGGTGACATCATGTGTGGCGGGTTAATTAGCATCCTTGCTATGCAGTTGGGTTTGGATGTAGGTTCCCTAGAACCTGCACCGGGGAAGAACCTTGTCGATATAAACTATCTCATCTCTTGTGGTATGATCTCCATACATGGCAGCAGCACATCCAAGTTCAAGGTTTTTATCACAAAGAAGCAGTTCATCACAATCCCCGATGCAAGTCGAAATGTCATCAAGAACAAGGCTACTTGGAAGGTAGAGCTACAACCAGATATTGATGAGAAGACCCCCACCCAGGGTGCCAGCAGCTCTACACCATGGCCTACACCAGGAGCCCCTACCCCTCTGCCACCGTCCACTGGTACTTAGACTGAGTACAGCTGGACAATGCCAGATGTTCATCACCTTTACGGCTACGTGCAGTGGAGATTTGATCATTTGGACACCCACCTAGACCAGATGGGTGTGCAGTATGACACCAGGTTTGACCATTTGAGTGCACATTACTCAACTATGTTCGACATGGTCAACCGGATGGATGTGTGGCACATCTCGCAAGGCCACTACCCTGCACCGCATTCCTTCCAGTCCCCCCCCCGCTAGGAGACAACAGCTCCAGACACTCCACAACACGAGTTCCCCCAGGACCACCACCAGCAGCAGCCAGAATCATCTGCCACGCCGATGGACATCCCTGACATCATTAGTCAGTTCTTCCCTGAGCAGGGAGGCGGTGAATCATTTTTCTGATCTATTCATGACAGGTATCAGGTTGTGAACTCCATAAGTTTTATTAAAGCAGTGAGGACACTGCTGATTTCAAGATTAGGAGGGAGCAACCGGATGTATTGGTATCCTAGTTCTTTTAGCTTTTACTTTTCATGTTATTTGCTTCTTATCATTTGCTTTTGTTTTGTTTTCACTTTTTAGTTGTTGTTTTCAGTTCTTCTCTTCAGATGGCAAGTCTAGTATATATGAGATTTATCTTTTATATGTGGATAGAACTCCTATGCTTAACTGTTTGTCCTCTTTTGATGAGAAATGTCATTTGAAGAAGTTGTAAAAGGCATGCATTAATCAAATGAAACGTTTTGACCATCAACATGTGCTTAACTCTGGTTTATGCTTCTAGCCTGAACATTCATCTTTCACATCCTTGATTGCTTAAAACATGTAATGGTTTCAATTTTTGTGAGTAAATCAACTTTACAACATCATTTAGAATATGGGGTGACATTGCTAAGCTCTTAGTGCATTTGCAAACACTCTCTCAATGAAAAATCTTCAAAACAAATGAATGAATAGTTGACTCTCCCATGTTTTGGAAAAAATTAAATAACTCTTATACCCCATTAAAGATGGCTAATATGCCCACATATCGTGCTAGCCTAGTGTAAGTCCGATCTGGCCACGATGGTTAGGTGGTATGTCTTAAAAGAGGGTAAAATACCCCAACCGACATTCCACATGTGCATAAGCCTACATTAGCATCCGAGTGTCAGAACCCATAATCCTTTGTCATATCTTTATTTTGGGAAAAGGAGAGTACAGCAAAAATTGTCAATTTTTTAACTAAGATTTCATCTTTTGTATCCTTAATAGTTGAGAGTTTGAGTTGCACATCCACTAATTGTTTGGCTTGGTCATCCAAATTCTATCTACTATTGTTTAATTCACTGATTCATTAAATTGAAACCACCCCTACTGAACTAAAAATCTCTTTCTTGGGTGTTTGAGTTGAATTGATGGCTATGAGCATAAACATGTTGATCATGGTTGGTTTGGTTTTATACACATCTTTCATTTCATTTGATCTATTCATGTTCTTGACAATTCTTCATTATATTTCTATACTCTTTTTGCTTGAGGACAAGCAATGGTTTAAGCTTAGGAGGATTTATTGTGTGATTTATATATCATCTTTTCACATTTTATCACACACAAATTTGGCTCTTTCTGATATAATTCAGTCTCTTTCATATTAGTTTTGCCATCTTTTTGTTGTTTAACTTATCCCATAACTTGTATTGCAAATTTGCCACAAAAAGAACTAAATTTAGATGTTATTTCTACAGAAACAGAAGAATGCACAGCGTGCAAATCAGACGCATGGCGTGCACCATTCCAGGAAAAAAAGGCTGGTTCGCTGAAGCAGTAAAGTGCATGGCGTGCAAATCAAAATGCACGGTGTGCAACTTTCCAGAGAAAATTCGGTCTGTTCAGCCAAGAGAATGCACGGCGTGCACAGAGAAAATGCACGGCGTGCGAGATTCCAGAAATGTACAGAAGATGAAGACACGGCATGCACATCGATGCACGTCTTGCACCTGGAGCGCAAACTGCTGAAGAAAAGTTCTGGAAAGTCGCACGGCGTACAATTCCTCAACGCACGCCATGCACGGATCAGCCCGATGTCAACTGCACCCAAAATGCATGGCGTGCACCTGGCAGTTTCAAAAATTCGAAAATTCAGAAGACGATTTTAAAACAAAGAGGGAAGCCAAGGGACAGTTACGTTCGGTCATTTGGAGAGTTTTTCTTGTCCCAGATCCAGAGGAGAATAGAGGAGGGCGAATTTGGAGGAATCTAAGGTGGTTTCTTGCATAAAGAGACCATTTCTTCTTCTCCACTTCTCCATTGTCTTCTTCAAGGTGCAGCCAAGCGTCCCCAACTCCGAGCAGCTTCTTGAGAGAGGAGCTAGTTCGACTTGGAGCAGCTAAAGGAGGGGAATTTCATCTTAAAGCCGGAATTCTTGCTTCTTGTGGTTACATCTTCAGTTCTCCTTATCTTTTCTTTTCTAAAGCATGTCTAAAACTGACAATTCTGTAGCAAATCTGTTGTACATTGTTATGGGTGAGTAGACTCATGTTTCTTGGGCATGGGAGAGTAACTCCCATGTCATAGCATGTAATGAACAAGTAATTGTTTACTAAATGCATTTTGTTTCTTATTTCTGTACCATGAGAGTGCCAGTTTACTCTTTTTCTTGCATGTATTGTTGGCCACTTTATATGCATATTTTCTACCTTCTTGCTTAGTTTGAAAAGACAAGTAGGAATGTATTGAGGCGCTCTTCTTGGCAACTCTTCTTCTTCTATGAGAGTAGAGAAGAATGAGTTGAGGAACTGTTTGTGATCATAAATGAAATTCATGCATGAGAGTGTTGTTTTGAGTTATGATCGTTGCATTTACATCGGGAGGTGAAATGTAACACAACTTTTCCTTGAAACATGATCTTATGTATGTTTAAAATATTTTGTTCTCTTGATTTCTATGATATGTGAGTGAAATCCTAATGTCCAAGATTCCTTAACTTTCTAAAATCGAACTTCTTTTGTGGTTCTTACTTGCTAATTAGAATCTGTAATTCATGAAGTTAAAATCTGAATTCTTATGCTTTTAGAACAAATCTTCTCTATTCTTTAAAATCGGTCTAGATTGTTGAACTTTAGTACTGTTGCGCTCAACTAAGTTATCTAAGCTCCTTGTGTTCGACCTTGACTATACTACCTCTGTATACTTGCGGAGTTTGGTTAAATTGAGTAAGCTATCCTTTACTTGGATTGAAACTCGTTTGTGTAAACAACCAACAACATATTAGCTTACAAATGTGACTTTTACTTTGGTTAGCTATTTTATCTCAATCCTAATGTTCATGGCTACTCTTTGGCACAACCTTCAGTTTATATTTCTCAAGAAATCCTAAGTGATTCTTCATTTTCGTACATATAATGCATGTTTAATGATGGAAGTACTCTTGGTTTTCCCATATTGTTCACGACAGTCATCCTTTTGCTCACAGAAGCTTCGATGCTTGACGGTCATCCTCTTGCTCTTTGCCACCTGTGTGCCTTCCACTGCCCACAGTCTTCTCTCATTTTAATCTTGGTGGCTCAGGTTAGTTGCATTGTTTTTTCATTTTATATGACTAGCTAGTAACCCAACCAATAATAAAAACATGTATTTTTTCATATCTACATTTTATATCAGTCACATATATGTAATCATTGTACACATTCTAGAAATATGAGATTAGACATGTGTAGTCCCAGATTGACACTTTAGGGTTTATAGATGAGATCATCTATGCATGATGTTTAACTTAAGATATAAATATGAAAATAATACATTTATATATATTAACTTAGAAACCCATTCAAAATTTACTCATTAGGAGTACATTTTGGATAGTCCCCGGTCTGAGACTGTTTTTGAATATTTAATCTCACTTAGGATGTAAGTGTATTTGTATGTTTAGTTTTGAAGAAAATTTTAGTAGGATTTCCTCATTTGTTCTCTGGGTACATATGTGAGTGGTTATTTTCCATTTACATTGGTGTACTTGGAGAACTTAGGGGAAATACTACTGAAATTTTCTTCAAAATTAAACATACATTATACAGTTACTAGTGAGATTAGATATTCAAAAATGGGATAGGTGGTACACTTTAGGATAAACGTAATTAACTTCCTAGCAATAAAAACTTACAACTTATAGTATCAATATTAAATGCTCAGTTTTATAATTAATTTATAATGTTATCTAGAAAATGGATTGAAGTTGGATGTCTATCAAGAACCATTGCAGTCCAGAGTTTGCCAAAGGTCTTGATGAATTAATCAGATTTGCCGAGGAACATAGAAAACTACCTATAGATAGGTTCTATTGTCCATGTAGAAATTGTGGTAACAATTTGAAAGTTGATACTTTTGAGGAAATTAAGAATCATGTCATATGCAATGGGATAATATAAGATGAATGGTATTGGCATGGAGAGAAATTTAATTATGGATCTGAAAATGTCGATACTTCTAGTGGCATAGAAGATATATATAATGAGGATAATGATGAACTGATTCAGGATGAACCGATTCAAGATGATATGGTTGATGAGATTCTACATAGTTGTCAGGACAATGTCATTGATCCACATTCTTTATTTGCAAACATTGTCCATGATGTTGAAAAACCATTATATAAAGGTTGTACTAAGTTCATGAGGTTGAGTGTTGTGATGCGATTATATACTCTTAAATCTCAAAACCGGTGGAGCGATCAGAGTTTCACTTCATTGTTATCTTTGTTAAAGGAAATTCTTCCTGAAGGCAACGAGCTTCCAATTTCAACATATCAAGCAAATAAAATAATGTGCCCAATGGGAGTGGAGGCTAAGAAGATTAATGCATGTCCAAATGATTGTGTGTTATTTCATAAGGACTATAGTAATTTGATAAATTGTCCAAAATGTGGTGCGTCAAGGTACAAGACCACAAATTCAGTTAAGGCTAAAAATGGCTCTCCTGCCAAGGTGATGTGGTATCTACCAATAATACCATGATTTCAACGCTTATTTGCTAATACCGAAGATGCACGAAAATTATCTTGGCATGGGGATTGAAAGGCCAATGGTGTCCTATGACACGCATCTGATTCACCACAATGGAAGAAATTTGATTTATTATACCCTCAATTTGGTAAAGAACCAAGAAACTTAAGGCTTGGACTCTATATAGATGGAATGAATCCTTATGGTACATTAAGAAGCCAACATAGCACTTGGCCTGTTATGATTGTTATATACAATCTTCCTCCTTGGTTGTGTATGAAAAATAAGTATGTCATGTTGTCAATATTGATATCAGGGCTTAAGCAACCTGAAAATGACATTGATGTTTACCTTCAACCTCTAATTGATGACCTAATGAAACTATGGGAAGAAGGTGTTATGACATATGATGCTTCACGTAAAGAGATCTTTAGTTTGCGTGCTATGATTTTTTGCATGATTAATGACTTTCTAGATTATGGAAATTTGTCTGGATATAGCATAAAAGGATACAAAGAATGTCCTATTTGTAAGGAAAATACTTATTCAATCCGACTGAAATATGGTGGTAAAATCATATATCTTGGTCATCGGAGATTTCTTTCACAAGTGCATCCTTATCAAAGGCAACGCAAAACCTTTAATGGATCAACTAAGGAACGAAATGCTCCTAAAACTATACCAGGAAATGTTGTATATGAAAGGGTGAAAGATATTGTTAATGAATTTGGAAAGAGTTCAAGTTGTCATACTCTCGCATGTGACAAATCTCTACACAAGAAGAGGTTAATATTTTGGGATCTTCCTTATTGGAGATTCTTGTCAATTAGACATTGCATTGACATCATGCATGTTGAAAAAAATGTTTGTGATAGAATCATTGGTATGCTATTGAATATACTGGGAAAGACTAAAGACGGCATCAAATCTAGAAAAGATTTAGAATTAATGGGTATAAGAAAAGAATTATCAGTGGAGATCAGGGGTCACCACACATATTTACCACCATCTTGTTACACTTTGTCAAAGCATGAGAAAAAGACTTTCTGTGAGTGCTTGTATAATATTAAGGTTCCACAAAGATACTCTTCTAATATTCGTAGATTGGTATCAAAGAAGGATTTTAAGTTGATAGATCTCAAATCTCACGATTGTCACACCTTAATGCAATAAATTTTACCTGTGGCTATTCAATCTATATTTTTGAAGCATGTAAGGTTTGTAATCACAAGACTCTATTTCTTCTTCAATGAAATATGCAACAAAGTGATACCTCCTGATACTCTCGATAAATTACAAAAAGATGTAATTGTTTCCATGTGTCCGCTTGAAATGTACTTTCCTCCTTCATTTTTTGATATCATGGTTCATTTTGTATTACATAAAACAAGAGAGGTGAAGATGTTGGATCCAATTTTCTTACACTAGATGTATCCAATTTGAACGCTACATGAGTGTTTTTAAAGGTGATGTTTGGAATTGTTATCATGCTGAAGGAAGTATTATTGAGGGTTATGTGGCTAGGGAGGTGATGGACTTTTGCAATAATTTTTTGAATTGCGATGAAACTTCTAGCAATATAAAAAATTCCCATCACACTGAATCTTATTGTGGCAAAGGAACTTTGGGAGGACGAGTGAAAGGAATCAATTGTGAGTTGTGGGAACAAGAAAATTTGTATATTTACACAACATCGATGAAGTTAGTAGCTACATCACATAACACAATGATCTTATCAAGAGAAATCATCTATGATCCAGTTCAATGTGGCTTGCAAGAGAGCATAATTGAACATTTATTAGGTGGTTTGAAGAGAAAGTCTTTAATCAACTATCTGAATCACTGAATAATCTTGCTGAGAACATAAAATGGCTTGCCTTTAAGCCAAAAGTGGATGTCATGTCATATGAAGGATATGACATAAATGGATTTTCATACTACACAAAGCGTCAAGATGAAAGTAGTGTAGTCCAAAATAGTGGGGTCACTGTTCAAGCTTGTTTGTTGTATTTTGCTAGTACCAAAGATAAAAGACCACGTGAAGTTGAGATGTCATATTACAGCATCATTGAGGACATATGGGAATTGGACTATACAAATTTCAGAGTTCCTATCTTCAAGTGTAGTTGGGTTGATAACAACAAAGGAGTTTTGGTGGATGAGTTGGGTTTCACATTGGTGAATTTAGAAAAAATTGGTGAGAAAGATGAGCCATTCATCATGGCAGACCAAGCAAAAAAAGTATTCTATATTGATGACCCGACAAATAAAAATTGGCATGTCGTTCTTCATGGAAAAAGCCATTTTACTTGTAGATCCTATAAATGAATAAGAATACTATGAAAAGTATGATGATTCCAGCCTATTCTCAGTTGGTTTGCTATGTGTAAATCTTGAAGTTAACATCGATGAATACTATAAATGTCAAGACCATGCTGAAGGAATTTTACTTGACTAACAACTCAACCAACACTAGAGGCATGTATTCTTCAAATTATTTATTTTATTGTCATTCAAGCACATAATCTTTTAGATATACATCATATATCATTCAACCACTTGTGCTTTTATTATCACTTATGTTTCTTTTATCATGTATACTTGCAGGTTGTTCTAAAATCACAAGTGAAGATGAACATTCTGAGCATGAGCACTGATGTATAGGTTTTGAGTCACTTTTTACAGGCCTAGTTTACATTCGTTTTGAGTAATTATTGTCAATTTATTGATCATATGTGCATAATTTTTGGAATAATTGTCTTGTATATTGTTGGTGCATCAAACTATGTTATTCCATCACAATTTTATAATTTTATATATTTCATGGCATAATACTTGGTCCTTGTCAAATTTAGGGTCGTCCATATTTTCAAGGAGTCAGTGCCACCAACCATGCAGGTCGGTGCCACCGAGCAGACGTCAAGGACTCAACCCAAATCGACTAACGGAGTTAATGGCATCGACCATGTAGGTCAATGCCATCGAGATAGCATCAGAGAGGACCAAGAAAATTTGGATCAACTCAGTGCCACCGACATCACTGTTGATGGTACCAACTAAAGTAGAGATCGACAAAAGCTTGATGTCGTTGGGGCCACTGACTCTACCAGATTTCAGCCATCCAACCCGATCGCCCAGATCCAACGATCCACATTATGTGGTATCGTAAGTACCCTAAGACAAAAAGGGGATGACGACCAAACTTTTGGGGGGTGGTACGTTGCACACACGAAAGTCGAGAGAGAGAGGAGGAGTGAAGAACGGAGTCAAAGGATTGCCTCCAGGCGATTCAAGCACCTCTGACGGACGACTTTGCTACTAGAAGGCTGCAAATCGTGCACCCAAAGAGAAGGATTATCCATTTGTACTTCCTAGCAAAGGGTTACTCGAGTTTCTCCATGTTTTCCCTATTTTTCTACTTTTCCTCTATGTTTTCATTGTTGAAAACCATGCGGGGCTAAACCCCTTTATTCCTTAGAACCCGGGAGTAGCTTGGGGAACCATTGTATCGACTTTACATGATTTTATCCAATTTTCCTCCTAATTCGTGGATATTTGTGTATGTGAATGAATGTTCTCTTGTTGATTGATCACCTTCATTAGAAAGCATAGGTGAATAATTAATCTGGAAGGAGAATTAAATGCCTGAAACCCACGTAAAAACACTATCTTACGCGTTCTTTGGTAAAGGTAACATACGAGTAGTGGGAAGATACCTAGATATTGATCGTAATGCACCCGATCTAAGATATAAACTACTACAGAAGTGGAGTTGGCTTAGATCTAGGAAGTGAATTGTACCGTGGAAGCGGGCAATTCTCGCTACAATCTTTCTATCCAGGAAGAGGTTAAATTATATAAAAGTCAATAAAAGAAGATACAGTGGGGATCTGGGGTGAAACTGGCATTCCTGAGGAATTCCACCACGCTTGACTTAAACAAACCATTTTTCATTTTAATTTTCTCTTGTTTTGTTTTAAAAAACCAATTCTCTCAAACTTTCTACCGGTCTAGCTGATTGCTTGTTGTTAGTAGTAGTCTCTGAACGAACGTCTCTCTGCGTTTGACTCGGGCCTCATTTGGCCTATATTACACGACGCGTATGCTTGCGTTTAGATGCACGTCAAATACATGTCAAGTTTTTGGTGTCGTCGTGGGGGAGTACAACAACGTTCAACACTACGAGTGTTGCGGGCGGCCATTCTAGGCCACTTTTGTTTTCTTATTTACTCATTCATTCACTACAATTAAGTTCATTTCATTTTTTTCATGATTAAGTACTGGTACTAATAATTCTTATCTTTCAAATACTAGTATATGGTAGCCATGTAGACCACAGATTACGATGATTACACTTTTGAGATCCCAGTTGGTGAGGTTGAGACCGTTCATTCGCTTGTTGAACACACCTCTGTTGCTATCATAGAGACGGAAATGGGGGACGGTGCACCAGCGGAAGAGAAGACAATCTAGGAGAAAATCAAGGCCTCATCATTCATAGCATAGTTGGGCTCGATCAAGAAGCATGCGATCAATATTCTAAAGTATAAGATTGAGCCTAGACTTATAGCGTTAGTGAAGACACAGGCGTTTCACGGCCACACACATGAAGATCATGTCGCCCACATTAGAAACTTTGTGGAAACATGTGATATGATCAAGGTGGACCAGTTCCCTCAGACGGCCATATACTTAAAGTTGTTCCCATCATCTTTGGATGACAATGTGAAAGAGCGGTTCTGCAATTTGGATAAAGAGTTTGTGGAGACATGGGATCAGATGGTGGATGAATTTTTGCACGCTACTTCCCGCTGGAAAAGAATAATGAAATGATCAGAAAAATTCATAACTTCAAACAACAAGCTACTGAATCATACTCTGAGGCATGGGAAAGATTTCAGAACATGGTACGTAAGGTGCCACATCACGGGATTGACTTGGAGAACTAAGTCAAAATGTTTTACTTTGGGATGAACCTGAATGATAGGACCACATTGGACAACGCAGGTACAGGGTTCTTCTTGAACAATTTTTCGATGAAGTGTCATGAAATCTTGTTCAATATGGCCAAGAACCAAGCATGGGTCAGTGATACAGACCGCCCTGAGCAGATAAAGAGCATGGGGGAATCTAAGGCTATTTCCGCCTTGAATGAAAAGATAGACCTTATTGCAGAGAAGCTTCTTGAGAAGGATGACCACGTTTCTAAGGAGGAAGAGCATGTGAAATACATGCATCAGCAGGGGTACTGCAATAATGACTACTCATGGAGAAAAGACACCAAGTTCTAATGGAAGGATCCGAACAACCTTTTGCAGGATCCGGATCAGTAGAATCAACAGAGGCATCCACACACCGGTGCCCAGTGGAAGAAGAGAGCACAAATGATATATTGAAGAAAATTATGAAGCAAAATGACATGCTACTAAACAATGTTGAGCAAGATCTCCAAAACCATGGTGCACAGATGAGAACATTTGAGACAACCTTCTCTCAGCTTGCAGTGAATGTGGCTACATTGAAGAAGCCATCACAGCAAGGATTTTCGGGTAATACTGATACTCCAATCGGGAATCAACAAGTCAAGGCGGTGTTGCTTAGAAGTGGGAAGAATATATTGAATCCACAACCCGTGCCTACAGAGGTGATAAATTTGACTGACAGTGCATATCCAAGGGTAGAACCAACGCAAGCAGATAAAAATCCAGAAGCCACAATGGAGGAGCAGCCCTTGGAGACTGAGGTGGAGACTAGGACATCTTATGTGCCACCTCATCAGTGGACTTAGATGGTGCTAGTTCCTTATCCTAATAGTCTAAAAGCTACAAAGATGGATCAGCAGTTCAAGAAGTTTCTCAATAGTTTTCAAAAACTGTCGGTGAACATTCCACTTGTAGACTCCATTGAACAGATTCCTTCCTATGAAAAAATTTTGAAGGACATAATCAACAAAAAGAGGAGGATACATGATGCCGAAGTAGTGGTTCTTAGAGAGCAAGTCAGTGCTTTCATCTTAGGTATGTTGCCACCTAAGTGACAAGATCTGGGTTGCTTCAACATCACATGTTATTTAGGGAAGACCAAGTTTGGTGACGCACGGTGCGATTCGGGAGCGAGTATCAAGTTGATGCCCTTGACTACTTTTCATAAGCTTGGCCTAAAGACATCCAGAAGGAGCAGTATGACTATCCAATTGGCTGACAACTCTATAGTAAAGCCTTTTGGTATTTGTGAATATGTGCTTGTAAAGGTGGACATATTTGTATTTCCCGCAGATTTTGTGGTGATGGAAATGCAAGACAATCATGGTAATGAGCATCTATTGGGAAGACCTTTCCAAGCCACATCCAATATGATCTTAGAAATCGGCAGAGGTCACTTGACCATGGGGATCAAAGACAACAGGTTTGTGATATAGATGCCAGATAACTCAAAGTCACTAGAAGATCGTGAGCAGTGTAATGTGATGACACATCGGGGAAGCAACATTTCACTATGTTTGGGAAAGACATTCTTGGACATGGCACATGTGATGACAAAGGTGGATAGGGGTATGCTAGTTGTGGACATCATGGAGAACACCAAGGTGGTATCACTTGTGAAGGCGGTGGGATACCCCAACGATGAGCAAGAGGAGATGCTTCCTTCTACTACAGAAGGTGTCATGGACGATTCTCTAGTCCAAATACACCCACAACTACCTCTGGAGGCATATCTCATGAACATCATGGATGATTGTGTGAAGAGCAGGTCCTTGGAAGAGTGTGAAAAGCTATTGACGGCTTTGTTGTGCTGCTATGCCAGACATTTTGAGGACTTGGGACCATTGGCACCACCGTTGGTCTCCTCACTTGTGAGCCTGCCAGAGCTAGACCTCAAGCCGCTACCCCCTCACCTCAAATATGTGTTTCTAGCGGCTGAGGAAAAGCTTCCAGTCATCATCTCTTCATCTCTGAGCGAGTCCAAGGAGGAGGAGCTGCTTGCCGTGCTAAAGTGCCATTGTGGTGCTTTCGGGTGGACAGTTGCAGACATCAAGGGGATCTACCTATGCTTTGCCAGCACAGAATCTATCTAGAGGAAGGAGCCAAGCGTGTCATACAGCCTCATCATCTCCTCAATCCCATCATGACAGAGGTAGTAAAAAAGGAAGTCATTAAACTACTGTCGGCAAGTATAATTTATGTAATTTCAGACTTTATGTGGGTAAGTCTGACACAAGTAGTGCCTAAGAAAGGGGGAGTCATCATCACCACTAAATCATCTAATGAACAAATCATGACTAGATTAGTTATGGGATGGTGTATTTGCATGGACTATAGGAAACTGAACACCGCCACACTGAAAGATCACTTTCCACTGTCGTTTATCGATCAGATTTTGGAGCAACTCGTTGGTCGCTCCCATTTTTTTCTTTTTAGATGGATATTTGGGATATAATCAGATTTCTATCGAGCCTAAGGATCAAGAGAATTCTACCTTCACCTGCCCTTATGGAACGTTTTCCTATCATCGCATGTCGTTCAGGTTGTGCAATGCACCCGCAACTTTTCAGTGGTGTATGCTGGCAATTTTCTCAGATATGGCGGAGAGGTGCTTTGAGGTTTTCATAGACGATTTTTCATTCTATGGGGCTTCCTTTGATGAGTGTTTAAAGAATTTGGATAAGGTTTTGCAAAGGTGTGAGGACACACACATTGTGCTTAATTGGGAAAAATGTCATATGATGGTTAGCGAGGGGATCATGCTAGGACACAAGGTGTCTAGCAAGGGATTGGAGGTAGATATGATTAAAACAGAAGTGATTTCCAAACTTCCTCCACCATCCTCGGTGAAGGCGGTTAGGAGCTTTCTAGGCCACGCCAGGTTTTATCATCAATTTATCAAGGATTTTTCAAAAATCGCTAAACCATTATCTGAACTTCTTGAAAAGAATGTGGAATTTAAGTTTGATGAAAAATGTTTGAGAGCGTTTGAAATTTTGAAAGAGAAGCTAATATCTGCACCGGTTGTGCAGGCTCTGGATTAGAGCCACCCGTTTGAGTTGATGTGTGATGCATCAGATTTCGTGGTAGGGGTTGTGTTAGGACAGTGTCTCAATAAAGTCCCTACGGTCATTTATTACACATCTAAAACTTTGAACGGCGCACAGTTGAACTACACCACAACAGAAGAAGAGATTTTGACTGTTGTGTTTGCTTTTAAAAAAATTTGACAATATCTGGTAGGAGCCAAAGTGGTGGTGTGGATGGATCATGCAGCCATCAAATACCAACTGCAGAAAAAGGATGCCAAACTAAGACTCGTCCGGTGGGTCATTTTGTTGTAGGAGTTTGACATTGAAGTGAAAGATAAGGTTGGGATTGAGAATGTGGTGGCTGACCACTTATCTAGGCTAGAGAGGGTAGATGATCAAGACGTAGACATACCCATCCTAGAGACCTTTCCCGATGAACAGTTGTTTTCTCTTAATCATAACGATCCTTGGTTTGCACATATTGTGAATTATCTTGCATGCAAGGAATTGCCTAACGATTGGTAGTACCAAGAAAAGAAAAGAAAATTCCATTCGTTGCGATATTACTTTTGGGATGATCCTATTTTGTTGAGCCAATGTAGGGATGGCATCTTGAGAAGATGTGTACCGGAGGATGAGTATGAAAGTGTGTTGAAACATTGTCATACACTACCTACAGGAGGGCACTACGCTAGTTCTAGGACAGCAGAAAAGGTTCTAGAAAGTGGGTTGTATTGGCCCACTATGTTCAAGGACACATATGACTGTGTGCGGAGGTGCAACATGTGCCAATGGTCTGGTAACATATCCAAGAGCCAAGAGATTCCCTTGAATGTGTTCCAAGAGGTGGAGGTTTTTGATTTATGGGGAATAGATTTCATGGGACCCTTTGTGTCCTCAAATTCTAACCTTTATATTTTTTTGGTCGTTGATTATGTGTCGTAGTGGGTGGAAGCAATTCCAACTTGCACCAATGATGCTGTTGTGGTATGCAAATTTGTCAAAGTACACATCTTCTACAGGTTCGGAGTGCCTAGGATGATCATTAGCGATGGGGGAACACACTTTACCAATCATAGGTTTGGGGCACTCTTGAGCAAATATGGAGTGACACACCGCGTGGGTACACCATATCACCCACAAACTCAAGGACAAGTGGAGATATAAAATTGAGATATTAAGAAGATCCTTGAGAAGACGGTGTCATCAAGTAGGAAAAATTGGAGTGAGCTTTTGGTTGATGCACTATGGGCATATAGGACAGCCTACAAGACCGCGATAGGAGCTACACCATTTAGGCTAGTTTATGGTCGGGCATGTCATCTTTTAATAGAGCTAGAGAATAAGGCCCATTGGGCATTGAGACGGCTAAATTTTGATCTTGATGAAGCCGGAAAGACGGCGATGTTGGACTTAAACGAACTTGATGAAATAAGATTGAATGCCTATGGGAATGCCAGATTGTACAAGGAAAGGACAAAGCAAATTCACGATCAACATATAGAGAGGAGAGTGTTCTCTCTGGGAGAGAATGCCCTACTTTTCAATTCTAGGCTAAAATTGCACCTTGGGAAACTTAGGTATAGATGGAGTGGACCCTTCATTGTGGATGAAGTGTTTGCACATGGGGCAGTGAGAATCAAGGAGGGGGAGAGAACCTTCTTAGTGAATGGGCAGAGATTAAAACATTATTTTGGGGAGGATTTCACTAGGAAGGAGGATGAGATGAAACTCATCTCTCCTATTTGATCTTGAGACCTGGATGAGTATAGCCTAGGACGTTAAACAAGGGTGCTTGTTGAGAGGCAACCCAACCTCTGGCATTTTTGTTTCCTTAGTTTTCCTTATATTATTAACATAGCACTTTGTTTTTATTTTTTTTTGTAAAAATGATACCCTTACTCGTTTGTTCAGTGTGCAGCCTGTGGCTGGGTCGGTGCCACTGACTTCTGAGTCTATGCCACCAAGTCAAGGTCAGGGATGATGGGAAAATCGGCTGATAACGGTCGGTGTCACTGACAACCATGTCGATGGAACCGACATTTCTGAAGAAAGTTCATAAAATCGGATGAAGTTGACGGATGAGCCGTCGGTACCACCTACACACAAGTCGGTGGTACCAACCCTACAGGCCCTCCCAGGTTCGGTGATGTCTTCAATGCACCGACCTAAAAAAAACCGATCATTGAGTCGGTACAACTGACGCCTGGTCGGTACCACAAACCCTGAGAAACACTGATCCATTGATTGGCCAGATCTACGACCTAGATGCGTCCACACGGTAGATCCGAAGAAGTCGATCCCGCCCAAAAGTCAGTGCCACTGACTAAATGTTGGTGCCACCGACATTGCAGCAATCCGAAAAACAAAGATCGTGCATCGACATCCGTCGATGCAATGAAGCCCCGGATTCAATTTCAAAAGTCAGTGCCACTGACTGCAGCTTGGTGCCACCGACTCTGTCACAGCAGGACGGGCCCAACCCTATATAAAGGGGGTGTGGTTTGTTTCTTCTTCACAACTTGACAAACTACAACACCCCGAGCACGATCGGCTGCCCCCAAGCATCCAGAGGCTACATTGAGTTCCTTCTTTCTCTTCCATCTTTCTCGCGCGCTCAAAAATCATGGCCAGACGAGGAGGACCCCCTGGCACTCTTACCCCACGAACACACATTAGTCACCCGTCGACGAAGGTGCGAAAGGTCTATGAAGAGCTCGCAAAGCAGTCGTTTGCACCAACGCAATATGGTGACCACCAACTGCTGGAGGACTTGGGCTTCACCGACAATATGGTGTACGTCCTCGAGCGACAAGAATTTGACAGAAGATCTGTCAACCCAATCTTTGGTGGGTGGCCAGCGTACAAAGAGATCGTCATCAAGTTCATGGTGTTGCTAGAGATCTGCGTCACTCCCGACCAGGCGTGGCCATCAAGTAGAGAGTGGCGAGAAGGTTGGGTGAAC
This sequence comes from Alisma plantago-aquatica, assembly GCA_963693085.1. NCBI lineage: Eukaryota > Viridiplantae > Streptophyta > Magnoliopsida > Alismatales > Alismataceae > Alisma > Alisma plantago-aquatica. The sequence goes on along the minus strand of OY856412.1, from coordinate 1,046,832,033 downwards.
TTTCGCTTGTACAACACCAACCATGCCCTTTCCATTCGAGCCTTCAACAACATTTACGGGTGGCCACATCTGCCATGTCGTCAGCCTAAGAATGTGGATTTGGATGCCATCTGGAAGGATTTTGTGACGGCACCGGAGGGTAAAAGACTTAACTTCCACCATAGCTCGTTGGCAGACTTTGAGCATCCATTTATGCGGGTGCTTCATCGGATGCTGACCAACACACTATTCATAAAGTCTACCCAAGTGCAAGCCAAGGTGCAATCGTTAGACTTATACTTTCTCTACCAGCTCATGGAGGGAAGGTCGGTCAATTGGGGAGCATTTTTTCTCCAACATATTATTGCGGTGAGGCGCAATGTCAAGCAAGCAACACCCTTTCTGTTTGGGGGACTTATCACCCCCATCGCTTTGCACATGGGTCTTGATCTCTCCACCTTAGATCCACAGAACTCCAGGCTAAGCATTGACCGTCTGCACTTCAAGAAATCTGGTCTCCTTGTAGACAACGATGTCGTCTACTCCACCTGCTTGGTCGATGACCCTTTCTACCAGCATTGACTCCTTGATCCTCTTTTCAACATCAGGGGGGTTGAGCACTACAAGTGGCCGGCTCTAGAAGACGACAACGATGATGGACAGCAACAAGCTCAGGATGAGGAGGAATACATGGGAAGCGATGATGTGGAGGAAGTTGACATCATTTCTGTGCGCCTTAGAGTGGGTCCAAGGAAGCATCCTCGCCGCTACACTACCTCATCGTCTTCTACCCCGCCGCCCTCTCAAGAAGGAGGGAATGCATACTCTATGGTGGGTATATACAGTATGATGTAGGACATACAGACACATCAACAACAGCAAACTCAATCCCTGGATGGCATTCAGGATGTGTAAGGTCGGATGTACAATAACCAACAGGCGATCTATGAAAATGAATGCCTTCTCTTGGCCAACCAAGAGAATATGCATCAACGTCTGTAGCGAATGTAAGCATATCAGCAGCCTTTCATTGACAACTACTGGAGCCAGGGGTACTTTGGAGGTTACCCAATGCCGTCGGACATGCCATCATCTGATCTGATGTTTCAAGGGATGTTTCCTCCCCAGGACCCCACACAGCCACCGCCACCACCATTCTGAGTTGGGTATCACTGTTCCACCACTTAAGTTGGGATGTTGACTATGAGGCCATAATCATATTCGAGCTTGGGAGGGGTGCTGGAACAGTTTCTATCTTAGCTTTTATTTTCTTTTATCTTGATTTGTGTTTGTTTTATTTTGGGAAGAGTAGTTAGTTTTCTTGTTAGTTTTTCTATTAAGTAGGATCCACATTCTATCTAGTGTAAGCTGTAGAGAAATAAATGCATGGTTTCATTTGAAAATTTCAATCTCTGGTTTGGATGCATTAAAGAAAAAAAATATAGAGCTTATCTTGTGAGTAGGCAAGTCACATCACGGAGGAAATGCTTGAGTAAGTCAACTTTAGGACATAAAATTATAAATGACCATCTTAATTGTCTAAGAAAGTGGTTGATATGGCTGTTGATCCCGAACTGACCAAACATCAACGAGACCTTGAGTCGAAGTTTAAGGAAGAAATCTCTTAATTACCATGTACACATGTCATTAGAGATGGACACATGATCTTTTCTGAGGGCTCTACCATTTAGTTGTGTGATCTCATCTACCTCATTTGCATTCATTTGACACTCCACCATAAGACAATTGAGCACATTTTATCATTTTAGCTTTTGAAACCATACTTGCATTGCATAGTAGATGTGAATATATATATATATATATATATATATATAATCTACATGCACAACCAAATTCGGGTGCATGTCATGTAGTTGCATTGCGTATCTTTCTTTTTCATTCATAGTTATATGTCATTTGCCATTTAATGTTATCTTGTACTCAGCCTCTTCTAAAATGCAAAAAGGTGAATATTATGCCTATACTCTTGAAAAAGAAGGAATTAATGCCATGTAGAGAAAATGCAATAAAGGTCCATCACTATGAGAAAGGACTTGGAAAAAAAAATCCTAAAAAAAAGAGAGAAATAATTACAAATATAGAGCATAATTGAGAAATAAGGGAGAAAGGGCATACTCTCACCGTAGTGGAGGAAGAAATAATGGAGAAAGGGCATAATTGAGTCGTCCTCCTATGCCCAAGCCATCTTTTATTCCAAAATCCACATTCGACGAGTTGGGAAGTAAATGTAAATATTTTTGTCGATACTTAGCCAACTAAAGATCTGGATTACAAATGTTGGTCAATTTAACAGAAGATGCTACTGGGAGGGACTTTGACAATTATATATTTTCTTGATGATATTATAGAGTTGTTCTGGTATGATTGGTTAAATACTTCGATATTAGAAGTATGGATAAGGTAAAGATCTATCAATATAGAAAATTCCAATACACATTTTTAACTTATTTCTATATATGAAAATAATTACAAATTTTATACAATAACTTATATACGGAGGCCATAAACTTTGATATAAAGAATGTTGAATTCTTAGTTCCTTCAGTCACTAGTCATGTGGAGACACATATTGAGGATGTGAATGAATACTTCTCTACTGCATTCAAATATTTTTCTAGTGTGGGAAATGAAATTATTCTAATTCCTTCTAATGTCCAGTAAGTATTATTATTCAATATAATTTTAATTATGAATACATTTATTTATTTTAATGTTTGTTTTATTCTTACTCAGATCTAGACATTGAGAATTATTGGTGGTTGTCCCAAAAAATTATAACTCTTTATTATCTTGACCCAATGGGAAAAACAGTAAGGGGCCACAAATTGAAATTGCCAACTATGGAGTAATTATAAATTTAGTCAATGCTTCAACATGATATTTCTATTTAGAATTTCTATTTTACCAACTATCGTTTAATTGATAGGTGTATAAAGGCTTTTCGTGAAGGTGTAAGACAAATACCCACAAAATTAAAAACATTGACTTTGAAAAATGTCAAAGTAGCTACTTTGACAACTGCTTAGTCTTATAAGTATTAATTTTCAACTCTTATATGTCAACTCTTATAGTCTTATCTCAACTCTATTTATAGTAGTTTACTAACATTAAGTATAATTCGTTATTTGTAGTGTCATATACAAAATAATGGTGGGGATTGTGGCTACTATGTAATGAAATATATGCAAGCTATTATCAAACAAGAATCACATGACATTCAGACTATAGATCAGATAATAAAGAATAACATCATAAATTTACAAGTGAGTTGTATTTATTTTATAAAATATTAACATGTGAATTTTCTGTTGTAGATATTTACAACTCAGCCTTACACTCTTGAGGACTTAAATGAATTTTGAGAAGAGTGGTCAGATGCTTTTCTAAATGAAGTCAATATAGCATTGGATTGAATATGTCAGCTCCATTTATGTATGTGGTTTTGGAACTCTTTCGTATTTACTTTTGTATCTGACATTAATATCATCTCAGACTTACAATCTATCATTTTGTAAATGTTATGATGTGATTATGTATAAGTCTCAACTGAATATATGAATCAATTTTGTTATGAATGTGTGGTTTGGAAAATGATAATTCGAATGGACATAAAAGCTAGCAAATGTGGCTTTGGAATGAAATTCTGGCTTGCATCATTTGCAAGTCTTTTCTATTGCATGTTCTACTTTGTTCTAAAGATTTCTGTTCTGTTCTGTAGAATTTTTTTAAAAAAATTGTAACATATAGGGTCGGTTATTTTAAAAAACTGACCTTGTAGATCTCTAAGGTCGGGCTTTATGGAAAAACAGACCTTATAGGATCTGAGATCAGCAGCTCAGTTTTTATAACCTATTGGGTCAGTTTTTTTACATAAATGTCCTTATAGATTATTTCTAGGGTCGATTTTTTAGGAATAACCGACCTTATAAGATCTGGGGTAGTCTTTTGGGTCGATTTTTTTATTATAAACGACCTTACAATACATTTGTTGGGTCGATTTTTAAGTAATACCCGACCTTAGAAGTTCTGGGATCATCTCACTTCTTGGGTCGGATTTTTAATAATAATTGACCTAATAGGTTATCTCTAAGGTCGGTTTTTCTATTAATAACCGACTTTACAGCCTCGGCCGCAGTTTCTTTCCTCATTTGGGTCAGTTTTTTATAGCCTATTGGGTCGGTTTTTACTATATAAGGTCGGTTTTCTTTGGTTCAAAAAACTGACCCTATATGTCAAATTCTATAGTGACAACCACTTAGGAGTCGGTTAAAAAGTGACGCTACAAGCTTAAAAAAACCGACGTTATAGACCATTACTGTAGTAGTGATTCAAATACAAGTGAAAGAATAGTAAATGTGCAAATATAATCAATGTTATTAATATACAAATAATATGCATTAAAGAATAATAATGAATGATTTTTTTTTGTAAAACAACAATACGTCCTGCATGGGGACGTATTGCTCAATACGTCTTCATGTGCGATGCATTGCTTCAATGCGTCGTAGCTCTGGACGCATTGGTCCCACTGTAGGGCAATGCGTCCAGCGTTGGGACACATTGCTCAATACGTCTCTATGTGGGATGCATTGCTTCAATGCGTCGTAGCTCTGGACGCATTGGTCCCACTGTAGGGCAATGCGTCCAGCGTTGGGACGCATTGCTCTGCGGTGAGACCATTGCGTCTCGCTCCGAGACGCATTGCTCTGCGGTGAGACCATTGCGTCTCGCTCCGAGACGCATTGCTCTGTCATAGAGCAATGCGTCCTGACCCTGGACGTATTTCTCTTCGGTGGGGCCAATGCGTCCCCGGTCCGGACGCATTGCTTCGCGAGAAAGCAATGCTCTCCACATGGGACACATTGTTCCAAAATGTGCCATTTTGAGAATTATGTTCAAGAACGTGCTATTTTGAGAATTAAAATGGCTAAACGTGCCATTTTGATTTTTTTTCCATGTTATTAAGAGTCCATCACTCCCTTTTCTTCAAAGTTTTGCCAACATAAATTGTATTAAACGGAAGCCCAACTATTTCTTCGACGACGTAACCGAAGACGTGATAGCAGACGTGCAAAATGCAAAGCTTGCCGATTTCTTTAATGGCGGCACACTCAAATATGCACGCCTAGAGGGTCATTAGGATTTGTAATTATCCATCTGTTGTTTTGCCGGACTAGGTAGAGCCTGTAGCGGGGCATCCGGCGTAGGCATGATACTGCAACCGCAAACAACTTTACTTTGTGGTTTGATAATTACTTATCCTAGCGTCTCAAGCTCGCAGTCGATCACATTGGTGGTTGAATTTAGGTGAAACGAGTGCATATTATGGTTAGATTAGCTGTGTTCTCAATTGTTTTGTGAATCGATTCATTTCTTAGTTCCATCACAAGAGTTGTTGGTTTTGTGGTATTTTCATAGCTGCAGTCATTTTGCTACAGCAGGTGGATTACTCAGGTGTTGTTGGAAATCATTGGTGCGTAGGCAACCATCCAACTCTCACAATTACAACTTTGTGTTGCCTTTGTCCTACCAGTCCGAGCAATTCCATGCAAAAGTTGCACTCTAAGTCAGTTCTTAATTATCATTTTCAATCTTGTAAAAGTTGGGGTTCTTATGTTTTCTTCTAATTCTGAAGACTCTACCTGATTATGTCAAATTTTTGCCAGATGTGCAGGTTCACTCTACAGATTAGTGACGAGTTGAGCAAAGCACACTGTGTACCACTGATATTTGCTCCAAGTGTGTTTGCAAAGCGCATGGGTGAGATAGAGACGGCCTTAGGGCTCGCATGTTGCATTTCGATGCGCAAAACTGGGATGTTCACCTAAATGTATTTCCAATGCCGGATGAGAATTGACTATGTTCAGCACAGGTCTACTCAAGGCACTACAATCATAATCATACAATATGTACGAATTCTATGGCTGTGCGTTGTGCAATTGGTCGTTGTCACGAAGGATTTCTCTTATATGTATTCTGTGGTATATATAGCAAACACTTCCGTATAATGTCATTCATCGTTTCATAGAAATACAAACCGCACTCCTGAATCTTCAGCTCCACCAAATACTGATAGGCCTCCTCCTTCACTTTATTTGCCACAACCAGTTCAAAATATAACAAACAAGGATAGCAACAATCTCATTCACCCCCGAGCAGCCCGTGGAGGTAGACCCTCGTCAACAACTAAAGTAAGGAAGTAATTGGATAATTCGCGACAGCTTGGTTTAAAGAAAACGTATTCACAAATTTCTTTGAATGTATTTAGAAATGACTTAGTTTATGGATGCTAACACTTACACACGTCTCCCACTCTATCTCTTTTTCACTTTGGAAGGTGGAATAAAATTTTCAAATGCAGCTATGATGCATGCGAGATGATTATAATTCTAACAAGAAATGATTGGCAATTTGAAATTCATGTTCTTTAATATTTCATATAAATGATAAATGAATTTACTTAATTTTAAACATATTAATACATGTTACAACTACTCTATTGAAGTATTCTAATATATGTGTCATCTAAAGTAAAAAATATGAATATATTTTATTATAAGGACATTAGAATTGTATTTCTTTTCTTTGTTAGTGCAGAAGGCTTAAGGATGTCCCAAATTTTCTTGCAATAGATTTTAGGTAACATTATTATTGAGATTATATGAGTAAAGAAAAACTCTCATAATTAGTTTTAAAGGAATTCATTTGAAGAACACATTTTTTTTCCAAACACTGTTCATTTTGTTATTATGATTATATATAATAATATATTAAAAAAAGTAAGTGTTTAGAAATAGAACAAAAAATATTATGTTTGCATGAGAACATAAAATTATTGTAGAATAGCTTTCTTGACAAGATACCAACATATATTCCTCTTACTATGTTTTGAGAATCAACCCAAAATGACTTAGTTTATACATAGAAATGGTTAAGAAATATATATATATATATATATACACACACATATATATAGGATGAAGTACTAGATGATAATGAAAAAAATTGTGTTAAACAAGAATTGTAGCAAAACTAATAAAATAATATATTTAGATAAGTTATTCTTCCAAAGCATGCAAGTAAATGTGTAATACTATAATAAACATTAAATGTGTGACCAATTTTTTATAAAGTAAACTTTGTTACATCTTTCAGAAAAGTTTGAAACCTTATAATAGTTTTCAAATATATTAAAACGTTTTGTTTTGATTTATTCATTCAATATTAATATAGTATAATGTATATCACATGATTTCATTTGTATATTCTTTTTTGTATAACAACAAAAATTTAAATATGATACCATACCTATTTATAACTTCTATGTTTTCCATAATGTATAGTTAAAAAATAATATATAATTATTATTATCACCATCATTATTACTGTTAGCATTAGTATGTCCATTATATTTGTAGGAACACTAAATACTATGTGTATGTCAATGATAAAAATATATAAGGTTGGATAATGAGCATGGTTTTGGCACCTATAATGATGAATAAAATAACTTTCTAGCTATAATTTATATATGTGTTTGTTCATAGATTTATTGCACTCTATCGAGTGTTTATCTGTGCTATGTATATAATACATTAGTCATCTAGAATTGGTGTGTGCCTTATGTAATGCTCTTATCAAAGTGAATTAGTGGATCATTCACTATGAATAGATATTATATAATAATGTATGAAATATCACAAAAATATACATTTCAATAAGGAAAATGACATGATTATATAATGAGTAGGTCAAAATTACAATAAAATGACACAAGTATTCATACATTTTCCTTGGCATGATTGTTTTTGTCTACAAAAGAAGTTATTTTTATTTTTTCACTCTACAATGTCATCATGTGTCAGTAATATTGTAGTTTTATAAGATCACAAACTAATCAAATACAATATGGCAAATACTTAATCCAAAATTTGAATTATTAAAGAAATGTAATTGGATATTTTGTATATAATATGATACTTATCATAATACATCATCCGCGGAATGGATATTGTCTTAACTTGAATATTTTTTAAAGGAATCCATATATGTAATTGATGAGTAAAATACATGTGTGAATTAGAATTTTTATACTAAATCTATAAAAAATTTAAACTTTTTATAATTCTAAACCAAATTGGTACATTTCTGCAAAATCATGATAAATTTAAATTTCTTTGGTTATTATAATTAATTATAAAATTTTTGATACAAATTATAATACATAAAGTCATATAGAATGTATCACTTTAACTTAAAAATGTTGGTAAAACATGGTGTATATATTTCATCCAGTGTTTCAAGAAAAGTCGCACGGGCCGCATAAGTGGCCCACATATATTTTGCTGCTTATAAGGCTAATTAGTCAGGGATTTTTAGGTTGACATTTGTTATCTCGACCCAAATTAGATTATATTTTTATTGATAACATGTCTTGATGTAAGATTTTGTTGTATGTTTTATACATGAGACACATGCTTATTTCATGTTTATTACTTTGGACCTCTAGGACATGCGGGCAGGCATTTTTTGTATGGTTTGGTTAGTATTGATTGTTATCTACTTGTGTTAAACTATTTTGTGCTTGCTTCGTTGGAGTTTATGTTTGTATGATTCTAGAATGCATTCTAAATGGTTCTTTACTTTTCATTGAAACTTTATATTTGAATCTATCTCAAGTTTTAGGGTCTAAATATGTAACGTAAAAAATAAATATGCAATTGTGTGATTACTTTATATATACTTATGAGCATATACTTCTCTATATATTCTATCATACCGCATATACTCTATACGATGACCTCTTTGCACACACAACACATACCGCTTTTTAAAACTATGATTTCATCTATCCAAAGATTCATTTTATTGTAGATAATATTGAACAACAAACGCTAATGATGTTCTATGAAAATGCAGACCTTAAGAGAAATATATAGGTCAGGCAAGGCTACAATCATGTGTATAGACTATGGAATACATTCACATTATTTTTACATAAAATGAAGAAGAATTTCAAAAATTGAAACTATTCAATGTTTTTGTTCATATAATTACATTTTATTTATCAAATATTAGCTTGTTTGGATACTTTTAGGTCATGTATTTCCATACAATAATAACTTAATAATTATAAGCATGAAACCCAAAAATATTTGTGAGGTATTCATATAGTATCTAAATTTATCAATATCTTGAATTGTTAAACAACCTACGTTACAAACAACCTTCAGTGTGCAACATAGTCAGTACATCCAAGTATACCATATTATCTTTCTCCCCTGATCCCTCCTTCTCTCTCTCTCTCTCACTCTTATATATATATATATATATATATATATATATATATACATAGTCAGGCTAGAATACACTCGAGTGTACAGATAGCACGGATACACTCAAGTGTGTTTGCATGTCAAGACTATTTTTTACAAGATGTAAACCATTGATCTTCATTGTCATACTATAATTAGGCTACATACAAATTTTCAGCCCATTTGGATGAGTGTAAGCCACTCATCTAAGGGAAACAAAATCGACATACGAAACTAACTTAAAATGCATAATTTTTGTGTTCTTTATAACATGACCTATAAATGTTCAAATGTGCTCAAATTTTTTATATGAGTTATTCACAAGATGATTAAGAAGATCCACAGATTAGATTTTTTTAAAAAGAAAATATTTCATCATGAAAAATTAATCGAGTCTCTCTCTCTCTCTATATATATATATATATCTCTCTCTCTCTCTCTCTCTCTATATATATATATATATATATATATATATATAGAGTCACGCTAGAATACACTCGAGTGTACGGATCACACGAATACACTCAAGTGTGTTTACATAGCAAGACTCTTTTTTGCAAAATGTAAACCATTGATCTTCACCGTCATACTATAACTAGGCTACATACAAATTTTGAGCCCATTTGGATGAGTGTAAGTCACTCATCTAAGGGCAACAAAATCGACGCGCGAAACTAATTTGAAATGCATAATTTTTGCGGTCTTCATAACATGAGCTATACATATCCAAATGTGCTCAAATTTTGTGTATGAGTTGTTCACGAGATGTTTAAGAAGATCAACGGATTAGATTTTCAAAAAAAATATTGCATCATGAAAAACTACTTGAGTGTATTCCGCTCCGAATACACTCGAGTGTATTCTAGCCTGACTATATATATATATATATATATATATATATATATATATATATATATATATATATATATATATATATTTATATTTATATTTATATTTATATATATATATATGGAGATGATCTATTGCAAAGTGCAAACTGTGCGGACTATTATCCGGGTCCCACTTTCGCCTTCTACCTCCCGTCCAACTCTACATCCGCCCCCCTTTCCGCGGTCAACTCCACATGCCATCTAGCTGTCGTTCTTTTTAGAATCTCGTTCCTTCTTCATCAACCACGAAAATAATAACTCATGGTTGTTGTAACTGACACATGAAACTCCTGAATTGAATGAGATGTTTAAAGAGTTCCGCCACGCTACACTAAGAGTGTGTTAAGGCGCCTTGCTTTTCCTCGACTACACGGTCGTGGATGCATTTAGGAGGAAAGTTAGACCTTTGCACGTTTGTATACCAATTTTCTCCATGGCTTTGCATTTTTCCACTATCATCAGTACTCTTCTGGTCAAGCCTGACATCCTCCTCGGCAAGGAATTTCATAGAAGTTAATTATTTGAGACCATGTGGTCATTAAGGATCGATTCCTAAATCGACAATCCAAATGCGAGAATGATAACAGTTCTGCAATCCAAAACGTAGCCAAATCAAGATTACGATCAGAGTTCCATGTTCACAAGCAGCTTGGCATTCATATAACGTGCCGAGTCCAAGGGATTGCTGGACAAGGCTATATATGCGATTCATGCATAAATGACCTTCGTGGACTTGCAAAATATGTGGAGTCAAATCCATTGTAGACTATGTGGGCACTTTTGTCCTTTGATCCAACTCACAACAACTTGTTGTGCGTGCTACTGGCCGATGGTAGTAGGACGACGATGGACGAAGTGGAGAAGAGATGTAAACAAGGATGAAGTAGGTTACTGTGAGCTGTGGACGAAGAAGGGAGGAGATGTTAAAAAGGATGGCGGTTGGATAGCATGTGGAGTTGAGCACGGAAAGAGGGACGGTTATAGAGTCATATCGGAGGTAGAAGGAGGAAAATGGGACCTGGGCAATAATCCACAAAGTTTGCAGTCCGCAATAGATCATCTCCCTAGACACACACACACACACACACACACACACACACACACACACACACACACACACACACATATATATATATATATATATATATATATATATATATATATATCATCTTCCGCAGATAGTGCCCGAAGAAAAGGTACCTTACGAGGAAGGAGGGTGAATTCACTTGTTTTATCAACAAACTCTTTGACTCCAATCAGATCAGTCTCTGCCAGTTTAGTAAGTCAGGGTTTTTTTTAGGATGCCAAACGTTGTTGCTGACTGCAACTTTCTTTAGTCTTGGTAGAAGACTAAACAATCCAACTTTGAAATTACTTGACACAAACTCTCTTCAACCCACTTGACCTATCGTTTGATCCCTGCTTCTGGTCATCAATGAAAAGAGGCATTTCCACTTTTGTTTGTAATACTATCCAGAAATCCAGATCGGATGAGGCTTTAAGACAATAACCCATCCTTTGAAGGAACTACATTGGGTCAAGAGAGATGATTTAGCACTTGTCATTAAAAAAATGAGAATCAACTCACAAAAGCACTAGTCTGCTACTAGTTCGGGTAGTTCAGACCACAACTGAATCGAAGAAGGCTGACTAATAAATTAGAAGTACATAGTTGGCTATTTGACCAAACTTTTCATCCCCTTTCGCTATATATATATATATATATATATATATATATATATATATATATATATATATATATATATATATATATATATATATATATATACATATATATATATATACACACAATTAGTAAAAATGCCAACAAGGAGTGGCTCGAGTGGTCAAGCACGGTGTCTCCTCATGAAGGGACCCAGGTTCGAATCCCAATTTCCGCCTTGATTTTACCACCCTCCTGGATTAGTAAAAGTAGATTTCTTGATTTGATTAGTCTCTGGTGCTACATACATGATACCACAAATATATTATTTATATATGTTTTATTGTGCACTTGCAGGCCGACAAGGAGTGGTTCAAGTGGTCAAGCATGGTGTCCCCTAACAAAAGGACTCAGGTTTGAGTCCTAGCTGCCGCCTTGATTCACCACCCTCCCAGGCGTTCGGCCTCCGTCACGGGTGTGGGAGAGGGGGAGAAATCTTTCTCTCTTAATCCCATACATACATTTATACATACATACATATGCGCAACGCATCATCGCTCTCCCCAACACTCCGTCTGGGCAATCGTTTGGGCGATTAGGGCATCGAGCATGGCACCCATGACGAAGGCCACTCCGGGCATCGTCGTCCACCACCACAACACCTATGCACCCCACCTAATATCCCTACACCACCAAGCACACAGGAGGTTGGAGGAGCAACTAGCAACGCTAGAAACCCTGGCGTCGGGTGACAACAGGTCATCCCCTGCAATGATGATGCATCGTCGTCGATGGGTAGGGATGAACACAACACCAAGAAGGATTGGTGTCAGATTTTCAAGCATCCTGCCCAGCACGATACCATGAGGTGTTTCCTAGAGCCGAGGTGCTTTGATGGACAAGTTCATGTTGACCTAGACATGGAGGAGTTTGATCGGATGCACAACATATGGGAGTTTACCATCATGGCCTATGCCCTGGGTAAGAGACCCTACTACCCACATTTTTAGGCATTGATACGGATGACATGGAAACCAAAGGGCTCGTTTGAGGTGCTGTCGAGGGAGAACGATATCTTTTTTATCTGATTCAACAACACCGAAGACAAGTGAGAGGTCCTCAACCCGAACCTTGTTGGTTTGACACATAGTTTGTGGTGATGAAGGATTACTAATACAGAGATAAACTACGATGTGATTCTTTGCCACGATCCCCAACTAGATCGCCCTAAAGTCGATTGGTCGCGCCTCGAATCGGCGGGCGGAAGAGACTATCTATGTTGGAATGGGGAAGGTGTTTTACATTGACAATCACTTATTGGAAACATATGAGGCACGAGTCTTGGTTGAATTGACAGTGGAGACCAAAGCACTGAAGAGAGTTTGTCTGAACATTCGAGTCATGATCCAATCCCAGTGGATATCTCCTATGATGGACCGCTAGCAAAGTATATTTGATGTTGTGCTATTGGGTACAACAACTAGCAGTTCAAGACATGAAGATAAGAGAAGACTGACAACAAAGCAGAGAAGAAGACACAGGTGCCCACGTCGGTCTGGAAGGAGAATGGCCCTAGTGTTGTGGCAAACACTGAAGTTAGGCCTTGTGGTGGAACGACAGGGACACATGAAGATGCACACGCAGAGGTAAATAGGCCTTGATTTCGAGGATGACAGTGGCACGCTAAAGATGGGTAGAATAGCCCAGGAGGAATTACAAGGGAAGTAGGAGAATTCATCTCTACTTCTAAGAAGAAAGGACCCAAGAGATCTGGTATTCCTAAGAAAGTGAGGGTGAGCACCATCCTACATACAACAAACAACTTTGAAGCTCTTTCTGATTCTGACAAGGAAGATGGAGCAACAAAAGAATAGAAGAAAATGGAGGTGAAGAAGAAAGACTAGAGGAAGGAGTTGGGCAGTTGTACCAGGGAAAATAAGAACTTTTGATATATCCATTCTCCTATGGAATATTAAAGGTGGGTGTGATAGGTATAAAAAGAAGGAGATCCAGGAGTGGATCGCTGCTAGTGGGCATTCCTTGGCAGTTTTGGTGGAAACAAAAATAAGGAGGCAAAATAGCAACAACATTAGATACTTATTTCCTCAAGTATGGGAGCATGTATCTAATCTGGAGCATTTTGAGTTGGATAGAGTTTGTGTTGTATGGAAACCAAATGCATGGAAGGTTACTGTGAAACTAATATTAGATCAAGATATTACAATGGAGTGCATGAATGCATGTTGATTACATATGTGGTTGACACCTGTTTATGCTCTAATGATGCAAATAGGAGACATAGTTTATGGAAGGAACTCATCAATTTATCTAGACATATATCTATCCCTTGGTTGGTGATTGGTGACTTCAATAATGTCCAAACAACACTGAATGCAGTGATTAATGCTTTCAACTATACCATTGATAAGGCTAGACTTTTTGAATTTTCCATGGTTGGTGGGGACTTGTTCACTTGGAACAATGAGAGGAAGTCGGAGGAAAGAATTGCAAGAAAGCTTGATAGAGCTCTAGTAAATGAGGAGTGTCTACAGAATATTTCCTAATGTGCAAGTTAAAGATGACAAAACCAAGTTGAGTGACAATGCTCCAATTTCAGTGCAAATCATAGAAAAGAAACAGAAGAGAAGACCTTTCAGGTTCCTAAACTACTGGGTTGACTGGAAGAGATTCATTAATATCATTAGAGAAAGCTAGAACATCAAAGTCACGGGCAATCCAATGTATGTGTTTGCATAGAAACTAGATAATACCAAGTGTGCACTCAAAAGTTGGGCCAAGGAGAAGGTGAACATTCCCAATATGCTGAAGGAAATCAAACAAGAATGTAAGGAGGTCAGAAGATTGTTGTTACGTTATACACTAAATGAAGAGTTTATAAAAAAGGATAGTGATATGAAAATGATAATATAAGACTTACAGAAGGCCGAAGAAAAGTTCTACTAGCAGAGGAGTAGATAGAAATGGATGGAAGATGGTGATAGCAATGCCAAACTATATCATTCAGCTGTTAAGAGGAAAGAGACCAACAACATCATCTCAGAGCTTATTGATAGTGATGGGAATGTTGTCAACAAGTAGGAGGACTGGGAAGAAAAGGCTATCCAATTTTATTCTTCTTTGTACACTAAGGAGATTGATGATGAGCTGGAAGAGGAGGAGATGGAGTGGAAGTTTAAACTAGAAGTATGCATAATGACATCCTTACAAGGAAAACAAATGAGTAGGAAATCAAAGATGCACTCTGGAGTATTGGCAGCAACAAGTCACTAGGTTCAGATGGTTTTAATGCTTTTTTCTATAAGAAATCATGGGATATCATAAAGGAGGACATGATGGCATATGTGAGATGGTTCTTAAAAGGAGGAAATATGGTCAACTATGTTAATTACTCTTTCCTTGTGCTCATTCCCAAGAATAAAGTGACTGCTTCCCTTATTAATTTTAGACCTATTGCATGCTGCTCGGTACAATATAAAATCATTGCAAAGATCCTATCTGCTAGATTGAAGACAATACTTCCCCATCTTATTTCTATGAACCAGGGGGCGTTTGTGACATGAAGGATCATTAAAAATTATGTTTTGCTGGCAGGCGAGTTCTTAGAAGACTACAATGTTATGAGAGCGAGTAAGAAGGAATGCTTAAAGCTTGATGTGTCTAAAGCTTATGATAGTGTGAGATGGAATAAATTATGGTGGATCATGAAGCAGATGAGGTTCAATGAGTAGTGGATTGGATAGATTAAATAGTGTGTGGGGACCACTAGCTTCTCTATACTAGTTAATGACACTTTTGCAGGTATGTTCAAAGGAGGCAATGGACTGTATCAAGGGTTCCCACTCTCTCCTTTTCTCTTTATGATTGTCATGGAGTACTTTACCCAGAAGATGCAAGAAGCAGAAAGAAGTAAGGTGTTCAGACCTTATACAGTGCATGGCACTAAAGTGATGAAACACTTGATATTTGCAGATGACGTCCTTGTCTTTGTGGAAGATAAGAAAAATACTCTAGGGAATTTGTAGGATCTTCTTAGGAGGTTTGGGGAACATACGAGGCTACATGTTAACACTCACAAGACTCATCTATTTCTATCCAGGAATTGTTACCTAGTGGAAGACTGACTGAAGGAAGCCATGGGAGTAGAGTTGGGGGTGTTTCCTACAAAATATCTAGGATTTATTTTGGCAGGAGGAAATCTACATGTCAAAGACTTTTCTGATTGCATGGATAGATTGGTGGAAATGACCAACAAATGGCCAACATAGAAAACGTCAATGGCTGAAAGAGCCACTTTTTTGAAAGTGGCAGTTGAGGGACTTCGCATCTTCTGGGCACAATAAGGTGAGATTGCTGGGGTAGTGTTTGATAGAATGGAAATGAAGATGGCAAACTTCCTTTGGGCTAGTACACACCACTCAATGAAATATGTACGCTTGTCACTCCCAAAGGATGAAGGTGGGCTGGACTTAATATCACCAAGAAATATAGAAAAGTGGGGAACAATCAGAAGAATTATTATATACCAAGAGGGCATGTCTACTTGGGGAAAATGGATGAGAGAAATATATCCTAGAGGATTGGACTTCATATCGAAAACAAGAGAAGGATATTCATGCACCATCATTGTTATGATGGAAATGTGGCAACATGTTAGACATTTGTTTGATCTATTGGTATGTATGCCTGAGAGCCAATCATATGAAGATTGGTATAGGGCATTAGATACCTGATTTGATAATAATATAGGCAAGCTTCAAACTCATTTGTTTCACTCAACTATGAGATAATGAGGATACAAAGTCAATGTCTAGAGAATAATATTACTCAACAACATATGTTGTCAAGTTATTAACCTTGTGGATGAGATCATATTGATGTTAAGAGTACATATGCATATTCTCATTATGTCCATGATCGATTGTTATTGTGGATGGTTGATAGACAATAATAACACATAAGATCATAGTGTGAGTTGGTTGATAACTAAATCTCATTAGTCATGATATGGAAATATCAAACCCAGCACACAGACACATGTTAGAGAATAGTGTATCAAACAGATTCACCGTGAGACTGACACATGAAAGCCATCATCATGGAAGTCATAGTCAACTCTCACACTGATGGTGGTGATTTTGGTTCTTAAACCTGAAATCACTACACTCATCATATGTGGTTGGATACACTTTGATATCATCAAACGTAGTCCTAAAATAAGGATTGGTATAACAGTGATGATTGGGTGACTTTAACACATGGGGATTGACGGTGAGTGATTGAGATGGGATTTGTCCGTCCGATAAGAGTATGATATCCATAAGACTCTTGATTAGAGAGATTGAGAAACGTATGGCCATACACATTTGAGTGAATATATGATATTGAGCTTGCATATATCTCATGCAGTTTGCTCTGGTTCAAGGAACAAGATTGCATAATAATGAGGATGTCTGCTCCATGCCTCTAGCTCAATATGGATATCAATGACAAAGGAAATATACAAACACTGTAACACCATTCACATATTGTAGGTTGAAGTTTCCCCCAAACTTTCAGTTCACTTGGGTAGAAATGATGTGTGACTAGGCACCACTCTTTGCTTGTGATGTCATAAGCTAGTTATGGACATTCACTGCCAACGTGATATGGGACCTATAGGTTCACACACATAGGAACTCCTCTAGAAGAGGAGTTTGATATTGAATGATAATTGGATTGATTACTAAAGTATTTAGGTATTTCAATTCATGCAACCGATCAGCTGAGTAGACTACCAAACGATCAGTTCAAGTGTTGAGACTGTTGTTTGGAGTGTCAGGATGATTGTATTGTACATTGGTTGGAATTATGGCTGACCTGGGCTGCGAGATGCCTATCTCACTTGTGCAAAATGTCCATCTGTCTTGGTGCAAGATGCCCATCTCAATTGTACCAAATGACCATCTTTCTTGGTGCAAGACGCCTATCTCAGTTGCACCAAACGCCTATTCTGGGGGAACATCAAGTTGAGTACTAATTGAAATTGAATTGTCAACATATATCTAAAATCTAGAAATTGCAAAACGATCGTCTTTCGTGCAAGATGATTGACTCGCTGGGAGAAACGACCATCGCACTAAGAGATATGATGGTTTCGTCATACATAGGTTGTGAAACTTCTAGAAAAGTTGTGAAAATTCAAGATCTTCTTGTCCTTTCATCTCACACTTTAGTCTCAAAGTTTCCGAGGACTGCAATACTGACCCTAATGCCTCCTATATATAGAGGGGTAATGGGGGATTTTTCAGAGCACAAATACTACACAAATAATTGAGAAATTAGTTGCTCTAACGATTTTTTCCTCTCTAGTTGTGGTAACCACGAGAGCCCAGGCAAGTCCTACCTAACAATTAGTTACTCTAACAATTTTTTCCTCTACAAATAAGGATCATTGTTGTAGTAGAGCATGTTGATGACTTGTAGACCAACAGGATGGACAACTCCTTCCTATCCATTCTTAGAGGATGACAGGAGTTCTAGTAGGTCCATGTAGACTACTCTAAACGCAAGAGTTTGTTCATTTCTACTAGGACGGTAACGTCAACTCGTAGTATGTGATGAGACCTGAGGAGCTGATGTAGTAGTTGTCCGAGTCTGCTGTCTATGGAAGAGCAGTCAGATGAGTCTGAGTGTAGCTAGGAGCTGCACAACCACCATCCAAGATAAACTACACATCTACATCAATGAGGATTGTCGTTGGGCTTGCTCCAGGATCAGGTATACCTTTGTGAAACCATCCTTCCCATTGCATAATTATTGACACAATCTACTGGTTAATGGAAAATACAGTAAATTTTTTGTTTCTGCTGCCTATGTGATGTAGTATTTCCCTACAATGGTATCAAAACCACATCAATTAATTATTTTTATGGATAATTAATATGATTGTATTATCGAGTTTATTTATTGCATGCAATGCAAATATTTAAATTGGTTGATGTCACATCTGTCTAATCACCACATAAAGAACCCAAATGAACATATATATATATATATATATATATATATATATATATATATATATATATACATATACATATTTGATATATATATGCAATTTACGCACGTCACCATAAAATTGATTTTGATGGTGGATATAAAGCATGGTTTTGGGAAAATCCCAGATCTGTGTGTGCATGGTTGTGGTTATTATTCTTGTTGTTAATCGATCTACGTACCGAGCCTCTCTCTCCTTTCTACATTTAAACTAATGATCTTCTTCCTATTTCTCTTCGAATGTAACCCAAGATTTTCCCATACACAATGTAATAAGGTAATAAGAAACATGATAGTTTTAATTTATGTTTCGATGTGAGATGGCAATCTACACAAAGGTGAAATGACTAGCTCGTGAGACGACCCGATCAACTGGAGGAACAAGGAGGCCAGAGGACAAACCAATCGACCGATGGCCCAACCTATGGTTGGAGGTGTCAAGAAACTACTTGGACCTGTGAACCAGATAACTGTTTTAGAAGAACCCAACTGAGCAACTAGGAGGTGAGCCACCGGTTCAAGAGTTGAACTGATCAACCCAGATTGGTTTGAGCACATATCTTCACTAACAGCAGGTTGCATATGTTGTGGACCATAGGTGGTAGTAATTCCTTGTGACTCTAAAGAACTACATTAGTATGCCCATAACCATCGCTTGTGTGTTTTATTCATTGAATGCTCGAATTTTTTGTTATAGCATGTATAAGATACATACTATATATGTGGTTATTAGATAAAGTATATGTATTTATACAAACTCCCTAAATTCAAATATTAAGTCTTAGATGTCTTCTGTAACAATACACATGAAAAGCTTGATCGACTAAGCATAGATTTGCACAAAGCATGGTGCATTGTCTATATCCTGGAAGTGTGATGGTAGATATGTAGATTTACACAAAGTATGGTGCATATCTATCGTATTGGCTATCGGGTCACACTTGATTGGTGACTTGGAGAGCTCAAGACTAGAGGCATGCAGATGATTATGGCAAGGAGTTGCGCATATCATCTACTTAAGAGTTGTATATGATGCAATTGGCATGATAGCCTACCTAAATAATCAGGTTGTGGGTGATCGGAAAAAGTTAACTCATGACCTGATGAAATATGGATCTTGGCCCACTAGAATATGGTACACTTTAATATTCCGAAATGATATTGAGGGCTATCAATTTGAACAAAATAGTGGGAGCGGTAGTTAATTAAAGGCCGAATTAATATTGTCAAATTTATAAATCAAACCAAATAAAAAATGTTTTGAATAAGGTTGTAATATATGTTTGTAGAATCAAATGGCAAACACAAGCACAATCAAATTGTGATCATTCCTTTAGAAGGACAAAAATAGGATAAAGTTTCACAATTGGTTAAGGACTTTGAGAAATGTTCTCATGAGCAAAAGCTTTATGTCCTTGATAGACCAATGCCAGAGGAACCCGCTCCAAATGTGCCTAAGGCTAAATGGATGCTTATTGGAAGCATGATAATGATGCCATAGATATTTTAATACCTAATGCTATGATGTATGAACTATGAGTTGCATGAAAAACATGAATACATGGACATTCTTGAGATTTCAACACATATCAAGAATCATGTAAAGAAAAGAAGGTATAATGTCTCCAAAGAGCTAATTGAGTACAAACTGATAAAGGAAGGTCTGGTAGAATCCCATGTGCTCAATATGATTGGACATGTGGAATGACTGGGATTTCTCTTAGATTAAGATTGACCATGAATATGATTACGTAAGTGTTGCATGAATCATATAGTTAGTTTATCAAATGCTTGGAATGTTGATGCCAAAGCAATGAAGAAGAAGGACAAATCCGTGATGGTGATCAATGAAAGTTAATCCTAGGGAAAGTCAAGGCCAAGAAGTGTTCTGAGGCTAAGATAGTGTCCAATTCTTTTTCACTCAATATATGAAGAAGGGTAAGTGTAAAAAGAATCTGTCATTTTCACTTAAAAGGTTAAGGATAAAGTGCCACTATTGTCACTTGTTTGGATATTGAAAAAGAATTATCCTCTTCAAAGAGGATCTCAGGAAGAAGATAGAGATAGAGATCTCTACTTTAGGACCTAAGAAGAAGTAAAATAGAACTATATGGAGCAAGGTTTGCTGCCACTATAGTTAAAGGTTGTCATTCATGGTCACATAATAGAATTAGTGAATTGCTATTGTGTACTTGCCAAACATCATATGTTTTGTATGATAAGAACATTATAATCTTTTATGGAGGTGCCCTATGCCTCACAAACTATACTTAATAGTTGTAAAGACAAATGTGTATGACACATATATTGAATGAGTTTATAAATCAAATAATGAATACCTATAGCACTGTCATCTAGAGCACATAAATAAGAAATGTATTTCTAGAACCCATACAATGGTTATCTAGACTCTTTTTGTTATTGAACGAATAGAGTCATGCATGTCTTATTTGTTGTGCAATATGACAAAAATATCTTCACTAGTTGTAGTGGGAGATCAATTATTCCATTAGGACTAGTACATAATAATGTATGTAGATCTTTTTGGATGAATGATAAAGGTAGTTACAAGTACCTCATAATATATACTTATGCAATAAGTAGATATTGAAATTTGTATTTATTAAAATACAAGTTTGGATCTCTTGAAGTGTTCAAGGAGATCATAAATGAAGTACGAAACTAAATTGGTAAAAGTATTAACATACCTCGATACGGTCGATGTTGAAATACATAAACCAAGAGTTTGATGAACTTTTCAGAGATCATGATAGTATCATAATGAACTCCACCTAAAGCATACTCATGTGTCAGAAAGAAGGTATCACACCCTATTAAGTCATGGTGAGATTATCAATAAAATCTAGCTAATCTTACAATTTCTTTTGGGTACATGCTCAAATACTAAATAAGGTATCGCTTAAAATGGTTCAAAAGACACCATATGAGATATGGCATGGGAAGTGTCCAGATTTGTCGTTTGTAGTGATTGGGATTGAAAGATTGTATAAGAAAATAGTTTCTTGAAAGTCTTTATCCACAAATCACATGAATGTTATCTTATTTATTGCTACTTATATTCCATCCCAACAACAAAGTGTTTGTTGCTAGGATGGTTGAATTTCTAAAGGGGACTTTATTCCAAAGGAATTAGTGGGAGTAAAAGTAGAACTCGGAATGTTTGAGAAAAACAAGAAAATATTGAACCTAAAGAGGTACAACAAGGAACAAGGAGAATCACAAATTGTTGTGGAATCTCAAGTTCCTTATGTAAACATAGAACTCATAGTTTTAGTAGAATGCCATGAGTTTGAAAGAATATGATATCTTATAACTAGAAGGTGGTAAGTTAATCATAGCGACAAGTCAAATACCTACCTAGAAACTATTGAGGAACTAGATTCTGAAAATGGCTTGAGGCCATGAGATCTATGATGGAATCCATGTAAACCAACACAGTATGACCTTGGTGGATCCATCTAAAGGTATAAAACCCATAGGGTGCATTTGGGTCTTTGTAAGAAGACCGAAATGGAAGGGTAGATTGGTTTCAAAGAGTTTCAAACCAATTCAAATTGTTGAACATGATGAAGTCTTTTCACCAGTTCCATGGTTAAATCCATCTGGATCATGCTTGCTATTGTAGTTTGTTATGACTGTGATATTTGGCATATGGATGTTAAAACCACATTCCTCAATTGGAATAAAATAGGATGTGTATGTGACACAACCTAATGGTTTTATGTATCCATTAATGCAAATAAAGTCTATAAGATAGAAAGGGAAATTTGAGGATTGAAGCGAGCATCTCAGGGTTGGAATCTTCAATTTGACAAGATAGTCAAAGGGTTTGGCTTGAGTCAGAATGAAGATGGAATCTGTGATTACAAAATATTTAGTGGGAGCATATTGATATTCCACATAATGATGCAGAATAACGTCCTTATCTTATAAATGTTAAAACCTGGAAAGGAAAGTACCTTATATATGAAGGATTTAGGCAAAGCATCCTATGTGATAGAGATCGAGGTCTATAGAGATAAATCTGAAAAGCTTCTTGACCTAAGTAAAAGTACATACATTGGTAAGATGTTGAAGGGTTCAACATGCAAGACTCAATGAGAGAAAACTTGTCCATGTTCCACGAAGTTAGTCTTTTAAGAGCCTAATGTCCCAATTCTTATGAAGAATGGGAACACATGGATAGATGCCATATGCATCTCCAATTGGATCTATCTTGCAATAGTATGTACTTATCCTTTTATTTCGTATGTATTGGACATGATGAGAAGATATCTAGTAATCTCATATGTGTTGGACATGACGAGAGGATATATAATCATCTCATATGTATTGACATGATGAGAGGACACATAAATAACTACTTGGAAATATGGTATGTATTGGACATGACTAGAGGGTATATGTTAGATACCAGTGAGAGTCACTGGAATACCATAATGAACATCCTTATGTGCTTATGAAGCACTTAAAGGATTAGTTACTTGGTTATGGTAATAAAGAAGAGTTGGATGTAAAGGGTTACATCCATGCAAGCTTCTAGACTGACAAAATGATTGCAATAGTGTTTGACATTAAATGAGAACTGTAATCTAGAAAGGGTTCTAAGATAATGGCAGTTGTCCTAATCTACAATAGAAGTCGAGTATCTCTATGTTATGAAAACAATAGAGGATATTGTATGGATCAAGAAGTTCGTATGGATGAACTTGTGTGAGGTTCCAAACCATTGATGACACATTAGAATACTGATGACGACAATGGAGATACTAGTTAGGTTGTGAATCTCAGATAGCATACTACGTCACTTCCATCTTATATGAGTAGTCCTGCAATGAAGAGATGTAAAAATTGCAAAATACTAACTTAAAGCAAACATTGTTAAACCTTCTATAAAAGCATTTATGCAGCAGAAACATGATGGTCATTGTAGGTCACTCAGGATGAGATCTGTGGGTGATCAGGTCTAAGTGCAAGTGGGATTCTATTGGTATGTATGCCTATAGAGTCAATCATATGATGATTGTGGTATGGCATTAGATACCAAATTTGATAATAATAAGGGCTAGCTTCCAATTCATCTATTTCACTCAGTTATGAGATAATGAGGATACATAGTGAAAGTCTAGAGAATTATATTTCTCAATGGTGTATGTTGTCAAGTTACTAACCTTGTGGATGAGATCATATGGATGTTAAGAGTACATGTACATATTCTCATTATGTCCCCGACCGGTTTTTATTATGGAAGGTTGATAGACTAAAATAACACATAAGATCGGAGTGTGAGTTGGTTGATGACTAAATCTCATTAGTCATGATATGAAAATATCAAACCAAGCACACAAATACATGTTAGAGAACAGTATATTGGACAGACCCACCATGAGACTAACACATGGAATCCATCATCATGGAAGTCATAGTCAACTCTCACAGTGATGGCAGTTATTGTGGTTCTTAGACCTATAATCACTACACTCAGCACGTCGTTGGGTACACTTTGACATCATTAAACACACTCTTAAAATATGGGTTGTAATAATGGTTATGATTGAGTGACTTTAATACATGGGGAGTGACTATGAGTGATACAGATGGGATTTGTGCCTCTGATAGGAGTATAATATCCGTAGGCCTCTTGATTAGCAAGATTGAGAAAAGTATAGCCATATGCATGTGAGTCAATGTATGATATTGAACTTACATATTTCTCATGCAGCCTGCTCTGGTTCAAGGAACAAGATTGAATAATAACGAGGATGACTGTTCCATGCCTCTAGTTCAATCTGGATATTAGTGACAAAGGAACTATACAAACATTATAACACAATACACATATTGTTACAACCCCAATTTTTGGGTTCCTTTGGTGAGGAATGTAATTTCTCATATTAAAGATATTGGAACAAATAATGATATAATTTGTTTTGAATAAATGGATTTTTTTTACAATAGCCTTGATGATTGTGTTGTGGGCTTTATTGGCTATTGGGCCCAATAACAAGGAAATTCAATTAGTGAATGAATAATTGAATATTTGAGAAAAGAAAAATGTGGAAACCTCTAGAAGGCAAATCTAAAGGGGGATTTCGTGCCTCTTGGGTTCCTTGGGTTCCAAGGAGTCCAAAGTTGCATAAAGAGTGCAATAAGAAAATAAAAGATCAATTAAGTATTTCTTTATTAAGAAGGAAATTGAAAATATTTTTGAAAGGTGGAAAATAAGTGAAAAGAGGTATGATTGAGTAATCCTTGGTGGAATTTCGTATCCCAAGGATTCCTAATATTGAAAGGAATACCAATGAGTAAAATAAAAGAGAAATAAAGAGAAACCTCAAAAAGAGATATTTTAATGTGAAATAAACAAGATAAGGTAAAATAATGCATATTGATGCATTTAAGGATAATGAGTATTCCTTAAAAAGAATTTCGAATTATTAGAGTTTCTTAGGATCCAAGGAGTCCCAATAACAAAAGATGAAATAGAAAATACCTATAAAAGAAAATAAGAGAATAATGTAATACATTATTAATGAATTTTGGTGACATTCCTAAAAAGAAAGCATTTCCTACTAAAGGAAAATAGAAATTTGTGGCCAATGAATTAAAAAGGGCAAGTATAAAGAAAATAAAAGAGGAATTTTGAATTCCTAATATCCATATAAGAAGGAATATTAAAGAATTATGAGAGAGAGAGAGAGAAGCTTGCTTTTTCATGAAGGAATCTGATTCCTAGTAGGAGAGAACCTTTTTCCTTCGTGGGCAAGCATGTTGGGGGTATGACTAACCTCCTCTATAAAAGAGTAGACCCTTTGGACGAGCCCAAGCAGTTCCCTTGCGTCTCTCTCTCCTCTCCGTCTTCTTCTTCATCAAAACCCTAACCTTGAAGGTAAGGTCTTATCCTTGGAGCGATGTGGGGTGTTCATGGTCTTGCTTGAGGCTGGAAACATCCACGACCAACCGTAGAAGGTCGGCCATCCTTCCGGCTTCCAACCCATGCATGAACACATGCAGCAGCAGCTGCACGACTGCAACACGGCCATGGGTTGCAGCTCTCCCCAAGACTGAACCAGCCACACTGGTTGTGAGATAAGTGGCGCCCCAAGCACGGAGGAGGGAGGCGGAGCCAGGGGTATGGTCGGCAGCAACCCACGAGTCCCCAAGCAGGGGGCGGACCCCTGAAGTCCCGCAACAGCAACCTGATCGGCGGACGGCGCGGTGCTTCTCAAGGTAGAAGATGAATAGACACAAATGACGCTTCTGCCCCTCCATGTGCTGAAGGGAGGGTCACTTCACTCGGGGTACAATAGTAACTCCGTTATATTTTCACAAAGCAACGATTGCATGGGAAAGAGGCTACGTGGCGCCTCACTATTGGCCCAAGTAAGGTATTTCTTCTAAAAATCATAACTCTTTAATAGTAGCTCAGATGACAAAAGTTTATACATGAATTTTACTCAGAAAAACGAGGGGAATCCATTAAAAATATTATTGGAGCCTGATTCTTCTTGAAATTCGAAAAGTAACGGAAGTTGTTAACTTTAATGTATTAATGGTTAAGAAACCCTATTTTGATATAATTAATGTGATTAGTAGGGTTTAATTGATGGTTAAAGTTGATATTAACCTGTTAATGATAAAAAGGGACATTAGGAACAAAAAGGATGAACTTTTCATGTAATTTGTTTAATTTAGAGTTTATGTGCACAAATAGGCTTTAATGGGCCTTGAACCCCTAATGTTGGTAATTAGGACTATTAATGGTTTTAATTATTTGATTTCATGAATAGAATTGAGTTTTCATGGTTATAAGCTATTTTGAGTTTTAAAGTTCCTAATTTGTGGATAAATACCCTAAAGGTATTAATTAG
The DNA here is from genome assembly GCA_963693085.1 of Alisma plantago-aquatica. NCBI lineage: Eukaryota > Viridiplantae > Streptophyta > Magnoliopsida > Alismatales > Alismataceae > Alisma > Alisma plantago-aquatica. The sequence goes on along the minus strand of OY856412.1, from coordinate 1,046,805,218 downwards.
GGTTTTCTCATGAATAAAAGGTGGAATTAATGGCAAATCGAGTTCATATGTGATTTAGACCATAATGAACTATGAATTGATGATAAATGCGTATAATGATCTTGTCATGGATTAAAGGGATAAAAATAGTAGCTTTAATGTAAAAGAGGCTTAATGAACTTAATTAATGGTTAATTATGCCTTTAATCTGAAATTGAGGATGGAAATAATTAGGGTTTGTGATCAATTGTGTTAAAATAGGGTTTAAAATAGTAAAAGATGAAGGGAAACCCTAATTGCAATGGAAACCCTAAAAGTGAACTAGAACCCTAGGAAGTGAGCTAGATTTAATAGATCTTAATGACATGAGTAATAAAAAGAAATTGTATAATTGTTTCAGGATCTTATTGAATGCTTGCTTGTCTATTGGTTGATTGGATTATTTTTGTCTCACATCAACTTGACAGGTATGTGGTTACGCTTATGAATATCTCGAGTTAGTTTTCCAAGGTTTTCCGAAGTTTTCATCAATGACTTGAAATAAACTGTTGGATGAATTTAATACATGCAAATTATAATGTGAATATGACTATCACATAAGAGATGTGCCTACTAGCTCAGATACTAGTCCCCTCTGTAGCTTTATAGATTGACCTAGTAAATGGCTACCAATGGGGTAGGCCCATTAGGTCATTGAATGATTTAGTAAATGGCTACCAATGGGGTAGGACCATCAAGTCATCATGAGTCAGGGATTGGGCTACCTTTGGGTAGGTCCATGCGACTCCATAACCCTAGGAATTGGCTATCTGTATGGTAGGACCATGGGGGTAAGGATCTACCATATGAGAGAGGTAGCATCCATGTCCAGTGTAGGGATGGTACAGAGATAGGGGATAGGTAAGGATTGAGTAGTATTGCCTAAAATGTAATCTTGTATGTTAAATGATATTTGGTTGACTACATTGTTAACATAGTTGCACAATTATTGTTTCCCCCACATACCACCTTCTTGCTGACTGACGTTTTGTTTGTCGGTGTTTTAGGTACAATGAAAGGAACAAATAGTAAAGTGGCATATGTGGAACTAAATGAGAAATAACATACACAGGAGGATTAGTTAGATTAGTATCTTCATGGATAGAAGTTTAGAAATCCCAGGTTTTAAAAGGTAAGTAAAGTTTTTATTTTATACCAGTTTTCAATTTAGTAGTAGAATTTCATAATTATTATTGATTATTTGTCGAACCTTTGATCTGGGTTATTAGATAACGGCTCTGATCTCTTGGTCTCCCTTAAGTGGGGGTTACCGGGAGATGGGGTCATTACAATTGGTATCAGAGCATAGGTTTCTCGATTTATCTTTAATAATTATTAAATTTTACAAATTTTGTAGAACCAAGGGAGTTATTAGAGGATTATTTGAAAGATAGAGGTGTCTAGAAAAGGATCTCGACCGGGGGCTGGCAATATTTTCCTCCGCACTGCTAGTCGGAATATGAGGACTCCCAAATATGTGTGACTGCCTGGCCAAAGTCTTAGGGTATGAATTGAAATAAGATACCTTTAGGACTCTCTCATCTTATTCATCCCTTCTCAACTCAAATTCTGTTAAGGACCTTAAGGATTAGGGTTTTCTCTCTTCTCCTCACCCTCTTGAGGAATGGATAAGGTTAATAAGGTCTAAGGAATCCTCCACCAAATTAAATGAAAAGCATGTAAATAAGATGTCATGGACGTAATCTTAGATTAAGCACAAATTAAAGAATAGATACATGCTTAGGTCGTATGACACGAGTTGTCATTGCCCTTAGGAGAGACCTGAGGATAGACCTCCTTGGAAGGAGGATGAGTAGAGAGAGAGTTGTCTTGGAGGTAGAGACCTCCATAAAAGTAGAGACCTAGCACATCCTCTGAGGATGATGTTAACCCTAACCCTAAGTGAAGGTTAGAGAGATGACATGATGAGTTAGTTGTCTTGGTAGACCAGATGTTTGTATAGACATGCCTTGGACGCCATATGAGCCATGAGAGGTTAGATGGCCTAGTACCTTCGGCAACCCAACCCTGGAGAGGGTTGTGCATGTTAGAACAAATGATAGCTCCTTCATGGATAAAGTTAGAGAAGAACCCATAGAACCCTATGTGCTTGTGCAAGTAGGGTATAGCTTGCACCCAGAGTACATCAGTGGTGTGGTAGTAAGTTGAAAACTGAGGCTGGAAGGACAGGATGAGTGTCTTATGAGATAAGCATAAGGGGATATGAATAATCATGAGCAAACATAAGTTTGAGCATAGGCTTCACCCGCATAGAGGTATGCCTGTGAGCTTGATCCTTCATGGAGAGAGGACCTCTGGTAGTATGGCTGGATGTGGAGTCAGATTTAGAGAGGGAAAGAAGGAACCAAGCAAGAAGGTTGGAAACCTAAAACCCCGAGATGTGAGGGACAATGGGAGTTGAGGATGATGCGCCCTAATTGGATGATAGTGGTTGCCTCATGCATGATTCCTGGAGGTTGATGATATATTAGTTTCCTTTAGAGGAACCAAACCCTAGAGAGGATGATGCTTCTAGTACCTATGTGCCGGTAGTATAGATGTTACCTTCTGAGACAGGGAGAAGAGTTCCTTAGACCTGGAGAGGTTTGATAACCGGTGGTGAGGCTTTATACCTAGTTGGTTGTCCTGGAAGAGGACTCAACTCTGAAGTGTTGCTCGAGTAGAAAGATCATGGAAGTACATGACATATCTTGGACATGCATGATTCATGGTTAAGAGGTTGAGCATGCAGTTGGACACCCAAAGGTGGACCTAGGGTTTGTAGGCCTAAGAGGGGAAGCAGTATACCCGATGCTCATGATAAGATTTGAGTCTCTATAGCTTCGAGCATGTGTAGAGGAAAAAGGAACCCCTTAAGCTAAAGGTGTGTGTGATGAACCCCTCACGACTAAGTTGGTTCTAATGTTGAGGGTGAGAACAAGTGTGACCTAGCATGGTTTAGTAGGTACGCTTGTGCCTTAGTAGTTGCTGGAATAAGCATGCTCATGTGAATGTAAACCCTAAGGATGCTTGTGACCTTTGTTATCAAGGTGTAGTTTCCTCCCATCCTGGGAGAGGGACCCTTCGGTTGGGTGTTTACCAGTTTTTTTGGTTTTGAGGTAACCTAAAGAGGTCTCATAGGATCTTGACAGACTAAGAGAAAAATACATGGCATTAGAATGAACCTGTAGATCCATAGATAACCATCTCTATGTGCATGTGGAGGTGTTACCATGGAGGTAACCGGTATGGGGCCTGACCAAGGTAGGAAGGTCGCCATGATCCCTGAGAAAGGATGAAAGACATCCCAAGAATGCACACAGAGATGATGAAGGATTGGGTAAGGTTCTAAGTTGAACATGTACTATGATATAATCCTAAGTCTATCCTAGGGTCAGGTAGGGATAAGACTGATGGAAGTAGGAGTTTCCTAATTCCCTAGTTGCACATGAACATAGGGTCGGGAGGTAACAACTATCATTGTCTGAGGGCCATGGGTTAGGAGATTGATCACCTTCATGAACTCATGGGACCCAAAGGGCAGATGAGTAGGGCACTCTCTGGATGCATAAGGGAAAAGGTATGACCTCAAAAGTGTCGGCACCCTATAGACCTAGAGGAGATGACCAAGGATTGTGGGGTGACCCAAGTAGGTTTGAGACCAGTTTTCCATGGAAGTAACTTTGATATCATGATGTTTGTGATGTAGAGACATAAGTTGCACGTTTCAACTTAGAATTGAAGGTGTACTGGAGATGTGGAATGTATCATCTCTACTCTTGGAATAGGAAGAACTTTGTGTTTGGACGGACGCCAAATGCTTATTTCCTCTTGTTATGAGAGGGAGAGATGGGACAGTATGTGTAACATCCCTGACCTGGGTTATAACCTAACCCTAGAAGTTTTGCCTAAATATGTAATTAAACACTTGTAATTATCTTTTAACAGGTAATAAAAGCCCCTGAGGAACATATGTTTCCATTCATGTCCCCTAGGAACAATGTTGTAGTATTGTTTTGCAATACAGGGATCTATGTGCAAATTACCCAGTTAAGGGATTAACTTGCAAATTGCACATGTTGAGATGTTCCTATGATGTTGAGACATCATGAGGATGTTTATGATGAAGTTTGAGGGATTTCCCAAGCTTGAGCACCAAGGTGCAGCTGTGGAAGCAACCCCTGTACTTGAAAACCCTAAATTGGTGTAAAGTGCAATTTACCCAATTTGAGGGGTGCAACTTGTAAAATACATCATCTAAAATATCATTTATGACTCTTGGCATCATTTAGAAGAGAAATGATGAAAAGGTCACTTCATTTGAATAATCATATAATAAAGAACACTTTTGTGATTGAATAATCAAGGTGTATGTATAATAGCCCTTTTATGTGTATGCTTTAGTGATGGGTTGATCCTCTTTGCCCTCAATTCTTGACCTTAGAAGGAGTTTTTCCTTAGAAATAAGATGTGGGGACGTGCAAAGAAGAAATGAAGGACTTAGATGAGAAATGAGGAAAACATATGTCCTTATGTTGAAATTTCACCTAAGTATATATACTACCTTCCCCACTTAGCAAGGGAACGATCCTCTTCTTTTCATTTCTTATCCCCCTTGCTCAAACCGACTAAGGCAGAGCTCTGGAACATAGGAAAACGACCAGGGAGTTCAAGGTAAGTTTGTATCATCCCTTTTACTTGAATTCATGGAGAAAACTCATTTTCAAGGTTGAATTCATGGCTAGCTCACCTAGCTTTATCTTTCTAGCCATTCCTTTCCAACTTCTCCTTGGAGAATTCACCTTGGCCGACCTGTGGAGCTCAAAGACGCCATTAAAGACCTGAATCTTGGAAGCTTGGAGCTTAAGGAACAACCTTTAGGCGGGTTTTATAACTCTAAACCTTATGCTTTGATTATACATCTTTTTCTATGCATATAGTTGCTAGTTCTTCTTCTTCCCTATCTTCCCTTGCATCCTTGCAAGAAAAATCGTGAAGAACTGCTACTGTTCTTAAGGTAGAAGATAAGGGTGTTAATTCCTATGCTTATCCACGGATTTCCACTTTACTAAACGGTCCTAACCAATTTCCTATACGGTTTACACAACCGTTTGGTGGGCAAACGGTTTTAGGGTCGTATGAAGGCAAACGGTCTTCAAGACCGTTTGGTCGCGTTGACCAAGCAAATACTGTATGGGAATCTTGTTTATAATTATGTAGGTTAATCACCCACAACATTTGAGAGGTTAACTCCAAAGGAATCGTGAGATATAAGCAAATCAATTAGCAAATCCAATTGAATTAAGTTCTGATTTTTCAATCTGTTTAATTTTCCCTTTTTGGGCAAACGGTCTCAAGACCGTTTAAGATGGTTGACCAAACGTTAACCGTTTGGGATTACTGTTCATAATGATGTTAATTAACGACTCACCAAATTTGATGGATTAATTCCAAACGAGTCATGAGTTGAAGGATGATTAATAGGGCAAACCCTAATTGTAATCAGTGCTGAATTTCCAATGAGTTAATTAGTGATTTTGGGTTGATTAGCCCAAATGGTCTCAAGACCGTTTGGGGATCACCCAAGACCGTTTAGAGGTCTGGGGTCAAGTATAGTTGACCAATTTAAGGTCCAAAGGTACCAAATCATATTGCAATTAAGTATTGATGTGATGATCAACTCAATAGATCAAACCTTGATGATTGTTCATTAGAGTCCAAAGGATGGATGGGCAAACGGTCTCAAGACCGTTTGGAACTCATCCAAACTGTCTCAAGACCGTTTGGTGTCAACCCAAGACCGTTTGGAGGTCTAGGGTTAAGGTAATTTGATCAATTGAGGGCCCAATTATAGTGGGTTGTTGAAATAATTAAATTGTTGATTTATGACTTAATGAAGGTTCAACCCCTATCAAATCAACTTAGATTTTGATGAATTCATGGGCAAACGGTCTCAAGACCGTTTGGAGGTTATCCAAACGATCCCAAGACCGTTTGGGCCAAGTTTGGGCCCAATTGGAGGTCAATTGATAGGTTCAACCTTGAATTGATTCACATTGTTGAATATTGATGACCATCCGATTTGAAACTCTAATTGAGATGGACTTAACCCTAATTGGCTTTCAATTGAGGGTTAATTTGGTGTCCAATTGATTGAGGCTCATCCTAATTGACTCAATTTATAAGTGGTTAACATGGCTTAGGCCAATTGAGGGCTTCAACATACTTAATCATAAACTTTTGTAACTTTTGAACCATGTTGGAGGTCCAAACGGTCTCAAGACCGTTTGAGGCCAAACGGTCTCAAGACCGTTTGGGTCCAAACGGTCTCAAGACCGTTTGGGCTCAAACGATCTCAAGGTCGTTTGGACCAATCGATCTCATGACAAGTTGATCAAACGGTTTCAAACCGTATAAGCTCAAACGGTTTGGAAAGTCAAACCTAGCATACGGTCAACGCACCCAAACGGTTTGGGAAAACGACCTTGAGGTCATACGGTCTTGGAATCAAACCTAGCAAACGGTCAACGCACCCAAACGGTTTCAAACCGTTTGGTGGTTGAAGGTTGAAACCGTTTGGAGGTTTTCAAGGTTATTTATACTTAATCGCTTGAAGTTGTAATTGGTTCAATGGTGATCTAATCTAAACCCTAATGGTAACTTAGAACATTAAGGGACTAAGTGATTAATGAATTGACCCATGATGGTGATCATGAGGTAAATTACCAAAATACCCTTGAGGGGTTTAATTGAGTAATACCTTTTTCTAATGAAACCCTAATCACATGTTAATGATGTTTTGGCTTATGCTAATCAAGGAGGACTTAACCCAACCTGATCTAGAGTGGTGTTATCACCATTTACTAGTAAGAGGAGATAGAAAGTATCATAAGAGAGAGAAAGTACCCTTTTATAGTGGAAACTTAAGTAAAGTACCTTCAATACACATGAATGTGCATGATTAGGGTATGATCCACCTATGTGAGATCATGGAAACCCTAATTATGACGTTTAGTGAATCTTAATCTTATCTAGGAGCTTTAATGATGATGTATCTCATACATGATGATGTTATGAGATCAATTCACCAATAGGTGAATAGTAAACCCTAATTGATGAGATTCAGGGAAACCTAGCTCTTGTAAGAGTAGGGAGATACAACTTCTTTAAATGAGTTATTTACTATTATCAGTTGAATTGACCATGCAGGTTCCTATATGAGGATGATCATATCCAGGTATGGATGATGATGCTATATTCATTAAAAGCATGTTGTCTGCTTTATGAATAGTGATATATCCTGGTGCCTTGATAGTGGCATCTTATGAGATTGATGGGCTGTGAGAGCCATGAGTATCATCAAGGTCATGCTTAACAGATGACTTGTGATGAGAGAATTGAGAAAATGGTAATTGATGTAAGTTAGACTTGTTACATTTAGTATCCTTCCTTCTTAGCTGCTATGCTAATGTTTAAATGTTCAAGAACATGTATGTTATCTGATAAGTGATAACTTATGAGTTTGATAGGTTGAATGAGTCATGAGTAATATGTGCTGATGATTATCAAAGGTCATATTATTTAGATGACCAGATAAAATAAGATGTTCTTGGTAATAAATGTTATAATTAGTCCAGGGGTTTGGACTCTCACTTTTTGGATTCTTAGTGATAAGATGTTTAGGGATTGATATCCCTATGTTAAATTATGAAATGTGATCCTAATATAGAGTGTCACTATGTGAAATTCTATTACAAGATAATCCTATGAAAGGCTTAACTGCAGACTTAGGGGTGATGAATGTAAATAACCCTTGTGTCACTTGAGTATGGTTAAGTATGATTTCATGTGTACTAATCATACAGTTATGTTGTGGTTTTGGAATCCTAACACCTTGTAGAAAAGGGTATGGCTACAGGCCATGATATCCCTTATTATAATGCCAGGTGATGGATATATGACCTAAGCCTGAAGAGAGCCAGTGTGGTGATGATGGATTTATAATAAATAAATGTTATACATGTCCTTTTATTTCTAAAAGAAAAGAGATATGTGGGTTGATTTAGAGATGCTTTGCTTCTAGTAGGAGGAATAGATTACAATCTGTGAAACATTGTTCTAACTACTCTTAAAATATATATATGACTTCTTTGTGTATTGTTATTCTCTTATTCTGTAATAATCATGTTTCTGGCAAAGATTTATAACTCCCGCTGGGACAATTTTTTAAAATTGTCTCACCCCGTAGATTTCAATTTTTTTTAGGTGGTCGTCAAGGACGAAGGGACCAATCTCCAGGTGACCAGTATCAGCAGCAGTAGTACCCAGAGCAGCAGTAAATCCCAGGTGGAGATTCAGACTGCTGAGTTATATAGATAGATAGTCAGTCCTATGCGTCCTTTGTACTCTCAGGTCCTTGGAGTCATGGTCTGAGTTTTGATTCATCTCTTGAGATTTTGTAGCATGCTATGTCTAATTACTCAAGAAGTAATTAATAGAGATGTAAACAGTTTATCTTGAATCTATGAAAGGAATTTTTATGGTTTCAATGTCTTATCTCAAAAAGTTTTATTTTCCGCTGATTTTTGGTATTCCGCTGCTAAACGAATCGCTTCCGCTATGTTTACTTCGAAGTTTATGTGTTTATCTCGGACTTTGGAGATCAGAGCCCACAGTATGCATGCCATACACCAAGGATAAAAGATGATGCGAGTTGGAACGTAGCTACAAGATATGAGGACAGAGATGATAACATACCTTGGTGGAGTGAATAATACATGGAGGTGTATGTTACCTAACGCCTAAGGATAAGAAGTGGTAATGAATGCCCTGGTTGAGATATAGTGCCTAGTTTAGCTGGAAGCTAGAAGAAGTTGAGGTTGTTAGGATAACCTTAAGTTGAGAAAAATAGATAAGTTTGGCTAACACTCATATGTAATGAGATCTGTTGAACAAGATTAGTGGTTGTTTGGATAGCCAGCCTAGTCCTTGATGTGGTAGAAGGATGGTTGTAGAACTCTGGATACACTTCTTTGGATAGGAAGGTAATAAAACCCTGATGAGAGTGGTTTAGGGCTTCCGAGGAATCGACCTTGAGGAATCATGACATACAGGAAATCATGATCACCATACACCGTGATACTACAAAGATAGTAAGTGATGGTAGCACTTTGGCTGCTTGATGTGAAGTTGCATGTAGCATGTGGCCATGCAAGCTAAGAGTGAAGGACGAACACCAGTAACCCAGTGCTTTGACTTAGAGGTTAAAGAATCCCCGAGAGGGAATGGGAGTTCATCATTATGGATGTTGTGGTAAGTCTCCCCTAGACCAAGGAGGGTCGAGGTGCAATATGGGTTATGGTAGATCGTCTTACCCAGATGACATGAGAAAGGAAGAATACTATCACGGGAGAGATTTAGTTGAACTACTTAAGAGAGAAAGATGGTTCAACTACACAATGATGCGAGTTCAAAAGTTCTTGGGTATGACCAAGGTTTACTTCCATGAGGTGGAAGTGGATAAATGAAGAACTCGATGATAGTACTGTTTATCACCCCATACTAATGGACAGTATGATCCAGACTAGAGGGTTTGATGAGAGCATGTGTGCTCATTCATGGGGATACATAGAGATAGTTCTTAAAGATGTGATGTTAACCACCATATCCTTTATCGGGATGCAAGAAGTCTTATAGAGAGGTTGTGTCGGTCACCACTTCATTAAGATGATGTTGAAGGAGGCCTCGCGAAGGTCATAAAAGAACCACAGTGTGTGCAGATGAAGTCGCTTTAATCGTGCAATGGCTGAGAGAGAAAGCCCAGTGGTGACATGAGTCACGAGCTGGTACAAAGCAGACTGACATGCAGTTCACTGTGGGAGAATATAATGTGAAAATTTGACCCCTCTGAGATACAGCTGAGAAAGTTGAGTCCCTGATATATGAGTCCATTTGAGATGGATTGGTGGAGATGGTTGTGTTTAGCCTTGCCCCTCAGGATAATGTGATGAATACATGTGTTACATAAATCCGATCTAGAGCACTATGTGAGGTAACCAAGTTGTGTGCTGAGCCCTGAACCTATTCAGCTTTTGAGAGGTTGAAATGTCCTGAGTCACCTATGAGGGTACAATATACAAAGGTAAGAAAGAACTCCGATGGAAGAATATGAGATGATGAAGGTTCTTGGGAAGCACCATGGAAAGGGTGAAGCCACATGGGAGCCCTGATGGAAATAAGAAGACTTATCCTGTTTGTTTGCTTGCTTGATGGAAGTTTGAGGGCAAAATTCTTATAAGAGGGGAAGGATGTTACAACCCCATTTTTTGGGTTCCTTTGGTGAGGAATGTAATTTCTCACATTTAAGATATTGGAACAAATAATGATATAATTTGTTTTGAATAAATGGATTTTGTTTACAATAGCCTTGATGATTGTGTTGTGGGCTTTATTGGTTGTTGGGCCCAATAACAAGGAAATTCAATTAGTGAATGAATAATTGAATATTTGAGAAAAGAAAAATGTGGAAACCTCTAGAAGGAAAATCTAAAGAGGGATTTCGTGCCTCTTGGGTTCCTTGGGTTCCAAGGAGTCCAAAGTTGCATAAAGAGTGCAATAAGAAAATAAAAGATCAATTAAGTATTTCTTTATTAAGAAAGAAATTGAAAATATTGATGAAAGGTGGAAAATAAGTGAAAAGAGGTATGATTGAGTAATCCTTGGTGGAATTTCGTATCCCAAGGATTCCTAATATTGAAAGGAATACCAATGAAGAAAATAAAAGAGAAATAAAGAGATAACCTCAAAAGGAGATATTTTAATGTGAAATAAACAAGATAAGGTAAAATAATGCATATTGATGCATTTAAGGATAATAAGTATTCCTTAAAAAGGAATTTCGAAATATTAGAGTTTCTTGGGATCCAAGGAGTCCCAATAAAGAAAGATGAAAGAGAAAATACCTATAAAAGAAAATAAGAGAATAATGTAATATATTATTAATGAATTTTGGTGACATTTCTAAAAAGAAAGCATTTCCTACTAAAGGAAAATAGAAATTTGTGGCCAATGAATTACAAAGGGCAAGTATAAAGAAAATGAAAGAGAAATTTCAAATTCCTAATATCCATATAAGAAGGAACATTAAAGAATTATGAGAGAGAGAGAGAAGCTTGCTTTTTCATGAAGGAATCTGATTCCTAGTAAGAGAGAACCTTTTTCCTTCGTGGGCAAGCATGTTGGGGGCATGACTACCCTCCTCTATAAAAGGGTAGACCCTTTGGACGAGCCCAAGCAGTTCCCTTGCGTCTCTCTCTCCTCTCCGTCTTCTTCATCATCAAAATCCTAACCTTGAAGGTAAGGTCTTATCCTTGGAGCAATGTGGGGTGCTCATGGTCTTGCTTGAGGCTGGAAACATCCACGACAAACCGTGGAAGGTTGGCCATCCTTCCCTGCCTCCAACCCATGCATGAACACCTGCAGCAGCAGCTGCACGGCTGCAACACGGCCATGGGTTTCAGCTCTCCCCAAGACTGGACCAGCCATGTTGGCTGTGAGATAAGTGGCGCCCCAAGCACGGAGGAGGGAGGCGGAGCCAGGGGTATGGTCAGTAGCAACCTGCGAGCCCCCAGGCAGGGGGGCGGACCCCTGAAGTCCTACAACAGCAACCTAATCGGCGGACGTCGCGGTGCTTCTGTTGGTAGAAGATGAATAGACACGAATGACACTTTTGCCCCTCCGTGTGTTCAAGGGAGGGTCACTTAAGTGGGGGTATAATAGTAACTCCGTTATATTTTCACAAAGCAACGATTGCATGGGAAAGAGGCTACGTGGCGCCTCCCTATTGGCCCAAGTAAGGTATTTCTTCCAAAATTCATAACTCTTTAATAATAGCTCGGATGACAAAAGTTTATACATGAATTTTGCTCAGAAATATAAGGGGAATCCACTAAAAATATCATTGGATCTTGATTCTTCTTGAAATCCGAAAAGTAATGGAAGTTGTTAACTTTAATGTATTAATGGTTAAGAAACCCTATTTTGATATAATTAATGTGATTAGTAGGGTTTAATTGATGGTTAAAGTTGATATTAACCTATTAATGATAAAAGGGACATTAGGAGCAAAAAGGATGAATTTTGCATGTTATTTGTTTAATTTAGAGTTTATGTGCACAAATAGGCTTTAATGGGCCTTGAAACCCTAATGTTGGTAATTAGGACTATTAATGGCTTTAATTATTTGATTTCATGAATAGAATTGAGTTTTCATGGTTATAAGCTATTTTGAGTATTAAAGTTCCTAATTTGTGGATAAATACCCTAAAGGTATTAATTAGGGTTTTCTCACGAATAAAAGGTGGAATTAATGGCAAATCGAGTTCATATGTGATTTGGACCATAATGAACTATGAATTGATGATAAATGCTTATAATGATCTTGTCATGGATTAAAGGGATAAAAATAGTAGATTTAATGTAAAAGAGGCTTAATGAACTTAATTAATGGTTAATTATGCCTTTAATCCAAAATTGAGGATTAGATGTGGAAATAATTAGGGTTTGTGATCAATTGCGTTAAAATAGGGTTTAAATAGTAAAAGATGAAGGGAAATCCTATTTGCAATGGAAACCCTAAAAGTGAACTAGAAACCCTAGGAAGCGAGCTAGATTTAATAGATCTTAATGACATGATTAATAAAAGGAAATTGTATAATTGTTTCAGGATCTTATTGAATGCTTGCTTGTCTATTGGTTGATTGGATTATTTCTGTCTCACATCAACTTGACAGGTATGTGGTTACACTTATGAATATCTTGAGTTAGTTTTCCAAGGTTTTCCAAAGTTTTCATCGATGACTTGAAATAAACTGTTGGATGAATTTAATACATGCAAATTATAATGTGAATATGACTATCACATAAGAGATGTGCCTACAAGCTCAGATCCTAGTCCCCTCTGTAGCTTTATAGATTGACCTAGTAAATGGCTACCAATGGGGTAGGCTCATCAGGTCATTGAATGATTTAGTAAATGGCTACCAATGGGTAGGACCATCAAGTCATCATGAGTCAGGGATTGGGCTACCTTTGGGTAGGGCCATGCGACTCCATAACCCTAGGAATTGGCTACTTGTGTGGTAGGACCATGGGTGTAAGGATCTACCATATGAGAGAGGTAGCATATGTGAAACTAAATGAGAAATAACGTACACAGGAGGATTAGTTAGATTAGTATCTTCATGGATAGAACTTTAGAAATCCCAGCTTTTAAAAGGTAAGTAAAGTTTTTTATTTTATACCAATTTTCAGTTTAGTAGTAGAATTTCATAATTATTATTGACTATTTGTCGAACCTTTGATCCGAGTTATTAGATAACGGCTCTGATCTCTTGGTCTCCCTTAATTGGGGGTTACCAGGAGACGGGATCGTTACACATATTGTAGGTTGAAGTTGTCCTCCAATTTCCATTCACTTGGGTAGAAATGATTTGTAACTAGGCACCACTCTTTTCTTGTGATGTCATAAGCTAGTTATGGACATTCATTGTGAACATGATATGGGACCTACAAGGTCACACACATAGGAACTCATGTAGAAGTGGAGTTTGATCTTGAATGATAATTGCATTGATTACTAAAGTATTTAGGTATTTTAATGAACGCAACAGATCAAATGACTAGACTACCAAATGACTAGTTAAAGTGTTGAGACTATTATTTGGAGTGTCAAGCTAATTGTATTATACATCGAGTGGAATTCTACTTGACCTGGGATGTGAGATGCCTGTATCACTTATACAAAACGGCTATCTATCTTGGTGTGAGGTGTCATTTCAGTTGAACCAAATGGTTGTCTGGCTTGGTGTGAGACACCCATCTCAGTTGCACCACACTCCCATTTTGGGGGTACGTCAAGTTGAGTACTAATTGGAATTGAAGTGCCAGGATATGTGCAAAATCTAGAAACTATGAAATGACCATCTCGCGTTCGATACGACTATTTTGTTGACACATGTTGTGAAAATTATAGAAATGTTGTGAAATTGAAGATCTTCTTGTACTTTCCACTCCCGCTTTAGTCCCGCATTGTCCGGGGACTGGGAACCCTGACCCTAACCCCTCCTATATACAGAGTTGTAATGGAGGCTTTCTAGAGCACAACTACTATAGAAATAATTGATAAATAGGTTGCTCTGGCAATTTTTTCCTCTCTGATTGTGGTAACCATGAGAGCCCAGGCACATCCTACCCGACAAGGGAGGGCTAGCCACAAGAGAGAAGTAACTAAGGATCATTGTTGTGGGAGAGCATGTTGGTGACTGGTAGACCAATGAGAGGGATAACTCCTTCTTGTCCATTCTTGGAGGACGACAAGAGTTATAGTTGGTCCATGAAGACTACTCTAGAGGCAGGAGTCTATTGGCTACTACTAGGAGGGCAACATCAACTCGTAGTCTGTGGCGAGATCTGAGGAACTGCTGCAGCAGTTGTCTGTCTGTTGTCTGTGGAAGAGCAGTCAGACGAGTCCGAGTGTGAATAGGAGCTACACAACCACCATCTAAGATAGAGTGCAAATCTACATCAACAAGGATTGTCGATGGACTTGCTCTAGGACCAGGTATGTCTTTGTGAAACCATCCTTCACATCGCATAGTTATTGACACAATCTGTTGGTTAATGGAAATTATGTCTGTAAATTTTTTGTTTTCGCTGCTTATCTGATGTCGTATTTCCCAACATGATCCACATGAGGTGGGAGGTTGGAAACTCAAAGATACAAAGATCAATTTGTAGGAAGTAAAACAATCCAGAGCAGCAAAGGACATGCACATGGATCAGGTATGAGTTGGTATTCATGTTCCAAAGTGGAGCATGTGTGTCAATAAAGTTTTGCACAACACTTTGGCTACACTAGATAAAATACATGAATGGTATCAAGATGTTGCTATTGTTTGTCTACTCTGTATAGAGGAGGACGAATCCTATATGCACCTATTTAGTTGCTGCACATTTATAAGAGAGGTATGGGAGATTATATGTGGAAAATTCAGCCTGAATATGTAGTTGAAGGAGGAGCCACAAAGAATTTGTCTAGCTGTGGGAAAAGTGATAGAAAGAGGATCTTATTTTCTTATCTATGATACCACATATGAGAGGAAAGGAATACATAGAGATACGGAGGTTCAGCCAAAAATCCAATCACAATTGCTGTAAAAATTTGAAAATGTGTCAAACACAAGTTGCACATTAGTTAGGAGTGTGGGTTTTCACTCTTTTTTTATGTATGTTGTTGGGCTATATGTAAATCTTGATCTTCTATGATTTTAGAGGGAAGTCATAATATATTTACATGATTCCAATACATACATACAATCAAAATATATTTACCCAATTTCGATACATACATACATACATACATACAATTGGAATTTATTTACCTAATTTCGACAAGGAGTGGCTCAAGTGGTCAAGCACGGTGTCTCCTGATGAAGGGACCAAGGTTCTAATCCCAAATTCCTCCTTGATTTACCACCCACCCGGGCATTCGGCCTCCGCCATAAGCATGGGAGAAGGGGGGGAGAGAAATCTTTCTCTCTTATTCCCATACATACACAGAGAGAGGGAGTGAAAGAATATTATATATATATATATATATATATATATGTGTGTGTGTGTGTGTGTGTGTGTGTGTGTGTGTGTGTATACACACTAGTTTGTGCACATGCTCTGCACATGACTCCCATGTATAAATGATGGGATATTGTTATCAATTTTTGTACCCAAAAAATTGAAATTTGATAGTACGCATTGCAATGGTATTAAAGCAATAGTATTTACTCATAATAGTTACCTTATGCATATGGATAGAACAAAATGGTATATGTAACATGTAGAGATATTAACAATCACATGTATTAATGTACTATCTTTAGTTGCAACCCACAACGTGTTGAGATATTTATCTTATTATCATAGTTTCTTCCTCATGTAATTTCCCATATTGGTCAAATATCAAAGTACTTTTCTTACATGTAGAAAACGATGCACGTTATTACTATATATCATACAAGGAAGGTGGTTCTTGAATATGTTCCAGTAACTATCATATTACCAAAATTCATCATTGTTAAATAAGGGCATACACTTGAATTTATATTTAATCATCTCTCTTGAATTTAACTTAATAAAGACAGCACGATAGGTATGAAGGATCTACATTTGTTTTTGTCATACTTTGATTTTCTTATAGACAATTATACAACATTTTGAGGTTCTAGTTATATATGCACTTATCTACATACAAAGACTTGTAGTTGGTTGTAACTTTTGGGTGAAAAAAATAATTTAGATTTGTGAGGATTGATATGAACCAATAAAACAATGATTTATGATATATACTAAAGTTGAATATCACAAGACAAATATGTACCTCTCCTTATGTTAATATCTTTACAATTCATAGGGAAAATATTTGAATATATAGGATATCCATAAAAAGTTGACTTGTTTATTAGGATCAATCTAATGGGCTTGTCAATGTTAAAAGTTACATAAAAGAAGTATCTCTAATGAATTTCATTAGAAACAAATACATATTTAAGACTTTATAAAACAAAGTATGTATTGTTATATATGTTAATTCTAAAAGAATTTGCTATACTTGTAATTGCTATTCAATTATCCTAGCCAATGTATCATCATCTATGACGAAGTTCATTCCATAAGGTAGCTAACATTTTTGTTTAAATAATGAGATGAAAACAATATTTTATGTAAAACACTAAACTAATACTCAGTTATATGAAAATTTGAGGTGTATTATTTCATAGTAGTGCTCTATCCTCAACACATGTTGGAATAGTGAGAAGGATTCGTCAATTTTCAATACTTATAACTTTTAGTCAACATGAATTGAAATAGTTACTATTTTTATATGTTTGATATTGTATAGGTACCCTATTACTTTTATATTAATAAAGATTAATATTTTAACTTTATGGTGTTTTTATATTTAAATGTATAAGTTTTAATATGACCAATTAGATATATCATATGACATGGAAAATGAATTTTGATCTCATGCCTTTGCTTTTCTGTTTGAATTCATTATTGTGTGAGTGCATCTAAAATGGTTACATTTTACAACTGAAAAAGGATAGTCGAGAAATAGAATTCAACCTTGTAAATATATTACTTGTTGTAGTTTGTATACTCTTATTCTATAGTTCATATAAACAAATACATTAGAGAGAACCTAAATAAATAATTCAGTCATAAACTCTATATTCATCTTGATGTATTTTCATATTTCCTTATGTCATGTTTATATGTTTTCTTAAACCAAACTTCTCATTTTTAGTCCATATTCAATGATTAAATCAATATCTTATGCATATTTTTTTTTAAAAATCTAATTATGTCATTTGATAGCTAAAAAATATAGTTTTGGGAAACTTTCCTTAAAAATAACTTCTCTTAATAACATGATGCATAAATAGATAACTAAATTTCACCAAATGATGTAATAAAATAAATAAATCAAAATTTACATATGTGCAAATTTCCTAGGTCATATAAAGAAGAATAGGAGGCTAAAATTTTGGGTATCAATGAACATGTTAGGACATTCATTAACATCGATTCATAACAAAGAGATATACCTAATTTTCAACTTTTTCAACAAAACAAAATTGACATTTAGTTTATATATTCATGTTTTTTCATTGTTAAAATGATTTACCAAAAATAATGTATATGTAAAACTTGAAGTTCTACATAATATATTATACTTTGTAGCAGTAATTTTTCACAAATGTAAGAACATATGTTATTAGATTTCAAGTCATACTATCTACTATTAACTTGATTCATGATAATGAAAGAAATAGATTTATTGACAAACCGATTTCCTCAAAAATATTCGTGTAGCCATATAATTGGAGATGATAATCACCATGTGACATATCCATACAGGGCAATTGTTGTTATGATATATGAAAAAAATGATAATATCTTTTGACATGATTTATAATTGTCTTACAAAACTGTTTAGTATATTCTGAAATATTTACACTAATAACAATACTTGTAAGCTAATAGTACAATATAGCAATAAAGTTTTGTGATATCTAATCATACATCTCTTGAGTTTATTTCTACATTTCATGTTGTTTTGAAGACATCATTGAAATGTATCATTTTTCTATAAACCTTAATTTGTTATACATCAATGCTTGTTAGAATGAATTAGGCTTTGTGTGTCAACTTGTTTGATGCAGCCTTGATTCACCCAATTGGCATAACTAATCAAGTGAGACCCTAATCATGTCGTACCCTATGTTGTATATCCATGTTCATTGTCAGGACTCGTTGGATGGTGAAACGAGTAATTCCTATGGGAAACTTGGAGTGCATAAAGTTGAGTATTTGGCAGTGCAATTTGAGGGTATATCCTTGCATCTACAATTATAGAATTTTGAGGATGATTGTGGTCATGCCTCGGAAAACAACTTTATTCGTGTCTTGAATATATTTGATATGTGAAAGACATCAATGGGAACAACTTTAGGATGCCTCAAATAGAATGGGCGTGAACAACCTGTTATCTAGCGTTGTGACCTGTACCAAGGGTGGACTAGGTGTTTTCATCTTGACCATATGTCACTGGTTGTAGTTTGACCAGTATGTCACTACTTTGTTCACTCGTACAGAGTGAGTGGGAAGAAGATCTCAGGATTTTGACTCTTCCTAGATCTTGGATGGAATTGAATAGCACTTTGCAGTTATTAGTTAGAATTTGGATGGTATGACTCAAATTCCCCAGGCTTAATAAAAGATGTAATACACTCACGTAGTATATCTGCTTAGGGTTGAACATGATTCACATTGGATGTTAAACCTTTGCCTTTTTTCTTATAGTGTTTAGTTGTTAACAATTATAGTTGTTCTTCATATTCCATCTAAAAGCATATGATGTTCTTCTTGTTACTTGTATCTACTTAATCGACCTAATGTGTGTTATCAGTTTACTTACTCATTTAGTTGAATCTACTCATAATGCTTAATCTTCTATATAACCAACTATGCTAACAATAGTTGTTGGCGGAGAGTTATATCTCTCACTAGTATGTTGGTCTCACCCCATGGGTTCCTACATCTTTTAGACAGTTGTTAGTGATGTGGTAGAGATTGTGTGGTTCAGGAAGAGTAGCAAGGAGATCAGTGAACGCACAAGGTTGGATATGCTACTAGTGTTTTGTAGTAGAGTCCTATATCTCTTCCCTATACTCTCATGTCATGTAAGGATTGTTTTGTAGATATTGTACATTGATATGAGGTTTTTAGCAGTATGCCTTGGTTGTACATGTATGTCTTGTATATGTGAACAAGTATCATTGTAACTAGTTTGTGGCAAGATGGACATTGTATAGTGATGTAATACCTTTATGGTATGATGTGTGATACATATGGTGACATGTTGTGAACCTTGATGTATATGTTTACACTTGAGATGGATATATGTGATTAATTTTAATTTACCCTATTTAGTGGTAATATGGATGTTAGTTGTTAATTCTATGTTTTATTTTGATTAATCTCACTTTTTGTGGCAGTCGATCGTCACAGTTTAGGTTGGTATCAGAGCTCTAGATTTTCTAAGTATATAGGGAGATAGGACTAGGGTTGTGTATGTTCTTTTGTCATCATGTATATCTAATTGTAGATTCTTCTTATGCAGAAAAAGAAGAATATATGCCTAGAGAACATAAAGAACATGCTAAGATAAGTGTTTCTACACCGGGAGGTGGTGCGAGGAGGTAGGAAAGAGTAGATGAAGTGCCTGAAGTGCCTCAGTTCGACCCAACAACCATGGCCACTCTCACTTTCTAGTCCATGTTTGGACAATTTATGGCTACTATTTCACATATGTGGATAAGGTGCCCTTACCTCAAGCGAGGGAAGCTATCCCCAATGTGGAATCCCAAGGTTCTGGGAAGACCTTTGAGAGGTGATGATGCATTGGAGCATTAGATTATGTGGGTATGAAGGACCTGATAGATGTTGATATGTGGGTGATAGAGCTGAAGGCCTATAAGATCCTCAAGATCCTTTAAGAGGATAAGGTGAAGTGCACATTTTACCTGTTGAAGGGTAGTGATGGCCATTGGTGGGCCATTGAGGAGGAGAAGAGGTCGGGTGTAGTGATTAGTTGGGAAGGCTTTCAATAGGAGTTCATGAGTCGATACTTCCCAGGGACATATCAAGATGAGAATATCTTGCAGTTTGAGTAAATCTGACAAGAATCGATGATGATCAATGAGTATGAGGCCAAGTCCATGGATTTGTTGAGGTTTTATCCTCATATGGCTGCGACAGAAAAGGAGATGATCTAACATTTTAGAAGGGTTTGAGCTCAAAGTTGACGATGACAATGTCAGCTTTGGAGGATAAAGAATAGTTTGTGACATTTGTGGAGTCTGTGAGACATATTGAATGGTCATTTGTTGAGAAGCATGAAGCTAAAGCTAATAAGACACTAGCATAGTTTTAGGGACACTCTTCGAGATGCTTTAAGAAGCTGAAGTTTTCGTCACCTCAATCACAACAGAGATCTATTATTCAGTCTCAGTGGTCGTCAAGCAAGGGAAGAGGTCATGGTTTTCTACTAGCATGAGCTCACGTGCGGCATTAGTATTAGTGATAGGGCCTTCCAGGCCACAGTTTGACACAAGGACCTATTTTACATGTGGTCAACAAGGATGCATGAAGATGTTTTGTTCAGTAAGGGATGAGGAGGTGACACAAAGTATTGATAGTACATCATTGGTGGAGGTAAAGGATGTGGTGAAACATCATAGGTAGAATCTTCTGGGTAGGATAGCAGAGGACGGGGGTGACGATAGATAGCGACTTGATTCTACACCATAATTTATCCAGAAGGAGTGGTCAATCAACTGGTCCCGACGTGTCAGATGGAGTTATTTTATTCTAATTTGTCTTCTTCTTGCTTGATGTCTATTTTGGTTGACCCCGGTGTAGTGCACTCTTTTATCACTAGAGAAGTGATATATAGTTGTTCTTTGCCTATTAGTCATAGATGTGATAGTCTTCACTTAGACACCCCTCTGGGTGGTTCCACCAATCTACAGGAGGTTTGTCTGTCTTGTGTTCTTTCTTTCTCAAGACGTAACATTCAGGTGGACCTTATACCACTTGATAAGAATAGATTTGATGTAATCATTGGGATGGATACCTTTGAGAGGTATCAATGGTCTTGGACTATAGTTCTAAGGTGGTGATGTTCTTTGAGAATGACGTCTTGTGGATCTTCCAAAGAGATAGGAAGATTCTCCTGATGTGTTCGGTGTCACTTATGACAGCGGAAACATTGATGCGGCATGGGTGTGATGCTTTCTTGGCAAACGAGGTGGATACCAAGGTGAGGAGTCCTAGTATCTAGGATATGTCAGTTTTTTAAGAGTTATAGGTTGTGTTTCTTGATGAATTTCTAGGTGTTCCCCCTCCTAGAGAGATTAATTTTGAGATCAATTTGGTTCCTGATACACAGTTGATAGTGCAGACACCTTACATGATGGCACCACGATACATGCAGTATTTGAAGAAGCAATTTCAGGAGTTTCCAGAAAAGGGATTTATCAGACCAAATACTTCCCCTTAGGGTGCTCCCGTGTTGTTTGTTAAGAAGAAGGATGGTTCTATGAGGTTGTACATCGATTATTGGAAGTTGAACAAGGTGACGATCAAGAACAAGTACCCTTTGCCAAGGATAGATGAACTATTTGATCATTTGAGTGGTAATGTAGTGTTCTCTATGATAGATCTGAGGTGAATATACCATCAATTGTGGATCAAGGAAGATGACATACCCAAGTCAGCTTTTAGGATTAGGTATGGTCACTACGAGTTTGTGGTTATGTCGTTTGGGCTAACCAATGCACCGCCAACATTCATGACCTGATGAATAGGGTGTTCCAGACTTACCTTGATCAGTTTGTAGTTGTGTTCATCGACGACATCTTGATATACTCTCAAGATAGCCAGTAGCATGAACAACATCTACGACATGCTTTGACATTGTTGAGATAGCACAAGTTGTACGCGAAGTTCAGCAAGTATGATTTATGGCTGAAAGAGGTGTCTTTCCTTGGGCATGTGTATCTACTAGAGGTGTCTGTGTGGACCCAAAGAAAGTGGAGTCAGTTCTAGTGTGGGAGCATCCTAAGACACAGATAGAGGTTCACAGTTTCTTAGGCTTGGCATGCTACTACAAAAGATTTATCAAGAATTTTAATGTAGTAGTGTTACCCCTAATGAAGTTGACAAAGAAAGATGTACCATTTGTCTGGGATGAAAGGTGTTAGCATTCTTTCTAGCTTTTGAAGGAGAAGATGACTAGTGCACCAGTGTTAGTGTTTCCAGAGAAAGGAAAAGGCTATATCGTCTTATGTGATGTGTCGAGGAATGGTTTGGGTTGAGTGTTGATGCATGATAAGAATTTGATTTATTTTGCTTCACAATTGCGTAAGAAACATAAGGAGAACTACCTGACACATGATTTGGAGCTTGAAGTTGTGGTCCATGTTTCGAAGATTTGAAGACGTAGCCTTTATGGTGAGAAGTATCAGATCTTCACCGACCACAAGAACTTTTAGTACATTTCTTGAAGCAAGAGATGGATATGAGGCAGAGACATTGGATAGATTTGATCAAAGATTATGATTGCACCATAGACTACCATCTAGGGAAGGCAAACATGGTGGAAAATGATTTGAGTAGGAAGTCTTAATTTCCATCATCTGTAGAGAAGGTGCAATTGTGTTCTTTGGTGTGCCATAAGAGAGACATGTTGGTGTCTCTTCACCAGATGAATGTGAAGATGCGAGTTTCCTTGTTGGCAGGATTTCTAGCCCAGTAATAGGTGAAGCCCATGTCGAGACAGTAGATCAGAGATGTGTAGTGGGGTGGTTCTATGATACAATAGATCTATTTAGAGTTGGGATGTAAGAAGCATGATGGCTTCCATGAGGCAGAGGATGGTACATTGAGTTTTCATGGTAGAGCATTGGTTTCAGATGTTGATGATCTGAGAAAGTTGGTTCTTAAAGAGGCCCACTCTTTGATGTACATTATGCATCCGATCAGCACCAATATGTACCATAATATAAAAGATTTGTATTGGTGTCATGGCTTGAAGCATGGAGTAGATGAGTTCATGGCAAAGTGTCCAGTGTGCCAACAGGTTAAGGCTAAGCATTAGAAGTAGGGACTTTACAAATATTGCCTATACTGCAATGGAAATGGGATCATATCACTATAGACTTTGTGGATGGTCTTCTTATGACAACCAAAGGTCATGATTCCATTTGCGCGACAGTGGACAAGTTGACCAAGTCAACGCACTTCCTTCCTTTGAAGACAATGTATACATCTGAGAAGTTTGCAGAGGTGTAAGTGGATGAGATAGTCCATTTACGTGGTATCCCAGTGACGGTAGTGTCTAATAGAGGTCCTCAATTACCAGCTATTTATGGGAGTGTATGCACACAACTATGGGTATGCAGTTGTGATTTAGCACAATGTTTCACTGGCAGACATATGAACAGTCTAAGAGGACTATTCTAACTTTAGAAGATCTATTGAGAGCTTGTGTTCTACAGTTTTTGGCCAATTGGGATCTGCACCTCAATTTGATAGATTTTTCATATAATAACAATTATTAGAGGAGTATGGATATATCACCTTAGAAGAATTTGTATGGGAGACATTTTCAATCTCTGTTATGTTGGTACGAGACTGTTGAGTATCAGCTTTTGAGTCATAAGCTTGTGCAGCATATTACAAATAAGATCAAAGTTTATTGAGCAACAGCTAAAGACAACCCAGGACATGCAAAAGTCTTATGTTTATAATCGCCATAGGCCTTTAGAGTTCCAAGTGGGAGACAACGTGTATCTCAAGGTCTCTCCTTGGAAAGGCGAGTTGAGGTTTGGGAAGAAGGGTAAGTTGGCTCCCATGTTTATGGGACCATACCTTGTAGTGGCACCTGTTGGGAAGGTGGAGTACATGTTGGAGATGTTGGTAAGGCATGCCCAGAGAGTCAATCATATGATGATTGACATGGTATATAACATAAAGGATTTGATCATTGTTATTATTATTATTATTATTATTATTATTATTATTATTATTATTATTAATTGCAAGCTTCTAAATTGGTTATGTTTCACTCAGTTATGAGATAACGAGGAAACATTATGAATGTATAAAGAATGGCAATACTCAATGATGTATGTCTTCAAGTATGTGACTTGAAGAATGAGATCATATGGATGTTAAGAGTATGTATATTCTTATTATGTCCCTACTCAGTTGTTATTGTGGAAGGTAGATAGATCGTCATAACACACAAGACTAGAGTGTGGGTTGGTTGATGACATAATCCAATTAGTCATGGTATGTGATATCAAAACAAGCACATAGATACATGCTAGGGAACAATGTATCAGACAGACCAGCCTTGAGAGTGACACATGGAAATCATCATTGATGGTCATAGTCATAGTCATCTCTCACAGAGAATATGGTCATAATATCCTAAATTTTGGTAAAATTGAAATACATACATATAAATCATGTTTGTTCAAATAATTGTCTCCAACAATATTATTGAAGGAATAATAATGTTAATCACTTTTGTGGCAAGGGTGCTTGTGGCGAAGTTCAATAAATGAAAGGATTTTGTACATAAATTAATAATTAATGGCTTTTTGAATGGTATAAGATACTTGCCAAGTTATCAAAGGAAAATAAGATATATGTGGTTTTAGATAATTAAAAGATGAACTATCTAGTCAAGGGTGGCAAAGAGATTTTTGAGGCAATCGTTAGTACTATTTTGTGTTAATATTTGGTATAGTTGATAATTATAAAGAAAAGAGGAGAATTCCAAAAATTGGGAAAAGAGGATATATCATGGGGTAATGGTAATATTTGAGTAATAGTTAAAAGAGGCAAGTTTTGTGTGGAAAGGATATCCACTAAATCCCAATTAATATAAATTGAAAAAGTAATCGTGAGTTTCTATGGAATAAAAGATGTTATTTTCTATTTTAAAGAAAAGAGGAAGGAATGTATTTTAATGTCATTGATTTGTCTTACTTGGAAATCTCATATGGGAAGCCTGACCTTTTAATACGTGAATAACCTACATATACAAGAATATAAGAAACAATAGAATTGGGAAGTTTCTAATACTATGATAGAAACTAATCCCAACAAATGTAAGGTCGGATGTATATATAAGAAGGTTACTACCCTTATACTCAAAAATATTGAGATCCAGGCTCGAAGGTTTCCTAGCCTCCTACCCATGACTTTCCTAGACTTTTAGGGTGGTGAGGGACATACACCATGGGAGATGCACATCGAAGTCATGTTTGTTAATCTAAGTGTTTCACATTGTCCATATTTTGATGATGACTTAACCATTACATTCATATGTATCTATCTAAGATTGATTTTAGGCATTAGGTACAAGAAAATGATCAATTTCACATGTCCCTAGCTTGTCGAAGTTGAAGTCAAAAGTAATGCAAGTGTGCTTTTTGGAAAAACACTCAATCACCTTGGAACATTTTTATAATCACTTATATTGATTATATTACTTGTAACTAAGATGTGAAAAAAAATCAGGGACACTTGATTCCATCTTTGATTGCTAATAATCATTTTGTAAAATTCATTGCAGAAATTTCATCGGCCGAGTTTGAATCCCAACTGATCCGTAATGGATTTTTAGAATGATGTGGATCAGCCGAGTTGCTTACTCGCCCAAGTCAACCGACCAATTATCTATACAAAACTGATTTTGGTGAATCAGTCGAGTTACCCCATGATAAACGCGGTCGATCTTTTAAAAATCTACTTTGTCAGATAGTGGATCGACCGAGTTATCTTAATTGCAACTCAATCAAATGCAATGTATGAAAATGCTGAAAAAGTGAGTCAAGCGGTTGGAGAGTTGTTAGAACCAAAAATAGGTCAGTCACAAGCTGTAAAATGACTATTTTTTATTCTAAAGTGATCCTACATTGAATACCTCCAGCTACAAATAGGACCCCTTGGAGTTCAATCCAAGGTTTCTCATTCATGCTATTCTTGGTCCTTGCTATAGTTGAGGGTGCAAAGACCCTTTGAGCCCCTTTCTCTCTATTGTTTACAAAGAAATTTGTGAGTATGGGTGAGTTAGCTTTTGTTGTAAGAGAGCTACTTATTGTTACCTTGTAAAGCTCTCCATTACTTCCCTTTCCGGTCCCCTTTCCTCAAAGACCAAAGGCTGATGTGATCTCCCTCAATTGAAGGAGGAGTTGTTTCTCTTCTTCAAGGTTGAATAAGGTGTGAAGATCTTCTTTGAGTGAAGGAGAAGGCCAAGGTGGAAGATTCAAGAAGAGTGGATAATTCCTTAAAGGCTTCAAACTTGTACTTGGAGTAGGTAAGTCCTTGGTGAAGGCGGAAGACTCCTAGAAAAGTTGGTAAGTCATTTGGTAGGTTGAAGACTCTTAGTTTAATAGGTAAGACCTTGGATGTAAGTGGGTAATCTTGTATGTCTCACAATGGAATATAAGTATATTTGGATTACAAAGTCCTAGAGGTTAACCCATCTAGGTAGTGGACTGACAGTCTCCTAGTTTGGAGATTGGATTCACTCTAACCACCTTGTTCAAGTGAATGTTCCAGTCTCTTTCATCCTTGCTATGATTGTTTAGATGGGACTTCAAATTTAGATTTAGAGTTTGGTTTCAATTGATATAACTTTAAGGTCTAACTATTCTTGTGCAAGTTTGAAGCTCTATTCACCCACCAGCTAGAGCCCTTAGATCCAACAAGTGGTATCAGAGAAGGTCTTCTCTGAGGTACTTCTACAAGTAGGAGAAGATGGGAGAAACAATTCTTGGGCCCCTTAACTTGGAGGGAAGCTTCTCCATGAGGCCTCCGGTCTTTCATAGCGCCAACTTCCTCTATTGGAAGCATAGAATGTAGTTCTATCTCCAAGGACTGAGCTACGACATGTGGAAGGTGGTCCACATCAAGAACAAGGATTCAGAGGGTGATGTGTCGACTTGGAGTGAAGCCCAACTGAAGCAAGCTCAGCTCAATGCCAAGGCTATTAGCATAATCTATACTGCTGTCACTCCATCCAAGTTCAACCAGATCTCTACATGGGACACGGCTCATGAGATTTGGAATAAATTGTGTATTACCTATGAAGGCACACAACAAATGAAGGAAGCCAAGATCTACATACTTGGTGGACTACTTGAGAACTTCAAGATGGACAAGAATGAAAGAGTTGCTAACATGTACTCTAGACTCAATGTCATCATCAATGGGTTAGCGACTCTAGGTAATGTCTTGGATAAAGGATCTATCAATGCCAAGATCTTGAGATCTCTTCCCAAGAGATGGGAGCCCAAGGTGACCTCCATTGAAGAAGTGAGAAGCCTAGGTGACTTGGTAACTGAGGAGATCATTGGCAATTTACAAGCCCATGAACTTAGGCTTGACAAGCAATAAGAGGAGAAAGAATCCAAGAATATCAAGGATTCAGCCTTCAAAGCTCAGGTTGAAGAGATGGTTCATTAACAACAACTTGCTCTCCGGTCCTCCCCTCCTTCCTCATGTGAAGATGAAGGCCCTAGTGATCATGAAGCCACCTACTCCCAGGGCAAGCACTTCAAAGGAAAGTCTTCTTCATCAACTCCTAGATGTTATGAATGTGGCCAAAAGGGTCATTACAAGAATGAGTTCCGCAAGGCCAAGAAGAGCTACCATAAGGGTAGATACAAGAAAGACAAGGAGTACAAGAAGGAAGGAAAATTCAATAGGAAGGAAAAGAAAGAATATAGAGGCAAGGATGCGGCTTATGCAACTTGGGAAGAGTCTTTCTTAAGTACTTCAAGCTTTAAAGGAAGAGAATGACATCTTGCTCTCATGGCCTCCACTAGTGAATATGTTGGTGAGGTAAGTGAGGTAAGTGAGGTAAGCTTGCATGAGTTATCCATGGAAACTCTTATTGAAATGCTTAATGCTTCTTGTTCTTCATTTTCTGAATGTGATTCTAAAAAGAAGAGATTAGGAAAAATCATTGATGAATTGTATGCTAAAATTGAACTTCTTGATTAAAATGAAAGAATACATCTTGAGAGCGTAGATTCCTTGCAAAGGCAGTTTCTTCATCTTGAGATCCAATACATTGGAGTTGAAGTTAAGAATGGTGTCTACCTTAAGAATATCACTACTCTTAAGGAAAAGAATCAAAAATGCCTTGATGAGCTTGACGTTCTTTAAATGGAAAATGTTGAACTCAAGCTTGTTAATGATGCTCGTAAAGATGAGAGAGATGTTTATCTCAAGAAATTCAATTGCTTAAAATTTAAAATGCTAGGTTGCTTGCTCAAGTTAATTATTTATCTTCTAGACCTATTTTGCCTAGCAATGAGATAGCAAGTATTACTCTTGAACGTGATTTCTTTCATACTAAAACCCTCTATTTAGAGGCTAATATTTTACATGCTAGAGATGATCTTTCTAGTCTATCTACTACTATTTTCAATCTTAGTGATGATAATCAAAAATCTAAGAGCTTCTTTGTAAAAGTTTCTAACGGGGAAGAAATTCGTTAATGTTGTCCTAGAACACTCTACCAAACAAGTTGGTACTAGTGGTTTGGGATTTGAAGAGAATGATCCTAAGATAAAGAACAAGAACAAGAACAAAGGTAAGGGTAAGAAAAAGAGTGTGGATCCTCCTTTGTTCCATGGAGAGACTTTTGGATCTAAGAACCCTATGATTTGTATTCATTGTAAATCTGATGATCATTATTCAACTTATTGTCCTTACAAGCCTAAGGGGACCAACCCAAAGATGAAATGGGTCCCCAAGCTAACCTTGGATCCCAAAGTTTGAGTTGGGCACCGGCATCCTTATTTTTGCAAAAAATTGGATAGTTGATATCGGTTGTTCCAAACTATGACATGTGAAATCAGCCATTTCAACAAGTTCACCAAAAAAAGAGGATCAGTGACATTTGGAGACAACAATAAGGGTAAGGTGAGGGTGATGTAGGTGATAAGATTTGCATAAAAATGTGTTTCTTGTTGATGTCCTACATCACAACCTTATGAGTGTAAGTCAACTTTGTGATAATGGTTATCTTGTTCTTTTTACCTCATTAGAATGCTTGCTTCTAGATTCCCTCACTTACAATGTCATATATAAGGGAACTGGAAATGTTAATATTTATGTGATTATTCTTGATGCTCTTAAGACTATACTTTATAGATTCTTGTTTGTGGATAAAAATGACATGTCTCTTTGGTATTGCCATTTGGGACATGTACATATGCATCAAATGAAGAAGTTGAGCAAAAAGGACTTGGTCAAGGGACTTCCTAAATTGGATTTTAAAAAGGATGAGGAATGCAAACCTTGTAAGTAGGGAAAGCAAACCAAGTACTCATTCAAATTCAAAGGAGTCCTTAATACCAAGAGGGATCTTGAACTTCTTCATATTGATCTATTTGGACCAATGAGAACTCAATCGCTTTGTGGTTCTAAGTATTGTCTTATTATTGTCAATGATTTTTCTTGTTATACTTGGACCTTCTTTCTCATTTCTAGGAGTTATACTCTTGATGTTTTCTATAGATTTTGCAAATGAGTTGAGAATGAAATTTCTTGCCGGATTGTTTCTATCTGTAATGACCATGGGAGAGAATTTGAAAATGAGTTGTTTGAATGCTTTTGTGAAGAATCTGGTTATTTACACAATTTCTCTTCTCTAGAACACATCAATAAAATGGGGTTTTAGAGAGGAAGAATAGATCGCTACAGGAGAAGGATAGGACTCTGCTTCAAGAGTATGATACTCCAAAAAAAATTTGGGCCGAAGCCG
Organism: Alisma plantago-aquatica; assembly: GCA_963693085.1. Taxonomy (NCBI): domain Eukaryota; kingdom Viridiplantae; phylum Streptophyta; class Magnoliopsida; order Alismatales; family Alismataceae; genus Alisma; species Alisma plantago-aquatica. The sequence goes on along the minus strand of OY856412.1, from coordinate 1,046,775,223 downwards.
TTAGCACCTCATGTTTTATGCAAAGCTAGATTTTTGCACATCCTTCTTTGAAGAAAACCCCCTATGAATTATGGCGTGGTAGAAACCTATCTGTTTGTTTTTTTTCATGTTTTCAAGTATCATTGTTTTGTTTTGAACACAAAAGATTCTCTCGACAAGCTTGATCTAAAATCTTAGAAGGCTTTATTTCTTGGATATAGCACTACAAGCAAAGCTTTCATAGTATATAACATTGAACTATCTAAAATAGAAGTATCTATCAATGTTAAGTTTATTGAGACTAACCCCTCTATTGCCAAGAATGTTGTTAATAATGATGTTGCAGATGATATGATTCCTATCTTGAAAGATCTCAACATCACCAACAAAGGTAAGTAGGTGGTTGTAGAAGAGAAAGAAGAGAAAAAGAAGGATACCACTCCCCTCTTTACAAAGAATCATCCAAAAGAGCTAATCATAGGTGACCCCTTTGAAAGAGTGAAGATGCAAGCTTCCTACAACAAAGAACAAGTAGATAGTGCCTTCATCTCACAACTTGTGCTTAAGAATGTCAAAGAAGATCTTGAGGATGATGAGTGGATCCTAGTCATGCAAGAAGACCTGGAGCATTTGAAAAGAACAAAGTGTGGAGTCTCGTGCGAAGACCATGTGATAGAAAGATCATTGGCACCAAGTGGGTCTACCGCAACAAGATCGATGGAAGCAACAAGGTGGTCAGAAGCAAAGCAATCATAGTGGCTCAAGGATACAATCAATAGGAAGGTATTGACTTTGATAAAACTTATGCTCCTATTGCTAGACTTGAGTCCATTAGAATGTAACTTGCTTTTACTAGTTATAAAAATTTCTTGCTATATCAAATGGATGTTAAAATTGCTTTTTTGAATGGTAAAATTTAGGAGCAAGTATATGTTTCTCAACCACCTAGATTTTTTAAAAAGAATCGGCCATTCATTCATCCTGTAGTCGGGGGATTTTGAATATGTGTCCTCTGGGTCATACATTAATGTTTTTACCAATTGCGTGCCACATCTTTGACAAAATCTAAGTATTTAATATATAATTTGAACTCATGACCTCCTATATTTGAAAATGACAAGCTTATAAACCATGTTTATTTGTTGCAAAAATCTCTTTATGGAATCAAACAAGACCCTAGAGCTTGGTATGAGAAATTAAAGAACTTTTTGTCATGTCATGGGAAAAGTTAATTCTACCTTGTTTCTAAAACACACTTCTAGAAATTTTCTTATACTTTAAATTTATGTTGATGACATTATCCTTGGAAAAACTAATCTTGATCTTTGCAAGGAGTTTATCTCTGCTATGTTGATTGAATTTGAGATAAGCATGATGGGTGAGCTTACATTCTTCCTCGGCTTTCAAATCAAGAAAACCAAAGATGGGAACTTCATCAACCAAAGCAAATACACAAGTGAACTACTAAAGTGTTTTGGGATGGAAAACATGAAGTCGGTGGACACACCCATGTCAAACACCGCTAAGTTGGACTGTGATGAAGAAGGTGAAAGTGGATGAGAAGCTCTATAGAGGTATGATTGGAAATTTACTTTATTTAAATGCCTCTAGACCTGGCATAATGTTTAGTGTTTGCTTATGTGCTCGCTTTCAATCAAGTCCTAGGAAATCACATCTTATAGATATTAAGAAGATTTTGAGGTACTTAGCCAAAACTCAAAATGTTGGACTACGGTATCCTAAGTCAAGGGATTTTACTCTTACTACTTACAGTGATGCTAATTACGCAGGATGTTTGATTGAAAGAAAGTGCACAAGTGGCACTTGATTCCTCCTAGGACCATGCTTGGTATCTTGGTTTTCTAAGAAATAGAGCACAGTGGCTCTATCAACTGTCGAGGTACAATACATTGCAACTGAGAGTTTTTGTGTCCAGGTTCTATGGATGAAGCACATGCTCCAAGACGTTAACATTCATTTTGATGCTTCTCCCATTTATTGTGATGATACTAGTGCAATTAATTTATCTTACAATCCTATATTGCATAGTAGATATAAGCATGTAGAGGTTCTTCATCACTTTCTCTATGATCACACTGCCAAGTAGGATATTTATATCATGCTTGTGGACACGGAAAATCAGTTGGCTGACATTTTTACTAAATCTCTAGATAGAGGGAAATTAATTTTATTAGATCTAAATTGCTCATAACTTCTTTTAGATGATATTGATATGCCATATATATAGTTTCTAATTTTCATATATGTTTTGCTCATGTCTTAATCACCTTTTCTTGCTAAAAGTGCTAAAATTTCAAGTTTCTTATGTCTTGCTTTTCACTTGTTTTGGGATTTTTTTCAAACTATTGTTTTATCTCAAAATACTACCCTAAGATGAGTGACACGTTCCCTACTATGTCTAAAATGCATAATGGACTAGAAAAGTAAATTTAATTAACATCCTAGAGGCTAGGAATTTAAATTTCATGGTTTAGGATAGGCTACCTGTCGGTCGAGTTGCCAACTCGATCGAACCCAGGCTGAGGTCCAGAGTTTTCTCTTAATCGATCAAGTTTTTTTCTAACAGAACTCGATCGATCGTTGGGGTGGACCAAATTTAAAATAGGGTTTGGAAGACTTTTCTCCCTCTCAACTAGAGAAATTTGAATGATCTCGAGCTCTAGTCCCTCTCAACCTCAACCCTAGGTGTGGCCATCCTCTCCCTATCCCTTGCTTGCTCTCGTTTGACCTACCTAGTCCTTTTCCTATCATACCTAGGTGGATACATGGCATTTGGTGGTGGTTATCTCCTTGTTCATCTCGCATTCCTCTCCATTCTTCCTCCATGTCTTCAAATAGAAGAAAGAGGTCTGGACCAGGTGGGAATCTATCATCTTCCATCAACTCTCACCTCTTTCCCTTTTATGATACCATTTTTGTCTCCTCTGAAGCTCTAAATAGGTATAAGGAGCTCCTTCCCAGGAACCCCTTTCCATTTCATGCCTTGTATGAGCCTCTCCCTAGGAGAATTAAGGTCATAGATAAGGTTGTTGAGTTGCTTTACAACCATCACCAAGCCAACTTGAGCGTAGAACGCACGTGCTTTCACAATTCTCTTACAAGCATGAAAGCGGTCCAAGAATATTATGCCAGTCTATCATGGAACTACAACTCTCTTGTTCCCCCACCTAATATTGTGGTTATAATAACCACAATGATCAACGGTAAGAAATTCACCATCTCGGAAGATTCATTAAACATCTTTCTCAATGGCATTGAGCTTACCGACACTTGGAGGAAGCACTATCCTACGTATTTTAACCTATGTGACCCTGAGTCTCTCTACAAGAGTTATGAAATTACACTTCCAAACATTCATAAGTTCTTGAAGAAGCCTCAGACACCCTATAGGATGAATTCAACCATCTCATCCTCTTTGTTGGATCTCAAAAACTGCATTCTTGCCTTGGTCCCAAAAAGAATCAAACTGAAATTGTAGAGAATATCGCAGTGATTATGTATTGTCTTTTGAAAAACATATTAGTCTAGTGGTCAAGATATATTATCCACCATATGACCTGCTTCGACTCTGGAAAGAACACCAAAGAAACCCACCCTTCCTACCCAACCCTGATATGTGGTCTCTTCACCTTTGTGACTGAGAAGTCTCTTTTCATGATTTTCACTAAAAATTGTCTAGAAAAGGAGTCTATATCAGTGAGACCACTGTCAAGAAATCCTTTCTGCCTACATCCTCTTCCACTAAACCTGGAGCCTCTACCTCCATCCAGGCACCTCCACCTCCAACACCATCCTGACTTGCACACACCTCGTTCAATGTATCAAATGAAGCCCTCTTGGGTTACATGATGCATCAACAAGCATACAACCTTAAGGTTTAGGAGCACCTTCATTAGGATCTCTGCCAAATCATGTTTGTCATGAACTTTTCTTGAAGCCATCCTTACCCCACCTACCAGCCCTATCCAAGTGGTGACTATGCATCTAGTCACTTCTACCCAGCCCCTCCACCTACTGCTTCCACTACCCCATCTATTGTTGTTGGAGGACTTGTACCTGTCCTTGAAGTGATGTCTCTACCTGTTGTCCCCCTTGCTACCCTTGTTGCCAGTATTAGTACTTCTTCTCCCACATTCCCTCAGACCAATTAGCTACATGCTCTTAGTATGTCGTGAGCTGAGTAGAATGTCAGGTGGCCCGATCATGGTTTCAATCCTTCTACCGATGAGGAGATGCTCGACCAGGATGATGAGGATGTTGTTGATGAAAAGGAGGACACTTAGGATGATGGCTCCGAGGATGGTTCTGAGGATGGCTCTGGTGATTCATATGGATTTGTTGGTGCCTCTGGATAAGATGATGATGTTGATGTCACTATTGCACCTTCATACAATGATGAGGACTATGAGCCCAAGGATGTTGCTGATGATGACCCTTTGGACATAGATAGATTAGATGTCTAGATGTTTTAGTTCTTAGTCTTCATATGCTAATCATATATATCTTTCTAGGCTATTTTGTACTATGACATTTGGGCACATTATTTGAGTTGTATTATTTTCTTTCATCATGTTGTTTCTCGTGGTTTGTAGTTCCCTTCTGAGAGAACATCTTTTCAATTTTAATCTTAATCTTATGTACTCTAAACTCTTTGATTGATCATATCTTATGAGTTTGTGGTATGTTATCCCATATTTTGATTATGGTTGTGGTTTGGTTGTTTCTGTCTTTGCTTTGTCATTTTTTGGTGCATGATATGTGGTTGCTTGTGTCAGTATGAGCCTATGGAGAAGATATATGCTTTTTGTCTCTTCTACCCCCTGCCTTTTTCATATGACAAAGGGGGAAAAAGCTCAAATATATTGCTTTATTACTTATGTGATTCCTTTTCTTGTTAATTAACTTAAATATCATGTATCTTACATAAGAATCATATAGTGTATATATGTGCTATGGTTATTTGTTGCTAGACTAACGATGTAGGCATAGGTAAGCATGAATTGAGGGAGAGCAATTCACATTGTTCAATTTTGTATCCTCTTGCAACTCAAAAGGCAAAGATATAACTTTCATACCCTTTTCAATTTGTTAAGGAATGGTTTGTCATTGTCAAAAAGGGGTAGAACGTTGACCTAAGTGTTGCACATTGTCCATATTTTGATAATGACTTAACCATTCCATTCACATGTATCTAATGTATCAATCTAATATTGATTTCAAGCATTAGGTATAAGAAAAAGATCACTTTTACCAAGCCCTAGCTTGTCGAATTTCAAGTCAAAAGCAATGCAAATGTGCTTTATGGAAAAACACTCCAAATCACCTTAGAACATTTTTGAAATTACTTGTATTGATGATATGACTTGTAACTAAGATGAGAAAAAAAAAATCAGGGGCACTTAATTCCATCATATGATCACTTAAAAATCATTTTGTAAAATTCATTATAGCAACTTCATCGGTTGAGTTTGAATCTCAACCAATCCATAATGTATTTTGAGAATAATGTGGATCACTCGAGTTGCTTACTCACATAACTCGACCCACTGATTCTCTGTACAAAACTGATTTTGGTGAATCGGTCGAGTTACCCTAGGATAAACTTGAGTGATCATTTGAAAATCTACTTTGTCAGATAGTGGATCAGTCAAGTTATCTTTATTGCAACTCGACTGAATGCATTGTACAGAAAATGTAGAAAAAGTGGTTCAGACCGTTGGAGAGTTGCTATAACCAAAAATAGATCCATTACATGTTTTAAAACGGCTATTTTTCATTCTTAAGTGATCTGATACTCAAAGAAACATCCCCAGCTATAAATAGGACCCCTTGGAGTTCATTCCAAGGTTTCTCGTTCATGTTATCATTGGTCCTTGTTATAGTTGAGTGTGCAAAGCCCGTAATAACACCCAAATTTATGCATATATGCTAAGCATTTATTTATGGTTTTGTGTCACTATAGGCTTAATTTACCCAAAATAACCCATGTTTCTTATCCCCTAGTAATTTATGTCCTTTCCTAGATAAAGATTGTTCAACTAGCCATTTTTGGGACTTGCAGGCACCGAACCTGAAAAGACATCTATTTTCCATGATTTCTCCCAAAATTCATATGTTTTTGCAGCAGCTAAGGACATACACCACGACCGTGGTGCTCACGCTCGCCACAACTGTGACCGTGGTCAATAGGATCTTAACAGTGACCACGGTCCCAACATACACCGTGACCACTACTCAAACCACAACTACCACTACTGAACTAACCGCGACCGAGGTCTACGCCTCGACCACAGACTCGGCCTCAACCAAGATGATCAGTCGACCTCAACTATGACCACAGGAGGTACCTCAAACACATGACCACGACCTGCGGTCATCATCGTGACTGCGGTGATGAATTTGTGATCCAGTTCAGAACCACGACTGCACCACCTATAAATACCCGCCCCTCTCCACCTAGAGAAGGGTTCAGATTTGGGGAGTTTTTCCATTTGTTGGTCTCATCCCAGTGAGGTTCCCAAAGCATTGTGGGTGAGTCTGGATGTTTGAGAAGAATGAAGTACTCGTTCTATGCCCATCTCTTCAGTGTGCTTCCATCTTCCACCATTTTTCCACTTCCATCCACTGACCAAGCTGTTGTTCGGGGCGGATCTAGAGAGAGGAGGCCAAGGAGTCCAGAAGATCAAGGAGGAGGACCAAAAGATGAGATCTGGCCTATATGGAGGCCAAGGAGTGAGAGCCACCTCTCCTCTACAGGCTAAATCTCTTCTCCTTCTCCTTCCTTTTGTTGTTCTCCTTTGTTTCTGGACAAACGATGTTCTTCCATCTTTGTTCGGTGCCGACTACGCTTGTCCATGGCTAGTTGAGCTCCTTCTTGGCTATGTAGCCTATTTTGGGCATGTTTATGTACTTTTACCTTAAGCAAGTAGATTTAATTCAGACCTAATATGTTAGCTATTCTATTCTCTCTTTTTGGTGATGATTGCTAGTTTGGTTGATCTCTTTCTTGCTTGAACTTTTATTTTTACCTATATTGAAAGATTTGTTGTAGAAATAGATAAGAGAAAGTATTTTGGATCTGAATCTAAGAGGAGGACCGTCCAAGGTGATAATTTTTCCTAGCACATCTAAATATTCTACACCTGAGAGGGCAATTAGAATATTCTAGAGTGCTGATCTATCATCCTTGAGAGAGGATTCATGACATTGATGGGTTTTAGTCACGCTTTGTGAGAGCGAGTGGGATGACCCCACAGGGACAGATACCATAGTGCATACTATGTTTGGTTTTAAGATGCTTGCTTAGGTGTTCGAGGGTTATCTACGCCCGAGAACGGGTGCTTAGACTACCCAGGTTGTGGTTACATAGCCAGGAACTCCTTCTCTCTGATTAGTAGAATCATGCGGACTCTATTTTGTTTCCTTTTCTTTGTTTTTCTTTAATTTGTGACAACCCGCTAGACTATTTCTAGCACCCTTCTTCTTACCAACTATCGTCTTGGCTTATCTGACTCAAGAAAAAATTCTCAAGCATCCTAAATGTCACCACATCCCTGTGTTCGACCCCGTAAATATACTTTGACCCCGTAATAAAAGTTGTGGGGGTCCTTGAAGGTTTCGGGTTATAAATTCAAAAGTTCAATTCCTTCTGAGTCTGCCTCCATATTTTGGATGTGCGATTTGGGCCGTTCAACTTTTTGGTGTCATTGTCAGGGACATGGTTTTCCATGTCTACATGCCAAGAAGATTTTGTTATGTCACTATAAGCCTATATATATATATATATATATATATATATATATATATATATATATATATATATATATATATATATATATATATATGCATAGTTTTCTTTTGTTCTAAACATACTTGTTGATATATACTGAATAGCCTTATCTTTTTCTTATTCTCTTTTTTAGCCAAGGGTCTTGCTTCAACAAGACAAGTTATATTGTCTACTTGTCCTCCCAAATTTTTCTGTAGTTTTAATTGTTGGAAAATAATTGAAGGTCGTGCTCTACATCTAGTTGAGTTATACTCGTCCCCACTGTCATCGCATATTAAAATTCCAACAATGGAGACTGCTAGTCAGCCCTCGACTGTCAGGCTATCATGGGATCAAGAACTGATTAAGGAAGTGTAGTTGGTTGGGGAAAGTGTTCACACGCACACCTCCTCCGCTCCTCATCTCCAAGAACACGTCGATCCGCTCTAGCAACTATTAGGCAAATAGGAGTGTCAACTCCAAATAGCAATGGAGATTGCAGACCATAGTAGAATTATACTTCAAACTGTTGAACAAGGATTCATCTGGAAACATTTATTTGATACAGTGGATCCCCATCAGATGTGTATGGCAGAATTGACGGGTCTCGATAGCATTGCTTCTCAATTATAACAACTTCATGATAAAGATATTGAACAGGGAAGAAGGCTCCAAGAGCTCATCGATTTGGTTACAATTTGGTTACAAATGCCATCACAAGATCACGAAGATTACAGTTATCAAAACCATTCCATTAGGCCTGAAGTGGAGCTTGTCCTACCATCCTATTCAGACCATCATCTGGATTCATCAAGATTTTTCTGTGAAGACCGACCCACCAGGAGGAACTCTTCATTTAATCTAGATGACTCAGCTGATCAACCAATGAAAAATACAAGTCACGCGCATGAATGGTTTTATGATGACGATGATGAAGACTCTTATCCTCACTATAATAGTCAATCAACCCCACAGCCAAAAGGTGGGTTTGAGGAACCTGAGTCAGACACTGATCCAGACCAGAGTGACATCTCTCATACTGAGACTTGTCACTTCACTTTGAGCGGTCTGCCAACCATGGTTTGGAATAATGTATTTGATGACGACGACAGCTGCTCGACATGGAACAGTGAGTATACTGACGACGACGAGTTGGAGCAGCACGAGCCGCCATTTGCACCCATACCATTACAAGGTAGGGTGGATGTCAAGGGGGTAGGATGGATGGTTACTACAACATGGCGGTTGAGCATGAAGATACCCCTGACTCCATGCCAGGTGATATGCTCGGGGTGAAGATACAAATAGATTCTTCTGGGGGTACTTCTTGTTCAGAAGATGATTGGATGACTCAGACTGTACATGAAGATTTATCTGAGCATCCAACCTTAAGTTCAGAGGTGGAGATAGAAGTGAGGGGCCCTATAGAAAACTTCAACCTCTCCCCTCCATCTCAACCTGTGTCGACATCCTAGGGCCTTCCTATTCAGATTTGTATCTTGGAAGGTACCTTGAAGATGATTTGCAAAAGAATTCATCCCAGTGCAGTTCAACTAAACCGCAGCACAGAGATGACATCAAAGAGTCACCAGATTTTATTCCTCTTCTTCAGACTCAGAAGGTCCCGCATCTCCACCTATTCTACTTCCATTATGTGGCTGATCCCTTTGTCAAGACACATGTGACACTGGTCCCAAAACTTAGGATTTGAGATCCCAGTGTCGGTATCATGGGGCAACCACCCCCTTTCTCTTACCCCTTTCTTTTCTCCTTTTTGGGTAAAATAATTTTGTTTTTAATGTTCTTTCTTAGATAGTTTCTTTTCTCTAACTGCTTTTATATTTCCTTGCAGACATGCATCATGCTAGGAATTTAATAAGATTTCCCACCCTAACTTCCATGCATTCCCACCCTACTATTCTAAGTTTAGATCTTTCTCGAGGACGAGCAAAAATTTTAAGCTTGGGGTGGTAGGGCTATTCGCCCTTCTACCTCTTCATTCTTCACGCATGCATGTTTACTTAATGCATTTAGGTGTAAATCACTTTCATAATTGGTATATTTGCAATTAAGGTTGTGCAATACAAATCTTAGAACTAAATGCTTATCTTTATGCATGAATGCACTCATTTTTCTTCTTAAACTGCTTGATCTTTTACTTGACTTGCTCATTGTCTCTTTCCTTAAGTCTGGTAATAAATATAAGGTTATGCGCCTTTTTCATAGCTTAAAACATTATTCCCTTGATCTATGTTGTGAATGACAAATCCAAGGTATAGGACCTTTGGAAAGATCTAAAGCATGATCAAAGACTCCTAGTCACGGTTTCACAAGATTGCCTCTATTCTAAGAATCTTTGAATCATATTTGCTACTTTTCACACATGTTTCAAGTGGATCATGATGAGTTTTGAGTCATAATCAAGTTAAAATGTTTCCCTAGACAGAATATGTGCCTTCTCACCTTAGATTGAGTCAAAAAGATTAAAAATTAAAAAAATTTCAAAAGAGGCTTGGCAACCCACAAAAATCCCAAAAATATCTATATAGTTCTCACCCAGGCCTACAAATTAGAATGTAAGGAATAAAAGCGTGAGTGAGAATAAATGAGTGCTTGTTTTCTCTTTTAAGAGAGTTGAGGATGGTGCCTAGTCGGTGTATGACTATGCTCATGAATGCGGGCATGTCGTGCCTGGTAATATCACTCCAAAAACTCATTAGAGAGTCATTAGGAACTCCTAGGAGACCTATGAGATCATCTCAGTAGTAGGGTTGGTTCGGGTGCAATACGAGGAGTTTATCTCACTGCTTTGGGCCAACTGGCTCGGACTGCAGGGACTGTTGCTCATTACATGGACCAACCTGACGTAGATCAGGATCCTCAGAAGTCAATAGAGTCCTTCTGCTTTATTTCTTAGGACATGAATATGTGAGAGGCGCGTTGTCCCTAATTGGTCTACATGGATACAGGATGATGTCTCATTACTCATCACCCGCGTGATCATTTATGTGACAATTCTTTTATGTTAATTAATTATGATTCAAAACCTCATGAGTATCGACAGGTTGCAGTGAATTCACTTAATCTTGCCTGGAAACTCTTTGATCTTACTTTGGTAGGATTGTGCATGATTGGTGGGGGTTTGTTCGGAAATGACATGGATCGGGAAATTGATGTTTTAAGCTATTTTTCTTGGCCTTAGCATTTATCGCCAAGCTTTCTTTAGATGTTATCTTTTTTATTCTTTGAGTACAGCCTTGCTTGAGGACAAGCACAGGTTTAAGCTTGGGGTGGTTGATAACACCCAAATTTATGCATATATGCTAAGCATTTATTTATGGTTTTTTGTCACTATAGCCTTAGTTTACCGAAAATAACCCATTTTTCTTATCCCCTAGTAATTTATGTCCTTTCCGAGATAAAGATTGCTCAACTAGCCATTTTTGGGACTTGCAGTCATTGAACCGGAAGACATCTATTCTCCATGATTTCTCCCCAAATCCATATGTTTTTGCAGCAGTTAAGGACATACACCACGACCGCAGTGCTCACGCTCACCACAACCATGACCGCAGTCAAGAGAATCTTAACCGCGACCGCAATCCCAACATACACCGCGACCTCTACTCAAACCAAAGCTACCACTACTGAACTAACTGTGACCGAGGTCTACGCCTCGACTGCGGACCCGGTCTCAACCAAGGTGATCAGTCGACCTCAACCGCGACCGCGGGAGGTACCTTGACAACATGACCACAACCCACAGTCATCGCCACAACTGCGGTGATGAAGTTGTGATCCAATTTAGAACTGCGACTGCACCGCCTATAAATACCCGCCCCTCTCCACCTGGAGAAGGGTTCAGATCTGGGGAGTTTTCCCAGTTGCTGTCTCAACCCAGTGAGGTTCCCAGAGCATCGTGGGAGAGTCTGAAGGTCCGAGAAGGCCGAAGTAATCATTCTACACCCGTCTCTTTAGTGTGCTTCCATCTTCCACCATTTTTTCACTTCCATCCACTGACCAAGCTGTTGCTCGGGATAGATCTAGAGAGAGAGGAGGCCAAGGAGTCCAGAAGATCAAGGAGGAGGACCAAAAGATGAGATCTAGCCTATACGGAGGCCAAGGAGCGAGAGCCACCTCCCCTCTACGAGCTAAATCTCTTCTCCTTCTCCTTCCTTCTGTTGTTCTCCTTTGTTTCTAGACAAACGATGTTCTTTCATCTTTGTTCGGTGCCGACTACGCTTGTCCATGGCTAGTTAATCTCCTTCTTGGCTATGTAGCCCGTTTTGGGCATGTTTATGTACTTTTACCTTAAGCAAGTAGATTTTGTTCAGATATAATATGTTAGTTTTTCTATTGCCTCTTTCTAGTGATGATTGCTTATTTGTTGATCTCTTTCTTGCTTGAACTTCTATTTTTACATATATCAAAATATTCGTTGTAGAAATAGATAAGAGAAAGTAGTTTGGATCTAAATCTGAGAGGAGGACGGTCCAAGGTGATAAATGTTCCTAGCACATATGAATATTCTAGACCTGAGAGGGCAATTATAATATTCTAGGGTGTTGATCAGTCATCCTTGAGAGAGGATTCATGACATTGATGGGTTTTAGTCACACTTCACGAGAGCAGGTGGGATGACCCCACAGGGACAGATACTACAGTGTGTACTGTGTTTGGTTTTAAGATGCTTGCTTAGGTGTTTGAGGGTTGTCTATGCCTGAGAACATGTGCTTAGACTGCCCAGGTTGTGGTTACATAGCCAGGAACTCCTTCTCTCTGATTAGTAGAATTCTACAGACTTTGGTTTGTTTTCTTTTCTTTGTTTTGCCTTAATTCGTGGAAACCAACTAGACTAGTTCTAGCACCCTTCTTCTTACCAACTATCATCTTGGATTATCTGACTCAAGAATGAATTCTCAAGCATTCTAAATGCACCACGTCCTTGTGTTCAACCCCGTATATCTACTTCAACCCCGTAATAAAAGTTGCAGGGGTCCTTGAAGGTTTCGGGTTATAAATTCAAAAGTTCGATTCCTTCCGAGTCTGCCTCTGTATTTCAGACGCGTGATTTGGGCCGATCAACCCCTTTGATCCCCTTTCTCTCTCTTATTTATAAATAATTTTGTGAGTATAAGTGAGTTAGGTTTTTTTGTAAGAGAGATACTTATTGTTACCTTGTAAAGATCTCCATCACTTCCCTTCCCAATCTCATTTCGAGAAAGAGCAAAGGATGAAGTGATCTCCCCCAAGTGAAGGAGGAGTTGTTGCTCTTCTTCAAGGTTGAAGAAGGTGTGAAGATCTTCTCTGAGTGAAGGAGAAGGTCAAGGTGGAAGATTCAAGAAGAGTGGATAATCGCTTGAAGGTTGAAGACTTGTTCTTACAGTAGGTAAGTCCTTGGTGAAGGCAGAAGACTCCTAGCAAAGTGGGTAAGTCCTTCCTTAGGTTGACGACTCCTAGTTGAATAGGTAAGACCTTGGATGTAAAGGGGTAATCTTGTATGTCTTATAATGGAATATAAGTATAAATGGATTGCAAAGTCCTAGAGGTTAACCTCTCGAGGTAGTAGACTGAGAGTTTCCTAGTTTGAAGACTAGAACCACTCTAACCACCTTGTCCAAGTGTATGTTTCAATCTCTCTCATCCTTGCTATTGTTATGATTGTTTAGATAGGACTTCAAATTCATATTTAGCATTTGATTTTAATTGATATAATTTGAAGTTATAACTATTCTTTTGCAAGTTTTGAAGCTCTATTCACCCCACTCTAGAGCCCTTAAATCCAACAATGTTTTCAAGAAACTAAGTAGTGAGGGGGTGCGGAAGACGACCCTAAGAAGTCTGCAGCAGACAACAACAATGACCCCACCCAAGTTACCTATGTGGGACGAGAGTCGCGGTTGATCTGGGTGTCATCTTGCATCTTTGGTGTGGAGTAATTGATGGCCAACTGTGATGAGACCACCCAACTAGGCCATTGGTAGGAGGTGGCCTCCATCATCCCTCTAGTCTGGACGAGAGAGGCCACAGAGAATGGCCTCAGGGCGACGCTCAATGAGTAGATGTGCAATCTATTATGCGAGAGGAAGAGAGAGTCAAGGAGAGAGGTAAGAGATGGACCTCTTTCCTAGGAATGGCAAAAATATTACTACTCGACTCGATCTGACCCGACCGGACCCGACATGGTCTGACCCGACCGAACCTGACCTGACCTGAAAATAGGGTTTTTCAAGTTTAAAATAGGGTCTGGGTTTTGGTCCGGTAGACCCAGATCAGGTCTTTTAAACTTGGGTAAGGCACAAATGCAACCTGTAAAACCCACAGACCTAAGGGACCCGACGTACCGAGCATGGAACTCTGTGGAAAACTAGACGACCTATATTATGATGCCCCGACCAAAGATTTGTGTGTCCTAGCTTCACTATGTCAGTCGTCTTGGGGCTTGGGCATTGCGAGTTGCGGTTGCACATAGCACCACGGCTCCCGCTTCTCCTCTCGTCAACCTAAGGTCCCAAACCCTAGGTTCCTAACTTCCCCCTAGCACATACGCCCTCATCCCTGACTCTCTTTCACTCACTCTCGCTCAGAGTTCACATTAATAAGGAAAGGCCATTCTGAAGATCGTTAAGTCACTACAAAAGAGAAGTGTTAGGAAGACAATAGAGTTTAGACTTGTTGCAACTCTAGAATTTTGTTAGTTCTGAATTTGGAATTGTCTTGATTGTGTGCATGAACAATAGAGTTTTTGAATTTGTAGTAGACTTGTTCACAATAACATTCTATTTTTTATTTATCGAGGATACATGTTTTGTTGTGATGTGAAATGAATGCTCATTTATTGTTAACAAAGATTTTGAAAATGGGCGTGAAATGAATGCTCATGGATTATTAATGAAGTTTCTAAAAATGGATGTGAAATGGATGTGTGGTTCTTATTAATCATGTGTAGATAATCGGTATGGTTTGTTTGGTATGTTGTGAACCAATGATTTGAACAATATACTCAATGATGACAACTGGTGTTTAATGTTCCAACTTGAGTGTCCTCATGGTTTTGTAATGACATAATGGTAGGCTGAAGGAATTTGTATTGACGCAATGTCGAGTTGAAGCCTGAAGTAATACTAATGTGACATTTAAGTATTATGGATGGGTCCAAGTCTGGGACGTCATATATATGCCAAAACATAAGATTCGGGTCTCGAGTCGGGTCTAAAAATGTGTGATTTGGGTCCTATCCCCTGGGTTTGGAAAATGAGACAATTTCAGGTAAAAATGGGTCAGTTCAGGTCTCATGGTTCCGGTCGGGTAAAATATGGGTCGGGTAATTTCGGGTCATGTGGTCCAAATTTTTTTTTGGGTCGGGTCGGTTCTGGGACTGGGTCTGGGTTTGGAAAACCCAACCCATTACCAAGACTACTCTTTCCTAGTCTGTTGTCAAGCAAATCCGGTAGTGGCGCTTCTAGTTCCTCCATAACCAGGGTTAAAGAAGACTGGAACATGTGGTCTTGCTGCTAGTGCGGGATTGAGGGAGAAAAAGACAAGGGCTTGAGTTCTTGCCCTGGTTGGGCTCCACGACGGTAGCATTGGTAGACCAGCTTGAAGCGACAGAGGTGCACGAGATGGGTGTGCTCCAGTCAGTGGCAGTGTCTGATACCTATGCACACGTGAAGCATCAGGTGAGATGAAGGGAAAGCAGTTATCAGTCCAGGTTTTTGGATGAACGGATACGCTAGAATATCTATGAGCCTAGAGGAACAAAGTAACCAGACCGGACGGTTTAATCCTGACCTAGACATCGTGGTCCATGGGCCACTTAACCAGACTAGCATTGGCACTGACTAATGGGG
This sequence comes from Alisma plantago-aquatica, assembly GCA_963693085.1. Classification (NCBI taxonomy): domain Eukaryota; kingdom Viridiplantae; phylum Streptophyta; class Magnoliopsida; order Alismatales; family Alismataceae; genus Alisma; species Alisma plantago-aquatica. The sequence continues at coordinate 1,046,759,605 of OY856412.1, read as the reverse complement.
AAGCACCACATTACTTAGGTTTAAGGTAAATATTCTGAATTTCGCTTAATTCATAGAAATTGTTAGGATGGTCCAAAAATAGCAAAACTATTTATCAATTTTATTAGAAAAAATGAGAGGAACACAAAGAAAATATAATTGAGATCTAACTAAGCTTCTTATACCAAAATTAATGCTAATATGTATAAAAGGGGTGTTTAAGGTGCAAAAACCCTAGTTTTGGTAATTATCATGCTTAACACATTAAATCTGGTTATTTTGAGACATATCTATTGTTTCTTGATATAATGACAATTCAAGTTGATTATGGTCATAGATATGTTAATTATGGTTAATAAAATGGTTAACCATACATGTGAGTAATTAGGGTTAAAAGTCCTAACTTGCCATGTTGTTAAGGAACATAATTGGATCCAGTGAAATAATATAATAATATGATAGATTTGATAATCATGGATACACTTGACAAGAATTGGGTTTCTAAAGTCATTACATCAATGAGCATGGGAACTAGAGTATCAAACTCAAATGATAACTCAATACCAAGGGTACCTAATCCTAAATTAGGACCCAAGTAGTGTCAAATCTATTTAAATGTGATAGTGACACTTTAGGACTTATATTCATAAAGAGTAAAATGTGGATTAATTAATTTTCTTGTTGATTGGATAATATGCTTAAAGTTTATTCTACAGATACTATGCATAGCTCACCATCAAGGTATGTGGTTACAATTATGATTACATGTAATATAGTTTATCGATTTTTTTGAATGATTTTCAACGAGTAATTCGATAAATAAAATGTTGGTTGTTTATTTAATTTATGTTTGACTATAATGTCAATATGAGTATCACATAAGTAAATGATAATATTCTAAATTGTAAGTTGGTGTATTTCAAGGGTGATGCACACAAGCCCTGGATGGGATAGTGATCACGTTAAAGATAGTGTATCCAATAAGGGTTAGAATATGTAAAGAATATGCCAGTTCTTATTTGCAAAATTTGTTGCTTATTATGTGATTGTGTTAGTTGCACACATTGTGGTTGCACCCCATGTACATTGTATAGTAATATACTAACTGTGTTTTGTTTGTCAGTGTTTTAGGTATATGTTTCACGTGATAAGAGACATGGAGAATAAGACGAAACATATCAAAGGTATTAAATCTATGCCAAGGAGGATTAGATAAATGATACTTCTTATCAATAGGTATTAGTTCTATAAGGTATATCATTTTACAAATATGTACAATATTTTAAATTTAACTGAAATAATTTTCTATCATTTGTTATTTGACTAATCTGGATCCTTGAGAATATAGGTAATGGCTCTCATGTTTTTATCCTTCCTTAGTTGGGGGTTGTTGAAAAGCGGGGTCCTTATAGTGGTGATTGTGATTCTTAGACCTCAAATCACTACACTCATCACATGTCATTAGGTATACTTTTATATCATCAAATGTATTCTTGAAATATGGGTTGCAATATAGGTGATGATTGGGTAGCTTTGACACATAGTGACTAGATGTGAGTGATTTAGATGGGATTTATCCCTCCTACTAGAGTTTGATATCCTAGTCACTTGATAAGTGAGACTTAGAAACACATGTGAATGCACATGTGAATAAATATATGATATTGAAGTCATGTTATCTCAGACAGTTTGCTCTTGGTTCAAGAAACATAGATTGAACATTGAGAGGATGATGATTCCATGCCTGGAATTCATTATGGATATCAGAGATAAAGGACTTATACAATCATTGCAATACCTTATGCATGTTGTAGGTTGAAGTTGTTCTCCAACTTTCCATTCACTTGGGGAGCACCAATATGAGAGTAGGCATCGCTCTCTGCTTGTGATGTCATAAGTTAGTTATGGACATTCACTACCAATGTGATATAGGACATATAGGGTCACACACATAAGAACTCATCTAAAAGAGAAGTTTACTCTTGAATGATGATTGGATTGATTACTAAAGCATTTAGGTATTCAATTCAACCATTAGATCAACTGACTGCACTACCAACCGATCGACTCATAGGGTGAGACGTCCATTTAGAGTGCCAAACAATTGACTCAAGATTTTAGACAACCATTTGGAGTGTCAAGCTGATTGGAACTGGATTGGTTGGAGTTTTGCATGAATTAGGCACCAATTGATTGTCTCACTGGATGAACTGACTGACTTGAGTGAGCAAGACGACTAGTTCAACTGGTGACTGATCGTCTTGGTTGGGCCGAACGAAGGTTCTAATAGCTTTCCCAAATTCGTGATAAAGATGGCTTGTTTCACTTGTTCAATTTGATTGGTACAAGAATTAATGTTTGCATTAATTGGAAATGATTTTGTCAAAATTCATGTGTGACTAGAAAATAGGCAAAACAATTGGTTCGTGATGCAAACTGAATGTCTCGCATGCAAACTGATTGGTTTGACTTCCAGTCGACCGTTTCAGGAGTCACAGGTTGTGAAAATTCAAGATCTTTCGGTTCCTTCCACTCCCACACAGATTGGGAACTGAGACCCTAACCCTAGCTATATATAGAGGGGTAGTGGGGGCTTCCCAGAACACAACTCAATTGTCTCTAACAATTATTGTCCTCTCTGGTTGTGGTAACTAATAGAGAACCCAAGCAAGTCCTACCCGCTAAAGGGAGGGATATCAAGGAATAAATGATTGTAGGAGAGCAAGTTGGTGACTAGTACACAGACGGGATGGAAAATTCCTTCCTATCTATTCTACTAGAATGACAAGATTTCTAGTTGGTCTGTGTGGACTTCTCTCGAGGTGGGGAGGTTGTTGTTTACTTCTAGGAGGACAATGTCAGCCTGCAGTCCATGTTGAGACCAGGAACTACTGCAGACACCCTTTGACTCTGTTTGTGGTGAAGACTAGGAGTTATACAAACATTATCTGAGAGCAACTAGAAGATAGTTGCATTGCAAGAAGTTGTAGTCGCTGGACTGGCTCTAGGACCAGGTATAAACTCATTATACCATCTTTCCTATTTCACAATAGTTGAGGCGATCTTGTTGTTATGGGAGTACAAATAGATTATTTTTTTGTTTCTGATGCCTATCTCTATGTCTGTATTTCCTAATGGTGGTATCAAAGCCATGTCAATTTATTATGATTTGAGATAATCGATATGATCATATTTTTTATTTTATCATTTAATTATTGCATATGATATGGATATTTAAACTATCTCATATGCGTATCTGATCAAAGACTAAATAATCACAAACTAATATATATATATATATGCAATTTACATGTGTCGCCCTAAAAGAAGTTTTGATGGTGGATGTATAGCATGGTTATGGCCAATGACCCAATATATGTGTTTGATTGGATGGTTTGATCTTATTCCTATTTTATCTCAATTTGGATACTGAGCCTCTACCTTTGTATTCCCAATGTATTGTTAATTAATTCCTACTTTTTCTCCCCTCGAATGTAACTCAAGGTTTCTCTTTACAATCTAACACAGTAGCAATAGGGTAATTTCTTTTCTTGCAATGACAAAGATGAGGATCAACCTCAGGTGAGAAGATTGTCTCAAGGATCGAGACGACCGTCTGAGGACCAAGAAGGACAGACTGCAGGAGCGAGATGACCACCTAGTGGACCCAACTGACCGTCTAGAGGTATCCAAACATCAGTTGAGTAGGAGGCCAGATGACCGTTATAGGAGACCAACTAGCCGAATAAGAGGTGAGACGACTGATTCAAGGGTTGAATTGATCAACTCGAATTGGAAAACATAGATCTACACCAACAGCGGGTTCATACATGTGATGTGATGATTGACTTAGGTGGCAGTAGTTCCTTATGGATCCAAGGAATTATAGTAGACATGGACATAACCATCACTTTTTATATTGTGTGTTTACATTGTGGGATATAGCATGTATATGATACATAATATACATTTGTTGTGATTGGATATAGTATGTATATATATATATATATATATATATATATATATATATATATATATATATATATATATATATATATATATATATATATATATATATATATATATATATATATATATATATATATATATATATATGTGTGTGTGTGTGTGTGTGTGTGTGTGTATGTATGTATATATATGTGTGTGTGTGATATATATAAATCCCTCAATCATACATATTAAGTCTAAGATGTCTTCCATATAGTGTCACATATGAAAAGCTTGATCAACCAAGCATAGGATACGCCAAAGTATGGTGCGTCGTCTATCTCATGGAAGTATGATGGTAATAATGTAGGTTTCGGCATAGTGGGGTGCATTATTATCATGTCTGTTTTTGGGTCAAACTTAACTAGTGATTCTTAGAGTGTCTAGGCCCAAAGGCATACCGATAACCATGGCAAGGAGTTTCACATATCATCTATCAAGAATTGCATATGATGCAATTGGCAAAAGTTGTGTACCTTAGTGGTTGATTATTTATGTTGGCGTGGTCAGGTGATAATCAAATCATTTTCGATCTTGCTAATTAAAAAATGAAACAATTTTCTAAAATGATACTTGAAGGTTGTCAATTTGATCAAAATAATGAGAGAAATAGTAAATTAATACCTAATAAATATCATCAAAATTTTAATCAAATCAAATAAAAGATGAGATTTTGACAAAATTGAAAATTCTTTCATAGAATCAAATGGGAACAAACAACAATCACTTTTATCTATGATCGGTCCTTAAGAAGGACAGGCCAAATGGGAATAGGTTACATGACTATTTCATGACATTGAGAATTGTTCTCACACAAGAGCACAAGATCTATGTCCTGGAGATGCCAGAACCGTTTGAACCACTTCTAAATGCACCAAGGGCTGATAGGGATGCTTACAAGTAACATACTAAAGACATCTTGGATGTCAAGTGTCTGATGCTATGCTCCATGAACTATGAGTTGCAGAGAAAACATGAGAACATGGATGTGATTGAGATGGTCACGCATCTCAAGAACATGTTCCAAAATTATGCAAGACAAGAGAGATATGATGTCTCCAAGGTGACATTCAAATGCAACATGGTAGAAGGAGACCCAGTAGGTCCTCATGTACTCAAGCTCATTTGGTATGTGGAGAACCTAGCTAGACCGGGATTTCCTTTAGGTCAAGAGTTGGCCACTTATGTGATTCTACATTCTCTACTAGAGTCATATAGTCAGTTTGTCATGATCTACAACATGAATGACTTTGACAAGCCATTGACAGAGTTCTTTGGCATGTTGAGAACAGTTGAGGCACAAATGAAGAAAAACAATCCCAAGTTTGTGATGGTGATTCACATAACATAAGGGGAAGTCTAAAGGCAAAGGCAAATCTAAGAAGAGTTCTAAATCTGGACAAAAGCCCAAGTCTTCATATCTCAAAGCAAAGGGGGTGTGAAGAAAAGAGGCGATTTTCACCATTGTTACCAGCCTGGACATTGGAGAAGAAATTGCCCACTTTGGTTTGAGGAACTAAAGAAGAAGAAGGAAGGCGATGAGGCCTCCACTTTAGGTATAAATGTTATAAGATAAATTTGATTACTTCTTCTTGATATATAATACCATATGAAGATCTGACATACTTGATGTGCAAGATATGACAAGAAGTGAAAACCTTTATGAAAGAACAAAGATGGTCAAGACGGAGCAAGAGTTGCAGAAGATTTAGTCTATATATAAATATATATTATCCCAATGAAGATTTAATAGAGTTAGTTGAACTACTATTTCATTATGCCAATAAATAGAAACATTTAGTTTACGCATCATGTATGACAAGGATGGTAAATCAATAAAATGAGTCATTAATGTTTCTATTTTTAAAGATATGATCTGATATGCCAATGCCCAAACATGTAAATGGTTTTCATATGAAAGAATCTCGAGATAAATGTATATAACGTTACTACATAGCTTTACAATTGATAAGTCAAAACATTCACTAGAAATAGTCACCTTGCATGTATACATAAGAAATGCATGTCTAGAATACATATTGATGTTGATCTAGATTCCCCTAGTTATCAAACCTAAGGAAATATGAAAGTCGTACTTACGCACAATGTGACATGACATCCTTCACTAAATGTAGTGGGAGGATAAGCTTTCCACTAGACCTCATACATATGATGCATGAAGATCTTATGGAATAAATTTCGTAGATAGTTACTTATACATCATTTAATTTACTACTAATATGAAAATATGTACTCAGTAAAATAGAATCATGAATCTCTTGAAGTGTTCAAGAAGATCATAAATGAAATATAACTTTGGCGAAAGTATTAAGAAACTATGATGACATCAAATGTTGATATATGTTGCATCAATACCTTAAGAACCTTCAAGAAAGAGTTGTGATAATGTATCACAAGCCAAATCCATCTGAACATGATGATGTGTAAGAATGAAGGAATTATACCATGCTGAGTCGTGATATAATCATCAATTAAACTAATCTTCTTATAACCTCATAAATATATATACCTATCACTAAAAGATGTACCATCTGAATGGTTTATAAGGCATCATATATGATATGATATGTGAATGTCCCAATATGTCTAAGGGAATGAGACCTACACTGAGAAAGAAGTTTCTTAAAAAGAGTTTGTCCATGAACCATGATTGTTGAATATTACTATTAAACCCAATCTAACAACAAAAGAGTTTTGTTGATAGGATGAGTTGCTAAAGAATTAGTAGGAGTAAAAGTAGAACCCAAAATATTCAAGGTCAACTAAGAGGTACCGGCAGAACTAGGAGAATCACAAGTTGTTGTGGAATCTCAAAGTTCATCATGTGACACAGAACAAAATTGTTCTAGAAGAAGATATCTAAGATTGGAGGATTGTGAATCCAACAAATCAGATAGGTTGGTCAAAAGGAAATGAGTGAACTAATCAATTAGAAGTTGTTAAGAACCATAATCAGAGTAATGGATTAAAGACATTATGGGATTCATGTAAGCTAACAAGGTAGGACCTTGATAGTTTCACCTAAAGAAGTAATACCTCAATGGTGAAATAGGATCTTGTACCAAAGACCTATGTGGACAATATAAAAGGACAAATTATTTGAAAAGTTTTTCAAATCAATTCAAGTTGTTGAACATGATAGAAATTTCGTTACCAATTGTCATGTGTGTTGTTGTAGTTAAACAAACTTTCCACCTCTATTCCTGGCTTGAATGGTACGTGACACAACCTAAAGGTCTATAAATTTATAAATGCAAATAAATTTCATAAACTACAAAGTTCAATCTGGGATTGAAATAAGCATCTCAAAGATAGGATCTTCTAACTTGACAAGAGAGTCAAAGAGTTTGACGTGAATCAAGATAAAAGATTATAGTTGTGGTTACAGAAGAGTTAGTGGGAGCATATATGAATATTCCACATGTGATGAGGAATAACGTCTCAATACTGTGAATACTGAGAACTGGCATGAAAAACACCTTCAACAATGAAGGATTAGGTGAAGCATCCTATGAGATAGGGATTAAGATTAAAAGAAATAGTTCTTGAAAGTTTCACAACATAAGTTTGAGCACACACAATAGTAACACGTTGAAAAGGTTCAACATGGAAGGATTAAATGAGAGAGAGTCTAGATTAGTCTCTCATGAACCATATGTTCCAATTTTTGTGAAGAATAGAAATATCATGAATAACATGCCATATAATGCATCTATCATGAACGTTATAAATGTGCTTATCCCATATAATCTTGTATGTATTAGACATAAAAAGATGATATTGAAATCCAATAAGGGTTATTGGAATATCATTAAAGATATCCATTAGTACTTATGGATAATTTTCCAGGAATAGCAATAAAAGAAGAGTTAGGTGTAAAGAGTTACATCGATGCAAGCTTCTGAAATTACAAAAGTGATCACAGATAAAATATGTTTGATTTAAAAGGAAAGGTGTCGTTAATTGGAAGGGTTCTGAACTAATAGCCATATACTCTATTCTACAATAGAAGTCGAGTATACTTGTGTTATGAATACAAGGTGCATAATTTATCAATCTAGAAGTTCATATGATGAACTTATATATGTTCCAATCATTGATCACTCAGTCGTGATATTTTGAAAACAATGGATCTACTTGTTAGACAAGAAATATCAGATACCATATTATGGTTGTTTCATCTCATAGAGAAGAGGTAAGAAGCATGCAATATATTAACTAATAGAAAAATGTTGCTAACCCGCTAGATTAGCACTTGCATAGTAGAAACATGGTCGACATGTTTAGATCACTAAGAATGAGATTTGTGGGTGATTGTCTCTAAGTGCAAGTGGGAGTCTATTGGTAAGGTATGCCCAGAGAGCCAATCATATGATGATTGACATGGCATATAACATAAAGGAATTGATTAATAATAGCAATAAAGGCAAGCTTCCAAATTCATTCTTTTTCACTCTGTTATGAGATAATGAGGGAACATTATATATGTCTAAAGAATGAAAATACTCAATGATGTATGTCTTAGTATGTACATAACTACATATTTATTATGCCCCTAGTTGGTTGTTACTTTGAAGAGTAGATACACAACACACGTGACTAGAATGTGGGTTGATTGATGATAGAATCTCATTAGTCATGATATGTAATATCAAACAAAGCACATAGATAAATGCTAGGGAACAGTGTATCAGACAGACCCACCTTGAGAGTGACACATGGAAATCATCATTGATGGTCATAGTCATCTCTCATAGTGAAGGTGGTGATTGTGATTCTTAGACCTGAAGCCACTATACTCATCACATGTTGTTGGGTCTACTTTGACATCATAAAATGTAATCCTGAAATACATGTTGCAATAAAGGTGATGATTGGGTCACTTTGACACATGGGGACTGACCATGAGTGATGTAGATGGGATTTGTCCCTCCTACTGAAGTTTGATATCTTGGCCACTTGATAAGAGAAATTGAAAAATGCATGTGTATGCACATGTGAATGAATATATGATATTGAAGGCACATTATCTCAGAAAGTCTACTCTTGGTTCAAGAAACATGGATTGAACATTGAGAGGATGATGATTCCATGCCTTGAGTTTATTTTGGATATCAGAGACAAAGGAATTGTACAATCATTGTAACACCTTACACGGATTGTAGGTAGAAGTTGTTCTCCAACTTTCCATTCACTTGGGTAGCATTGATGTGCGACTAGGCACCACCCTCTGCTTGTGATGTCATAAGTTAGTTATGGATATTCACTGATGTTGTGATATGGGACCTATAGGGTCACACACTTGAGAACTCATATAGAAGAAGACTTTAATCTTGAATGATTATTAGATTGATTACTAAAGAGTTTAGGCATTTAGTTCAAGTAATAGATCAGCTGACCACACTTCCAACTAATTGACTCACAGGGTGAGACGGCCATTTGGAGTTCCAAACAACTGACTCAGGAGTTGAGACGGTCGTTTGGAGTGTCAAGCTGATTGGAATTGAATTGGCTAGAGTTATACACAAATTAGGCACCAACCAATCGACTCACTAGTTGAACTGGTCAGCTCAGGTGAGTGAGATAACTGGTTCACATGGTGAACCGATCGGCGCGGTTTAGCCAAATGAAGGTTCTATTATCTTTCCCAAATCTATGAGAAAGATTGCTCGTTTCACTAGTTCAATTTGATTGGTATAAGGAATTAATGTTTGCATTAATTGGAAATGATTTTACCAGATTCATGTGCAGTTAAGAAGTTGGAGAAATGACTGGTTCACACTGTGATTGACCTCTCACGTGTGAACTGCGGTTCACACTACAATCGGTCGATTGTTTCAGTTGTCAGACGACCATTTTGGGAGTCGCGGGTTGTGAAAATTCAAGATCTTCCAGTCCCTTCCACTCCCACATAGATTGACAACCCAGACCCTAAGTGTGACACCCCGCCATCACACAAACAATGAGATGACATGTGAAAACGTGTGGAACCATCATATTACCAAAAACACGGGTTAATTAAAACTGATTGCGGTAAGCATACATAAGAGAACTTTTGCATCTAGGTCCTGTAGAGAAACATGTTATAAAAACATTACAAGATTTGATGTATGTCCACAGCTTATCGGATCAAGTTGTGTCGTCAGCACCAGAGTTTAACACCTATTTATACATACATAATGGCCATGTACGGCCAGCAGCAGGATATACCAAGATTACAAAGCTAGTCATCGTGAAATGTCGTCAAACACCTCCGAGGACCTGAGAGTATAGGGATGACTCTAGGACGCTACTACAAAACCACCAAAATAGCAGCATGTCCATCTCTTGCCTTCTATTGCTCTTCTTGCTGCTCGGTCGCAACCTCACAACCACCACCACGTCTAGAGTGATCACCTAAAAAGGGTGTAAACCAGCGGGGTGAGACACACAGTCCCAGCGAGAAACATAACTCCCCGCGAATTATAAAACCTCAAAAGGTTAAAGCAGATAACAACAGATAACTGATAAAGCGTATAACAAGAGCAGCATATTGAGCAAGGCTATTATTACCATTAGTCTTACCAAGATATCTGGGAGACATATAACCAAGTATTTCTTTATGGAACATGATTGACAAGATAAGCTTTATAAGAATTTATCACAATATATAAGGATCGTACATACAACTACAACGTATAACTAGATCAGCTATATAAGCACAAGGCCTCAATCAATGTTATGTGTTTATTCAGTATAACATATACTATCCGGCTGTATTACATTTTATTATGCCCTGAGGAAGTGAGCCTTCCCTGCTCAAATTGAACCATTGGTTGCGAAGCCCAATCCGGTGCCATACAAGGTCTAAGGAGATCCAGACTCCATGACCTCACCTTCTCGTGGTCAGTACATGAATCATCAAGCAAGACCGTAGTCTTATGCTTATAAGGCCTCAGCCTCTGGGTCAGCTCCACAGACTACCCATATCTCTAGCTCACCTTGACACAGGTGCTAGTATATACATATGAGCCATGAACGGATCATGCTCATCATCACATATCATGCTCCATATATCCTAAGTCTACAACCACAGCTGCACTCAAACCCTCCTATTTTAGGCTAGGGGAAACCTCGCATATTCAACAATATGCGCTCCAGGTAATCCCACAGGATAAACCTGTTTCCCCATCACCAACTAATGATGATGATCTATGGCCAGGGAAAACTACATGATATGTTCATCTAAAATTAATTAGTATATTTTAAGCCAATTGTTGAGGCAACCAGAGTATAAACATAGCCTTATAGAAATACATCATTACTACCATCATCATACTGTCCTGGGACCTCAATCCCTCATTATATCAACCACTGCCTCTCAAGGCATCATAATCATGCATCAACATTCTGGGAACGCATCCCTTATCTCATCATCAGAGGATAACATCTCAACTAGGCACTCAACCTTAATCAGGTCCTCAGACCTATCAACTTGTTATCTCATTAGCAAGGATTATCATCTCATTGTGCTAGTCAAAGCACATATTTCTAATAGCTCTTACCAGGCTATGAATCTGCATAGTATACCGGCATGGTTAGTATACCCATTCCAAGAGAATCTTAAGCCATCATGGATTAACAGGATTATTATACTATCAAGTATAGAGCAACATCTATGATTATATCACTCATTAGCTTTATCATTCATAGTATTATTATCAATCATGCGCATATATTATGCCTTATACCTATGACCATATACACGTGTCACATTAACATGTGTAGCAACATCATATCCTTCCAAACTTACTGGTTCACAACCTATCATCTTAACCCATTATCATATATACAGGATTCAAGGTGATTACATCATATCACTTGTATTATCATTATTAATAGAGAACTCTCAACTATATACATTCTGGGTTATCAGAACCCTCACCAAAGCTCCGGCAACCCTCACTATAGGTATGGCGAGTAGCGCCAACCCTCACCAAAGGGTGTATCGACTAGGGTTCCAACCCCTAGAGCACTTATGCCAACATATCGACCAACCACACCTCAACCTATCATGCAACCAGCTCACAAGGTGTTGGGCAACCAGACCTAAGGATGAATCGTGCATCAGCATATGCTATCGGCCAAGGGCCTATCGTGTATAAGGATCAGGGATAGGGTTAAGGTTACTCTATCGGCTAACCCTCAACAATGACCATATAGGCCAAAGGGTGTAACGCCCAAGGCGCCTCTATTGTGCAAATATCTCCATGTCGATCAAGGGTCATCCATATCGTCCAGGGCACCCATGTCGTACAAGATACCACCTCGGGCATGGACATTCTAACTACTCAACTAGCATATCGGCCGACACCACTAAGGCTCTCTAAACCACCATCATCTCGGGCACCACAAGACTACTTCATATCGCCAAGACCTATCACAAGGGGTGTCATGTAGAGCACACATCTAGGTGTATCGCCCAAACTTCCAACTCCACAAAGGGTAACGGCCAAGCTCAACTAGGCATACCGGCCAAAGGTACAACCCAAGACAAGGCTATCTGGAAGCACTACTCGAAGGTCATATCGTGCAAAGCACAACCCAACATGGTCATCTTTAACCTCAAGCACAAGGGCACCAAACCCTAATTGATCAAGAAGATCGGCTCACCTCTCAACAACCAAGAGAGAGGGGTTTTGCACAACCTCTATCACAAATCGGGCAACCACAAGGACCAACCTCAACTTAGGTCACCATCTATCCAAAAGTTCACCTCTCAAATCCAAGGTGAGAGGAGGGTGTTTCCCAAGCAACTAGAATATAGGCTCACCTCTCAACTTAAACAAGAGAGGGGTATTTCCCACATCACTAGCGCTCAAACTCACTTCTCAAAAACCAAGGAGAGAAAAGGGTATTGCCCCAAAAGAAACCCTAAACTGTGGTTCGGCCAACTAGGGGTAAAGGCATATAAACCATCAACAACATCATGCTCACTATATCCATAAGATCAACAACATGTACTAGAGCAAGAAACATAACATACAATGGCCGAACATCCACATATATGAATCATGCAACATAGAGAAGGTAGTATAGCTAGGGTTAGAAGTTATGTAATCCGCCTTAAGCAAACTCCTCAAGCTCCAAAGCTTCAAGCTTCTAGATCCTAGCTCCAAGCACACCTCTTTCGGCCACCTCAAGAAAAGGAACAAAGATCATAACCACCATGGTCGAAGGTAGGTAAGATGTAGAAGAAGATGCTAAGGAGAGAGGGAAGATGCTTACCAAAGAACAAGATCCACCTAGGGTTTGTGTCATGCCCCAATCTCACATTAACCACAAACCACCAGATTAGGACGCAACAGGATGGGATTTACACATAAGACAACCACTCTACGCTTTTTAAAACATTTTAAAGACATTAATAGGAAAATTTGATTTATGCTGTCAAATGAAACTAAACAAACTGCGGAAGCATCTTTATTAATTGACTAGCAATATAACAGAGTCTACAACATTTTACATTGTTTGACATAAAATAAAGCGTAACAATTAATTTACATCTTATACACATTCTCTCTCTCTCACACACCTTGTCCCACAGATCGAGGGGAAAGGACTAAGAGACCTCTAACTACTAACTACTTATACCTTCTACATCTAGGCGTTAGGATGAAACGATCCTTCAGATTTCCTGCTGCTGATGATAACCTGAAAATGTTTTGAGTAGAGGTATGAGCCTACTCGCTTAGTGAATAGCATTTCACTTAGCTATCACTAAACAACTCATCATGTTTATAAATTGAAATTAAACATAAATGCAGAACTAAGCAAGGTAGTTCTAATAACATAACAGATTTGCAGAATATAATCACATTTCCAAGCGTCAACAGGTAATTCAGATAATTAAGCAGTTATATAAATTTACTGTGATCCTACATAATTACTTATTCATATTATTATGCCCTAATCATATGCAGTGTACTCTGCATATAAAGATCCGCAGCAAGTTCATGCTACGACCCCACCGTACAAGACTTAGCGACACACCTGGGAAATGCTAAGTCTGACGCCAGCCCTGCTCTGCTACAGGACCCCAGGCTCCACGGCCTCAATGCACAACCACGTGTGCTGCACAACCACGTGTGCTCCAGACTCCTCCTTTAACCTGAGTACACCGGCGGAGGGTCTCACAGGGTTACCTTCGTGACACAAGCACGAATGGTGTTAGATAACCGTGTTTTCTTTTTCCCAGTGCCATCGTGACACAAGCACGATTGTTGTTGGACACTGCCTCTCTTTCCTCGTGTCTCCATGACATCGCACGGATAATGTTGCAACACGAGTTTCACCCCTAAGTTGCAGATACCTCTTAGGGGTTCTACGGTGTTAGGGCACCTAATTCTAATAATTGATTAACAAATAAACATTCAAACAGGAATATCACATTTTATGCATAATGCACAATCTAAATATCACATGAAGCAAATTTATATCCTTTATCATCATTAAACTTATTTCAGTATCATTTATCCACTTTCAATGCTAAACATCAAATTTTAAATCAGCAAATGCATTGCAAGTATAATACAGGAAATATCATCATTTCACTAAGCATATTAGGTATTTTAAGTTCCAATGAAACTAACATACTCTATTGTATGTACTACACTGTTTAGAAGTTATACTAACTGATACAGAAGCAATTAAACATTTAAATTGAGTTAATTAATGATTACTGAATGAACTACTACTCACACTTCTGGAACTCGGCCGACCAAACTGGGAACTCGGCCGATCGGCTGACAACTCGGCCGATCCACCCGCAACTTCGGCCGATCCAAACCCTGATTGATTTCCTATAAAGGCAAACTCGGCCGAATCACACCCAATTCGGCCGATCAAAACACTGTTCGTTAATCCTAATAAAGAAACTCGGCCGAATCATATGCAACTCGGTCGATCGGTGTACATACTGAAATCTAAAGTAAACCTGTTGCAATGGAACAGTAACTTACACTTATTGAAGATGAATTTGACTAAAGCTGAATCAAGAACTAGGGCTGTTGGTTTGTTGTCTGGACCTTGGATTAGCTTCCTACTGTTCCTGTTTACGAACTGGATGCAACAGGAACTCCACGCTCAACCCGATTCCGTAGCTATGTGTTGATCCATGCTTAATTGACGGTGGTTTCTTGTTTAGACCTCCTAGCCGAGGTTAAGGCTTCGTTCCTTGGTGTTGGCCACACCCAGGAGAGCTCCCAGCCGCTGGTTCACGCAGCTGCAGCTGTTGGCCGGCCGCCCAAGCAGCTAGGGCGGCTGCTGCTTGCAAGGAAGAAGATGGGTGGCCGGACCTGGTGACGATGATATGGGGTGCTGCTCTTCGCGCCCAAAGCTCCAAGCCGACGCCTTGCTGGATCGATGGTGCTACGAAGCCGCCCCACTCTCCCCCCTTAGTTGCTGGCCGCAGCCCTGTGCAGTAGGTCGGCTGCTGATGGGGCACCATCCTAGGCAAGGAAAGGGGAACGAAGGAGGAGGAAGGAAGGGAACGGAGGTAGGGTTGTAGCTGGACAGAGCCAACCCAAGAAATCGCCCACGCGATCTCTCTCTCTGAATCTCTCAATCGCACCCTGTGTGTGCCCTGTTCTATCGGGCGCCGCTTCGTGCGGTCGCTCTGTAAGTGGTCGGGTGAAGAAGGGGATAAGGGAGAAAGGGCTAGGGGGCGAGATACAAATTTCCCATATATTTCCAATATTTACAATTAGGTCCCTAAACACTCAAATGTCCATATCTTTTAACTCGGAAGTCGGTTTCGAGTGATTTTTCTTGCAACGGTTTAAGCACGGAATTCTCTATAACCTCAAAGTGCAAAACATGCTAAAAGGACTATTTCACTGGATCAAAGCTCTAATTACAACTGTGATTACTTGATTCAACTTAATGTACTAAATAATCAACATTGTCATCATTACTTACCTCAGATGATTCAATCTCAGTTATTAATTCATATCTTAGCGTATCTTGATTATCTATGATGTTTAATTTGATACTCAACACTAATTGTGGTGTTTTACGTAATTCGAGGTATTTATCGACTAATCATGGAGTGGGTCATAACAACCTTTTCCCCTTAAAAGAATTTCGTCCCGAAATTCCTAAAAAAGAAAGGAAATGTGTTACTCATTTCTGACTCGTATTCCTACGTAGTTCCCTCTAGGTTAAGATTTCTCCACAAAACCATCACTAATGGTACCTCACAATACGTGAGTTTCTTAATCCTCTGATCAATCATCTGTATAGGTCCCTTAACCTAGGACACATCTGATCTGATTCCAGATCGACCCACAAAACATTGTCTTTCCAGAACTGTTATAGCAGTATCTCACCTTATGGAAATTACCAAGAAATTATTATACTATTCATGCAAACAAACTAAAATTTTTAAATAAACAGAATGCATGTCTATTTGGTACTAAAATTAAATCATGCAATTTAACTGTTAAACATCACTACATATCATACTGAGAATTGATATCAAAATACTTGATTCACCGTACACCCTATCCTTAGGGTTTCATTTGCCTTGTTCATTCATCACATGCCAACACCCTACTCTTAGGGTTATCTCATTCACTAATCACATGGCAACACCCTACTCTTAGGGTTTCCATCATCTCATCTGTTTGATTGCAATTCAAATCACAATACGGTATCATTCTGGAACTGGCAGAGCAGTATATTTCAAAACATTGTAATTATTGAGTGATCTTTATATCATGCATGTAGGCAAATTTAAAATTCATAAATATTCCAATCTCAAGTCAATTTTGGCACATACGCACTGAATTCATGTAATTGAACATCTTATTACACCAATAGGTGTAATTTACTTCACCTTATAAGAAACCATCTGTAATATTTATCAATTATCTGAAATTTCTCGAAGTACGTGCATATTAACCAAATTCCTAATTTATGCATCACATAACTCAATTAAGAGTTATTTTCGTATCATAACACAAATATTTAATAGTACTTGAGAATTTCTGATAATATCTCAGAGAAATGTGTCAATTCATGTAAATGTTAAGTCACACACATTAACATAACAGGAAATATGCAACTAGATTTATTTACATATTTTAATGCTATCTTGCTAGCCTGAAATCATACATCTAATGATTTACTAAATCTGTGTTTTCTGGGTTCATACTCAAATCGTACCATTATCAGTTGTGTATTTCTAAACTCAATATGATATGATTGAAACTGGATAACCAGGCAACCTAATTATTTTATCCATGTATATCTTAATCAAGTCTCGAGACATCAAAGGTTGACTTAATATGAAGAAAGTGAGCAGACTAAATTAGTCTATCCACAATTATTCATATCGAGTCACAACCTCTAGGTGTCCTGGGTAATCTTACCACAAAATCCATTGTGATAAATTCCCACTCCCAATCAGGCATAGAAAAGATTGCAAGGTAGCTATAGATTTCTAGGGTTCAACCTTAACCTACTGGTATACACTACTTTTAACCACATTCTCAGCTACATCCTTCTGCATATCTGACCATCCGTTTCAACTACTTGAGATTCATATACATCTTAGTGTTTCCTGAAAGCATAGCATACATCAATACATACACTTCCATAAAAATCTTTTCTTTCGGCCTTTTCCCCTTAAAAGAAATTTACTCTATTTAGAGGTACACACAACATGTCATGCATAGTCTAGTTTAACTCACTATCACCCTATAGTAGTTCCTTAATCTGATCATAAGAAGTAGGCTTGAACCTGCATCTGTACAATCAAACCACTTTGTGTTGTCACCCTTAAGTCTAAGTTTATCTCTCACATTTCTACTAACAGGTCTCTATTGAAACCTGCCATAGAGAATGCATTAACTGTTGAACTTGATTTTCTGCTGAAAGCATCAGCCACCATATTCTCTTTACCAGGGTGATAATCTATTGTCACATCATAAAGATAGTGACGCCATGTCTTAAAAACATGAACTTCATCAGCTATCTTTATATCATATATCGGATAATACTCCGCTTTCTATGCCACTTACTTATTGTCACATTTTAGGTTTATGTTTTACTCTTTTCTCTAAATCATTTCATGTTGTTTATGTACTGATCAGATTATCTACTTCAAAACCCTAGATTGCTTTCAAAGCCAGTTTACTTTTCATAGAACATATCTCAAGATCTTATTTTACAAAGACACTAGTATTCAAGGTTACATCACTAATGATATCCCTTAAACTACTACAACTTTAATCATTCTAGGGTTTGATCCTTATTAATAACATAGCATTATTGTGTGTGTGTGGTCGATTATATAAATCAATTTGAGTTGCTTGGGTCAATAGCATATTAACCCAACACTCAACTTTAATTATACTGGCTAAAAATTCAGTTTTCACAATAGTTTCTGTAATTCGTTTATTAAATGGCTAACAGAAGCTCCAAAAATTCTGGATATTTTATATGTTGTTCCTAATGAAGTTTCAGACCTCCAGTAAAAATTTGAGATCATTTCAAGTTACCAATAATTAATTAAAAATCGAACAGTGCACTGCTATATTGCAGTCTGCAGCAGGTTCGGCTGAGTTACAAACTCGGCCGACACCCTTACTGTAGAGTTCAAAATTCATTCAAAAAATTATGCCAATTTAACAGAGTGTCTAAAATTATGTTTTTCAGGCACAGTTAAAATTTGAGATCAATTGGTTATACCAATAAAAAGATAAAATTCAATTACCACAATGCTATATTATTCAGAAAATGTGATCGGTCGAGTTTGAAACTCGGCCGATAAATAGGTCAGAACATTCTTCAAAAATTCTGATATTTTCCAATGTTGTTTATATTTTATATATACAAATCATATCCCAATTTTAGCCAAATCAGAGTTACACATACAATACTAAAAATCATTTAGTGAGACATTCTATTTATCAAATTTGTGTTTATGTATCATCAAAACCCTATTTTGGGCCGATTAGGGTCTATGCTTCTCAAACCCTAATTCTCAAGAACAAAGAACATTTAGACTTCTTATCATAGCTAAAACATCCTAGTATATATACATTCTCACTATGTTACAGGTCTAAATCATCCAGAGTCTATTCTTATTTTACTGTTAATAGGATTCATTAGATCTCAGTAACGCATCCTGCCAGCCGGACCAGGCCGAACCTGTAGTCCTGAAGCCAAGAGCTACTCGGGATTAATCAACCCCTATTAATCTTAAACATGTGGAAAGAATATTCACTCAGAGCAAACTCATTTAAACAAAATTTCGGGTCTACTTTAATACAAAGAAAACAAACATTAAACAATTCACTTCATGACACAACAATATAAAAGAATCATGTTTACTTTACAAACTGGAAATTTCATTTCATGCATATAAAAGCATTTCTAGTGATCTTTAAATCAGATAAATAATGATAAACAAGAGTTGAATCACATCTTATATGTAATCTCTTATTCCTTTATTAATTTCTGATCTCTTAACCGTAAGATTTTCTAGGGTTTTCTCTCTAGCCTATCCTTCCTCTGCATATCTGGCCAGGGCATCCAGAGAAGAACAGACAGAGTAGCTTGATACTGGTCAATCTAAGTATTCAGACACCTGGCCAGAGTATCTAAACACTCAGATCTTCCAGAGCTAAAACACATCATTCATTATTCATCTTACTTATAACCTTATCTTTTGACCCTAATGATTCTTAACGACTTATCTTAAGCTCATTACTTGATTCTCGTGACCACATCATCTTCCTGCTATTTGCAATAATATAACAGAACACTTCCTGTTAGAAAATTACAGATAGAAGAAAGACACCTAAACCTTAATCCTATTGGTCTCTTATCGTCCCCTGATCTTGAGTAACTAAGTACTCAAACCTAAGCTCTGATACCAAAATTGTCACGCCCCAATCTCACATTAACCACAAACCACCAGATTAGGACACAACAGGATGGGATTTACACATAAGCCAACCACTCTACGCTTTTTAAAACATTTTAAAGACATTAATAGGAAAATTTGATTTATGCTGTCAAATGAAACTAAACAAACTGCGGAAGCATCTTTATTAATTGACTAGCAATATAACAGAGTCTACAACATTTTACATTGTTTGACATAAAATAAAGCGTAACAGTTAATTTACATCTTATACACATTCTCTCTCTCACACACACCTTGTCCCACAGATCGAGGGGAAAGGACTAAGAGACCTCTAATTACTAACTACTTATACCTTCTACATCTAGGCGTTAGGATGAAACGATCCTTCAGATTTCCTGTTGCTGATGATAACCTGAAAATGTTTTGAGTAGAGGTATGAGCCTACTCGCTCAGTGAATAGCATTTCACTTAGCTATCACTAAACAACTCATCATGTTTATAAATTGAAATTAAACATAAATGCAGAACTAAGCAAGGTAGTTCTAATAACATAACAGATTTGCAGAATATAATCACATTTCCAAGCGTCAACAGGTAATTCAGATAATTAAGCAGTTATATAAATTTACTGTGATCCTACATAATTACTTATTCATATTATTATTCCCTAATCATATGCAGTGTACTCTGCATATAAAGATCCGCAGCAAGTTCATGCTACGACCCCACCGTACAAGACTTAGCGACACACCCGGGAAATGCTAAGTCTGACGCCAGCCCTGCTCTGCTACAGGACCCCAGGCTCCACGGCCTCAATGCACAACCACGTGTGCTCCAGACTCCTCCTTTAACCTGAGTACACCGGCGGAGGGTCTCACAGGGTTACCTTCGTGACACAAGCACGAATGGTGTTAGATAACCGTGTTTTCTTTTTCCCAGTGCCATCATGACACAAGCACGATTGTTGTTGGACACTGCCTCTCTTTCCTCGTGTCTCCATGACATCGCACGGATAATGTTGCAACACGAGTTTCACCCCTAAGTTGCAAATACCTCTTAGGGGTTCTACGGTGTTAGGGCACCTAAGTCTAATAATTGATTAACAAATAAACATTCAAACAAGAATATCACATTTTATGCATAATGCACAATCTAAATATCACATGAAGCAAATTTATATCTGTTATCATCATTAAACTTATTTCAGTATCATTTATCCACTTTCAATGCTAAACATCAAATTTTAAATCAGCAAATGCATTGCAAGTATAATACAGGAAATATCATCATTTCACTAAGCATATTAGGTATTTTAAGTTCCAATGAAACTAACATACTCTATTGTATGTACTACACTGTTTAGAAGTTATACTAACTGATACAGAAGCAATTAAACATTTAAATTGAGTTAATTAATGATTACTGAATGAACTACTACTCACACTTCTGGAACTCGGCCGACCAAACTGGGAACTCGGCCGATCGGCTGACAACTCGGCCGATCCACCCGCAACTTCGGCCGATCCAAACCCTGATTGATTTCCTATAAAGGCAAACTCGGCCGAATCACACCCAATTCGGCTGATCAAAACACTGTTCGTTAATCCTAATAAAGAAACTCGGTCGAATCATATGCAACTCGGCCGATCGGTGTACATACTGAAATCTAAAGTAAACCTGTTGCAATGGAACAGTATCTTACACTTATTGAAGATGAATTCGACTAAAGCCGAATCAAGAACTAGGGCTGTTGGTTTGTTGTCTGGACCTTGGATTAGCTTCCTACTGTTCCTTTTTACGAACTGGATGCAACAGGAACTCCACGCTCAACCCGATTCCATAGCTATGTGTTGATCCAGGCTTAATTGATGGTGGTTTCTTGTTTAGACCTCCTAGCCGAGGTTAAGGCTTCGTTCCTTGGTGTTGGCCACGCCCAGGAGAGCTCCCAGCCGCTGGTTCGCACAGCTGCAGCTGCTGGCCGGCCGCCCAATCAGCTAGGGCAGCTGCTGCTTGCAAGGAAGAAGATGGGTGGCCGGACCTGGTGACGATGATATGGGGTGCTGCTCTTCGCGCCCAAAGCTCCAAGCCGACGCCTTGCTGGATCGATGGTGCTACGAAGCCGCCCCACTCTCCCCCCTTAGTTGCTGGCCGCAGCCCTGTGCAGCAGGTCGGCTGCTGATGGGGCACCATCCTAGGCAAGGAAAGGGGAACGAAGGAGGAGGAAGGAAGGGAACGGAGGTAGGGTTGTAGCTGGACGGAGCCAACCCAAGAAATCGCCCACGCGATCTCTCTCTCTCTGAATCTCTCAATCGCACCCTGTGTGTGCCCTGTTCTATCAGGTGCCGCTTTGTGCGGTCGCTCTGTAAGTGGTCGGGTGAAGAAGGGGATAAGGGAGAAATGGATAGGGGGAGAGATACAAATTTCCCATATATTTCCAATATTTACAATTAGGTCCCTAAACACTCAAATGTCCATATCTTTTAACTCGGAAGTCGGTTTCGAGTGATTTTTCTTGCAATGGTTTAAGCACAGAATTCTCTATAACCTCAAAGTGCAAAACATGCTAAAAAGGACTATTTCACTGGATCAAAGCTCTAATTACAACTGTGATTACTTGATTCAACTTAATGTACTAAATAATCAACATTGTCATCATTACTTACCTCAGATGATTCAATCTCAGTTATTAATTCATATCTTAGCGTATCTTGATTATCTATGATGTTTAATTTGATACTCAACACTAATTGAGGTGTTTTACGTAATTCGAGGTATTTATCGACTAATCATGGAGTGGGTCATAACAGTTCGGCCAACAAGCTAGAGGAAGAAGAAGATATCTCCATCAAGGGGAAAGGATCGGCCACCAAGCTCTCCAAGAAAGGTGTGTCATGCACACAAGGAGGGAAGAGCGACAAAAGAGCTAAAGGGTTCCCAAGGAAGAGAAAGGCAAGGCATATATAGATGAGGGTCAAGTTTAAACCAAGGCAAGGTGTCACCTTACTAAAGGACACTTGCCCACACATTTTTCCACCTAGAAAAACACATGCACATGCCATGCCACCACTCAACTAAGGATCGGCCACATGTTCAAGCTAGGGTGACACAACCAAAGCAAGAAGGTCAACAAAGGTCAAAGGTCGACACACCACCACCACCTTGGCCGACACGTCCATGGGCGATACCCCATGGCCGACACAAGGCATCCTTGCCAGATACAGGGCTCAACCAAGCAAGGCAAGGCCCAAACAAGGGAAAACAAGGCCTAAAAGAGCTCAACCTAGCCCAAGGAAACTCAAGGCACGAACCCAAACCTTCCTCTCAACCCTAGAGGAAGAAAAGAGAGAGAAAGACATCTCTCAAGGTGGAAAACATGCTATTCAACCTTAACTTAGGTTATTTTGCAAGTAGCACATCCAACTCTCAACAAAGCACAAGCAAACCCTAATCACCACTAAAGGTGATTAGCAAGCAACCAAGAATAAGGTTTAGGCAAAACAAACAGGGTAAGCCCAAAACGAAGTTCAGGGTCCTTACAAGCCATAAACCTCTACAAAGGGATTTCGTCCCCAAAATCCGAAGAGAAAAGTGAGGGATACTTCTGCCGCATCTCTTCCTCAAGATCCCACGTGGCTTCCTCAACACCACGATGATGCCAAAGAACCTTCACAAGAACCAGGTCCTTTCTCTTCAGCTTCTTTACTCTTCTGTCAAGGATCGCCATCGGACCTTCCTCATAGGTCACATCTTCATCAAGCTCAACCTCAACTGGATATATCACTATCCCAGTGTCTGGATGACTTTTCTTCAACATGCTGACATGGAACACTGGATGTAACGTGTGCAACTCTGGTGGAAGCTCTAACTTGTAAGCTACCTTGTGAACACTTACTATTACCGGGTATGGTCCCATATACCTGGGTGCCAGTTTACCTTTTCGACCAAACCTCAGCACGCCTTCCCAAGGTGAGACCTTGAGATACACTTTGTCTCCCACCTGGAACTCTAAAGGTCATCAAAGATTGTTTGCATAAGACTTCTGTCTGTCCTGAGCCGCCTGCAATTGTTGTTGTATCACTCTGATCTTTTTTTTGTCTGTTGCACTAACTCAGGACCCAAAAGTTGATACTCACCAGACTCATACCACCATAAAGGGGATCTGCACTTCCTTCCATATAGAGCCTCATAAGGAGCCATGTCAATCCTTTGCTAGTAACTATTATTGTAAGCAAACTCTATCAGACTAAGATGCACGTCCCAACTGCCTAGGAACTGCAAAACACGTGCACAAAGAAGATCCTCCAAAGTCTGAATAGTCCTTTAAGGACTGTCCATCCGTCTGCGGGTGGAAGGAGGTGTTGAATCTCAACTGTGTTACCAACACTTTGTGCAATTGTTCCCAGAAATGACTTGTGAACTGGGGACCTCTGTCGGAGACTATCGTTGCTGGTACACCATGCAACCGCACTATCTCGTCTACATACACCTGAGAAAGCTTCTCTGTTGTATATGTCATCTTTACCGGTATGAAATAGGAAGATTTTCTCAGCCTGTCCACTATTACCCAAATGGAATCATGATTCCTAGCTGTCTTTGGTAGACCAACTATGAAATCCATGGTTATATGATCCCATTTCCATTGTGGTATCAGCATGGGTTGCAACGTGCCTATCAGCTTCTGATGCTCAACTTTAACTTGTTGACATACTGCGCACTTAGCCACAAACTCAGCTACATCCTTCTTCAAGCCAGACCACCAATACAAGCCCTTCATATTATAATACATCTTGGTGACTCCTGGATGCATAACATCGACGTGTGTGCTTCCTCGAGCACTAGCTTCCTTAGATTATCAACATTGGGGACCACCATTCTACCATGATAGCAAACTAGTCCATCCACAGACTCATGGAACCCATCACGCTTTTTGCTGCCAAGCTCTGACCTGATCATCTATACTGTATCATCCGCCTGATGTGTGTCTTTGATCTGCTGTCTCAGTGTAGGCTTGACTTGCATTTGTGCCAACAGTCCTGCCAACAAGGAAACTTCCAACTGCACATTCATCTGCCGCAAGGAGACAGTCATATCTCGCCTATGCATACCAAGGAACTCAACTGTGCCTTCTTTGTGGGGAGAGAGGAAAACTTTCTGCTAAGCGCATTAGCTACCACATTTGCCTTACCAGGATGATACTCAATGGTGCAATCATAAGCATTGATTAGCTCCATCCAACGATGTTGTTTCATGTTCAGCTCACTCTGTGAAAATATGTACTTCAAGTTCTTATGATCTGTAAATATCTGACACACTTCCCCATAAAGATAGTGTCTCCAAATCTTTAATGCATGGACCACTGCTACCAACTCCAAATCATGTGTCGGATAGTTCTCCTCATGTTTCTTAAGTTGTCACGAGCAAAAGAAACCACATGATTTACCTACATCAGCACACAACCTAAGCCTTTCTTGGAAGCATTGTAGAAAACAACATAGCCCTTCTCAGGCTCTGGCACCACTAGCACTGGAGCACTAGTCAGCTTCTCCTTCAAACTTTGGAAAGCTTGCTGACAATGATCATCCCAGACAAAAAGTACATCCTTCCTGGTCAACTTTGTCATCGGCAACATGATTGCACTGAAGTCCTTGATAAACCTCTGGTAGTATCCTGCCAAACCCAGAAAACTACGAACTTCAATCGGCGTCTTTGGTTGCTCCCAATCTGCAACTGACTCCACCTTCCTAGGGTCCACTCTGACCCCTTCTGTAGATATCACATGACCCAAGAAAGTCACTTCCTTCAACCAGAACTCGCATTTATTGAGCTTGGCATATAACTAGTGTTGACGAAGAAGAGTCAACTCTCATCGAAGATGTTGTTCATGCTCTTGCCTATCCCGACTGTAGATCAAGATGTCATCTATGAAGACTACAACAAACTGATCTAGAAACGGACAGAACACCCTATTCATCAGATCCATGAAAGCAACAGGTGCATTGGTTAGCCCAAACGGCATAACCACAAACTCAAAGTGACCATACCTCATGCTAAATGCTGACTTTGGTATGTCATCCTCCTTAATCCTCAACTGATCCAGACCGTAGATCGATCTTTGAGAACACTATAACGCCACACAACTGATCAAACAGATCATTTATCCTCTGCAATGGGTACTTATTCTTGACCGTGACTTTATTCAACTACTGGTAATCTATGCATAGCCGCATCGATCAGTCCTTCTTCTTAACAAACAGCACTAGAGCACCCCAAGGTGACGTGCTCAGTCAGATGAAACCTTTCTCCAACAATTCCTATAACTGCTTCTTCAATTCTGCCATTTCTGTTGGAGCCATCCTATATGGTGTCTGTGCAACTGGTTGTGTTCCTGGTACCAGGTTGATCTCAAAATCAATCTCTCGAGGTGGGAGAACATCGGGGGAACTCATCAGGAAACACATCTGCAAACTCTCGAACAACTGTCACCTCTTCAAGTCTAGGACCTTTTGCCTTGGTATCCACTACGTGAGCTAAGAATGTTGTACAACCTTGCTGCAACAACTCCTCTGCCACCATCACTGACACTAGACACGTCGGAAGAATCTTCCTATATCCTTGGAAGATCCACTTTTCCCTACCATCATTGAACATTGCTTTCTTGGAACCACAGTCCAACACAACCTTATACTTCTCTAAGGTATCCATCCCAAGGATCACATCGAATCCATGCATCTCAAGTGGTATAAGATCCACTTATATATTGTGTCCTGAGAAAAATATAACACAAGATGGGCACTCCTCTTGAAGCATCGAGGAACCATCGAGATGGGTTTCTAGAAACAGGTTATCTTTCTTACAACTAACAGGTAAAGGACAGCTAGCAAGCAGACTATGTGTGATAAAAGAGTGTGTTGCACTCGGGTCAACCAAAATAGATATAAAGCAAGAAGAAGACAAATCAGAATGAAATAACTCCATCTGACCTGTCAGCCACAGATCTGCATCTGCCGGATCAGCCGTTCCAGCATAATCTGAAGCTCCGACTCGGCGAAGCCGCTCAAAGGTCTTCCCAATGCCTGATGATTCAACATGGGGAGCATGTGCTCTTGGTTGAGGCACTGGCAACCTTTCCACCATGTGATTCATCGTAGCCATCAACTTCCCCATAAGCTGCTGGTAGGTAGGAGTTTCGAGAATGGCTGGGTCAAGTTGGGGGACCTCAGGCACCTGATCTTCACGTGTCTGCCCTCTTGCTCCATCAACTGATGCAGCATCGCTGTTCTCGGTAGCATGTTCTTCATGGTTTCCAGACACCTTTAAGCTTTATCATCCGCAGAGGGCAGAAGGTTATTGTAAGAAAATATAGAAAACTCACAAGAACAGACGCAAACCTAGTCCTAGATCCCTATAGACTCAGTGAACCTAGGTCTCTAATACTAAACCAACTGTGACACCCCACCATCACACAGACAACGAGATGACACGCAAAAACGTGCAGAACCATCATATTACCAAAAACACAGGTTAATTAAAACCAATTGCGGAAAGCATACATAACAGAACTTTTGCATCCAGATCCAGCAGAGAAACATGTTATAAAAACATTACAAGCTTTGATGTATATACACAGCTTATCGGATCTAGGCTTGCCATCAGCACCAGAGTTTAACACCTGTTTATATATACATAATGGCCATGTACGTCCAGCAGCAGGATATACCAAAATTACAAAGCTAGTCATCGTGAAACGTCGTCAAACACCTCCGAGGACCTGAGAGTACAGGTATGACTCTAGGACGCTACTAAAAAACCACCAAAATAGCAGCATGTCCATCTCTTGCCTTCTACTGCTCTTCTTGTTGCTCGGCCGCAACCTCACGACCACCACCACGTCTAGAGCGATCACCTAAAAAGGGTGTAAACCAGCGGGGTGAGACACACAGTCCCAGCGAGAAACATAACTCCCCGCCGAACTATAAAACCTCAAAAGGTTAAAGCAGATAACAACAAATAACTAATAAAGCGTATAACAAGAGCAGCATACTGAGCAAGGCTATTATTACCATTAGTCTTACCAAGATATCCGGGAGGCATATAACCAAGTATTTCTTTATGGAACATGATTGACAAGATAAGCTTTATAAGAACTTATCACAAGATATAAGGATCGTACACACAACTGCAAGGTATAACTAGATCAGCTATATAAGCACAAGGCCTCAATCAATGTTCCGTGTTTATTTAGTGTAACATATACTATACGGCTTTATTACATTTTATTATGCCCTGAGGAAGTGAGTCTTCCCTGCTCAAATCCAACCATTGGCTGCGAAGCCCAATCTGGTGCCATACAGGGTCTAAGGAGATCCAGACTCCATGACCTCACCTTCTCATGGTCAGTACACGAATCATCAAGCAAGACCGCAGTCTTATGCTTATAAGGCCTCAGTCTCTGGGTCAGCTCCACAGGCTACCCATATCTCTAGCTCACCTTGACACAGGTGCTAGTATATACATCCGAGCCATGAACGAATCATGCTCATCATCACATATCATGATCCATATATCAGAGTCTGCAACCACAGTTGCACTCAAACCCTCATATTTTAGGCTAGGGGAAACCTCGCATATTCAACAATATGCGCTCCAGGTAATCCCACAGGATAAACCTGTTTCACCATCACCAACTACTGACGATGATGGATCTATGGCCAGGGAAAACTACATGATATGTTCATCTAAAATTAATTAGTATATTTTAAGCCAATTGTTGAGGCAACCAGAGTATAAACATATCCTTATAGAATTACATCATTATTGCCATCATCATACTGTCCTGGGACCTCAATCCCTCATTATATCAACCACTGCCTCTCAAGGCATCATAATCATGCATCAACATTTTGGGAACGCATCCCTTATCTCATCATCAGAGGATAACACCTCAATTAGGCACTCAACCTTAATCAGGTCCTCAGACCTATCAACCTGTTATCTCATTAGTAAGGATTATCATCTTATTGTGCTAGTCAAAGCACATATTTCTCATAGCTCTTACCAGGCTATAAATCTGCATAGTATACCTACATGGTTAGTATACCCATTCCAAGATAATCTTAAGCCATCATAGATTAACAGGATTATTATACTATCAAGTATAGAGCAACATCTATGATTATATCACTCATAAGCTTTATCATTCATAGTATTATTATCAATCATGCACATATATTATGCCTTATACATGTGACCATATACATGTGTCACATTAACATGTGTAACAACATCATATCCTTCCAAACTTACTAGTTCACAACCTATCATCTTAACCCATTATCATATATACAGGATTCATGGTGATTACATCATATCACTTGTATTATCATTATTAACAGAGAACTGTCAACTATATACATTCTGGGTTATCAGAACCCTCACCAAAGCTCCTGCAACCCTCACTATAGGTATGGCAAGCAGTGCCAACCCTCACCAAAGGGTATATCGGCTAGGGTTCCAACCCCTAGAGCACTTGTGCCAACATATCGACCAATCACACCTCAACCTATCGTGCAACCAACTCACAAGGTGTCGGGAAACCGGACCTAAGGATGAATTGTGCATCAGCAGATGCTATCGGCCAAAGGCCTATCGTGCACAAGGATCAGGGATAGGGTTAGGGTTACTCGATCGGCTAACCCTCAAAAATGACCATATCGGCTAAAGGGTGTAATGCCCAAGGCGCCGCTATTGTGCAAACATCTCCATGTCGATCAAGGGTCATCCATATCGGCCAGGGTACCCATGTCGTCCAAGATACCACCTCGGGCATGGACATGCTGACTACTCAACCAGCATATCGGATGACACCACTAAGGTTCTCTAAACCACCATCATCTTGGGCACCATAAGAATACTTCATATCGCCAAGACCTATCACAAAGGGTATCGTGTAGAGCACACATCTAGGTGTATTGCCCAAACTTCCAACTCCGCAAAGGATAACGGCCAAGCTCAACTAGGCATACCGTCCAAAGGTACAACCCAAGACAAGGCTATCGGGCAGCACTACTCCAAGGTCATATCGTGCAAGGCACAACCCAACATGGTCATCTTCAACCTCAAGCACAAGGGCACCAAACCCTAATTGATCAAGAAGATTGGCTCACCTCTCAACAACCAAGAGAGAGAGGGGTTTTGCACAACCTCTATCACAAATCGGGCAACCACAAGCACCAACCTCAACTTAGGTCAACATCTATCCAAAAGCTCACCTCTCAAATCCATGGTGAGAGGAGGGTGTTGCCCAAGAAACTAGAATATAGGCTCACCTCTCAACTTAAACGAGAGAGGGGTATTGCCCACATCACTAGAGCTCAAACTCACTTCTTAAAAACCAAGGAGAGAAAGGGGTATTGCCCCAAAAGAAACCCTAAACCATGGTTCGGCCAACTAGGTGTAAAGGCATATAAACCATCAACAACATCATGCTCACTATATCCATAAGATCAACAACATGTACTAGAGCAAGAAACATAACATACAATGGTCGAACATCAACATATATGAATCATGCAACATAGAGAAGGTATTATAGCTAGGGTTAGAAGTTATGTAACCCGCCTTAAGCAAACTCCTCAAGCTCCAAAGCTCCAAGCTTCTAGCTCCTAGCTCCTAGCTCCAAGCACACCTCTTTCGGCCACCTCAAGAAAAGGAACAAAGATCATAACCACCATGGCTGAAGGGTAGGCAAGATGGAGAAGAAGATGCTAAGGAGATAGGGAAGATGCTTACCAAAGAAAAAGACCCACCTAGGGTTCGGCCAACAAGCTAGAGGAAGAAAAAGAGATCTCCACCAAGGGGAAAGGATCGGCCACCAAGCTCTCCAAGAAAGGTGTGTCGTGCACACAAGGAGGGAAGAGCAAAAAAAGAGCTAAAGGGTTCCCAAGGAAGAGAAAGGCAAGGCATATATAGATGAGGGTCAAGGTTAAACCAAGGCAAGGTGTCACCTTACTAAAGGACACTTGCCCACACGTTTTTCCACCTTGCAAAACACATGCACAAGCCATGCCACCACTCAACCAAGGACCGGACGCATGTTCAAGCTAGGGTGACACAACCAAAGCAAGAAGGTCAACAAAGGTCAAAGGTTGACACACCACCACCACCTTGGCCGACACGCCCATGGGTAATACCCCATGACCGACACAAGGCATCCTTGCCCGATACAGGTCTCAACCAAGCAAGGCAAGGCCCAAACAAGGGAAAACAAGGCTCAAAAGAGCTCAACCAAGCCCAAGGCAACTCAAAGCATGAACCCAAACCTTCCTCTCAACCCTAGAAGAAGCAAAGAGAGAAAAAGACATCTCTCAAGGTGGCAAACCTGCTCTTCAACCATAACTTAGGTTATTTTGCAAGTAGAACCTCCAACTCTAAACAAAGCACAAGCAAACCCTAATCACCACTAAAGGTGATTAGCAAGCAACCAGGCATAAGGTTTAGGCAAAACAAATAGGGTAAGCCCAAAACGAAGTTCAGGGTCCTTACAAGCCATAAAACTCTACAAAAGAATTTCGTCCCCGAAATCCGAAGAGAAAAGCGAGGGATACTTCCGCCGCATCTCTTCCTCAAGCTCCCACGTGGCTTCGTCAACACCACGATGATGCCAAAGAACCTTCACAAGAACCAGGTCCTTCCTCTTCAGCTTCTTTACTCTTCTGTCAAGGATCGCCATCGGACCTTCCTCATAGGTCACATCTTCATCAAGCTCAACCTCAATTGGCTGTATCACTATCCCAGTGTCTGGATGACTTTTCTTCAACATGCTGACATGGAACACCGGATGTAACATGTGCAACTCTGGTGGCAGCTCTAACTTGTAAGATACCTTGTGAACACGTGCTATTACCGGGTATGGTCCCATATACCTGGGTGCCAGTTTACCTTTTCGACCAAACCTCATCACGCCTTTCGAAGGTGAGACCTTGAGATACACTTTGTCTCCCACCTGGAACTCTAAAGGTCGTCGAAGATTGTCTGCATAAGACTTCTATCTGTCCTGAGCCTCCTTCAATTGTTGTCGTATCACTCTAATCGTTTCTATTGTCTGCTGCACTAACTCGAGACCCAAAAGTTGATACTCACCAGACTCATACCAGCATAAATGGGAATTGCACTTCCTTCCATATAGAGCCTCATAAGGAGCCATGTCAATGCTTTGCTAGTAACTATTATTGTAAGTGAACTCTATCAGACTTAGATGCACGTCCCAACTGCCTAGGAACTGCAAAACACATGCTCCAAGAAGATCCTCCAAAGTTTGAATAGTCCTTTCCCACTGTCCATCCATCTGCGGGTGGAAGGTGGTGTTGAATCTCAACTGTGTTCCCAACACTTTGTGCAACTATTCCCAAAAATGACTTGTGAACTAGGGACCTCTGTCGGAGACTATCATTGTCGGTACACCATGCAACTGCACTATCTTATCTACATACACGTGAGAAAGCTTCTCTGTTATATATGTCGTCTTTACCGGTATGAAATGGGAAGATTTTGTCAGCCTGTCCACTATTACCCAAATGGAATCATGATTCCTAGCTGTCTTCGGTAGACCAACTATGAAATCCATGGTTATATGATCTCATTTCCATTGTGGTGTCAGCATGGGTTGCAACGTGCCTATCGTCTTCTGATGCTCAGCTTTAACTTGCTGACTTACTGCGCACTTAGCCACAAACTCAGCTACATCCTTCTTCAAGCCAGACCACCAATACAAGCCCTTCATATTATGATACATCTTGGTGACTCATGTATGCATAGCATACATCGACGTGTGCTTCCTCGAGCACCAGCTTCCTTACATTATCAACATCGGGGACCACCATTCTACCATGATATCAAACTAGTCCATCCTCAGACTCATGCAACCCATCACGCTTTTCGCTGCCAAGCTCTGACCTGATCATCTGTACTGTATCATCTGCATGTTGTGCATCTTTGATCTGCTGTCTCAGTGTAGGCTTGACTTGCATCTGTGCCAACAATCCTGTCAACAAGGAAACTTCCAACTGCACATTCATTTGCCGCAAGGAGACAGTCATATCCCGCCTATGGCATACCAAGGAACTCAACTGTCCCTTCTTTGTGGGGAGAGAGGAAAACTTTCTTTTAAGCACATCAACAAACACATTTGCCTTACCAGGATGATACTCAATGGTGCAATCATAATCATTGATTAGCTCCATCCAACGATGTTGTTGCATGTTCATCTCACTCTGTGAAAAGATGTACTTCAAGTTCTTATGATCTGTAAAGATCTGACACACTTCCCCATAAAGATAGTGTCTCTAAATCTTTAACGCATGGACCACTGCTGCCAACTCCAAATCATGTGTCAGATAGTTCTCCTCATGTTTCTTAAGCTATAACGAAGAAAAAGAAACTACATGATCTTCCTACACTAGCACACAACCTAAGCCTTTCTTGGAAGCATTGCAGAAAACAACATAGCCCTTCCCAGGCTCTGGCAGCACTAGCACTAGAGCACTAGTCAGCTTCTCCTTCAAACTTTGGAAAGCTTGCAGAAAACGATCATCCCAGACAAAAGGTACATCCTTCCTGTTCAACTTTGTCATCGGCAACGTGATTGCACTTAAGTCCTTGATAAACCTCCAGTAGTATCCTTCCAAACCCAGAAAACTACGAACTTCAGTCGGTATCTTTGGTTGCTCCCAATCTGCAACTGACTCCACCTTCCTAGGGTCCAGTCTGACCCCTTCTGCAAATATCGCATGACCCAAGAAAGTCACTTCCTTCAACCAGAACTCGCATTTACTGAACTTGGCATATAACTGGTGTTGACAAAGAAGAGTCAATGCTCATTGAACATGTTGTTCATGCTCTTACCTATCCCGACTGTAGATCAAGATGTCATCTATGAAGACTACAACAAAGTGATCTAGAAATGGACGGAACACCCTATTCATCAGATCCATGAAAGTAGCAGGTGCATTGGTTAGCCCAAACGGCATAACCACAAACTCAAAGTGACCATACCTCATCCTAAACGTTGACTTTGGTATGTCATCCTCCTTAATCCTCAACTGATGATATCCAGACTGTAGATCGATCTTTGAGAACACTCTGGCACCACGCAACTGATCTAATAGATCATCTATCCTCTGCAACGGGTACTTATTCTTGATCGTGACTTTGTTCAACCACTGGTAATCTATACATAGCCGCATCGATCCATCCTTCTTCTTAACAAACAGCACTGGAGCTCCCCAAGGTGACATGCTCGGTCGGATGAAACCTTTCTCCAACAATTCCTATAACTGCTTCTTCAATTCTGCCATTTCTGCTGGAGCCATCCTATATGGTGTATGTGCAACTGGCTGTGTTCCTGGTACCAAGTTGATCTCAAAAGCAATCTCTTAAGGTGGGAGAACATCAAGGAACTCATCAGGAAACACATTCGCA
This sequence comes from Alisma plantago-aquatica, assembly GCA_963693085.1. Taxonomy (NCBI): domain Eukaryota; kingdom Viridiplantae; phylum Streptophyta; class Magnoliopsida; order Alismatales; family Alismataceae; genus Alisma; species Alisma plantago-aquatica. Next base: position 1,046,725,206 of record OY856412.1, on the reverse strand, counting down.
AACTCTCGAACAACCGTCACCTCTTCAAGGCGGACCTTTTGCCTTGGTATCCACTACGTGAGCTAAGAATGTCGTACAACCTTGCCGCAACAACTTCTCTGCCACCATCGCTGACACTAGACATGTCGGAAGAATCTTCCTATATCCTTGAAAGATCCACTTTTTCCTACCGTCATTAAACATTGCTTGCTTGGAACCATAGTCCAACACAACCTTATACTTCTCTAAGGTATCCATCCCAAGGATCACATTGAATCCATGCATCTCAAGTGGTATAAGATCCACTTATATATTGTGTCCTGAGAAAAATAGAACACAAGATGGGCACTCCTCTTGAAGCATCGAGGAACCATCAAGAGGGGTTTCTAGCAACAGGCTATCTTTCTTACAACTAACATGTAAAGGACAGCTAGCAAGCAGACTATGTGCGATAAAAGAGTGTGTTGCAGTTGGATCAACCAAAACAGATATAAAGCAAGAAGAAGACAAATCGAAATGAAATAACTCCATCTGACTTGTCAGCCATAGATCTGCATCCGCCGGATCAGCCGTTCCAACATAATCAGAAGCTCCGACTCGGCAAAGCCGCTCAAAGGTCTTCCTAATGCCTGATGATTCAACATGGGGAGCATGCGCTCTTGGCTGAGGCACTGGCAACCTTTCCACCATGTGAATCATCGTAGCCATCAACTTCCCTATAAGCTGTTGGTAGGCAGAAGTTTTGAGAACGGCTGGGTCAAGTTGGGGGACCTCAGGCACCTGATCTTCACGTGCCTGCCCTCTTGCTCCATCAACTGATGCAGCATCGCTGCTCTCGGCAGCATGTTCTTCATGGTTTCCAGACATCTTTAAGCTTTATCTTCCGCTGAGGGCAGAAGGTTATTGTAAGAAAATCTGGAAAACTCACAAGAATAGACACAAACCTAGTCCTAGATCCCTGTAGACTCAGCGAACCTAGGGCTCGGATACCAAACCAACTATGACACCCTACCATCACACAGACAACGAGATGACACGCAAAAATGTGTGGAACCATCATATTACCAAAAACACGAGTTAATTAAAACCAATTGTGGAAAGTATACATAAGAGAACTTTTGCATCCATATCCTGTAGAGAAACATGTTATAAAAACATTACAAGCTTTGATGTATGTCCACAGCTTATCGGATCCAGGTGTGCCATCAGCACCAGAGTTTAACACATGTTTATACATACATAAAGGCCATGTACAGCCAGCAGCAGGATATACCAAAATTACAAAGCTAGTCATTTTGAAACATCATCAAACACCTCTGAGGACCTGAGAGTACTGGGATGACTCTAGGATGCTACTAAAAAACCCACCAAAATAGAAGCATGTCCATCTCTTACCTTCTACTACTCTTCTTGCTGCTCGGCCGCAACCTCATGAGCACCACCACGTCTAGAGCGATCACCTAAAAAGGGTGTAAACCAGTGGTGGAGACACACAGTCCCAACGAGAAACATAACTCCCCACCGAACTATAAAACCTCAAAAGGTTAAAGCACATAACAATAGATAACTAATAAAGCGTATAACAAGAGAAGCATATTGAGCAAGGCTATTATTACCATTAGTCTTACCATGATATCCAAGAGGCATATAACCAAGTATTTATTTATGGAACATGATTGACAAAATAAGCTTTATAAGAACTTATCACAAGATATAAGGATCGTACACACAACTGCAAGGTATAACTAGATCAGCTATATAAGCACAAGGCCTCAATAAATGTTCTGTGTTTGTTTAGTGTAACATATACTATCCGGTTGTATTACATTTTATTATGCCCTGAGTAAGTGAGCCTTCCCTGCTCAAATCCAACCATTGGCTGCGAAGCCCAATCTGGTGCCATACAGGGTCTATAGAGATCTAGACTCCATGACCTCACCTTCTCGTGGTCAGTACACGAATCATCAAGCAAGACCGCAGTCTTATGCTTATAAGGCCTCAGTCTCTGGGTCAGCTCCACAGGCTACCCATATCTCTAGCTCACCTTGACACAGGTGCTAGTATATACATCCGATCCATGAACGAATCATGCTCATCATCACATACATGCTCCATATATCCTGAGTCTGCAACCACACTTGCACTCAAACCCTCCTATTTTAGGCTAGGGGAAACCTCACATATTCAACAATATGCGCTCCAGGTAATCCCACAGGATAAACCTGTTTCACCATCACCAACTACTGACGATGATGGATCTATGGCCAAGGCAAACTACATGATATGTTCATCTAAAATTAATTAGTATATTTTAATCCAATTTCTAAGGCAACCAGAGTATAAACATATCCTTATAGAATTACATCATTATTACCATCATCATACTGTCCTGGGACCTCAATCTCTCATTATATCAACCACTGCCTCTCAAGGCATCATAATCATGCATCAACATTCTGGGAACGCATCCCTTATCTCATCATCATAGGATAACACCTCAACTAGGCACTATGCCTTAATCAGGTCCTCAGACCTATCAACCTGTTATCTCATTAGCAAGGATTATCATCTCATTGTGCTAGTCAAAGCACATATTTCTCATAGCTCTTACCAGGCTATAAATCTGCATAGTATACCTACATGGTTAGTATACCCATTCCAAGAGAATCTTAAGCCATCATGGATTAACAGGATTATTATACTATAAAGTATAGAGAAACATCTATGATTATATCACTCATAAGCTTTTCATTCATAGTATTATTATCAATCATGCACATATATTATACCTTATACATGTGACCATATACATGTGTCACATTAACATGTGTAGCAACATCATATCCTTCCAAACTTATTGGTTCATAACCTATCATCTTAACCCATTATCATATTTACAGGATTCAAGGTGATTACATCATATCACTTGTATTATAATTATTAACAGAGAACCGTCAACTGTATACATTCCGTGTTATCAGAACCCTCACCAAAGCTCTTGCAACCCTCACTATAGGTATGGCAAGCAGCGCCAGCCCTCACCAAAGGGTGTATCGGCTAGGGTTCCAACCCCTAGAGCACTTGTTCCAACATATCGACCAATCACACCTCAACCTATCATGCAACCAACTCACAAGGTGTCGGGAAACCAGACCTAAGGATGAATTGTGCATCAGCAGATGCTATCGGCTAAAGGCCTTTCGTGCACAAGGATCAGGGATAGGGTTAGGGTTACTCTATTGGCTAACCCTCAACAATACCATATCGGCCAAAGGGTGTAACGCCCAAGGTGCCGCTATTGTGCAAAATCTCCATGTCGATCAAGGGTCATCCATATCGGCCAGGGCACCCATGTCGTCCAAGATACCACCTCGGGCATGGACATGTTGACTACTCAACCAGCATATCATATGACACCGCTAAGGTTCTCTAAACCACCATCATCTCGGGCACCACAAGACTTCTTCATATCACCATGACCTATCACAAGGGGTGTCGAGCAGAGCACACATCCAGGTGTATCGCCCAAACTTCCAACTCCACAAAGGGTAACGGCCAAGCTCAACTAGGCATATCGGCCAAAGGTACAACCTAAGACAAGGCTATTGGGCAGCACTACTCCAAGGTCATATCGTGCAAGGCACAACCCAACATGGTCATCTTCAACCTCAAGCACAAGGGCACCAAACCCTAATTGATCAAGAAGATCGGCTCACCTCTCAACAACCAAGAGAGAGGGGTTTTGCACAACCTATATCACAAATCGGGCAACCACAAGGACCAACCTCAACTTAGGTCACCATCTATCCAAAAGATCACCTCTCAAATCCATGGTGAGAGGAGGGTGTTGCCCAAGCAACTAGAATATAGGCTCACCTCTCAACTTAAACAAGAGAGAGGTATTGCCCACATCACTAGACCTCAAACTCACTTCCAAAAAACCAAGGAGAGAAAGGGGTATTGCCCCAAAAGAAACCCTAAACTATGGTTCGGCCAACTAGGTGTAAAGGCATATAAACCATCAACAATATCATGCTAACTATATCCATAAGATCAACAACATGTACTAGAGCAAGAAACATAACATACAATGGTCGAACATCCACATATATGAATCATGCAACATAGAGAAGGTAGTATAGCTAGGGTTAGAAGTTATGTAACCCGCCTTAAGCAAACTCCTCAAGCTCCAAAGCTCCAAGCTTCAAGATCCTAGCTCCAAGCACACCTCTTTCGGCCACCTCAAGAAAAGTAACAAAGATCATAACCACCATGGCCGAAGGGTAGGCAAGATGGAGAAGAAGATGCTAAGGAAAGAGGGAAGATGCTTACCAAAGAACAAGACCCACCTAGGGTTCGGCCAACAAGCTAGAGGAAGAAGAAGAGATCTCCACCAAGGGGAAAGGATCAGCCACCAATCTCTCCAAGGAAGGTGTGTCGTGCACACAAGGAGGGAAGAGTGACAAAAGAGCTAAAGGGTTCCCAAGGAAGAGAAAGGCAAGGCATATATAGATGAGGGTCAAGGTTAAACCAAGGCAAGGTGTCACCTTACTAAAGGACACTTGCCCACATGTTTTACCACCTTGAAAAACACATGCACATGCCATGCCGCCACTCAACCAAGGATCGGTAACATGTCCAAGCTAGGGTGACACAACCAAAGCAAGAAGGTCAACAAAGGTCAAAGGCCGACACACCACCACCACCTTGGCCGACACACCCATGGGCGATACCCCATGGCTGACACAAGGCATCCTTGCCCGATACAGGGCTCAACCAAGCAAGACAAGGCCCAAACAAGGGAAAACAAGGCCCAAAAGAGATCAACCAAGCCCAAGGCAACTCAAGGCACGAACCCAAACCTTCCTCTCAACCCTAGAGGAAGCAAAAAGAGAGAAAGACATCTCTCAAGGTGGCAAACCTGCTCTTCAACCTTAACTTAGGTTTTTTTGCAGGTAGCACCTCCAACTCTCAATAAAGCACAAGCAAACCCTAATCACCACTAAAGGTGATTAGCAAGCAACCAAGCATAAGGTTTAGGCAAAATAAATAGGGTAAGCCCAAAACGAAGGTCAGGGTCCTTACACTAAACCCTTCTATAAATAGAGGGGTAATGGGGGCTTCCCAGAACACAACTCAATTACCTCTAACAATTGTTGTCCTCTCTGGTTGTGGTATCCAATAGAGAGCCTAAGCAAGTCCTACTTGCTAAAGGGAGGGATAGCATGGAAGAAACAATTGTGGGAGAGCAAGTTGGTGACTAGTACACTAACAGGAGGGACAATTCCTTTTAGTATGTTATAATAGAACGATATGACTTCTAGTTGGTCTATGTAGACTTCTCTCTAGGCAAGGAGGATGTTGTTTGTTGCTAGGAGGACAAAGTCAGCATGCAATCTATGGCGATACCAAGAGTTGTTGCAGATTTTGTTTGAGTTTGTTGTTCGTGGTGAAGACCAAGAGTTGCACAGATACTGCCCAAGAGAAAATAGAAGATAGGTTCACTACAATGAGTTGTAGTCTCTAGACTTGCTCCAAGACCATGTATAAACTCATTAAACCATCTTTCATGTTTTATAGTAGTTGACATGATCTTGATTTTATGGAAATACTGATAGATAAAAAATTTGTTATCGCTGCCTATCTCTATGCTCATATTTTCCAACAAGAGATGCCACCTAAGTTTCTCACATTGCATCTGGTCTACCATGTTTCTATGTTGAGGAAGTGTCACCCTGATACAAAGTTGACCCTACAGCCTGTGGAGGTTGAGTTGGAAGAGGATGTGTCGTAAGTGGAGGGTCATGTGTTGATCCTTCATATAAGGGTGAAGAAGCTGAAGAAGAAGGATATCTGTTATGACCGCATTTGAGCTTAATTGGTAAACTAGGGTTTACCTAAATGATTACATGCTTAATTGGATTGAAAATTTCTTAAATCTAATTAATGATGACAATTAAATTATCATGTTTGAAATCTAACAAGAACTTTAAGTGTGCTTTTGCCTTGAGAAATTAGGGTTTGAGTAATATAAACCCTAGTCAGATGAAATTAGGGTTTTTACCCTACAAGACAATGTTGGAGAGGAATGAGAGAGGTAAGCAAAGAAAAATTAAAATGGTATCAAGTCTTGGTCAGCATGGTTTTCATGGCAGTTAGCATGGCCATTTTGGGGCATTTACTCTTCAATTCACATTTCTACAGAATTCTAGATAGCAGTGCACTATTCGATTTTTTTTTATTTATTGTAGGATTGGAATGATCTCAAATTTTATCTGAAGATTTGTAACTCATCACAGAATGCTAAATTTTTATAATTTTTGGAGAAGGTTTGATCTCTAAAATATACAAATTACAATAACTTTTTTATGACAAAAAATCTGTTGAAATAAGAAAACGTTTAGTGAGGGGTCAATGTGCAATTGACCCAAGCAGATCAATTTCTATATATGGTCAACCTAACACACTAGGATCTCTCATAATTTGTTATTCAATCTAGAGAAATAAAATCCTAGAGAGAGATGGATAGTTAGGGCTTGAGAGGAGAAAGAGGTGGAATTGCTGATTTAGGGTTTCTCTATCTGAGATATGATCAAATCAAGTAAGTTTAGCTTCTTTGCATAGCCTTTCATGGTGAATCTTCTCTCACATGTCAAGATTCCATCCCTCCTCTGATCTGATCTGAAACGGTATCAAAACTTCCCCTTTCTCACTCTTTCTTCATAATCCCTCATTTTTAGGGTTTCCGAGTTGAAAGGAAGAAGAATTGGGTGAATTGCTAGGGATTTGATATGAGATCGAGATTTTCAGGGATGAGTTGTGTTTTTAAGTTATTTTCACACCTTAGGGTGAGTGGGAACTTCCTTTAAACAGTATATTGTGCAAAAATTTGTTAAATCATCCATAATCTCCAATTGCTTAGCATGCGACTACAAACCCCGAATTGTCTGTTTGATCTAAGTTGTTGCAAAATGATATGAAATGGATTCTTCCTCTATTTGGATGAATTTTAGATGATAAAATCACATTATAAATGTATACAATATATCCTAATGATAATTCCCTAAGTATTCGCAAAGGTTATAAGAGTAAACTGAAATATAGGGGATTTGTCTATGACTGAAATTGTTGTATAATTAAATACAGAAATTTGTTTATATGGATCCCCTTGGTATGAATGATTGTTTATCTGAGTTCATAGTGCATATATGTTAGATACTATCTTGGATTACGTTTCAGGTGAATAGTATTTGTCTGATATCTCAGTAAAGAGGGTGAAACCCTAGATGCGAGGAAAGTTGGATATTTACGAATAGATATCGTGAAATCCATTTGAAGAGATTTTCTTGACATGATAGACTTTATTTATTCAATTTTATTCTTGATGCATGATATCTCAGTGAATGGCATGGAAACCTAAATTCAACTCAGTTCCAAGGTTTCATACATATATTGATTATATATGATTTAAGCAGTTTTTATTCAGTGAATGTTTATGTCGTATGAAATCCTTATGAGAGCCATGTGATAAGTGAATGAGGTAAATGAAACCCTAAGGATAGGGTGTTCAATGAATAAAGTATTGTGATATCAATGTTCTCAGTATGAGATGTGGCGATGCTTAACAGCTCAATTGCATGTTTCTAGTGCATTTAATTCTACATGTTTGATCTCTTTGATTTGACATATAGACAATAGAGTTTTTTATTTTCATAATACATATCTCGTGAATAGCAAGTAATCAAGTATGGAAACCTAATGTAGTATGTTTTTAAAAGTATACATATCTAATTTAGTATTAAATGTTTAATTGAAATGATTAATGTGATATTGTGGGTTTTTCGTTGAATATTATCTTGTATGCATGTATGGTTTGTTTATGAGATCTGGATTCTCTAATTCAAATACTTATCATGAAATGATAAGTTATTATGCTATTGCAAGCAAAGAGATATGACATACCCTAGATAGGGATGTTATTGATGCCATGCATATATGTGTGAAATGTTGAATGAGAATACTTGTTTAGTAGACATGATATATGTTTGAATACATGAGAAATGTTATATGTGCACGAGTAAGGAGAAACCCTAAGAAAAGGGTAAACAATATGTTAAGCATTCAGTTCAATAGTATGAGTAATCAGTAAGATACAGAGTTAAAAGAAATCAGTCTAAGAGAAAGATATAATCAAAGTTATAATAGACTTAGGGGCCCTGAACACCGTAGAACCCCTCTGAGAGGTCTGCGCCTTAGGGGTGAAACGACCTAACCCTAGCTGTGTCCAGTATATGGGGGTCGGAACGTACTACCAGGTGGTACATGGGATGAAGCCCTAGTGGAAGTCTCCTAAAAATATAGTATGTAGTGTCCAACATCAACCAGAGATCCTGGTGGCACTAGAGTATAGAAAAGCCAATAGGTGGCATGACTCTCCGCCAGTGTGCTCATGTTAGAGGAGGAGTCCAGTTTTACAACCCACAGGTGTGCTGAGGGCAGAGTGCCATTACACTGTTGTAGTCCAGTGGCGTAGTTAGGTTTAGCTATCTCAGGGTGTCAGCTAAGTCTTGTACGGTGTGAACATAGTGCACTACGAGTCTTCATATGTAGAGTACACTGCATATTAAGGCATAAGCTAAAATATGATCATATAGGCTTAAAGAGTTTCTTATAAATAAAAAGAGTTAAGAAAGTTTTGAGTACAGTTTCCTAATAGTTGTTCTTTAAATGCAATATTTACATTCTCTGTTATTTTAAAAGTATTGTTTTAGATTTGCTCAGTGTAGTGAGTACTGTTGTTATAATTGATATCAGTTGCTCAAAGGTATATCTGTAATTATATCAATGCTTTAGACTATTTCTTTGAAGTACTCATTCACTGAGCGAGTAGGCTCACCCCTCTACTCAAAATTTTTAGGGATAACCACGTGGACTTGAAGATGTTCAAAGCATCAGAGTAGATCTACCACATGAGTTAAGTATGAGATTAGTGAAGTTCAGTCAGTCCTTGTCACTCTAGGTCCTTGTATAGATGTGAGAGAGTTATACATGATATTTTGTATCTTTGTTTCCTTGATAAGAGAGAATGTATCTGATTAATACGTCATATGTACATGGAAGTGTGAGAAACAAAATAAATGTATGGATGTGTATCATTAATGTTGAGATCATGTTAGAGTAATCAAGGTTTAATTCTCTTGTAAAGTTTGTTTATGTGATTCAATGCGAGAAAACAAAGAGATTGAAAAAGAAGAAAAAGTTGGGAGTGAACTTTGTATTAAGTAAAATCCTCATAGTCATGCCCTAATCTCATGATTAGTGGTAATCGTGGGATGTGGGTGTGATCTCTTTGGTATCAGAGCCTAGGCTGAGTCGTCAGGGACTATTAGGATAGAAAGTCAGAGTTATAAGTGTGGCAGATAGGAGGTGATGTATCTATAGCTCTGGGAGGTCTGAGTATATAGATACCTTGGCCTGGTATCTGAATACTTAGATTGACCAGTATCAAGCTACTCTGTCTATTCTTCTCTGGATGCCTAGGCTAGGCATGTAGTGGGAGAATAGGCCAGAGAGAAACCCTAGAAATATTAGGGTTAGGAGACTGAAAGTAATGAAGGTGTAAGAGATTAAACATAGAATGTGATACAACTATTGCTTTATATTGCTTCTTTGACTGGAGATCAATAGAAATGCTCTTATATCTTTGAATTCAGATTATCAGTTTGTAGAATATATATGGTTCTTTTATATTGTTATGTATCATGAAGTAATTCAGTTATTGTTTATATTCTTTGTATCAAGTAGACTAGAAGTTATGTTTAAATGATTTTACCTATGTGGATATTCTTTCCACATGTTTGAGATTAATAGGAGTTGGTTAATCCTAAGTAGCTCTTGGCTTCAGGATTGCAGGTTCGGCCTAGTCCGGCTGGCAGGATGCGTTACTGGGATCTAATGATTCCTATTGAAAATATAATAAGAGTAGACTATGGATAAAATTAGACCCACATCATAGTGAGAATGTACATACACTAAGATGTTGAAACATATTGGAAAGATTAGAATAGCTAAGAATTAGTTAGAACTGATATTTGAGATTCAACTTTGGGGCCTCATATGAAAAAACCCTTAATTGGGAATAAAGGAACACAACATTAGGTTTTGATTAAGTTAAATGATAAGTATTATATGAACTCTAAAGATGAAATATGGAAAAGATATGAGAAAGGTATGTAAGGGCCAAGATAGTAAGAATCAATCATGAGGAATGGATCATATAATCAAGTATAATGCTTTTATGTACTCCAAAGCAAAGGCAAAATAGAAGAAAGAGTTGAGTATACAATAAGTACATAGGAGTGAAGAGTCTTCAGAATAGTTAAGGTAAAGAGAATCGAATGAACATGTAAATCATAAGACTAGAACAACAAACTTAGTTGAAACAAAGAGAAATGTAAAAAATATGAGCTTGATTAAGGAATGAGCGTTATGATATAATTGATAGCATAGAATGTATGCCTTTATTATAAATCTTAATACATTCATCCTTATTAACTTTGGATTTCAAGTCTCTATAGAACAAAAACTAATTTCTAAAAGAAGAAAAAAAGTGTAGTTTCACAAATGAATAAGTCATACAAAGGTAGACTATATTTAGGAAGGAGAAAACTTGATCGAAAGAGAAACTAAGTTTGACCCATGAATGATCCTTTTGAATTAAAATGAAGAATATGTAATGTATTAAACATGAGGTGAAACTAGTAGAGAGAATATTGATTTAGTTAACTTCACATTAGTAGAAGGATAAAAGAAATATGTGCAACATGGTATATATGATCATACACATGAATAAACAACATGGTCATAAAAAAAATTAAAGTTAAAGATGACAGGTGGAAGAGTAGTATATGGTAAGAGAATTATGGAAAGTAAGGAAGGGTTTGAAACATGATGGAGTAATATATTATAAAAGAAAGAGGTTAGGAGAGTCAAGCAAGTGCTAATTAGTCAAGTATCCTTGTTGATAACTAATTAAACCTACATACAAGAAATGTACTAAGGGAATGTTTGAAGATAAGAATTTTAAGTCTTAGAATCATCTTCTCTTTCATATCTTCATTAATGAGAGCAAGGTGGGAAAGAAGTGATAAGAAAATGAATCATATATGATGCATAACCACCATGTTAGGGACATCTAGTGAATGTAATAATGACAAACAATATGATAATGAAACCCTAGTAGGGTAAATTGAGAATGTAATCTCTCTGAATGGCCAAGTAAGAGAAAGGAAATTCAAGTGATGAGATAAGGAAGACTTTAGTAAAACTTGTGAGATCTAAAGTTTGGATTTCAAATTAAGAGAATAAAGTCACATCATAATAACGTCATGCTACTGATAAGGACCAAACCCTATAATGTTTAGACTTGTACTAGTTTAAGGGACGTCACTAGTGATTTGACCTTGAATACTAGTATCTCTATAAAATAAGATCATGAAATTTGCACTATGAGAAGTAAACTAGCATTGATAGTGATCTAGGTTTTAAAGGTAGCTAATCTGAAAGGTAGATAAACAATATGGAAATGATGTTGGGTTTTAGGGGAGGCAGAGAAGGCAGCAGAAACAAATAAAATTGTCCTCCCAAACCCAGAACAAGGAAACGCGTCAACGTCTATACAATAGGAAAGGATGGTTTTTGGAATTATACCTTGTCCCGAGGCTTGCTCGGCGACAATACCTTGCGGCTTGTGCGGTCTTCACCTCCGATCTTGGACGGTGTCTATGCAGCTCCTGGTCGCACCGGGACTGACGACTCCTGGTATCACTGGGACTGTCAGGATTGACAGCTGTCCTCCGAGCGGCAGAAATCTCCTGCCTCTGAAGTAGTCCACACGGACCACCTGGAACTCCAATCTCCTTGTTTCACAAGGAATTGGAAGGAGTCGTACCCTCCTGTTAGTGTACTAGTCACTGACACACTCTCCTACCACCAGTCACTTTCTGCAGTTGTCTTTCCCTTGTTGTGCCTCCCTTATCGGGTAGCACTTGCTCGGGCTCTCTCAGTTACCAAAACCAGAGAGAACGACAACTTTACAGAGAAACTGGTTGCACTTAGTTGTTCTTTGAGAAGCCTCCAATACCCCTATATATATAGGAGGGTCATGGGACGGGTTCTCTATCCCGGGCAATGTGGGACTAAAGCAGGAGTAGAAGGGTTCGAGATTTTCCACAAAAACAACCAACTGCGCAACCTGAACCGATCGTTTCATTTCTGAAACGGTTGGTGGGGGACCTGAGTCGGTCAGTTGACACCTCAACTGATCGGTTGGGACCCATGAAACGGTCGGTTCACTTCTAAACCGATCAGTTCGTGGTCCTGGTCAGTTCTCGATTGACTTTTCCTCTTTTGTTTCGAATTGGTACCAAATACCAATCCTTGTTCCAATCAAATTGGGCAAGTGAAACGAAAAGAAATTTCTCACCAATGTGACTTTCCCAACTTGCTCGGTTGGACCAGTTGAACCGATCATTTCACCCTGTCCATGAGTCGATCGACTCACCACCTGAGTCGATCGGTTCACCAAGCTCAGCCGATCGGTTCATCACATGAGCCGATCGGTTGGGAATGCAAATTGTGCAGAAATAGTCAATTGCAATTTCAATCAATCTGATACTCTAATCAATCATTCCAACACCTTGAACATTATGATATTGATCTATCAATTGATTGAGTGTTTAATTGAACTACTAAACTCCTTTAGTAATCAATCTAAATGTTGTTTGTGGATAAAACTCCTCTTCCAGGTTAAATCCTATGTGTGTGACCCTGCAGGTCCATTTCACGTTGGTAGTGAAAGTCCATAACACTTATTACTTCACAAGCAAAGAGTGGTGCCTAGTCACACATCAGTGCTACCCAAGTGAAATAGAAAGTTGGAGAACAACTTTCAATCCTACAATCCGTGAATAGTGTTACAGTGAATGTATAATTCTTTTGTCACTGATATCCCGAATGAACTTGAGGCATTGAACAGTCATCCTGTCAACATTCATTCACTTTCTTGATCTCGGAGTAGACTAGAAGAGATATGTATGACATCAATATCACATACTGATTCACACATGCCTGCATGCCTTTCTCAATCCTACTCATCAAGTGGCCATGGATATCAAACTCCCTCAGGAGGGACAAATCCCATATCTATCACTCACCCCTCAAAAGCCCCATGTGTCAAAGCCACCCAATCATCACCTTTATAACAACCCATGTTTCAGGACTACGTTTGATGATGTCAAAGTGTGCCCAACGACATGTGTTGAGTGTAGTGATTTTAGGTCAAAGAATCACACTCACCACCATCACTGTGAGTATTGACTGTGACTACCATGTCATGGTTCCATGTGTCAAACTCATGGTAGGTCTGTCCGGTACACTTGCTCTCTAACAAGTACCTATGTGTTTGGTTTGATGTCTCTATATCATGACTAATGAGATTCTATCATCAACCAACACCACAATCTAGTCTTGTGTGTCATTGCTGTCTATCTACCTTCCACAATGACATCCGACTAGGGACATAACAAGAATGTACAAACTCTTAGCATCTGTATGATATCATCGTTCAGGTCCTCAACCTGAAAACATACATCATTGAGTACTGTCATTCTCTAGACATTCAATCTATTCTATCACTATCTCATATGACAGAACCAGAAAGAATTGGAAGCTTTCCTTTGATGTTTATCAAATCAATCTTAATGTATCCCACCAATCATCCCATGATTGGCTCTCAGGGCATACATACCAACAGACTCCCACTTGCACTGCGAGCCAATCACCCATGAATCATATTCATGGTGATCTTCAAACATGTCCCACATGTTACTGTGCTCTAGTGCGAACATAGTGAGTTATGGCCACACCTTGCCAAAGTCAATTTTTAACTACATGTCTCTCATCTCTTCACTGTACGTCACACGTATGAGATGGAGTTGCCGTAATATGCAATCTGGTATTCCTTTGCTAACCTTTAGCCACATTGCATGATCAAGGATTCCATACTTGTCATCAATGAGCGGAATATCTATAAGTTCATCTCATGAACTTCCAGATCCATATAGTATCCATTGTTGTTCTCTAACGCATAGATACTCGGCATTTCCTTATAAATGGTTTTATTGGAACACTTCCAATTATCAACAAACTTTCACTTTTATATATCCTATATATATTTTGCGATTAATTTTCTGTCCTTTCGGAAGTTCGCATCAATGTAACTCTTTACATTGAACTCTTCCTTATCTCCATAGAACTAGTACTTCTCAAGTACTTATCAAGTTCTCATGGTATTCCAATAACCCTTACTTGAAATAGACAGACATCCACTCGTCATGTCCCACATACGAGTTATCACGATGAGCACATCATATTGCCATGTCCTACATACAAGATGATGAATGCATTTTGTTCTTGCCCTGTCAATACATGCAAGATAATGGGATGATTACATACATAATATATCCATATATATTCTTAGTGTTCCCATTCTTCATAAGAATTGGACACTTGGCCTTGGGATACTAACTCCATGTAACATGGACAAGTTTTCTCCCACTGAATCTGTGCATACTAAACCCTTCAGTACAGATTGCCAATGTATGCTTTCTCTTTTCAGATCAGGAGGTTTTTGAGAACTATCTCTATAGATCTCTATTCCTATCACATAGGAAACATCTCTATCTTCCTTAAAGATAATTTCCACTTTTGGATTTCCATTCTAGAACATTTCCATTTCACATCAACATGTGGAATGTGAACATGCTCCCACTAAATCACAGATCCCTTCTTTATCTTTGACATATCAGTCAAACCCTTTGACTATATCATCAAAGTAAAGATCCAATTCTGAGTTGCTTGTACTCAATCAATCATATTGATTAGTCCATTGTAACTTATAGACTTCATTTGCATTAGTGGATTCATAAACCATATAGGTTGTGTCACGTACACATCCTTGTTCTATTCCTCATAGGAATGCGGTTTTAGTATCCATATGCCAAATGTCTTAGTCATTAAGTTCCAATCAACAAGCATCATCCTTCTCAAAATGTTATCCATGTGTCTTAACTCTTAAGATTCATTTGCACTCACTACTATAGAACCTACCTTTAGTGTCGGTTATTTAAGGCCTTTAGTGTCAGTTTCTAAGTGACACCTATGTGGGCGACACTAAAAGCTCACCCATTACGCGTCGGTTCCAAAACTGACGCCCAAACTCTTCGCGTGCCATCGAAAATGCGCCATCATGGGACTATAGGCGTCGGTTATTAGATAAGAAACCGACGCCCAAACCCTTCGGCCACAGAAAGGGCGCCATCTTGGGCACTATCAGTGTCGGTTATAAGTAAGAAACTGACGCCATATATCTTCGCGCCACAGGAAATAGAAGTCGGTTATTTATATAAAACCGACACTATAACTTTGTGTGTCAGTTTTATACAAATAACCGACGCCTATTGTTTTTTTTGTCAATCTGCAGACCTACTGTGGATGGTCACAGGATGAGAAACCTGCAATTCAGTTATGAACTGCAGGTTTTATGACATCCAATGATATCAGCCAATAACAGACCACAAACCTGCAAAATTAACAACAAAAATATATATTCACACATGCATTTAGCAATGCAACCTGCAGTTCCATTTTATTTTCACACATTTAGAAACATTCATGTAGCTAGCAATCTGTAGTTCCATTCATTCACATTCACACATGTAGAAACATTCATATAGCAACCAACACTTTCATTCATTTTCACTCAGACACATGTAGAAACATCCAGACATGTAGAAACATTCACACATATATTATAATTCAGAAATTCATTTACAAAATATCATTGTTTAGTCATTATTTGCTATCAGCATCCCAATTATATTTTAAAACCCCCACTATTTGTATGGTTGTTGCCCATTCTTCTCTTACTTCATTTAATTCTCCCATCGTATAGGGAGCATGTACATCTGGTAAGTCCTTTCCTGTAATGGGGTCAACTTTAAACACCTGTAAAGAGAATGATGTATATATATAATTAATGAGCTATAAATAAGATTGATATATTTCGATCATATTATCTAATGAGACTATATAATACCTGAGCAATACACTCTATATCCAGTGCGGCATGTTTGATAATCATGTGCATATATCGCATGACATAGTATCCACATACCCATTTGTTGTCTTGTGTAGCACACTATAAATTCAAGCATACAAAATATTAAAAAATACAACTAATTAAGCATTGTTCACATAAATAATATATACATATATTGCAGTCGGGAACTAACTTTCACGTTCTTCCAAATTATTGGCTGGTTCTTTTTCATAGGGACCTTTCCTCCAGCCTTTTTGAACTCATCAAAACCCCTACATGTTAATGTAACACAGAACATTGCAATTAAATAGTAATGTAATAACATATGTTAACGGATATGAAAATGAAATATTTCTCACCGGAATAATGCCATTTTCATTATGTGTCCAAATCTTGTATTCAATTTACTCCCCTTAGGATCTAGATAATAGACAATGAACGTCTCGGGGACAATAACCAGTAACTCCCAATGCCTACCACTAGAAGTAAAAAAGGTAAAAATTAATAACTCAAAATCCATAATAAAAATGTAATTTTCTTAAGTCCAAATTATAATAAGAAAAGTAAACTTACTCTACATTGAATGGAGCCATTATCACCGTCTTCTTATTTACAGCAAAATTTGTAAAAGCCTCAAAGCAGTATTGTTGAACTGACGTAGGGTCTTTAGATACTAAACTAATCAAAGATGGAATCAAAAACCCTACATGTTCGAATCCAAAATCTACACATATCTTGTCTAAGTAGCTGCAAAATATGTATTAATTACTCATGCATTAATAAATAAGAAACTAGATCACCAGATCATACACAAGGTATATGGATGTATAAAGAATATCTCACCTTATCCATAGCTCTATCACAGATGTATTTAGCCAATCATTTCCAAACAACTCCAAAATATCTTGTATAAATAGTTTGGTTTTGTATGACTGACATGTAGAATCTGAATCAGAAGAAACAGTTATAGGGCAGTTTATATCATGTTCGCCTAACCATATTGCCATACCCCTACAGTTAGGACCTATACGGGACAGGTAGGTCCTGTGGAACCCAACTAGGTAATGTAGGAGGTGGAAGTGGAGGCCTAGATGTTGTGGGTGTCTTCTTTTTAACCTATATATATATATATATATATATATATATATATATATATAATTTTAGATCAACTGACATCATATACACACACTAACAATTTAACATAATGTAAATTTATCATACAATTTCAGTAAAGAGGACATCCGCTTTTCGCCACAATATCACTCTGCCTTCTGCCTCACCAAGCGTTTCACAATCTGGGTGGGCATATGGCAATGGAAGATCCGCCCATCCTTGCAATACATGTACCGGGCTCACACGAAGCCAACCACCTGATAATGGAGACCCGTGAAACTGTTCCCCGGGTAGGGATGGGTAAGCCGACACCTCTGCAATGACATATTCATTACTTTTTAGACAACATCGCTTCAACCCCTACAAATTTTTGCGTAAAGAATGTTATATACATATATACATATCATCTTTTTTTGAAACGACTATAATTTCATATATACATATCATCTTGAATTAAAAAACTAGTTACTATGTCATAAAAATACTTACAGCGGATGTGCTAGGTGGTGGTTCTACAGGATTACTCCCAACCTCTGCAGTAGGAGTAGGAGTAGAGCATGCAGTAGGTATTGTCTGGTAAGTGGAAGTCTGAGATGCCTGCCACTTTTTCATTGCTTCTTTGAGTTTTTCTTCGAGTTTCCTATCAAATAGCTTATCTACCTATACATGGATAAGAGAAACGTCAAATTCTAATTATTGAATTCTCTTTTATAGTAACATTATAAAGAAAGAATATGTTACCTCATCTTGTGAAAGTCCCGCTTTTGGGACATGTTTGCGCTGGGATGGCCCAAAAAAAGCTTTGATGCCCACACCAGCGCCTGCAGCCCTAACACATCCAGGATGCTCTGGGTTACCCAGAGCAACTGTCAATTTATCCCTTGTTCCCTCAGGGATGAACTTGCCTTGTTTCCTCAGCTCGTGCAGCTCCCGCTAATCGCCAAAACAAAAATTTGTAATTAAGTAAACAGCACAAATAATCAATATTCGAATGATTGCTGTAAGAGTTGTATTTTACCATTTTTGCAGCCGCCTCAGCAGTTGCAGCCTTCGTTATTTCTCCCTTCTTATTTTGCCTCCCAGCTATCCAGACATCATGGCGAGGTAGAGGTGTGCTACCTATGGTAGAGGACTCCTGAGTAGCAGCAGACTGAGCAGTAGCCTCAGACTATAGTCTTTGGCGAACGCCTGCATATCCTCTTGGACCCATTGTGTGGTCGTGCACATTCAGTGCATGCCTTGATCTTTGTGCCTCACTGAGGGCCTAGTTAGTATGCACATTAATGATTTGGTTAGTAACACTAAATGTTAATCTTGAATAGGTGAATACAACATATATTAATAATGAGATTGAGATTGACGCCTAATACCTTGAATTCATCAGTTTGTCTTGAAGCGACAAACGCGTCCCATTCTTCTTTGTCCAGGAAGTTCCACTGTTCAGTGGTTGTCTTCTTCCTCTTGTCAGCTTCTTTTATGTATTCTCGGGTGAGATTTATCCTATAGTTCCTTAGGACTCTCCCACAGCGTTGCATCACGCATTTACGATGCAGCTTTTCATCCAATTCAAATATACTCTGCAAAATAGAATTGCTATTAACTAGTATCCAAAAATTTAGTAATCTACAAAATAGAATTGCAAATTAATAATAACTCACGCATAAATCCCTCCATATTAAGTCTTTCTTCTCCTTAGAAACGTTATGCCAAGAATCTAAGCGACAACTGCAATGGCTACGAGTAACAAACCCAAGATATGAAACAAATGAATTGCGATTCACACCACATGCATTTCCTGTGTTACCAAAATCCACAACAAGTTTGGGTCCATTGCCCTTTTGCGCAATTAACTTCTTCATCATAGTGATGTCCCTTCTCTTGTCAACTTTTTGGTGCTGCTGATCAAGTGCATCAAGTACTTCAGGTGGTACCTGTGCATCATCAACCTAAAATTTGACAAAATAAACACATTTACAAGATATAACTATAAATGGACATATAGATATAAATATATGATATTTTTTTAAAACTTACATTGTGAGGCGGCGCATTGATGTCCTCACCCTCACGGTAATCATCAGCACGGTCATCAGAAGAATGGTCAGCCATCTGCAAATTCACATTCAAATTGTAAAGTTCACATTGTAAAGTAATTCAAATTGTAAAGCTCGCATTGTAAAGTTCACATTCACATTGTAAAGTAATTCACATTATAAATTAAGCTCAAATTGTAAGTGATGGTTTGAAGAACATACATTATACACTTACATCCTAAGCGAGATTAGGTATTCAAGAACAGTCCCAAACCGGGGACTATCCAAGATTTACTCCTAATGATTAAATCTTGGATGGGTTTCTAGGCCAACAAATAATGTGTTGTCATTCTTATACCTAAAATCCTAGTTCTTCAAGTTAGGGTGATTATTGATGTCTTTAAAAGCATGATTGGCAATTTAGGGAAAAGTTCATCATTTACATTCCAAGCATGTCACATGTGTGCATTACAGTTCATCATTAAGCAAGAAGGGTGATTAGGATTCTCACCAAGAACGGGTTTTGATTTTCTATACAATTTTATAAAAAAAATGCACATGTATGCATATATATACTATACTTTTTGGAACCTTTATACATATCTTAACACCATAAATAACCATACTAAACACCCAAATACTTTATAACACAACTATAAAACAATGATTATAGCTAAACTATTAAACTATAGACTTGTCACACATAAAACACCCTATACAACTATAAAACAAAAAAGTATTAAGATATGCATGATACAATAACTATTTTGCATCACATTACAGCAGACTTATCATTGATACCTTACTAACTTAGTGCTACATTTACATATCATCACTTGATCAAAAATTACAGCAGTACATTTAACCAAAGTATGCATTCTAAAATCTATGTCATGATTAGTTACATGTAATTTACTTGGATATACAGCAGTACCCGATTACTATGTCTTACATACAAAGTATGCATATTAAATTAACTAAGGCTTATCATAGAACATGTATTGTATATAAGTTCAATATATTACAGTCAATAATTATTTTACTTTCAAAAATTACTTAATGTTACAGGCTTACAGCTCTAATATAAAGAGTGATCAACTAAGGTATTGCCATAGATCAGTGTATATGAGTTATTTATCAAGTTACCAATAAGTAAATAACTTTAAAAAAATGCCCAGCAGCAGCCTGGGCGTGCATTGGCACCGCCCAAGCAGCCGCCTAGGCAGAGGAAGGAAGGAGGAAGAAGGAGGAAGGGCGTACATGGCCTGGAGCACGGAGGGCCGACAAGAACGGAGCGCCGACGACCAGAGACTAGAGAGGGAGAGGGAGAGGGCCTTCCGACGAGCACGGATGCCGGTGAGCACAGAGGGCCGACGAGAAGAGGGTCGGTGAGCACAGAGGGCCAGTGAGCACGGAGGGCAGGGAGCAGCGTGTCGGCGGAGCACGGAGCAGCGGCGGCGGAGCACGGAGCAGCGGCGGGCGCGAGCACGGAGCAACGACCAGTGGGGGCGAGCAAGAAATCGCCAGACCTAACTGAAATCGGGAATGAAACAGAGAAAGGGGAAGAGTCGCTCGCACCGGTGAGCTATTAAGTTGACCATAAGCGTCAGTTATTCAAAAAAACCGACAACTAAACCAACAGTGTCGGTTCTTTTCCAAAAACCGACACCTATACTAGCTTATAGTCGTCGGTTTTTAACTAAAATACAACTGACACCTATTTCTGTCTCGTGAATAACCTTTATTCGTAGGTTATTTATTTATGTACCGACGCCATATGTCAAGTTTTGGAGGTAATTTTTTCGCTGGAATTTTAGTTTTGGCGGTTGATTTTAGGTGTCGGTTTTTTATTAAGTAACCGACACTTAATAAAAGCGGTACCCGTGTCTGGTCGCCCTTCATAGATTGGATGTCGGTTTATGTTATCAACCGACACTGTAGAGTTTAGGTGTCAGTTTATGTATACAACCGACACCTTGAAAAGTGACTTTATAAGCCATTTTTGTAGTAGCGACTTATGGATTTCATCCAATGGGTGCTACAATCAAGGTCATACCTTATGGTTCACATGGATGTCATTTAGGATGTAATGGTCATAAACCATGACTCAAAATTCAGTTCCTCATATTCATCTAGATAGTTGACTCATCACATGAGCAACTCATCACATAGATAAACGAGGTGTATCCATCAAGGATATAAGAACTTAAAACTCCTTGTGATTCTTAATGTCCTTTATTAGTGTGGGGTATTCTTTTATTAAGAAGAATTCAGTTATTTGATAATCATTCTCTAACTCCTTAGAGTATGATTCCTTCTTGATTTAGACATCACCATGCCTTAATCATGAGTTCGCTATGATACACTATCATAATCACTCATAAGGATCTCAAACATTTGGTCCAAGTATTTCATTCATTGATCTCATCAAGAATTAACACTTTACCAAATTTGCACTTCATCTATGATAATCTTGAACACTTCAAGATATTCATATTGGTATTTCTCTAAACACCGTTTGAAGTATTAGCATTTGTTACAATAGGTATGTAAATACATCACATGTATCATACCTAATAGGATAATCATTCTCCCACTACCTTTAGTGAAGATTGATTAATCATGTCCAAGATATTCATGTCTCTTACTGGTTCTCTAACCAAAAGAGTCTAGATTTATCCATCACATGGAAACTAGATATGAATTTCTCATGATTGATGCTAATTTGATTATTTGAGTTATCTATAACTTTTAGGTATCATTTTATCTTATGCATATCAAATACCACAAGATAAACAAGGCATTGCCACAAAGATCATATCTTTAGAAATTGAAACATCTCTTTATTGATTGTCATCATTGTCATACAATATGCAAAAAATAAAGTGTTTCTATCTATTGGAAAATATGAAATAGCAGTTCATAATTGTATTACATGCCTTTTAGGCTGAAAATAAACTAAAGTACTCCTATCTATGGCGGCAACACTTGCCCCATTTATTGAGTGCTTTACACTTTACATTTGGTATCATATACCTCAAAAGTGTTACAAGTTTATTTTCATGACACCTTTAAGTGGAGACATCAGTCGCCTCCTTCTTCTTTTGTTCTTCCAGATAGAGAGGACAATTCCTTTTCCAATGTCCTGGCTTTTGACAATGGTGGCAATTGCCTTTCTTGATCATGCCTCCCTTAGCCTTGAGAGTTGAAGACGACTTGGGCTCCTGGCTAGCATCAGAACCTTTCTTAGCTTTGCCCTTACCCTTGCGCTTGGACTTGCCTTTCTTACTCATGATCACCATCACAGACTTAGGCTTGTCCTTCTTCATCTGTGTCTCGACTGTCCTCAACATGCCCAACAACTCTGACAGTGGCCTATCAAAGTTGTTCATGTTGTAGTTCATCACAAATTGACTGTAGGATTCTGGAAACGATTGTAGTATCACGTCAATAGCCAACTCTTGGCTCATTGGAAATCCCAGTCTTGTCAGGTTCTCCACATACCTAATCATCTTGAGTGTGTGAGGACCAACTGGATCTCCTTCTGTCATGACGCACTTGAACAGTGCCCTTGAGACATCGTATCTCTCTTTCTGTGCTTGATCTTCATACATGTTCCTGAGATGTTGAATCATCTCAATGACACCCATGTTCTCATGTTGTATCTACAACTCGTGGTTCATAGAGCACAACATCAAGCACTTTGCATCAATGGCATCATCAGAATGCTTCTTGTAAGCATCCCTTTCCGCCTTTGGTGCATTTGGAGCAGGTTCCTCTGGAATTGGAGTCTCCAGGACATAGAGCTTTCGCTCTTGAGTGAGAACAATTCTCAATGTCCTATACCAATTGTGGAAGTTTGTCCCATTTAGCTTGTCCTTTTCAAGGACCGATCGCAAACAAAAGTGATTGTTGTTTGTTGTTATTTGTACTACAAAAGGAAATATGCAATTTTAGTCCAAAAACTCATTTTTGACTTATTTGATTGATTTGAAAAGTTGACGATATAATTAGGCCTTTAATTAATTATCGCTCCCACTATTTTAGTTCAAATTGATAGCCCTCACCATCAATTTGGAAGATTGCAGCGTACAACCTTCTAGTGAGCAAGATCTTGAAGTCCTCTAAGTCATTGACCAGCTAGGGCTGTCACCCACAAGTTAGATCTCTCAGGGAGGCAACTCTTGCCAATTGCATCATATGCAACTCTTGATAAGATGTCATATGCAACTCCTTGCCATGATCATCTCCATGCCTCAAGGTACTAGATCCCATTAAGATCGCCTTGTTAAGTCTGAACCAAAGCAAACACGATGAATATGCACCCTGCTAGGGAAGACCCACATATCCATCCTTCACGCTTCCATGAGATAGACAGTGCACCACGCTAGGGCGTGCTCACACTTGGTCGATCAATCTTTTCACGTGTGTCACATTTGGAAGGCATCTAAAACTTAATATTTAATGAGGGATTTTGTTTTTATATACATATACATATCCAATCACTACAATATATAGTATGTATCATATACATGCTATATCCCACAGAAAACATGTGAAACGATAAAAGCGATGATTATGGCCATCCTAATGTGATTCCTCGAGCCAAGAGGAATCACGGTCATTTAGGTCTACATCACATGCAACCTGTATAAGCTGAACTTTATGCTTTGCCTTTCTGGGTTTGATCAACTCATCACATGACTGGTCGGCTCACCATCAGTCCAGTCGACTGGGTGTCACCAGCCGATCGGTTGGCTCCTCCAACTGATCGGTTCGCTTGGTCATCGTGCATCTCATCATGGCTGCCAACCGCTCGTCTCGCTCCTCGAACCGATCATCAACCGATCGGCTCACTCCTTGAACCGCTCATCTTGAATGTCAACTGATCGGTTCACGCCTTGAACCGATCATCTCAGCTGTCATCAGGATGTCCTCCATTCTTTGACATAACATGAAATAAAATTCTATCCTATTTTACATTGTGAAAAGAGAAACCTCGAGTTACATTCGAGGCGAGAAAAGGTAGGAAAGAAATCTCGAATTATTTCGAGTTACATCAGTAATAGGAGAAAGGGAATCGGTGCGCAGACCGAGATGCAAGCAACCACATATAACCATACACATATAGGGTTCATTGGCCATAACCACACTATACATCCACCACAAAACTTGTTTAAGGGTGATGCGTATCGAGTGCATTCATATTACATATCATATATGTATATTGGGATTTGTGGATTTAGGATTGGACATGCATAAAGCCAATTTTATTCGCATCGTATGCAATAAATAAAGGCGACAAACCAAAATTGATCATATCGATAATCCTAAAGTATAGAGAAGTTGACGTGGCTCTGATACCACTATTGGGTTTTATGGGAGGCAGAGAAGGCAGCGGAAACAAAAAAAAATTTCTCCTCCCAAACCCAGAATAAGGAAATGTGTCAACGTCTAAACAATAGGAAAGGATGGTTTGTGGAATCATACCTTGTCCCGAGGCTTGCTCGGCGACAATACCTTGCGACTTGTACAGTCTTCACCTCTGGTCTTGGACGGTGTCTGTGCAGCTCCTGGTCGCACCAAGACTGACGACTCCTGATCTCACTGGGACTGTCGGGATTGACAGCTGTCCTCCAAGCGGCAGAAATCTCCCGCCTCTGAAGTAGTCCACACGGACCTCCTGGAACTCCAATCTCCTTGTCTCACAAGGAATTGGAAGGAATCACACCCTCCTGTCAGCATATTAGTCACTGACACACTCTCCTGCCACCAGTCGCTTTCTGCAGTTGTCTTTCCCTTGTTGTGCCTCCCTTATCGGGTAGCACTTGCTCGGGCTCTCTCTGTTACCAAAACCAGAGAGAACGGCAACTTTACAGAGCAACTGGTTGCACTGACTTGTTCTTTGAGAAGCCTCCAATACCCCTATATATAGGAGGGTCATGGGATAGGGTTCTCTATCCCGGGCAATGTGGGACTAAAGTAGGAGTAGAAGGGTTCAAGATTTTCCACAAAAACAACCAACTACGCAACTTGAATCGATCGTTTCATTTCTGAAACGGTCAGTAGGGGACCTGAGTCGGTCAGTTGACACCTCAACCGATCGGTTGGTACCCATGAAACGGTCGGTTCACTTCTGAACTGGTCGGTTCGTGGTCCTGGTCAGTTCTCGATTGACTTTTCCTCTTTTGTTTTGAATTGGTACCAAATACCAATCCTTGTTCCAGTCAAATTGGGCAAGTGAAACGAAAAGAAATTTCTCACCAACCTAACTTTCCCAACTTGGTCAGTTGGACCAGTTGAACGGATCGTTTCAACACTTGAACTGATCATTTCACCATGTCCATGAGCCAATCGACTCACCACCTGAGCTGATCGATTCACCAAGCTCAGTCAATCGGTTCATCACATGAGCCGATCAGTTGGGAATGCAAATTGTGCAAAAACAATCAATTGTAGTTTCAATCAATCTGATACTCTAATCAATCAGTCCAACACCTTGAACATTATGATACTGATCTGTCAATTGATTGAGTGTTAATTGAACTACTAAACTCCTTTAGTAATCAATCTAAATGTTGTTTGTGGATAAAACTCCTCCTCCAGGTTAAATCCTATGTGTGTGACCTTGCAGGTCCATTTCACATTGGCAGTGAAAGTCCATAACACTTATGACTTCACAAGCAAAGAGCAGTGCCTAGTCACACATCACTGCTACCCAAGTGAAATAGAAAGTTGGAGAACAACTTTCAATCCTACAATCTGTGAATGGTGTTACAATGAATGTATAATTCCTTTGTCACTGATATCCCGAATGAACTCGAGGCATGGAACAGTCATCCTGTCAACATTCATTCACTTTCTTGATCTCAAAGTAGATTGGAAGAGATATGTATGACATCAATATCACATACTGATTCACACATGCGTGCACACCTTTCTCAATCCTACTCATCAAGTGGCCATGGATATCAAACTCCCTCAGGAGGGAAAAATCCCATATCTATCACTCACCCCTCAAAAGCCCCATGTGAAAGCCACCCAATCATCACCTTTATAACAACCCATGTTTCAGGACTGCGTTTGATGATGTCAAAGTGTGCCCAACGACATGTGTTGAGTGTAGTGATTTCAGGTCAAAAAAATCACACTCACCACCATCACTGTGAGTACTGACTGTGACTACCATGTCATGGTTCCATGTGTCAAACTCACGGTGGGTTTGTCCAGTACACTTGTTCTCTAACAAGTACCTATGTGTTTCGTTTGATATCTCTATATCATGACTAAAGAGATTCTATCATCAACCAACACCACAATCTAGTCTTGTGTGTCATTGTTGTCTATCTACCTTCCACAATGACATCCGACTAGGTACATAACAAGAATGTACAAACTCTTAGCATCTGTATGATCTCATCGTTCAGGTCCTCAACCTGAAAACATACGTCATTGAGTAATGTCATTCTCTATACATTCAACATGTTCTATCACTATCTCATATGACTAAACTAGAAAGAATTGGAAGCTTGCCTTTGATGTTTATCAAATCAATCTTAATGTATCCCACCAATCATCCCATGATTGGCTCTCAGGGCATACATACCAACAAATGATTCAGAGTAAAGGATAAGAGATAGATTTGAAATATAAGAGGTGTGTTTTGAAAAAAAGGAGAAATACAATATGAGTGAAGTGCGATATGAAATAAATTCTTGCAGTGATAGCAAGAATGATGAATAATCTATTTGTACCTTGTATGTTTCAATTTTAAGGATGTTTAATATACATGATAAAATGAGAAGGATAAGTAGCATAAAGTAAGTAGTGATGAACGAAGAGAGGGATAAGAGAAAATAATGGCTTTTAGTTATATGTGAATTTGTTTTTAGAAGTATAATGTGTTGAAGGTATATTAAAGGATGTAAATTGGTTCTACGTATGATTTCATTGTACATGTGCAAACAATATGTTAATTAAAGGTGTTTGATAGTTGTAGTCATTCATACCAGTAATTCATCTTAGTATTGTACAATTGTCGTATGGTGATATGGGTTGAATAATGATGGAACAAATGGAGGGTTACCCTGAATAAGGTAGTCTTACCTATTCACTCATATGAATAGAAGGGATGATAACCATATTGTATTGATATGTAACCCTAATGAGGTATAGCTTGTTATACCTAGCTTTAATATAACTAAGTGATGGTAATTGGTTATGAATAGTCCTTGAATGACTAATACAATCATGGACTCTTTGTTACTGTTGTTGAAACCCTAGTATGCTATAACCCGATGGTAACACCTTGAATTATGTGTGGGTTTATACTTGAGAACAGTATGGAATGTGATGGTAATTCTTTACCTTATGCATCCATGATCCAATGGGGATGTTGTGAGTAGTATTGTACAATTGTTGTTGAATCTAGTCTTCCAACTCAAGACTGTTTTGCTATTTGAGTAGCACAAATAGTAAAATTCAAAACAACATGGTGAACTCTCTTTTGTGGCTTAGAGGCAATACATAACTATAGTACATATTGAGCCGTATGAATTGAGATAGATGGATCAGATTATCAATGTTGAGGTAACACCTCAAGAGTATGAAAATATTGAAATGGTTGTTTTTCTCTCTATCCTATGATTGATTGTGGCACAGAGAATTTGTTTGTTATTATTGAGAACTATTTCAAACATGTTGTGATTTAGTAAAGAATTAAAGGGCTTAATGTTGAAAACTGCATTCAAGTATGAAATACAAGAATATAATGACATGTAAGATTTCAGAAGCTTAAAATAAACTTTGAATTTGCTTTTCTTGCACGTTTATGTTTCGGGGACAAAACATTTTAAGGGGGGAAGAATTGTTATGACGGAAACTGAGCTTAATTGGTAAACTAGGGTTTACCTGAATGATTACATGCTTAATTGGATTGAACATTTCTTAAATCAAATTAATGTGATAATTCAATTATCATGTTTGAAATCTAACAAGAACTTTAAGTGTGTTTTTGCCTTGAGAAATTAGGGTTTGAGTAATATAAACCCTAGTCGACTGAAATTAGGGTTTTTACCCTACAAGCCAATGTTGGAGAGGAATGAGAGAGGTAAGTAAAGGAAAATGAAAATGGTATCAAGTCTTGGTTAGCATGGTTGTCATGGTAGTTAGCATGGCCGTTTTGGGGCATTTACTCTTCAATTGACATTTCTATAGAATTCTAGATAGTAGTGCACTATTCAATTTTTAATTATTTAATTGAAGCTTAGAATGATCACAAATTTATCTGAATCTTTGTAACTAAATTATAGAAAACATGCTACATTTTTATAATTTTTGGAGAACGTTTGATCTTTAAAATATATGAATTACAGTAACTTTTTTATGACAAAAAATCTGCTGAAATAAGAAAACATTTAGTGAGGGGTCAATGTGCAATTGACCAAAGCAGCTCAATTGCTCTATATGGTCAACCTAACACACTATGAGCTCTCATAATTCGTTATTCAATCTAGAGAAATGAAATCCTAGAGAGAGAGGGAGAGTTAGGGCTTGAGAGGAGAAAGAGGTGGAATTGTTGATTTAGGGTTTCTCTATCTGAGATATGATCAAATCAAGTAAGTTTAGCTTCTTTGCATATCCTTTCATGGTGAATCTTCTCTCACATGTCAAGATTCTGTCCCTCTTCTGACTTGATCCGAAATGGTATCAAAACTTCCCCTTTTCTCACTCTTTATTCATAATCCCTCATTTTTAGGGTTTCTGAGTTGAAAGGAAGAAGAATTGGGTGAATTGCTAGGGATTGGATATGAGATCGAGATTTTCAGGGATGAGCTGCATTTTTAAGGTGTTTTCACACCTTAGGGTGAGTGGGAACTTCCTTTAAACAGTATATTGTACGAAAATTTGTTAAATCATCCATAATCTTCAATTGCTTAGCATGTGACTACAAACCCTGAATTGTCGGTTTGATCTAAGTTGTTGCAAAATGATATGAAATGGATTCTTCCTCTATTTGGATGAATTTCAGATGATAAAATCACATTATAAATGTATACAATATATCCTAATGATAATTCCCTAAGTATTCACAAAGGTTATAAGAGTAAACTAAAATATAGGGAATTTGTCTATGACTGAAATTGATGTATAATTAAATATAGAAATTTATTTATCTGGATCCCCTTGGTTATGAATGATTGTTTATCTGAGTTCATAGCACATATATGTCAGATACTATCTTGGATTACATTTAAGGTGAATAGTGTTTGTTTGATATCTCAGTAAAGAGGGTGAAGCCCTAGATGCGAGGAAAGTTGGATATTTATGAATAGATATTATGAAATCCATTTGAAGGGATTTTCTTGACATGATAGACTTTATTTATTCAATTTTATTCTTGATGCATGATATCTCAGTGAATGGCATGGAAACCTAAATTCATCTCAGTTCCAAGGTTTCATACATATATTGATTGTATATGATTTAAGCAGCTTTTATTCAGTGAATGTTTATGTCGTATGAAATCCTTATGAGAGCCATGTGATAAGTGAATGAGTTAAATGAAACCCTAAGGATAGGGTGTTCAATGAATCAAGTATTGTGATATCAATGTTCTCGGTATGAGATGTGGTGATGCTTAACAGTTCAATTGCATGTTTCTAGTGCATTTAATTCTACATGTTTGGTCTCTTTGATTTGATATATAGACAATAGAGTTTCTGGTTTTCATAATACATATATCGTGAATAGAAAGTAATCAAGGGTGGAAACCCAATCTAGTATGCTTTTAAAAGTATACATGTCTAAATTAGTATTAAATGTCTGATTGAAATGATTAATGTGATATTGTGGGTTTTTTGCTGAATATTATCTTGTATGCATGTATGATTTGTTTATGAGATCCGGTTTCTCTAATTCAAATACTTGTCATGAAATGATAAGTTATTATGCTATTGCAAGAGGAGAGATATGACATGCCCTAGATAGGGATGTTATTGATGCCATGCATATATGTTTGAAATGTTGAATGAGAATACTTGTTTAGTAGACATGATATATGTTTGAATACATGAGAAATGCTATATGTGCACGAGTAAAGAGAAACCCTAATAAAAGGGTAAACAATATGTTAAGCATTCAGTTCGGTAGTCTGAGTAGTCAGTCAGATATAGAGTTAAAAGAAATCAGTCTAAGAGAAAGATATAATCAAAGTTATAATAGACTTAGGGGCCCTGAACACCGTAGAACCCCTCTGAGAGGTTTGTTCCTCAGGTGTGAAACGACCTAACCCTGGTAGTGTCCAGTATATGGGGATCGAAATGTACTACCAGGTGGTACGGGGGACGAAGCCCCAGTAGAAGTCTCCTAAAAATACAGTATGTAGTGTCCAACATCAACCAGAGATCCTGGTGGCACTAGAGTACAGAAAAGCCAATAGGTGGCTTGACTATCTGCCTGTGTGGTCAAGTTAGAAGAGGAGTCCAGTTTTATGGCCCACAGGTGTGTCGAGGCCAGAGTACCATTACACTATTCCAGACCAGTGACGTAGTCAGGCTTAGTAATCCCAAGGCGTTAGCTAAGTCTTGTACGGTGTGATCGTAGTGCACTACGAGTCTTCATATGTAGAGTACACTACATATGATCTGGGTACAAGCTAAAATATGATCATATAGGTTTAAAGAGTTTCTTATAAATAAAAAGAGTTAAGAAAGATTTGAGTACAGATTTGTAGTAGTTGTTCTTTAAATGCAATATTTACATTCTCTGTTATTTTAACTGTATTGTTTTAGATCTTCTCGGTGTAGTAATTATTGTTGTTATAATTGGTATCAGTTGCTCAAAGGTATATTTGTAATTATATCAGTGCTTTAGACTATTTCTTTGAAGTACTCATTCACTAAGCGAGTAGGCTCACCCCTCTACTCAAAATTTTTAGGGATAACCACGTGGGGCTTGAAGATGGTCAAAGCATCATAGTAGATCTACCACATGAGTTAAGTATGAGATTAGTTAAGTACAGTCGGTCCCTGTCACTCTAGGTCCTTGTATAGATGTGAGAGAGATATAAATGATGTTTTGTATCTTTGTTTCCTTGATAAGAGAGAATGTATTTGATTATCATGTCGTATGTACATGGAAGTGTGAGACACATAATGAATGTATGGATGTGTATCATTAATGTTAAGATCATGTTAGAGTATTCAAGGTTTAATTCTCTTGTAAAGTTTGTTTATGTGATTCAATGTGAGAAAACAAAGAGTTTTATAAAGAAGAAAAAGTTGGGAGTGAACTTTGTATTAAGTAAAATCCTCATAGTCATGCCCTAATCTCATGATTAGTGGTAATCGTGGGATGCGGGCGTGACAATATCATTTTGGTTAGGGTTTTGTGGCATCCCCATGGCATGTAGGAAGCCATGTGGAAGCTTGAGGATGAGATGCATGGGATGTATCCATCTCTTTTAGAGTAGGATTTTGAGGTCGAAATCCTTGTTAGAGGTTTATGGTTGTAAGACCCCTGACCTTGCTTTCTTTTTTATCGTGCTTAATTTTCATAATAATATGATTGAAACCTTAATCTAATTATGTGATGTGCCTTAATAACGTGTGAAACGCTTATATTTTTAGTTTGGTCAAGTTTGGATGTTGTCTGAGCTAGTTATGTTATATGTGTGCTTAATTTGGGCCAAGTTGCAATTTACTCATTCTGGGTGTGTATCTTGCAATTTGTGACATGTTGGATGTGCCTCCTATGTTTTGGCATCATGATAGAGAGAATGATGCATAGGGGTGCCTTGTTAGATCTTGGATGATGCGGTGACATCATGTGTTAAGTTAGGGTTTTGCTTGGATGCTTAAGTTTATGGTGATGTTGACCTTGTACGTCGATCCTTTGTGTGTTGTGACCTAAGTGTTTCTTCTTGGTTGTTTTTGTAGTGACTGATGTGCCTTGTTTTGATCTTGTTTATTGTGGTCAAAGGAGTTTTGAGCTTGTGCTTTGGTTGTGACGATCGTTTGATCTTACATCTTGGTTGCTATGTTTGGTTAACATGGTGTAGTTGTTGCTACCATGTTGAATGCCATGTTTGTTTTGATTGAAGTGTTTTGGGTGATAAGTGGTTGCTACCCTACTTGGTTTTATCAACCTTCATTGCATGCATGCCTTGAGTGCTTGCATGGTTGAGTTTTGGAGGAACAAGTGTCACTAGTGTGTTGACACCTCATCTCCCTCACGTATCTCCTACCCTTGGGTATTTATACCCCTATCTGAACATTCAAGTAAACTCTTTACACCCTCTTGATCTCTAAGCTCATCCCTTTTAGGTGCTTGGTGGATAAGGACCTCAACCTTGGTGCAAGGAGGCCAAACCCTTGCATGCTGTGATCTAGGGTTGGAGCATCTCTCTTTGTTGATCCTTTGGTGATTCTTATGCTTGGTAAGTGATATATTCCTTTTAGTTTCGTTTTCTTGAACCCTACCTTCTCTTTATTCTCTTGTATGATCCATGGTGGTCTTCTTGAGGAACTTTGTAACATACTAGATCTCAGACCCTACCCTGGAAGTTGACGCTTTGGACTTAGCCAAACAAGGTTGAAGGTTAGACCTAAATAGATGTTTAGTATAATACCAATGAGATAATGCATGTATAGATCACCTTAATGTAGCCTAATGTTCTAACATTAATCTTAGGTTTATAATGGATACATAAAATATGCCACATAACTCATTTTGGTGGTAATATGAAGATAATAAACTGAATTGGATGAATAATTTAGATAATGGGCCATTAATGGGCCATATGACATATCTCATAAAAATAAGTCTCAAAGGTAGAAACAAACTTCAAATTCAAAATCTACATATCAAAATTAGCCTACATGTCAAATTTCATCTAATTTGGACAACCTTGAAATATTAGGATAAGTTTAGGAGAGAGAATGAGTAAAGGCATAAGTAATGAATAATGTGATTATATAACTTCAAAATATGTAAATAATGGCAAAATTCATATTCAACACATCAAAGATAACTTGTGGATAAAGCTTGGTCCAATTTGGATGTTGTTTGTGCAAGTTATGCAATTTTAGGTACATTCTAGACTTTTCTACAATTTTCCCAATTGGGAGGTTTTATTTGTAAATTGTCACAAGTATTATGATCCTTATAGGTTTCCTTATCATTCTCATTTTTTTTGGGCTTTGGGTCTCCTAGTTATACTTGGTTTGGAAGTATTTCTCTTCAAGGACATTTTAGGGTTTTTCCCCTTTATGGATAAGGATGAAGATAAGGATAAGGGTAAAGGTCAAAATAAGGATAAAGATAAAGATAAGGATAAGGATATGGATAAAAGAGAGAAAGTGTGGGTAGTAACTGAGGGAGGTGTTGCATGGACATATAATCTCTAGGCTATTGACACATGGAAAACTCCATGTACACCTCATGATTGACCCCTTCTCCTAGCTCCAATTCGAAATCATTGCTCACTCCCTATTTCCTCTAGCTTAGAGTACCTATATTTCTCTATTTTGCTTTGGAACTAGGTGGTCCAAGGGATAAGATGTTCCCCTTATTGAGAAAAAGGTCTCCTAGAGTTCCATCTAGCCCTACCTAGGGTTTCTAAGGTCCTCTTCTAGGGTTTGTTACCAAGGCAAGTGATTTTATCTCCTTCTTCTTCATTTTTTCTATTCTTCCTCTTCCTTCAACCATCCTCTAGGTCAAAGTTATGGTCTTCCATGGTGAAACCTCACCTAGAACCCATAAACACCTCATCTCCATGTTCTTTTGTTAGGGTTTTTCACCTCTAAAGTGGAGAAGATGATTCTTGCTCAAGATATGAGATTTGTTGGAGAAAGCGACCTCGCTAAGCTTGGGAACCTTACTTATGGGACCTGTCCACCTTCCCTAGAGGTTCTTTGGAGGCCTAGGCTTGGATCTAGGACTGACTTGGACTATTTAGACTCTGAAGTTGAGGTGTGATTGCATCCCACATTATTTCTATATTGAGTAATTTCTAATTCTTCAATCAAAATGTATGATGTATCCCCTATTCCTCTATGTTGAGCAATTAACCTATTTTTGTCTTACTCTTAGTCCTATGGACATTATCCTAACAATGCTCTATGCTTTTGATATCATGGTTCTTATGAACTAGATTATTATTATGACCTTGTATATTCTCTTGGACTCTTATCTTGTGCTTTGTGCCCGCATTGATGTGGTTGTTTATGCCAACATTATAGTGGATGTTTTATGCTTCTTTTCCCACCATGGTAGTGGATGTATATGTAGCACACTTTTTTGGATATTTTTTATTTCATACCTCTTGCTTATCCTTGTTATGCATCATGTGGTGACTACTAGTATAATGTTGAATGTGAATTTATGTGGATGTGAAAATTTCCACATATGAATGCATATGTGAAAATCCCTACATATATATATATATATATATATATATATATATATTGGGATATGTGAAAATTCATGCTAGGCAGATGTTGACAGACCCTTCCACTGCCCTATTATAGAGAAGATGTATACAAGACCCTACTCGCTCTACATTTTTGGTAGATGTGTATTTCCTACCTACATGATATATTATTCTAGTTTTGTCATAGGTGAAACACATGGATGCTTTGAACTTATATTTTGCTTTTATCATGATATGAATGTTCTTTTCATTTATGCTCCTTTGGGTAGTACTTTCCTCTTTAATGGGAAGAATTTACAATCGATATCTTATTTTCATATATTGCCTAATTTCCTATTTTAGTATGCACATACCAGCTTTTGTTGATGTTTTTCTTTCTTCTCTTCTTTTGTGGGGTATTCTTCCAACCCCAGGTAGAGCAAGGAGAACTTGGACTTCAACATTGTAGCTGAACTGGAGACTTTGAAGAGGTGGTTAGATGACCCTCAACTTGATCTTTCACTTATATGATTAGATTTCCTTTTTGACACCCATGTGTGGTGAAGTGATGTATAATGATAACAAGCTTTATAATAGTTAGAACTTTCTTATACTGCTGCTATATTTTTTGGTACTATGATTCATACATGTAGAAAGTATTGGCACACATCCCTTTGGTGAAAAAATTTCTGTTGTATTTGTTTCAAGGTATGTTGCCTTTTTTCTAGTAGGGAAGTGGATCCCCTACCGGGTCCCACTCCTTACAAACTTCTCTCCAATAGAGGTTGAATCCATTGTTCTCACATGGTAGTGCCTAAGTGAGAGGATGTTATGATTCTCACATGCATGTGCTTAACACTTGGTTTTCTCTCTCATGCCATGGTTTCTATGTTGATCCTTGTGATGATCAAATTTTAGGGTTTTAGTTTTCATCATGTTTTCACCTTGGCAATGCTTCAGATTCTTGATGTTTCACATCTGTTTCAGTGGCCATTTTTCTCTATTTCCATGTGGTCTCTATGACCATGATGGTGGTGAGCTTGGGTTTTGGTTTGGTCGTCATAACCTTAACCCTAACTTCCTTGGACGCTACATTTCTATAACGGTTGCTACGTGTGCTGGCCTTGTTTAGTCGTTATGTTTGAGCTTTGGTAGCGGTCGCTATTGTGATAGTGTGAATATAGTTTCTACATTTTGATGAGTCATGTTGCGGTCACTACACTTGATGCACTTTCTTACGGTCTCCATGCTTTGAGGTCTTTTTTGCGGTCGCCATGTATGGTTGGATGATGGTCTCTACACTTTGATTCTTGTTATGGTCACTACATGGGTGTTTGTTGCCATGTTGAAGGGTCATTATGGTGGGTTGTGTTGTGGTCGCTACCATTAATGCATCATGGTCCCTATGGGTGTTGTGTTGCGATTGCTACATTGTTCATGTGTTGTGATCGCTAGAGGTGTTACACCTTATATGGTCGCTACATGTTGTTGTTTTCATGATTGGTTGATCATGATGAGGACATTTGGTCTATAGTTCCCAAGAATGTGGGAAGTGGTGATTCTAAGGCTTAAATGTTAAGGGTTGTTATGAAAACCCTAATTGGCTAGCTATGAATAACCCTAACCCTAATTTGATTACATGGTGTTTAACTCTTACTTGCTTGAGTGGTTAGCATTTAATGAATTGTTTTGTCTCTCCTACTTGTTGCAACCCTAATTTGTAGGTTAAATGAGCATCATGGCTTATGATTATTGTGGTGTCACTTGTATGACACATCTATGGTGATTATGAGCCTATATAATGCATGGTGAGATAATGATGTTCTTTGTAAGAGCAAGAACTATATGAATGGTCTGACGACCTTGGTGATGGCTTTGTGCCTAATGTGAGGTGATATCCTCTAATGATGCAATTAGGGATTGTTATCCTTTTGTGATGTGATAATGATGATGGCCTTGGGTAAGGTAGAGAAACAATATCATATGATGATGTGACAAGTTTATACCTCATACACTTTATATCTTTTGAATTTGATGTACATCAATGCTTGTTATAATGAATTAGGGTTTGTATGTCCATGGTGTGTTTCTTCCAATGGTGTTACACACTACTCAATTGGATTTTAAATGGATGCAACCCCGCTAACAGACATACACAATGGATTCACTTTAATTTATAAGGACCTAAACAAACAACCTACTTCTACTAAAATGCTAACCCACAAGTGCACGGAGTCGTGTCGTAGTATAGGAGGGTGGCAAGTATAGGGTTGATCCATAGGAAGAAAAGGGGGCACTAGATCTAGGTTATTTTTTTGGGCTAGGTTCCTACTACGGAGTCTAGGGTTAAGGGTTTGAAGGTTGTTTTGAATGTTAAATTAAGGCTGAACAGACAAGCAATTAAAGGAAAGCAAACAAGAACAAAACCCAAGTTAACCCTAGATAGTTAATTCTACTGAGCAATGAAAGATAAGGCAAGTATGGAAAAGAGCAATCTATTCTAAGGAATGCAAGAAGCGAATTAAACTACACTAGGATACCAAGTGAGGAAAAAGAGAAAGTAAAGACCTAAACTAGCAAGGGCAAAGCAAGAACAGGACAAGAATCTAACTAAGAAAGTAAAGAACTAACTAAGCTAACACTAGCTAAGAAAGATGGAAATCAGGGTTTTAAACCAATAAAGAGATGTGTGGGCTGTTTAGGGGATGCACTTATCCATTAGGTTGGGGTGACATGTGAACATAATGATTTCATTTATATTATAAAACCAAACAACAAGCTAGAGTCTAATGAATTATCCTAAACTACTAATTGGTCATGGATATGCTAGGTTGTGTATAGGGGAACTAGTCCCTAACACCCCTTACTACCTTTTGAGTCTCAATTGGGTTAGGGTTTAGGTGTAATTCAATTATATTTTAAACAAGTGTAGGTTTCTAGGTTAGATAATCTTAGGGTGATTAGCGGCTGAGGTTAGTAATAGGAGTGGAAGTGCGGTGTTAGGCCTCCCGTCACCCACATGCTAACCTTGAGAAATCTCCATGCTAAGAACACCAAATTCATCTAAACTAGCTACTTATATCTCTCAACTAGTCTTAGGAGAATTGATTAGCGTGTAGGAGGATGGGTGGCTAGCTAGGGATCCAAGAATTGGACCTAGGAGCAAATCCCAAAATTCACACATATAAGCAATTTCCCTAAATTCCTAGGTGAATTCAAGCACAAACCAATAAGTAATTCATGAAGAGTTAGATAGAAATATAACATAATCATTAGCAAATGAAATTACAATGTTTACATATCATTTCCCCTAACATGCTATCTAAATAACATATTTTGCCCCAAACAGCCCACCCCAGGAGCCTATCTACTCATAGCAATGCAAAATACAAAAAGAATGGAGAAAGAGGTCGAAGAAGCCATGAAGCTCGGTGTAGATGGTGAAATCCTCCACTTCAGTTATTGCACGACGTCCTCCTCTCTCCTCTAAAGTGCAATGGCATGGGATGATGGTGAAATAGGGTCAAAACACTAGGAAACTAGGGTTTTGGTGGTGTAAATGGTGAAATGGGGTGAATGGAGGTGGAAATGAAGTGGAATGGGTGGAATGCGAAAATGGAGCTAGGAGGTGGTAGGAGGTAGCTAACATCATGCTAGAGCTATCACCTAGGTAAATAAAGGTGTAGGGGAAGCAATAGGTCAAGTAGGGGTAAAGTGGGAAATGTAGTACAAAAGTAGTTAGGTTTTTGTGAGTAGCACGGCCGTGGTGAGGAGGTGTGAGAATAGTCATGGTGGTGTGGAACGATCGTGGTGAGAAATGGGGAAAAATAATAGTAACTTAGTCAAAAATGTACACAAAGTAGCATGGTCGTGGTGGGGCTGGGGTAGCCACCACGGTCGTGGTAGCTTGAAAAACACTGCTCGTTCTTGGCTCCATGGCCATTCTACTTCATCTATCACATGGTCGTGCACAGTGGCATAGTGATTATGGGTCAATCTACCACGATCATTCTATGTAGCACATCCATGGTGATCTTTGCACTTTCTTGAGCTGACTTTGTTGTCTTTGAATGAGCCAGGACGACCGTTCTGAGGTACCACGGCCGTGGTGGTCTCTGTTGCAGCACTTTGAGTTGATTCTTAGGATTCTCTTGGATATCTTTGCTTCAATGGATCTTTGGCCACTAGGGGTAGGTTTAAGGAGTATTTGAATTCACTTTAGGCCTCTCTAGTGATAGAGAAACCCTATGATCACTCCTCTTCCATCAAGCGTGGTCTAAATGCTTGAAAAACATGCAAATAATGTCCATAAGTGCATTTTATACAAATATGCATATTAGTGGATATAACATGTAATCTAACACATATAGATATGATTGAAATTCAATATGATATAAGATGAATCCCTAAAATAGGGCTGAATCACCACCCAAACTTAAAACATACTTGTCCTCAAGTATGCTCCAACTCAATCTCTCTACAATTTTTCCACAATCAATAAATGACAAATGCAATGCAATAAGTGGTTATTGACCAAATGGGCTTAAATATGACTAAGTACATGCATTACACCTCTCTCCTCTCCTCTTTTACAAACCAATCATGATTATAGCATTGAGCCTGCAAACTTCAAATATAGAGTATAGAAAAAACAATCAATCCATATGGTTGTCATATCACTCCGAGTAAATCATTTCATGGTAGCAAAGGTCAAAAATGAATAATTTTGGTGTTTTACATCATGCATTCAATCTCATATGTCCATCCACACTAAGTAAACCACGTTTCTATGAAAAAGGAAAAAATGAGCTAGGTTTGATATTTCCTAACTCCATGGGCATGCACATGGAAGAAAGGGTTGTGGTAAGAGTTTAGAGTGCTTTTACACACCCATCTTTTCTTTATTTAGATGCTCTTAAACAAGGGTGTCTTTTATTTTCCTTTTCCATTTTCTTTTTCTTTTCCCTTGGTGTAGATAGGACATATGGTGATGACAGTGAAGCGGGGAGATATAGATGTGGCCACCCCAAACTTTGAGGTAGCCACGGATGATATGTGCACTTTGGCATCCTTTTATGAGGCGGAGAGGTAAGAAGATGGTGGAAGAAATGTCAGGTCAAAGAGGGTCTACTAGTGTGGACATCAACATGAGATCTCCTACATAAAAATTACTCCAGTAATTTCATCAAGACATGCTACATGAATGAGCAATATTAAAACCACATTTCTATCATGAGATTCTACTTAACTCTAAGAATTTGTGGCTTGCTTCAATCACAATTCAACCGAATGGTCCACAATCATAACAGAGGTGGTGCACATGTAAAAAGTAAAAAATGAGTCCATTTAACAATAGACCATGATAATTCACTTGCATTTGTCAAAGGTCGTCATTTTTAATCAAATAAGTAGAGATTGGGTCAAAACACACTTATAAGCAAGAAGTTCTAAACTTGGGAAAAATTGGCCAAAATAGTGTCAAGTTGCCTTCAATCACATCTAATCCTATATTATTAAACATAAAGTAGGAAATAAGCAAAATCTAGCTAAAACATGCAAAAATTACCAAAAATATACATGATGTGCAATGCATGGAAAAAAAAGCAATTTTTAAATATTACGCAAAATTTGACAAAAAGTAAACTACATGACATGCAAAGTAGGTAAAATCTATTCTAGAAATCAAGAGAAACAAAACAAAGTAAGAAATTGCAGGTGAAATGCAAAAAATAGTAAAATGGGAAAAAGGGCATACCACCCTACCACCCCAAACTTTTGAATCATGTTGTCCTCAGCATGAAACTAAAGTATAGGAGTGATAGGGTAGATGATCACTGTTGTGGTTCCGGTGGTGTTCCTCCTTGTAGTGGAGTACCCTGGTAGTAGAAACCCCAGTAGTCTGACTATGGAGGTGGGTAGTTGTCCTGATATGCTGATAGTGCATTCCACCAATCTTTCCCCCACTGGGGTTCCTCTGGGCATGGGAATGTTGAAATTGATACATGTGGTTGACCTGATAGTGCATCTACTGATGGTCTAACCACATAGCATCTTGGGTATGTTGGAAACCATCATGTGCCCTCAAAATGCCCTCATGGGTTCTCAGTATGTTATCATGTGTGCTATGGATGCCCTCTAGCTGTGAATGTATAGTGGCCATGTCATATGTGTTTGCTGTGGACTATTGTGGCTATTGTGATGCCTCTGCCTCCTGTATCCTGACTCGACGTGCGTCTGTTGCCTCTGGTGTTCTCCTCTACTCTGCGTCCTGTGAGGGCTCTCCTAGTCCCTCAGCCAGTAGTACCTCTTGTATTCCTTCCCCTCTAGGGTGCTCCTCCTTGTATCTCCTCAGTGTATCTAAGAAGTTTGGAGTGTGTCCATGCTCCTCTAAGAGAGGCAGAGTGTGGTATGGTAGATGCAATGATACACTTAGATATGGGATGTGGACATGGTATATGATTTTCTGATCTACTACTACAATCATAGAAGAACGAACCAAGTAGTGCATGTCCACTAACTTCCCCCCTCGGTATTGGTATATCATGTAACATCATGTCCTAGGCGACAACAATACACGTCACAATCCCTCCCATAATGAATGGATTCTTTCTCTTGGAAGGGATTGTCCTCAAATGATCTATCAGTAAGGCACCAAAATTTAAAAACTTTCCTTTTACCAGCCAACCCAAGACAAAAAGATCTTTCTTTGTGCAGCTTACTTGGTTTTCGTACCTACGGAAGATCGTGTTCGCAAGCATTTTCTGTACATAGTGAAGGAATGGATTATGGATTAGGCTTGTTTTGTATTTCCCCGCTACAAAATTGCTATGGTCGGTGAAGTACTTCCACATGTTGATGTAGGTAGTACTTGAGTCGTTCTCTATCCTTCCCCCATCCAAGAGGGTTGCCATCTCATCACTGGGAGCAAACATCTTGTTTAACATCTTTGAAGTAACAACCCAACACTTGTATCCAATCACCACTCTAATGGCATCCTCACCATCATTAGAAATATTCTCTATAGTGGCAACGAACTAATGTATCAACTCCACATAAGACTCATGTGGTGTTGCCAAGATGTTGAAAAGGCCCACTGATTCCATTACGCCCATGAAATAGGCGTAGAAACCCATGCTCTCCATCGTCGCTTGACATGCATAACGGGTGGCAATCACCTTGCGTATTATGCACTCTGGGTGATTCAGCTTCTTCGCCCAACTACTAGTAACCTCAGGCTCTCTACTAGGCTACTGCTGGGGTGCATCTAGCTGCAGTGCATCCTACATCGCCCCATCCTCATCGCCCAAGATTAACTGTCTCTGTGCTTGAGGTTGAGGTTGCGGTTGCAACTATGGTCTCGATGATGTTGAAGGACGTGCCCTAAAATTGGCGGCCAAACTATTGAGACGGATGGTTAGGCTACTAAAACTAATAGTCGAGCTGGAGGGGGTTGTGGAGGTGCACGTCATGGTTGCGGAGACACCTCCTCCACAATTGTATCTATCAAAGCATCCAATTTGGCTTCCTTCAAAAGGACAGTTTTGGCGGAGCCGGAGGAGAATGGTGGAGCGGTGGATGCTGGGGTTGAAGATGATGCATTCTTGGGCTGACACATGTAGGAAATGACCTCCTTGGTCTTAGACACGGCCTTCTTTGCCCTTTGCTTCATATTTGACTGATTTTTTGTGTAAAATTTTGGGATTTTCATATTTCTCTGAAGAACGGGGTTGTTGGGGTAGATTGGGAAGAACTGCGGGATTTTGTGGATGGAAATGGATGGAATCTAGAAATTAAGGTAGTACAAATGATTGGATATTGATTGAAGATGGATTAGGGGTGATTTGGTGATAACTCTAGGGTGGAATGGTGGCAGGAAGGTGCTACACAACCGCTAGGGCACAGAGGTGGTCGTTCTGTTAGGGAAGAAATGAATGAGCAAGTGAATTGAAAATTGCAAAATGGCTATTTTAAGTGTTGGGTCGGGCTGCAGTATGGCCATGCTACGCATCACGACCGTGTTGGCCCCATGCAGCATGGTCGTGTTGCATGGCATGACCGTGTTGGGTCTATTCTTTAGTTCTCAAATTTTCTTCGATCCACTTTAATTTATCTGTTGATTTTGAGTGCATCACCACGGCCGTTCCATGTCACCACAGATGTGGTGAGTACTTTTCCAGCTGTTCCACACTTGAATCTCATTAAAGCATCAAATCTTTGATCCAAAATGAGTTTTCATGGATTACTTGTCAAGTTTTCATCTAATTTTCCTCATTTCAACCTATTTCCACATACACATCTTAAAACTAAACAAACGCTATTAAAAACAAGTGTGTGTGTGTGTGTTTTCTCGAAAAAGTGTAAAAATAACCACATGTATCAAAAATGGAAGGTTGGGTGAAAAATTCCCAAACCTAGATGGGTTGCCTCCCACAAGCGCTGAGTTTCATGCCTTTGGCTAGGCTTCTTAGAGATCCTTCAATCATTCATCCATTTGGGATCCACATGTGCCCATTCTTACAATAAATTCATCTCTCATTTGCACTCAACTGATGCTCCTCATATATTTGATCACAAAAATCATTATAAATTCTTCCATCCTGGCCTTCTTCCCTCAAATGACCATTTGGACTCTTGAAGTGAACATGTTTGATATCCTCATCTCGGGCTCGCCGGGTGATAACACCAAATTTTGTGATTTTTTTACAGTTATTTTGTTATCAAAACTACCCTTTTAAAGTGTTTTCCTCTCTTTTTATATGTACTTTTGCAATAACAAGCCACGCTACGCTCTAACTCAATATTTCCATCTTTTACGGAGTTTTCGTCCATTTTTGACCCATTTATCATCGAAGAGGCTCGTCGCGGCCCATAAACGTGTTCTTCACCTGCATCGGCCTTCCCACTAGCTGGCTGATACGCTCACTGCCCGACAGGGTAACACAATACACCTACGCGCGACATGAGGATGTCGCGCAAGAAGGAACTAACGGGCGACACGC
Organism: Alisma plantago-aquatica; assembly: GCA_963693085.1. Taxonomy (NCBI): domain Eukaryota; kingdom Viridiplantae; phylum Streptophyta; class Magnoliopsida; order Alismatales; family Alismataceae; genus Alisma; species Alisma plantago-aquatica. The sequence continues at coordinate 1,046,681,511 of OY856412.1, read as the reverse complement.
CTCTTACCCGACAGGGAGCCGGGCTCGCCACGACAACTTAAGTGTGTTGCGCGATACAGGCCACCCACCGGTAGGCGCCGCTCATCAAGATGATCGACAGCCGACATCCTTGTGTCGGGCGATACTGATATCGGCCATCCCCGACCCCGTGATAATAAGATTCGATGAAGGACACGTGGCGTCCTAAGCACCATAACTTCGCCAACTGCTGGCTATAAATAGCAGCTACAGGACTCCGATGGGATGGGTCAGAACCCTGCGAGAGGTACCAGAGTAAAGAGCGTGGAGCTAGTGTATCGCGCCTCAGAGTGTGCCGGGCGATTCTTGGTGAGCACTTCCCCATCCTGAGAGGGAGGGAATGGTTCACTTAGGGTCGTCCCGGACACCACTGCAGGCCGATATCGGCCAACATGGATACCCGACACAAGTGACTGATCCTTAAAGTGACACTCTAAGCCCGACACGATACCTAACCCCGATACGCATCGCCTATTGTGGTGTGTCGCCCGAGAGGGTGTCGCCCGACATGAGCGTATCAGGCTAGGGTGCCTCGCACGATACAATCCGCCCATCATGAGCGTGCCTCCCGACATGGTCGTATCGGGCAAGGCTCCTGTCCGGTATCGAGCTGGAGAGTCTCCTGCAGTCTATCATCCTTCTAAATCCAGAAGGCGACATTTATCTTTATTATTTCAGTCATTTACTTATGCAATGTAATCATACCCTTATATGTTAATAGAATTAGATGAGTTTAATTATCTGATGCCTTATGTTTGGTACCTTTGTTGGATGATTGCTATGTTTGACATCTGAACTCTAGCTTGTACGCTTGGATCATGTTTTGATTAGCTACCGAATTGTGTTTTCCCGTTACGACAGCCTCGAGAGAGGTGTTGTAGCTCTAGTGTTTGGTCTGATTTTGGAGTACGAGAGTGCCCGGAATCGGAGTTGCTTTAGAAACCTTTCCACTCTAACTTAAGTCCAGCAACCTTGAGAGGGGTGTTGATGCTTGGTTATAGGTACCCGCTTCGAGAGGAGGGGTACAGGATGTTTCTGCTGCCGCTTATTTTACCAAAGTTTTCTCCTTCGTACCTTGCTTTAGCATTAGTATTATCTCTCTATTTCCGTTGCACGAAAACCCCTAAAAACTAATAAATGCTTAAAACCTTAAATCTTCCTCGTAGCTCCAGTTGGAGATAGTTTTCTTTTGTTTTATCGTGTCGTTCCCTTGTGGAATTTTATCATCTCTTTATCCTTGTCGGGGTGTAACGTGTCGATTCATCATTCTCAACACTACCACCCTTGTCCCTGTGTTCGACCCCGTCTATCTACTTCGACCCCGTAAACAAAGTTATGGGGGCCTAGAAGGTTTCAAGTTATAAAAGTAAAAGTCCGACTACTTCAAATCCGCTCTACTTTTGGATGCGCGATTTAGGCCGGTCAACTTTTTGGCGTTGTTGTCGGGGACAAGGCAAAATGGTACTGTTGACAAATCTGAATCCACTAACTAAACTCCAGTGCCTCAAACTTAGAAATAAGTTTGGCAGCGCTTTCTATTTCCTTTTTCATCATTAATATTATTCTTTGCCTGAAATGAATAAACTCGTATTGTTAATAACAGATTTTCTAATTTGAATTTTCATGCTATTTCAGGTACTCAAAAGAAAAGCATATTGTTCAACTGAGCACCAACACCATCCAACATGCCACCTCGTATTGAACCACCACATTCTCAAGGTGAATGCCAAGGGAGGGCTGGGCCTGATTCGCCTCCACCAGAAGTCAACAACCGCTACAACGGCAATGCTCAACTTGAATATCCAGAGTTGGAGCAGTTCGAGGAAGATCACCGCCGTGATAGACGTCACCACCACCAAAGGCACAGAAGACATCACAATAATCAAGAACAATGCCAGGAAGGAAGCGATAGTGATGATTCAGAAGAGGAAGAAAAGACTTTGAGGGAGTTAGCTTCCACAAAAGCTAAAAATTCCCGATGCCCCATCATCATCCCACGATTCAATGCCACCAATTTCGAGCTCAAACCATCAGTAATCTCTATGATTCAAAATAAAAGCTTCAGAGGAAGTTCTAATAACGACAACCCCTATCACCACTTGGATACCTTCAAGAATATCTGTGACACCATTAAGATGTGGGGTGTCCCTCAGGAGGTCATCTACTGTAAGGGCTTCATCTTCTCCTTGGAAGATAAGGCTCTGTCGTGGTATCTGGGGTTACCCCACCAAGCTTTGAATGGATGGGGAGCGCTGGCGGATGCCTTCGTGAACAAGTTATATCCAACTAAGAAGACTGTGAGGAACAGACAAAGGATAACTTCCTTCATGCAAAATCCCAACGAGAACCTCCACGACGCCTGGGAGTGATACCAGGAATATCAAAGGGACTACCCTCACCATAACTACAAGAAAGGTTTCTTAATTACTACCTTCTATAACGGGCTAACTCCCGATGAAAGGGTCTCACTAAATGCAGCAATAGGAAGTGACTTCCTAGGGAAGAAGCCGAGCAGGTCTGAGAAGATCATCAAAAACATGGTCGAGCTGCAAGCCGGCACTGACTATGATAGATCTAACAGGGGACAGGATAAGAAGGTTAGTGAGGGACCTTCTTTTGAATCCAAGGCTCTAGAGTCTATTACTTCTCAGATCCAGAAGATAGCTACAGATGTGAAGCAGCTGAAGGAATCTGGCGGAAAAGGGAAGAAGCAGGTTGAAAAGGTAATGAAGTGTGTAACATGTGGAGAAGGGGGCATGGGGTAGATAATTGCATCTACACCCGACCAGACGCGTCAAGTGATTCTGGATCTGAGGCCGAAGAGACTGAAAATGTCTCTTTTATAAATTTCAGAATGCCGGACCACCCTGGCTTTAGTTACGGCAACAAGGATGCAGCTGAGAACTCACATCAGCTGCATAACTCCTCTAAGCCACCCCAAGCTTTTGAGAATAGGGGAGGACCAAGTCAGTACACCAAAAACACCACCTTCCAGTCGAACAAAGGAAACTTCTAAGGGCAGATTAAGTACCAAGGATCAGGCAAAGAGCAGGGACAGGATAAGGGTTCAAGCCAAGCAGATGTGGTTGGACAATTATTTGATTTTGTAAAAAGGTAGGACACAATTAATAACCAGCTAGCGCAAAGTGCACTGTCAAATTCGGGTGTTTTGAACTCATTGCAGGTCCATATGGAAGATATGCAGACGCATCAACGCCAGATTGATCAGCAATTAGCTCAGATGGTCGAGTTGATCAAGAATCCTTCGGGCAAAATCCCTTCCAACACCGAAATGGCCAAGAAGGCGGGACTGTGATCAGGAAAGACATGGATCAAGTTGCAAGAGATGGATGATTACAGAGGCAAAAGAGTGAAAAAGTTGGGCCATTAACAGCAGAAAAGAGAACAAGGACAGGAGAAGTGGCGGCTCCAACCACAGTGCCAACAGTAGTGGCAGAACCCCTGGATCACACACCAGGAAGGTTCGTTCCGAGAGATGATGAGCACGGATGTCGTTATGCAGAACTGGCGACCAAGCTCTACAGGCCAAGCAGGTTCTACCACCAGTCTTCTTTCGTTCAGCTGGGTATCTTTGGAAAACTGGAGAACATCCTCGCCGCGGTAGGACTGAGGAAGATCTGCCTCAGCCGATCTGCCTCCTACACCGAACTCACGAGGGAGTTCATGTCGTCTCTCTGCCGAGTGAATAATACTGCTGCGGAAAAAGAAGAATACGGCAGAGCAGATAGACTACAAGTGCGGTTGTACAACTCGGAGCACGCCATCTCTGAGAAGTTGCTAAATGAGATCTTCTCTTCCAGCGAGGAGGAGAAGAATTTGATGAATAACGGTGAAAGAATCGCCAAAGGAGACGGGTTCAACCCCGTGGATCTCTAGAATAGGTTGACCGGCGAGTCATCGTTTAAGCCGGGAAGCAAGGTGGCGGAAGTGCACTCATGTTTTTGGAGAATAGTGCACAAACTGGTGGTGTGCTTGTTGTTCAGCAAGAACGAGTCCAGCAACATTTACACCGAACAACTCCATGTCATGTGGCACGTGATGGAGGGAAAAGTGATCAACCTCGGGCAGTTTTTGCTGAACAGACTGCACCCAATAAAGGATGCCACCAAGGAATATTGTATGGGTGGCATCGTCAACCTGATCGCGGTCGGGCTTGGGTACCCACCAGAGCCACGCAGCCTTTCAAGGACAAGGGGCGATGAGCTGATCGACCTCAAGTACCTTATGAGGGCCAGCATTATAAATAAGGAAGGGAGATGTTATTACTACAAGTTTGCAATGACAAATACCCTCCTTCCACTCCCTCACTGCGTTGCCTACGATGCAGAAAAGCTGGTCTTCACTGCCACAGAAATAGAAGCTATGGCAGTAGACACCGCTTACGCCACCGCCACCAGAATTCAAGAGAGGGCGGCTGCAAGAGGAGAACCAATTCCTCTCGACCCGAGGCAGGAAAAAGCGTCAACGACCTTTGCCGAGCCAGCCGCCAATCCAGAGCTACTGACGACAACAGTTGATAGAGTTGTCGTCGCTCCTGCTATCCCAGCCACGATCATGACAATACCCAGCGTGGCTGAGGAGGAACCGGCGATCGTTGAGGTCGCCAATACAACAACCACGGGAGTTGCCGCGGAAGAGACGGTCGCAGTCCCCGAGATTTCTGTAGTGCCTTTAGAGGCAGAGGAAGAACCACAGCTGGACACCAGTAATGAGATGTTCACTGAGATCCTTGAGATGGAGCTCAGAATCGCACAGCTAACGCCGACACCGGTATCCCCATAGCGGCTGCTGAAGAGATCGCCGACAATGTAGAGGTGGAGCAGCATCCACCCACACCACGGCCATCTCCACCACGACAAGGAGGTAGGGCAGTGGCAGCCGCAAGGGTGCTGATGCCTCGCCCAGCAGTGTCAACCTCGCGGACAATCGAGATCGGCTCTACCTCATCGGGTAGGCCGTCATGCGAGCAAAGTATTACGAGGACAGGAGGGAGGTCCGCAGGAACCCCTCCGTCGCTCGGGAAAATGATGGGGGCACAAACTGGACTACTTGCGGGAGGTAACGGAGAGCCACTCCGCTACATTTAATTCTCTAACCTGCAAGTTTTCATCTTTCCAGCAGAGGCTGAATAGCCAGGAACGGGAACTACTAACTCTAGTTGGCCTTCCCGGCCAACTAGAGGCTCTAAACGCCACACTTCAGCAGGCCCTCCAACGCCTCGACGTGATCGAGTAAAGGCTAAATAGGGGAGACGACCATCTGCGCCGAAAGCAGCCGAGACGGTCCCCATCGCCCCCTAGCTCTGGCTCTCCACCTTCTTCGTCGGCAGCCTCCACGAGATCACCACCCTCTTCCTCCTCCAGCAGGCCATTCACAACGCTCGGGGAAGGGACGCCACAAAGATCGGCCAACAGAGCTCCAGTGAGACAAGCGAGCTCCTACGGTCTGGAGGAAACACATCCCTCAGTCCCCTCTGGATGAAGCTGAAGATGACAATAAATACATCAGCGTCAGGGAGGACTCTTCTGATGAATCAGAGGGAGAAGGGGGGGACATTTGCGCCGCCAACAAAACACACCCCCCAGAGGAAGATGCTTGATGGCGGATAAGTTCTCTGCGCCATCCGAGATACCTTCCTTCGAGATTGCCGACTTCGACAGAAGGGTCATCGGCTACCTACCGATCAGAGACCAGAAATTGTTGAACAATGTCCTAAGGTCGTAGGCAGATGAAGAAGACGTTGTCTGGAGCGACGACTACTTCTCCGTACGACGGGGAGCACTCCAAAGAATATTCCGCTCGCCAGTCGTCGTCGGCAAAAGGCTGTTCAGGGTCCTTGAAGGTGTAATAATAGAGAATATCAGCATCGGGACAGGTCGGAAGACAGTATACAACGCCACCCCAACCTTGGCGAGAAGATTGATGAGGGGAGCATCAGACTCCGTCGCGATGGCCGACATGCTGCAACATATCGAAAAGCATAAAACGAACATCGTGTTGGCCCCGTACAAGCACCACAACGTATGGTTCCTCTGCGTGGCAGACCTTAGGAACCACGACGTCCAGCTGTTTAACTACAGCAGCAATGAGGTGCCACACTCCGGGCTTGGCTTCAGTCGCCCGGAGGACAAACATCTGAGGCTTCTACCACTGCGTCTTCTGCGAGCCATAAAGCAAGGAACCAAACATCACAGCGGTGTTTGGAACTTCTTCTCTATCAAAGACTTCCCCACCCAAGCAGAAGAGGGAAGCGGAAACAGCGCCTTCGTCGTCTTGCGCGCCATGGAGTTGCTTAACATATTTGGAAACATGAGGCACCTCCAGGGCCGAAACTTCTACCATCTCAGGAGTTTATATGCACTTCTACTGATAAAAGACAAGTGCTATTTCCGAGACGCAGGGGTACCTGAGAAGCTGCTGGACAGTGATCAAGAAAGCAAATCTTCACAACCCAGCAGCTCTCTGGAGAAAGAAGCGGCAATGGAAACTGACACCTACGGGGCAGGCAAGCAGTTAGAGATCCTGTGGAAAGTGCATGGATTTGAAGACCCTACTTCTCCTGAAACTCCAGAAGGACAGATCAGCAATTTTGACCGCTTCTCGTGCGCTACACTCACGTAGGAGCGGGTCAATGAAATCCTTCTGAAGTTGGCTGATTCTACCCCGGCGGATGTCATTTATGAGGCAGGCGATGTGATAGTCCCAGTTGATGACTTAAGGGATGTGGTAAAAGAGGGAGGATGCTTGGCAGTATCTGTGGCAGCCACCTACATCCAAACACTACAGCCAAAGTTTAAACATGCATACATAGCACATCCAATGTTGTTCAACGACGTCTGCCTCGCCAATGAAACAGGAGCAAAGCAATCCTTTCCGGCAGAAATGGAGCACAGTGTTCCACGCAAAATCCTCCTGCCCACCCTATATTACAGCCATTGGACGCTCCTGACGATGTACACTCGCCAACGAGCAGGAATTTTCTACAATAGCTCAGACAGCAACAAAGATCATCCAGTGTAGTGTACATCAGTAGCGTTGACCTCCCTCGAGCTCTTAGTATGAAAATACTACGAAGAGGTGGCTTCGCTGATACAACCATTCTTGGACACGGTACCAAGCAAGTGGCACGAGCTTCAGTTCTGCCATCGCAGTCCACAACAAATTCCTCTATCCAACGACTGCGGCTTCTTCATCCTGGAATGGATAGCAAATGAAGAGACGCCTGACCAGCTCCACCACATCGACTATCACAGCAAACGAGGATAATATGTGTGGGAGCTCCTATCTGGCGCAGGCGCGCTCACCGACTAACCCTCACTGGATCGACATTACCCTACCTTATCTACTTCACAACTCTGGGACAGAGTGTGGAGTAAGTTTGGGGGGGTACCATGTACCAGTGGGGGAGGTATATATATAAATTTTGAAAAAATTTATCACTCAAATTCTTTATTCTTTTGTTCTTCTTCTCTATATCATGTGTACATATATATGTTCATACAAATATTTTTGAAAAATTTTGCTTATTTTGTCTACGTACATTTGTACAAAGTCACTATATTAGTAAAAACCTGATACGACTTCTTGCCAGTTTGTTTTCTATGTACCCAACGAGATGCAAGTTTTGTTATGTCTTTCTGATAATGCAGCCTCAAACAACAAAAGACTATGAATTTCCACGCCAAAATTTCGAGAAAAAAAATAATCTCGCTACGGCTAAGAGACGTGTATGCAGAAGGAAAAAGCTGCCCAAATAGAAAAAAAAATTCCTCTTGCTTTCCCATACCCAACAAAATCCCAAAAAGAGAGAGTAGCCTTATGAGGGTGAATAAAAGCATGAGAGTTGTGCCCAATAAAAAGAAAGAAAAAAAATATACACACTTGTTTTCCAAAAGTACCCATCTTTAGGCATGGTAGATCCAGGGTAGTGCTATGTAAGATGTGAAATCACTGTTCTAAAGCCAACTGGCTTGGACTGCAGGGACTAGTTGCCCACTAACAGACCCGTACATGGATGGACTGATGGGAAATAAGAAAAACCCAAAAAAGCCTTAGCCTACCCAACACACAACTTTCTTCTCCCAAAAAGCTGTTTGGTGTGAAAGCTAACTTCAAAATCATGCACCCAAGTCTCACCAAAGCTGTGGAGAAATTTTTTACTTAAATAAGGCAGGAGAAAATAAAGTCTGTTGTTCGTGACCGGGCCATTTTCTCATAAAAACATCTCAAAGCTCGTTCAAACTCATGGCTTGAAAACTATACTGGTCAAGAAGAAGCATCACAAAATAAAAGTTTAAATATTGATTGAGGACAATCAAAATGCTAAGTTTGGGGGAGTTGATAACACCAAATTTTGTGATATTTTTTACTATTATTTCATTATCAAAACTGCCCTTTTAAACTGTTTTCCTCTCTTTTTATATGTACTTTTGCAATAACAGGCCACGCTACGCTCTTAACTCAATATTTCCATCTTTTGCAAAGTTTTCATCCATTTTTGACCCATTTATCATCAAAGAGGCTCGTCTCGGCCCATAAACATGTTCTCCACCTGCATCGGCCTTCCCACCAGCCGGCCGATATGCTCACTGCCCGACAGGGTAACACAATACATCGACACGCGACATGAGGATGTCGCGCAAGAAGGAACTAACGGGCGACACGCCTCTTACCCGAGAGGGAGCCAGGCTCTCCACGACAACTTAAGTGTGTCACGCGATACAGGACACCCACCGGCAGGCGCTACTCATCAAGATGACCGACAGCCGACATCCTTGTGTCGGGCGATACTGATATCAGTCATCCCTGACCCCACGATAATAAGATCCGATGAAGGACGCGTGGCGTCCTGAGCACCATAACTTCGCCAATCGCTGGCTATAAATAGCAGCTACAGGACTCCAATGGGACGGGTCAGAACCCTGCAAGAGCTACCAGAGTAAAGAGCGTGGAGCTAGCATATCGCGCCTCAGAGTGTGTTGGGCGATTCTAGGTGAGCACTTCCCCATCCCGAGAGGGAGGGAATGGTTCACTTAGGGTCATCCCGGACACCACTGCAGGTCGATATCGGCCAACATGGATAGCCGATACAAGTGACCGATCCTTAAAGCGACACTCTAATCCCGACACGATACCTAACCCCAATACGCATCGCCTGTCGTGGCGTGTCACGGGAGAGGGTGCCGCCCGACATGAGCGTATCGGGCTAGGGTGCCTCGCACGATACAATCCGCCCATCATGAGCGTGCTGCTCGAGAGGGTGTGTCGCCCGACATGGTCGTATCGGGCAAGGCTCTTGCCCGGTATCAGGCTGGAGAGTCTACTGCAGTCTGTCGTCCTTCTAAATCAAGAAGGCGACATTTATCTTTATTATTTCAGTCATTTACTTATGCAATGTAATCAGACCCTTATATGTTAATGGAATTATAAGAGTTTAATTATCTGCTGCCTTATGTTTGGTACCTTTGTTGGATGATTGCTATGTTTGACATCTGAACTCTAGCTTGTATGCTTGGATCGCGTTTCGATTAGCTACCAAATCGTGTTTTCCTGTTATGATAGCCTCGATAGAGGTGTTGTAGCTCTAGTGTTTGGTCTGATTCTGAAGTACGAGAGTGCTCGGAATCGGAGTTGCTTTAGAAAGCTTTCCACTCTAACTTAAGTCCAGCAACCTCGAGAGGGGTGTTGATGCTTGGTTAGAGGTAACCACTTCGAGAGGAGGGGTACAGGATGTTTCTGCTGCCGCTTGTTTTACCAAAGTTTTCTCCTTCGTACCTTGCTTTAGCATTAGTACTATCTCTCTGTTTCCGTTGTACGAAAACCCCTAAAAACTGATAAATGCTTAAAACCTTAAATCTTCCTCATAGCTCCAGTTGGAGATAGTTTTCTTTTGTTTTATCGTGTCGTTCCCTCGTGGAATTTTATCATCTCTTTATCCTTGTCGGAGTGTAATGTGTCGATTCAGCATTCTCAACACTACCACACTTGTCCCTGTGTTCGACCCCGTCTATCTACTTCGACCCCGTAAACAAAGTTGCGGGGGCCTAGAAGGTTTCGGGTTATAAATTTAAAAGTCTGACTACTTCAAATCCGCTCCACTTTTGGACGTGTGATTTAAGCCAGTCACCGGGTCAGAGTCTTGTACATGTTGATCTTAATCTTCATGTCCATGAATGAAACTGTCATCATGCCACTGTGAACATGTATCTCATTGTCAACTGTAGATAAGAACAGTCTTCCCAAGATAATAGGAATCTTCCTATCCTCCAGCTCCATATCAAGGATAATGCAATCCACTGGGAACACTGCACTCTTTTCTTTGTCTATCATTACCAAAACATCATCCACTCTTCCTCTAGGCACTTTTATGGAACAGTCCACCAATTGGAGAGTGTGATGTGCTGGATTCAACTTCCCCATTCTCGGCTCCACATAGACATTATATGGCATCAAATTCACAATAGGCCCCAAATCAAGTAAGGATTTGTCTATGTGGTGTCCCCCTATGTAACTAGGTATGAGTGGGGTTCCTGGGTCTTTCCACTTCACATGAAGTGAGTGTTGGATGATAGAGCTCACTTGTTTAGTCAACTTCACTCTCTTTGGTACTCTCCCTATTAGCCTTCTCTTCACATTGCATAATTTCTTAAGAAACTTGGCATATGATGGGATTTTCTCGATAGCATGCAACAATGGAATATTGACCTTCACTTGGAAAAACACCTTAAGAATATCAACATTGTGATTTTATCTCCTCCTTACTTCTGGTGGTTCATCTAATGCTTCAATGAATGGTGGATCACTTGCTTTGGCCTTGCTTGCATCAACGTGAGATCAAACACTAGGGATGGTGGAATCTGCAAAAGGAGTGTGAGGTGGAGCACATGGTATCCCATAATCAACAAGTGGTGTCACATAATCATCTCCGGCAATTTCAATCACAGTATCACCACTTGGCTGCCTTTGGTTTGCTTTATCAACCTTTCTTTGACTTATGGGCTGATCAAGAGATTTCCCACTCCTTAGAACTATCACAACACTTCCTTGCTTATGGTCGGGGATCTATTTGTATTTTTGGAGGAGGTGGAGGTGACACTTGGTTTTGAAATTGAGGTGGAGTGGAGAATTGAGGTTGGAAGGTGAATTGTTGAGAAATTGGTGGTTATGGAGGGGGAGGAGTATAAGGATTGGGATGACCTTAGAATTCGTATAGGTTGCACTTGAATGGAAGGTGGACTATAGAAAAATTGTGAAGAAGGCGTTGGTCCACTTGCATCATTGAAGCTCAAGATGGGTTTTGAAGACAAAATTTCTTCTTAGAGAGCAATTATGGAAGATAGTTGCTCTATCCTCTCCTAAAGCCTTGTCACATTCATTTGTATGTCATCAAAGCTCTTCAACCTAAAGATAACCTCTTCCTCAAACCTTGAGTTATATCTTGGACTTTGTGGTTCTTGGTAGCTATAGGAGTGAGGTGTCTTCTTTTCTTCACCATAGAACTCAATAGAATTGACTGAGTTGCAAGGAACATTTGTCACTTGGTTCTTCATGAAGCTCACCATGTCACCAAGAATCTTCATCACTTGAGGGATTGAGTCATTATGAGTCAGATATGTCATATCAAAGGCATAGCCACTGTCACTCATCATGCTAGAAGCTTGAATTCTTAAACCTTCTGTCAACTGCTCATACAAGGGGCATATCTCCTCGGGTGGCATAGCCATGAAAACTCCTCCATAAGCAGAATCTACTGAGGTTTGTCTCTTTGTAGATAGATCAGAGTAAAAAGACAAAAATAGCTTCCACAAAGGGATTTCGTGGTGTGGGCACTCTCTCAAAATCTTCTTAAATCTCTCCCAGGCATTGTGAAATTGTTCACTGCCTAATTGACTAAAACTTGTTATGGTATGCCAAATTTATGTCAGCCTTGCAATAGAGTGGAATTGTTTTAAGAATGCATTCTTCATCACTTCCCAACTCATGATGTCCCTCCTTGAATCATACCAATCTTTGGCTTTGTCTTTGATGGAGAATGAGAACAAGGTCGACTGGATTGTATCATCATTAGTCGTCGGCGTCCTGAAAGTGGAGCATACTTCAAGGAAGGTGTGACGCACCATTCGAACAAACTGTCATTAACTAAGCGGAAGCGATCATTAGCAGCGGATTAACAAAAATCACTAAAAATTTAAACTTTTTGCAAAGAGATCCAATTCCAGAAAACTCTTATAACAAGAACCAAAGTATTACATATACATTCTGGTCCACAAGTACATACCATGTACCATCTCTTCTCGAGGATTACATACATCAGTTGCTTTGCCAAACTATACATAAGCAACATAAAACCTCGAGGCGTTCAAGCCAAAATCTCATATTGATCATAAAAGCACTATCTACTGACTCTGAGCACATGACAGTACAGATACGACACATAGGACTCTCTATACAAAATATGACAGTTAGTGCCTCCACCTGGAATGTCATTGCTGTCCCTGTTGCTGATGTTGCTTCTCTTTCCCTGCTATGGGGTTTCTGCCTCTTCTTCTGTGTTTACCTAAAAATTTGGATCCCACGGGGGTGAGACATTTGAAATTGTCCCAGCAAGAGATATAACTCTCCGCCAAAAACATTATTATTGCAGATAAATAGTAATAAACTGAGCAGGAGTTCTTTTATATAAACAATAATATTAATCATTGTATGAACAAAATGAGATAATCTCCTTTCTTAAGGAGAACATTGCATCTACCCATGGTAGAATTATACCTCATATATCTACTTTGCAAAGAATGTAAAGAAACATAAATATATCATCTATCAACTAAAGATGCATAAAGAAATGTATCATCAGCCAGTGATTTTCGTATTCAATCCTTAAGCAAACATGTTATACGGCTGATTACATTTTACAATCACACTTATGTCGTGAGGATATGAGGTATACCGCTCCTACTCCAACCGCATCGGGAGATTAGTGATACATCCATCCCGACATATATAATAAAGGATTGAGAGAATTAATGTTTATCTCACATCAATTCCTCCATTAGGGCATAAGGATATTTTCGCCCATCACCCCCGCATATTAAAAAATATGTGTTATGGGTTATGCCACGGAGCAACCCGGTTCACCATCCAGCAATTTCTAACATTGATGGTTATATGTCCAGGGCACTACATGATAAGATTCTACTTGATTAATTAAGTACATTATTATATTCTTTTAGCATCAGTCAGGTTTTCAAACATAAATTATTATAACTAATGCTATAAAGAATGTGTGATACTTCTATCAAGTACTTTTCGAAGCTTTATAAAACATTGGAATCTCAATCCCTTATCTCATTTCTAGAAATTCTCATCCGTCAATCATTATAATCATGTTTACTGGATCTGGGTATTCAAACCCTTAGTTTATCACTGAACATGGTTACCACTTATCGGGTAACTATTACCTTCAGGTCATCTGACCAAGGTAAACCTAATACTTGCTATACAAGCATCTCACAAGGCTCACAAGGCCCATTAAATATCTTGTCACCTCTTACTAGGTAACAATTATCACATGGCTTACAAGGCCATTACATCTTGTCACCTCTCACTAGGTAACAACTTATTCACATGGCTCACAAGGCTATACACATCTTGTCACCTCTCACTAGATAACAACTTATTCACATGGCTCACAAGGCCCATTAATCATTATACCTTTATTCAAGTATTAACATGCCTTACAAGGTCATGTAATAGGAGCATTATAACCTTCCCATCATTAGGGTTAGGGTTTTCCATTATTTACCATTTAGGTTTTCAAGATCATATTATTAATGATCAAACCCTAATTCATTGCTCCACACAGCTAGGAGCCAACATTGATAACATAAGTATTCAATCATGCTTATTTATTCTCATCATTTATCATTAAATGAATTATCAATACAAAATATGAGTTCCTCTCCCAACTTTACCAGAAAATGATTACATCATACTTTATTAACTTGGCTTAACCTTTTCTTAAGGCATGTTGGCCTATACTTATCAAAGTGCATTTCATCTCAATGTAACAATTGACATGTCACACTTCATGTGTTACTCATCTAAGTATAATGGTTTAGGATACATCAAGGTGTATAAATCTTGAGGTGTTGGAAGTGATATCTTTCATATCTTGATGTATCACTTCCCTCATCACCTTTATTCTTAAGTTCATCAACTTATCTTGTATTAGGGTATTCCCATCCTAATACTTTATGCACCAGTTCATCACATTTATCATATAATTGTATTGGTCATAAGTCACTTATTTGAAATATACAACCATTGTCAATGATATGGACTCATCTTGAGTTAAGGCATTATTAATATAAGGTCATCCATTAACAACCACTTTAGGTGTTTCACTTATCAATATATCAGTCACTATTCCATTATTAGAAATAGGTTTTCCCACCTTATCAATTATGGTTTACATAACATCACCCTATATTAGGGTTGCACATAGCATCACCCTACATTAGAATTTCAGATAACATCATCCTATATCTGAGTTTCACATAGAATTTCCTGAAATTAGGGTTTCTCAACTCATAGCCCAAAGTTAGGGTTATGGTTTCTCATCATATTGCCCCAGATTAGGGTTTCATATACCTTCACCCTTTATTAGGGTTAGGGTCTCATATTAGGGTTTCATATAGTATTACATAGCATCACCCTAGATTAGAGTTTCACATCACATCACCACATTAGGGTTTCACATGGCATCACCCTATATTAGAGTTTCCCATCACATCACTACATTAGGGTTTTACATGGCATCACCCTAGGTTAGGGTTTCCCACATCATTATCTTGAATTAAGGTCCCTTATAACTTTTTCCCAAATTAGGGTTTCATATAACTTTACCCGAAATTAGGGTTTCATGAATCATTCTCTTAATTTAGGGTTTTTCATTATATTACCCTGTATTGGGATTTCTCATATCATCACCCTAGATTAGGGTCACACCATTACCCTAGATTAGGGTTTCATCTAGCATTTCCCTAAATTAGGGATAAGGCTCATCAACCTCCTCGATTAGGGTTTCATGATTTCTTTATCAAGGATCATACCCTAATTATATATTTTAATCATGTTGAGAGTGTTGAGGCTTAACCACTACATGATTATTATACGTGTATGAATCCCTCTCTCTCATCCTCTCTAGGTTGTTGATTACTTCAAACTTGATTAGATTAGGTCAACCCCTCATTCAAGTGCATACATCTATGGTTATCATAGTGTATTGAGTTACTACTTTCATAAGCATTAAAGCTTAACCACTCAAAAGGTACTAATCACTTAAGTACCTTAAAGGTACAACCATTATAATTATCTTTGATAAACATCATCAACAATCATGGAGTAAATTGTACTTACATGGTTTGAATCAATTAGACCTTCAAACGGTCTTGAGGTATTAGACCTTCAAACGGTCTTAAAGTACTTTGACCTTCAAACGGTCTAAAGACCGTTAGTGTGGCAACACATCCCACTATCACACAGACAGTGAGGTGTTACGCAAAAATGTGCGAAAATGCCAAAACCAAAAATTACCAAAAACACGAGTTAATTAAAACTGATTGCAGAAAGCAGATAAACCAAGAAACTATTACATTCTGATCCACATCCTGCAAGAAAACAGGTCATATAAACATTTACAAGCCTTGATATGTGTTCACAGCTTAGGTGATCAGTTGTCCTGTTATCACATGAGTTCATCACCTGTTTATACATACAGAAAGGCCCACATCTGTCCAGCAGCAGGATATACAAAACGTCATCGGCTATTCATTGTGAAGCAATGTCAAAACTCCTCTAAGGACCTGAGAGTACATGGATGACTCTAAGACTCTACTACAAAACAACCAAAACAGTAGCATGTCCATCTCTTGCCTTCTACTACTCTTCTTGCTGCTCGGCCGCAACTCCGCGACCACCACCACGCCTGGCGCAAACACCTAAAAAGGTTATAAACCAGCGGGGTGAGACACACAGTCCCAGTGAGAAACATAACTCCCCGTCAAAACTACAGAACCTCAGAAGATGAAGCAACAACAGCAGATAACTGATAAAAGGTATAACAAGAGCAGTCCATATAGCAAAGCTATTCATACCATCAAGCTTACCAGGTTGTACGGAAGGTAGATAACCAAGCATCTCTTTATGGAACATGATTAACAAGATAAGATTTATAAGATCTTACCTCACAACATAAGGAACGTATAAGTAACTGCAAGTATAACGAGATTAACTACACATGCAAGGCCTCAAACAATGTTTCGTGTTTTACCTTAAGCAATAAATACTATTTGGCTGGATTACGTATTGTTATGCCCTGAGGAAGTGAGTTGTACCGCTCAGATCCAACTGACGGCTGCAAAACCCGGAGCCGGTGCCATACAAAGTCAATGGAAGAGTCGGACTCCACGACCTCTCTGCCTCGTGGCCAGTGCATGAGTACAACACAAGCAGGACCTCATTCTCATGCTTAAGTGGCCTCAGCCACAGGGTCAGCTCCCACAGGCTACCCTCTGCCTAGACCGCCTCGGTACAGGTCTCGGCGCTAGTGAAACTGAGCCACAGGTCTGTTCACTGTGTTCTGAGCCATGAACGTATTCATGCTCTCATATCACATATTCTGAGCCATGGGCATGTTTACCATACTCTATACATATCCCTAGTTTGCAACCGCAGCTTCACTCGAATCCTCACTATTTTAGGCTAGGAGAAACCTTGCATATTCAATAATATGCACTCCGGGTTAACCCGCTAGAGAACCCGTTTCACTATCACCAGCTCCTGATGATGATGGATCTATGGCCAGGGCAAACTACATGCTATGTTCCACTGTGATTAGTTAGTATATTTTAAGTGGATTGTTGAGGCAACCAAGTTGTATAGCATGCAAACTATAACAAGAATAAATAACATGAAACTCAACATCATGCTTTTACTGTCATCAACATCATCTTGGTCTATCACAAGGATCCAACATTACATTACCATGGGATCTCAATCCCTCATCACATAGTGTCACTGCCTCTCAAGGCTTACATCATCACCATGGGATAGCAATCCCAGATCATCATTAGAGAATAACATCTCATCAACAAGAGTAACCATCAGAGCAGTGTTACTCAAACATATATACCTCATAGCCCTTTACCTGGATATGCATTTGTACCTGTATGGTAAGTATGCACAATCATCATAGATTATCAGAAGAGTTATATTATCAACATAGGGCAGTACTGATGATTATATACTTTATCATTCATGCCTCAACCTGTAACCATAGGCATAGGTCATATCATCATGCAAGCATCCTTCATGCTTACCATTTATTCAGCATTATACATATAGTTCCAGATGATCATAAACACAGGTACTACCATGTCAAGCTACATAGATGTGATCCATAATATCAACTATCAAGTATGTTAGGGATCACTATCATAAATCAAACATGATTACATCAGCAAAGACTAGTGTATCGGTTTCCATACAAGGAACAAGACCCTCACTATAAGCGCCCAATACCATCACCAAAGGTAGTATCGGGCAGGGCACTCTCCCCCATCGCCCAACACTCCCACCACATAACAGTCAAGCAACCAGCTACATATCGGCCAAGCATAACAGCAAGGGTGTCGGGCTACCTTAGGGTGTATCGGGAAACCAAAGCACAAAGACCCCCATCAGCATAATGTACAGCTTGGCCCAAGGGCATGTTGTGCAATACTGTATCGTGCAACGACACGTCGTGCACAAGGTGTATCGGGCAGCACCACTAGACAAGGCATAACACCCAAGGGTATAACTCAGCTTGTCGCTCAACCAGCCTAGCCATGATCTATCTGTGAACACAAGGCAACAATGGAGGTGCGACGCTTGACACAGGGCCACACCCACAATGTCCAAGGGGATAACAGCACCAAGCAACCAACAGCGCTAGGTGTGTCGGGAAGGATATACAACCAAGTGTGACGCCCGACACACACACACACAAGGGCAACTGACAATGTTCTACTCATATAGGTATAACGGCCAGGGCACAACCTCAAACAACAGCAAGTAAAGCATGTTTTCCAGCCAGCTAACCACATCTATCGGCCAACACACAAAGCCAAGGCCAAGGGGTGACGCCCACCACAGAACCAACTAACAAGCTTCCACAACATCAGGGTATAACGAGGTTAAGTGTGTCGGGCAGGGTACTTATCATGGTGTGATGCCCGACACAACAAGGCAGGAGCCAGGTGTGTGATGCCCGACACAACAAGGCAGGAGCCAGGTGTGTGATGTCTGACACAACACCACAATAGGTCGACCAAGGTTCTATCCAAAGAAGGATATCGGGTAGCATCAACCTCAAGACTGTATCGGTCAAGATGCCACTCCACAAGGTCATCATCAACCTTAAGCACAAGGGCACCAAAACCCTAAAGGATCGAGAAGATGGCTCACCTCTCAACAACTAAGAGAGAGGGGTCTTGCGCACCTTCTTATCACCAATCGGGCAACACAAGGAACAACCACAACCAAGGTCCACAACCACCACATAGCTCACCTTTAAAGTCCATAGTGAGAGGAGGGTGTTGTTGCAGCCACTAGAACACAAGCTCACCTCTCAACTTAAGCAAGAGATGAGTATTGCTCATATTACTAGAGCTCAAGCTCACTCCTCTAGACCTAGGAGAGAAAGGGGTGTTGCTCACCAAGAAACCCTAGAACATGGTTCGGCCAACAAGAAGCAACTAAGCAAGAAACTAAACTAGCAACATGCATAGACGATATGATCATAAGCAACATATAAGAACATAAAAGAAGATAGTGTAGTTAGGGTTAGGAGTTATGTAACCCGCCTTAAGCAAGCTCTAAGCTCCTAGCACCACCAAGGAAGAAAAGAAAGGCACTCTAGGGTTCATCCACCACTAGAGAAAGAAGGAGACTCCAAGGAAAGGATCGGCCACCAAGCTTGCAAAGGAAGGGGGTGTCGTGCACCAAGGGAGAGGGAGACTAAGGAACTAAAGGGATCCTTAGCAAGGGAAAGGAAACGCATATATAGGAGGGGATGGAGGAGAAACCAAGGTAGAACAAAGCAAGGTGTCGCCCACCTAGGGATACTTTCCCATGAGCAAAGCCACCACTCTCACATGCCCTAAACACATGTCCAAGGCCATTGCCACATGCAAGCATCAAGCACCAAGTGTCCACTAGTGGTGACACAAACGAGGTCAAAGAGGGTCGAAGGGTCCATGGGCGACACACCTCCACACCCTGGCCGATACACCCACACCATGGCCAACACACACCCTAGGCGACACACCACAGGCCGACACACCTAGGCCAA
Source organism: Alisma plantago-aquatica (assembly GCA_963693085.1). NCBI lineage: Eukaryota > Viridiplantae > Streptophyta > Magnoliopsida > Alismatales > Alismataceae > Alisma > Alisma plantago-aquatica. Next base: position 1,046,662,079 of record OY856412.1, on the reverse strand, counting down.
CACAGGGCACTCTTGCCTGACACAAGGTCTAAAGAAGTAAAGACAAGGCACCACAAAGCCCAACAAGCTCAACCAAGCCCCAAAGGAAACTCAAGCAATGAGCCCAAACCTTCCTCTCAACACTAGAGGAAGCAAGGAGAGGGAGGAACACCTCACAAGGTGGAAAACTTGCCCACAAACCCTAGACTTGGGTTAATTGCAAGTAGCACCTCCAGCTCTCAACAAAGCACCAACAAACCCTAATCACCACCAAAGGTGATTAGCAAGCAACCAAGCATCAGAGTTAAGCAAAACAAACATGATAAGCCCTAAACAGAGGTCAGGGTCCTTACAAGCTAACCCCCTACAAAGGGATTTCGTCCTCGAAATCTGAAGAGAAAAGTGAGGGATACTTCCTCCTCATCTCTTCCTCAAGCTCCCACGTGGCTTCCTCAATGCCACGATGATGCCAAAGAACCTTCACAAGAACCAAGTCCTTCCTCTTCAGCTTCTTAACTCTCTTGTCAAGGATCATCACAGGACCTTCCTCGTAGGTCACATCTTTATCAAGCTCAGCTTCGTCTGGCTGTATCATTGTCCCTGTACTCGGATGTCTTTTCTTCAGCATGCTGACATGGAATACTGGATGTAACATGTGCAACTCTGGCGGAAGCTCTATCTCGTAAGCTACCTTGCCAACTCGTGCTATGACCGGGTATGGCCCCATATACCTGGGTGCTAGCTTACCCTTTCAGCCAAACCTTAGCACACCTTTCCACGGCGAGACTTTAAGATACACTTTGTCTCCTACCTGGAACTCCAAAGGTCGTCGGCGATTGTCTGCATAAGACTTCTGCCTGTCCTGTGCCGCTTTCAATTGTTGTTGTATCACCTTGATCTTTTCTGTCATCTGTTGTACTAACTCAGGACCCAACAGTTGATATTCACCAGACTCATACCAACACAAAGGAGATCTGCACTTCCTTCCATATAAGGCCTCATAAGGAGCCATGCCAATGCTCTGTTGATAACTATTGTTGTAGGCGAATATCAAACTGAGATGTATGTCCCAACTGTCTAGGAACTGCAAAACACAAGCTCGAATGAGATCTTCCAAAGTCTGAATAGTCCTCTCAGACTGTCCATCTGTCTGCGGGTGGAGGGTGGTACTGAACCTCAACTGTGTTCCCAATGCCTTGTGCAACTGTTCCCAGAAATGACTCGTGAACTGAGGACCTCTGTCGGAAACTATCGTTGCTGGCACACCGTGCAAACGTACTATCTCATCCACATATACTTGAGTGAGCTTCTCAGCCATATACGTTATCTTTACTGGTATGAAATGGGCAGACTTCGTCAATCTGTCCACTATTACCCAAATGGAATCATGACTCCTAGTTCTCCTGGGTAGACCAACTACGAAATCCATGGTTATATGATCCCATTCCACTGCGGTATCGGCAGGGGTTGCAATGTACCTGCTGACTTTTGATGCTCAGCCTTGACTTGCTGACATACTGCACACCTAGCCACAAACTCAGCTACATCTTTCTTCAAGTCGGGCCACCAATACAAGTCCTTCAGACTATGATACATCTTGGTGATTCCTGGATGCATAGAATACATCGACGTGTGTGCTTCCTCGAGCACTCACTTCCTCAGATCATCAGCATCGGGGACCACCATCCTATCACGATAGCAAACTAGTCCATCCTCGGACTCATGGAACCCATCACGCTTTTCACTGCCGAACTCTGATCTGATCAACTGTATTGTATCATCTGTTTGTTGTGCATCTATGATCTGTTGTCTCAATGTAGGCTTGACTTCCATCTGTGCTAAAAGTCCAGCTAATAAGGAAACTTCCATCTGCACATTCATCTGCCGCAAGGAAACAAGCATATCTCGTCTATGGCATCCCAAGGAACTCAACTGTGCCCTCTTTATAGGAAAAGAAGAAGACTTTCGGCTAAGAGCATCAGCTACCACATTTTCCTTACCAGGATGATACTCGATGGTGCAATCGTAATCATTGATTAGCTCCATCCATCGACGTTGTCACATGTTCAGCTCATTCTTTGAAAACATGTACTTCAGATTCTTATGATCTGTGAAGATCTGACATACTTCCCCGTAGAGGTAGTGTCTCCAAATCTTTAACACATGAACTACCACTGCCAACTCCAAGTCATGAGTCGGATAGTTCTCCTTGTGTTTCTTAAGATGTCGCAAAGCAAAAGAAACCACATGTTCTTCCTGCATCAGCATACAACCTAAACCTTTCTTGGAAGCATCGCAGAAGACAACATAGCCCTTTCCAGGCTCTGAAAGCACTAGTACTAGAGCACTAGTCTTTGGAAGGCTTGCTGGCAATGATCATCCCAGACAAAAGGTACATCCTTTCTGGTCAACCTTGTCATCGGTAACGCAATCGCACTAAAGTCCTTGATAAACCTCTGGTAGTATCCTGCCAAACCTAGGAAACTACGAACTTCCGTCGGCGTCTTTGGCTGTTCCCATTCCACAACAGACTCCACCTTCTTTGAATCCACTTTGACTCCTTCTACAGCTATCACATGACCCAAGAAAGTTACTTCTTCCAACCAGAACTCACACTTACTGAACTTGGCATACAACTGATGTTGGCGAAGAAGAGTCAATGCTAGTCAAAGATGTCGCTCATGCTCTTGCCTGTCCTGACTATAGATCAAGATGTCATCTATAAAGACCACAACAAACTGATCTAGAAACGGACGGAACACTCTATTCATCAAATCCATGAAAGCAGCAGGTGCATTGGTTAGCCCAAATGACATAACCACAAACTCGAAGTGACCATACCTCATCCTAAAAGCTGACTTTGGTATGTCATCCGCATTAATCCTCAACTGATGATATCCGGACCGTAGATCGATCTTTGAAACATTGTAGCGCCACGTAACTGATCGAACAGATCATCTATCCTCGGTAATGGGTACTTGTTCTTGATCGTGACTTTGTTCAATTGTCAGTAATCTATACATAACCACATCGATCCATTTTTCTTCTTAACGAACAACACTGGAGCACCCCAAGGCGACGTACTCGGTCGGATGAAACCTTTCTCCAACAACTCTTACAACTACTTCTTAAGCTCTGCCATCTCTACTGGAGCCATCCTATACGGTGTCTATGCAACTGGTTGCGTTCCTGGAACCAGATTGATCTCCAAATCAATCTCTCGGGGTGGAGGAACACCAGGGAACTCATCAGGAAACACATCCGCAAACTCTCAAACAACCGACACCTCCTCAAGGCTAGGACCTTTCACCTTGGTATCCACAATGGCATTCACAACGTGAGCTAAGAACGCCTCACATCCTTGTCGTAACAACTTTTATGCCACCATAGAAGATACTAGACATGTCGGAAGAATCTTCCTATCTCCTTGGAAGATCCACTTCTCTCCATCATCATCAAACACAGCCTGCTTGGAACCACAGTCCAAAACAACCTTATACTTCTCTAAGGTATCCATCCTAAGGATCACATCGAAACCATGCATATCAAGTGGTATAAGATCCACTTGTATACTGTGTCCCGAAAAAGATAAGACACAAGATGGACATTCTTCTCGAAGCATCGACGAACCATCAAGAGGGGTTTCTAACAACAAGCTATCTTTCTTACAACTAACAGGTAAACGACAGTTCTCAAGCATACTATGGGTGATAAAAGAGTGTGTAGCACCCAGGTCAACCAGAACAGATATAAAGCAAGAAGAAGACATATCAAAATGAAATAACTCCATCTGACCTGTCACCACTCGCGGGCTGACTATCGCCTCTGGCTGACTCATAGCATAGAATCGAGTCGTTGCTTGCTTTCCACGTCCTCTGCTTCCTGGAACTGAGCAGGCCTCTTCTTAGACATGGATTCTCTTTTCTCCCTAACTGACCATTTAATCCTCCGGACAGATTCCACTAACATAGCAAACCGCTCATGGTTCTCCAATGCAGAAATAGGTGTTGTCAGCTTAGCACTCAGACCCTTCTCAAAACGTCTGATCCGCTCCTCATCTGTTGCCGCCATGTGAGGACAAAACCTCAACAGTTCCATGAACTTGTCCTCATACTCGGTGATGTTCATCGTTCCTTGTCACAGGCTCTCAAACTGACTGATCTTCTCATCCAGATACATCCTCAAAAAGTATCTGCTGACGAACTCGCATCGAAAGACCTCCCAACCGATCGCCTCACCGGGTCACTTCTCCTCCTCGATGGTCCACCAGTTACCAGCACTACCTTTCAAAAGGTATACATCGTGCTTGACTTTGTCTGCTTCGGGGATGTTGAGGATCCGGAAAGCCTTCTCAAGACTTGTCAGCCACAGATCTGCATCCGTTGGATCAGTTGTTCCAGCATAATCCGAAGCTCCAACTCGGCGAAGCCGCTCAAAGGTCTTCCCAATACCCGATGTTTCTCCGTGGGGAGCTTGTGCTCTCGGCGGAGGCACTGGCAATCTTTCTACCATGAGATTCATCGTAGCCATCATCTGCCCCATAAGCTGTTGGTAGGTAGGGTTTTCGAGAATGGCTGGGTCAAGTTGGGGGACCTCAGGCACCCGATCTTCATGTGACTGCCCTATAGCTCCATCAACATATGTAGCATCGCTGTTCTTGGCAGCATGTTCTTCATGGTTTCCAAACATCTTGGCTTTTCTTCCACTGACGGCAGAAGATGATTGTAAGAAAATCTGGAAAACTCACAAGAACAGACACAACCTAGTCATAAATCCCTGTAGACTCAGGGAACCTAGAGCTCTGATACCAAACTTGTGGCAACACATCCCACTATCACACAGACAGTGAGGTGTTACGCAAAAATGTGCGGAAAATGCCATAACCACAAATTACCAAAAACACGAGTTAATTAAAATTGATTGCAGAAAGAAGATAAACCAAGAAACTATTACATTCCGATCCACATCTTGTAAGAAAATAGGTCATATAAACATTTACAAGCCTTGATACGTGTTCACAGCTTAGGTGATCAGCTGTCCTGTTATCACATGAGTTCATCACCTATTTATACATACAGAACGGCCCACATCCGGCCAGCAGCATGATATACAAAACGTCATCGGCTATTCATCGTAAAGCAACGTCAAACACCTCTAAGGACCTGAGAGTATAGGGATGACTCTATCTACTACAAAACAACCAAAACAGCAGCATGTCCATCTCTTTCCTTCTACTACTCTTCTTGTTGCTCAGCCGCAACTCCGTGACCACCACCACACCTGGCGCGAACACCTAAAAAGGTTATAAACCAGCGGGGTGAGACACATAGTCCCACTGAGAAACATAACTCCCCGCCAAAACTACAGAACCTCAGAAGATGAAGCAACAACATTAGATAACTGATAAAAGGTATAACAAGAGTAGTCCATATAGCAAAGCTATTCATACCATCAAGTTTACCAAGTTGTACGGAAGGCAGATAACCAAGCATCTCTTTATGGAACATGATTAACAAGATAAGATTTATAAGATCTTACCTCATAACATAAGGAACGTATGAGTAACTGCAAGTATAACGAGATTAACTACACAAGCAAGGCCTCAAACAATGTTCCGTGTTTTGCCTTAAGCAATAAATACTATTCGGCTGGATTACGTATTGTAATGCCCTGAGGAAGTGAGTTGTACCTCTCAGATCCAACTGACGGCTATGAAACCCGGAGCCGGTGCCATACAAGGTCAATGGAAGAGCCGGACTCCATGACCTCTCCACCTCGTGGTCAGTGCACGAGTACAACACAAGCAAGACCGCAGTCTCATGCTTAAGTGGCCTCAGCCATAGGGTCAGCTCCCGCAGGCTACCCTCTGCCTAGCTCGCCTCGGTATAGGTCTCGGCGCTAGTGAAACTGAGCCACGGGCCTGTTCACCGTGTTCTGAGCTATGAACGCATTCATGCTCCCATATCACATATCCTGAGCCATGGGCATGTTTACCATTCTCTATACATATCCCGAGTCTGCAACCGCAGCTGCACTCGAATCCTCACTATTTTAGGCTAGGAGAAACCTCGCATATTCAACAATATGTGCTCCGGGTTAACCCGCAGGAGAACCTGTTTCACCATCACCAGCTCCTGACGATGATGGATCTATGGCCAGAGCAAACTACATGATATGTTCCACTGTGATTAGTTAGTATATTTTAAGTGGATTGTTGAGGCAACCAAGTTGTATAGCATGCAGACTATAACAAGAATAAATAACATGAAACTCAACATCATGCTTTTACTGTCATCAACATCATCCTGGTCTATCACAAGGATCCAACATTACATTGCCATGGGATCTCAATCCCTCATCACATAGTGTCACTCCCTCTCAAGGCTTACATCATCACCATGGGATAGCAATCCCAGATCATCATTAGAGAATAACATCTCATCAACAAGAGTAACCATCAGAGCAGTGTTACTCAAACATATATACCTCATAGCCCTTTACCTGGATATGCATCTGCACCTGCATGGTTAGTATGCACAATCATTATAGATTATCAGAAGAGTTATATTATCAACATAGGGCAGTACTGATGATTATATACTTTATCATTCATGCCTCAACCTGTGACCATAGGCATAGGTCATATCATCATGCAAGCATCCTTCATGCTTACCATTTATTCAACATTATACATATAGTTCCAGATGATCATAAACACAGGTACTACCATGTCAAGCTACATAGATGTGATCCATAATATCAACTATCAAGTATGTCAGGGATCACTATCATAAATCAAACGTGATTACATCAGCAAAGACTAGCGTATCGGTTTTCATACAAGGAACAAGACCCTCACTATAAGCGCCCACTACCCTCACCAAAGGTAGTATCGTGCAGGGCACTCTCCCCCATCGCCCAACACTCCCACCACATAAAGGTCAAGCAACCAGCTACATATCGGCCAAGCATAACAGCAAGGGTGTCGGGCTACCTTAGGGTGTATCGAGCAACCAAAGCATAATGACCCCCACCAGCATAACGTACAGCTTGGCCCAAGGGCATGTCGTGCAACAACGCGTCGTGCTCAAGGTGTATCAGGCAGTACCACTAGACAAGGCATAACGCCCAAGGGTATAACTCAGCCTATCGCTCAACCAGCCTAGCCATGATCTATCGGCCAACACAAGGCAACAACAGAGGTGCGACGCCCGACACAAGGCCACGCCCACAATGTCTAAGGGGATAACAGCACCAAGCAACCAACAGCGCTACGCGTGTCGGACAGGATACACAACTAGGTGTGATGCCCGACACACACACACACACACAAGGGCAACGGACAACGTTCTACTCATCTAGGTATAACGGCCAGGGCACAACCTCAAACAACAGCAAGTAAAGCATGTCGTCCAGCTAGCTAACCACATCTATTGGCCGACACACAAAGCCAAGGCCAAGGGGTGAAACCCACCACAGAACCAACTAACAAGCTTCCACAACATCAGGGTATAATGAGGTTAAGTGTGTCGGGCAGGGTACTTATCATGGTGTGATGCCCGACACAACAAGGCAGGAGCCAGGTGTGTGACGCCCGACACAACACACCACAACAGGTCAACCAAGGTTCTAGCCAAAGAAGGATATCGGGCAGCATCAACCTCCAGACTGTATCGGTCAAGATGCCACTCCACAAGGTCATCATCATCCTCAAGCACAAGGGCACCAAAACCCTAAAGGATCGAGAAGATGGCTCACCTCTCAAAAACCAAGAGAGATGGATCTTGCGCACCTTTTTATCACCAATAGGGAAACACAAGGAACAACCAAGGTCCACAACCACCACATAGATCACCTTTCAAGTCCACGGTGAGAGGAGGGTGTTTCTCCAGCCACTAGAACACAAGCTCACCTCTCAACTTAAGCGAGAGAGGAGTATTGCTCATATTACGTGAGCTCAAGCTCACTCCTCTAGACCTAGGAGAGAAAGGGGTGTTGCTCACCAAGAAACCCTAGAACATGGTTCGGTCAACAAGAAGCAACTAAGCAAGAAACTAAACCAGCAACATGCATAGCGGATATGACATATAAGAACATAAAATAAGATAGTGTAGTTAGGGTTAGGAGTTATGTAACCCGCCTTAAGCAAGCTCCAAGCTCCTAGCACCACCAAGGAAGAAGAGCAAGGCACTCTAGGGTTCGGCCACCACTAGAGGAAGAAGGAGACTCCAAGGCAAGGATTGGCCACCAAGCTTGCAAAGGAAGGGGGTGTCGTGCACCAAGGGAGAGGGAGACTAAGGAACTAAAGGGATCCTTATCAAGGGAAAGGAAACACATATATAGGAGGGGATGGAGGATAAACCAAGGTAGAACAAAGCAAGGTGTCGCCAACCTAGGGACACTTGTCCATGAGCAAAGCCACCACTCTAACATGCCCTAAACACATGTCCAAGGCCATTGCCACATGCAAGCATCAAGCACCAAGTGACCACTAGTGGTGACACAAATGAGGTCAAAGAGGGTCAAAGGGTCCATGGGCGACACACCTCCACACCATGGCCGACACACCCACACCATGGCCGACACACACCCTGGGCGACACACCATAGGCTGACACACCTAGGATGACACAAGGCACTCTTGCCCGACACAAGGTCCAAAGAAGCAAAGACAAGGCACCACAAAGCCCAACAAACTCAACCAAGCCCCAAAGGAACTCAAGCAACGAGCCCAAACCTTCCTCTCAATACTAGAGGAAGCAAGGAGATAGAGGAACACCTCACAAGGTGGCAAACTTGCCCACAAACACTAGACTTGGGTTAATTGCAAGTAGCACCTCCAGCTCTCAACAAAGCACCAACAAACCCTAATCACCACCAAAGGTGATTAGCAAGCAACCAAGCATCAGGGTTAAGCAAAGCAAACAGGATAAGCCCTAAACAGAGGTCAGGGTCCTTACAGTTAGACCTTAATCGGTCTTGGTCCCAAAACCTTCAATCAGTCTTAAGACCGTTAGACCATCAAACGGTCTTGATCTCAAAGTCCCTAAACGGTTTGAGACCGTTTGAATTAAATATAATTAACCCCAAACAGTTTGAAACTGAATGAACAATTCATCATTGAAACCGATTGAACATCAAACGGTTTGAGACTGTTTTCTCTCCAAATGGTCTCAAGACAATTTGGTCCAAATCATCTTGAAACCAAATGGATCAATTAGGGTTTCCACAATCAATCGATTTAGGGTTTGCACACATTAAACCATCCAACATTGAGACCATTGAAGGCTCATCAATCTACAACCCTTGGATCTCCATCCATCCGTGACAGCCCTTGAACTCCAAACGGTCTTGAGACCATTTGGCCTCAAACGGTCTTGAGATCTTTTGCCTCCAAATGGTCTTGAGGCCATTTGGACCATTCAACATAGAAATCGAATCAATCAATTTAGGGTTTCAACCATTCAATCCAATTAGGGTTTGTAATCAATGGATCACCCATTCTTGAATCCATTAAATCAATTTGTTCCATTGGATCTTCATCATTCACATCAGCAATAGACCCCAAACGGCCTTGAGACCGTTTAACCTCAAACAGTCTTGAGACTGTTTGCCCTCAAACGGTCTTGAGACCGTTTGATCACTAAACAGTCTTAAGACAGTTTGGTCATCAAAAATCAAAACCATTTTCCCATGATTTTTATTGAGGTGTGTGCTAAGATGACATCATCATCTTCAAGCTACAAACCATCGAAATATGTTGTGATCTTTTGGTGATTTCATCAATTAATCAAAAGGAGGTTCGAGAATGAAAAAGGAATCAATATATGATGAAGAAATGATATCAATAATAACATTTAAGGGTTCAAGTTATATAACCCGCCTTCAAAGTTGAATCCAAGCTTCAAGCTTCACGTCTTCAATGGTGAATGAAGCTTTCTCAACTGTCCAAGGTCCATTCTCAAGTCTTTGAGTGAAAAGAATGGCTAAGGTTGAAGATTGAATGGAGAAAAGGAGAAAATAAGCATTGAATTTCGATTTTCACCATGAAATCAAGGTCGAAGATGATTAAGGAGCTCACCTACAGGTTGCGGTACGTCCTCCTGTTGCTCCTAAGCTCCCTTGTGATCGGCCAAAGCAAGGAAAGAAAGAAGAGTCGAAAAGAGTCTTTCATGTGGGTGGAAAATGGGATATATGTAAGGGAATTTCAAGAGAGAGAAAGTGTTATTCAAATCCTTTAATTCTCAAAATTTGTGCCACTTATCCCCCTCACTTCCTTGCATACTAAGCCATCATCCTTTCCTTCAAAAACCTCTCGTTTATCCTTGAATTAAAAGCAACCACTTTAAGCACCTTAAATAATATAATACTATTATCCATTTTTAGTAGACAATTCTTTTAATTAACAAATGCAAGTGGATTCTTCACCTACTTAGGATATTTCGGTGCAACTCAAGGCATTTGGACGTCCTTGCATTATATGATTTTAACCAAAGCCTTTTTAGTTAATGGGCACTTCAATTAATATATTTATTTTTGCATTAAATTGAATTAGGGTTTCAATTATGCTTAAATATTCATTATTTTAATATCAAAATTATCTATCTTCCAAAGAGATTCAAATGATACGCCCCTCTGATTCTATTGTCTCTAATTGATACCAAGAAACATTAGGGACTCTCTAGAAGTGGTATTTTGCATATTGAACCCTAGGTTTTGGGTAAATTGCACATTACACCCAAACTAGGCTTTAATGCACAAGCATTGCTTAATAAGCTCTTTCTGGATGCTCAGGCTACCACAAGCCATACCTCTGCATCATTCTCATTCTTATGATGCTTCAATACTTGAAGAACGTTTTATCATGTAACATTTGCAAGTTAACCCTTGGGTAATTTGCACTTTAGTCCATAACAAGTAAAACATTGTTTCAACATTATTCAAATAGGTCCAAAATTGAAACATGAGTTCCTCTTGAGACTTAATTACTTTTCAAAAGATAAAGACAATAATCTAAATGACTTACTTAAGCAAAACTTTTAGGGTTAAGGCATAACCCAGGTCAGGGATGTTACAATTATAAACCCCTAACAAGGATTTCGTCCCCGAAATCCCAGGTAAAGGGAGACAAGTATTATACATACCTTATTCAGTTTAACATTTCACTTTCCAAGGAAAAAACCAGAGTTACATTTTGTCACCCACTTATGACTACAAGTTTCTTCATACATCTGGTGTGTCATCCAAATTATTGATACAACACGAAACTTTCATACTGCTTGTACCAACCACCTTATTAGTTGTACATACTTTTGTCTTAAGGGGACGTTACTTACCAATTAAGAACTTATCTTAGAAATATCTCTAGATGTTATATATAAGTTGCTTAATAGATCTAGATAGAGATATTCTAAGGAATTATTTTTAGCTTGATAAGCTTTTTCCACAATGATTTTACGATTGTTCCTTCAATTAATACATCCTTATTGATGTTATGCTTATGTGGAGCATAAACCCCTAACATGCGATGTTCATACTATTTTATGTAATTAGACTGATTTCACAGTTGGCCAGTCCAGGTTACCAACATAAGTCATCTGATTAGGAGTTATGCTTTTACTTTTCCATACCACATGATATTTCTTAGATACCAGAATTTCTTACATTGGTATTCGCCACATGTGTCGAAAACACACCACATCCTCCTCATTCTTTCATCTTGGGACATCACTTATTACATGTATCTTTATCTTGGAACCAAAGTCCAAGATGAACTGATACTTTTTAAAGCGTCCATCATTGGATTATTTCTAATCCATGCACATCAAATGCCATAGTACTCACTTAATTGCCTTGTTCTAAAAGAAGAGAACACAAAGAAACATATTCCTCTTATCACCCCATCATCACCCAGGGTTGCTTATCAAAGAGAAAGGATTATCATCTCCTCTAATTATAGCATGAACTTTCAATTGTTCATGAGTTATTTACTCTTATTTCATCCTAGGTCCCTTGCCATCAACATAGGAATTATAAGGATGATTACATGTCATTACTTGTTTCTTTGTTATTGTCTATCATGTTTATGAACATTTTGTGATTTTATCACATTTCCCATTTCTACATCATTGTAAAGGATCTTTACTATACACACAGGCTTTATCAGACAGGGATCACCTCCCTTGTCCTCATTTTCTTTATCATGAGGATTATACTTTTTACTTCCTTATACACACAAATTGATCTGAGATCATTTCAGATTCAATTTTATTACACTTAGGATGTGATAAAAAAAATATCCATGCCATATTTTTAGTCTCTTTATGCTCACTAGATTGTTTCAAAATGACTACTTAATCAGAGTAATCAGAAAGATAACAATCTAATAGTTCCAAACTTGCTCCAATAATTATATACCTGGACAGGGTATACAAGTACAAAGATTAGGTAGTATGTACTTTATTTACTATCATGTTCCTTACTTTTCATATCATTAGAAACACATGATTTAACATTCCTGGATTTTCTTCAGGCATCGCTTCTATATCTCATCCTTTTTCACATAAATAAGAGAAATTATAAAGCATTTAAAGGAATATTGAGTACAATGTAAGTTCTCATCTTCTTTGTGTCCTTATAGGACTAGTCAAAGGAAACTCAATAACAACTACTTTCTGATAGTTAATACATAGAATTATGAAATGACATATCAGAATGATATTGTTTCATCTAACCTATCTCATCTCGCAGTTTGTTTACTGCCTCAGGTTGATTCTTTTCATAGAATATTACCGTTGCCTGATATTGACTTTGAGCTTTGTTATTTAATATAGTTAATCATGTCTGGGACGTCTATCCACATCCTTGAGTACCACTAGAAAAATATTTCCTCTGATGACCTTGATGTCTCTGCCTCGGTGGTTGGGTTACCATTGTGTTTTCAACTGGACAATCTCTTACTAGATGTCCTACCTGTCTACACTGGTAACAGGTTCTAAGCTCTTGATATGATCTAAAAGGTCTTTTACCCTTTCTGGGTAGCCCTTTCCCTAGTGCACTAGACCTTGGTTTATTAGGGGTACCAAAGACTTTCCCTTTTTTGAACTACTAGGTCCCTGTTCCTGAGTTTGGATAGGCATCTTCTTAATTTTTTCCTCATTATCCTTTCTGGACAGTCTTTTCTGATATGTCCAGGCTGCCTACACCTGTGGAAAATCCTGATTTCAGGTTGTAACCTATTCCTTTCATCATTGTTCATTTCTCCCACATGTTGATGTTGAGCAAGAATCATGTTGGAGTCCAAAACCTCATTATTGGGAGCTGGTAATCTAGGTTTTATTGCTAATGTATGGTCCACTATACGCATTATTTTAGTCCTAACTTGTCCAATAGTGATATCAAAAGAAGAATTCCTTATCATAGTTGGATCATCTTGGGGATTCTCAGGCAGTCATCCTTCTCTCGCCTGGTCCCTTGCACCTTCTATTGGTGCAACATTGCTGCTCTCATAGCATGCTCTTCGTGTGATCCAGACATCTTTAAGTTCTTCTTCTCCTATATGAGTAGAAGACACTATCAGATAAACTGGAAGATACTAGAACAGACTCAACAACCTTAATCCTATGTCTCTGTAGACTTAGTGAACCTAGAGCTCTGATACCACTAAACTGTGACGCACCGTTCGAACAAACCATCATTAACTAAGCAGAAGCAATCATTAGCAGCATATTAACAAAAATCACTAAAAATTTAAACTTTTTGCAAAGAGATCCAATTCCAGAAAACTCTTATAACAAGAACCAAAGTATTACATATACATTCTGGTCCACAAGTACATACCATGTACCATCTCTTCTCGAGGATTACATACAACAGTTGCTTTGCCAAACTATACATAAGCAACATAAAACCTCGAGGTGTTCAAGCCAGAATCTCAGATTGATCATAAAAGCACTATCTAATGACTCCGAGGACCTGATAGTATAGAGATGACACATAGGACTCTCTATACAAAATATGACAGTCAGTGCCTCCACCTGGAATGTCACTGTTGTCCCTGTTGCTGATGTTGTTGCTCTTTCCCTGCTATGGGGTTTCTGCCTCTTCTTCTGCGTTTACCAAAAAAGTTGGATCCCACGGTGGTGAGACAATTGAAATTGTTCCAGCGAGAAATATAACTCTCCGCCAGAAACATTATTATTGCAGATAAACAGTAATAAACTGAGCAGGAGTTCTTTTATATAAACAGTAGTATTAATCATTGTATGAACAAAATGACATAATCTCCTTTCTTAAGGAGAACATTACATCTACCCATGGTTAGAATTATACCTCATCTATCTACTTTGCAAGGAATGTAAAGGAACATAAATATATCAACTATCAACTAAAGATGCATAAAGAAATGTATCATCAGCTAGTGATTTTCATATTCAATCCTTAAGCAAACATGCTATACGGCTAGTTACATTTTACAATCATACTTATGCCTTGAGGAGATGAGGTATACCGCTCCTACTCCAACCGACCATTCCGAAGTCGAAATCGGTGCCATACAAGGTCAATGGAAGAGTTGGATGCCATGACCTCCCTTATCTCAAACAGTACGAGATTCTATGCAGGACATCTTGTGTCTCTGCTAAATAGCTTTCCAGGGTATACTGGCAACTTCACTATAGAATTATAGTGGTGCCTGTACTCTCTTTGCAATCGAGAGATTTCATATTTATCTCACATGGATCCAGCATTATTTATTTTTGGGAGATTTGTGATACATCTATCCCGACATCAGGAGATTAGTGATACATCCATCCCGGCATATATGATAAAGGGTTGAGAGATTTAATGTTTATCTCACATCAATTCCTCCATTAGGGCGTAAGGATATTTTTGCCCATTGCCCCCGCATATTCAAAAATATGTGTTCCAGGTTATGCCACGGAGCAACCCATTTCACCATCCAGAAATTTCTGACGCTGATGGTTATATGGCCAGGGCACTACATGATAAGATTTCACTTGATTAATTAAGTACATTACTATATTCTTTTAGCATCAGTCAGGTTTTCAAACATAAATTATTATAACAAATGCTACAAAGAATGTGTGATACTTCTAACAAGTACTTTTCGAAGCTTTATAAAACATTGGAATCTCAATCCCTTATCTCATTTCTAGAAATTCTCATCCATCAATCATGATCATCATGTTTATTGGATCTGGGTATTCAAACCCTTAGTTTATCACTGAACATGGTACCACTTATCAGGTAACTATTACCTTCAGGTCATCTGACTAAGGTAAACCTAATACTTGCTATACAAGCATCTCACAAGGCTCACAAGACCCATTAAATATCTTATCACCTCTTACTAGGTAACAATTATCACATGGCTTACAAGGCCACTACATCTTGTCACCTCTCACTAGGTAACAACTTATTCACATGGCTCACAAGGCTATTATACAAATTGTCACCTCTCACTAGATAACAACTTATTCACATGGCTCACAAGGCCCATTAATCATTATATATACCTTTATTCAAGTATTAACATGCCTTACAAGGTCATGTAATACGAGAATTATGACATTCCCATCATTAGGGATAGGGTTTTCCATTATTTACCATTTAGGTTTTCAAGATCATATTATTAGTGATCAAACCCTAATTCATTGGTCCACACAGCTAGGAGCCAACATTGATAACATAAGTATTCAATCATGCTTATTTATTCTCATCATTTATCATTGAATGAATTATCAATACAAATTTTAGTTCCTCTCCCAACTTTACCAAAAAATGATTACATCATACTTTATTAATTTGGCTTAACCTTTTCTTAAGGTATGTTGGCCTATACTTATCAAAGTGCATTTCATCTCAATGTAACAATTGACATGTCACACTTCATGTGTTACTCATCTAATTATAATGGATTTAGGGTACATCAAGGTGTATAAATATTGAGGTGCTGGAAGTGATATCTATCATATCTTGATGTATCACTTCCCTCATCACCTTTATTCTTAAGTTCATCAACTTATCTTGTATTAGGGTATTTCCCATCCTAATACTTTATGCACCATTCATCACATTTATCATATAATGTATTGGTCATAAGTCACTTATTTGAAATATAAAACCATTGTCAATGATATGGACTCATCTTGAGTTAAGGCATTATTAATATAAGGTCATCCATTAACAACCACTTTAGGTGTTTCGCTTATCAATATATCAGTCACTATTCCATTATTAGAAATAGGTTTTCCCACCTTATCAATTAGGGTTTACTTAACATCACCCTATATTAGGGTTGCACATAGCATCACCCTACATTAGAATTTCACATAACATCATCCTATATCCGAGTTTCACATAGCATTTCCTGAAATTAGGGTTTCTCAACTCATAGCCCAAAGTTAGGGTTATGGTTGATCATCATATTGCCCCAGATTAGGGTTTCATATACCTTCACCCTTTATTAGGGTTAGGGTCTCATATTAGGGTTTCATATAGCATTACATAGCATCACCCTAGTTAGAGTTTCACATCACATTACTACATTAGGGTTTCCCATGGCATCACCCTAGATTAGAGTTTCACATCACATCACTACATTAGGGTTTCACATGGCATCACCCAAGATTAGGGTTTCCCACATCATTATCTTGAATTAAGGTCCCTTATGACTCTTTCCCAAATTAGGGTTTCATATAACTTTACCCGAAATTAGGGTTTCATGAATCATTCTCTTAATTTAGGGTTTTTCATTATATTACCCTGGATTGGGATTTCTCATATCATCACCCTAGATTAGGGTTACACCATTACCCTAGATTAAGGTTTCATATAGCATTTCCCTAAATTAGGGTTAGGGATCATCAACCTCCTCAATTAGGGTTTCATGATTTCTTTATCAAGGATCATACCTTAATTATATATTTTATTCATGTTGAGAGTGTTGAGGCTTAACCACTACATGATTATTATACGTGTATGAATCCCTCTCTCTCTCATCCTCTCTAGGATGTTGATTACTTCAAACTTGATTAGATTAGGTCAACCCCTCATTCAAATGCATACATCTATGGTTATCATAGTGTATTGAGTTACTACTTTCATAAGCATCAAAGGTTAACCACTCAAAAGGTACTAATCACTTAAGTACCTTAAAGGTACAACCATTGTAATTATCTTTAATAAACATCATCAACACACATGGAGTTAATTGTACTTACATGGATTGAATCAATTAGACCTTCAAACGGTCTTGAGGTATTAGACCCTCAAACGGTCTTGAAGTACTTTGACCTTCAAACAGTCTTGAAGTACTTTGACCTTCAAATGGTCTAAAGACTGTTAGACCTTAAACGGTCTTGGTCCCAAAATCTTCAATCGGTCTTAAGACCATTAGACCATCAAACGGTCTTGATGTCAAAGTCCCTAAATGGTTTGAGACCATTTGAATTAAATATAATTAACCCCAAACGGTTTGAAATCGAATGAGCAATTCATCATTGAAACTGATTGAACATCAAACGATTTGAGACTGTTTGCTCTCCAAACCGTCTGAAGACTGTTTGATCCCAAACGGTCTCAAGACCGTTTGGTCCAAATCATCTTGAAACCGAATGGATCAATTAGGGTTTCCACAATCAATCGATTTAGGGTTTGTACACATTAAACCATCCAACATTGAGACCATTGAAGGTTCATCAAGCTACAACCCTTGGATCTCCATCCATCTGTGACATCCCTTGAACTCCAAATGGTCTTGAGACCGTTTGGCCTCAAATGGTCTTGAGACCGTTTGGACCATTCAACGTAGAAATCGACTCAATCAATTTAGGGTTTCAACCATTCAATCCAATTAGGGTTTGTAATCAATGGATCGCCCATTCTTGAATCCATTAAATCAATTTGAGCCATTGTGTCTTCAATAGACCCCAAACGGTCTTGAGACTGTTTGCCCTCAAACGGTCTTGAGACCGTTTGATCACTAAACAGTCTTAAGACAGTTTGGTCATCAAAACTCAAAACCATTTTCCCATGATTTTTATTGAGGTGTGTGATAAGATGACATCATCATCTTCAAGCTACAAACCATCGAAATTTGTTGTGATCTTTTGGTGATTTCATCAATTAATCAAAAGGAGGTTCGTGAATGAAAAAGGAATCAATATATGATGAAGAAATGATATCAATAATAACATTTAAGGGTTCAAGTTATATAACCCGCCTTCAAAGTTGAATCCAAGCTTCAAGCTTCACGTCCTCAATGGTGAATGAAGCTTTCTCAACTGTCCAAGGTCCATTCTCAAGTCTTTGAGTGAAAAGAATGGCTAAGGTTGAAGATTGAATGGAGAAAAGGAGAAAACAAGCTTTGAATTTCGATTTTCACCATGAAATCAAGGTCGAAGATGATTAAGGAGCTCACCTACAGGTTGGGGTACGTCCTCCTGTTGCTCCTAAGCTCCCTTGTGATCGGCCAAAGCAAGGAAAGAAAGAAGATTCGAAAAGAGTCTTTCATGTGGGTGGAAAATGGGATATATGTAAGGGAATTTCAAGAGAGAGAAAGTGTTATTCAAATCCTATAATTCCCAAAATTGGTGCCACTTATCCCCCTCACTTCCTTGCATACTAAGCCATCATCCTTTCCTTCAAAAACCTCTCATTTATCCTTGAATTAAAAGCAACCAATTTAAGCACCCTAAATAATATAATACTATTATCCATTTTTAGTAGACAATTCTTTTTAATTAACAAATGCAAGTGGATTCTTCACCTACTTAGGATATTTCGGTGCAACTCAAGGCATTTGGACGTCCTTGCATTATAGGATTTCAACCAAAGCCTTTTTTAGTTAATGGGCACTTCAATTAATATATTTATTTTTGCATTAAATTGGATAAGGGTTTCAATTATGCTTAAATCTTGATTATTTTAATATTGAGATTCTCTCTCTTCCAAAGAGATTCAAATGATACGCCCCTCTGATTCTCTTGTCTCTAATTGATATCAAGAAACATTAGGGATACTCTAGAAGTGGTATTTTGCATATTGAACCCTAGGTTTTGGGTAAATTGCACATTACACCCAAACTAGGTTTTAATGCACAAGCATTGCTTAATAAGCTCTTTCTGGATGCTCAGGCTACCACAAGCCATACCTCTACATCATTTTCATTCTTATGATGCTTCAATACTCGATCCACTGAGTGAAAAGGGGGTACTAGAGCTAGGTTAGTTTCTAGTCTAGGTTCCTACTATGGAGTCTAGGTTTAAGGGTTTGAAGGTTGTTTTGATTGTTAAACTAAAGATGAACAAGAAAGAAATCAAAGGAAAGCAAACAAGAGAAAAACCTAAGTTAACCCTAGACAGTTAATTCTACTAAGCAATGAAAGATAAGGTGAGTACGGAAAAGAGCAATCTATGCTAAAGATGTAAGAAGAGAATTAATCTACACTAGGATAGCATGTGAGGCAAAATAGCAAGTGAAGACCTAAACTAGCAAGAGCAAAGCAAGAACAAGACAAGAAGCTAACTAAGAAAGTAAAGAACTAACTAAGCTAACACTAGTTAAGAAAGATGGAAATTATGGTTTTAAAGAAATAAAGAGATGTGTGGGTTGTTTAGGGGATGCACTTATCCATTAGGTTGGGGGTGACATATGAACATAATTATTTCATTTAGATTATCAAGCTAAATAACAAGCTAGAGTCTAATGAATTATCCTAAACTACTAACTCGCCATGGATATGCTAGGTTGTGTATTGGGGAACTAGTCCCTAACACCCCCTACTACCCTTGTGAGTCTCAATTGGGTTAGGGTTTAGGTGTAATTCAATTAGAGTCTAAACAAGTCTAGGTTTCTAGGTTAGATAATCTTAGGGTGGTTAGAGGTTGAGGTTAGTAATGGGAGTGGATGTGAGGTTTTAGGCCTCCCATCACCCACATTCTAACCTTGAGAAAGCTCCATGCTAAGCACACCAAATTCATCTAAACTAGATACTTAGATCTCTCAACTAGGGTTAGGAGAATTGATTAGCATGTAGGAGGACGGGTGGCTAGCTAGGGATCCATGAATTGGACCTAGGAGCAAATCCCAAAATTCACACATATAAGCAATTTCCCTAAATTCCTAGGTGATTTGAAGCACAAACCAATAAGTAATTCATGAAGATTGAGATAGAAATAGAACATAATCATTAGAAAATGAAATTACAATGTTTACATATCATTTCCTCCCAACATGGTACCAAAGTAACATATTTTGCCCCAAACAACCCACCCACGGAGCCTAGCTACTCATAACAATGCAAAATACAAAAATAAAGGAGAAAGAGGTAGAAGAATCCATGGAGCTCAGTGTAGATGGAGAAATCCTCCACTTAAGATGTTTTAGGACGTGCTCCTCTCTCCTCTAAGGTGTAATGGCATGTGATGATGGTGAAATTGGGTCAAAACACTAGGAAACTAGGGTTTTCTAAGGGTTTTGGTGGTGGAAATGGTGGAAATGGTGTAACGACCCCACCTCCCAGTAACCCCTGATTAAGGGAGACCAAGAGGTCAGAGCCATTATCCCAATTAACAGGATCAAAGGTTTGACAAATAATTAATAAAAATTATCAAAATCTACTTACTAAACTGAAAATTGGTATAAAGTAAAACTTTGCATACCTTTTTCAAAAATTGGGATATCAACTTCTATCCACATCAAGAGTCTATTCTAACTAATTCTCCTTTATACTTTAATTCTTATTTGATTCCACATATGCCACTTTACTATTTGTTCTTTTCAATCTTGTACCTAAAACGCCGACAAACAAAACGTCGGTCAGCATATCGGAATATGCAGGTATGTGGGGATAACCAAAATGTCACAAATATGGCTAACAATCTAATTATCACAATCAAGTTAATTAACAAGCCAGTTTACGCTTTTCAATATGATGTTCTCCACCGCTTTTGCCCTAACCCTGGCATACCCACCTTAGAGTTTCTTTTGCCAATGACTTAAGGCCACTTTCTCAATCCCGAGCTTGGTGCCTGGGGTCACCCTTCATAGTGCCCATTAGTCATTCTATAAAGACCACCTTCTCAATCCCGAGCTTGGTGTATGGGGTCACCACTCATGGTGCCCATTGGTCTACCCTCCTGGACCTGACCTTTGGCATCATCCATCAGGGTGGCATGTAGGTGCAAGAATACACACTTCTATTATTATTGTGATAATCATAGTGACTTTATGATTTGCAAGTATGAACATCCAAACTGATAGGTTGCATTCAATGCGATGAATAATTCGTGAAACCTTCGGGAAACTAATGTGATTAACCATAATTAACCACATACCTGTCAAGCTGATTTGAGATAGAAATATTCCATGTAAGTAAGAAATCCAAGCAAGCAAGCACACATAACAAGGTCCTGAAATATGCGTACAATTTCCTATTATTGATCATGTCATCAAGATCTATTAAACCTAGCTTGCTTCCTAGGGTTTCTAGTCCACTTTTAGGGTTTCCATTACAATTAGGGTTTCACTTCATTTTACTATTTTAAACCCTAATTTTATACAATTACTCACAAACCCTAATTATCTCATCCATTCTTCACGAAATATATTAAGGTTACCTTTTAACAACATATAACCTTAATTTTGGATTAAGAGCACAATTAATTTTCCATTAAGTCCATTCAACCTATTTTACATTAAAGCTACCATTTTTATCCTTTTAATCCATGACAAGACCACTATTCTCATTTATCATCAATTCATAGTTCATTATGGTCTAATTCACATATGAACTCTATTTGTCATCAATTCTACCTTTATCCATTAGAAAACCCTAATTGCTACATTAAGGGTATTTATCCATAATTAGGAATCTTTGTACTCGAAATAGCTTAGGACCATCATATCTCAACTCTTATCATGAAATAACAATTAAAGCCATTAAGAGTCACTTTTACTAATATTAGGGTTTCAAGGCCCATTAAAGCATATTTATGCGTATGAACTTCTAAATTAAACCAATTACGTACAAAGTTTGTCCTTTTTTATCTTAATGTATCTTTTCATGATTAACATGCTAATATCAACTTTAATCATCCATTAAACTCTACTTATTGCATTAATCATCTCAAAATAGGGTTTCTTAATCTTTAATTCATTAAAGTTCATAACTTCCATTACTTTTCGAATTGCAATCAGAAAAAGGCTTCAATTATATTTTTATTGCATTCCTCGGGTTCTTCTGATCAAAATTCATATATTATGTGTATCCATCCGAGCTACCATTAATTAGATATGAATTTTACAAGAAGTTACTTACTTGAGCCAATCGGAAGCTGCCACATCGATGTTTCCATGCAACGTTGCTTGTATTGGAAAACATTTCGTAAAGTCGATTTTGCCCTTATTTAAGATTTTGACGCTACAGCCCGCGGAGGGGGAAACCCATCCAACGACCCACGGGTCATATTCCTCCTCGCGATGGCGCATCCTGCTGCCCTAGCCACGACTTGTGTGGCTTCTCCTTTCTCTCCTGGACCACAACGACCGCCGCCGCTGGTTCCTCTTGCTCCGTCGGCCCCCTCTACACCTGCAGGGGCTCCAAGATGCTACCAAGGTGGTGGGGATTGGAGTGGGTAGACCTACAACTCCACCGTCATCTACAGCCACACTACTGCTGCCGCGCTCAGCTAGGGTGAGGGGACTCTCACCCAAACACATCATGGGGTCATGGAAGCGACAAGCCTCTCTCGCATCTTCTCCTCAGCACACCCCCCCCCTCGTTTGCTTTAGGGTTTCCCTACTTTCTCGATTAGGGTTTGAACAAAGAAGAAGAAGGAGAAGAGAGAGAGACGTGTGGGATCTCTTAAACTTGAGCCAAAAGCTCTACCCCTTATATAGGGGAGGGTATCCACGCCCCAAAACGTTCATCCTAGAGGGAACAAGTCCCTTTCCTAATAGGAAAACAATTTTCCTTAATTAGGTGTAAATTCTCTCTTTTAGTTAATTCCTTGTTTCTCATTGATCCTTGGTCATTAAGGAATTCAAAAATTATTTCTTTTATCTTCTTGTTCTTGGCTTTTAATTCATTGGCCACGAAAATTATATTTTCCTTTAGTAGAATATACCACTTCTTTAACAATGCCACAAAATTCATTAGTACTATATCACATTATCCTCTTATTTTCTATTCTTGGTATTTTCTCTTTCTTTTTCTCCATTGGGGCTCCTTGGACCCCAAGAAACTCTAATATTTCGAAATCTTTTTTAATGGATACTCATTATCCTTCTAGATGCATATATTTCTATTATTTTCTCATTATCTTGTTTATTTCTTATTAAAATATCTCTTTTTGAGGATTTCACTTTATCTTTCTTTTTATTTTTCCTCATTGGCATTCCTTTTAACATTAAGAATCCTTTGGATACGAAAATCCACCAAGGATAACTCAATTATACCTCTTTCCACTTATTTCCCACATTTTATCATTGTTTTCAATTTCTTTATTAATAAAGAAATGATTAATGGATCTTTTCTTTTCTCGGTGCATTATCTTTGCAGCTTTGGATGCCTTGGAACCCCCAAGGAACCCAAAAACACAAAATCAATCTTTAGATTATATTCCTTTGCCTTCTAGAGATTTCTACACTTTTCTTTTCTCCGTTTTCTTATTTACTCATTTAGTAATGGAGTTTCTTTTGTTTTTTCCTTGTTATTGGGCCCAATAGCTAATAAAGCCCACAAAACAATTATCAAGGCTATTGTAAATGAAATCCATTTGTTCAAAACAGATTATATCATTGTTTGTTCAAATATGTTTAATATGAGAAATTACATTTCTCACCAAATGAACCCAAAAGTTGGGGTTGTAACACCCTTCCTCTCTTATAGGAATTTTGTCCTCAAAATTCCATCAAGCAAACAAACAATTCAGGATAAGACTTTTCCATGTTCGTCATAGCTCCCATGTGGCCTCACCCTTTCCATGGTGCTTCCCAAGAACCTTCATCATCTCATTTTCTTCCATCTGAGTTCTTTCTTACCTTGGTATATCGTACCCTCATAGGTGACTCAGGATTTTTCAGCCTCTCAAAATGATGAATAGGTTTAGAGCTCAACTCATGGCTTGGGTACCTCACATAGTGCTCTAGATCAGACTCATGGAACACATTATACATCATGTTATCCTGAGGGGTAAGGCTAAACACAACCATCTCCACCAATCCATCTCAAATGGACCCATATATCGAGGACTCAACTTTCTCAGTTGTAGCTTAGAGGGGTCGGATTTTCACATTACATACTCTCCCACAGTGAACTACATGTCAGTCTGCTTTGCATCAGCTCACGACTCATGTCGCCCCTGGGCTCTCTTTTAGCCATTGCATAACCAAAGAGACTTCATCTGCACACACTGTGGTTCTTTCTTGACCTTTGCGGGGTCCCTTCACCAACATCATCTTAATGAAGTGGTGACTGACTCAACCTCCCTTTCAGAGCTTCTTTATATCCCGATACTGGCTATGGTGGTTATCATCACATCTTACAGAGGACAAGAACTGCCTCTAGGTATCACCCTGAACAAGCACACATGCTCTCATCATACCCCCTAATCTGGATCATACTAACCATTAGGAAGGGGTGATAAACTATACTAATATTGAGTTCAAAATATATATACTTCCTCCTCATGGAAGTGAATCTTTAGGTCATATTCAAGAACTTTTGAACTCACATCATGGTGTAGTTGAACCATCTCTTTCTCATATGTAGTTCAACCGGACCCGTCCCTTGATAGTTTCCTTCTTTCTCATGTCATCTAGGTAAGGCGATCTACCATAACCCATATTGCATCTTGAACTTCCTTGGTCTAGGGGAGACTTACCACAACATCCATAGTGATGAACTCCCATTCCCACTCGGGAACTCTTTATCCTCTATATCAACCCATTGGGTTACTGGTGTTTGTCCTTCACCTCCTGGCTTGCATGGTGACAAGCCACATGCAACTTCATCTTAAGCATCTCAAGTACTACTGTCACTTACTATCTTCGTAGTACCATGGTGTATGGCGATCTTAAAATCATGATCACTTATACATCATGATTCCTCAAGTCTGATTCCTCAAAAACCCTAAACCACTCCAGTCGAGGTTTCATCACCTTCCTTTCCAAAGAAGTGCATATGAGGTTCTACAACCATCATGTCATTGCCTCAAGGCCTAGGCTGGCTAACCAAACAACCACTAACTTGACCAACTGTTATCGTTACATCTGAGTGTTAGCCAAACTTATCTCTTTTTCAAACTTAGGGTTAACCTAACAACCTCTTCTAGCCTCTAGCTAAACTAGGCAGCCGCATCTCAACCAGAGCATCTATTACCACTTCACATCCTTAAGTGTTAGGTAATGTTGAACACATACTCGTTCACTTATTATCTCCGCTCAAACTCTAATTCTATCTTCATCAAGAACACTCTGAGCTCATCCTCTTGGTTATCAAACTCAACCTTGCATCACTTGCAAATTCCACATAGCTCATGATAAAACATCCTCACAAGATGATTACCTTAATACTCTTATTGTTTTAAAAAAAAATCCACATATTGTTCACTCCAGAAGGGTATGTTTTCATCTCTGTCCTCACACCTCATAGCAACATTCCAACTCACATCATCTTTATCCTTGGTGTATGGCATGCGTACTGTCCTATATCTCACTCCCATAATAAGAGGAAATAAGCATTTGGCGGCCGCCCAAACAAAAAGTTCTTCATGTTCCAAGAGTAGAGATGGTACATCCCACATTGCTAGTACACCTTCAAATCTAGGTTGAAACGTGCAACTTATGTCTCTACAACACAATCATCCTGATATCAAAGATAGTTCCATGGAAAACTGGTCTCGAACCTACTGGGGTTTACACACATCCCTTGGTCATCTCCTCTAGGGTGTCGGCACTTTTGGGGTCATCCCTATTCCCTCATGCATCCAAAGAGTGCCCTACTCATAGGCCCTTTGGGTCCCATGAGTTCATGAAGGTGATCAATATCCTAACCCATGGCCCTCAGACAATGATAGTTGTTACCTCCCGACCCTATGGTCATGTGCAACTAGGGAATTAGGCAACTCCTACTTCCATTGGTCTTATCCCTACATGGCCCTAGGATAGACTTAGGATTCCATTATAGTACATGTCCAACTTAGAACCTTACTCGAGCCTTCATCATCTCTCTCTGTATTCATGGCTGACTTTCATCCTTTCATATGGGTCATGACGACCTGCCCACCTTGGTCAGGCCCCATACCAATTACCTTCATGGTAACACATCCATATGCACTTAGAGATGGTTATCTATGGGTCTACAGGTTCATTCTCATACCATGTACTTTTCACTTAGCTTATCAAGATCCTATGAGACCTCTTTAGGTTACCTTGGCTTAAAACCAACAAGACTGGTATACATCCTACAAAAAGGGTCCATCTCTCAGGATGGGAGGAAACTACACCTTTATAACAAAGGTCACAAACGTGCTTATGTCTAAGGTTTACATCCACATGAGCATGCTTAACCCTAGCAAGATACTAAGGCACAAGCAGACCACTCACTAAACCATGCTAGACACACTTGTTCTCATCCTCAACATTGGACCAAGATCATACCTTCCCATGTCATCCACTTAGCTGTGAGGGGTCCATCAAAAATACCTTAAACTTAAGGGGGTTCCCTTTCATCTAAACATGAGTACCATGCTCGAATCTATAGAAACTCAAAACTCATCATGAGTATCAGGTACACCACTTCCCCTCTTAGGCCTAGGAACCCTAGGTTCACTTTTGGGTGTCCCACTGTCTGCTCAACTTTTAACCACGAGCCAAGCCTATAGAGGGTATGACATGCACTTCCCATGATCCTTCTGCTTGATCAACACTTCAGAGTGGAGTCCACCTCAAGGACAACCAACAAGGTATAAGGCATCACAACCTATTATTAAACCTCTTAAGGGTCTAAGGAACTCTTCTTCCTAACTCAGAAGGTAAACACTTATACCATAGGCACATAGGTACCAGCAGCCTCATCCTCTCTCTAGGGTTTGGTTCCTCTAAAGGCAACCAAGATATCCTCAACCTCCAGGGATCAATACTAAATCAACCATTATCATCCACTTAGGTCGCATCATCCTCAACTCCCCATTGTTCCTCATATCTCTAAGCTTTCAACCTTCTTGCTTGGGTCCTGCTCTCTCTCTCTCTTTCTTGAGCTAATCCTACAAATAGCCTTATTACTAGAGGTCCTCCCTCCATGAAGGTGGATCAAGCTCACAAGCATACCCCTACATGGGCGAAGCCTATGTTCAAACTTATGTTTGCTCAAGATTATCCATAGCCATGAATGCTTATCTCATAAGCTATCCATATACTCTCCTGGCCAGGGTTTTAGCCTACTGCTCGCACTACTGACGTACTCTGGGTGCCTACTATGACATGCTCATATAAGCTCATGGGGTTTCCATAGGTTCTTTACTAACCTCATCATTGAAGGAGCTATCCTTCTCTCTAACATGCACGACCCTTTCCAGGGTTGTGTCGCCAAGGTACTAGGTCATCCAACCTCTCATGGTTCATATGGGCATCCAAAGGCATGACCACCCCCACACCTGGTCTACCACGACATCTAACTCATCGTGTCATCTCTCTTTCTAACCATCACTTAGGGTAGGGTTAGCATCATCCTCGGAGGATGTGCCAGGTCTCTACTTATAATGGAGGTCTCTACCGCCAAGACTAACTCTCTTTACGTATCCTCCTGACAAGAAGGTCTAGCCTCATGTCTCTCCGAAGGGCATGACAACATATGTCATACAACCTAAGCATGTATATATCCTATAGTTTATGCTTAATCTATT
The DNA here is from genome assembly GCA_963693085.1 of Alisma plantago-aquatica. Taxonomy (NCBI): domain Eukaryota; kingdom Viridiplantae; phylum Streptophyta; class Magnoliopsida; order Alismatales; family Alismataceae; genus Alisma; species Alisma plantago-aquatica. Next base: position 1,046,634,172 of record OY856412.1, on the reverse strand, counting down.
AAGCTTATGTCCATGACATCTTATTTACATGCTTTTCATTAATTTGGTGGAGGATTCCTTAAACCTTATCAATCTTACCCATACCTCAAGAGGGTGAGGAAAAGAGAGAAAATCCTAATCCTTAAGGTCCTTAACAGCATTTGAGTTGAGAAAGGATGAACAAGATGAGAGAGTCCTAAGGGTATCTTATTTCGAGTCAAATCATGAGACATTGGCCTGGCAGTCACACTAATCTGGGAGTCCTTGTATTCCGACTAGCGGTGCGGAGGAAAATCTTGCCATCCCCCAGACACGATCCTTTTCTAGACACCTCTGTCTTTTGGAAAATCCTCTAATAACTCCCTTGGTTTCTAAAGAGTTTGTAAAATTTAATAATTATTCCAGATTAAACGAGGAACCTATGCTCTGATGCCAAATGTCATGACCCAACCTCCCAGTAACCCCCAATTAAGGGAGACCAAGAGGTCAGAGCCATTATACCAATTAACAGGATCAAAGGTTCGACAAGTAATCAATAACAATTATCAAAATCTACTTAATAAACTGAAAATTGGTATAAAGTAAAACTTTGCATACCTTTTTCAAAAACTGGGATATCAACTTCTATCCACATCAGGAGTCTATTCTAACTAATCCTCCTTTGTACTTTAATTCTTATTTCATTCCACATATGCCACTTTACTTGTGGCATAAAACTCATAAAAACATAATTAACTAATACGGAAGCGTTCTCTAAGCAGTGGATTACCGAAAATCACTAAAAATTAAAACCTTTTTTACCAAGAGGTCCATCAAAGGAAAACTTTCTCATAGAACAAAAGTAACACATTTACATTTTGTTTTCAAAAGTACATATCTTGTATCATCTCTTTCTGTGAATTACAAGCATCAGCTGCCCTGTTAAACTAAGCACAGGCAGTATGAAAATCTCGAGGCACTGAGCCAAAATCTCAAAAGCACTAACTACTACTCCGAGGACCTGAGAGTACAGAGACGACACATAGGACTCTATCTACATCTATACAGGGCATAACAGCCAGTGTCTCCACCTGAGACTTCACTGTTGTCCCTACTGCTATTGTTGTTGTCCTTCTCCTAATGAAGGATTCCTGCCTCCTCGTCCGCGTCCACCTAAAAACGTAGTCCCTACGGGGGTGAGACAATTGTAAATTGCCCTAGCGAGAGATATAACTCTCTGCTAGTAACATTATTATTGCAGCTAAAGAAGATAAATATGAACAGAGGAATCATATTTGTTTGACATTAGTTAATTCAATGTCTAACATATTAGAACATTATTCTTATCAAAAGCATTGTAGCTATAACTTAGTAGAACAACATGTCACTTATCCATTAAGGAATATGAAGAACATGTATAACATTTATTCACTATAGAATCATTACCACATCATTGACTCTCTTCAGGCTTAGATCTTATATCTAATGCATGGCATTGTCATTGTGGAGTCATGGCCTATAGCCATACTCTTTTCACAAAGTATTAGGATCTTAATCCCTCAACTCATCAAGTACCTTTCCACTTCTTAACAAGTTCATCATCATGATTATAGAATCTAGGTATTTGAACCCATATCTCATCATAGGATACTTATTACCACTTATTAGGTAACTTAATACCTTCAGATCATCTAACCAAGGACATTATGATTCTTGCTACACAAAGTATTGCACATAGTACACAAAGCTCAATGATTCTTACTACACAAAGCATATGAAGGCTTACAAAGCCTGTAAAACATTCTCAATAAACAGAGCATCATAGCCCATACCTGGCTATACTCCTCATCTCATCATCCTTGCATGATTAGTATTCATGATAACAATTATAATGCTTTCATATTAGTACCATACAACACCAAGTAATATCACTATTCCCTCTTTAGGTTTCATGGTTTCTCTTTCATATCAGAACCCTCCATTAGGGTTTTCCATAAATAACCACTTATGTTCTTAAGATCATATTATGAATGATCAACCCCATTCCATTGCTTCTCACAGCTAGAAGCCAATATTGATATCATAAGTATTCAAACATACTAATTTATTCTCATCACTCATCATTGAATGTATTATCAGCACAAAGTATGAGTTTCTCTCTCATCTTTATCAGAACATGATTGTATCATAATCTATCAATTTGGATTAACCTTTTCATAAGGCATGTTAGCATACATTCATCAAGGTGCATTACATCTCAATGTAACAATTGACATGACACATTTCATATGTCACTTATCCAATTATAATGGCTTTAAAACACATCAAGATATTTCAGTATTGGGGTGTTGGATGTGATATCTATCATGTCTTGATGTATCACTTCCCTCAACACCTTTATCTTACTTGAATTCATCCAATTAGCTTATATTAGGGTATTTCCCATCCTAATACTTTATGTACTATTTCATCACATTCATCATGCAATGTATTGGTCATAATTCACTTCTTTAGAATATACAACCATTGCCAATGATATGGACTCATCCTTGAGTTAGAACCTATTAATGGAAGGATACCCATCATCAACCTCTCTAAGTGTTACATTTGTCAATACATTAATCACTATTCTATTATTATGAATAGGATTCTCCATATTTATAATTTGAGGTTTACATAGCATATTTCATATATTATATGGATTTCACGTAGTATCACTCTTCATTAGAGTTTCACATAACATCCTTCTATATCAGGGTTTCACCTAGTATTATGTGAAATTAGGATTTCACAACACATCACCCAGTGATAGGACTTCATATAGAATTAGTAACACTACCCTATATTAGGGTTTCATGCACCTTTACCCCATTTTAGGGATTAAGGTTTACCATTCACATCCAAGTAGGGTTTCTCTTACCCCATACCCAAATTAGGGTTAGGATGTACAATTCCCATTAAATTAGGGTTTCTCACATTGTGACACTAAGTTAGGGTTATATCATCACCCTAGATTATGATTTCACTGAGCTTTGCCTTAAATTGGGTTTTCACATAACCTTGCCCTAAATTAGGGTCAAGGTACATCAATCTTTTCAATGAGGATTTCATGATTTGATTATTATGGATCAAACCATGATTACACATTTATTCATAATGAGAGAATTAGGATTATTAAGTAAGCAATCATCTCTCCCATTCTTTCTCCCTCTCGTCCTCTCTAGGATGTTAATTACTCCAAGATTGATCTAGGTTAACTCTTTACTTAAGTACACATAGTTAGGGTTAACATCCATAATCATCATTGGTCTACATAATTAATAATCAAATAGCTAATTGATCTTTGAACATATAAGGTGTCCAAATGGTTTAACTAGTTTTAACCTCAAAAGGTCTTGGTCACTTAGACCTCAAACGGTCTTGACCAATTAGGTTCAAACGGTTTGAAAACCGTTTAGAAAAGTAGGTGCTTGAAACCGTTTAGACAACACATCTTGAAACTGAATGGACTTGAGTATCCAGATGGTTTGAGACCGTTTGGACTCAAATGGTCTTAAGACTGTTTGGTCCAAACCCTCTCAAAACCGAATGGACCAAAAAGGGACTTCAACACTTAATCGATTCAAGGTTCCAATCCATGAACCAACTATCAAATGGGACCACTAAAGTATTCATCAATTGAACCACCGAATCACCATTCAATTAGACATTTAATTTAGGGTTTTGAACCGAATTGAACTGGGATTGATAATCAATAAACCATCACTTAGGATTTTGAAACTGAGAAACCATCAATGGTTGACATTGTGGAACCAATTCAATTGAAATCGATGAACCATCATCATTATATGATATGACCTGACCTCAAACGGTCTTGAATGACCCCCAAATGGTCTTGAGGTCATTTGGATGATCTCCAAACGGTCTTGAGACCGTTTTCCTATCTCATCATCAAAATCCATAACATCCAATTAGGGTTTGGATCATTGGATTGATTATCAAATCAGCAATTGATTGCAATTCAATTTGGTATCTTTGGACCTTCAAATACCCAACCATACTCAGCCCTAGACCTCCAAACGGTCTTGGTTGACCTCCAAATGGTATTGAGACAATTTGGGTGATTCCCAAATGGTTTTGAAATCGATTGGGTCAATCAACCCAAAACATCAACTTATTCAATTGAAAATTCAGGACTTAGCCGATTAGGGTTTGCATTTAAAGAATCATTCACAATTGAAACCTTCAAGATCAAACCAATTGAAACCATTGGATCGATATCCAAGTACCACAGCATATTTCCTCAAATGGTCAACCATCTCAAACGGTCAACCATTCCAAACGGTTTGGAACCCAAACCTCCAAACGGTTTGCAAACCGTTTGGTCACCAAACGGTTTGGTGAAACCGTTTGGACCAAAAGTCGAAACAGTTTGCAAGAGATATTTAGGGAGGTGTGTGCTTATGATGATGTCATCGTCATCAATCTCCAAACCCATGAAAACTTACTGTGATTTCATGGTGATTTCATCAATCAACCAAGATAAATTTTGGAAATGAAGAAAGCATCAACAATTGATAAGGAATCGAATGCAATAATAATATTAAGGGTTCAAGTTATAAAACCCACCTCCAATTGAGCTTCAAAGCTCCAAGCTCACGCCAACAATGGTGGATGAAGCTTTTTCAACTCCCCCTAGGCTCGTCCTCAAGCTTTTGGTTGAAAAGATTGGTTAGGGTTGAAGATGGAGTGAAGAAATGAAAGAATCAAGCATTGTTTTATGATTTGCACCATGAAATCAAGAAGAACGAAGGTGAAGAGATTAAAAACAGGTTGGGGGCGTCCTTCTCCTTCTCCCAGCTCTCTCGTGTTTGGCCAAGGCAAGAGGAGAAAAGAATTTCCAAGAAAGGTCCTTAAGTGGGTTGGAAATGGGATATGTATAAGGAATTTCCAAGGAAAGAGAAAATGGAATTAATTCCTTTAATTCCCAAAATTATTTCCACCACTCCCCCCTCACTTCTTGGCCACGAATACATCTTCATCCTCTTGTAAAACCTCTTCATTATCCAAGGATTAAAGGAAAAGAAATTAAGCACCTTAACCCTTATAATAGTAATATCCATTTTTGAGTGGAAATTCTTTTTCTTATAATAAGGTGAGTGGAATTTTCACCTCCTTAGGATATTTCGTAGTACTTGCAAAGCTCAAGGACGTCCACACACATCTGAATCCAACCATTTTAATTTTGGTTGAAGGCCCTTAAATTATTTTATTTATTTTTGCATTGAATTGAATTAGGGTTTCACTTAGGCTTAAATCTTGATTATTTTAATATCAAGATTCTCTCTCCTCCAACTCAATTCAAATGAGGTGCCCCTCTCATTTTATTTGCTCTACATGATGCCAAGAAACTTTAGGGACCTTATTGAAGTGTTAATTTTCATATTGAACCCTAGGTTTTGGGTAATTTGCACATTACATCAAAACTAGGTTTTAATGCACAAGCATTGCTTTATCAGATCTTTCTTGGTACTTAGGCTACCACAAGCCATACCTCTGCATCATCTTCATTCTCATGATGCTTTAAAACATAAGGAACATATTGTCATGTACAATTTGTAATTTAACCCCTCAACTTGGGTAATTTACACTTTAGTCCAAATCAAGTAAAACATTATTTCAACATTATTAAAAAAGGACTAAAATTGAAATATAAGTTCCTCTTGAGTCCTAACTACTTTTCACAAGATAATATTAAGCATCTACTCAACCTTATTAGGCAAATCATCTAGGGTTAAGCATAACCCAGGTCAGGGGTGTTACAAATTATAAACCCCTAACAAGGATTTCGTCCCCGAAATCCCAGGAAAAAGGAGGGACATATTTATCCATTAATCATGCCCTCAAATCTTCACATAATATCTTAATATCATGGAGATATCATGGATCTGTAATCCACACAAAGTTCCTTTCATTAATTCAACCTTATCAATGTTTATGTTTATGCAGAGCATAAACCTGTAACATATGATGTCCATATTATTGAAAGGAAGAAGCATAAAAGAACATACTTATATCATCACCCAAGAATATTTACCAAAAGAGAAACATATATATCTAACAGAGGTAATTCACTCAGCAATCCTTTATTTATTTGGGAAAGTTCACTGAGTAATTTATTTGAGAAAATTCACCGAGAAAGATCACTAAGTAATTTATTTGAGAAAAATTCACTCAGAAAGTTCACTGAGAAATTTATTTGGGAAAATTCACTGAGAAAGTTCACTGAGTAATTTATTTGGGAAAATTCACTAAGAAAGTTCACTGAGTAATTTATTTGGGAAAATTCACTAAGAAAGTTCACTGAGTAATTTTTTTGGGAAAATTCACTAAGAAAGTTCACTGAGTAATTTGTTTGGGAAAATTCATTAAGAAAGTTCACTGAGTAATTTGTTTGGGAAAAATTCACTAAGAAAGTTCACTGAGAAATTTATTTGGTAAAATTCACTAAGAAAGTTCACTGAGTAATTTGTTTGGGAAAATTCACTAAGAAAGTTCACTAAGTAATTTGTTTGGGAAAATTCACTAAGAAAGTTCACTGAGTAATTTGTTTGGGAAAATTCACTAAGAAAGTTCACTGAGTAATTTATTTGGGAAAATTCACTAAGAAAGTTCACTGAGTAATTTGTTTGGGAAAATTCACTAAGAAAGTTCATTGAGTAATTTGTTTGGGAAAAATTCACTAAGAAAGTTCACTGAGAAATTTATTTGGGAAAATTCACTAAGAAAGTTCAATGAGAAATTTATTTGGGAAAATTCACTAAGAAAGTTCACTGAGTAATTTATTTGGGAAAATTCGCTAAGAATGTTCACTAAGAAATTTATTTGGAAAAGTTCACTGAGAAAGTTCAGTTAGCTCTTCCTATTTAATTTCATTATACTCTCTAGATTGTTTCAAAATGACTACTTGATCAAAGTAATCAAAAAGATAACAATCTAAGAGTTTCATACTTGCCTTATCTACAATAATCATATACCTGGCCATGGTATACAAGTATTGTGGGATTAGGTAGTATGCACTTTATTTACTATCATGTTCCTCACTTTTCATATCATTATACACACAGGATTTTCCATTCTTGAATTTTCTTCAGGCATCCCTTCTATATCTCATCTTTCATTACACAGATAAGAGAGATTATAAAGCATTTTAAGGAAATACTGAGTAAAATGTATATTCTCATTTTCCTTGTATCCTTATAGGACTAGTCAAAGGAAATTCAAAAACAACTACTTTCATATCTTTAACGCATAGAATCATGAAATGAAGTATCAGAACAAAACTATTTCATATGACCTGTCTGGGACGTCTGTCCACGTCCCCTATTGTTACTAGAAAATTTCCTTCTTTGTGTGCCTTGCTGACTCTGCCCCTGAAGTTGAGTCATCATCGAATTCCCGTCTAGACAATCCTTTGTCAGATGTCCCAGTTGTCTACATTGGTAACAGATCTTGGGTGCAAAATGTCTGTGAGATCCCGTCACCGAGGTTGATGCTATGTCAGAGGCTCTACTTGGAACATTACTACGATCCCTACCCCTACTTGACATCCATTGTATCTGGGTATGGAATCTCGATGATGCTGTCGATGCAAAAAATCTCGGCTTCTTGAAACTTTCGGACCTTTGTCCTTGAGACTGAGTGTATACCTTCTTACCACTGGCTTGTCATTTCTCAATTTCAGACCTTTCTATCCTCCTTACCGACTCCACAAAAGTGGCAAACCTCTCCCTATTCTCTAAAGCATACATAGGAGTGGTTAGTTCAACGTTCAACCCCTTCTAAAAATGCTGAATTCTTTCCTCATCATCAACTGCCATATGCGGACAAAACCACAATAGCTCCATGAACTTAGCTTCATACTCGCTAACGTTCATCTGTCCTTGTTTGATCCTCTCAAATTGAGAGATCTTCTCATCTAGATACATTTTAGGGAAGTATCTACTGATGAACTCTCGTCGGAATACCTCTCATCCAATTTCTTCACCTGGTCTCTTATCTTCCTCTATCATCCACCAATGACCAGCACTCCCTTTTAGGAGGTACACAACATGTCTTACCTTTTCAGCTTCAGGAATATCAAGGATCCTGAAAGCCTTTTCCAGCTCTGTCAGCCACAAATCAGCATATGCTGGATCAGATGTACCAGCATAATCTATGGCTCCAACCCAATGAAGTCTCTCAAAAGTCTTGTCGGTTCCATAACCCTCATGATGGGCTGGTGCCCAAGGTGCAGGTGGTGGCATCCTGTCTGCCATATGTGTCATGGCTGTCAGAAATTTCTCAAATAGAGCATGGAGGGCTAGATTTTCTATCACAACTGGGTCAATCTGGGGCTGTTCAGGTACAAGCCCTTCCCTATTCTGGTCTCTTGCACCTTCTCCTGGTGCAGCAGCGCTGCTCTTAGCAACATGTTCTTCATGTGGTCCAGACATCTTCAAGTTCTTCTTCTCCTATGTGAGCAAAAAATACTATCACATAAATTGGAAGACACTTAGAACAGACTCAACAACCTTAGTCCTATGTCTTTGTAGACTCAGCGAACCTAGAGCTCTGATACCACTAAATTGTGGCATACAACTCATAAAAACATAATTAACTAATGCGGAAGCATTCTCTAAGCAGAAGATTACCGAAAATCACTAAAAATTAAAACCTTTTTACCAAGAGGTCCATCAAATGAAAACTTTCTCACATAGAACAAAATTAACACATTTACATTCTGTTTTCAAAAGTACATATCTTGTATCATCTCTTTCTGTGAATTACAAGCATCAACTGCCCTGTTAAACTAAGCACATGTAGTATGAAAATCTCAAGGCACTGAGCCAAAATCTCGAAAGCACTAACTACTACTCCGAGGACCTGAGAGTACAGAGATGACACATAGGACTCTGTCTACATCTATACAAGGCATAACAGGCAGTGTCTCCACCTGAGACTTCATTGTTGCCCCTGCTGTTGTTGTTGTTGTCGTTCTCCTAATGAAGGATTCCTACCTCCTCGTCCGTGTCCACCTAAAAATGTAGTCCCCATGGGGGTGAGACAATTGTAAATTGCCCCAACAAGAGATATAACTCTCCTCCAGTAACATTATTATTGCAGCTAAAGAAGATAAATATGAACAAAGGAATCATATTTGTTTGACAACAGTTAATTCAATGTCTAACAGATTAGAACATTATTCTTATCAAAAGCATTGTAGCTATAACTTGGTAGAACAACATGTCACTTATCCATTAAGGAATATGAAGAACATGTATAACATTTATTCACTATAGAATCATTACCATAGCATTGACTCTCTTCAGGCTTAGATCGTATATCTAATGTCTGGCATTGTCATTGTGGAGTCATGGCCTGTAGTGATACTCTTTTCACAAAGTATTAGGATCTTAATCCCTCAACTCATCAAGTACTTTTCCACATCTTAACAAGTTCATCATCATGATTATAGAATCTAGGTATTTGAACCCATATCTCATCATAGGATACTTATTACCACTTATTAGGTAACTTAATACCTTCAGATCATCTGACCAAGGACATTATGATTCTTGCTACACAAAGTATTGCACATAGTACACAAAGCTCAATGATTCTTACTACACAAAGCATATGAAGGCTTATAAAGCCTGTAAAACATTCTCAATAAACAGAGCATCATAGCCCATACCTGGCTATACTCCTCATCTCATCATCCCTGCATGATTAGTATTCATGATAACAATTATAATGCTTTCATATCAGTACCATACAACACCAAGTAATATCACTATTCCCTCTTTAGGGTTCATGGTTTCTCTTTCATATCAGAACCCTCCATTAGGGTTTTCCATAAATAACCACTTATGTTCTTAAGATCATATTATGAATGATCAACCCTATTCCATTACTTCTTATAGCTAGAAGCCAATATTGATGTCATAAGTATTCAAACATACTTATTTATTCTCATCATTCATCATTGAATGTATTATCAGCACAAAGTATGAGTTTCTCTCTCATCTTTATCAGAATATGATTGTATCATAAACTATTGATTTGGATTAACCTTTTCATAAGGCATGTTAGCCTACATTCATCAAGGTGCATTACATCTCAATGTAACAATTGACATGACACATTTCATATGTCACTTATCCAATTATATTAGATTTAAAACACATCAAGGTATTTCAGTATTGGGGTGTTGGATGTGATATCTATCATGTCTTTATGTATCACTTCCCTCAACACCTTTATCTTACTTGAGTTCATCCAATTAGCTTGTATTAGGGTATTTCCCATCCTAATACTTTATGTACTAGTTCATCACATTCATCATGCAATGTATTGGTCATAAGTCACTTCTTTAGAATATACAACCATTGCTAATGATATGGACACATCCTTGAGTTAGAACCTATCAATGTAAGGATACCCATCATCAACCTCTCTAGGTGTTACATTTGTCAATACATTAATCACTATTCCATTATTAGGAATAGGATTCTCCGTATTTATAATTTGAGGTTTACATAGCATATTTCATATATTATATGGATTTCACCTAGTATCACTCTTCATTAGAGTTTCACATAACATCCTTCTATATCAGGGTTTCACCTAGTATTATGTGAAATTAGGATTTCACAACACATCACCCAGTGATAGGACTTCATATAGAATTAGTAACACTACCCTATATTAGGGTTTCATGCACCTTTACCCCATTTTAGGGATTAAGGTTTACCATTCACATCCAAGTAGGGTTTCTCTTTCCCCATACCCAAATTAGGGTTAGGGTGTACAATTCCCATTAAATTAGGGTTTCTCACATTGTGAAACTAAGTTAGGGTTATATCATCACCCTATATTATGGTTTCACTAAGCTTTTCCCTAAATTGGGGTTTCACATAACCTTGCCCTAAGTTAGGGTCAAGGTACATCAATCTTTTCAATGAGGATTTCATGATATCATTATTTTGGATCAAACCCTGATTACACATTTATTCATAATGAGAGAATTAGGACTTATTAAGTAAGCAATCATCTCTCCCATTCTTTCTCCCTCTCATCCTCTCTAGGATGTTAATTACTCCAAGATTGATCTAGGTTAACTCTTTACTTAAGTACACGTCGTTAGGGTTAACCTCCATAATCATCATTGGTCTACATCATTAATAATCAAATAGCTAATTGACCTTTGAACATATAAGGTGTCCAAATGGTTTAACTAGTTTGAACCTCAAAAGGTCTTGGTCACTTAGACCTCAAACGGTCTTGACCAATTAGGTTCAAATGGTTTGAAAACCGTTTAGCAAAGTAGGTATTTGAAACCGTTTAGACAACACATCTTGAAACTGAATGGACTTGAGTCTCCAAATGATTTGAGACCGTTTGGTCTCAAATAGTCTTCAGACCGTTTGGTCCAAACCTCTCAAAGCTGAATGAACCAAAAAGGGACTTCAACACTTAATTGATTCAAGGTTCCAATTCATGAACCAACTATCAAATGGGACCACTAAAGTATTCATCAATTGAACCACTGAATCACCATTCAATTAGACCTTTAATTTAGGGTTTTGAACCCAATTGAACTAAGGTTGATAATCAATAAACCATCACTTAGGATTTTGAAATCGAGAAACCATCAATGGTTGACATTGTGGAACCAATTCAATTGAAATCAATGAACCATCATCATTATATGATATTACCTGACCTCAAACGGTCTTGAATGACCCCCAAACGGTCTTGAGGTCATTTGGATGATCTCCAAACGGTCTTGAGACCGTTTTCCCGTCTCATACTCAAAATCCATAACATCCAATTAGGGTTTGGATCATTGGATTGATTATCAAATCAGCAATTGATTGCAATTCAATTTGGTATCTTTGGACCTTCAAATACCCAACCATACTCAAAACTAGACCTCCAAACGGTCTTGGTTGACCTCCAAATGGTCTTGAGACCATTTGGGTGATTCCCAAATGATTTTGAAACCGTTTGGGTCAATCAACCCAAAACATCAACTTATTCAATTGAAAATTCAGCACTTACCGATTAGGGTTTGCATTTAAAGAATCATTCACAATTGAAACCTTCAAGATCAAACCAATTGAAACCATTGGACCAATATCCAAGTACAACAGAATATTTCCTCAAATGGTCAACCATCTTAAACGGTCAACCATTCCAAACGGTTTGGAACCCAAACCTCTAAACGGTTTGCAAACTGTTTGGTCACCAAACGATTTGGTGAAACCATTTGGACCAAAAGTTGAAACCGTTTGCAAGAGATATTTAGGGAGGTGTGTGCTTATGATTATGTCATCATCATAAAGCTCCAAAACCATGAAAACTTTCTGTGATTTCATGGTGATTGCATCAATCAACCAAGATAAATTTCAGAATTGAAGAAAGCATCAACAATTGATAAGGAATTGAATGAAATAATAATATTAAGGGTTCAAGTTATAAAACCCACCTCCAATTGAGCTCCAAAGCTCCAAGCTCACGCCAACAATGGTGTATGAAGCTTTTGCAACTCCCCCTATGCTCGTCCTCAAGCTTTTGGTTGAAAAGATTGGCTATGGAGTGAAGAAATGAAATAATCAAGCATTGTTTTATGATTTCCACCATGAAATCAAGAAGAACGAAGGTGAAGAGATTACCAACAGGTTGGGGGCGTCCTTCTCCTACTCCCCAGCTCTCTCGTGGTCAGCCAAGGCAAGAAGAGAAATGAATTTCCAAGAAAGGTCCTTAAGTGGGTTGGAAATGGGATATGTATAAGGAATTTCCAAGGAAAGAGAAAATGGAATTAATTCCTTCAATTCCCAAAATTATTTCCACCACTCCCCCCTTACTTATTGGCCACGAATCCATCTTCATCCTCTTGTAAAACCTCTTCATTATCCAAGGATTAAACGAAAAGAAATTAAGCACCTTAACCCTTATAATAGCAATATTTATTTTTGAATGGAATTTTTTTTCTTATAATAAGGTGAGTGGAATTTTCACATCCTTAGTATATTTTGTGGTCCTTGCAAAGATCAAGGACGTCCACTCACATCTGAATCCAACCATTTTAATTTTGGTTGAAGGCCCTTCAATTATTTTATTTATTTTTGCATTAAATTGAATTGGGGTTTCACTTAGGCTTAAATCTTGATTATTTTAATATCAAGATTCTCTCTCCTCCAACTTAATTCAAATGAGGCGCACCTCTCATTTTATTTTCTCAACATGATGCCAAGAAACTGTAGGGACCTTATTGAAGTGGTAATTTGCATATTGAACCCTAGGTTTTGGGTAATTTGCACATTACATCAAAACTAGGTTTTAATGCACAAACATTGCTTTATCAGCTTTTTCTTGGTACTTAGGCTACCACAAGCCATACCTCTACATCATATTCATTCTCATGATGCTTCAAAACATAAGGAACATATTGTCATGCACAATTTGCAATTTAACCCCTCAACTTGGGTAATTTGCACTTTAGTCCAAATCAAGTAAAACATTATTTCAACATTTTTCAAAAAGGACTAAAATTGAAATATAAGTTCCTCTTGAGTCCTAATTACTTTTCACAAGATAAGGTTAAGCATCTACTCACCTTATTAGGCAAATCATCTAGGGTTAAGCATAACCCAGGGTAGGGGTGTTACATTACTCTTTGTCTTTTTCAATCTTGTACCTAAAACGTCGACAAACAAAACGTCGGTCAGCATATCGGAATATGTCGGTATGTGGGGACAACCAAAATTTCACAAATATGGCTAACAATCTAATTATCACAATCAAGTTAATTAATAATCCAGTTTATGCTTTTTAGTATGACATTCTCCACCGCTTTTGTCCTAACCCTGGCATACCCACCTTATGGTTTCTTTTGCCAATGACTTAAGGCCACCTTCTCAATCCCGAGCTTGATGCATGGGGTCACCCTTCATAGTGCCCGTTAGTCATTCTATAAAGACCACCTTCTCAATCCCGAGCTTGGTGTCTGGGGTCACCACTCATGGTGCCCATTGGTCTACCCTCTTGGGCCTGACCTTTGGCATCATTCATCAGGGTGGCATGTAGGTGTGAGAGTACACACTTCTATTATTATTGTGATAATAATAGTGACTTTATGATTTGCAAGTATGAACATCCAAACTGATAGGCTGCATTCAATGCGATGAATCATTCGTGACACCTTCGGGAAACTAATCCGATTAACCATAATTAACCACATACCTGTCAGACTGATTTGAGATAGAAATATTCCATGCAAGTAAGAAATCCAAGCAAGCAAGCACACATAACAAGGTCCTGAAATATGCATACAATTTCCTATTATTGATCATGTCATCAAGATATATTAAACCTAGCTTTCTTCCTATGGTTTCTAGTCCACTTTTAGGGTTTCCATTGCAATTAGGTTTCACTTCATTTTTACTATTTTAAACCATAATTTTATACAATTACTCACAAACCCTATTTATCTCATCCATTCTTCACAAAATATATTAAGCTTACCTTTTAACAACATATTACCTTAATTTAGGATTAAGAGCACAATTAATTGTCCATTAAGTCCATTCAGCCTCTTTTACATTAAAGCTACCATTTCTATCCTTTTAATCCATGACAAGACCATTATTCTCATTTATCATCAATTCATAGTTCATTGGTCTAATTCACATATGAACTCTATTTGTCGTCAATTCTACCTTTATCCATTAGAAAACATTAATTGCTACATTAAGGGTTTTTATCCATAATTATGAATCTTTGTACTTGAAATAGCTTAGAACCATCATATCTCAACTTTAATCATGAAATTGAACAATTAAAGCCATTAAGAGTCACTTTTACTAATATTAGGGTTTCAAGGCCCATTAAAGCAAATTTATGCGCATGAACTTCTAAATTAAACTAATTACATACAAAGTTCATCCTTTTTATCTTAATGTGTCTTTTCATGATTAACAGGCTAATATCAACTTTAATCATCCATTAAACTCTACTTATTACATTAATCATCTCAAAATAGGGTTTCTTAATCTTTAATTTATTAAAGTTGATAACTTCCATTACTTTTCGAATTGTAATCAGAAAAAGGCTTCATATATATTTTTATTGCATTCCTCATGTTCTTCTGATCAAAATTCATATATTATGTGTATCCATCTGAGCCACCGTTAATTAGATATGAATTTTACAAGAAGTTACTTGCTTGAGCCAATCGGAAGTTGCCACGTCGTTGTTTCCATGCAACGTTGCTTGTATTGGAAAACATTTCGAAAAGTCAATTTTTCCCTTGTTTAAGTTTTTGACGCTACAGCTTGTGGAGGGGCAAACCCGTCCAACGAACCACGGGTCGTCTTCCTCCTCGCGACGGCGCATCCTGCTACCCTAGCTGCGACTTGCGTGGCTTCTCCTTTCTCTCCTGGACCTTAACGACCGCTGACGCTGGTTCCTCTTGCTCTCTTGGCCCCCTCTACACCTGTAGGGGCTCCAAGATGCTTCCAAGGTGGCAGGGATAGGAGTGGGCAGACCTGCAACTCCGTCGTCATCTGCAGTCACGCTCAACTAGGGTGAGGGGATGCTCACCCAAACACATCATGGGGTCGTGGAAGCGACAAGCCTCTCTCGCAGCTTCTCCCCAGGACCCCCATTTGCTCCAGGTTGCCCTACTTTCTCAGTTAGGGTTTGAACAAAGAAGAAGAAGTAGAAGAGAGAGAGATGTGTGGGATCTCTTAAACTCGAGCCAAAAGCTCTACCCTTATATAGGGGAGGGTATCCAAACCCCCAAGACATTCATCCAAAAGGGAACATGTCCCTTTCCTAATAGGAAAAAGATTTTCCTTAATTAGGTGTAGTTTCTCTCTTTTAGTTAATTCCTTGTTTCTCCTTGATCCTTGGTGATTAAGGAATTCAAATATTATTTCTTTTATCTTCTTGTTCTTGGCTTTTAATTCATTGGCCACAAAAAATATATTTTCCTTTAGTAGAAAATACCACTTCTTTAACAATGCCACACAATTCATTAATACTATATCACATTATCCTCTTATTTTTTATTATTGGTATTTTCTCTTTCTTTTTCTCCATTGGGGCTCCTTGGACCCCAAGAAACTCTAATATTTCGAAATCCTTTTTGATGGATACTCATTATCCTTCTAGATGCATCTATTTCTATTATTTTCTCATTATCTTGTTTATTTCTTATTAAAATATCTCTTTTTGAGGATTTCTCTTTATATTTCTTTTTATTTTTCCTCATTGGCATCCCTTTTAACATTAGGAATCCTTTGGATACAAAAATCCACCAAGGATAACTCAATTATGTTGGGTTTTAGGGAAGACAGAGAAGGCAGCGGAAACAAAAAAAATTCTCCCCAAACTCGGAATAAGGAAATGCGTCAACGTCTATATAATAGGAAAGGATGGTTTGTGGAATCATACCTTGTCCCAAGGCTTGCTTGGCGAAAATACCTCGCGCTTTGTGTGGTCTTCAAATCCGGTCTTCGACGGTGTCTGTGCAGCTCCTGGTCGCACCGGGACTGACGACTCCTACTCGTACCGGACTGTCGGATGACAGTTGTCCTCCTGAGCGGCAGAAACCTCCCGCCTCTGAAGTAGTCCACACGGACCACCTGGAACTCCACACTCCTTGTCCCACAAGGAAGTGGAAGGAGTCACACCCTCCTGTTGACGTACTAGTCGCCAACACACTCTCCTGCCTCCAGTTGCAACTACAGTTGTCCTTCCCTTGCTGCACCTCCCTTTGCAGGAAGCACTTGCTCCGGCTCTCTCTCAGTTATCAAAACCAGAGAGAACGACAACTTTGCAGAGCAACTGATTGCACTGAGTTGTACTTTGAGAAGCCCCCAATACCCCTATATATATAGGAGGTTCATGGGACAGGGTTCTCGATCCCAGGCAATGCGGGACTAAAAGCAGGAGTAGAAGGGTTCGAGATTTTCCACAAAAGCAACCAACTCGCAGCCAGAACCGATCGGTTCATAAGTGAACCGGTCAGTTGGGGACCTGAACCGATCGGTTCACAAGTGAACCGGTTGTTTGGGACACCTCAATCGATCGGCTCACAAGTGAACCGGTCGGTTGGTGGTCCTGGTCGATTCCCGATTGTCTTTCCTTCTTTTGTTTCTAATTGGTATCGAATACCAATCCTATTCCCAATCAAATTGGGCAATTGAAACAAAAGGAAAATTCTCACCGACCTGACTTTCCCAACTTGCTCGGTTGCACCAGTTGAACCGATCAATTCAACACTTGAACCGCTCGTTTCACTCTGTACATGAGCCGATTAGTTCAACACTTGATCCGACCGGTTCAGCAACCTCAGCCGACCGGTTCAACACTTGAACCGATCGGTTGGGAGTGCAGGTTGTACAGTATCAGTCAATTGTGATTTCAATCAATCTAATACTCCAATCAATATGTCCAACACCTTGAACATTATGATATTGAGCTATTAATCAATAGAGTGTTTAATTGAACTACTAAACTCCTTTAGTAATCAATCTAAATGTTGCTTGTGGAAAAAAGTCCTCTTCCAGGTTAAATCCTATGTCTGTGACCCTATAGGTCCATTTCACCTTAGCAGTGAAAGTCCATAACACTTATGACTTCACAAGCAAAGAGCGGTGCCTAGTCACACATCAGTGCTACCCAAGTGAAAGTAGAAAGTTGGATAACAACTTTCATCCTACAATCTGTGAATGGTGTTACAAGGAATGTATAATTCCTTTGTCGCTGATATCCCGAATGAACTCAAGGCATGGAACAATCATCCTGTCAACGTTCATTCACTTTCTTGATCTCAGAGTAGACTGGAAGAGATATGTATGACATCAGTATCACATACTGATTCACACATGCGTGCACGCCTTTCTCAATCCTACTCATCAAGTGGCCATGGATATCAAACTCCCTCAGGAGGGACAAATCCCATATCTATCACTCACCCCTCAAAAGCCCCATGTGTCAAAGCCACCCAACCATCACCTTTATAACAACCCATGTTTCAGGACTGCGTTTGATGATGTCAAAGTGTGCCCAACGACATGTGTTGAGTGTAGTGATTTCAAGTCAAAGAATCACACTCACCACCATCACTGTGAGTATTGACTGTGACTACCATGTCATGGTTCCATGTGTCAAACTCACGGTGCGTCTGTCTGGTACACTTGTTCTCTAATAAGCACCTATGTGTTTGGTTTGATATCTCTATATCATGACTAATGAGATTCTGTCATCAACCAACACCACAATCTAGCCTTGTGTATCATTGTTGTCTATCTACCTTCCACAATGACAACCGACTAGGGACATAACAAGAATGTACAAACTCTTAGCATCTGTATGATCTCATCATTCAGGTCATGAACCTGAAGGCATACGTCATTGAGTATTGTCATTCTCTAGACATTCAATCTGTTCTATCACTATCTCATATGACTGAACCAGAAAGAATTGGAAGCTTGCCTTTGATGTTTATCAAATCAATCTTAATGTATCCCACCAATCATCCCATGATTGGCTCTCAGGGCATACATACCAACAGACTCCCACTTGCACTGTGAGCCAATCACCCTTGAATCATATTCATAGTGATCTTCAAACATGTCCCACATGTTACTGTGCTCTAGTACTAACATAGTGAGTAATGGCAACACCTTGCCAAAGTCTGTTTAAATTGCATGTCTCTCATCTCTCCGTTGTACGTCACACGTATGAGATGGAGTTGTCGTAATATGCGATCTAGTATTCCTTTGCTAACATTTAGCCACAATGCATGATCAAGGATTCCATACTTGTCATCAATGAGCGGAATATCTATAAGTTCATCTCGTGAACTTCCAGATCCATATAGTATCCATTGTTGTTCTCTAACACACGGATACTCGGCATTTCCTTTTAAGTGGATTTATTGGAACACTTCTAATTATCAACAAACTTTCACTTTTATATATCCTATATATACTTTGCAATTAATTTTCTGTCCTTTCGGAAGTTCACATCAATGTAACTCTTTACATCGAACTCTTCCTTATCTCCATATAACTAGTACTTCATAAGTAATTATCAAGTTCTCATGGTATTCTAGTAGCCCTTACTGGAAGGAGACAGACATCCACTCGTCATGTCCCACATGCGAGTTATCAGGATGAGCACATCATATTGTCATGTCGTACATACAAAATGATGAATGCATTTTATTCTTGCCATGTCCATACATGCAAGATAATGGGATGATTACATACATGATAGATCCATATCTATTCTTAGTGTTCCCATTCTTCATAAGAATTGGACACCTGGCCTTGGGATACTAACTCCATGTAGCATGGACAAGTTTTCTCCCACTGAATTTGTGCATACTGAACACTTCATTACAGATTGCCAATGTATGCTCTCTCTTTTCAGGTCAAGAGATTTTCGAGAACTATCTCTATAGATCTATATTCCTATCACATAGGAAACATCTCTATCTTCCTAAAGATAATTTCCACTTTTGGATTTCCATTTTAGAACATTTCCATTTCACATCAACATGTGAAATGTGAATACGTTTCCACTAAATCACAGATCCCTTCTTTATCTTTGACATATGAGTCAAACCCTTTGACTATATCATCAAAGTAAAGATCCAATTTTGAGTTGCTTGTACTCAATCAATCACATTGATTAGCCCATTGTAACTTATAGACTTCATTTGCATTAGTGGATTCATAAACCTTATAGGTTGTGTCACGTACACATCCTTGTTTTATTCCTCATAGGAATGCGGTTTTAGTATCCATATGCCATATGCCTTAGTCATTAAGTTGCAATCAACAAGCATCATCCTTCTCAAAATGTTATCCATGTGTCTTAACACTTAAGAGTCATTTGCACTTATGGATCTTATCCAATGGGTGCTACCATCAAGGTCATACCTTATGGTTCACATGGATGTCATTTAGGATGTAATGGTCATAAACCATAACTCAAAATTTGATTCCTCATATTCATCTAGATAGTTGACTCATCACATGAAAAACTCATCACATCGATAATTGAGGTGTATCTGTTAAGGATATAAGAACTCACAACCCTTGTGATTCTTAATTTCTTTTATTAGTGTGGGGTATTCTTATATTAAGAAGAATTTTGTTATTCGATAATCATTCTCTAACTCCTTAGAGTATGATTCCTTCTTGATTTAGACATCACCATGCCTTAATCATGAGTTCACTATGACACACTATCATAATCACTCATAAGGATCTCAAACATTTAGCCCAAGTATTTCATTCATTGATCTCATCAAGAATTAACACCTTGTCAAATTTGTACTTCAGCTATGATAATCTTGAACACTTCAAGATATTCATATTGGTAAAACACCATTAGAAGTATTAGCATTTGTTCCAATAGGTATGTAAATATATCACATGTATTATACCTAATAGGATAATCATTCTCCCACTACTTTTAGTGAAGATTGATTAATCATGTCTAAGATATTCATGTCTCTTACTGGTTCTCTAACCAAAAAAGTCTAGATTTATCCATCATATGGAAACTAGAAATGACTTTCTCATGATTGATGCTAATTAGATTGTTTGAGTTATCTATAACTTTTAGGTATCATTTTATCTTATGCATATCAAATACCACAAGATAAATAAGGCATTGCCACAAAGATCATATCTTTAAGATTGAAAACTCAACTTTATTAATTGCCATCATTGTCATACAATATGCAAAAATAAAGTGTTTCTATCTATTGGAAAATATGAAATAGCAGTTCATAACTGTATTACATGCCTTATAGGCTGAAAATAAACTAAAGTACTCCTATCTATGGCGGCAACACTTGCCCCAATTATGAGTGCTTTACACTTTACATCTTGGTATCATATACCTCAAAAAGTGTTACAAGTTTACTTTCATGACACCTTTAAGTAGAGACTTCAGTCGCCTCCTTCTTCTTTTGTTCTTCCAGATAGAGAGGACAATTTCTTTTCCAGTGTCCCGACTTTTGACAATGGTGGCAATTTCCTTTCTTGGTCACGCCTCCCTTGGCCTTGAGAGCTAAAGATGGCTTGGACTCCTGGCTAGCATCAGAACCTTTCTTAGCTTTGCTCTTTCCCTTGCGCTTGGACTTGCCTTTCTTGCTTGTGATCACCATCACATGCTTAGGCTTGTCCTTCTTCATCTGTATCTCGGCTGTCCTCAACATGCCCAACAACTCTGACAGTGGCCTATCAAAGTTGTTCATGTTGTAGTTCATCACAAACTGACTGTAGGATTCTGGCAATGATTGCAGTATCACGTCAGTAGCCAACTCTTGGCTCAGTGGAAATCCCAGTCTCTGCAGGTTCTCCACATACCCAATCATCTTGAGTGTGTGAGGACCAACTGGATCTCCTTCTGTCATGACGCACTTGAACAGCGCCCTAGAAACATTGTATCTCTCTTGTCGTGCCTGATCTTCATACATGTTCCTGAGATGTTGAATCATCTCAATGACACCCATGTTCTCATGCTATATCTGCAACTCATGGTTCATAGAACATAACATCAAACACTTTGCATCAATGGCATCATCAGCATGCTTCTTGTAAGCATCCCTTTCTACCTTTGGCGCATTAGGAGCGGGTTCCTCTGGAATTGGAGTATCCAGGACATAGAGCTTTCGCTCTTGAGTGAGAACAATTCTCAATGTCCGATACCAGTCGTGGAAGTTTGTCTCATTAAGCTTGTCCTTGTCAAGGACCGATCGCAAAGAAAAGTTGTTGTTGTTTGTTTCCATTTGTACTACAAAAGGAAATATGCAATTTTAGTCCAAAAACTCATTTTTGACTTATTTGATTGATTTGAAAATTTGACGATATAATTAGGCCTTTAATTGATTATCGCTCCCACTATTTTACTTCAAATTGATAGCCCTCACCATCAATTCAGAAGATTGCAGCGTACAACCTTCTAGTGGGCAAGATCCTGAAATCCTCTAAGCCATGGACTAGCTAGGGCTGTCACCCACAACATAGATCTCTCAGGTAGGCAACTTTTGCCAATTGCATCATATGCAACTCTTGATAAGATGTCATATGCAACTCCTTTCCATGATCATCTCCATGCCTCAAGGTACTAGATCCCATCTAGATCACCTTGTTAAGTCTGATCCAAAGCAAACAAGATGAATATGCACCCTGCTAGGGCAGACCCACACATTCATCCTTCACGCTTCCACGAGATAGAAGGTGCACCACGCTAGGGCATGCCCACACTTGGTCGATTAAGCTTTTCACGTGTGTCGCATTTGGAATGCATCTAAAACTTAATATTTTAATGAGGGATTTGGTTTTTATATACATATACATATCCAATCACCACAATACATAGTATGTATCATATACATGCTATATCCCACAGAAAACATGCACAAACGATAAAAAGTGATGGTCATGGCCATCCTAATGTGATTCCTCGAGCCAAGAGGAATCACGGTCATCTAGGTCTACATCACATGCAACCTTTACAAGATGAACTTCTGTGCCTTTGCCTTCCGAGTTGATCAACTCATCATATGAATGATCTGCTTTCTCTGGCCGGTCGTCTGGGTGCCACCAGCCGATCGGTTGGCTCCTCCAACCGATCGGTTCGCCTGGACGTCGTGCATCTCATCATGGCCACCACCCGCTTGTCTTGCTCCTTGAACCGGTCATCAACCGATCGGTTCACTCCTTGAACCGATCGTCTGGAACGTCAACCGATCGGTTCACGCCTTGAACCGATCGTCTAAGTTGTCATCTTGATGTCCTCCGGTCTTTGACATAACATGAAATAAAATCTATCCTAAAATTACATTGCTTTAAAAGGGAAACCCCGAGTTACATTCGGGGGGAGCAAAGGTAGGAAAGAATCTCAAATTATTTCGAGTTATGTCAGGAATAGGAGAAGGAAGATCAGTGCACAGACTGAGATGCAAGCAACCACACACAACCAATCACAGATAGGGTTTATTGGCCATAATCACGCTATACATCCACCACAAAACTCATTTAAGGGTGACGCATATCGAGTGCATTAATAATACATATCATATATGTAATTGGGATTTGTGGATTTAGGATTGGACATGCATAAAGCCAATTTTATTCGCATCGTATGCAATAAATAAAGGCGGCAAACCAAAATTGATCATATCAATATTCCTAAAATATAGAGCAGTTGACGTGGCTCTGATACCACTGTTGGGTTTTAGGAGAGACAGAGAAGGCAGCGGAAACAAAAAAATTTCTCCCCAAACCCGGAACAAGGAAACGCGTCAACGTCTATATAACAGGAAAGGATGGTTTGTGGAATCATACCTTCCCAAGGCTTGCTTGGAGACAATACCTCGCGCTTTGTGCGGTCTTCGACGGTGTCTGTGCAACTCCTGGTCGCACTGGGACTGACGACTCCTACTCGTACCGGACTGTCAGATGACAGTTGTCCTCCTGAGCGGCAAAAACCTCCCGCCTATGAAGTAGTCCACACAGACCACCTGGAACTCCACACTCCTTGTCCCACAAAGAAGTGGAAGGAGTCACACCCTCCTGTTGACGTACTAGTCGCCAACACACTCTCCTACCTCCAGTTGCAACTGCAGTTGTCCTTCCCTTGTTGCACCTCCCTTTGCAGGAAGCACTTGCTCGCGCTCTCTCTTGGTTACCAAAACCAGAGAGAACGACAATTTTGCAGAGCAACTGATTGCACTGAGTTGTTCTTTGATAAGCCCCCAAAACCCCTATATATATAGGAGGGTCATGGGACAGGGTTCTCCATCCCGGGCAATGCGGGACTAAAAGCACGAGTAGAAGAGTTCGAGATTTTCCATAAAAGCAACCAACTCGCAGCCTGAACCGGTCGGTTCACAAGTGAACTGATCAGTTGGGGACCTGAACCGGTCGTTTGGGACACCTCAACCGATCGGATCACAAGTGAACCGGTCGGTTGGTGGTCCTGGTCAATTCCCGATTGACATTCCTTCTTTTGTTTCTAATTGGTATCGAATACCAATCCTATTCCCAATCAAATTGGGCAATTGAAACGAAAGGAAAATTCTCACCGACCTGACTTTCCCAACTTGCTCGGTTGCACCAGTTGAACCGATCGGTTCAACACTTGATCCGCTCGTTTCACTATGTACATGAGCCGATCGGTTCAACACTTGATCCGACCGGTTCAACAACCTCAGCCGACCGGTTCAACACTTGAACCGATCGATTGGGAGTGCAGGTTGTGCAGAATAAGTCAATTGTGATTTCAATCAATCTAATACTCCAATCAATATGTCCAACACCTTGAACATTATGATATTGAGCTATTAATCAATTGAGTGTTTAATTGAACTACTAAACTCCTTTAGTAATCAATCTAAATGTTGCTTGTGGACAAAACTCCTCTTCCAGGTTAAATCCTATGTGTGTGACCTTGCAGGTCCATTTCACGTTGGCAGTGAAAGTCCATAACACTTATGACTTCACAAGCAAAGAGCGGTGCCTAGTCACACATCAGTTCTACCCAAGTGAAAGTAGAAAGTTGGAGAACAACTTTCATCCTAAAATCCGTGAATGGTGTTATAGCGAATGTATAATTCCTTTATCACTGATATCCTGAATGAACTCAAGGCATGGAACAGTCATCCTGTCAACGTTCATTCACTTTCTTGATCTCAGAGTAGACTGGAAGAGATATGTATGACATCAGTATCACATACTGATTCACACATGCGTGCACGCCTTTCTCAATCCTACTATCAAGTGGCCATGGATATCAAACTCCCTCAGGAGGGACAAATCCCATATCTATCACTCACCCCTCAAAAGCCCCATGTGTCAAAGCCACCCAATCATCACCTTTATAACAATCCATGTTTCAGGACTGTGTTTGATGATGTCAAAGTGTGCCCAACGACATGTGTTGAGTGTAGTGATTTTAGGTCAAAGAATCACACTCACCACCATCACTGTGAGTACTTACTGTGACTACCATGTCATGGTTCCATGTGTCAAACTCACGGTGGGTCTGTCCGGTACACTTGTTCTCTAACAAGCACCTATGTGTTTGGTTTGATATCTCTATATCATGACTAATGAGATTCTGTCATCAACCAACACCACAATCTAGTCTTGTGTGTCACTATGTACATGAGCGGCAATCTGCGCCAATTGGGCTTCTACGGCTTTTTGTTGAGCTTGTTGGTTTGCAAGCATGGTTTGTTGCGATTGAAGCATTTGTCTAATCAAGGATATCTCATCAGATGATTGGGGAAGATTACCCCTTTGTTGATACTGAGTGACTTGCTGTCCTGGTTGTTGTAGAGGTGCAGTTAACTGTGGCTGCGGGGGCTGCTGCAACTGGGGTTGCTGCGGCTGCTGCAACTGGGGTTGTTGCAACTGAGGGTGCAGTCCTGAATGGGCATATTGGTAAGAAGGATTCCTGGGATAGTTAGATCTTTGAAAACCTTGTCTGTAATTCCCTTGATTGAAATTGTTCTGAAATCCTGGTGGTTGTCTATTGAAAGATCCACCTTGTGCCTGCTGCTGTGGGTTGGCAGTCCCTGCAGGATTCCCGTATTGGAAACCAGGATGGTTCCTTGGTTTGTCTGGGTTGTAATACACTTGGCCAGGTATTGAATGTATGGAGTTAACTTGCTCTGGCATTTGATCTTCGGGATGCTCAATGATGGGTTCATATTGCGGCATAGGTGGTTGTAAATCCATCATGACATTGTACAACAATCCACATGATAATGTGGGATGATCGGATGCATGACAGGCTTCACAAGTTCCAGTAGCTGACTTAACTTGTTGAACCTGAGAGCTTTTCTTCTTATCATATTCCCCGAAAGAAGTTTCGAGGGCTTGTTGCTTGCTAGCGATAGTCTTCAAAGCCTCAGCAATGGCCTTGAGTTCCATGGATTCTTCCGCTTTGTAAACCTTGAGAACGCCTTTGGGTTGGTTAGATGACCTTCCCCAATTGGATTGGTTCTCGGCTCCCAGCGTAACTATATTCCAGGCATCTTCATAATTCTTTCTCATAAAGTTTCCTCCAGATGAGGAATCTAGGAATTGCTTAATATCATCACTTACTCCTCTGTAAAATGTTTCTATAAGTTGATTTTGAGAAATGCCATGGTGAGGACATTTTCTCAGGAGTTCTTTGAATCTTTCCCAAGCTTCAGCAAGTGTTTCTCCAGGTAGTTGGGAAAAGTGATTAATTTGTCCCCTAATCTCATAGGTTAGCGAAGGTGGGAAGAATTTCTCAAGAAACTTCTCTTCTAAGGGAGTCCAGGTAGTGATGATGGGGTGTCTATCCAAAGCGTTGTACCAACTTAGTGCTCGTCCAGATAAGGTGAAGTGAAAAAGGTGTAACATGATTGCTTCCATTGCAATTCCTGCTTGGGGTACAAGTCGGCAGAGTGACTTGAACCTCTTAAGGTGATCCATGCAATCATCTCCGGGTGCTCCGGAGAAAGAGATGCCTTGCATGATCTGGATCCACTGCGTCCGAATTTCAAAGTGTGGTATGTTAATAATCGGTGGTCGGACAGGATGACCGTCTTCATAATTCTTTGGGACTGTGTAGTCCCGAAGTTGCTTGTTTCTTAATGCAAGTTGAGCAGCAGCATGCTCTGCTTGGATGCGGGCTTGTTCCTCAGCTCGGATCTCAGCTTGCACCTGAGCACGAGTGTCGGCAATAAGTTGTGCTCGTTGTGCTGCTATGGCGGCATTGACTCGTTCTGCAACAAGGCGTTGCTCTTCGGCCATCTGTCTGGCTCTTTGGCGATTAAGTCTGTTCCTTCGGTGAAAACTTCTTTCTACCTCAGAATCGTATTCTGGTTCAGGGGAGAATCCGATGCTATGCGGGGGTTGCATACACGTTTTCTACCTGAGTAGAAGGAAAATCACACGTTAGGATAATGGAAGGAAATGAAAAAAAAAAAAAAGATCAAGAAGAATTGGAGTTGTTATTAAGAAAAAGTGTAAAATCCTAATCAACTAGGAAGTTGGTAAGTAAAAAACTAAAAAGTTCCGTTGTCCCCGGCAACGGCGCCAATTTTTGATGGAGTTTTGCAACACCACTAAAAATCCTAAGGTGATGAATCCTTAGGTTTAGCCTTGCTAGTACTATGGTAAGAACTCCACCCACGTGTGTTAAGACACGCGGAAGTCTTATCGTAGTATAGTTAAGGGTCGAATCCTCGGGACAACGGTCTTGACGAAGTCAAGATGGAAAACGTTTTAGTTCTACTTAACTACTTAACAGTTGATATTTAGATCGAAAGTTTGATGTTGGTTCTAAAGCTAAATGCGAGGAAAGCAAAGCAAGAAGGTAAAGATTAAAGTTGTAAACAAATGATAAAAACCACTAGGATGTTATCGGGTTTCACACCACTACACATGGATCAAGTCATGCAACATAATAAAACAACCTGCAAAAAGGGTCAAATCAGTTAGTATCTTGTAGTCCTAGCTTCCTTTCGGATAACTAGCCACGAGAAGTGTGGAGTATTGCAATGCCGGCCATCCCATAACGAATGGTCACATGCCTTGCATTACTCCTTCATGAAATGTGTTCCTCGACCTTACCAAGGTTGCACTTCCATACGTCAACTGATTCCATTTCATAGTATGAAAGTGCAACAATGGGGGTGAGTTTACTCCACTCCTGAAAACACTTCTAGACACCGAAACAGACGTATGGTGACTACATACATCCATAACCAACATTCAATCGATATTTAGATCTAAGGGTATAAACGTAGACAATTCATACCAAAAGACAATATGTAACACAAGTTGATGATCAAGCAACTAGTATTCATTAAGCGATTGAAGTCAAACTGAAAGGAAGAGTATCTTTATTACAAGTTGTTGAATTACATCGAATGAAATGAAAACATGGGTAGCGGGGCTACTCCCCGCACCCTAGTGAAAGAAACTACTCGCTCATGGCAAAGGAGGTGAGAAGAGAGAGAAAGAACGTCATCTCCACGGAGGAGGGAAGGTTGAACCCTTGGTGAAGAGAGCAACGATCTTCGCACTTCGTGGTTGCTTTGATGAAGGATTTTCTCTTCCCACCTTCTTTGTTGAAGAGATGGAAAGAAGAGAGAGAAGGAAGCTTGATGATGAGCACGGATCCCAAAACTAGCAGCCTTGGGGCAGTGGACAGAAGATCAAAATGCTCTGGGTCTGGAGAGGCAGCCTTTGGGCGTCTTGGAATTCGATCCCCCTTGAAGTGACCTTTGAGGTCCTATTTATAGGCTTCAAGTGGTCTCAAACGGTCTTGAGACCGTGAGGCTTCTCGCGGTCTTGGGATCGTGAGGCTTCTCGCGGTCTTGGGATCGTGAGGCTTCTCGCGGTCTTGGGATCGTGAGGCTTCTCGCGGTCTTGGGGTCGTGAGGCTTGTCGCGGTCTTGGGACCGTGAGGCTTGTCACGGTCTTGGGACCGTGAGGCTTCTCGCGGTCTTGGGGTCGTGAGGCTTCTCGCGGTCTTGGGACCGTGAGGCTTGTCACGGTCTTGGGACCGTGAGGCTTCTCGCGGTCTTGGGACCGTGAGGCTTGTCGCGGTCTTGGGACCGTGAGGCTTCTCGCGGTCTTGGGACCGTGAGGCTTCTCGCGGTCTTGGGACCGTGAGGCTTCTCGCGGTCTTGGGACCGTGAGGCTTCTCGCGGTCTTGGGACCGTGAGGCTTCTCGCGGTCTTGGGACCGTGAGGCTTCTCGCGATCTTGGGACCGTGAGGAGTCTTTGTGAATTTTTTTTGTGTTTTCTGTAATGAAAAAGAGGAAAAGTTATTTATTGATGTATCTGCAATAAAGTAAGAAGGTTTAATGATTCTATTTAGTTTATCTAAGAAAGAGTATGGAAAACTAAAGATAACTAATAAGATAACGTCACAAAATGAGAGGTTATCACCCCCCCTAACTTAGAGTCTAACTTGTCCTCAAGTTAGATAGAGCTAAGGCATGTAATGGCGAGGCGATTTTATTTGATTGAGGTTTCCATGCTCATGCTTCAATTCTAGGTCAGAGATCTACCGGGGTCTTATCAGGGCTTCCGCTTACACTAACTCTTTCGAGTATCAAAAGTTGCATGGATCTCAGGTTCCTTTTTTTATCGTGAATCTCGCATTGGGACCACCTTTCTTAATGTGTGCATGCCATTGACTCCAATCAGTTTTATACTTCTTTGGAGAAACCTACTGGTAGCTAGAGTGGGTATGAGGGCTGGCTTAAAAAGCTTATTGTGTAACTCCCCCTTCAAGTGGGGAAAGGTTTGTCTATGCTTTTTAGAGATTCACTACCGGGCACGACACATCTGCCTTTATGAGGGCAGCTGAATGTACCGGCCGGGTGAGCTCTTTTATCAGCCTTATCATATATTAGGAAACCTTAGGATCTCATTACCGGGCACGACACATCTGCCTTCATGAGGGCAGCTTTATGTACCGGCCGGGTGAGATCTTTGTTGGCTCTTCATATAGGTCCTTATGCATGGCACAACTCTCATGTTTTTATTCGGCACTCTGGCTTTTATTCAGATCTCACAGGCTTGGGAAGTGGGTTTTTTTTTGGGGTTTTTGATTGGGCGGCCAAGCCTCTTTTATTGAAGAAAAGAAGAAAACTGTTCTTGGGGTTCTTGACATGCACTTGGTGGTCTGCTCGCGAGATTTTCTTGATTTTGGATTTCCCTGATTTCCCTCTTGACTTTGAGAGTATTCGGTTCGCTTTGGCCCTGAAGTTGACCTGTGAAGAGTCTGAGATAGAATTGAAGCAAAAGTATAGAAACCACTAGTGAATGAATTTTATGGATTCGCCATTTCAAGCCTGTAAGCTAATCTTATTATTTATATGAGGACTACTTTATCTCTAACTTCGGTAAGGGTGATACTTTTCATGATGAAAGTTATACTTAGAAGTTGTTTTATTGAAAAAGAATACTGGAAAAAAGTCTAAGTACGAAAAGAAAATTTGAAAACGATGTGCGAAAAAGAAAAATGAGTTAGAAGAGTTGGAGAAGAATGGTACCTCGCCCTTGTCCAGTGCACTCCCCCCTAACTTATCACGCACTCTGTCCACAGAGTGTCAAAGGGATAGGATGAGAGGTGCATGGACAAGGGCATTTAGGCGTCAGTTAATCCTGAGCTTGCCCCTGGTGCTTGGAGGAGCTTAGCTGCGAACTGTCCACGCAGGGCATGATAGTCTACGTCAGTCATATCCTCTACTGGTTTCTGAAGAACTAGGATGGTGTACATCCAGTAGAGGACATGGAAGCCGCAGTCGTTGGATTGGCGGATTTGCTGGGGACACTTGTGGCAGAAGGAAGGGCGGTGAAAGTGTTCTTTGGCGTAAGCTTTTGTGTGCTGACTAAGGAGATCAATTAATCTTTCAGCACATTCTTTTGCCACTACCTCTGTGGGTGTTTTTGGCGTTACGACGTAAACTTTCTGTCGTGGGTTGTACTGGCTATCGGAACTGTTATAAATTGTAATTGTTCCGTCCGGTAGGTTTGCTGCCAGAAGTAGCCAGTGTTCATGATAGAGGAAGGGTAGCATGATGAATTTCGGCGTTGTGTGTTGTAGATATGAGATTAGCGTTTCAGCTGCGCCGAAGTTCTTTAGCTTTAAAAGATCATCCTTCAGATATGGAGACGCCATGTATGCTGTGGGGTGATCTTGTCCGATAAGAAGCTGATAGGCGGACATAAGGCCAACAGAGAGGGATCCTTTAATTTGTAAAGATTCTCGCAGAGTGTCTGCCATTATAAGAATGTCACCAGACATGAAAACGAGCTCATCATTCGTGGCGGAAAGCTTTGACATAATGAGCCGTAGTTCGTAGCTGGATAGGCCGTTGCAAGCACTGAGATCAAAGTCTGGAAAAGATGGTGTGATGGCAGACAACGGGTTGTTGGCATCCTGGCTTTGCTCGGTAGCGGAAGCCGGTTCTTTTGATTGCGATAACTCTTTTAGAGCTTGGCGGAAGGGTCGCCGCTGTGGTCGCTGGATAGCAGAGAAGAGGTAGCGAGGGACATCATCTGGTGCCATCGTTTGGTCTTTGAAGAACCGTCTGTCGCAGATGAGTTCCATCGCATAACGTCCTCTCAAAGAATGAAAATCTTCGGTGACCAGGGCAGAGAAAGGGATTTCTTGGTTTAGTGCTTGGATGTGGCAAATGGTGCAGAAAGCGCAATCCCCGGATCCATCTGCGGCTTGAACTGGAGGGTTTATAATTTTGAACCAGGGCTGGCGCCAGTCTTGGCGGAGAGATGGGCGTGCAGCCCAAATTAGCTTAAGCAGCCGAAAGGGTATGCATCTTGCTTCGCCGGCTGCTTCACCCACAAAGTTTATCGTGCTGGCGGGTAGCTCGGTGCTGCAGAAGTTATAAACTGTGGCGTCCCGAGCCTCTGTATCGACAATCATGGCTAGCCAATGGTTTAAGATTTGGAATGGCACAGTAAGATAACGTGCTCGCCGTGCTAGCCCGATGCGCAGACGTTCGATGGATTTTTCTTGGATGTCCTTGTATAGGAGGCCCAAGGATAGGGCTGGTGAGGCATTGAAGACAGGCTGCTTCCTTTTGTGACTTCTGTAAATTTCGATACAGTTGGCGAGGAGGACACGGAAGATAGACATTGGCATCGGCGACCCAGGTCGCAGGATTTTGCGAAAATCTTCACGTGTCAGCTTGCGCTTCGTTTTAGTGTTGTGGTAGATAATATCGTCTCCTGCCTTTGTATCGTCCACGATAGTATTCAGTATAAAGATGTCCTGGGCATCTAAAGTGGAAATGGCCGCCATATCAAGGTCATGCATTTTGTGCGGCAAGGGTGGTGGTGGGGGAAGCTCCTGTGGAGGGGGGGAAGGGTGTACTTCAGGAGCTTCCTCAGAGCCAAAAGTATCATTGTCCGAGTCCGAGGCAGAATCGAGCTCTTCATCAGTATCCAACTGCACTCGTTCTGACTCGTACTCGTCTAGGGGTGAGCTTGCCTTCGTGGTGGGCTCTGAGAGGGGTAAGACAGCTGTTGTAGGAGGGGTGGCGCCAGTTCCGATTATGCATTGGTGGAACTCGGCGAAGGCTGCTTCTTTAGCAGCTTCCCCGATGGATCCCATAGCAGAGTAGTCAAGAAATTGATCCCCATATGATATATGAACATTATCATGGTGTGGGGAGTTGGGATCCTTATCACCGTCATGGTGATCTGTTTGTTGGCTGGGTTCTGCTCTTTGGCTTGGACCCTCCCCAGCATTATCTGGTTTGTCAGCGTCTTCATCTGAGGAGGTACTATTGGTGGAGTCTGCTGAAGAATCAGAATCGTCATCGTTATCAGCAGCATCGTCATCGTCATTAGTTATCTTCTTGTGTGCTTTCTTTTTGCACAGACGATGGATGGATTGGAGTTCATCATAAGCCACTTGCACGTGCTCGTGTGTTTCGAGCAGTGCTTCATGGTTTTCTTTAAGATCTAGAAAACGTTGTTCAGCCGAGAGGAGTCTTGCTGTGAGATCTGTTGCTTGAGCTCTTAGCTGAATGAGCTCATTATTTGATGACTCCTCCTGGCGGTTATGTAGCTGCGTGAGGGTGGTGGTGATGTCGTCCAGGCGCGTGCTGAAAGCTTGTTGTTGTTGCTGCAGCTCGCGTAGGGTCTCTGGCAGAGGTAAAGTCTGTGCGGAAATCCTATCGACTTGTGTTGCCAACACATCATGTTGGCGTTGTACTCCCTGGATCAACTTGGGCAAGTTGTTGCAGTAGCCGTCGATGTGGTCGACTTGCTTGGCCACTGAAGCTTGACGTTGTTGGATTCCTTGGAGGATGCCTGGCATTGTGCGGTTCTGCTCGCCGATCTGGGCAATTTGCTTAGTTAGACCCTGCACACATGAAAAAATAGAATTTAAAATGTTAGTTGGGTCGGTGAGGAGGTTTCGGATGGTGTCAAATTGACGTCCGAATTCCTCACCGACGTTAGTAAAAGGGACCCCAGTGATTGAAGGGTGAGGTGGCTGGGGTTGGGGTGGAATGATAGTGTCATGCGGAAAAGACACAGTTGATGGACCCGCGAATTGCGAGGTGACTGTAGATGGAGTCACTAGCGATGTCGGGGTGGTGGAGAATGGAAAAAATGGTGGCATTCCCGAAGATGGAAGTGGATTCGGAAATGTTGATGGAAAGGCGGTGGATGTGAAGGAGGAGAATTCAGGCATTGTGGTGGAGAATGGGGTGCCCGAAGTAAAGAAGGGTGGAGGTGGTGGAGGGGTGGTGAAGGAAGGTGGAGCGGAGGAAGATTGAAGGGTGGTTGATGGTGGTGGGGTGGTGGATATTGGGGTGGTGGAGGGTGGAGAGGTGGTATTGAGCTCGTCATTTAGACTCATTATAAAAGAGTCTAGTGATGAGGATGTAATATGTTCGTCGGGGAGGGGGGGTTCAGATTCAGGATTAGGTTTCGATGTGGGTGTCCCGGATAGCTCATGAGTTTTGACGAGCCTTCTGGAAGGTCGTTTGACTAGGAGCTTTGCTGTTTTAGTTGCCAGGGCAGTTATACTAAGCTCTGCCTGCCCTGCCTTTGTTTTCTTTTCTCTGGCTTTGAGTGAAGCGATGATTTTGGCGATCTCATCATCTGTGAACAGGAGCTTGTCTTTATCATAGTCCGCAAGCTCAGGAAGTGGCAGCAGGGTTCGTGAAGATTTTGTGGGGCAGAAAGCGTAGTGCAGCCTCCCATCCTTATTTTTTAAGATGTGAGAGTTCTTTAGTGTCTGTTCATTGGTAAGAATGTCGCCTTTTATTGGGCTGCATTTGGGTAGAAGTCTATCCATCTTGAGATATTTGATGATAGATGTGATATGACCACCCGTGCAGATTTCTTTCCCGAGGGCGAAGGCTGAGAGCTTGATCAGCATGTGCCGTCCGATGTTGACAGGCAATCCGTTGAGGACTGACCAGAGGACAAAAAGGTCGGATATGGAGATATTGCCCCCTTCGGATCTAGGAAAAAATGCGCCGACTATAATTTTGTGTAGCGTGCGCACTAGGCCAGAGTGAACGTTGGAGGCCTTGCTTGTCCTTGGATCGAAGGTTGGTAACCCCGTTAAAGACTTCCAGAATTTATGCTTGTTGAAACTGGGGTGGTCTGTGCCAGCAGCTTTGGCTTTCTGCAGCTGGTCTTTATTGTCAATGAAAATTTCGTTCAGGACATTTTCGGTGATGACTACCTCATTGTTGAAGATTCTGGAGGTTATTCTACGGTCACCACTGTCCCTTTCTTTATGCGAGATGTCCACCACTTCTTTGTTGAAGTAAGTGAAAAATTCAGTAGTTGGCTCAGAGTAGGAAATTTCCGATACAAAGCAGAGCCGGGAGAGGTTAGAATTGTCAAGAAGGGCGAGGATTCTGTGGTAGATCCCCATCTTCATCAGTATGCTGGGGCAGGCATACTTGGTTGGTTTAAGGAGTTGGCTGATGGGGGGAATGGTTTGGAGGTGAAGGTTCTCGGGTGGTGGTGCTGTGGTGGTGATGGGAGGAAAGATAGGAACAGTTATTGTGGCAGGGTTGGTGACGGTGGTGGAGGGTGGTGGGATGTACTCTGCTAAGAGTTGTTCTCTTGCACAGGCAGGGTTGACCTGCTTCCTGGCTCTCTTCTTAGATGTGGGGTCAGTTGTTGGTTCTTGAGCCAATCTCTTCCCCTTAGATTTTGTAGAGGGGGATTCTTTCTCAGGGGAAGGCTGGTATTCGGAGGCCTCGTCGGATGAGGTCTCGTTGACCGCCTCGTCAGAAGGTTCTTCGTCTAAGCAGCGGTTGATTCTCTTGATGTCCTTCAAAACAGCAGTCAGGTTTACTTCTGCTGGGACTTTTCCAGTCCTTTTGAAGTCGTCAACTAGGCTTTGCAGATTTGCTCGTTCAGTAATGAGCTGCTCTTTTGTCCAGAAAGGAGTGTCTGTTGGTCCTTGCTTAGCAGGTGAAGTCATTCTGAAATAATTGATAAGAAACAAACGTTAGAAATCTTAAAGTTTGAAATTATAACAAAGTAAAAATTTTGAATTTGAGTTTTATTAGTTTGATTTAGTGCAAACGGTCCAGAGACCATTTGGTCTCAAACGGTCTGGAGACCGTGAGGGGCCTCACGGTCGTGAGATCGCGAGGGACCTCACGGTCGTGAGACCGCGAGGAGCCTCACGGTCGTGAGACCGCGAGGGGCCTCTCGGTCGTGAGACCACGAGGGGCCTCACGGTCGTGAGACCGCGAGGAGCCTCACGGTCTGGGGACCGCGAGGGGCCTCACGGTCGTGAGACCGCGAGGAGGACGAAAACTTTATTGATGTAGCGCTGACTCAGGGGCTTTATTGATGTCGCAGTGCAGTCTTTTGCAATTGTGTCTTGATATTGTAGATGAAATTTGCAATTCTAGCAATGAATCTGCTAGACAATATCAAGACAAAATTGCAAAGGAGTGCACTGCGATAAGTGCTGCATGATTACACAAAAGTTCCCAAACGGTGTCCAAACCGTTTGGTCTCAAACCGCGAGGGGTCTCACGGTCGTGAGACCGCGAGGAGCCTCACGGTCTGGAGACCGCGAGGAAGACGGACCGCGCGGGAGACGAACCGCGCGGCCGTTCGTTGGCTAAGAGCTGCGGAGACGATGATGGCGACAACGGCGGGGGGGGGGGGGGGGGGGGTCGAACGCGAGTTAGAAAAAGTGATGTGTCACCTGTCGCTGTGGTCGGTGGGTCGGCGAAGGGGTAGCGGCAGCAGAGCTGTCGATGAGCCGGGAGCAACGACGAGCTAGGAACGACGACGACAAAGTCGAGAACGACGGCGACGAAGCCGAGTCGTCGGCGAAGCACTTGAAACAGCGACGCGCGGGAGTGGAGAGACGAAGGTCAGAGCGGAATGAAACAGGAGAGTTCGAGAATTTGAGAATCAAGAAGAGGGGTGTGTAAGTGGGGGGGTATATTTATAAGTTTCGAGGAGCCTCACGGTCGTGAGACCGCGAGGGGCCTCCCGGTCGTGAGACCGCGAGGGGCCTCCCAGTCGTGAGACCGCGAGGGGCCGCACGGTCGTGAGACCGCGAGGGGCCTCACGGTCGTGAGACCGCGAGGGGCCTCACGGTCGTGAGACCGCGAGGGGCCTCACGGTCGTGAGACCGCGAGGGGCCTCACGGTCTCTCAGACCGTTTGACCGCAAGATCAAGAGGATTTTTATGTATTTTTGGATTTTAAAGAAATCAAAAGAAAAGGGAAAAACAAAGATAGATAAAAGGGTGTTTAAAAACAAAAGAAAAGGCTAGGGAAGGTGATAATCAGGCCTTGGGTTGCCTCCCAAGAAGCGCCTTGGTTTAACGTCGCTGGCTCGACAAGATTATTACTCCGGCTATGCTGACTTTATAGGGTCATGAATTTCGATGGTTTGTCTGGATAACTTGTCTGCCGGAGTGTGGTACTTTTTTAATCTGTGGCCATTTACGGTTCTCTCTCCTCCATTATCGTCAATAATGATGACAGCTCCTGTCGGGTATATATGTTTGATTGTAAAGGGACCCGACCATTTGGTACGCAGTTTTCCAGGAAACATTTTTAATCTGGAGTTGAATAGGAGGACTTTGTTTCCGACGATTATATCTTTTCTTTTGATGTGGCCATCGTGCCACATCTTAGTTTGTTCCTTGTAGATTCTTGCGTTGTGGTAGGCTGTCATTCGTAGTTCTTCTAACTCTTGGAGTTGAAGTTGTCGGAATTCACCAGCACCTTTGAGATCGAAATTTAGTTGCTTAATGGCCCACCAAGCCTTATGCTCTAATTCAACTGGCAAATGGCAAGACTTCCCGTACACTAATCGAAACGGCGTTGTTCCGATGGGTGTTTTGAAAGCTGTACGGTAGGCCCATAGAGCGTCGGATAATTTGGTTGACCAATCGGTGCGGTGTCGATTGACGGTTTTTTCCAGAATAACTTTAATTTGCCTATTGGAGACTTCAACCTCTCCACATGTCTGTGGGTGATATGGTGTAGAAACTTTGTGGTTGACTCCATATTTTCTTAATAAGGCTTCAAAGCTCCGTTCCAAAAAATGTGATCCGCCATCAGATATAATCGTTCTTGGGACGCCGAATCTGGGAAATATTATCTCTTTAAACATCTTGATAACCGGTTTTGAATCGCAAGAGGTGGTTGGTAGAGCTTCTATCCATTTTGAAACGTAATCCACAGCAACCAAGATATACTTGAATCCATAAGATGAGGGGAAAGGGCCCATATAATCTATTCCCCAAACATCGAAAAGTTTGATTTCTTGCCATATGTTCAATGGCATTTCATTTCTTCTGGTTATCCCTCCGGAAAGTTGGCACTTGTTGCATGATCGCACATATTCATGTGCGTCTTTAGCAATGGTGGGCCAATAAAAGCCAGATTGCAAGACCTTGAGGGCTGTCTTCTTAGAACTCATGTGCCCCCCAGTAGGGCCTGAGTGACAGTGCTCAAGGACCGGAGTGATTTCTATCTCTGGGATACATCTACGAAAGAGTCCATCTGCACATAAGCGAAAAAGATAGGGCTCGTCCCAGAAATATTGCTTAGCGTCGTGAATGAACTTCTTTTTATCGTGATAGGATGCGGATGGGTGAATGATTCCTGTTGCCAAATAGTTGACAATGTCGGCATACCAGGGAAATCCATTGGAGACTTTCATTAAGTGGTCATCTGGGAGGGAATCTTGGATAGGGACTTTGTCGTCATCCTCAACTCTA
The DNA here is from genome assembly GCA_963693085.1 of Alisma plantago-aquatica. Classification (NCBI taxonomy): domain Eukaryota; kingdom Viridiplantae; phylum Streptophyta; class Magnoliopsida; order Alismatales; family Alismataceae; genus Alisma; species Alisma plantago-aquatica. The sequence continues at coordinate 1,046,596,375 of OY856412.1, read as the reverse complement.
ATACGGCTAAGATGATCGGCGACGACGTTTTCCAGTCCGCTTTTGTCTTTAATTTCCAAATCGAATTCTTGGAGCATTAGCACCCAGCGGATAAGTCTAGGTTTTGCGTCTTGCTTCTGAATCAGATATCGTATAGCGGAATGGTCAGTGTAGACAATAACTTTAGCTCCTATCAGATATGAGCGGAATTTTTCGAATGCGTAGATGACAGCTAAGAATTCCTTTTCTGTAGTGGTGTAATTTTTTTGTGCTTCATCCAGTGTTTTAGATGCGTAGTATATAACATGAGGTTTCTTGTCGATTCTTTGCCCTAAAACGGCCCCTATGGCAAAATCGCTCGCATCACACATGATTTCGAAAGGTAACGACCAATCTGGAGCTCGTAATATTGGTGCAGAAATCAGGGCATCTTTCAGAGTTGTAAAACTTTGCAAGCATTCTTGGTTAAAGTTGAACTCTGTGTCCTTGGTCAGCAGTTGTGTCATGGGTTTTGCTATTTTGGAGAAATCTTTAATAAATCTTCTGTAAAATCCAGCATGTCCTAAGAAGGCACGGACTCCTTTTACGTCTTTTGGTGGCATCAATTTTGAGATAACGTCAATTTTTGCTTGATCCACCTCGATCCCTCTGTCGCTCACTCTGTGTCCTAAAACAACACCTTCTGTTACCATAAAATGGCATTTTTCCCAATTTAAAATGAGGTTTGTTTCCTCACATCTTTGTAGGACTTGAACCAGGTTGAGCAGACAGTTATCGAAGGAGTTTCCATAAACTGAAAAATCATCCATGAATACCTCCATTATAGACTCTGTCAATCCCGCAAAGATAGCGGACATGCATCTTTGGAAAGTAGCTGGTGCATTACAGAGTCCGAATGGCATTCTTCTGAAAGCGTACGTTCCAAAGGGACAGGTAAAAGTAGTTTTTTCTTGATCGTCCGGATGTATCGGGATTTGGTAAAAGCCGGAATATCCATCGAGGTAACAAAAGAACTTCTGATGAGCTAGGCGCTCGAGGACCTCATCTAGGAAAGGCAGGGGGTAGTGATCTTTTCGTGTTGATTTATTAAGTTTCCTATAATCAATGCACATACGCCACCCTGTAACGGTTCTAGTGGGTACCAGTTCATTTTTGTCATTAAGAACAACGGTGGTTCCCCCCTTTTTAGGGACCACCTGCACTGGGCTTACCCACTGAGAATCAGAAATTGGGTAGATAATGCCTGCCTTTAGAAGTTTGAGGACCTCGAGGCGAACCACCTCTTTGAGGTTGGGGTTTAACTTTCTCTGGTGTTCTCGCGATGGTTTAAACTCTTCAACCATGGGCAGTTTGTGCATACATAGAGCAGGGTTTATGCCCGTCAGATCAGTCATTTTATAGCCAATTGCTTTCTTATGCTTCTTCAGTTCATCGAGGAGTCTGTTTTCTTGATCCTCCTCCAGAGTGGAGCTGATGATAACCGGACAGAGCTTCTCATCATCAAGAAAAACATGTTTAAGTCCCTCGGGTAAGGCTTTCATTTCTGGAGCCTTAGGTGGCTCAGTGGCTTCTATAATTGTGATGGCTTTAAGTTCTTCAAACGTGGCTGTCGGAGCTTCTTCAGCTTTTTCTAAGTATTGCAGGCACTGTTGTACTAGTTCACTGGCCGAGAATTCGACATCCGGGTTTGTAAGAATATTTTCCAATTCGTCGGATGGTTCAGACATTTCTAACTGGGACATTTGATAAATAGCATCCAGGAGAAAGACTTCCTCTTGAATGCTTGGACCTTTCATGCTGTTTAGAACTCTGAACTGGAAAGCCTCCCTCCCAAGTCTCAGAATAATAGTTCCTGCTTCGACATCAATGAGAGCTCGGGCGGTAGCTAGGAAAGGTCTTCCAAAGATTATCGGATATCTCAGGTCTTCTTGTATGTCCATAATAACAAAATCACACGGGACATAAGAATTTGTTCCTATTCTGACAGGGATGTCTTCGATAATGCCAAGGGGGGCAGTTATGGTAGAATCGGCTAACTGGATTGTCATAGTCGTAGGTAACAAATCAGTAAAGCCTAATCTTTTACACATTGAATAGGGCATAATAGATATGCTTGCTCCTAGGTCTGCCAATCCTTTCTTGCTGGAGCCATTTCCGATGGAACACTGAATGCCGAAGGAACCTGGGTCCTTCTTTTTCTTTGGCATTTTATTAAGCAGAATATCTGAAGTGGTCTGAGCAAGTTTCACTGTTTCATGCTCCTCTGTCATATACTTTCTCGACAAGAGGGTTTTCAGGTATTTTGCCCAAGCTGGCACTTCGGAAAGGGCATCAAGAAAAGGAATATCGATGTATAACTTTTTCATAGCTTCTTTAAATTTTTGGAACCTAGTGTCCATTTTGGTCCCTTTTAGTCTGTCTGGGTAAGGAATTCGTGGCGGGACTTCTGAGATTGGTTCCTTTTCTTTTTCGTTCTCTGTAAAAGTTTCTGTTTCTCTGCTTGAATTCCCTGTTGGGGAAGGGATGGCTACGTTATCATCATCATGGTCGATTCTTGTGACATCAGGCAGGACACGACCAGACCGCGTGGTGACGGCATTAAGTTGTTCTGGTCTGTTTGGGTTATGATGAGGGTTTGCCTCTGGTTGCCCAGCAAAAGTGTCGGCTTGAGGTTTCAATTGAGCGGCAATCTGCGCCAATTGGGCTTCTACGGCTTTTTGTTGAGCTTGTTGGTTTGCAAGCATGGTTTGTTGCGATTGAAGCATTTGTCTAATCAAGGATATCTCATCAGATGATTGGGGAAGATTACCCCTTTGTTGATACTGAGTGACTTGCTGTCCTGGTTGTTGTAGAGGTGCAGTTAACTGTGGCTGCGGGGGCTGCTGCAACTGGGGTTGCTGCGGCTGCTGCAACTGGGGTTGTTGCAACTGAGGGTGCAGTCCTGAATGGGCATATTGGTAAGAAGGATTCCTGGGATAGTTAGATCTTTGAAAACCTTGTCTGTAATTCCCTTGATTGAAATTGTTCTGAAATCCTGGTGGTTGTCTATTGAAAGATCCACCTTGTGCCTGCTGCTGTGGGTTGGCAGTCCCTGCAGGATTCCCGTATTGGAAACCAGGATGGTTCCTTGGTTTGTCTGGGTTGTAATACACTTGGCCAGGTATTGAATGTATGGAGTTAACTTGCTCTGGCATTTGATCTTCGGGATGCTCAATGATGGGTTCATATTGCGGCATAGGTGGTTGTAAATCCATCATGACATTGTACAACAATCCACATGATAATGTGGGATGATCGGATGCATGACAGGCTTCACAAGTTCCAGTAGCTGACTTAACTTGTTGAACCTGAGAGCTTTTCTTCTTATCATATTCCCCGAAAGAAGTTTCGAGGGCTTGTTGCTTGCTAGCGATAGTCTTCAAAGCCTCAGCAATGGCCTTGAGTTCCATGGATTCTTCCGCTTTGTAAACCTTGAGAACGCCTTTGGGTTGGTTAGATGACCTTCCCCAATTGGATTGGTTCTCGGCTCCCAGCGTAACTATATTCCAGGCATCTTCATAATTCTTTCTCATAAAGTTTCCTCCAGATGAGGAATCTAGGAATTGCTTAATATCATCACTTACTCCTCTGTAAAATGTTTCTATAAGTTGATTTTGAGAAATGCCATGGTGAGGACATTTTCTCAGGAGTTCTTTGAATCTTTCCCAAGCTTCAGCAAGTGTTTCTCCAGGTAGTTGGGAAAAGTGATTAATTTGTCCCCTAATCTCATAGGTTAGCGAAGGTGGGAAGAATTTCTCAAGAAACTTCTCTTCTAAGGGAGTCCAGGTAGTGATGATGGGGTGTCTATCCAAAGCGTTGTACCAACTTAGTGCTCGTCCAGATAAGGTGAAGTGAAAAAGGTGTAACATGATTGCTTCCATTGCAATTCCTGCTTGGGGTACAAGTCGGCAGAGTGACTTGAACCTCTTAAGGTGATCCATGCAATCATCTCCGGGTGCTCCGGAGAAAGAGATGCCTTGCATGATCTGGATCCACTGCGTCCGAATTTCAAAGTGTGGTATGTTAATAATCGGTGGTCGGACAGGATGATCGTCTTCATAATTCTTTGGGACTGCGTAGTCCCGAAGTTGCTTGTTTCTTAATGCAAGTTGAGCAGCAGCATGCTCTGCTTGGATGCGGGCTTGTTCCTCAGCTCGGATCTCAGCTTGCACCTGAGCACGAGTGTCGGCAATAAGTTGTGCTCGTTGTGCTGCTATGGCGGCATTGACTCGTTCTGCAACAAGGCGTTGCTCTTCGGCCATCTGTCTGGCTCTTTGGTGATTAAGTCTGTTCCTTCGGTGAAAACTTCTTTCTACCTCAGAATCGTATTCTGGTTCAGGGGAGAATCCGATGCTATGCGGGGGTTGCATACACGTTTTCTACCTGAGTAGAAGGAAAATCACACGTTAGGATAATGGAAGGAAATGAAAAAAAAAAAGATCAAGAAGAATTGGAGTTGTTATTAAGAAAAAGTGTAAAATCCTAATCAACCAGGAAGTTGGTAAGTAAAAAACTAAAAAGTTCCGTTGTCCCCGGCAACGGCGCCAATTTTTGATGGAGTTTTGCAACACCACTAAAAATCCTAAGGTGATGAATCCTTAGGTTTAGCCTTGCTAGTACTATGGTAAGAACTCCACCCACGTGTGTTAAGACACGCGGAAGTCTTATCGTAGTATAGTTAAGGGTCGAATCCTCGGGACAACGGTCTTGACGAAGTCAAGATGGAAAACGTTTTAGTTCTACTTAACTACTTAACAGTTGATATTTAGATCAAAAGTTTGATGTTGGTTCTAAAGCTAAATGCGAGGAAAGCAAAGCAAGAAGGTAAAGATTAAAGTTGTAAACAAATGATAAAAACCACTAGGATGTTATCGGGTTTCACACCACTACACATGGATCAAGTCATGCAACATAATAAAACAACCTGCAAAAAGGGTCAAATCAGTTAGTATCTTGTAGTCCTAGCTTCCTTTCGGATAACTAGCCACGAGAAGTGTGGAGTATTGCAATGGCGGCCATCCCATAACGAATGGTCACATGCCTTGCATTACTCCTTCATGAAATGTGTTCCTCGACCTTACCAAGGTTGCACTTCCATACGTCAACTGATTCCATTTCATAGTATGAAAGTGCAACGATGGGGGTGAGTTTACTCCACTCCTGAAAACACTTCTAGACACCGAAACAGACGTATGGTGACTACATACATCCATAACCAACATTCAATCGATATTTAGATCTAAGGGTATAAACGTAGACAATTCATACCAAAAGACAATATGTAACACAAGTTGATGATCAAGCAACTAGTATTCATTAAGCGATTGAAGTCAAACTGAAAGGAAGAGTATCTTTATTACAAGTTGTTGAATTACATCGAATGAAATGAAAACATGGGTAGCGGGGCTACTCCCCGCACCCTAGTGAAAGAAACTACTCGCTCATGGCAAAGGAGGTGAGAAGAGAGAGAAAGAACGTCATCTCCACGGAGGAGGGAAGGTTGAACCCTTGATGAAGAGAGCAACGATCTTCGCACTTCGTGGTTGCTTTGATGAAGGATTTTCTCTTCCCACCTTCTTTGTTGAAGAGATGGAAAGAAGAGAGAGAAGGAAGCTTGATGATGAGCACGGATCCCAAAACTAGCAGCCTTGGGGCAGTGGACAGAAGATCAGAATGCTCTGGGTCTGGAGAGGCAGCCTTTGGGCGTCTTGGAATTCGATCCCCCTTGAAGTGACCTTTGAGGTCCTATTTATAGGCTTCAAGTGGTCTCAAACGGTCTTGAGACCGTGAGGCTTCTCGCGGTCTTGGGATCGTGAGGCTTCTCGCGGTCTTGGGATCGTGAGGCTTCTCGCGGTCTTGGGATCGTGAGGCTTCTCGCGGTCTTGGGGTCGTGAGGCTTCTCGCGGTCTTGGGACCGTGAGGCTTGTCGCGGTCTTGGGACCGTGAGGCTTGTCACGGTCTTGGGACCGTGAGGCTTGTCACGGTCTTGGGACCGTGAGGCTTCTCGCGGTCTTGGGGTCGTGAGGCTTCTCGCGGTCTTGGGACCGTGAGGCTTGTCGCGGTCTTGGGACTGTGAGGCTTCTCGCGGTCTTGGGACCGTGAGGCTTGTCGCGGTCTTGGGACCGTGAGGCTTGTCGCGGTCTTGGGACCGTGAGGCTTGTCGCGGTCTTGGGACCGTGAGGCTTCTCGCGGTCTTGGGACCGTGAGGCTTCTCGCGGTCTTGGGACCGTGAGGAGTCTTTGTGAATTTTTTTTGTGTTTTCTGTAATGAAAAAGAGGAAAAGTTATTTGTTGATGTATCTGCAATAAAGTAAGAAGGTTTAATGATTCTATTTAGTTTATCTAAGAAAGAGTATGGAAAACTAAAGATAACTAATAAGATAACGTCACAAAATGAGAGGTTATCAATCATCCCATGATTGGCTCTCAGGGCATACATACCACCAAATTATACCTCTTTCCACTTATTTCCCACATTTTATCATTGTTTTCAATTTCTTTCTTAATAAAGAAATGATTAATGGATCTTTTCTTTTCTTGGTGCATTATCTTTGCAACTTTGGATGCCTTGGAACCCAAGGAACCCAAAGGCACGAAATCTATCTTTGTATTATATTCCTTTTCCTTCTAGAGATTTCTACACTTTTCTTTTCTCCATTTTCTTATTTACTCATTTAGTAATGGAATTTCTTTTGTCTTTTCCTTACTATTGGGTCCAATAGCCAATAAAGCCCACAAAACAATCATCAAGGCTATTGTAAACGAAATCCATTTATTCAAAACATATTATATCATTATTTGTTCAAATATCTTTAATATGAGAAATTACATTTCTCACCAAATGAACCCAAAAGTTGGGGTTGTAACAGAAATGGAGGTGGAAATGAAGTGGAATGCAAAAATGGGGAGTTAAGAGGTGGTAGGAGGTGGTTAACCTCATGCTAGAGCCGCCACCTAGGTATATATAGGTGTGGGGGAAGCAATAGGTCAAGCAGGGGTAAAGTGGAAAATGCAGTGCAAAAGTAGCTAGTTCATGTGAGTAGAACGGTCGTGGTGGGGAGGCGTGAGAACGATCATGGTGGTGTGGAATGACTGTGTTGAGAAATGGGGAAAAATCATAAGAACTTGGTCAAAAATGTACATGAAGTAGCACGGCCATGGTGGCTTGGAAAACACTGATTGTTCTTGGCTCCACGACCGTTCTACTTCAGTTGTCACACGGTCGTGGAAGGTGGCATGACCGTTCTGGGTCAGTCCACCACAACCATTTTGTGTGGCATGGCCATGGTGATCTCTGCACTTTCTTGAGCTGATTCTATTGTCTTTGGATGAGCCAGCAAGCCGTTTTAAGGTACCACGATCGTGGTGGTCTCTATTTCAATACTTTGATTTGATTCTTTGGACTCTATTGGACATCTTTGATTCAATGAAGCTTTGGCCACTAGGGGTAGGCTGAGGGAGCATTCAAATTCACTTTAGGCCTGTCCAAGGGTAGAGAAACCCTAGGATCACTCCTTCTCTCTCTCTTCCATGAATCATGGTCAAAATACCTGAAAATATGCAAATAATGTCCATAAGTGCATTTCATACAAATATGCATATTAGGAGAAATAATATGTAATTTAATAGGTATAGATGTGATTGAAATGCAATATGACACAAGATGAAGCCCTAAAATAGGGCTGAATCAGTCCACTTGTTTGATGCAATCTTAATTCACCCAATTGGCATAACTAATCAAGTGAGACCATAATCATGTCGTACCTTATGTCGTAGATCCTTCTTCAGCGTCAGGATTCTTTGGATGGTGAAACGAGTAATTCTTAAGTGAAACTTGGAGCACATATTGTTGAGTATGCAGAGGTACAAGTCAAGGGTATATACTTGCATCCACGTTTATATATTTTGGAGGATGACTACGGTCATGCCTCAGTTGGAGAACAACTTTAGTCGTGTCTTGAATATTTGTGATATGTGAAAGGAAGCAGTGGGAACACTGTAGGATGCCTCAAATAGAACAAGCATGAGTAACCTATTCTCTAGTGTCGTGACCTGTACCAAGGGCAAACTAGGTGTTTTTAGCTTGACTAAATGTCGTTGGTTGCAGAGTGACTGGTATGTCACTACTTTGTTCACTCGTACAGATCGAGTGGGAAGAAGATCTCAGGATTCTGACTCTTCCAAGATCTTGGATGGAATTGAATAGCACTTTGAAGTGGTCAGTTGGAATTTGGATGGTACGACTCAAATTCCCTAGGGCTTAATAAAAGATGTAATACAGGCGTGTAGTATATCTGCTTACGGTTGAACACGATTCATGTTGGATGTTTAACTTTTGCCTTATTTCTCATAGTATTTAGTGTTAAAAATTATAAATGTTCCTCATATTCCATATAAAAGCATATGATGTTCTTCTTATCAGTTGTACATACTTAATTTTCCTAATTTGTGTTATCAGTTTACTTACTCATTCAGTTGAATATGCTCATAATGCTTAATCTACTATATAACCAACTGTGCTAACAATAGTTGTTGGCAGAGAGTTATATCTCTCACTCGTATGCTGGTCTCATCCCATGGATTTCCACATCTTTGAGGCGGTCATCAATGACATGGTAGAGATCATGTGGTTGAGGAAGAGCATCAAGGAGATCAATGAATGTAGAAGGTTGGATATGTTGCTAGTGTTATGTAGTAGAGTTCTTTGTGTCATCCATGTACACTCAGGTCCTGGAATGGTTGTTTTGTAGATGTTGTACATCGATACGAGGTTTTTAGTAGTATGCCTTGGTTGTACATGTATGGTTGTACATGTGAACATATATCTTTGTAATAGGTTTGTGGTGAGATGGGCATGGTACATTTATGTAATACCTTTATGGTATGATATGCAATACATGTGGTGATAGGTTGTGAACCTTGTTCTATATGTTTCAGATTGTAATGTCTATATGTGATAGGTTTTAATTTACCCTTTTTCGTGGTAATATGGATGTTGGTTGTTAATTCTGTGTTTTCTTTTGAGTAATCTCGCTTTGTGTGCCATCGAGATGTCACACTATAGGTCCCTGACGGTGACATATAATTGGACCAAAACACCCCATTTCCTTGTGAGTATTACTCTCATAAAACCTCTCTTGAGGAGAGAGGAATCTCGCACACCCATATCCCATCATAGTCTATTGCTCTGAGTGGGTCACCTTGTCCCTAAATACCCTTTTCCTTGTGAATGCTTTTCTCACTAAATCTTCCTAGTGGGGAGAGGAATCTCATGTACAAATGACCAACCACAACCTCTATCTCCAAAAGGGTCACCTTGTCCATGGATTTCTTTTTCCTAGTGAGTACCATTTGATAAAATCTTCTCTAAGGAGTAGTGAATCTCACACATAGATATTTTCCCACAATCTCTTTCCCCAAGTGAGTCAACTTATTCATGGATACCATTAGAAGTTCACTCTTCTACGTTAAACAACCACAATCTGCATGCTTTATCATGGTACTACTGAACATATCTCATAACAAGACTGAAAAGTACTTCCATGTCATTAGATCTAGGTCCGCATCTCTCTCATCAAATATTTGGACCTAACTATCTATGATGGTAAATGAACAATCCCTTTCCATGGAAAGGGTGAATCTCCAAATCTAACATGCTCTTTGTTCCCTTCCCATTCAAGGGGCACGATGCCTTTTTCTATCAAAGTTTTCAACACCCTCTTCCACGAAAGGTGCATTTTCTATCAAATCCTACTTGGAATTTTGGCGACACAAAAATATGACACGCCATTTATTGAATCCCTTGCCTAATGCAAGGGGAAATGTTTTTACAACCTTGTTTCTTTCCTTTTCGAGTCTATGCTATACAAGAGAACATACCCATCTTGTCTTTGAAACAACTATTCATTCTACCTTAAACATGGTTCAAGACACCCAGAAAACCTTGGGCAATAGCATGCTTAATAATACTTTGACAAATAGCTTCTTAAGATGGTATGCACTAACAATTAGTCCAACAAATAAATGGATATAACTGTTTTATACTCTCTTGATCAATTGAAGACTCATGTCAACACATGATCCATCCAAAACTCATGCTAGGATGTAGAATTATATTTCATAGAGGCACATGATTTTGATGGAAAGTATACAGTCAAATATAATGTGGTTCAATCAAAGGCATAGATATAGGTGTCCCCCTTTATAATGCACAACCATCATAACCATCCAACATATAGGGCAAACAACTGCACCATTTAGGACAACTCCCTCTAAGGGTATGCCTGAGCAAGAATGTTTCATTTGAGAATTTGTGGTAGGAAACATCAATGACACACAATCACTACACAGAAATCCAAGTTGATGACTAGATAGAATAATCTAATAAATAATCAGATACACTTTTTTGTCAAGTAATAAGGCCAAATTCTACACAGGGTCAAATACTACTATTCTAGTACATCAAGGAGGTTTGATATAGTCATTAACACAATGTACCCTCTACCATCACCTTGAAACCATCTTCTAGTTCTAGTTACACATGGGTACCCACCTCATATAGTATTATTTGCAACATTGAAAACCAAAGATTGCTTAGAGATCCAACACAATATCAATCACGTATTGACAGAAATCCTACATAAAATGAGAGATCTAGAGGTCAAGATAGAAAAGATTGACACCTTCATAGGTCACCACTAAAAAATTACAAAGCTTGGTTTCCAAAACATAATGTAAGAAGATATGTTGTAAAAGATAACTGCCAGCCCCACCGTCAAAAAAGAGATACAAACACAAAAACCAAACAGAAGATTCACACACTTAGGGGCCCCTGTTAGTAAATTTCTTCCATCAGTGAATAAACTTGTGAAGGTTATATCCATTTTTTATTATCATTAAGTGTGCCTCTCTATTCATAATCAAAAGAACAACATATACAAGTAGAGCAGTTTGTATCAAAACTATAAAGGAAGAAAACCTATCTATGCAAGGAAATCTATCTATGCAAAGCAAAGCAATTTATGATAGCCTTGTATTTAACTAACTTGGGCTCAGGCTCCATATCTTTAAAACATGTGAGGTTTCTCATAATCCAGAGATGGTAAGGGATAAGTAAACCCAACTAATTTTCTTTTGAAGCTCTGAAGTTTATCAAGTCACTTGGACTTTTAGGGCTTGTGGATAGGTGGTGTTTTGCATATTTCCATACTTTCTTTGAGAAGTTGCAGACCCACATGAAGTGGGATTCATCTTCAACAACTTGCCTACACAGCTGGCATCTAGATGCAAGGAGAATCCCCCTAGACTATAGGAATTTCTCAGTGATGAGCTTATCTTGAAACATCTTCCAACCAAAGATCTTCATTCTATTAGGTAGCTTTAGTTTCCACATACATCTTGCCCAGTAAGGCTCAATGCTTAGATTTTTGTAAAGATTCTAGGCACCTTTGAGGGAGTAAGAATCTAAACCATCAAGGTAGCAGAGATCTTCAGAATGAATATTGATATCTACACAGGTTCTATCCTTAAGGAAGACTCATAATGCTTTTACAAAGAACTAAAAGCCTAACATTCACTTTGGTTATCATTGTATCCTCAAACATAATATAGACTTGTATATAACCCTAAAGAATGAAATTCAAGAGCTAACTGCGACTGAATTGGTCCAAGTGGACACTCTTCCAAAAGTCATTCTAGATGTTGGGGTAGAAAGGCCATCTATAATAATTAAATTGGTTGAAACTTTTCTCAAGCTAGAGCTTAACATAAGCACACTAAATGATGCAGTCAATCCAAATAATTTCACCAAAGAGCCAAGACCAGTCATAAAAGTGATTGAATTTATGCTCAATCCACAACACAACATGAACACACCCACAATTGTAGTTATGGAACAAACTGAAAGTCCATTTGAGCTAGATCTTTGTAGGAGAGCACCAAGAGACATATAAGTGATGAGCCCCAAAAGTTTTTAAGATAATGAAGGATCATTATAATTGTATATCTCAAAAGAAAAATGGGAAAAAATAAATCAAAATAAAAATGGAAAAAAGGTTAAAAATCAAAATGAAAAAACACAAAACCAAAATAAAAATAAATCCATATAATACTACAATGTGTCTTCCATGGGCCCTAAAGTAGTACAATACTAGAATCAATGGGTGAACAATGGAAGCCTACACTCCGCCCTCTCTCTAGGTTCTACCCCCGACGACCGCCGTTGGGGGGAGGGGTGTGCCTCCCTGGAGCCTCCCTCCCCTTGGCCCTCAACCGGTTGGTAGATCCTGAAGCCTGTGGTGGTTGCTCTGGAGATCCTTTGGAGCCAACGTATCAGCTGATCCATCGAGGTCATCCTCACGCCCTGCCTCGGTGCAGTGGGATGCTCGCAAGCTTCCAAGCCAGACCGATGGATTGGCACTTCGACCCTATCGAATCTCTCCATTCAAGCGAGATGGAGAGATAGGATCCGGTCCCCGCCTAAACTTGGATCTTGTATTACTACTTCGTGTTGGAGAGCGTAGGTGGTCTCTGCACCACCATCCTCTCGATCTTCTGCTTGCTCTAGTGGATGAGGGATCCGACCAGGATGTTGGCCCTCCTTGGTTTCGTTTGATACTCTCCGGTGAAGTCCCATCTTCGACTTTGGTTCAGAGCTGAGGGATGCTTCGGTCTCCCTTCTAGGTGTCTCCACCAAGCTTTGGAATGCCCTCGTAGGCCTGTACTCCGGGTCATAGTCCTTCTTCCGCGACATCGACATGGCGGCATCCTCCCCTCGGGGACAGTCCTTGGAACGAGTTAGGTGACGCGTGATACACGCTGCTCCGGGCGTTTGACTGATGATTCTGGCGTCAGCTCCATCCGGGCATGTGCGCTCCATTCACCAGCGAAGGTGGAGCTACGCTACGGAGTCTGTCATGGATGTGCTGGCGCGGTCTCACCCCTGGCGCTTGGAGCTCTCTTGCTGTAGCGGTTTGGGTCGTCCTCAAGCCGATTGGGCGTTATGGGACTGTCTTCTCCTCGACCAACAGGCGGATCCGTTGGAGGTGGTGGTGGCCGGATTCTCATAGGGTGGCCTGGGTCATCCTTGCTGCCCTGTGACAGTGGTTCTCCTCTTTCAGCGACGAGGGTCTGAGAGCAACACTTTCCAAGTTTCCCCTATTGTGTGTGGCTCTTCGTAGCCATGGGTGCCTTTTGCTTCTGCTCCTTCGAAACACCTTCATGGTGTTTGACGATATGCCACAATGCCTCCAGGTGTTACACGAGGGATTGGGCGTAAGAAGGGTTGATTCCTCTTCTCTTATTCTTGCCCTTTTGCTTTCGCGTACATGTTACATCTATGGGGTTTCGTGCTTGTTGCTATGTAAACAGCTGCTTCTGATCGATCTAGGACCTGGGCTGATGAGCAACTAGGTTATGGGGTTGTCAGTTCGTAGGATCCCCCTAATATTGGCATACCACCACATTTTGTGGATGCTCCTATTAGATAGTTGGTGATGTGCTACGTATGATGGGGTGATTGGGAGCTGATCTATTCTTCCTTTTCCTCGTTGCTAATACGCGATGGGTCTTGCTTTTGTTGCTCATTGTTCAGCTATTGCTGATCTGTTGCTTGGGGTCTTTCTTTTGGGTTATCGCCCATTAAGATCCTGGTTTGGTTTGCTGAGATAGCCAGAAACTTCATGCCTGGCTTCAGGCTGGTCTACTAGTATTTGGTCTATGTCATGCTGCTATTACTTTTTGTGGGTACGATGATTGTATGTAATAGTGGTTTGTTGTAGTCTTGTGCTGGTTGGTCCGCCTGGACCTAGCTTGTCTAGTTTGTTTGGTTTCTTAGTTTTGTTGCTTTGCCTAGTAAGCATATGTATCCCCCTTCATGGGGACTTTGATCCTTTTTTGAGCTCTTTAGCTCTCTGTGATGTAATGGGGTACTTAGTGCCCAAAGTTTTTTGGTATTAATAGTAACACGCTTTTTTGATCGACCAAAAAAAAACACATGGAAGCATCACAAATGTTATCCCATATCCCAAATGGTTAGTAAACCTAATCTCCACCATACAAAATACTCAATCAATGAAATCCTCCAAAGATAAATTTGTCAAATGAATACAAGTATCCTTTTCCTATTCTTCTTAAATTAAGCACCACATATGCGATTTGGAATTGACTCACCAAACTAGGACATCCTAATAGTAAATTTAGGGGGCACTCCCTTCAATAACATTAATGTTTAAACACGATAGAATCCTCACTAATGGTGCATGATAAATATAGGTGGACTGGAGGATAAGGATATTCAAATCCCTTATGACATTGTGCATGTCTCATAATCTTCCATGACATTCTAGACTAGAGACCACAAATGAGAACCATCATTCATAAACTCCCATTAATCTACAATCCAAGTTCCCATACAAAGGATTTAAGCATCAATGTCCATATTGTCTCAGTATTAACCAAATATACATTAATTATGAAGCCCAACGGAACTTGATCTTGGACATATGCTTGTGATGAGTCTCTTATACTAAAAAATATCAACTATAGATCCCATGAGGGTGTTTCTGACATGTGACACTATAACCCAACTGGGTGAGGATTTTTCGCTTGTATATTCACTACATGATGGAACGAATCTCAATAATTTTGACATCTAGGACTAGTGGCGCATGAAAAATCTCTTTTGTTAGTTATAAAACTCTCATCCTAAGGTTCTGAGCATCAATTCCCAAGGACTTGAATGTAAATTCCCTAAAAGTGGAACAATAAAGTTCAAAGGAAACCCCACATTGGATACATGTTTGTGATAAATTTCATAGACCAACAAGTGTCAAGAATAGAAACCATAGGGGCATTTTTTATGCTTGGCGCCTCAACCTAAATGGGTTGGGAATTGTCACATAAATACTTCCAAAATGGCACATCTTAAGTCGTACAAGAATGAAAAATAAGATACAATGGAGCATTGAATACACCCTAAATGAATACTTCACTAGTGATATATCTAGATATAATCATCTTGAGAGAAGAACCCATCTATTCATAGAAGACTTTAGACGCACTTAAACATGGTCGAGGTCTAAATTTACCTTAAACTCATGTACAAGAAAGCAGAAAGAAGGGTGATCATGGTAATTTTCATTTGCCATTATATAAACAAAATGATGAAATGACCAATCCCACATCCCATGACAAGGCTTGTGACTTGCTTGGATTTCCACCAACTCACCAAAGGGCTCTTAGTACAAAAGTCCTTAATGTTGACCAATTAACTAAGATGAAACCCCTTCAAGCCCTAGATCATGATATTTGCAATGGTTAATGTTAGCATAAGAAACCAAAAATCGTATTTTTTTAATCATGGACTGAATTGAAAATCAACTTAAAAATAAATTATTTTCTGGCTAACATGATCACATTAATGTCACAAGAAGAATGCAAGATCCTTACAATGGGGCCAAACTCTACCACCATAACTCAAATCATAATAACCTCTTTCCTCTACGAAATTTAAGTAATAAGAGAAACCTCAAATGGTAGTGTCGTTATGTGTTGATATCACATATCATTTCAACATAAAAAAAGGTCTCCTTCAACAAATCTCAACATATCTTCACAAGTAGAATCCATCAGGGAACCATCAACAACATATTTTCTGCAAAAGAAATGATTAACTATTCAGTACATAGATAGATTCTAACCTGAATATGTCTCCATCAATGCTTGTGTGTATCTGTAGGGAAAGAATCCAACAAGACACATTATCCCCAAAGATACATAAACCTTATCCGTATTCCAAGATAGATTTACTTCCCATAAATAGGAGTTACCTCATATATGTTAATATGGCCTCACATGGCATGCTCTCTCCACAATAGTTATTGAATCAATGGAGGACAACTAGTTCAATGATTTTGTAGAAGTATTACTCAGCTACGATGATCTCATGTCACCTCAAACACTTCTCTCAGAACTGATCCATTTTGATACAACATCTACTAGCATCCTACAACATCTATTGATGCCAATCATATAGAAACTTCAAGACTTTACCTTCCAAGAAAGATTCATTCATCAGTTTTCACAAGGCCATTAGAGACATGTCAAAAACCCAACATCAATTCCACATACCCAAATAAGACTAAATAATATGTTGGACCCTGATTCTAGACCGTTACCATCATCATCTCTTTCACAATGACATTCCTTAACTCCATAATAACTAAAATTGAGGAATTCAATAGTCATCACAACTTGCACTAGTTTTCATAAATAAAGCATGACCCAGAGTCGCCAACTTTATGATCAATGGGAGCACAACTCCTTAATTTTCTACTTTAGTTCTAAAGTCCTACACTCTTCTAGGAATCCTTCAAAGATGACCACTTCTATGGATGGTTGCTTCTAATATCTTTTGGGTCTTGGTATATGACCTTAAACTAATCCAAACTTCATTTTCCAGACATATTTTGAGACATGAACTATGATCTTAAACTAATTGAACTTCATTTTCAAATCCTTTTTGGGCTTGCATGATGACCTTAAACTAACCCAATTTTATTTTATAGTCTTTTTGGGTCTTAGACTATGATCTTACCTTTACCATGTCTAATAACAAATATTTTGGGTCATGGATTAAGACCTTTAGCTAGAAAACAACCCCTATCTTGAATAGACACCTCTGCTTTCTCTTTTATATATGACAACCTTTTGTTGGATCCTAGACTAAAACATCAAAATTTACCAACCCACATTCAAGCCCTACCAAGAGTAGGAACTTAGCATTTTCAAGGCCCTATCCCATGGTATCTCCTTGTTGCAAGCCCTACCCTGAGTAGACACTCACCATTTCAAAATTCTATCTTGATCAGGTGCCTTACACTTTTAAGCCCTACCCGATGTGGGCACTTAACATCTTCAAATCATTATCCTTGAAAAGTCACCTTATCTTTTCTAATTCTTACCCAGAATAGGCACCTCAAGGAATTTTTGTTTCCATATCCCCACCATGAGTAGGTGCCTTGTATTCATTCTAAAACCCTACCCTAAGTAGGAACCTTGCTTTTGAAAATCCCTATCCTAAATAGGTACTTACCTTCAAATACTTCCCATGAGTAACAAATCATGGTAACATCCCTACCCTAAATAACATATTTATTCATTCAAAGCTCTATCTCAAGTAGGTACTTGCCACTTTTGAATCCCTATCTATAATAGGTACTTTCTTGTATCAAAGACCTATCCAAAGTAGGTGTCTTTCCTTCCAACTATAAAGCCATGCGCTCCGATAGGAACCTAAAGTTAAGACCTACTATCAACAATCACCTCCCATGTTAAAGCCCTATCTATATTTGGAACTTAATTTTTTCAAAGACCTATGTTCAGGTAGGAATCTACACAATCTAAAACCTACACCATGTAGGCACTCCTAGATTAATCTCATAATAGCCCATGAGGCCTCACTATCATCTAGATCATGAATCCCAAACTGTTTTTCATGTTATTTAAATTAGAATCTCATGATCCAATCTGACCTTGATTCATCCATGCTAGGGCCATATAATGAATGGATATATCCTCTTACAAAATCCATGTCTTGAATAAGCACCCATGTCCAAGTGGACATTCTATTCAATATCCTATTCTCAGATAGATATCTATGTTAATGCCATATTTTGAATAGGAATACATCTACTGAATCTAACAACTTAAAAAGATATATATGGAATAGGAATTATTCATGAGCCAAGACATATCCTAGATAGGCATCCTAATTTTCATTCCCTGTCCAGAATAGACATATCCTTGAACTGAAACCCCACATCCAAGTAGGAATGTCTAGAAAAGGCTTAAATTCGAGTGGGAACTCCTTGTGAAAACCATATAAATAGCATTGCACATTAATGAAAACCCTATATAGAGTAGGCAACCCCCACTTTTGACATGATTAACCATTTTGTAATTGAAGCAAGAAAAACTCTAGTAGAGGATTGATGGAAATAGTCACTAGTCATAAAGTCCACATCGTCTAGTACCCAATCATATGCTCCGGGAAGCAGACAATTGACCGGTACAATAACTGGTCATGAAGGCCTCCTTAGATAAAAAAAATATGGCACCTAATATTATGCTTAGGGGAGAAGATAATTGACCAATATAGTCACTGGTCATGAAGACAACCTTAAATCAGTAAAAAATTCCGGTACCTGATCTTATGATCAGGGGGTAGATAGGGTAGATAATAAAATGATATAATCATTGGTCATGAAGGCCACCTAAATCAAGAAATGTGTCTGGTACCCAATCTAACACCTCGGGGAGAAGACTATCAACCAAAAAAAGTATCACCTTAAATTGGAAAATTTGTCTGGTATGCAATCCTATTAAAGCACAAAATTAATGGGGAGCATATGATTGATATATATTGGTTAGCCTTATCTAGGCAACCTTAAATTGGAAGATTTGTCTAGTGCCCAATCCTTTTGAAACAAGAAATGTCTGAGTAGACTATTAACCAATACAATCATTGGTCATGAGGGACATCTGAAATCTAGATATTTGTCTATTGCCCAATCTTATTTATCTTGAGTTACCAAAGCCCTGGTTTGGATAGGAAGGCTCAACACATTTTTACCTTTTTAGGGTTGTGATCCTCACCCTTAATTGGTCCTCACCTCTAGGTCTTGGAATTGACCTAACTCACTCGAAAATTTAATTCCAAAATAAAAAGCAACAAAATAATAACAAAAAGGGGAAAAGATAGTGAGACAATGAATGTCAAGATATTTTCACAATTAAGCAATTTTTGTGATTCTCCATGATCATAGACTCTTGCTTTTAATGACTTCTGACAAAATCTCTATTCTTTTCACTTTTCACCTCCACTTTTCTCAACAATGCATGAGCTAGTGAGAGAATTAGACATATAGATGTAAAATTGACCAAATGATTGATGAGATATAGGTAAAAGGCTCAGATGAAAGTCTACCTTTGTTCTTGAGATATTATGCATGCCCAAGACTCAAATGAAAGTCTACCTTTGTTCTTGAGATATTGTTCATGCCCAATCTGATTATATTTTATGGATGATTACATTACTGGTCCATCCTTAGGAGGAAAATATATAAGTAATTTTCCACCCTTCACAAGGTTCTTCGGAACATCTTTGACAAGTCTCACCTTTTGGCCTTTTGTAACAAAAAATGGGTGGAATTGGCTGAATCTTGTAGTTCTCAATCTTATCTTGAACTTTTTTCTTGAGAGATACAAGGAGAGCCATGTCCTTGAACTGTTCCATGCCCATGCCCAAAGGTTTACCAAAAAAAATACCATTTGGATAAAATGTTGTTTTCTTTCATTTGTCAGGAACACTTGACGAAGCCTCATGATTTGCCAGGTGTGCTGTGTGGCAAAATCCTTCGATCCTCCAGACATTCTCCTCAAGTATTGACCTTTGTCTTTTCAGAACTTCCTTAATGTAATACGAGGAGACCAAATCTAAAACATTCTCTCATATCATCAAATCATGATCCAAAGGTACAAATACCCCCTATATCTAATGTACTCAAGACCCCTTTTGGATTCACCTAAAGCAAGAGAACCAACTATATACCCCTATAATTTTTAGTCAGTCCAGTGACTTGAGGATCCTTCCTCCATCATACTGGTTTTCCTGCGATATCCACAATGGATTCCTAATCTATTACCAATGGTCTTATGCTATATTCATATGATTTTCTTACCTATTTAGACCTGCCTACAACTAGTTTGATGTGCTAATATCTACTTGTATATCCCAAACCGTCTATCAATATGTTCATTAATGGCTATGATTTTGCGTGATATACTACAAATATTGTTCCTAATTTAATTGTTCACAAAATTAGATCTTTTTTGTCTGAATTCTTTTCATATCATATCTCCTCTTTTGTCCTACACATTGGTCCTAACGGTCAAGGATGGATCTATACCGTGGGATATCATGAGGTGATTAGGACCCCCAAAACCTAAATAACTAGGATTTTTAAGGAAATGATGGGATAGCCGTGGCCATGGCCATGCCTAAAGGTTTTCCAACAAAACTGACCATTTTCCATGTTTTTGTCATTCAGTTAATAGAAACCTCAAGTACCGTAATTATATTCTCAAATGTACAAAAGGAATTCAATAGCAGTTAATGGGTGAGTTGGGGGTATTAATACCTTACCCTCTCATAATAGGATCATTGAGTCCAATCTTGATATTACACACCCTTTTCTTATCTGCCCTAGGTGGAGTCAAAATCATGTCTTTCATATTTTACCTCTGATTTAAACACCTACTTCTGTTTTCTTTATTTAACAAATAAAATTGGGCGGCAAGTCCAAAATCTTTAATATTCATCATTTTATTTTATTTCTCCATTGTTTCACATGACTTTATGACAATCCTCTCTAAGAGGGTTTTTCAGACCAGGTAAAACAATAGGGCTTTGTGCAGAGGGTCGCAATAGAATACCCTAAATTTCTCCTGATAAAACCCAAACTGTGGATCCTCCATAGAAGAATATTGAATATACATTGACACACACTAATTATCCAATAACTAATCACATCGTATAATGATGTCAACTACACAGTTTGTGATCTGTATCCAAAGTTGTTGTTGTTATGCAGTAGTTTTGTTGTAGTCCTCAAAATATTTCCTCATAGAAATTGTCATCTCCTTGGTGATTATTTAACTAATTCAACAATTCAATCCCAAGTTATTCAATCCATTCAATTTCCAATAGAAAAATTGTCTCATTTTAGTATTTGATTCTCTAAATGTCTAGCTGAATGCTTGAGTGACTCAGTTTATCATATTATCACTTTTCTAAATAATAATCAGTTGATAGACTTGATTGGAAATCAATATATTTATAATTTAGGAGCATTCTTATTATATTTGTGATTGCTAATACTTATTTTTCCTTAAGAATCCTTATGTGTGTGACTCTTTAGGTTCCACTTTATGTTTGAAGAATGATAAAAACCTCACAAACAAATAACGATATCTAGAAACACATCATTTCTACTAAAGTAATATGAATGGGTTGAAGAACAATTTCAACTTATAAGTGACCCATGTTACTCTGACTGTATAATCCCATTTTCACATATATCTCGATTGAACCAATACATTAAGTAGTCATATCTTAATATTAACTATGTCTTTCTTGGTCTAGAGTAGACTGTTAAGATTTTGTGATCTCAATGTCATATATTGACTTACATGAGCATGGACATGCATTTTGTAGTCTAATTCATCAAATGCCTAGAGATATCACTCCAATAGAAGAGACAAATCACATATAAATCACTCATATTCATCCACAAGTCTTACAGTGCACCCAGTTACTAATTGTATATCAAGCCATATTTAGAGTCACACTTGGTAGTGTTGGTGTACACAAATCAACATGTGACCATTTAAGTGACTTTAGGTTCAAGGATCACAATCACCAAATGTCACATTGAGATATTAGTCTAACTATCATGATATAGATTCCACATATCAATCTCAGAGCGATTCTATCAAATACAACTTGTTTGTTGACAAGTGAATGTGTATCCGTCTTAATATATAATATCATGACTAAAGACATGTAGTCATTGGTCAGCACACACACCTATCTTATGCATTATTATTGTCATATAACATCTACAATAATATCTAAACTTGGTACCAAATAAGAATGAATACTATAAGTATACGTGTAATCAGATTTTAGGTCCTAACACCAGATGATACGTCCCAAAGTCCAAACAATCTTAGGATAGTATTAGACTTAAATATTATCTCACTATTTAAGAATATATAATAAGTGGAATTTTCTTTTATTTCCAATCTGAATTTTATGCAGTGCTTTCAAGATATCATCACCATTAGGAAGCTAAGGATTAGCTAAAGCAAAAAAGGTGCACCTCTACTTTTTATGCACCATTATGTTATGGGTGTTAAATAGAGTCAATGTGATACAATACCATATTCTCTTAGAAGGGTCTCAAAATGTTAGCTTATCTTCACCACGACCATATTGTAGTACTTTAATATTCTTACAAAGTTGGTTTCTTACCTTGTTCATAAACTCTTCAAACTTTTTAGTGGGTCTTATTTTGTGTTTGATATAATGCACATGTCCTCATCTATAAAAGTCATTAGTCATGTGATCAATGCCAATACACACCTCCAAAACTTGTTCTAAAAGGTCCACTCACATCAGTATGTATGATCCCTAGTCAGTCGCTTGCACTCTCACTAATATCGGTGATAGATACTTGTGATCTATCCCAATAAGAAAGATTCGCATACCTCTACATCTTAAAAGTAAAATGAGTCTAGATAAGCATATTTATGGTGTCTAGAAATTCACTTCTCATTTATGTTCCTAAAAAGATGTCATATATACCTTTTATTATACTCATCAAGTTTTAGCTTTCTAGTATCAAAGTTATATACACTAATATAAAGATACCAAAAATAATGACTACAATATATTGGGGCACTTCAATAAAATATCTTCTGTCTCAACTTTAAAACTCTACCATTCTTAACTAAAAATAAGATACATTCTTGTCCATTGAATGATACTATAATATTTCTATTTATGATGGATAAAATAATGGAAGTACTCTATTTATGTCATGAGCACATAGGGCACTAATAAACCATAAGTGCCTACTGTTGTGATAGCAACTTGTGGTCCACTAAAAATGTGTAGATCCACCTATCCCTTTGATAAGGGTCTATTCCTTTTAAGATCCTACATATTAGAACAAATGTGAGATCTACATCCCTTATACAATATCCAAAATGAAGTAGAAAGTAAATCTTGATAATATATTTAGTTGAAGAAAATATGTATATGCCCTTATTCTTCTTCTTCTTCTTTAGTTCCTCAAAGTATAGAGGGAAATTGGAAAAACCTTTTTCTTATTCTTTAGTTACTTAAGGTAAAGAGGCAATTTTTTCTCTTCAATTTCCAGTCCATTGAAAATGGTAATGGTTGCCTTCCTTTCCTACTCCTCCTTAAGCTTTAAGTGTAAAATATTTAGGATTATGGACATATTTAGAAACTTTCTTAGCTTTTCCTTTACATTTCAATTTTTGCTTCCCTTTTTTGAACATCAGCACATCATTTGGCTTGTCTTGTTTATGTAAGTCGTAGACGTTCTCAACATGACAAGTAACTTTAAAAATAATCAAACAAAGTTGTTCATGTTGTAATTCATGACAAACTAGTTCTAAGGTTATAGAAACAGTTACAAGATTGAATCATCTTCCAACTTCTGGCCTAAAGAAAATCGCACTCTTTCTAGGCTTTCTACATACCCAATCAACTTGAGTACATGGGGCCAAATTGGGTCACCTTCAATCATGTTGCACTTAAACATGGCCTTTAACATCATAACACTCTTGTCTTACTTCCTCTTAGAATATTTTACCTACATGGGTGGCCATATCTAGAGAATTGATGTTATCATGTTTGTTACGAATATCGTGATTAATGGATCATAACATAAGGTACTTTATGTCTATGGCATAATCTGTATTCATACCATAAGATTGCCTTTCTTCCCTAGTTGCATTTGAAGCTAGTTTGGCGTGTAATTTCAAGGACATAGAGCTTTCAATTACGAGTGTGAAAAATTCTCATTATCATTTACACGTTGGGGCAATTGTTTCCATTTGATGTTCCCTTTTCACCGACCAATTACAAAGAGAAATTGTTGTGTGTTTTTTATTTGATATAACAAAAATATTTGAACAAGCTCATTGAAAAAATCATTAGGTAAACATTCATCAATAATTAGTAACACTCTCACTATTTTATTCATAATAATATACCTCACTATTGGTTCAAAATGTTACAATAGACAATCTTCTTAGTGAGACATGATGTACATATTACTAAATCATTAATTCACTTTAAACAAACAAATACAATCTAACAAACTAGGTAGGTGACGTTTTCCACTTGCATATAATGATACTCTTGGATATATAGTAGCATAAGTCCCTATCAAATTGTTTCATAGGTATGCCTCTAGGTGCTTAATCTGATTATAATTACCAAGTTGAGTCCAACTCGATGGTCAATATAAGAAGATTTGCAGCCTGCTTTGTCTGGCCCACATACTTATTATCACACTTACCAAGATAGACAACATGTCACACTTTCTTGTGCACACACATAGTTGATTGGGATTTTCATGTTTGTTTCACAATGAAAGGCATCTTCTAGTTTATATCCTATTGAGGGATTTTATATAATATTAATATATATATCAATTTTATTACATAAACATTACTATACATATCATATATAATAAAAATTACCACATGTGATAAAACATGATATGGAAACTATAAAAACAACTTGAGCCAACCAACAAGTGGTGTAAAGAAAAACAAACACATGGATCATATATATTGCAAAACCTAATATGTCCTTTCACAAACTTTAGATTTGATTGACTAGCAAGCTAGTTCATCAGATGGATTGTCTATTTTTGCAATTTTTTTATTGTTGATAACGCACCTAGTTTGTGTTCATCACAAACCCTTCAAGTACCTTCCTTGTTTATGTATGCATCTGGTCACATCACTCACTCCTTCAGGGTCCATGGATGATGTCATGACATTATTCTAATATAATTTCAAGTATTATATTTACATAAAGAGTGTAGAGAGAGGGTCATGTTAGGCTAGTCATGTACATGTTACATGTTTTGATAAAGCACAAAAACACAATTACATTTTTATGAAAGCATGCATACAACACAACCGACCTAATATCCATATCCACACCCACCAAAATAAATGAGAACTACATTGTTTTATATATACATATATCATATATATATGACAGAGGTGATTAATGTTAGTACACATTATATAAGTCATTCAACCACATTGGTTGCAGTTAATAACCAAAGACCAACATGAAAGCCATATGATATGGCTATGATACCACTATAGATGGTTTGCAGGAAGGGAGACTTGTCATAATATCAAAATATTTCTCTATAGATACTCTAAGTTCTAGATCAATTATAGCTAGAAAGCATCAATATATTCACTGCATGTAATGGATACTAAGAACTACACATGTTTTTCTATAAAAGCTAGACACATTATGTAATTGACAATAGGTGATTAATGTTAGTACACATTGTATAAGTCATTCAACCACATTGGTTGCAGTTAATAATCAAAGACCAACATGAAAGCCATATCATGTGGCTATGATACCACTATAGATGGTTTGCAGGAAGGCAGACTCGTCATAATATCAAAATATTTCTCTATAGATACTCTAAGTTCTAGATCCTTTATAGCCATAAAGCATTAATATATTCACTACATGTAACAGATACTAAGAACTACACATGTTTTTCTATAAAAGCTAGGCACATTGTGTAATTGACAATTGCATCCTCAGATTTACATCCAAAGTTGGTGTAGTGCAACAACTTCGTCATCCTTGCAGCAACACCCTGTCGAACTCATCCTTGTTTCACAATGAAGTTTGTTCTCAAGCCTTTCTTGTCATTCTTGGATTGGTTTCTCTTGAACCTTTCCCATCGTATCATTATTGTAACTCTTGGGGTAGGGTTTCTCTCTCTTCAAAATGGAAAATTCAAATCCACATTTGTGTGTCCTTTTGTTGATCTTCACTTCTTTATATATTAATGTCTAACTAGGGAGATAACAAGAATGAGTACTCTAACTACGGATATGGTATCATAATCAAATTCTCAACCCAAACCATATGCCATCAATTCAAAATATTCTTAGGATATTGTTATGTTTAAGCATCGACTCAATATTGAATCAAACATATTAAGTATAAATTCTTATTTATTAGTAACTAAATCATATTAAAAGTATCCCATAAAATCAATATATGATGGCTCTTAGGGTTATAACCAACAAATTAAGTATTTCCAAAAACTAGGGCTCAAGAATACCGAGGAAAAGATATATAAGAGTTGTTACATATGGAAGCACACGAGCAAGGTAGACAAACACTGACCAAATTGAGTAAATCCTATTGCTTCAAGAATATATAAAAAGAAATTATACAATTAAAACTAACAAAATGTGGGATCATTAAAAGACATTTTGAAACTTTTATATCTGAATGACAATGTGACCTAATATTTTGGTACATGGATAACATGGATCTGTATGGTCAGCCCGTACATGGTAGGGAATGGTTCATATGATGATGATATAACAAAGTCCTATGAGGTAGCAATTCTAGACCAAACAACCAAACCAAACTACAAAATCATTGTAAACCTAGTTTACCTTTATACAATTTATTGTTTAGTTGGACTAAAAAAATTATAAGTCAATATGTATTGTTTATTTAATATTTTGGGTAGTAAATCAAATCAACAAACTACACTCACCCCTAGTCCTCATTAATTCTACAATTATGTCTCCACCACTTTAGCTAACAGAAGGTATGAAGGACCTCTACCCATTTGAGAATGATGGAGGGGAAGACAATACATAGATAATATTGAGCCATTATAGAGAAAGACCAAAATAATGTGCAATATTATAAATGGGAAAGGGAAAACCAAGAGACAAACACCTGAACAATAGATATCTGGATGTGAAGAGGTCATTCTAACCATATCCACATAGATACAAAGCCTCTATGCCGCACAAATACAAATATAAAGCGTGAAGAAGTTACAGCGTTAGGGGTGACAAAAGAGGGAAGGTGTGTGTTGTGTCTAGGAGCAAGTTGGGGGTAGGAACGACTTCATTACAAAAGATGACCTTGGGAATACATCACATAATGAATTCGAACTTCATAGTTGTATAAACACACAAATCCAATGAGGAAAGCAATAGATCACTTTGTCCGCCAATTTTGACTCAACATTGCAAAACAAAATTTATCCTCTTAATACGTTCTCTTTCAAGTGAAATGGAGGTGGGTAGACTTGAAAACACCAATGTTATATCCATTGTTGCAATTACGTTCTATCTCAAAAAATATGTGCACAAATTGTGGCTTAATGGAATGAAAAGATGCGCTAAAATTTGGACATTTTGGTAGTATAACATGTATGCATAACCTCGTCGCCAATCCCTTTAGCAACAAAAAAACTTATATTTGTTACACCATCCCATAAAAATATACATCTCCATACAATAAGACCAACACAGGAGATATCTACCCATACATGCCATCACAGTTTTTACCAACAAAAATGATGTTATTACCATAAAAATAAAATGGACACGTCATCAAGGTGATTGTGGCTTTTATTATATACATTGTTTGAGTTGGCAATGTCTTCCACTTACACTTCATCCAATTTATATATTCATCACTTGACTTGGAAGTGTCCTCTAATTCCACTTCACTCAGTTTTCTAGACAAACATTCCATGTCCAACAAAAAATAGTCTCCATTTCGGTCCCTAACCAGTATTTACCAAAGCAAACAACAATTTGGTCAAACAAGGGTCATAAATGGGCTACAAAGTTTCTTACTTGACCCTCCTATGCATGCTTTATTTATCTTCCTTCTCATGTTCCTTGTTTTATAACATTAGAACTTTTATCAAAACTAAAGGTGGGTCTAGAATATCATAGATGTGTGGTGAGTTAGTCTAATGGCTGATTTATATAAGTTATTAAAAATATATATTGCATTTTTTATTTTAACCCTAGTAGGAGAGGGAATGAATCCATAATTATCTAACACTATCAAATAAAATGGTACATCATGTTATGCATGTCTAACTGGTTATCTTATGTTTTAGGGGTAAGACATCTGGTCGTTAGAATTATTCGATCCAACCTTGAAACTATATGTGTATATATGGGTGAGAATAGTGATGAAAAATTCATTATGAACTTTATAGTGTAATTATATATATTCACAACATTGTAATAGGTACTCACCACAATGTGATGGGAACTTGGTATCTTAATCATACTACACTTTTTGGGGGTTCCTGGGGGGGGGGGGGGGGTCAGCATGGGCAACCCTCTCGTGGATCCTCCCTTGGTATAAAAAAAAACTTCTAGGTAATTTTGGAGTCTGGATTTCACAATAGTGAGGCACAAGTACAAGAGTTGACTTTTTTTTCAAATGCAAAAATATATGTTCTTATATAAAATGAACAAACATAATGCACAAATTTAGAAAAGTATTTAATACATCAAAAAAATAGAAAATCATATTGCATATATAATAGTGATCCTCCAAAAGGTCTCCAATTCGAGAACTAAAAATAACCTCTATTCTATAATTTTAAGATATCTCTTTCCCCACATGATATAAAAAAATCATCTGGGTTATGATAACCATCCTATTTTGTTTATGAATCAATATTATTTTTTATAAAAGACAATATTTTATTTATGTATATTATTGTAATATATATTATCATTGCTGGTTTTAGAAGATGATAGACCAAGTTAAAATTCTTATTTTTCTTTACCAACACCTAGTTTTGTGTGAGATTGTCTAGTTGTTCATAAGTAGTAGCTTGATGAAATTGAAATATATAATTTTCAAGATGACACCTCAATTTCTTGCAAGTTGGAATTTGAGAAATATATATGTAGAAGGACAAACTTGATTCTCTCCATTATAGTTATGAAATAACATACTTTGATCAAAGAAGAACAATATAAGTGTTTATCTCATTGAAATAGATCTTTTGGGATATGGAATATGTGAAACAAATATGCATATCTATGTAAAACTCTTGTCCATGTCTTGATCCTTCTGGCGAAGCATATGTTGTTAGATCTAGAAATCACCCATTTTTATAAATTGTACATTATACGATGTAAAATAGATCCACCTTGTAGGAAAACAACTTCTAAAACAAACGAACTATCATGACAAATCCAAAATTGAAATGCTCCTTCTAGAAAAATAATAAGAAAGGTTACCTAACAAGTAGATTTTTTTGTTCAAATAATTCAAAAGCAACTAATTTTTGTTTCGACAGTTAGCATTTCAAACAATTGAGAGATTTTAAATCGTTGAATGTGTGTGCACCCTCCCAGTCATCTTTAATGTTGGTACACCATATCTTGAATTTCTTAGGGTTCTACATAATCGGGAGCTCTACTCATTGGTTGCTACTCTTACTTTCTCAAAGAAAAATTCGTCGACCACACCACCCACACTGATATGCTTTCATTCTGTATTGCATGCCTATAAGAAAAAATCGATAAAAAGAATTCCTACATGCTCCTTGAGGAACATATCAATGTGTTGTTCATTGTGATGAGTAGATGAAAGTAAAATTATAACTTAAATCAATAGAAACCTATACTTATATACAATATAACACATGCCATTCAGAATTAATATTGCAATTTTTTCAGCAGGCCATCAGGTTTGAAGTGCATTTTTTTCAGCAATTTTGTGAATTACGTATTTCTCTTTTTTTGTACCGATGAGGGGTGTTGTGTAAATTTGTCATATTAATTTGCAAAGGAGTCCAGAGGCCCTCGGTACCTTCCCGTCTTCTCTGGATGCTTTGTGGAGGGTTCTCGATGTCCCCTTCGAGTTTGTGTGAAAGTAACTACCATTTTCTTTACTAGCATAGGAAGAATGAAGCTTACTGGTGGGTGAGATCCATAGTCAATGAATTGAAAGAAGGAGACAAAAACACTACATACTTTCACCAGAAAGCGTCAGCTAGAAGGAAAAGAAATAAAATCCCAGGACTTGGGAATAAGGATGGGGAGTGGAAAGAAGAACCGGAGGACATTAAGAATATTGTGATCGATTTCTTTGAAGACCTCTTCCGTACTAGTAACCCGAGTGACTTTGAGGAGGCTACCAAGGGCATCAAAGAAAAACTGACAGACGCTAACCGAGAAAGATTGGAAGCTGATTTTTTTGATGAGGAAATCTAACAGGTGGTGCAGGAAATGCATCCCAACAAAGCCCCAGGACCGGACGATATGAAGGTAATTTTCTTTTAAAATTTCTAGCATGTGGTAGGGAAAGACGTGGTAAACTATATCAAGGGGTGGTGGAAAGAGCAGAGGAACATTGACAACAGTAATGATACTCTTGTAGTTTTGATTCCTAAGACCCAACAGTCGACAAAACTTTCTGAATACTACCTATTAGCTTGTGCAACGTGCTATATAAGATTGCATCCAAAGTGGTAGCTAACATATTGAAGTCCTTTATGAACTCCATAGTGTTAGAAAATCAGAGTGCCTTTATACCAGGTAGACTTATCATAGACAATGCTCTCATTTCCTATAAGAGGTTCCATGCTATGAAAGGAGGCAAAGGGAAGAAGAGAGGGCACATGACTCTTAAACTAGACATGTCAAAGGCCTACGACAGAGTGGAATTGAATTTCCTTTATCATGTTCAATTGAAATTGGGATTCAGGGAGAAGTGGAGGAGAAAGATACATCAATGCATATCTTCTGTGTGTCATGCTTTTTCCTTGAATGGAGATAGGACCAAGATAATCAAACCCAACTGAGGCCTTCATTAGGGAGACCCTCTTTCACCCTACCTTTTTATTGTGTGTGTTGAAGCCTTTTCTATGTCTCTTAATTTATCTGTGGAAAATAATTTCCTACATGGAATTAGAGCTAGTAGGCATGCGCCACACATATATCACTTGTTCTTTATAGATGATAGCATAATATTTGCTAGAGCCACTCATAAAAATGCTTGAAGGTAGCTGAAATCATCAATATGAACACGCATCAGGACAAATGATAAACTTATATAAGACGGAGGTGGCTTTTTGCAAGGGTGTGTGTTATACCCGTAAGGAAGAGATAAAAGTATTGCTAAAGGTGACAAAGGTAGAGAGACATGTGAAGTACTTGGGCCTTCCTACAACAATGGGAAGATCCAAGAAGCAAGCTTTTCAATTTATACAGGAACACATAGCAAAGAAACTCACGGGTGGAAAGGAAAGCTTCTATCCAAGCCAGGAAAGGAGGTCCTTATCAAGGCGGTGGCCCAATCAATACCAAACTATATCACCAGCCTTTTCCAACTATCAAAGGGTGTAGTGGCGGTGATTAATAGTTCCATATCAAGGTTTTGGTGGGGAGCTAAGGAAGGAGAAAGGAAACTTTCGTAGATAAGCTGGAAGAATATTTGCAAACTAACGAAACAAGGAGGTACGGGGTTTAGGGACATACATATCTTGAACCAGGCTCTACTAGCAAAGCAATTGTGGTGTCTACATACCAGACAGGACACACTAGCATACAGAGTGTTGAACGCAAGATACTTCCCGAACTCCACCATCCTCGTAGTAAGGAGAGGCAACAATCCCAGTTATGTATGGCACACTATATGGAATGCAAAAGCATTCTTCTTGGAAGGAATCCAATGTTCAGTCGGCAAC
This sequence comes from Alisma plantago-aquatica, assembly GCA_963693085.1. Taxonomy (NCBI): domain Eukaryota; kingdom Viridiplantae; phylum Streptophyta; class Magnoliopsida; order Alismatales; family Alismataceae; genus Alisma; species Alisma plantago-aquatica. Next base: position 1,046,564,949 of record OY856412.1, on the reverse strand, counting down.
GGGAATCAGATTGATATTTTGGAAGACATATGGATACCCCATACAACGAATGAGTTGTCCATATATCAGAGCAATGAATATGATCATATACATAGAGTCAGCAATATTTTGAAATCAGACTGCACTGAGTGGGACATGGAGACCGTTGAAGCAATCTTTCCACCGAATGTAGTGGATGAAATCAGGGCCATTGTGCTTGGTTTCTTTCCTGGTGAAGACAGATGCTTCTGGTGGCTGAGTGAATATGTAAACTAGATGGTCAAGTCTGGCTATTGGCTTGGGACGCTAAATGCTACTGAATTTGTAGACCTACAGAGCCAACAAGCAAACAACCTATAGAAGGATGTTTGGAGAAAAGGATGGCCGCCAAAGCAATCCCACTTTCTATGGAGGGTGTGCTCTGGAAGTATGGCTACCTTTGGTAGATTATATGATAGATTTTTCCACCCATATGGGGTATGTAAGATGTGTAACTATGAGAAAGAATCCATAACTCACATGTTGTTTGGGTGTTCTCGTGCATGGGAACTATGGAACCATGGAAGACAAGAGTTAAAGGAGGAAATATGTACGACGACCCAATGGAAACCAGGGGACACCATCCTTCAGCTGTTGCGTAAAGGGGACACCATCCTTCAGTTGCTGCATAAGAGGACTAAAAAAGAGGGAGACATGTTAATTTCCTTACTATTGACAATCTGGACACATCAAAACATGAGGATCATTGGCGAGGAGGAGAGGGACATCCACTTCCTACACAAGACCATGATTGCCTTCATGGAGGATCACCTCAAGTAGAGCCACCATGTGAGGAGCTTTGGGGGACAACAGACAGGCTAGGTGCAAACTGGCAACAACTAGCGACCACCAATAGATGGGATCGTAAAGTTAAATACAAATGTTGCTTGGAAGGGAAATGGAAGAACGAGGTTGGGGCTTGTATGGCAGAATCAGGGGGAGTTGAGGCAAGTAGAAGGGGTACATCTCGACCATGTGGCTAACCCAACGACAACTGAAGCTATAGCAATAAGGCAAGGATTGAAGTCAAGCTATGAACAAGGGGTCTGAAAGATTATGGTGGAGACTGATGCGCAGGTGGTCTGGCGCATATTCCATGAAAATGCTCGAAGGAGGAATCAATTAGGAGTCATTATGAATGATATTTGTCACCTTAGTTCCCTTTTCATTTGTTTTAGTCTTTCTTATGTTGGTAGGTTAGCAAATCATGTTGCACACGATGTGGCAGTAGAAGCCAATGTTAGGTCAGTAATTTTTATTTTAAGTCTTGCTTTCCACCTTATGTGAACAATGTTGCAATGTTAGACAATAGAGTTTCAATAAATTGATGGGGCTTGTTGTAAGGAGTGGGATCCCAGAGGGGAACCACTCCCTACTAGAAACAAAAAAGTAACATCCCTTAAACCAAACACCACATAAATTTTTTTTGCCAGAGCGATGAAGACCAATTCTTTCAACATGTATGTATCATAACACAATGAGTAGCAGGAGAAGAGATCATTATGTAATAATTTACAAAACTTGATAACATTATACATCACTTCACCACTCATGGGTGTCTAAAAAAAAGAAAACTAAACATATAACCCAAAGATCAAGCCGAGGGTCATCTAACCACCTCTTAAAGTCTCCCAAAAGCTCAGCTACAAAGGTTGATGTCAAAGTCTACCTCCCTTTGATCTAACCTTGGGTTGGAAGCATACCCCACAAAAGAAGATAAGAAAGAGAAACATCAGGAAAAAAAGCTAGTATGTGCATACTAAAGAAAACTTGAGCAATATATTGACCAAAGGACATCAAGAATAAATGCTTCTCATGCAAGAGATAAGGACTACCCAAAAGGGCATAAAAGATATGAATCATCATCACATTATAAAATAAGATACTTGCCATAATCAAAACAATAAAGATTGTGCAACACTGACACATACAGAAAGTAGGGCACACACCCCACCATCATCATCATAACCTGCATGAATGTGAGATAAACATAGCCCAAACACAGTATAAACACAAAGGTGATCAAGTCTCATAAACTTGAAACCTGATAGAGAAAGGAATATTGCCAATCTCCCAAATATATAAAATTGATAATGGAATACTGCCAAACTCGGGTATAGAGAATGAGATTCTGCCACTCTCCTCAACAAATAACAGGATAATAAAGCCCCAAAAACCAATGTAATTTACACCACTCTAGTGATACTGAATCACATAACATGTAAAATGTAGAGGTAAGTAAAAAGTATAGTCAGAATTATACAATGTTGCCATCACACAATGGACAACACAAACATATAAACATCCATTTCAAAGTGAGCACATATCATTATATAAGACCAACGTGCACCAAGGCACAAGATAGATATCAAGAGAATATCCAAGTCCAAAACAAGTAAGATAGTTCACATGAACCATGATATCAAGAGAATAGACATATGTGTAGGCCAAAGTTAAAAGAAGAATAAGATATTTGAATTGCTCAACATAGAGGAATAGGGGATACAACATACCTCAACTTCAGAGTCAACTCTACCCAAAGCCAAGTCTAGGTCCAAGCCTATGCCTCCAAAGAACCTATGATGCATATATGTTGAATTAGGGTTAGGTTTCTATTATTTATTAAAAACCCTAAAAATCACCTTTTTATTATTAATGAATCAGGTTATCAAAACTACACCATGTTTTAGGATATATATTTCTAACTGCATAACATATTTTATTATATTTTCTTAACTTATAAACTATTAGTTATGAATTTTAGAAATTATTACATATTAAGGTAATTTCATTAAAATTACCTCTTCATAACATTAGATTCAGGTGACAAAACCAACACCATTATAAAGATCGTATTTTTATGGTTTTGAAACATATTTTATTTTAATTTTCTGGACTATAAATAATTCGATATGAATTTTTAAATATCAACCAATAAGAAAACAACATAATTTCCACGTGTGCAAGAATTATCCAATATAAGAAAAGTCAGTCTAAGGTGGCCCAATTGCACCCAGCCAAGTGGCCTAAGCCCTCGTTCAGCCTGGCGAGTACACAAAAAACTTGAAAAGTTGATGTTGCCCTCAGTGTGAAAAACAAAACAAATAGGAAACGAAGGGGTAAACGAGTAGATGACTTATAAGTCATCTTATACCCAAGCCATGCCATGGTCGCGGCTGGGCAGAGGCAACTCATGCCTAGATTTGGGGAAAACCATATACTCAGAAAATAACACAATTGACGAGCAAAATACCTTCAAGTCCGCTCAGGGAAACGTTTTGAGTCATATCTGAGCTTTTACTAGGGTCGGAAACCCCACTCCCAACTCAGGTTCCTCAGTGTAGGTATTTGAAGTAAGGGAATCATGCTCGAGGCCAAACAAGGTGCAACCAATGCCTAGAACCAGAACTTTGAGGTCCCGTTGGAGGTTGAGGAAGTGCTCCCTAGCAATCTGAGGGAACAAGGAGGATACAAAGGTGGAAACAGAGCAGAGCAGAACAGGGGGAAAATATAGAAAGTCAGAGGCGGCAACTCACCAGAGCATGGAGGACCCGATACCCTAATATTTATAGAGTCATATGGTGAAGAATCATCTCATGAAGTTAAATCTAAAAAAAAACCTCGTAGGAAGGTGGAAATTTGATTGAGAGATCACGAGAAAGAATCGGACACTCCCTTCCCTTCTCGTTCGCGAGCGGAGAAAAAAAAGCACTGGTAGAAGAGAACCTAGATACCATGGGATTTAGATCCAACGACCCAAAATAGACCTGATATAAGGCAAGGTAAAAGAACTTGCGTGACAATCAAACCTTATACAAATCGAAATCAAAATAAAGTGAATCATTGGCATTATTTCCTTTTCTCTTTCTCAGCAATTGGGGGTCCAAAATTTATCCAATTAATATAAAATTTGACACAGAAGCCAATTAAGGCATGTAGATTTCAATTATGCAATTAGATTTGCCTTTTAGGAACTTTTGATGCATTAAATAAATCAAATCTTAGTTTCTCTTTCCTCATGCATTAAAGACATTAGAATTATCCAAATTTTATGAAACTTGACCCACAAGTCATATTTAATGTGTTGGATACAAATTTATCATCGATTTTATATATTGGAGTTGTTTGTGTATTTAGTTAACATTTTGAAGGTTCTACACACTTTCTCTCTCATGATTTCACCTTTTAAGCAAACTTTCTCCAAATTGGATGAAAATTCACCCAAAGTCTATTTATCATGTAGATTACGAATATAAGATTATTTTTCTCTTTTGGAGTCATTTATTATTTTGTTTTATATTTTGGGGGGAAACACACATCTTCTTATCCAATTTGAATTAAATGAATTATTATTATGTGAATAACGTGAAACTTGACTCCAAAGGAAATTGGGACCCAAGGAACACGATTTTAAAATTAAATTTCATCTTTTGGGATTTCTTTTTATGAGATATGTCATATGGCCCATTAGTGTCCCATTAGTTCATTATTCGACTGATTATAATCTTATTATCTCCATGTGTGTCATATATGAATAGTAAGCATAATTTGTTATGTTACACTTCGTGTGACACATTTTAGATTTCATTTTTGGCTTAATTATAAGTATTAACTTATCTTTGTTTGGCTAAGTCAAAGGGGTCAAACTACTTAGGTAGGGTTCTAGTTCTGGTATGTTACACTTGCTTTAAGCTTCGTCCTTACCTAAAAAAACTACCATTTGCTTTCTTCTTTGCTTTTCCACCTACACCCTATCATGTTTTGATTTTTGAATTTTCGTGTTTTGCTTCACTTTTTGGATGTTGTGCTTCTCCTATCCCCATCTCGAGTTGCATGTGTGATGTGCATGAGGCTATTCGTGCCATTTGAGATATGATGAAGACTTCATTAGAATGTCCTCTAATCGACAAGGAAATCTCCAGTTGAATGATGAATAAAGAGTGGAAGTGGCACGCTTCCACCATCTGCAATTTTGTTGTTGCCTCTCACAGTTGTTATGGGCATCACATATAGATATATTTACCTACTGTGGTGAGTACTGTGCCTATCTTTGCTCAAGAATCTCTTATACGAAATCTGCCTGAATGGGATTCAACAATGCCAATTGTTCATGGAACTCCCCTGCTCCTCGTCCTTATCTAGCTTAATCCTCCCATTTCATATATTACATGACATGTTAGTATAAATTTCTTTGAAAAATTGTTCTCAAAGCAATCTGCTACAGAAAACATGTTTTTTGAAGACTCCAACATTTATATGTTAGTGGTTGTAGTATACATTTATACTTTTATGATTTTGGGTCGGTATGTCTACATCTTATTTGTTCATTCATTTGTGTTTCTAAACTGTGTAGCTGGATTACAATTTAATGTATTTAAGAATGTCAATTAAGTGTTTGAATGATGTGTTTGCTTGTTTTCAATTATGTGGTTTGTAGATTTTAACTAACACAATGTGTCTTTTTACAATCATCCATATGATTATTTGAAACTTTATTATTTTTTAATTCATCTGCAGGAAGACCATAAACCAACAATGAAATACACCATGAGCGGTTAATGAGAAAGATAGGGTAGTTTCGGAGGAAGAGAAATATGAGGCAAAACACCTACTTAAAAGAGAGACTACTGAAGATCTTTTATGAGCCATATTCTCTTTCATATGTTGTTGCATGAAAAGAACAACATGAAAAGTTTCTAAAAAATCACACTTTGGGTTGTAAAACTATAAAGATTTATTTTTGAAAAAAGTAAATGTAGCACACTTTCTAGATATAGCACCTCCGGAAAAACAATTTGCAATATAGCCTATTTCGGTGAGAAAACTACTTATGATTTGACTTTTTTCAATGTGCAAAAGGTAAAAATGCCATTTAAGTTGGAGCTTTTAGTTAAAACTACTTCTGATTTGACTTTTTGAAGGGTGTTCGATCCCTCGAAGGCTGAGCATGCTGATGTTTCTGTTGATATTCTGCTGCAGTTTTCTGGTGATGCGCCTCTTGGAGTCCTTGCTTGTTTCTTGGGCTATAAAATGTTTGCCTTTTGCTGGACTTCCCTGCTTCTTTTGTTCTGCTGCGGCTACTCTGTTGGTGACAAATTCTTATCCCTTTGCTGTGCTTTCCTAATCCTTTTGTTCTACTGCTGCTTTCTGCTGGTGATGGGTTCTTATCCCTTTGGGGTTTTCTTTCTTTTTCTGTAAATAGCTTTTCCTGTCATACAGATAGCTATATTTGTATGTAACACAAAAAAAACAAAAATAGCAATACAATGAGCTCGATTCACCAAAAACAATAAAAAAAATAAAAATAAAAAAAGAAGATAAAAATGCCAAATAGATTGGTGATTTCCCCCCTAAAAGTTGGGAACGACAAGACATTGGGTCTCTCTCTCTCTCTCTCTTATAACTAAAATCTCCAAAACAAATGGCATTTTTACCTTTTTGAATTGGAAAACGCCAAATCTAATGACATTTTCCCACCAAAGTGGGCTATCTTGGAAATTATTTCTTGGAGGTGATAGGTCCAAGTTCTTTTTATCAAATTGTCTTATTTTTTTTTTCTGACGTGGTGTAAGTATTTTCGTGACATCTGAAATGATAATTCAAACTCTTTAGACATATTGTAGAAGTTACTATAAACAACCCCGTGCCACACGGGCTTACTATACAAAAAAGCCCCCCGTCTGGGATCATCCATGCATTTTCTCCGTAACTTTATTAAATTACAAACATATCCTATTACTTAGCCCCTGTTTGGGAATGGACCGGATCCGGATTTAGTGTTGTCTTCTTGTGCCACGTCTGCTTAATCCGGTCCGGGTTGGACTGGTTTGGTGTTTGGTTGGTAATGAGATAACAGTCACCGTTTTGGATTCCGTAATCCCCAAAACCGGACCAAGTCAGTCCTGCTTCGAGCGGGATTTGGATTCTCAGTCTGGTTTACGGTCGATTTCTTCTCCCGTGACCCCGACTCCACTCCTGAAAAATCTCCTCTCTGACTCCCCTCTTCACCTCTCTCCTCCCGACTTCCCTCTTCACCTCTTTCCTCCCGACTACCCTCTTCGCCTCTCTTCTCCCAAGTCCCCTCTCCGACTCCCCTCTTCACCGGTGAGCGGCTCCACATCTTCACCTTCTTAAGGCACGACCATGAGTCCACCCTTGACTAAACTATCTGCCATACTTCTCCGTGCGCGGTTTGGTGCCTTGTTTCGTATTGTCCATGGGACGGGGCAGCTTGGCACCAACCGAGGAGACGAGGCCACACCACACAAGGCCCGGTGCCACCCACAGAGAGGGGTGAACCCCCGGAGAAGGAGGGGCCCGACACCGCGCGGAGCAGAAGCCGCAGTGAACCACCAAGGGGTCGACGGAGAGACCACCACGCAGGCGGCGGCGGAGAAGCCGAGGGGGCCAAGGCAGGTAGAGCCCGAAGCCGCCCAGGCCATGGAGCAAGGACCACAGAGGAGTACGATCCGCCACCACGCAGGATCGGAGAAGCACGAGCCGCCAGGACGAAGAAGCCCCCGCACGCAGTGAAGCAGGGAGGGCCAGCGTCGGGGCCATCAACACCAGAACTCCACCGGAGGGGGTAGGCCAGGGGCGCGGAGCCGCCACAACCACGCGCTAATGGGTTGGAGGGGAGCAACGAGACGAATGATCTTAACCAGAGGACCTTGGTGGAGATGACTCGTTCGACTGCTTCTCCGCCCCAAACTATCTCTCTCCCAAATTGGGGCTGCAGTATTGATCGCTAGCACAACAGAACTATATTGTCACCAGTGTGGATGAATATGCATGTCTTCGGATGCCCCTCACCAATTGGTTGGAGGAGTATCATAGCATCTCGCTAGCGGGTCATCTTCCTCAGGGAGGGCAACGACGGTGAGGTATCCAACTACCGAGCCCTTTATTCATTCCATGTCTAGTATAAACATATGCAATTATTTGGCATATATCTATTATTAATCAAATTTCTTTGACGCATGTTAAACTTTTGACTAATTTTGGTAAGTATTTCCATTTCTGATAGGTTTCATGTACTCTGCTATTTGGCAAGACGGTGATAATGAGTTAAAAAATAATAGCTTTGACCAATATCCGAGATATCACCTCCGTTATTTTATTTTGAATCATATATACAAAAAAAATGGAGTGCCATCATAGTTTTGTATTTTTGAAATTGTCATGTATTTTAAATCAATACATACAAACACAATCATTCTCAAGTCATCATCATAGTTTTGTATTTTTAAAATTGTCATGCATTGACAAAATCACTAAAATCATGACAAGGTTTTCAAACAAAATAACACTGAGTCCAAACTGGTAGCCAAACAAAATCAGACTGAAACCAGACTCAAACCAGACCAGCTGACCAGGATCAGACTGGATTTCCAAACAGAAGAATCAGACTGGTTGCCAAACAGAATCAGACTCGATCCTGACCGCGCAATGTTGATGCAATATTCACAATTAACTTTTCAAAATGCAAAGTAATCCTTTGTTGTGTATTAGCAGTTCGGTGCAATATTCGTCGTTTGGAGCAATAATCACAGATTGAAGGATCGACGAGGCATCTCCCGGAGTCTTCCCCCAATCGCTTGCTTGATGTATGGATGCTTCCTAGGGTTAGGCGATCAGCTGCGGGAAAGCAACGAAAGGATTCTTTCTCAGGTAAACCACCTTCCAGCCTCACTTCCACCAGTGTTTCTCCAATCGGCTGCAGCGTTGGGCCGAGCGGGGGGCATTGGGTGCGGATGACCGGCCGCCAGAATTGGAACGACACAGTACTTCATTGCCCTGGCAGAAGACGACCGTATGCTGTTGCAAATGGAGCAGTCACGTTTGCTTATGTCGACACGCCTGTCAGCTTTTCCGTTTGGCCTTGTACGTGTGCTCTTCCCTAACACTCTCTCCCTTTCCAAGGAAAAAATTACGATCTTTAACTTGTCCAATCCAATTTTCTCGTCTCTGAATAAGCCATTCTTTCTGTTGCCCCTTTGAGCCTCTGCTATTCTTGGGTATCAGTCTTCCTGGTGGCGGTAGCAATCTTCTGTGGATTAATTGTGGCTATAAACAATGTGTACTAACTAAAGACAGTTTATTTCTTAGTAGCATTATTTGGTATTTTTGGTGGTGACACTAAGGATATCTCTGAAATGTATATCCTTTGGGTCATTTTTCTTTTCCTCTATTCCTAAAAGTGGGCCGTCTCCATGTAGCCACATAAGAAGACAGTCATAAATAATTAGAAACACTCATAAATAATTAGAAACAAACAAGCTATTCCCTAAGAAGGTGTCCTGGCACCATCAATGCGGCAGAGTGGTGAAGAAGAGAAGAACAGACACAGAACTAGATAAAGACAATGAAGGGGTAGCTACGGAATTAAAGACACTCATAAATAATTAGAAACAACCACATATAGGAACCGAAAGAAGGTGAAATGGAGAGGTTTCCATGTAAAGAACCAACAATAGGGTACATGTTATGATGAACCACAACATAGGAACACTTACCTCAATCTACGTGTTTTACTGAGAGTACTTGCTAGGAAAAGAAATAACTAAATAGCAATTTTTGTTTTATGTAACAAGAGGGCCATGGTCGATATTTGGAAGTTGCTTGATGTTTGGTAATGGGAGCCACACTTCCAACCTACAAATGGAATACCACTAAGGATTGTTACATTGAGGGTGCTCCATCTTCTCCTTCTCTTATGTAACCAGTTGGTGTTCGACAGAATTAAATACATGCCTAGAGATTTGTTCAAGGTAGATGACTACACTACAACTTAATTTGGAAACAAATTTGCTAGACTGACAAATTCGGTTTCCCTGATCTTGGAGATTTTGGGATCTGCCATATTATGTTTTGTCGTTCTATTAGTGTCCTTTGTGTAGTGGGATTAGCTTCGGGGTTTTGGCAAATATGTTTGGCTGGTGTCTTAGGTTTTTTGACCAAGGTTGTTGCCTATATTTGGGTTTTTGTGGCGGGTCCATGAATGTGTTTTGTTTTCCTTAAAAGTATTGTTGATGGCGCTTCCTACTACTCTTAAGGGTAGCTGTGAAGTTTCCATGCAATTAGAGATTCGCACATTATCCTTTCCATTATATCATAAAATTGAATCTATTAAATTTAATTTAAGATGATTCAATCAACATCTAGATATTTTACCATTTATTTTGATACAACATATCCCTGAAACAAGTTACCTTACTCAAAACTCGACTGAAAAATTGTTGGTAGTAATTTTTGTGACATACAACAACCTTAAAACATCATCTGGAAAGGGTGCTTATATTTGGAGTAAGTTTTACAGTGACATGGTTCATAATATGATGGTCTCATTCTTTGACGAGGTATCTACCATTTTGGACATTTATATCTTATTCAATTTGAATGATACTTTGATGCGGTTCTTTCTGAGGATTTATAGTTATATTCAGTTATATGGTTTTATTGTCATTCATTAGACTTTAATTTTACTCTTCATGATAATAATCAGTGTGGCAGTACCACAAAACAAACAATCTGATTGTTGATGTTGGAGGGTGGCTTACACAAGTTGGAGAAGCGCTTTATGAAATCCAGGTTAGAAGAATTTTATTTTATAATTTTACCACCATTCCTTATTATTTCCTGTGTGCCCCACTATATATACTAATATCATTTTGTCTTTATCTCCCGAATGAATGCAATTTAGAACAGTGACCCTATGATTTTTTGACAGATGCTCTTCTTTTCCCATAAAGATGAATGATCCTTTCATTAAAGTGAAGGGTGTTCTCATAGATGTCCCTTTTTGCCAGACTCTGTCATAGACATCTAAGCCCTTGTGTCAATTCGTTCCAATTATCGCGATCGTTAAATGGGTAGCAACATAATCCTAGATGTTGAGTTTCCCAAACCTAAACTTATTTCAAAGGCGTTTTTTATGCATGCCTCCCTTTTGGTCAAGTTGATAAGGTAATTGGTCGCTCCAATTTCATTGAAGCCAATTATGGATGTTTTGAGGTTGTCTTCAAATGGGACATTATTTACAAATCAGACAAAACCAACACTCTTAGAAAACATAGTCCATTAGTATGATCCCTACCTCATCGATATTCTGGAAGACATTCTTATTCACTCTGACTATGAACAAGCTAAAATAAATATCCTAGCTCCACTAGGCTTTGCTTTCGCTTCCTTTCTCAACCACCTCTTAAGTTAGGATTCCTCACCCATAAAGTATCTAATATAGATAAAGTTCCATATGAAATGCTACTCTGACTTACCATCCCTTGTCACCTTGTCTTGTGGATATATAAGTTGACACCAACCCAAAAAGAGCAACCTACTGCAACTTCAACACCCCACATACGTCTCGGAAAACAAATTCCATGACACCATAGAACATCTTTGATGGCTCAATGGTCATCAATATAATACTTTTAAAGAAGCTTGCCATGTGAAAAGTTTGCTTTCAGATATGTCTGGATGTGAACATGCTATTACTGATACTATCACATCGGCAACGTCATGGTAGTTATGCCATCTTTTTTGTTCCCTACTTTTGTGTATTGAAATAAACATCCCTAAAAAATTTGGAATAATTACTGGCGTAGCTAATTCAAATCCCTCAGGTAAAATAAGAACAACCCCACATTTAAAGCCCCCCTTTTCCCATTAGCAAGAACTTGTTTCACTTGCATATCATAAGGAATTCTAACAACTGCTACAAATACAATATCAAGAAGTACGACTTGTGGAACTTCAATATCCACAAGCTTATTAGCTAAATGGCAATTGGCACATACAATTCGTCTAGTTGCTTCGTGTGGATTTTCATAACCCTACTGCGCAAAAATGGGATATGCATTTCAAATAGATGTTTGAGTTATTATATATATCATGATCAATACAGAAATAAATTTAGTCATCCGTTTCTTTATCCCTAAAAACTCAACTATATTTATTTTTTAATTATTCAGCTTTTTTCATATTTTCAAAAATGCAAAAAGTTCCAATTTGGTTGATCAAAGAATATGACCAAATGATTGGTCAAGATTATTTAGTTATTAACTAAAGGATTTTTTTGATAGATATATGGAATATGATATTTTTTATGATTGTATTATACTGATGATTTAAAACAATATAGCATAGTAAAAAAGCTATACAAAAAAGAATGCTTGGTTCAAATATGTATGGGTCGGGTATATGTGAATAACCAGATCCAACCAAATAGCCAAAACTTATAATTGCAAAAAGATTGATTATTGAAAATCATTTGATTAGTGATCGCCTCCTTTTCCTCGTTACCTGGAGCGAACGTAGGACAAGGGAAGGAATCAAGCTTTACATTTGTAACCCGAAACCTTCTAAGACGCCCACAACTTTTATTATGGGGTCAAAGTAGATATACAGGGTCGAACACAGGGACGTGGTGACGTTTAGGACGCCAAAGATTTTCGTTCTTGGGTCAGATAAGTCAAAAGCGATAGTTGATAAAAGTATATGCTAGAACTAGTCTAGCGGGTTGTCACGATTTAAAACAAAACAAAGAAAAGAAAAGAAATCAAAACAAAATAGAGCTCGTGGTTCTACTAATCAGAGAAAGAGAGTTCCTGGCTATGTAACCACAAACAGGGCAGTCTATGCACTCGTTCTCGGGCATAGACAACCCTCGAACACCCAAGCAAGCATCTAGTATGCACATCGACCTCTGTTCCTGTGGGGTCATCCCACTCGCTCTCGCGATGCGTGACTAAAACCATCAACGATATGTCATTGAGTCCTCTCTCGAGGATGACATATTAATACCTCGGAATATGCTAAGTTCCCTCTCGGGTCTTAGGACATTCGAAGATATTAGGAACAGAGTACCCTGGATCTTCCTCCTCTCGGGTTCAGATACATACTATCGTCTCTTAGTTATTCCTACAACAGATTTCTCGATTCAGGCAGAAATAGCAGTTCAAGCGAGTAAGAGATCAACCAAACTAGCAATCATAACTTAGAAAGAGAAAATAGAACATATAACATACTTGATCTGATATGAATCTACTTGCTTAAGGCAAAAGTACATATACATGCCCAGATCGGGCCACATAGCCAAGAAGGTGCCCAACTAGCCATGGACAAGCATAGATGGTCCCGAACAAAGATGGAAGAACATCGTTGTACAAGACATCAAGGGGAACAGAAGAAATAAGGAGGAAGAAGAAGAGATTAAGCCCGTAGAGGAGAGGTGGCTCTCGCTCCTTAGCCTATGTAAAAGCCGGATCTTGTCTTTCAGGCCCTCCTCCTTGGTCATCCGGACACCTTGTCCTCCTTCCTCTCTACATCCTCCCCAAACAGCAGCTCGGTCTGTGGTTGGAGGTGGAAAAGCGGTGGAAGATGAAAGCATGCTGAAGAGGCGGGCGTAGAACGAGCACTTCGGCCCCTTCGGACCTCCAGACTCTCCCACGACGCTCCAGGAACCTCACTGGGTCGAGACCAATTGCTGGAAAACACCCCAGATCCGAACCCTTTCCCCAGGTGGAGAGGGACGGGTATTTATAAGCGGTGTGATCGCGGCTCTGAACTAGATTGCGGCTTCAACTACTGCAGTCGCGACGAGGACCTCTGTTAGCGGTTATGCGGCCGAGGTGCCTTCTGCAGTCGTGGTTGAGGCCAGCTGATCACCTTGGCTGGGACTGGGCACCACGGTCGAGGTGTAAACCTCATTCGCAGTTAGTTCAGTCGCGGTCGCGGTATGCGTCCTGGCCGCGATCGCGGTCGAGGCCATGTGGACCGCGGTCGCGGCTGTGGCGATGATGAGGACCGCGGTCGCGGTGTGCGTTCTGGCCGCTGTGGGCTCTGATCTCCAAACCACGGTATAAACTTAGCGGAAGCGATTCGATAAACAGCGGAAGACAAAAATCACGGGAAATTAAAACTTTTCGAGACAAGAGCTTGAATCCTTAAAAGCTTCTTTCATAACAAGAGATAAACTGTTTACATCTCATGATAATTACTTCTTGAGTAATTATATACATCAAGATACAAAATCTCAAGAACTCATAACAAAAGACTCCAAGACCTGAGAGTACAGAGGACACATAGGACTGACTCTAACTACACCACAAGGCAGGCTAAATCTCCACCTGAGATTTACTGCTGCTCCTGGTGCTGCTGCTGCTGGGACTGGTCACCTGTAGACCTGTTCCTCCGTCCTCGACGTCCACCTAAAAAGTTGAAGTCTACGGGGTGAGACAATTGTACATAATTGTCCCAGCGAGAGTTATAACTCTCCGCCAGAAGCTTTATTATAATATCAAAGAATAACTTAAGCAGTAAAAGCTTACAAGGCATTCAATAGCAGATACAGTTGTAAACAAGAGTTCAACATTTATCAAACATGAAGAATATATGCACTATACAGTGTAACATCAATCAACTAACTCGTAGTTATCTCTAACAGGTATACTACGCTGTAGAGTATGTTTTTCAAACATTACTTTTATGCCCTGTGGAGATGAGGTTTACCACTCATACTCCAACCAATCACTGCTAAGTGCCTCGGTATCATACTAGGTCATCGAAAGAGCCAGATTCTCATGACCTTCTCCTTCCTCATTCAGTAAGAGGATCACTCGTAGGACATCTTGTGTCTCTACTATCATAGCTTACCAGGGTAATCTGGTCCTTCGCTATTTTAGAGTTACAGTGGCGTTCTGTACTCTCTTCGTCATCAGGAGATTTCATGTTTATCTTCCACTGATACGGATATCTGTGCTTTCCTCGTCATCAGGAGGTTTCATGTTTACCATCCACTGATACGGTATGAGTTTTGTAGTGAAGGATTGACGGATTATACATCTACATCAAATTCCTACACTAGGATGTAAGGTTCTACACATCCATATACCCCACATACTCAACAGTATGTGATCCAGGAGTTCCCGTAGGAAAACCTGTTTCACCATCATTTGATCTCTGACAATGATGGATCTATGATCAGGGCTCTACATTTCACTTGATTAGTTAGGTACATTCAGTATTCTTTTAACATCACACATTGTTCTTCAAACAATAATGGTAGCATAACAGCTATAAAAGGAGAATACTAAATGTAACAAGCCTAACTCACATCAATCATCATTTCTCATTATACTCATCACAAGTCATCTCTAAAGCATGACCTTGATGGTATTCATGGCTCTCACATCCCGTTATTATCATAGAATGCCACTGACAAGGCATCAAGATACTTTACTTATTTATAAAGCTATCAATATGCCTTTAATGAATATAGTATCATCATCCATACCTGGATATGATCACCTCCATATCAGAACCTGCATGGTTAATTCAACTAATAAAGGTAATTCAAAACAATGATTATACTTTCCACTCTTGTCATAAGAGCTAAGTTCTTTGATTCTTATCAAATAGAGTTTAATACTCATATAACATGTCATCACCTTTGAATTAGAGTTTACTATTCACATCACATGTCATTACCCTTGAATTAGGGTTTACTATTCACATCACATGTCATTACCCTAGAATTAGGGTTTACTATTCACATCATATGGTGAATTGAACTCATAACATCATCATGTATGAGGAACATCATCATTGATGCTCCCAAATTAGCTTAAGATTCATCATATATCATAATTAGGGTTTCCATGATCTCACATAGGTGGATCATACCCTAATTATGCACATTCATGTGTATTGAAGGTTCTTTACTTGAGTTTCCACCCTAAAGGGGTACTTTCTCTCTCTTAAGGTACTTTCTCTCTCCTCATACTAGTAGATAGTGATAACACCACTCTAGATCAGGTTGGTTTAAGTCCTCATGGGCTAACATAAGCCAAAACATCACTATCGTGTGATTATGGTTTGATTTGAACAAGGTTTTACTCAATTGAACCCCTCAAGGGTATTTTGGTAATTCACCCCATTGATCACCATCATGGGTTAATTCATTAGTCACTTAGTCCCTTAATATCCTAGGTTATCATTAGGGTTTGGATTAGAGCATCATTGAACCATTTACATCTTCAAGTGATTAAGTGAAATCAACCTTTGAAAACCTCAAACGGTTTCAACCTTCAACCTCCAAACGGTTTGAAACCGTTTGGATGAGTTGACCGTTTGCTAGGGTTGACTCCAAGACCGTGTGACCTTCAAGGTCGATTGCCCAAACCGTGTGAGGGTGTAGACCGTTTAACAAGTTTGACTTCAAGACCGAGAGGGCTTACACGGTTTGAGACCGTTTGATGTCTCTCGATCTTGAGATCGTTTGAGTCCAAACGGTCTTGAGACCGTTTGGCCCCAAACGGTCTTGAGACCGTGAGGCCTCACACGGTCTTGAGACCGTGTGACCTCAAACGGTCTTGAGACCGTGAGGTCTCAAACGGTCTTGAGACCGTGTGACCTCAAACGGTCTTGAAACCGTGAGGTCTCAAACGGTCTTGAGACCGTTTGGTCCACTTGGTCTCAAACCGTTTGGACCTCCAACATGGTTCAATGGTTTCAATCGTTTATGATTATCAATGTTGAAGCCTCCAAATGGTCAAAGCCATGGTAACCACTTATAGACTGAGTTAATTAGGGTTATGCTTAACCAATTGGTTACTCAATTGACCCTCAATTGATCAAATTACCTTAATCCTAGACCTCCAAACGGTCTTGGGTTGTCACCACACGGTCTTGAGACCGTTTGGATGAGTTCCAAACGGTCTTGAGACCGTTTGCCCATCCAACTTTTGTATTCTAGTGTAAATTCTTCAAGGTTGGATCTATTGAGTTGATTATCATATCAATACTTAATTGCAATGTAATTTGGTATCTTTGTACTTTCAATTGGTCAACTATACTTGACCCCAGACCTCCACACGGTCTTGGGTGATTCCCCACACGGTCTTGAGACTGTTTGATTGATCCCCAAACGGTCTTTAGACCGTTTGGGTCAATCAACCCAAAAACACTAAGTTATTCATTGAGATTTCAGTACTGATTTCAATTAGGGTTTACCCTAGTAATCATCCTTCAACTCTTAGCTTGTTTGGAATTAGTCCATCAAATTTGGTGAGTTGTTAATCAACATTATTTTGAAAAGTAATCTCATACGGTCAACGCTTGGTCAACGTCCTTACACGGTCTTGAGACCGTTTGCCCAAAAAGGGCGATTTCAACAGATTGGAAATCAGGAGTAAATTCAATTAAAGTTGTTGATTAAAAAGGCCATATCTCACGATTCCTTTGGAGTTATCATCTCAAATTTTGTGGGTGATTAGCCTACATAATTGTGAACAGAAATCTTATACGGTCCACGCTTGGTCAACGCGGCTAAACGGTCTTGAAGACCATTTGCCCTTACACGGTCTTGAGACCGTTTGCTCACCAAACAGTTTTGCAAACCGTGTGAGCACTTGGAGGAGACCGTTTGGTAAAGTGAAAAGTAGTGGATTAACTTTGGAAATAACGTCTTCATCTCCTAGCTCAGGAACAGCAAGGATTTCTCACGGATTTGCTTGCAAGGTAGCAAAGGAAGGTAGAGAAGAAGAAGAACTATCATCTAAAAGCATAAACGAGATGTATATAACAAAGCATAGGTTTAGAGTTATAAAACCCGCCTAAAGGTTGCTCCTTGAGCTCCAAGCTTTCGAGCTCCAAGCTTTTAATGGCGTCCTTGAGCTTCCGCAGGTCGGCCAAGGTGAAACCTCCAGGGAAAGTCGAGAAGAGATGGCTAGAAAGGTAGAGCTATGTGAGCTAGCCATTAATTTGACCTTGAATTCGAGTTCTAACCATGAACTTAAGCAAAAGGGAGGATTCAAACCTACCTTGCACTCCTTGGTCGTCCTCCTGAGCTCCACAACTCTTCCTTAGTCGGTTTGGTTGAATAGAACAGTGAAGGAAACGAAGGGAAAGTTTCCTTGCTAAGTGAAGTGGAGAGTATATATATACTTGGGGTGAGATTCTCAACATAAGCTCATAAGTTCTCCATATTTTCAACTAAGTCCCTCCATCCTTCTATGCTCGTCCCTTCATATTAATTCTAAGGACAAACCTTCTTCTAAGGTCAAGAAATGAGGGCAAAGAAGATCAACCTATTAGTTAAGCATACACCTAAAAGGCTATTGTACATACACCTTGATTATTCAATCACAAAGGTGTTTTTTCATTATATGATTATTCAATTGAAGTGACCTTTCATCATTTCTTCTCTAAATGATGACAAGAGTCTTAAAAGATATTTTAGATGATGTATTTTACAAGTTGCACCCCTCAAATTGGGTAAATTGCACTTTTCTCCAATTTAGGGTTTTCAAGCACCGGGATTGCTTCCACAGCTGCACCTTGGTGCCCAAGCTTGGGAAATCCCTCAAACCTTACCATCATCATTCTCATGATGTCTCAACATCAGAGGAACATCTCAACATGTGCAATTTGCAAATTAACCCTTCTAACTGGGTAATTTGCACATAGGTCCCTGTATTACAAAACAATGCTACAACTTTATATAAAAAGGAGCAAAAACTGAAATATATGTTTCTGAGAAACTTAATTACATGCCCAAAGTTAATCACAAGGATTTAATTACATATTTAGGCAGAACAATCTAGGGTTAACTCATAACCCAGGTCAGGGATGTTACAAATTATCCAACCCTTACAAGGATTTCGTCCTCGAAATCGATAAGACATATTAAGAGAAAAGGGCAGGATACTTCCTTCTCATCTCATCCTCTAGTTCCCAAGTGGCTTCTTCAACACCACGGTGATTCCAGAGGACTTTCACAAGATTTATATCTTTCTTCTTTAACCTTTTAATTCTATTATCAAGGATTGACACTGGTCCCTCCTCATAGGATATATCATCATTCAATTCTACCTCCATAGGTTGTAGAACTGACTCGGTGTCTGGGTGACATTTCTTCAGCATAGAAATGTGAAACACAGGATGTAACCTCTGTAACTCTGGTGGCAGCTCTAGTCTATATGCTATCTTTCCAATCCGTTCAATGATTGGATAAGGCCCCATAAATCTAGGAGCTAACTTCCCTTTCCTTCCAAAACGAAGGACCCCTTTCCAAGGCGAGACTTTGAGATACACTCTGTCTCCAACCTGGAATTCTAAGGGTCTACGACGTTTGTCAGCATAAGATTTCTGCCTATCCTGTGCAGTCTTAATCTTTTGTTGTATTACTTTAATCTTCTCTGTGGTCTGCTGCACAAGATCAGGACCTAACAACTGACGTTCACCAGTCTCAAACCAACACAAAGGTGATCTACAACGTCTACCATATAAGGCTTCATATGGTGCCATATCAATACTATGCTGATAGCTATTGTTATAGGCAAACTCTATTAAGCTTAGGTGTAGATCCCAACTTCCGGTAAACTGGAGAACACATGCTCTCAACAGGTCTTCTAAGGTCTGTATGGTCCTTTCCGATTGTCCATCAGTTTGTGGATGAAAGGCCGTACTAAACCTTAGCTTGGTGCCTAAGGCTCTGTGTAACTGTTCCCAAAAACGACTTGTAAACTGAGGACCTCGGTCAGAAACTATCGTGACAGGAACTCCGTACAAACGCACTATCTCTTGTACATACAACTGTGATAACCTTTCAGCAGAAAAGGTTGTTTTGACAGGTAAGAAGTGCGCTGTCTTTGTCAACCTATCAACAACTACCCAAATGGAATCATGTCCTTTGCTTGTCCTGGGTAGGCCAACAACAAAGTCCATGGTCACATGGTCCCATTTCCACTGTGGTATGGGTAAAGGTTGCATTGTTCCTGTAGGCTTCTGGTGTTCAGCTTTAACTTGCTGACACACAGGACACCTCAGAACAAACTCTGCAACATCCTTCTTCATTCCAGGCCACCAATACAGTTCCTTTAAATTACGATACATCTTGGTGCCCCCTGGATGCATAGCATACATGGAAGAATGAGCTTCTTCCAGGACTAACTTCCTCAAGTTACCCACATCCGGCACTATCATCCTTCCATTATAACAGGCTACATGATCATCCGAGTCATGGAAACCATCTTGCTTCTCATTTCCATACTCTGATATGATCTGCTGAACTGCATCATCACCTTGCTGTGCTTCCTTAATCTGCTCTCTTAAGGTAGGTTTAATATGCATCTCAGCTAACAACCCGGCTAACAATGACACCTTCAACTGTACATTGTCTTGCCTTAAAGAGATAAGCATATCTCTCCTAGAGCATACTAAAGAGTTTAGTTGTGCTCTATTCATGGTTGATGTTGCTGATTTCCTACTCAAGGCATCTGCAACAACATTGGCCTTGCCCGGATGGTAATCAATTGTACAATCGTAGTCCTTGATTAACTCCATCCAACGACGTTGCTTCATGTTAAGCTCGTGCTGAGAGAAGATATACTTAAGGTTCTTATGGTCTGTGAAAATCTGGAATGTTTCTCCGTAGAGATAATGCCTCCAGATCTTCAAGGCATGAACCACAGCAGCTAACTCCAGATCGTGTGTCGGATAATTCTCCTCGTGTTTCTTAAGCTGTCGAGAAGCAAAAGAAATCACTTGTTTATCCTGCATCAACACACATCCAAGTCCATTCTTGGAAGCATCACTGAAGACTACATATCCTTTTCCTTGTTCTGGTAGCACAAGCACAGGTTACTTGTCAACCTCTCCTTCAACAACTGGAAAGATTGTTGACACTTATCACTCCAAGAAAAAGGAACATCTTTCCGGGTCAACTTGGTCAAAGGTAAGGCTATAGAACTAAAGTTCTTAATGAACCCTCGATAATAGCCTGCTAACCCCAAGAAACTTCGAATCTCCGTCGGTGTCTTCGGTTGTTCCCACTGTAGAACATATTCTACCTTTGTAGGGTCAACACGAATTCCCGAGGCAGATATCACATGTCCAAGAAAAGATACCTCCGACAGCCAGAACTCACACTTGCTAAACTTAGCATACAGCTTGTGTTCTCTTAGCAAGGTCAAAGCTTGGCGAAGATGCCGCTCATGCTGCTGAGCATCCTTACTATAGATCAGAATGTCATCTATGAAGACGACAACACACTGATCAAGGAAAGGTCGAAAAACTCTATTCATGAGTTCCATAAATGCAGCTGGTGCATTGGTTAGTCCAAACGACATAACCGTGAACTCATAGTGACCATACCTTGTCCTAAAGGCAGACTTGGATATGTCACTATCCTTAATACAAAGTTGATGATATCCAGACCTCAAGTCTATCTTTGAAAAGACGGTTGCACCACGCAACTGGTCAAAGAGATCATCAATCCTCGGCAGAGGATACTTATTCTTTATTGTTACTTTATTGAGTTGTCTGTAGTCGATGCACAATCGCATTGACCCATCCTTCTTTTTAACAAACAAGACCGGAGCACCCCAAGGTGAAGTGCTCGGTCGGATAAAACCCTTCTCAAGTAACTCTTGAAGCTGTTTCTTGAGTTCTGCCATCTCGGCAGGCGCCATTCTATACGGAGTCTGGGCTATGGGTTTCGTATCTGGGATCAGATTGATTTCAAAATCAATCTCCCGAGGTGGTGGTATACCAGGAAGTTCTTCAGGAAACACATCCTCGAATTCCCTGACTATGGGAACTTCAGCAGGATTGGAACTTTTCTTGGTAACATCTACCACATGGGCCAAGAATGCATAACATCCTTGCCTCAACAGCTTATCAGCAACCATAGCTGACACAAGACAGGTGGGCAAAATCTTTCTTTCACCTTGAAAGATCCATGTGTTGCTTTCATCAGCAAATACAGCCAACTTGGACTCACAATCCAAGACAACTCTATACCCCTCTAAGGTATCCATCCCGAGGATTATATCAAATCCTTGCATATCAAGCGGTATAAGATCCACTTGAATGCGATGGTCAGAAAAGAAGAGGATGCAAGGAGAGCATACCTCCTGCAAAACGGCAGACCCACTCAACGGAGTCTCCAACAACAAACTATCTGCCCTATGACTAACAGTCACATTGCAGTTACGAATCACTCTATGAGTGATGAAAGAGTGCGTAGCACCCGGGTCAATCAGAACAGATACAACACAGGATGTAGACATATCAGGATATAAAAGTTCCATCTGACCTGCCACCACCCGTGGATTGACCACTGCATCTGGTGGGTTCATAGCATAGAACCTCGCTGTCGCCTGGTGTTGAGGGGGTGCTGATGATCCAGCTTGAGACGCTTGTCCACGTCCTCGAGCTGCTCCTTGAGATTGCATTCTCTGAGATCCTTGTTGATTTTGTCTCGGAGGCTGTGTCACACTGACAGGCCTAGAACGGCAATCCTTCATCAAGTGTCCCACCTTACCACAGTTGTAGCAACTCCTCTCCTGTTGTTGTGGTCTGGGTGGTCCAATTACTGACATTGATGCAGAACTGTGCGTCCTTTGAGGCGGTTGACTCCGTCCTCTACCTCTGCTTGGTGACCATTGAGTTTGAAAACTCGATCTTAATGGTGGAGGGTTAGATGCAGAGAATCTAGGTTTCTTGGAATCCCTAGATGAAGAACCCTGGAACTGTGGATATCTTTTCTGGGTTTGCCTCTTCTCAACCACAGATCTCTCTATCCTTCGGACTGACTCAACGAAGGTAGAGAATCTCTCTCGGTTTTCTAAGGCAGACACAGGGGTTGACATATCAGCATTCAAACCCTTCTCGAATCTCCTGATTCTTTCCTCATCTGTGGCAGCCATGTGCGGACAGAACCGCAGCAATTCCATGAACTTAGCTTCATACTCGCTAATGTTCATCATACCCTGCCTTAGTCTCTCAAACTGAGAGATCTTCTCATCTAGGAAGGTCTTTGGAAAATATCTATTGATAAATTCCCGACGAAACTCTTCCCATGAGAACTCTATTCCAGGTCTCTTCTGCTCTTCCATATTCCACCAGTGACCAACACTGCCTTTGAGAAGATAGACAGCATGTCTAACCTTCTCAGCTTCCGGGATAATAAGAATCCTGAAAGCCTTCTCCAACTCTGTCAACCATAGGTCAGCATCTGCGGGGTCGGCAGTCCCAAAGTACTCGGTAGCTCCGACACGACGAAGTCGTTCGAACGTCTTACCGATACCTTGTGCTTCAGGCTGGACAGGTGCCCTAGGTGTAGGCATGGGCATCCTGTCGGTTATGTGTGTCATGACAGTCATGAACTGCCCGAACATTGTCTGTACAGCTGGGTTACCCATGTCGGCTGGGTCAAACTGGGGTGGCTCTCTTAGTGACTCTGGTGCAGGCTGTTCTATTCTTGGAACCCTTAAACCGCCTTGAGGTGCACTAGCACTACTCTCTGCCACGTACTCATCATGAGGCTCAGCCATCCTTATGTATCTTCTTCTCCTGAGGAGTAGAAGATTCTATTAGATAGGGAAAGAGTACTAAAGATAGACTCGACATCCTAAGTCCTATGCCTCTGTAGACTCAACTGACCTAGAGCTCTGATACCACTAATTGTGGGCTCTTATCTCCAAACCACGGTATAAACTTAGCGGAAGCGATTCGATAAACAGCGGAAGACAAAAATCACGGGAAATTAAAACTTTTCGAGACAAGAGCTTGAATCCTTAAAAGCTTCTTTCATAACAAGAGATAAACTGTTTACATCTCATGATAATTACTTCTTTTGTAATTATATACATCAAGATACAAAATCTCAAGAACTCATAACAAAAGACTCCAAGACCTGAGAGTACAGAGGACACATAGGACTGACTCTAACTACACCACAAGGCAGGCTAAATCTCCACCTGAGATTTACTGCTGCTCCTGGTGCTGCTGCTGCTGGGACTGGTCACCTGTAGACCTGTTCCTCCGTCCTCGACGTCCACCTAAAAAGTTGAAGTCTACGGGGTGAGACAATTGTACATAATTGTCCCAGCGAGAGTTATAACTCTCCGCCAGAAGCTTTATTATAATATCAAAGAATAACTTAAGCAGTAAAAGCTTACAAGGCATTCAATAGCAGATACAGTTGTAAACAAGAGTTCAACATTTATCAAACATGAAGAATATATGCACTATACAATGTAACATCAATCAACTAACTCGTAGTTATCTCTAACAGGTATACTACGCTGTAGAGTATGTTTTTCAAACATTACTTTTATGCCCTGTGGAGATGAGGTTTACCACTCATACTCCAACCAATCACTGCTAAGTGCCTCGGTATCATACTAGGTCATCGAAAGAGCCGGATTCTCATGACCTTCTCCTTCCTCATTCAGTAAGAGGATCACTCGTAGGACATCTTGTGTCTCTACTATCATAGCTTACCAGGGTAATCTGGTCCTTCGCTATTTTAGAGTTACAGTGGCGTTCTGTACTCTCTTCGTCATCAGGAGATTTCATGTTTATCTTCCACTGATACGGATATCTGTGCTTTCCTCATCATCAGGAGGTTTCATGTTTACCATCCACTGATACGGTATGAGTTTTGTAGTGAAGGATTGACGGATTATACATCTACATCAAATTCCTACACTAGGATGTAAGGTTCTACACATCCATATACCCCACATACTCAACAGTATGTGATCCAGGAGTTCCCGTAGGAAAACCTGTTTCACCATCATTTGATCTCTGACAATGATGGATCTATGATCAGGGCTCTACATTTCACTTGATTAGTTAGGTACATTCAGTATTCTTTTAACATCACACATTGTTCTTCAAACAATAATGGTAGCATAACAGCTATAAAAGGAGAATACTAAATGTAACAAGCCTAACTCACATCAATCATCATTTCTCATTATACTCATCACAAGTCATCTCTAAAGCATGACCTTGATGGTATTCATGGCTCTCACAGCCCGTTATTATCATAGAATGCCACTGACAAGGCATCAAGATACTTTACTTATTTATAAAGCTATCAATATGCCTTTAATGAATATAGTATCATCATCCATACCTGGATATGATCACCTCCATATCAGAACCTGCATGGTTAATTCAACTAATAAAGGTAATTCAAAACAATGATTATACTTTCCACTCTTGTCATAAGAGCTAAGTTCTTTGATTCTTATCAAATAGAGTTTAATACTCATATAACATGTCATCACCTTTGAATTAGAGTTTACTATTCACATCACATGTCATTACCCTTGAATTAGGGTTTACTATTCACATCACATGTCATTACCCTAGAATTAGGGTTTACTATTCACATCATATGGTGAATTGAACTCATAACATCATCATGTATGAGGAACATCATCATTGATGCTCCCAAATTAGCTTAAGATTCATCATATATCATAATTAGGGTTTCCATGATCTCACATAGGTGGATCATACCCTAATTATGCACATTCATGTGTATTGAAGGTTCTTTACTTGAGTTTCCACCCTAAAGGGGTACTTTCTCTCTCTTAAGGTACTTTCTCTCTCCTCATACTAGTAGATAGTGATAACACCACTCTAGATCAGGTTGGTTTAAGTCCTCATGGGCTAACATAAGCCAAAACATCACTATCGTGTGATTAGGGTTTGATTTGAACAAGGTTTTACTCAATTGAACCCCTCAAGGGTATTTTGGTAATTCACCCCATTGATCACCATCATGGGTTAATTCATTAGTCACTTAGTCCCTTAATATCCTAGGTTATCATTAGGGTATAGATTAGAGCATCATTGAACCATTTACATCTTCAAGTGATTAAGTGAAATCAACCTTTGAAAACCTCAAACGGTTTCAACCTTCAACCTCCAAACGGTTTGAAACCGTTTGGATGAGTTGACCGTTTGCTAGGGTTGACTCCAAGACCGTGTGACCTTCAAGGTCGATTGCCCAAACCGTGTGAGGGTGTAGACCGTTTAACAAGTTTGACTTCAAGACCGAGAGGGCTTACACGGTTTGAGACCGTTTGATGTCTCTCGATCTTGAGATCGTTTGAGTCCAAACGGTCTTGAGACCGTTTGGCCCCAAACGGTCTAGAGACCGTGAGGCCTCACACGGTCTTGAGACCGTGTGACCTCAAACGGTCTTGAGACCGTGAGGTCTCAAACGGTCTTGAGACCGTGTGACCTCAAACGGTCTTGAGACCGTGTGACCTCAAACGGTCTTGAGACCGTGAGGTCTCAAACGGTCTTGAGACCGTTTGGTCCACTTGGTCTCAAACCGTTTGGACCTCCAACATGGTTCAATGGTTTCAATCGTTTATGATTATCAATGTTGAAGCCTCCAAATGGTCAAAGCCATGGTAACCACTTATAGACTGAGTTAATTAGGGTTATGCTTAACCAATTGGTTACTCAATTGACCCTCAATTGATCAAATTACCTTAATCCTAGACCTCCAAACGGTCTTGGGTTGTCACCACACGGTCTTGAGACCGTTTGGATGAGTTCCAAACGGTCTTGAGACCGTTTGCCCATCCAACTTTTGTATTCTAGTGTAAATTCTTCAAGGTTGGATCTATTGAGTTGATTATCATATCAATACTTAATTGCAATGTAATTTGGTATCTTTGTACTTTCAATTGGTCATCTATACTTGACCCCAGACCTCCACACGGTCTTGGGAGATTCCCCACACGGTCTTGAGACCGTTTGATTGATTCCCAAATGGTCTTGAGACCGTTTGGGTCAATCAACCCAAAAACACTAAGTTATTCATTGAGATTTCAGTACTGATTTCAATTAGGGTTTACCCTAGTAATCATCCTTCAACTCTTAGCTCGTTTGGAATTAGTCCATCAAATTTGGTGAGTTGTTAATCAACATTGTTTTGAACAGTAATCTCATACGGTCAACGCTTGGTCAACGTCCTTACACGGTCTTGAGACCGTTTGCCCAAAAAGGGTGATTTCAACAGATTGGAAATCAGGAGTAAATTCAATTAAAGTTGTTAATTAAAAAGGCCATATCTCACGATTCCTTTGGAGTTATCATCTCAAATTTTGTGGGTGATTAGCCTACATAATTGTGAACAGAAATCTTATACGGTCCACGCTTGGTCAACGCGGCTAAACGGTCTTGAAGACCATTTGCCCTTACACGGTCTTGAGACCGTTTGCTCACCAAACGGTTTTGCAAACCGTGTGAGCACTTGGAGGAGACCGTTTGGTAAAGTGAAAAGTAGTGGATTAACTTTGGAAATAACGTCTTCATCTCCTAGCTCAGGAACAACAAGGATTTCTCACGGATTTGCTTGCAAGGTAGCAAAGGAAGGTAGAGAAGAAGAAGAACTATCATCTAAAAGCATAAACGAGATGTATATAACAAAGCATAGGTTTAGAGTTATAAAACCCGCCTAAAGCTTGCTCCTTGAGCTCCAAGCTTTCGAGCTCCAAGCTTTTAATGGCGTCCTTGAGCTTCCGCAGGTCGGCCAAGGTGAAACCTCCAGGGAAAGTCGAGAAGAGATGGCTAGAAAGGTAGAGCTATGTGAGCTAGCCATTAGTTTGACCTTGAATTCGAGTTCTAACCATGAACTTAAGCAAAAGGGAGGATTCAAACCTACCTTGCACTCCTTGGTCGTCCTCCTGAGCTCCACAGCTCTTCCTTAGTCGGTTTGGTTGAATAGAACAGTGAAGGAAACGAAGGGAAAGTTTCCTTGCTAAGTGAAGTGGAGAGTATATATATACTTGGGGTGAGATTCTCAACATAAGCTCATAAGTTCTCCATATTTTCAACTAAGTCCCTCCATCCTTCTATGCTCGTCCCTTCATATTAATTCTAAGGACAAACCTTCTTCTAAGGTCAAGAAATGAGGGCAAAGAAGATCAACCTATTAGTTAAGCATACACCTAAAAGGCTATTGTACATACACCTTGATTATTCAATCACAAAGGTGTTTTTTCATTATATGATTATTCAATTGAAGTGACCTTTCATCATTTCTTCTCTAAATGATGACAAGAGTCTTAAAAGATATTTTAGATGATGTATTTTACAAGTTGCACCCCTCAAATTGGGTAAATTGCACTTTTCTCCAATTTAGGGTTTTCAAGCACCGGGATTGCTTCCACAGCTGCACCTTGGTGCCCAAGCTTGGGAAATCCCTCAAACCTTACCATCATCATTCTCATGATGTCTCAACATCAGAAGAACATCTCAACATGTGCAATTTGCAAGTTAACCCTTCTAACTGGGTAATTTGCACATTGGTCCCTGTATTACAAAACAATGCTACAACTTTATATAAAAAGGAGCAAAAACTGAAATATATGTTTCTGAGAAACTTAATTACATGCCCAAAGTTAATCACAAGGATTTAATTACATATTTAGGCAGAACAATCTAGGGTTAACTCATAACCCAGGTCAGGGATGTTACAGCCGCGGTCACGGTCGAGGCCATGTGGACCGCGGCCGTGATGTAGACTTCGTTGCTGCAAAAACGTGTGGACTTGGGGAGAAATCTTGGAGTAAAGATGTTTTCTCAGGTCCGGTGCCTGTAAGTCCCAAAATTGGCTAGTTGAGCGGTGTTTATTTAGAAAAGGGCATAAATTACAAGGAGACAAGAAACATGGTTTATTTAAGGCAAATTAAGACTAAAGTGACACAAAACTATAGATAAAATGCATAGATAATATGCGTAGATTTGGGTGTTATCAATTACCCCAAGCTTAAAACTTGCTTGTCCTCAAGCAAGACTGTGCTCAAAGAACAAAAAGATAACATCCAAATTAAGCTTGGCAATAAATGCTAAAGTTAAGAAAAAAACCCGTTTAAAACATCTATTCTCCTGATCCATGTCATTTCAGAGCAAACCCCCACCAATCAACCACAGTCTTTCTAAAGCAAGATCAAAGAGTTTCCAGACAAGATTAAGCAAATTCACTACAGCCTGTTGATACTCATCAGGGTTTGAATCATAATTATTTAAATATGAAAGAGTTGTCACATAGGTGATCACGCGGGTGATGAGCAATGAGCCATCACCATGAATCCATGCATACCAATCAGGAATACCACGCCTCTCACTTATTCATGTCCTTAAGAAACAAAGCAAAAGACTGTAATGACTTCTGAGGATCCCGATCTGCGTCAGGTTGGTCCATGTAACGAGCAACAGTCCCTGCAGTCCGAACCAGTTGGTCTAAAGCAGTGAGATGAACTCCTCGTACTGCGCCCAAACCAACCCTGCTACTGGGATGATCTCATAGGTCTCCTAGGGGTTCCTAGTGACTCTCTAATGAGCCTTTGGAGTGATACTACAAGGCGCGACATGCCCCCGTTCGTGAGCGCAGTCATACACCGATTGGGCACCATCCTCAACTCTCTTAAAAGAGAAAACAACGCTCATTTATTATTCACACTCAGGCTTTTATCAAATGCATTCTATTTGTATGCTTGGGTGAGAACTATATAGATATATTTGGGATTTTTTGGGCGGCCAAGCCTCTTTTGCAATTTTTTTTTATTATTTTCATCTTTTTGACTCAATCTAATGTGAGAAGGCGTGTAGTCCATCAAGGAAAACATTTCATCTTGATCATAGCTCAAAGCCCATCATGATTCGCTTAACACCTGTGTGAAAAGTTGCAATTATGATTCAAGAATCCTTAGAATAGAGGCAAGCTCGTGAAACCACAGCTAGGATTCTTTAATCGTGTTTTAGCTCATTCCAACGGTCCTTTACCATGGATTTGCCATTCACGACTTAGATCAAGGGAATTTAGCTTTAAGCTATGAAAAAGGGACATAACCTTAGATTTATTATCAAACTCAAGGAAAGATTCAAAGAGCAAGTCAAGCGAAAGGTCAAGCAATTTTTAAGATGAAAACTGTGCATTTAGGCATAAAGTCAAGCATTTATCTATTAGATTCGCACCATATAGCCATAATTGCAAAGCTAACAAGCTGAATTTTTTTAAAAATTTTAAAACTAAGTGCAGGAAGTAAACATGCATGCTAGAAGGGTGAAGAGAAAGAAGGGCGAAGCTGACCACCCCAAGCTTAAAATTTGCTCGTCATCGAGCAAGACTTAAACTTGAAATAGTAAGACAAGAATGCATGATTTTAACGACAATTATTGAAATTCTAAAGGTGATACATGGTTGCAAGGAAAATTAAAGCAGTTAAAGGAAAGAAAACTATCGAAGCAAGGTTATGAAAAACAAAATTTATTGAAATAAAAGGGTGGGAGGGTGGGTAAGAAAAAAGGGGGTGGCTGCCCCACGATACCGACACTCGGATCCCAAATCCTAAGTTTTGGGACCAGTGCCACCTGTGTCTTGCCAACGGGGTCCGCCATATAATAGGAGTAGAATAGGCGGATGTGTTGGCCCTGCCGAGTCCGAAGAAGCGAAGTGAAATCTGGCGACTCGGTGAAGTCATCTTTGTGCTGGAAGTGGCTTGAACTGTACTGGGATGAATTCTTCGGCATATCATCCTCAGGGTACCTTTCATTATATGAATCTGAATATGAAGGTCCTGGGATGTCGACACAGGATGAGATGGATGAGAGAGTTTGGATGTCATTTGGAGGACTCATATCTTCTCTCTCCATCTCTACATTTGAGGTTGGATGCTCATATAAATCTTCATGTACAGTCTGAGTCATCCAATCATCTTCTGAACAAGAAGTACTCCCTGAAGAATCAGTTTGTGGTTCTACCACCCCAAGCTTATCACATGGCGTGGAGTCAAGGGTATCTTCATGCTTAGTAGCCATGTTGTAGTGAACCGTCTATCCTGCCCCCTTGACGTCCACCCTACCTTGTAAAGGTAAGGGTGTAAATAGCGACTCGTGCTGCTCTAACTTGTTTTCGTCAATATACTCACTGCTCCATGTCGAGCTGCTGTCGTCGTCGTCATCGAACAAATTGTTCCAAACCATGGTTGGCGCGCTGCTCAAACGAAGTGACAAGTCTCAATATGAGAGATGTCACTCTGGTTTGGTTCAATATCTGACTCTGGTTCCTCTGACTAACCTTCTGGCTGTGAGGAAACTTGGCTTTTAGAGTCGTCATCATCGTCATCATAGACCCATTTGTGTCTATAACTCATATCTTCCATTGGTTCATCAGCTGGGTCATCTAGATAGAATGAAGGGCTTCCCCAAGTGGGTTGGTCTTCACAGAAAAATCCTGATGAATCCAGTTGATGGTCTAAATAGGATGGTAAGATATACTCCGCTTCAGATCCAATGGAATGGTCTTGATGACTAAAGTCATCATCGCCAAGCGGTAGAGATTGTGACTGTATGGTAACCAAATTGACGAGCTCTTGAAGCCTACTTCATTGTTCAACATCTTCATGAAGTTGTCGGACTTGTGCAACAACACCTTCAAGGTTCGTCAATTCTGCCTCGCAATGCCGCTGTAGACTTGCTGTATCAAACTGGTGTGCTTGGACGAATCCTTGCTCAACAGCTTGAAGTAGGCTTCTACTGTGGTTTGCAGCCTCGGTGGCTACTTTGAGATGACGATCCTGCTCTTCTAGAAGTTGTTGCATTGGATCGACATCTTCTTGGAGATGAGGGGCTAAGGAGGTGAGTGCATGAATACTTTCCCTAGCCAACTCCACTGCCTTAATCAGTTCTTGATCCCATGATAGCACGGGAGTCAAGGGCTGACTGGCAGTCTCTGTATTTGGGGCATCTTCATATGACGACGGTGGGGGCGAATATAACTCGACGAGTTGTAAGACACGACTTTCAATTATTTGCCAGCAGTCAGAACTGTGGAAAAACTCAGGAGGACAGGTGGACAAGTTCACTTGTCTTGCCGAAGCGAGATCCATGGCTGAAAAAAGTATAAGAAAAAAGGAAAACTATTCAGTATATATGGACAAGTATGTGTAAAGCAAGAGGAAAACTATGCATATATATACATGCTTATAGTGACAGAACAAAATCTGCTAGGCGTGTAAACGTGGAAAACCACGTCCCTGACAACGACGCCAAAAAGTTGATCGCCTCCTTTTCCTCGTGTCCTGGTACGAACGTGGGACAAGGGAAGGAATCAAGCTTTACATTTTTAACCCGAAACTTCTAAGACGCCCACAACTTTTATTACGGGGTCGAAGTAGATATTCGGGGTCGAACACATGGACGTGGAGACGTTTAGGACGTCAAAGATTTTCGTTCTTGGGTCAGATAAGCCAAAAGTTATAGTCGATAAAAGTATATGCTAGAACTAGTCTAGCGGGTTGTCACGATTTAAAACAAAATAAAGTAAAGAAAAGAAAAGAAAAGAAAACAAAACAAAACAGAGCTCGTGGTTCTACTAATCAGAGAAAGAGAGTTCCTGGCTATGTAACCACAAACAGGGTAGTCTATGCACTCGTTCTCGGGCGTAGACAACCCTCGAACACCCAAGCAAGCATCTAGTACGCACAACGGCCTCTGTTTCTGTGGGGTCATCCCACTCGCTCTCGCGATGCGTGACTAAAACCATCAACGATATGTTATCGAGTCCTCTCTTGAGGATGACATATCAATACCACAGAATATGCTAAGTTCCCTCTCGAGTCTTAGGACATTCAGAGATATTAGGAACAGAGTACCCTGGATTTTCCTCCTCTCGGGTTCAGATCTAAACTATCGTCTCTTAGCTATTCCTACAACGGATCTCTCGATTCAGGAAGAAATAGCAGTTCAAGTGAGTAAGAGATCAACCAAACTAGCAATCATAACTTAGAAAGAGAAAATAGAATATACAACATACTAGATCTGATATGAATCTACTTGTTTAAGGCAAAAGTACATATACATGCCCAGATCGGGCTACATAGCCAAGAAGGTGCCCAACTAGCCATGGACAAGCATAGTTGGCCCCGAACAAAGATGGAAGAATATCGTAGTACAAGACAACAAGGGGAACATAAGAAATAAGGAGGAAGAAGAAGAGATTAAGCCCGTAGAGGAGAGGTGGCTCTCGCTCCTTAGCCTCCGTAAATGCCGGATCTCGTCTTTCAGGCCCTCCTTCTTGTTCATCCGGATACCTTGGCCTCCTTCCTCTCTAGATCCTCCCCAAACAGCAGCTCGGTCCGTGGTTGGAGGTGGAAAAGCGGTGGAAGATGAAAGCATGCTGAAGAGGCGGGCGTAGAACGAGCACTTCGGCCCCTTCTGACCTCCAGACTCTCCCACGATTCTTCGGGAACCTCACTGGGTCGAGACCAATTGTTGGAAAAACACCCCAGATCCGAACCCCTTCCCCAGGTGGGGAGGGACGGGTATTTATAGGCGGTGTGATCGCGGCTCTGAACAAGATCGCGGCTTCAACTACCGCGGTCGCGGCGAGGACCTCTTGTCGTGGTTATGCGACCGAGGTGCCTTCCGCGGTCGCGGTTGAGGCCGACTGATCACCTTGGTTGGAGCTGGGCACCACGGTCGAGGTGTAAACCTCAGTCGCGGTCGCGATCGAGGCCATGTGGACCGCGGTCGCGGCTGTGGCGATGATGAGGACCGCGGTCGCAGTGTGCGTCCTAGCCGCGGTCACAGTTGAGGCCATGTGGACCGCGGCCGTGGTGTAGACTTTGCTGTTGCAAAAACGTGTGGACTTGGGGAGAAATCTTGGAGTAAAGATGTCTTCTCAGGTCTGGTGCCTGCAAGTCCCAAAATTGGCTAGTTGAGCGGTCTATATTTAGAAAAGGACATAAATTACAAGGAGATAAGAAACATGGTTTATTTAAGGCAAATTAAGACTAAAGTGACACAAAACTATAGATAAAATGCATAGATAATATGCGTAGATTTGGGTGTTATCAACTACCCCAAGCTTAAAACTTGCTTGTCCTCAAGCAAGACTGTGCTCAAAGAACAAAAAGATAACATCCAAATTAAGCTTGGCAATAAATGCTAAAGTTAAGAAAAAAATAGTTTAAAGCATCTATTCTCCTGATCCATGTCATTTCAGAGAAACCCCCCACCAATCAACCACAGTCTTGCTAAAGCAAGATCAAAGAGTTTCCAGGTAAGATTAAGCAAATTCACTACAGCCTGCCGATACTCATGAGGGTTTGAATCATAATTATTTAAATATGAAAGAGTTGTCACATAGGTGATCACGCGGGTGATGAGCAATGAGCCATCACCATGAATCCATGCATACCAATCAGGAATACCACGCCTCTCACTTATTCATGTCCTTAAGAAACAAAGCAAAAGACTCTAATGACTTCTGAGGATCCCGATCTGCGTCAGGTTGGTCCATGTAACGAGCAACAGTCCCTGCATTCTGAACCAGTTGGTCCAAAGCAGTGAGATGAACTCCTCGTACTGTGCTCGAACCAACCCTGCTACTGGGATGATCTCATAGGTCTCCTAGGGGTTCCTAGTGACTCTTAATGAGCATTTGGAGTGATACTATCAGGCACGACATACCCGCGTTCGTGAGTGTAGTCATACACCGGCTGGGCACCATCCTCAACTCTCCTAAAAGAGAAAACAACGCTCATTTACTGTTCACACTCAAGCTTTTATCATCTGCATTCTATTTGTAGGCTTAGGTGAGAACTATATAGATATATTTGGGATTTTGTGGGCGGCCAAGCCTCTTTTGCACATTTTTTTTTAAATATTTTTCATCTTTTTGACTCAATCTAATGTGAGAAGGCATGTAGTACATCAAGGAAAACATTTCATCTTGATCATAGCTCAAAGCCCATCATGATCCGCTTAACACCTATGTGAAAAGTTGCAATTATGATTCAAGAATCCTTAGAACAGAGGCAAGCTCGTGAAACCGCAGCTAGGATTCTTTAATCGTGTTTTAGCTCATTCCAACGGTTCTTTACCATGGATTTGCCATTCATGACATAGATCAAGGGAATTTAGCTTTAAGCTATGAAAAAGGGACATAACCTTAGATTTATTACTAAACTCAAGGAAAGAGTCAAAGAGCAAGTCAAGCGAAAGGTCAAGCAATTTTTAAGATGAAAACTGTTCATTTAGGTATAAAGTCAAGCATTTATTTATTAGATTCACACCATATAGCCATAATTGCAAAGCTAAAAAGCTGATTTTTTTGAAAATTTTAAAACTAAATGCAGGAAGTAAACATGCATGCTAGAAGGGTAAAGAGAAAGAAGGGCGAAGCCGACCACCCCAAGCTTAAAATTTGCTCGTCCTCGAGCAAGACTTAAACTTGAAATAGTGAGGCAGGAATGCATGATTTTAACGACAATTATTGAAATTCTAAAGATGATGCATGGTTGCAAGGAAAATTAAAGCAGTTAAAGGAAAGAAAACTATCTAAGCAAGGTTATGAAAAACAAAATTTATTGAAATAAAAGGGTGGGAGGGTGGGTAAGAGAAAAGGGGGTGGCTGCCCCACGATATCGACACTCGGATCCCAAATCCTAAGTTTTGGGACCAGTGCCACCTGTGTCTTGCCAACGGGGTCCGCCATATAATAGGAGTAGAATAGGCGGATGTGTTGGCCTTACCGAGTCCGAAGAAGCACAGTGAAATCCGGCGACTTGGTGAAGTCATCTTTGTGCTGGAAGTGGCTTAAACTGTACTGGGATGAATTCTTCGGCATATCATCCTCAGGGTACCTTTCATTATATGAATCTGAATATGAAGGTCCTGGGATGTCGACACAGGATGAGATGGATGAGAGAGGTTGGATGTCATTTGGAGGACTCATATCTTCTCTCTCCATCTCTACATTTGAGGTTGGATGCTCAGATAAATCTTCATGTACAATCTGAGTCATCCAATCATCTTCTGAACAAGAAGTACTCCCTGAAGAATCAGTTTGTGGTTCTACCACCCCAAGCTTATCACCTAGCGTGAAGTCAGGGGTATCTTCATGCTCAGTAGCCATGTTGTAGTGAACCGTCTATCCTGCCCCCTTGACGTCCACCCTACCTTGTAAAGGTAAGGGTGTAAATAGCGGCTCGTGCTGCTCCAACTTGTCGTCGTCAATATACTCGTTGCTCCATGTCAAGCTGTTGTCGTCGTCGTCATCGAACAAATTATTCCAAACCATAGTTGGCGCGCTGCTCAAACGAAGTGACAAGTCTCAATATGAGAGATGCCACTCTGGTCTGGTTTAATATCTGACTCTGGTTCCTCTGACTAACCTTCTGGCTGTGAGGAAACTTGGCTTTTAGAGTCTTCATCATCGTCATCATAGATCCATTTGTGTCTATGACTCATATCTTCCATTGGTTCATCAGCTGGGTCATCTGGATAGAATGAAGGGCTTCCCCAAGTGGGTTGGTCTTCACAGAAAAATCCTGGTGAATCCAGTTGATGGTCTGAATAGGATGGTGAGATAAACTCCGCTTCAAATCCAATGGAATGGTCTTGATGACTAAAGTCTTCATCGCCAGGCGGTAGAGCTTGTGACTGTATGGTAACCAAATTGACGAGCTCTTGAAGCCTACTGCATTGTTCAACATCTTCATGAAGTTGTCAGACTTGTGCAACAACACCTTCAAGGTTCGTCAATTCTGCCTCGCAATGCTGCTGTAGACTTGCTGTATCAAACTGGTGTGCTTGGACGAATCCTTGCTCAACAGCTTGAAGTAGGCTTCTACTGTGGTTTGCAGCCTCGGTGGCTACTTTGAGATGACGATCCTGCTCTTCTAGAAGTTGTTGCATTGGATCGACATCTTCTTGGAGATGAGGGGCTAAGGAGGTGAGTGCATGAATACTTTCCCTAGCCAACTCCACTGCCTTAATCAGTTCTTGATCCCATGATAGCACGGGAGTCAAGGGCTGACTGGCAGTCTTTGTATTTGGGGCATCTTCATATGACAACGGTGGGGGCGAATATAACTCGACGAGTTGTAAGGCATGTCTTTCAATTATTTACTAGCAGTCGGAACTACGACAAAACTCGGGAGGACAGGTGGACAAGATCACTTGTCTTGCCGAAGCGAGATCCATGGCTGAAAAAGGTATAAGAATAAAGGAAAACTATTCAGTATATATGGACAAGTATGTGTCAAGTAAGAGAAAAACTATGCATATATATACATGCTTATAGTGACAGAACAAAATCTGTAGGCGTGTAAATGTGGAAAACCATGTCTCCGACAACGATGCCAAAAAGTTGATCGCCTCCTTTTCCTCGTGTCCTGGTACGAATGCGGGACAAGGGAAGGAATCAATCTTTACATTTGTAACCCGAAACCTTCTAAGACATCCATAACTTTCATTACGGAGTCGGAGTAGATATACAAGGTCGAATACAGGGACGTGGTGACGTTTAGGACGCCAAAGATTTGCATTCTTGGGTCAGATAAGCCAAAAGCGATAGTCGATAAAAGTATATGCTAGAACTAGTCTAGCGGGTTGTCATGATTTAAAACAAAACAAAGAAAAGAAAAGAAAACAAAACAAAACAGAGCTTATGGTTCTACTAATCAGAGAAAGAGAGTTCCTGGTTATGTAACCACAAACAGGGCAGTCTTTGCACTCGTTCTCGGGCGTAGACAACCCTCGAACACCCAAGCAAGCATCTAGTACGCACAACGATCTCTGTTCCTGTGGGGTCATCCCACTCGCTCTCGCGATGCGTGACTAAAACCATCAACAATATGTCATCGAGTCCTCTCTCGAGGATGACATATGAATACCTCAGAATATGCTAAGTTCCCTCTTGGGTCTTAGGACATTCGGAGATATTAGGAACAAAGTACCCTGGATCTTCCTCCTCTCGGGTTCAGATCCAAACTATCGTCTCTTAGTTATTCCTATAAGGGATCTCTCGATTCAGGTAGAAATAGCAGTTCAAGCGAGTAAGAGATCAACCAAACTAGCAATCATAACTTAGAAAGAGAAAATAGAACATACAGCATACTAGATCTGATATGAATCTACTTGCTTAAGTCAAAAGTACATATACATGCCCAGATCGAGCTACATAGCCAAGAAGATGCTCAACTAGCCATGGACAAACATAGTTGGCCCCGAACAAAGATGAAAGAACATCGTTGTACAAGACACCAAGGGGAACAGAAGAAATAAGGAGGAAGAAGAAGAGATTAATCCCGTAGAGGAGAGGTGGATCTCGCTCCTTAGCCTCCGTAAAGGCCGAATCTCGTCTTTCAGGCCCTCCTCCTTGGTCATCCGGACACCTTGGCCTCCTTCCTCTCTAGATCCTCCCCAAACAGTAGCTCGGTCCGTGGTTGGAGGTGGAAAAGCGGTGAAAGATGAAAGCATGCTGAAGAGGCGGGCGTAGAACGAGCACTTCGGCCCTTTGGACCTCCAGACTCTCCCACGGTGCTCCGGGAACCTCACTGGGTCGAGACCAATTGCTGGAAAAACACCCCAGATCCGAACCCCTTCCCTAGGTGGGGAGGGACGGGTATTTATAGGCGGTGTGATCGCAGCTTTGAACTAGATCGCAACTTCAACTACCGCGGTCGCGGCGAGGACCTCTGGTCGCGGTTATGCGGCCGAGGTGCCTTCCGCGGTCGCGGTTGAGGCCGGCTGATCACTTTGGCTGGGGCTGGGCACCACGGTCGAGGTGTAAACCTTAGTCACGGTTAGTTCAGTCGCGGTCGCGGTGTGTGTCCTAGCCGCGGTCGCGGTCGAGGCCATGTGGACCGCGGTCGTGGTGTAGACTTAGCTGCTGTAAAAACATGTGGACTTGGGGAGAAATCTTGGAGTAAAGATGTCTTCTCAGGTCCGGTGCCTGCAAGTCCCAAAATTGGCTAGTTGAGCGGTCTTTATTTAGAAAAGGGCATAAATTACAAGGAGATAAGAAACATGGTTTATTTAAGGCAAATTAAGACTAAAGTGACACGAAACTATAGATAAAATGCATAGATAATATGTGTAGATTTGGGTGTTATCAATTAGTTACAAATCAATTTTGTTTTCTTATGTCACTAAGAAAAATTTAGATACAAATTGAAAAACTGTTCGTTATGTTTATTGTAATCTATTGAATGGATCTATTGAACAACCTATTCTAATAGGAAAGTCTTATATTCTTAAATTAATTCATCAAGTTGATGATAAAATTCACGATAATTTATAACAAA
The DNA here is from genome assembly GCA_963693085.1 of Alisma plantago-aquatica. Lineage (NCBI taxonomy): Eukaryota > Viridiplantae > Streptophyta > Magnoliopsida > Alismatales > Alismataceae > Alisma > Alisma plantago-aquatica. Next base: position 1,046,526,013 of record OY856412.1, on the reverse strand, counting down.
GTTTTCATGTTGATTCTCAAGCGGAGTGCTTTTTTCCCTATGCCGCCTATTGATACTAGTGGAGTAAGTACGATTGACTTGTGAGAACCTATAGGTATAACCTGTGGCTCAAAACTAAAATCGACAATCGAAGCATCTGGGGCTGCATCATTTGAAGATACATGATAGAAGGAATTTTTCTATCTCCAAACTTCACCTTCAACAAGTGTGGCTTTATTAAAATAATTTTTCTTTCTTTTCTATATTTTCTTTCTCATAAAATAAGATTAAAGTAAGGGCTAAAAGCACAATATAAAAAAGAATCAAATGACACCATCTCTAAAATAACTAAATGGCTCTTTTTCTCCTGAAGTTGTCGGAAATATTCGTAATAATATATTTGCCACAATTGAAAAGGTCTTATCAATAAGATTTCCATTTATCTGAGATTTAGGCATAATTAGCAATCTATTTTATAATTCTTCTCATTTCCCCCCGAGGAAAAAGTCTCACAAACTAGGAAATTATACAATACGAAATAACATAAAAACAGATTAATTCGAATTATAAAAAATGTGGAATTTAATTGTTCCTCCTTGAAGAGGTAGAGATAATAAATATTTTTATCTAATTGGATAAAACCCAATTTCATTTAATTAGTATACCGATGAGCTAAAGTATTACTATTTCGTCTAAACAAAAGTAAAGAATCAAGGACCTAATTTTCTTACGCATTCTGATAATTTCGTTCGAGGAATCCTTATTGAATTATGATTCAAAAGGAAGAAAAAAACATTTTACATTACAGTAATGATTCATTTTATTTATATAATGTGTACATAAATCAAAATAACAAAATCTCTAGCACACAGTTAGCATGATAACTAGTACACCAGAGGTGCGTCCTTCTCGATCCTCTCTTTTCATGAATAAGCCTCAGTTCCAAGAAATTATATCTTCTACAAAAACATTCACCCAAGAGACAGAAGCACTTTTGAAGGAAGCTATTAAAGAACAGATGGAATTATTCCTACTTCAGGAACAAACATAAATTTGTCATTCTTATTCTATCACTATTGTTTTTATTATTTATTATTTATTCTTCGTAAAATAAAAGAATTATGCTTGATAAATGGCTCCGATTCCACAAAATAAATGTTTGACATGGAAATCTAAAAAAGTAGATGGAAATCAATTGCGTCAATTAGGATTTGAACCTATACCAAAGGTTTAGAAGTCCTCTGTCCTAACCATTTGACAATGGACGCTTTTCATTCCTGTTTTCTTTATTCTTTCATATTCTTTTTTTTTTTCTTATACGAAAAAAATCAGATTACATGAGAAAGATTTAAAGATTTTAGGAATAAGGATATATATCTAAATCAGTGATGGATTTCTAATAAGCAATATGGAGCGGGCAGCGGGAATCGAACCCACATCGTTAGCTAGGAAGGCTAGGGGTTATAGTCGACGTTGGTTGTGTAAAAATAATGGTATGGACTATGAATGATTCCATAATGGAGATTCTTTGTCCACAAAGGGTTATTTTTCTTGTAAATAATCCAAGAAACATGTCAGGTATAGGAACTACCAAAGGTACTAAAGAAACAAGAAGAACAACTAATAATTCATCAGCTAATATATTCCCAAAAAGTCGAAAACTAATTGATAAAGGTTTTGTAAAACCTTCTAAAATATTAATTGGTAAAAGTATTGAAGTTGGTTGAATGTATTTTCCGAAATAACTCAACCCTTTTTTGGTAAGACCCACATAGAAATATGCTACTGACGTGAGTAAAGCTAAAGCAAAAGTGGTATTAATATCATTCGTTGGCACAACTAACTCTCCGTGAGGTAACTCTATGATTTTCCAAGGTAAAAGAGCGCCTGACCAATTAGAAACTAAAAATAAATAAGAACATAGTTCCAATAAAGGGGGTTCAAGAGAAGTTCCTATTGAAGTTCAATATGAATCTTTGGGTACTTATCATGAAATTTATGGGAATTATCTAATAGTATGAAGCATAAAAAAGAAATCTCTTGTATCTATATTCGGACCACAATTGGTCATTTTTTGTTTTATCGGTCCCTATTTATCTAGATGACCATAGATCAATCCCCCCTTTATTTGGAAGTATTGAATACATCCTGAATTATGAGCTTCATGTTACTTCTACCAAGATACATATCAGAGTCAGGGGCACCCCGATCAGATTGAATGGGGTCACAATTTATTAGCATGATTCTATAAAATGAATTTTTGATCAAATCACACATCACATTATACTAGGCCCTCTAACTCCTTAAAGGGTTTATCTACAAGATTCACGATATAACTAGGAAGATGTTTCAAATACCACACATGGGTTACTGGACATGCGAGTTTAATGTATCCCATTTGATATCTTTGTATCTGCAAATTCGATCCCACATTGTTCACAAAATTTCGTGTCTACCCTTTCAGCTCCGATCACTCAATAGTTTCCGCAAGCACAAATTCCACTTTTTGTAGGCCCAAAGATTCTTTTACAAAACAATCCATCTTTTTTCGGTTTATTAGTTTTGTAATGAAAAGTATTTACCTCTCCAACTACTTCTCCATTAGGTAAAATTTTGTTGGCCCAAGAACATATTTGTTCTGGAGATAATGTCCAATTCGAAGTTGTTGATGTTTATATCAGTCAATCATAGTAGAAATTCTGATTCATTCAGATCAAGCTTCTTTCCTATTTTCTCAAGTACGTATTTTGTTGGTGAAAAAATAGGAATCAAATAAAATGATTCAAGTGGATTTTTTTGTAACGTATCAATAAGCTAGACCCATACTACGGGTTGTCTCATGCCATAAATAAACACGAACACTCAAAAAATCTATTGGACAAGCGGATTCACATCTTTTACGACCTACACAGTCCTTGGTTCTTGGTGCGGAAGCAATTTGTTTAGCTTTACATCCATCCCAAGGTATCATTTCCAACACGTCTGTGGGGCAAGCTTGTACACATTGAGTACACCTGACCCTATAGATGTATCATAAATCTTTACGGAATGTGACATGGTATCTATAATTATAGTTTAGAAAATAAAACATTTTGATCTGGTAAAAAATAAATAGTAAATGAATTCTCTATTATAGATACCAGACAAATCAGTGGTTTACCAGAATTTTGTAGAATAAACAAATTTTTGGAAATATTTATGAGAAACGGCCAATAAACTTGAATTCTTTTTTTCAAAAAATGTATATCTTTGGGTTTTGATTACCAGGGAATCAAAACCTTACAAATAAAACCTGAGAACTGGGACTCAATTGCTGTCATTTCATATGTATATGGTTATAATTATTTACGATCTCAGTGTGCTTATGATGTATCACTAGGTGGGTTTTTAACTAGTCTGTATCATATTACGAGGATACAGTATGATGTGAATCACCCGGAAGAGGTATGCATAAAAGTATTTACTCCAAGAAGTAATCCTATAATCCTTTCTGTTTTTTGGATTTGGAGAAGTGCCAATTTTCAAGAATGGGAATCTTATGATATGTTGGGAATTTCTTATAATAATCATCAGTGCCTTAAATGTATATTGATGCCTGAAAGTTGAATAGGTTGGCCTTTACGTAAGGACTATACTACCCCTGGTTTATGATATACAAGATGCCTATTGACAGGATGCTCATTAAATGATAAGAAATGAATATTTCTTCAACAGGAATATGACACGACTTAAAATTTCAAGTCAAGGCATATTTTTCGCTTTTGTTTTATAATTATCTAATAATAAGCATAAAAAAAGAAATCTCTTGTATCTATATTCGAACCACAATTGGTCATATTTCGTTTTATCAAGAAAGAGAAGAAGCTATACAGGGGTTTTGTCGAGCCTACTTATATGACAACTAAACTAAGTAAATACCCAATATCCATGAAAGTTTGGGCCTCACTGATTTAACTAGTATCATAATTGTAGAAATTTATACATGAATCAAGATTCAGGTAAGGAAATTTTTGAATCAATGACTCAGACCCATTGTTGAATCCTACTCAGCAGAATATGGAGGTAGTACTTATGACAGATTTTTAAAATGAAATTGATTATTTAGATAGAGTATTTAGGAAAAACTCAATTAGAAAAAAGACTATTATATGCATTATGTATTATGTTGACTTGAGTTTTAAAATACAACTATCACAGGAATTCGTAGTTTGATCTTAAAACGCTTTGCCAAATGATCAATTAAACAATTGATACAATTCAATTAATCAATTAATAATACCCCTAAAGTCCACTCCTTCCCGATACTACAAGGAAGATCAAAATTAGAAATTGATAGAAAAGCAAGGATAGGGCTCGTCTGACTAGGAAACAATAAATACCTATTCAAGTTCTATGATCAACTATGGGTTTGAATTTCAGAGAGATTCTAGATAATGTTTGTTACCCTAAATGTTTCTTGTCTTTCTCAAATGACAAGGAGAAAAAAAGTTTGGGTCAAAGGAAAATGCCATTTTGGAGTTTTATCAACAATTTGCTTGCGTTGGTGGAGACCCTATATTTTTGAGTATTTAATTATGAAAGTCGGCTAGGTAGTTGACCCTATTAGCCCGTTATTTCAAGAGATAGGGGCATAATCTTTTTTATTTTTAAATATCATTCAATTTCCTCACTTAGTGTATAACCATTGGATTTTCTACCGTGGGGAATTCCTTCTCGTCCCAAATCGAGTCGATTGTTATACAAGAAATCCTCATTTTTTGTTTCGATAATACATAAAATAAATATTGTTTTTGTATTCCCCGACACTGTAGTTCGTAGCCACGTGCTCTAATTCTTTGAGCTACATGCCCCACCCGGTCTCCACCGGACCTCTTCCTGAGAGTACCCCCAAAAAGAAACCTTTCCTCTCCTCAGCCATTTCGGGTCAAGAAGATGTGAAAGCGCATTTCTCTCTAGAAGAACAACATGTTCCGAGGTGTGAAGTGAGAGAGACGAGGTGTCATAATTGGGGTTTGAATTGGAATAAGAACAAGACGACCTATTTAAAAATCAAAGTCAAGTAGGAGGTGCTAAGCCCCACCCATGAGTATATATTTCATAGTAGCCTTAGTAGACCGTACATCTCTCTTGGTATATCCAGATAATAGGTAGAACATAAACTGAAACATCTGGAGCTACAAAGATAGTTATTGAATCATTTCAAAAGTAGAGTACCTGTTGATTCTAATATTCAAAGAGATGGATGATGAGCAGCTTTGAAAAACAAAGGTTTGTTACATGTTGAAGAAATTTTAAATAAGAATGGAAGATCTTTAAGAGATTTTGTTGAGTTTCCTTTTCCCAGTTTCCAAAACGAAAGCTTATTAGATAAAATTTTAATACATGAAGAACTTATGTATGATTGTAAAAGTTTATGTGCGGAGTTTAATGCAAGATTTAATAAGTTAAATGCGACACAACTTCTAATTTTCAATGGCATAGTTATATCATGTACTCTTCTGTTGGGTCATTTTTCTTTGTAAGTGGTAGTGGTGACACTAGAAAAACATTTTTGTGGAATACATTGGCAAAAAATTTGTGAAGTGATGGCAAAATAATTTTAGTTGTTGCTTCTTCTAGAATCACAACATTACTACTGCCTGGTGGACGCACTGCTCATTCTAGGTTTTACATCCTGTTGGACTTAGATGAAAAGTCAACATGTGGTATACCTTTTGGGTCTGATTTGGCTAAACTAATAAGGAAAACAACATTGATAATTTGGGATGAAGCACGTCTGATGAATAAATATGCATTTGAAGCACTAGACACGACTTTAAAGGACGTTATGCATCTTACGAAAGAAAACTCAAATGATCACATCTTTGGAGCATGACAGTTGTTTTAGGTGGAGATTTTAGGCAGAGTTTACATGTTGTACCTATAGGAGGACAAACTGATATTGTTACTGCTACCATTCATCAATCTTGACTTTGGAATAAATGTTGCATTCATGAACTTTCAGTAAATATGCTTGTTGAACATGCGAATACATACTATGTTGATAATAGAAAAGAGTTCACTGAATGGTTATTGAGAGTAGGAAATGATTCCATCCTGCATGTACATCTTAATTATCAATTGGATAACAATTTGATAGAGTTTGTATAGTAGTAGGTTTGTGACAATTCATGAAGATATGAAAGCTCGATATGTTAGGCCTGCTATATCCAAACAAGATGGGACACCACATGATGTTACTTATATCGGGTCTACCTCTATTCAACCTAAGGATGTTACTGTTGGTGTTACAATTGTTGTAAGGATTGACAAATATTAAACAATATTGCATGAAACCTATCTATAAATGAATAGCTACATCTAGCCACTATACATTTTTGTTGTAAAGAGGGGCTTCTATAAAGCCATGTTGTCTCATTTTTTGTTGTAAAAAAAACAAACATGAGCTTTTTTTTAGAGGTTAAACTAAGCTTATAGTATACATACTTTACATGTTTATCTTGCAAATTCTTTTGTCAATTCTGAAAGATTAACTAATAAACCTCTCATTCTATGTGTACTAAGGCACCCGTGCATAGCACGGGTTTATGCCTAGTTATATAGGAAAGCCCGTCTGGGGTTTTCCATGCAATTTTTGTGCTCATCTTTTCAAATTACAAAGAAGGCCTTCTATTAGATAAATAATGTCTATAGTTCTCAGGACTTCTTGCTATATTCACTGTCTTAATCAGGAGTCCGTAGTCGGCTCTCGACTCTTCAACAACTTTCCGGTTCTCTTGCCGCTAGGGTGCTCGCTGGTGATCACCAGATGAGCCTTAGCGTGCAGTGGAGTCATCGCTGCTCGCGGTGGAGTTGTCGCTACACACTGTGAAGGAGGAACCATCACTTGAGTGGAGTCGTCTCCGCATACTGTGAAGGAGAGGCCGTCGCTCGCAGCAGAAGAGGAACCATCACAGACATTGATGGAGGATCTGCCACGTGCTGTAAAAGGGGACCCGTAGTGGAACAAGACTAGAAGAGGAAGCAAGCACCTCGCTTAGCAACATCCCCATCCATAGCAGGTAAATGGTCGTTCCCTCTTCATGGATCATTTTTCCCCTACTTTCCGTTTTCTAGTTGATCATTGTGGGTATCTAACAGATTACTCTAGCGGTCAAACTTTTTTCAGATTTGTTCCACCAGCTACGGCCTCCTTTTTTCCTTCTGTGGATGATCTGCATTCTGGCACCCAAGGTCTTACTAGTTACTAGTGTGTTGAAGCACGAGCAAGGAAAATCTCCCATAATAAAAAATAAGGTGTGTTGTTTATATATTTCCGAAAATAAATGCTCATTAGTTGAGTTTAATGTTGTTTTCTTTGTTCAGCCATAACATTTTACTCCAGTGCCAAATGTTTTCAGGGCTTCTTAAGAAAGTAATTCTTCTGATCTGTATAATGGGTGGAATTTTCTAGGTCTAGCATCTGCCTCCACCCAAGATATGTGGAACTTGTGGTAGCCCGACCGTCATGGCTGCCAGGATCATGCTCAAGGATTACAGACACCTTTTCAATTAAGAATTCACTAATCACAAGATTGTCTCCATTAACAGCTTTAATTCTTTGGCTGACATTATCATGCGCTGGCATTTCCGAACATATTGCCTTGCCCAGTTTTCAATCTTTATCCACCTTGCTGCATTATATCTAATGTTCGTTTAATTTGTGTTTCTAAGAAATTTTAGAGAGTTGGGCATTTATACTATTTCTGTTGAGACTAGCTATGCAGGGTGCAACCTGCATCCAATACTGACGGAGAAAACTATTTTACATGATGTGGATGAGTTGCAGATCAAGTCACAACTGGAGCCATCCTTTTACGTTGTTGGTGTTTCAGTGGGTGGGCATGCAGTCTGGGGATATCTCAAAGACATCCCTCACAGGTAAGCTAACCATAGCCCTAATAAAGATCCTGATTTGATCTTACATTTGGCTCATGCATCATGTTTATTAATTCCCCTCTCCTTGTACTTTTGTTCTCCTACCCAACACCAATTTATCACTTGAACTTAGCTTACAAGTAGTTCCAAACATCAGGAAACATCACTCAATAGACAACTCAATTTAATTTAGATGTGCCTAAAGGAACATTCACACTAAACAAACGTTGATTACAATATAAAAGAAAAATTTAAATACCACATTTGTACATAAAAATACAAACAGAAGTTTTTTCGCTAGCGTATTAAAGGAAGATTATAAATCAAACAATTATTTAGCGACATATCCCCCATTAAAAAAACTACTGTCGTTGATCTAGATACACCTGCCATATTATTGTCTTTTTGTTGTAAGTGTAGAATAGATGTTATGGATGGTTTTCTAGAATTACAAACATAAAGACTAAAGTGAAACCATTTTCTGGTTTGCGCCCTGTTATGAAGCCTGGCTTTGGTTGAGCATGTCAGCCATTACCTTTATAATGTAGAACTACAACACAGGTAATTGGTATCATCAACTCATTGTACTAATTTGGGGCTCTCGTGTATTCTCATTTCAGTAGGAAAATGACTTGCTTAATAACCCATACACTTGTCTTTTGATGCCATATTTATACCAATAAATATTTTTCTTGTCAATGGCAATGTACATGCCTCATAAATAATTACTTAAATGTACTTAAATTGGCCTTAAGTTGGTTGTTAATGACCCAAAATCCACACTTTTTTAGGCTTGTAACTATAACTCAAATACCACCGGAGTTTCTTGATTCATGTTCTTAAAGCTATGTTAGATTGGTTCAACAAGTAGTAAAGATATTTTCTGGAACTAATCATAAATTCATAATGTAGTCATTTAATAGTTTATCCAGTAGATTTCATTTTGTGAAATAGTGGTGACGTGTCTGGACTTCTGAGAAATTATCCCCTTTGATGGCACAATGAGAAAACTCAATATGTAGCATCAAGTTTCTTCAAATTGAGCACTTTACTTGTAACCAAGGTTGTCGGATCGGAACCGAACCGGTCAGGCCTCTGGTTCTCGGTTCACTGGTTCAACCAGTGGTCTGACCGGTTCAACTGGTGATGTCAGCATGACGTTACTAATAGTCTAAAATATGTAAATGTCTCTGATACTCATGGAAAATATCCCTGCAGAAGTTATTAAACATGAATAATAGCAGAACTGCTCACAATAACTTGATAAACAGACCAAATAACAAATATTATTCTATTCATGGGCATACATATACCAACATTTATGTAGTATTCTACATTAATTAACGAAAAATAGCAGCAACAACACATTTATTTGCTAAGTGAGAGAACCGGCCGGTTGTCTAAAACCGGATTGGTTCACCGGTTTGATGCTGGTCAGACTTTATTTCCGGCTTTGGGAAGGGACCGAACCGATAGAGTGACCGGTTCCCGGTTCAACCGGCCGGTTCGGTTTGGTTCTGATAACCATGCTTGTAACCCATAATCTGGCTGAGTGAAATAGGGCCTATTTAATTTTGAAACTAACCCAAAAATGCACAATTTACAAAAGAGTAGATTCATCAAGGGGTTTTTAGTATTTTCTCCTTCTATGAGTATTAATGGTCATTGCGATTTTGCAAATTTATTTAGGACTATTCAAATTAAGCAAATTGTGACCGACTGAAAGTGTGCTTAGTACTTTGTTGTCCTCAGTGTTTTCTTATGCTCTCTCGTTAACAAACTTTTTTGCTAGAAGTGTTGATCAAATTGTTAAATGTGTCAAAATGGGCTCCCATCACTAAAGTAAAAGACCACTTTACAGAAACAAGTTCTCATCATCTCTCTCTCTCTCTCTCTCTCTCTCTCTATATATATATATATATATATATATATATATATATATATAACAATGTAATATAATAGTGTATCCAAATATCCAAAATTGCTTCTTCAAGTCCATGCGTGTCCACTTCCATTGTTGTTGGTTGTGAGGGTGAAGAAAAATCTGTTAAAATTTCTAGTAGGAAGATATAATAAACAGTTGGAGGTCCAGTTATGGAAATGAATTAATGATGTTGTAAGGTAAGAGGAAAGGACATGTATGGGTGATTATATAAGAGGGAGACCGGGGGTGTTTTGATGTTTTTAGCGTGCATGTGTTTATACGTTAACAATTAAGCCATATCAGTTGTTTGCGAATTATATAAGCAAGCACATGCGGTAAAATGAGGGGGGAGAGAGAAAAGAAAGCATTTCATTTGTTTTTACCTTCTGATTCATGATTATTTTAGTAGAAATTAAGCGAAATAGGGAATCGTTCAGACAAAGGATAAGTTGCGTAGCAACCAAGTTTCTTGCTAAGGATGGTAACTTTATCTGTTCTAACCAAACGGATATGTTCCAACCAAAACATCTGTCCAAATAACCAGCTCCAATGATTCCACAGATGACCTGATTAGGAGGCATCCACTAACCATGGCAGGATGCCTCCTCCGTCTCCCATTCACCTGATTTGACCCCTAACCACAGTTTTACAGACCCCCTATACTAATGTATTATAATGATTGAAGCTTCTGCGGAACCATGCCTCCATTATGGTTGCTATCATCTTTATAGCTGTTGTCTCTTCCATAGTTTCTGCCTCTATCAGACTTCAGTCAACATTACATTGGCTCCATAGAGGTTGACGCAATGCCCTATAATCATACTTGACAAGAGAATGCCAGCTGTGTGACTCGACTCATGCCCCCTTGATGCTAGAAAGACCACCGATGCCAGAAAGACCACCAATCGTATATGTCAAGTTGACACCTCCCCACAACCTTCATCCCCTCTTTCTGTAATCTCCCCCAGCTCTTAGATTCTAGCCCCTCTGCTTGCCTGATCTTTTTCCCACCTCCAACTAGTTCCCCTCAGTCTAGATTTTATTTGCTTTGTTTGCTACTATGTCATTGTCATGACTCACAAACAGAGGTGTATCTCACATTGTGTTTGTAGCTTTGAACTTTGGGGCACTCATTCTAAATAAGATTCTATTGCTCATGACCCAATCTATAAAATTATATATCACATCCACCTTTCTAACAAGATGATATCTTACTAAGGAGTATCATCAACCGGTCCATGTCAATAAAGTAGAGCATATGCCTAGACCTTGACATTGACTTTAAAATGATTGTAAGTTTGTAACTATGTCTAATGTTTTATAAATGATGTTTTTTCCTAAAAAAGTGTAAGATGGTTAATTGTTTTAATTTTTTGTTTGATATACAGATGCTCAATGTTAACCTTTGTTACTTGTCGATGTATGTTCGTGTGTCAACAAATAATATTTCAAATTGTAGTCAACGTACAAATGCTCAAGTTAGTTAGTGTGGCAATATTCAATGGTTGTTGTTCTCAATTTTTTTCAAGGTTTAGGAAATCGGTATTAGATGAGTGATCTACCATATGAATATTAAAATTGCTAAACATCAGCAATGCAGTATATCCGTTGGAGCTGCTAATGTTGTCATCTAGAAAATGTTTATTTCTAATAATAAAATACTATGATAGATTTCTACTTGCAATATTTTAGTAACACACAATGATGCCAATCAGGCCTACATAGCTGAATCAAAATCTGGCTCCTGAAATGTGGGGATCACCACTTGGCCGGAACGAGACTGTACGTTCCAACTATCTTCTTCTTGTCCATGTTCCCCTTTAATCACTCCTTGCCCACATGTAATCCCCATGAATTAATTGTTTAGCTTTCCAGTTGAATGAGATGTGGACTCCACAACAGCTGATGCATTAGTAGGAGCTCTTATAGTCCAAAGAGTAGTTGAAGATTGTCGACGCACAAGTCTTGTTTTGCAGGAAACATGAGAGTGATACTGTTGTAGCTTTGTACTTTAATACTGTAGTTGCTTTGGTGGAGTTAAGAGACAAGTGGGTCTAAAAGGGAAGTGAAATGAGGGTACAATCCTAAGATATTTACAAACGAATTTTGCTGCTGTACTGTTGGGAATTTGATGATACCACACATGTCTATACATCCATAAATCATCGCCTAACATGATTCTTAGAAGTTGATTACGGCCTTCTTATGTTATAGTTGTCCAATTAATGAAGATTGGAGCCGATCTCTTGCTCTTATTGATAGATTTGTGAGCATTAAAATAAACTTATGTATTTTATGTTGTCTTTAAAATGTCAGCTCTCTTATCACTAAATTTTGATGTTGCAGGCAATCAATTGTAGCCGCTAAAACTCCAAGAGTCGTTACTGCTTAAATTTTAGATAATTTGAATGTTTATCTTTCAGAAAATGTCCATGTTTGTACAATCTTTTATGGGCATTTAATTTACCGATCCTTTCTTTTCTTTTGTTTTAAAAGGGTTACGAAAATTCTACTTTTTCAATTTTGGATTGTAAAAACACGACAAGAGCCGTCTTGTCTGAACATTTAAACTAAGTTTTTTGATGTGGAATGTACATATTTGGGTTGCATGTATTAGAATAGTTTAAAAAGTTTAAGGGCCAGTGTGGTATGATGTAGTCCAATGTAGTTATTAGAAAATGACTCAAACAAAAGTACATCTTTTTCACTACGCAAAATTTATTTGGTATGCTTCAGTATCAACGCAATGTTTTGTTGGAATGGTTTGGCGAGCACAAAAAGCGGTACAATCTGGCAACTTTTTTCCTATCTTCACGTGCTGCGAGTATGGATGAGCATCGGGTTGGGCCGGCCCGATCCGACCCGCGATCCAGCCCGCATAATCCGATCCAGACCCAAACCCGGTTTATAATATGGGTGGGTCGGGCCTAAAATTTAAACCCATATTTTATTTGGGCCGGGTATGGGTAGAGGTAAATCCAGGCCCGAAAATCCGAATGCCCAGATTATATTTTATGTACATTATATACCTATACATCTATCTTTGTCTTGAAAGAAAAACATACAAATTTCTTGATGCAATATGTAGTATGTACCTAATCAATGGCAACATGGATACTATGCAATCAATCAACATGATTAATAAATTCATACTAGTAAGATAACCATCATTGACATTAATAGACATACTTGATTTCTTTATTTTGATCTCATTGTGTCCACATATAGGAGACTAATGATCTTTTGCTCAGTGCATCATAGATTATGCTCATCTTTTTACTCATATGCCCACATGTAGGAGACAAATGATCTTTTGCCCTTTCAAAACCTATTTCATTGTATACACATATAATATGAGTAGGTAAAAAGGCACAACATTGTGGAATCCATTGATTTTTTACTTCTCATACATTCACATATTCACATGTACCAAAAAATTTGTTACTATTTCAATATAGTGTATATATATTCTTTTGAAGATTTATCACAAAATACATTTACAGTAATTCAGTTTTCATGTTAGCAAGTTAGATCTAGCAAAATTTAATATGCTCATTCGATGTTATATGGGCAAATCCGAATCCGGCCCGAAACTCAGCATTCTTATATGGGTTGTGTATGGACTGACATTTTTTTAATTTTATCTAGACCTAAATCCGGCCCGTGGCCCGATTTAAAATGTGGGTTTGGGTTTGGGACAGGCAAAACTCGGTATAATCCGGCCCGATGCTCATCCCTAGTTGCGAGGTCATGTTATTCACCTGATAACGGATGTCTCATTGTACTGGTAAGAGCATCCGGCAGTCACGGGTCATAGAGTTGCTGAAAAAGGAGACAACTGCACCGGACTCCCCATATTATCAGCGCCGTACCAACTCCAACATTTTTACCCGTAAGGGTGAAGTTAGATGCGGATCCAATTCAATCAATTAAACTCAAATGCATACAAC